>JAQSUU010000064.1:14427500-15723244 GCA_038087645.1 Saccharum hybrid cultivar R570 | reverse complement strand
CTCCGGGACTCCGGGGTCCCTGCCGCAAAAACGTCCCCACGCAGCTGCGTCGCACCTAACACCCCGCCCCCCCCCCCCGTCCGCCTATAAAAGCCGTCTCGTCCCCTCCCGCTCCTCTCTTCTCCCCGTCTCCATTTTTTTCCTCCCATTGATTTTGCATTTTAGCCCCTCAAGAAGCTTCGATTTCGTCCCCAGTCCGCCGGCCCGGTTCCGCTCGTGCTCTGCTCCGATCGAGCGCGCTGCCCCGTGGGGGACCGCTGCGAGGCCTCTCGTTCGGCGTGTGTGGTTCTCGGCTCGGTTCTGTTTCTTCCCGCACGAATCTCGTCTTTTTTGGTTCAGATTTGGCTTCTGGGCGCCCGTCTGGGTGTTTCTCGTGCGTTTCGGCTTCGGTTGCGCCGATTTGGTGCCGGATTCGGTGGGTTCGGGCAGCGTAGCCTGGATCTCCGGCGCGGGTCTAGTGGTAGGAGCCCTCAGATTGGGGATTTCCTGCCGGAGGAAGCTTTTCAAGGGAGCTAGTAGCTGCCTTTGGGTTGCAGCTCTTCAAGTCTCTGAAGGTTTCACCGTACGAGGTGGAGAGGGATTAGCTTGAGGAGTAGTCTGGCAGGCTCGTTTATTGCTTGGGGTTTTGGGTAGATTTCGTGTAGTGGTGAGCAAAGTTTAGGTGTCAAGGCTGGTGGTGGAAGCCCTCAGGCTGGAGATTTCCTCCCTGAGGACGCTGAAGGAGCACACCGGCTTTGGAAGGAATTTTCTGCCATCCCAGAGGTTTGCACTTCCTCTTCCTTTGGCAAAGCTAGATTTTCCTTGCTAATTGTCTTGCCTTGTACAGCTGTACTGAATAATATTGGTTGCTGATTGAGTCTTTGTTGTGAAATGTCAGGCTGCCGATTTCTTCCCTCGCGGGAAGCAAGTAAGGGCTTTCTTGTAAAGGAGCTCTTCCAATTCTTTAAGTTTGTGGGCCGTGGCTATTTAACCTCCATCTGCATCCCAAGATATTCACAATTCTGTGAGACTGGGAACTCCGGAATTGTTTTGGATAAGGTGTTCTGGGAATGGGGAACCAATGCCCAAACGGGACCCTTGGGAGTGACTACTACAACCGCCCCGCGTCTAGGTTCGCTGATGGATGCCTCGAGGACGATCGCTACTCTGACTTGAAGAAGTTTGACAAGCCATGGCCTGAGGTGAACTCATTTAAGCCCACTGCTGCTGGTATTTTGAAGAGGGGATTGGATCCGACATCCATCACTGTCCTTGAAAGGAAGACAGCGGACCTCAGGGAACATTATATCATTGGTCGGAGGCTTGGTCAAGGCCAGTTTGGCACAACGTACCTCTGCACCGAGATCAGTACAGGGTGTGAGTATGCATGCAAGACCATCCCAAAGCGCAAGCTCATCACCAAGGAGGATGTTGAGGATGTGCGCCGTGAGATCGAGATAATGCACCATTTGTCAGGCCACAAGAATGTTGTTGCCATCAAGGATGTATATGAAGACGGGCAGGCGGTGCATATTGTGATGGAGCTCTGCGCTGGTGGGGAGCTCTTTGACCGAATTCAGGAGAAGGGGCATTACAGCGAACAGAAGGCTGCAGAGCTTATAAGAATCATTATTAGCATCGTGGCTATGTGCCATTCACTTGGGGTTATGCACCGTGATCTAAAGCCAGAGAACTTCCTCCTTTTGGATAAAGAAGATGATCTGTCAATAAAAGCAATTGATTTCGGTCTATCCGTGTTCTTCAAACCAGGTAGGACATCAAATTTGATGTGTAGCAAGACATTCTTTATTTATTGCTATTTTGATTAATGCCATAGTGTTTACATGTCTACTTTGCTTACAAGATTTTGTAGCTAGATAGTAGTGATGCCTAATATTATCGTCTGCAAGCATCCTTGAACCTGACCCTATGAGCAACAAACTAGCCTACAACACTAAGCCACCTATGCATTGTACTGTCTCACTGATCCGAAATTGATACAATTCTTTACTTCGGTAGTGTTTCTGCTTGTTATATGGAATATGATAGACCAATAAGTGACGGCGTGCTATGTGCCTATGCCCCTGTTCGTCAAGGCTTATTGTTGTTTATCAGGCTCAGTTCATATCAATCAGTTTTGTGTTCTATGTGTGATTTCTGATGGGTTTATGGATTAAATCTTGATTTATTTTTCATATTCAAAACTGCAGGTCAGGTTTTCACTGAGCTGGTTGGAAGTCCATACTATATTGCTCCTGAGGTACTACACAAGCGGTACGGACCGGAAGCGGATGTGTGGTCAGCTGGAGTGATACTCTATGTTTTGCTTAGTGGGGTGCCACCTTTTTGGGCAGGTTACTTCTATTCTCAGGTGTTATATCCAGCCATTCAGGGCAACTACATTTCTGAATTGCTAATAAACATGATTTGTTTTACCAGAGACACAACAAGGTATATTTGACGCTGTCCTGAAGGGACACGTTGATTTTGACTCGGACCCATGGCCTAAGATATCTGAAAGTGCAAAGAATCTCATAAGAAAGATGCTCTGCCCTTGTCCTTCAGAGCGTCTGAAAGCCTATGAAGTACTACGTAAGTATATCTTAAATCTCGCCTGCATCTTCAGTCAATTCAGTTGCTGCTGTCTAGCTGTTGGCTCTGTTTGCAGCATAGGTTATGCTCCTCGCATTGTTTTAGGAATTACCAAATTCATAGTTCTCTACTGGTGAAACTGAAATATATGCTTGCCAGGCCATCCTTGGATCTGTGAAAATGGAGTGGCCACTGATCAGGCTCTTGATCCCAGTGTTCTCTCTCGGCTCAAACAATTCTCTGCGATGAACAAGTTAAAGAAGTTGGCTCTGAGAGTGAGTATTTTATTCACTTCACTACTTTCATCTTTATATTGCAATCATGACCATGCATGTTTGATTGAACTTTGTACGAGTTTTTTTGTTGTGCCTTATCATTTGTCCCTTTTGGGCCTGGAAATGTTTTAAACTTTTGGCTGCATATGTATTTGGCATCTTCTGGAAGACAATTGCCTTAATCTCATTTGGACTCTACCCTACACATATTAGAGTCAAACCTACATACATATTCCAATTAACACAGCAACTCATGCATGATAATTAGTGGTCATGGATGCAGTTAGTTGCCTCCATATGAGCTACAGCATTTTCAGGCTGACCACCCTGATTCTTTTCACTCTACGTGGGGATACAATGCACTAATTATTCTAGGGTTTGGGATTCAGTTCAAAATACTGGAATATGCATTATAACACGTTGGATTCAATTTTGTTTTGCCTTTGATTATGCATTCTGCAATTTTCAGTTTTTCAGTTATGTCAATATTAGATGTTAGTTTTTCTGACTCTTTATGTACCTCCAGGTGATAGCTGAACGACTTTCTGAGGAAGAGATTGCTGGGTTAAGACAAATGTTCAAGGCAGTGGATGTTCAAAATAGAGGTGTAATTACTTTTGGTGAACTTAGACAAGGTTTAAGAAGATATGGTACTGAATTGGAGGATAGAGAAATTAGTGATATAATGGAAGCGGTAAGTGTAATTAGTAGCCTTTAATTTAAATTTCAGTAACCAAACCATGCATTTGTGTTACATAACCTGCTGTTAGCCCGTCACAATACATTTTTTCAACACCTAAGGAAAAGTACCTAAAATGCATTTATTACATAATAGCAACTCTCCTCTATTCTTGTATGCCATGCGTCTGTTTTTAGATAATATCTGCTCCACTGAAGTGCTTCAGCTAAAATTCTTGAATCTTTCGCAGGCTGATAGAGACAATAATGTGACCATCAATTATGAAGAATTTATCGCTGCAACTGTGCCTCTTAACAAAATAGAACGTGAGGAGCACTTGATGGCAGCTTTTACTTACTTTGACAAAGATGGAAGTGGTTATATCACAGTTGACAAGCTTCAACGAGCTTGTGGAGAACATAACATGGAGGACACATTCCTTGAAGAGATAATTTTAGAAGTTGACCAAAACAATGTAAGTTGGTTGTCTTACTTTAACCACCATACTAATGCCAAAAGAATTTTAGCACTAATGTCCATCACTTGGGGGTACCTAAACATGTCGACCTCATTCTAGATCTTTGAGTCATGTGGGGTCGCATTGTAGGAAAACATTGCAATGTTCCTTATCCTGAATGATATTTTACTTATAGAATATATAAACACTTTTGGTGGCTGGGCATCAAACGTCACACCTAACTCATAGCTGTCGATTTCAGCTACCATAAAGGATAGAAAAAAAGTAAATATACTTGGTGACAGCAGTCATTGCCAATCCAGTGACACAGCATTCACCTTTTGATCTTGAATTTACTTGTGAGAATTCTCCTACCCGATAAGTTTCCTATGGTTGGCTGTTTTTTTTTAGCAATTTAGGGCTTGTTTAGTTCGTGGGTGAAGAGTTTTTGGGTGTTACATCGGATGTTTTATGGGATGTTGGAAGGGGTGTTCGGATACTAATAAAAAAACTAATTGCATAACTCGTCTGGAAACCGCGAGACGAATCTTTTAAGCCTAATTAGTCCATGATTAGCCATAATTGCTACAGTAACACACATGTGCTAATGACGGATTAATTAGGCCTAATCATGGCTTAAAAGATTCGTCTTGCGGTTTCCATGCAAACTGTGTAATTAGTTTTTTTATCTACATTTAATGCTCCATGCATGTGTTCAAACATTCGATGTGACGGGGTGAAAAGTTTTTGGGTGGAAACTAAATAGGGCCTTACTGAGAAATAGGCAGTGCATTACAGAATTATAAGACCTGGATAATATATGGTGAAAACCACGCTACGGTTGTTAGGACTACCACGTACCAACAATGCCTCTGCTGAGTTTTATTGTACTGTTTAACTAATGCATGTGCTAATGTTCCATGTATCTGCTCTTCAGGACGGTCAGATTGACTACGCTGAATTCGTAGCCATGATGCAAGGCAACAAAGTTGGACTTGGGTGGCAACCAATGGAAACCACTTTGAATGTAACCTTGAGAGATGCACCTCAAGTACACTGTCACTGATGCACTCGCCATGTACAGATTTTGTTCTCTTCTCTTGTTCATCGTTTCTCCATGACCCGAATTCGGGTTGTAGTGACATGTACGAGAAGGGAGCAAATCAATCAATTCATTTAGTAGTATTTATCCCAAATAAGTGTGGGCTGGCAAGAATATAGTTTGTCATGAGAGACACTAGTATATATATAGTAGTGGTATATATTGGTTTATGTAGCTGGTGATCCTGTCAAGCGATTCAATCAAAGTACTAAAAGAGGTGCGTTCAGTTTGTTCGTTTTGTTACAGGTTGCATGAAGATTAAGGAAATTCTGTTTTCTGATGTTGTGCCGCTTCGAAATGTGCTAACGCAACACTGCGACAGATTTATCATTCTGTTTTACCGGTCAATTCCGTATAAGTGATCATTTTGTGCTTACGCGCTACGCCTGCAGGCGCATGTTCTGCTAGCTTGTCTTTGGGCTCCATGAGCCAAACCAGTTTAGGCACGCTGCGGGAAACCAGTTGCTAAGCAGCCAGAATAGCGAAAGGCAGTCGGCAGAGCCGGATGCACGAGATGCTTCGGCCTACCAGCGGATGAAGTCTGAACGAAACCGTGGGTGAGGTGGTAAACAGCGGACGCTGCTAGGCTGCGCAGGCGCCCGCGCTGCTCCAAAGGCACGTTTTGGTCTGAAGCCTGAACAATTTACTGTGCGGTTCTGGAAATTCAGAGCCAACGTTTTGCTAAACGCTAAACAATTTACTGTTTAATCACTGTTTGAACTAAACCTCCATTTAAACGGGATAAACAGCCAAATAAATAGAAATGGTGTAAGCATTTAAACGATTGTTAAGACAGACAAAATGTCCATTTAAACAGAATAAACGGCCAAATAAACTGGTGTAATCGTCTAAATGATTGCTAAGACGAAGAGCCTGTTCACCCGGCTTATAATCCATTTTTTTCAGCTTGTTTTTTCAGCCGGAACAGTATTTTTCTCTCACAACAAATCAGCCAACCGTGTTTTTCAGCCGGCTTATCAGCCCAGCCGAACGGGGCCGAAGAGTGTTGAGATTAGACAGCCAAGCAGGCAGTGTGCCATCGAAGATACCAATTTCATTTGGCTCGTCAAGCAGCGCGTTTTGTTCTTTGTTATATGATGACAGTGTATGGGTTATGGCCAATTGGCCCTTTCTATTTATCTACGTACTCTACATAGAATCTGGCAGAACCGGGGTGAAGTCAATTGGCCCCGAAGTCAAGTGGTCTCCGACACCCGGCGCTCGTGGGCGGCAGCGATCTCCTGCGAGACAAGAGCAAGGTGTGCAGGGTTAGTCTCTGAACTCACTCTGGAGCTAAACTGAGCCACTCTGTGGGTTGATCGATCGATCGCTGGAATCCTTGCCTTGACGTCTCCGTCCGTGGACAGAACACACCGCGACGTGACAGCGCTGCCGCCGCCCAGAACCCAGCCGACCTCGCACAGGAACTCGCCATTGCCGAGCTCCTTGAACGCGCTCCACAGCTGCTTCAGCAGCGTCACGACGCCATCCGCGTCCCTCAGCACCTTCCTCGGCTCGTCCGGCGACAGCTCCGCGAACTTTCCCTGCTCATCGATCAGACACAACCCATGCATTCGTCAGTGAAATTCTAGCTCACCAACGCGCTGGTCAATCATCAGCGAGAGCTCTGCTCTGCTCACCGTCTCGGGGTCCAGCTCGCCGGAGAACCACGCGACGGCGGCGTCCGTGGTCTCCCACTGCCCGATCACCTCGGCGACGTCGAGCTTCTCCCCCGCCGCGAACGCGGTTTCCCCGACGTTGCAGCCGCCGAGCTGCTCGCCGTCGCGGAACGGACCGTACCACTGCTCGGCGAAGACCTTGACCCCGCGGAGCCGCGCCTCCCTGCCCAGCGCCACAGTCTGCACCACCCGGACCCTGCCGGCCTCCTCGGCGGGCGTGTCCGGGCGCACGACGCAGTGCTCCACCTCGAGCACGGGCGCGGGGCCCCTGGGCCACGCGGCGACGTAGGACCCCGCGGCGGCGTACGCGAAGGCGGCGGCGGAGGCGGCGTGGCGCTGGTGGGAGGTGTGCACGGTGGCGGCGTCGGCCTCGCACCCCACCGTGGGGAGCAGGCGGACTAGGCGGTACTGCAGCGCGCACGGCGCGGCCGGGTCCGCTAGCGTGGGGCACTGCGTCTGCCAGTCCACCACCTGCACGCCCCACTCCCGGTACGCCTCCGGGACCACGTTCTCCGGCAGCTCCACGGGGTCGCCAGACGACGTGAAGTCCGCGCCGAAGCCGTCCCACTCGCCGGACACCCGCGCCGCGAACTCTGCCCACTTGCTGTTATCTGCTCGCCCGCGCGTGGGTTGTTCTTGTTCACCATCCATGCATCAAGTTAGTTACATATATCCGGCAGAATCTATCTTTCGCATTGGAGGGTGTGCCGTTATGGCAGTGATGTTTTACTCTGCTTTTCTTTCGGTGCAATGTGTTCTTGCGTGTGGACTAGCATCATCTTACGAATAAAAAAGCATGCGGACAGAACATTCGATGAACATGCTCCCAGCTTGTGCGTTCCATAATCCACACTTCCACTAGCAAGAGCTAGTAGTTAATAACTGGAAAGAGCGTGTAACCTGGTGGCCCGCCGGCTGTCGTCGCAGCGTCGGTGGCAACGATGCTGGAGGTCTCGGGAGAGACGACTCGCAGTCGCGTTCTCGCTGGCCGCCTCCGTGATCGAATCCCGGAGCAAGACGGCGATGGCAATAAGGACGCTGCGGCCGACGGCGGGAGGACGGCGCGGTGGTGGTGGTGGTGGTGGGCGTCGGGGAGGGGCAGCTGGAGGAGACGGGGTTGCGCAGAGAGAAGCGGCATTATTGGAGAGCGGGCCTTGGCTTTTCTACGGTCTTGGGATCTTGGCTTCGATTCCTTTCCTCTTCTGCTGGCGGCGTGGCGCGTACGAATTACACAATCCAAACTCAGGTAGCTGTGTCGCTCTCCTGTATGTGAAGGCGGATAGAGATAAAACATGTGTGGGCGTGGTTGCCACCGAGCTAGTGGTCACCGCGAATTGGGCCTCGCTTTGATGCGCTCGGAGGCCACTGAGCTTATCGCCGCTGGCCGCTCCAGATGCCCCAACCAAGGTGCTCTGCTCACGTCCATGTCCGCTCCGGCCCCGACCCCCATCCCGCTGACCTCCATCGCCGTGCTGCGGCAACACCACTCGCAGCTCATCCGTCTCGGCGTCGCCTCCCACCCGGCCCACGCGCGCCGCCTCCTCTCCTTCCTCGCCCGCGACCCCGACTCCCACTTCCCGTACGCGAGCCGCCTCCTGGCGCACCACCCGGCCCCGCACCCGGCGCTCTTCAACCCGCTCTTCTCCGCGCTCCCGACGCGCCACGCCGCGCGGCTGCTGGCCCTCATGCTCTCCCTGCCCCTGCATCCGGACCACTTCACCTTCCCGCGCATCCTCCCGGGCGCCCAGCCGCTCCACCTGGTCGCCCAGCTCCACGCGCTGCTCCTCAAGCTCGGCTTCCACGCCCACACGCAGTCGCTCAACGCGCTGCTCGCCGCCTACCTCGCCAACGCCAGACCCGACCTCGCCTCCCGCTTCTTCCGCGGCGGCGGGTGCGCTCTCGACGTTGTGTCGTGGACCACGATGGTCGGCGGGCTCGTCAAGCTGGGGCTGGCCGACGACGCGAGGGAGCTGTTCGACGGGATGCCGGAGCGGAATCTCGTGTCGTGGAACGCGATGATGTCCGGGTACGTCAAGGCCGGGAGGTTCCTGGACGCGCTGGAGGTGTTCGACGAGATGAGGGCGCGCGGGGTGGACGGGAACGCCTTCGTCGCGGCTACTGCGGTGGTGGCGTGCACGGGCGCCGGCGCGCTGGCGCGCGGGAGGGAGGTGCACCGGTGGGTGGAGCGGAGCGGGATCCAGATGGACGACAAGCTGGCCACCGCGGTGGTCGACATGTACTGCAAGTGCGGCTGCGTCGAGGAGGCGTGGCGTGTGTTCGAGGCCCTACCGGCCAAGGGGCTCACGTCGTGGAACTGCATGATCGGCGGGTTCGCGGTGAACGGGCGGGGCGAGGACGCTCTGGAGCTGTTCGGACGGATGGAGAGGGAGGGCGTGGTGCCGGACGACGTCACGCTGGTGAACGTGCTCACTGCCTGCGCGCACGCCGGGATGGTAAGCGAGGGTCGCCACTACTTCAACTACATTTCTCAGAGATACGGCATTGAGCCCAAGATGGAGCACTACGGCTGCATGGTCGACTTGTACGGAAGAGCAGGGCAGCTGGACGAAGCCAAGAAGGTTATCCAAGACATGCCGATATTGCCAGACGTCGGCGTCCTCGGTGCGCTCTTCGGCGCGTCCAAGATACACGGCGACGTCGATCTGGGCGAGGCGATTGGGTGGCGCGTCATTGAGCTGGATCCCAACAACAGCGGGCGCTATGTGCTGCTGGCGAACCTCCTCGCCACGGCCGGCCGGTGGGAGGACGTGGCCAGGGTCCGGCGGCTGATGGACGAGCGGAATGTGAGCAAGGAAGCCGGGCGGTCAGTGATCGAGGTCCAAGGTGAGGTCTGCGAGTTCCAGTGCGGTGGCCTCTGCCACCCCCAGGCGGAGGAGGTGTACGCCATGGCCAGGGACATGATGAGTAAGATCAGAGCAGAGGGCTATGCGCCCGATACACGGGACGTGCTGCACGCCATTGCAGAGGAGGATAAAGAGACGCCATTGTTTTACCACAGTGAGAAGCTGGCCATCGCCTTCGGGCTCCTCCACACCAGGTCCGGCGACACGATACGGATCACCAAGAATTTGAGAGTCTGTAGAGATTGCCATGAAGCAACGAAGTTCGTGTCTCGCGTCTTTGATCGCGAGATTGTGGTCAGGGACAGGAACCGGTTCCACCATTTCAAGGATGGGCTGTGCTCGTGTAAAGATTATTGGTAAAATCCATTAATCATTATAACGTTATACTCAAATCATTAGCTCCGAAAAATACTTGGAAATAAAAATTTTAGTACGTGACCATGGACGAATGGTAACAAGGTTTATGCGAAACTAACAAAAGGAATCATGCATAATCAGACATCGAAAAAGCCTCTATCAGCCGATTCGTCACAGATAACACAACTTAAAACTGAATTATGACCAGAAATAAATATAATTAGTAATTCTTTTTGCTGAACCAAACTTTGGAAGTAGGACCTGGTCAAAGTTTGGTTCGGATGAATTTAGAGTTGGGCGGTGAAAATCCCAACAAAGAAATAACGGCCTAAGCCCGCCGTGGCCCAAAAAACACAATGGGAGACGGGGTGAGCATGGAGCTGGACCCCTGGCTCCGGGGTCCGGGCCTGACGCAGTGAGCCAGTGACGCCTCACGGAGCCGCCGAGGCGCAGGCAGGAGGCAGCAGCACCCGCCGCTCGTCTGCTCGGAGTCTGCTCGTCCGCTCTCCTCTCAGTCGGCTCGCGCCGTGCTTTCAGATGGAAGGGAGTAAGGGACGAATGCAATGCCGACACAATTGAGGTCAGATTAGTGCATATTTAAAACGTCATCACCACAGACACTTTAATTCCATAATCCACGTGATGTTATAGACTACAGATATCAACAGCACTAGTAAATCTTTCTTAAACACGGAAAGCAAGTTCTTAGTATTTTCATTTTCCCCAATCCATTGGGTCACATGACACGAGGAGCTCCTTCTTTAAGCCACGGTTCTGCTTATCTTTCTTTAAGCTCCTCTCTTTAAGCCACGCTTCTGCTTATCTTTCTCTAAGCCACGCTTCGGCTTCGGCTTTTCCTGTCTCTCTGGCGCCCTCCAGGGGGGTATTAGCCTTAATAAGAGACATTCGAGAACTGCAATAGTAAGAAGTGAACATCAGCTGGTACAACAACTAGTGCCGAATTGAATAAGATTAAGGCTACCATGCTAAAAACATCAGATACCCTGATCCATAAAGAGATCAGAAAGCTTGAACGACTCCAAACTTCCAAGAGGACCAACCAAAGCCTCCTTGGTTGGCGAACTGAAGGTTGGGTTCTCCACGAGTATATTAATGAAAATCCATAGGTGCTTCTTGACTTCATGCTCTTCCTTGTTAGCCCTCCATCCTTTCTTGTTCAGGAAACTAGCAACATATTCAGTAATCTGGTTTGACACATAATCAACATGGGGTCCACCTGCAAAAGTCGCAGCTTTGTTCACAAAGCTAACCTGCAACACCAAAAACATGTAAGACGCCAATGCCACAGAAAACATAGCGTAGCTAAGCTAGTTGGCAGTTGCACAGAAAACTAACTTCCGCTTAGGCTTTGCTTGATGCTCATGTATCAACCTCAATCTATGTGTTGGGGTGAGTTTGTGTGGAATTTAGTTTAAATTTCACACAAATCCACTCTAATACACATGGATTGAGTTGGATATATGGGCATCAAACAAGCTCTTACCTGGTCAAACTCCCCTTCTGTTAGACTCACAACCACCTCCACCTGATCATCGAACTTCTCAATGATCCTATAAGAAAGGCAAGCGTGAATTGATAGAAACACAATTCGAAATTGCTAGACAACACACTCAAATTGATGGTTTGTCTAAAACTATCATAAAACCTTGGGATTATTTCTGTTGACTTCCAGGTAGGGGACAACAACGCAGCATCAAGATACATATTGACATAGGTTGGGAAGCCCAGGAACCTTGGCAACCTCTTGCCATTAAACGAAACCTGCAGGGTGGTTGGTGCTAGAATACCCGCAATATCAACAACTCTTCTCCTCATGAGGGCAATGACATCATCATCAAGATGAGTCATGTTGAACTTGGCAATGTCGGGCTTGAAGGTGACCTTGGTCCAATTCGCCCCCTTCAAGGAAATTGTAACCTGGGGCTCGGACTTCTTCCCCATATTTTCAGAGAAAACCTGCAGTAATATTGGGTTCAAACATCATGCTCCGTATCTGAACAATAAGGTGGATCTTAACAGGTAAATAACAATTAATTCATACTACCATAACATGGTTGATTCCAGATAATATCATACCATACTTTCAGATGGGAAAAATCTATATACAGCACCCTCAACTTTGGGCAGAAGTTCCTTTGACACAATCAATTACGACACCCCAAACTATAACATAAGTTTGACACCCTAAACTATAGCTGCTCTCAAGCAATGCCGTGCATCGAGCCAGATTTGGTGCACTTCAGGGCCGTGGGCCGGGGAGGGGTTGATGTGCCGATGAATCAGCTGGGGTGTTGGCATCAGCAGTGGCCGTCACGCGGTGCACGTGCTCACTACCCCCTGATGCGTGTGACTTCCTGTCTTGGTCTCAGCTATAGGTCCCCCGTTAGTGCACAAAAAAGACACATCTCGGGCAAGGTCAGCTTGCCTTGAGCCTGGTTTTGTCTTCAAACCGGTGGAATGCTGGCCACTGGACTACCTGGCAGTCGGCAGACGAGAATTACTCTCCATTTCAGAGGTAGCCCGGCCTGTAAAATACATGTGCTGGTGGGTGCAGTGCAGCCGTGGGCAAACAGATCTTTTCCAATATGGTAACGCTACCTGTCGTGCGTTCGATGGACCCACAAATATCAGACGGCTTTTTCACCCCGTCATTTGCTCTCGTCCACGTGTATATTTAAAAAACTTATCTCTTCACTTCTTCCTCCCCATCCTTACCCTTCCGCGCTCCTCACCTCTTGCCGCAACGGACCAACGCCCAGCTTCCTCCCCCACCCTGGTGTCCTCATCGGGAGCTCCAATGCCCGCAGATCTGGTGGCCCTCTCCCCCACCGCGGCGAGATCCATGGAGCACAAACGAGATCCATGGAGGTGGTGTGGCGGTGTTGTAGGGGAGTGGGCGGCTCTCCTCCACCTCGGTGCGGCGCCCTCCCCATCCTGACGGCGCCCTGTCTCACCCCGGCGGCCATGGCGCCCCCTCCCCCCCTCCCACGGTTGTCGCCGAGTCAAGCCCGGTGCTGTTAGCGCTGTTGGTGGTGGTGTTAGCGCGCACCGCTGGTGTTGGGTGGTGCTCACGCGCAGCCGCTTGCCGCCGGCTCCCACCCCATCAGCCATAATCGACCGATGTTTCAATTGTTTCAGACATTTCAGAGGTATGTTGCAATCGTTTTGTATGAATGTTGCAAAAATAGATCGAGGGATATTGCACATGTTATATATGTCGGAAGTGTTTCAGAGGCCTGTTGCAAGCATTTGTTCAAACTGTTTCATCTGTTTCTAGACGTATGTTGCAAGCGTTTTGATCTAGATGTTGCATATGTTTTCACACATATGTTGCAACAGTATGCTTTAAATTGTTTCATACGTTTGAGTCTTCTGTTGCAGCAAGTGTTTTCATTTTGCAAGTTGCAAGTGTTCTATCTAGATGTTGCATATGTTTTCACAAATATGTTGCAAGTGTATGTTCCAAATGTTTCACCTGTTTCAGACGTATGTTGCAAGTGTTTTATCTAGATGTTGCATATGTTGCAGTAGTTATACACATATGTTGGAAACGTATGTTTTAATTGTTTCAGCTTGTTTCAGTATGTTGCAACAGGTGCTGCTCTCCACGCGCTCAAACGCACGAGCAAGCACGCGATGCACCAAGCGCCCCTGCACCATCAGGCGTGGTCCCCCATGGTGGAGAATGTAGCCGACTCAACATATGTATATGCGCTGTGCTCTCTCCCTCCCTCTCTCGCATTGGGGCACGCGCGCTGCTCTCTCTCTCGCATTGGGGCATGCGTTGTGATCTCTCTCCGTGGCATGCAGCTGGGTCTCTCTCACGTTGGGGTACGTGCGCTGTGCACACTCTCTCGTACTGGGGTACGCGCGCTGTGTTCCCTCTCTCTCGCATGCAGCTGGGTGGGCAGGAAGATGCGTGTGGCGCAGCAGCAGGAGGATGCGCGTGTTTAAAAAAAAGCGAGGAGGTGCGAGGCGCCCGATGCCTTTAGCATGCGCGGATGTCCGGACGCGTGGATCCGTCCGGAAGTCCGGGCGCCTGCATACTACTCCAGCTGATAGATCTCCGTAGCCCATCCCCTTGATGCTGATATACCTATATGACGAATGCTGGACCAGTGATATACCCATCCTATACTACTCATAATTCATAAAAACCAACTCGGCAAATTAGCTTTCTACGTAGGAGACTGCCGAATCATCTCACCTGTTTGTACTTCCTCTCACGGCGTCTGTCAGCGATCTCGACGACGAACTCCGTCGAGAATATGTTGGCAAGCTTGACGCCGTAGCTGCTCCTCCCACCGGCGGAGACCTCTTCCAAGTTGGGGTCGCAGTTGCTGAGGTGGCCAAAGACCATCTCCGGCACGTAGACGCCGCCCTCCTGGCTGTGGACCTGATCAATCGGGATCCCGTCCCGGTCTCCGTTGCAGAAGACGGAGATGCTGCACTGAGCGGCGTCGATCTCAACGATGAGGTGGTCCATGGTGGGATCCTGCTGCTTGTTGTCGGCAGCGTAGACGAGGACCTCATCGAAGATCTTGTAGAGGCCTGGTACGTAAGTGACCTCGCGTTGCTTCATCCAGGCGCCCTCGTAGACCCAGAGCTTCTGCGTACGCTTCTCAACCGAGCCGATGTAGACGTCCGGTTGCATGAGGATCTCCTCCCGCGGAGCCTTGCCGCCTCCGCTCAACAATGGGCTGAGCATGTCGCCTCCACTTGAAGTTGAACTGTCGCCGGAGGGCCTCGATTGAGGCTCGGTCTTCATGGCGGCGCGGCGCGGCGGGGGCTACGGTTTGGTTGGTATGGGACGCCCGCCAAATAGGAGTGGCCGAGTGGGCATTCGGTTTCTGAAATGGCTCCTAGAGAATGGAACCGATCGGTTTAAAAATAAATTATATACTTACATCGAATAAATGAATAATAATGCTGCTAGTTTAGTTTCGATGAATCTTGGAAATCCTACTCAATCATCTGAGAGTTCATGGGTAGTTCAGGGTTTTGATGAATCTGAAAAATCCACTTTCTCAATATGAGTAGTTTATGGGGGATGAACCGAGCTTTGCCGACAAGCATTTCAGCCTTGGGAAGTGATTGGCAGTTGGGGGTAAGGAGTTGAGCATGGCACCATGGCGTATGGGCTGTTACGACAAATAGGCAGACAGAACAGACAAAGCCAGTATTTGAGGTTGAGCCCAACAAACAGATTTCTTTAGTTTTATATCGTGACGTGACCACGCTACAACAGTGAAACTTCATTTAAAAAGCATAGCAAGCAGCACAGAGCGCACAGAAATGGACAGCCATTATGTTGGCTTAGACACATGTCACAGTTCTAAGTAATATTTCTGACGCATTACAAAAGAACTGATTCGAAATTTTGTTTCATACTAATAACACACTCAAAGACAACCTAATGCAGACTGTGGTAGAAATAACTGCGCGAACAAATCCTCAAGCTATTTTCGCTCTAGACAAGTCCATCTCCGGGTGCTGCCACAGAAGAAAAGGAAATGAATCAAATATTCAAATGCATGAAATAGGATGAGAAGCTAAACCTACATACATACACGACTGAAAGATGAAGCTGGCTTTGTGGCACGACTTACCTGAGACATGAACTTCTTGAGAATTTCTTGCTTTTGCAGTTCATCACTTGTTGGAAGGCCCATCTGCTTCTGGCGCTGGTCAAACTACAAACCAGATTTTAGCTATTTCCATGCAGCAGCAACTCAGATGTGCATCAGGTTCTGCGTGTCTTACCATCATTTTCTCCACGGTTTGTCTAGTCTCGGGATCCAAATCAGAGAGTTTGCTGTTCTCGGGTTCCACCTTTTGGGTATCAACTTCAGGGTCACCCTTTAAAACAGATTTCCACCACTCCATTTGGTTGTGCTTTGTAAGCAATATGGACAGAGTTTTTCCATCCTCTATAAAATGTTGTCATTAGGCAACCATACTTCTGTCAGTAAGGGGCTTAGGATGGAAGAAAAGCAGGCTCCGATGTCATCCCTGCTCAGCAGCTGCAGCTGCAGCCAGCGAAGCAGGCTGAAAGCCAAGGACTTACCTATGCTCCAGAAGCAGTCATCAACCTTAACTGGCTTATATAGCTCACCCTGGTAATAAAGAAAGTAACAACAGGAAGTTAGAGCCCATAATATGTATTGTTGTAACAACACATTTGGTTCACCAGAAACATTGTCATCCCATAAGACGAGATGAAACTTTTTATTGTTGTAGCTACTTACATCAAAGATAGGTGGCTGTCCCTTTAGGCCAACCTTCAGATGATTCTTCTTTATATCAAAGACCACAAATCTTGATTTTGTTCCTTGAGGAACAGGAATGGTGATGTTAACCTCTGGCAACTGTTGAGTCCACGAGTACTTCTCCAAATCAAGACCATTGCCAGCATTTGGTTCTAATTATTAGGAAAATTAGATATTCTATTAGGAGATCCCATAAAATGCAGAAGTACAAATCGAATCTTAAGAAATTGTCTTAGAGGTGCAATAATGAAAGAAAACAATTATTAGGTAATCATGTTAGCAATTCTGCAAATGCAAATGCAGAATGTTGTAAACCTATGGCTATTTGAGAGCCTATATCAATCAGGTGGGGGTTTCCCTCAACCCTACTGCCCCCCGGTCGAATTATCAAAAAAACTTATATAGTTTCACTTATAACCTGGTACAAACCCAAGTCTCAACTGAACGCTACAACAGATAGATAACTTTTGTCGAACTGCAATCGACACTGAACCATGGATACTGTAAGGTCAGCTAGAAGCTAATAAAGGGCAAATGAATGTAGTTTTTTTCCCCCCTAACAAGGCTGTAATATGTTCAAACATTTTGTTGCCTGCTGATTAACGGAATGCAGTTTGAAAATCTCAAGTGGTGTAAGGATACCTAAATCAAACCACATACGTTGATCAGAGCATCAGCCCCAATCTATATAGCTTGCGAGATCGGGCTTATGGAAGTTGGAACCACATGTAGCACCAAAATCCCTAAAACAGGGCAGCAAGGGAATAGAGCACTCACGTCTCACGTTGCCTTCCTCTTATGCATCTCCATGCTGTCCTTCTCCACCGAGCTCTCGGGCTTCTCCTCCTCCTCCGCCGCCGCCGCCGCCACCTTGTCAGGCCTCCGCGCTTCGGCCTCCTCCGCCTTCCTCTTGGCCGCCCTCTCCTCGGCGACTCGGCCTCCAACTACGCCCTGATGGCCGCCGCCGTCGCGGTGACCTTGCTCACCGCCGAAGGGTCCCGGAACAGGCCGGAGCCGGACCAGCGGTGGGCGATATCGTTTCCTGCTTGTTTTCACAAGACAAGAGGCCCAAGCCCAGCCGCCAGTTAATCGTGATGATTTATATATTTGTTAGGGCCCATTTGGCATTTTTTCAAAAAGAATAGTCTGAGGTAAAACGAGGCAGAAACAAAATTATGGCAAGAGATTAAAGACACCCAAAGTAGACGCAACAAGATATTTCGAAATTCAGACCTGCTAGTGTCCGGACGCTGCCGCGCAGAGGGAGCAAACGAGCGCATAGCACGTCGAACTCGCGAGGGAGCGTACCAGCAGTGGGCCCACGCCGCCCCGTACGTCACACACGCCGCCCGGAACGTTGTCCACTCCACGGGCGCATCCCATGTATAACACCCCATCTACTTTTGAAACATTCAGATACAACAGTTGCAACATACAAAAGAAGACAAATAAAACACTTAAAACAAGAATCTAAAACACTTGCGCAAACGTCTGAAAACATTTTAAAAACATTGAAAACATATACAACATCCAGATCAAACACTAGCAAACATACGTATGAAACACTTGAAAACACTTGAAACATATGCTTGCAATCTGCATATATATATATGCAACATCCAGATCTTTTTTTGCAACATCCAAATAAAACACTTGCAACATTCGTCTAGAATAGATAAAATATTTGGAATATACACTTGAAACATATGTGTATAGCCATTATAACATTTGCAACATCCCAATCTACTTTTGCAGCATCGATATACAACACTTGCAACATAGCTCTGAAACATTTAAAACACTTGAAACGTACTATTGCAACATGCGTTTTCAGCGTAACATCTGTTTGCTGCTTGAACGAATGGAGGCTCGTCGACACGGAGTTCGACGCCGGCGCGGAGCTCGATGCCGCGAGTGGCGCGGAGGTCACCGGTGTGGAGCTCGTCAGTGGCATGGACCTCGGCAGGGGTAGGGGCAGGCAGATGCGTGGTCGCGACGGGATGCACGAGTCCGAACGGGGGCACGCGGCGCAAGCGGGGGGTGGCGCGGGCGAGGGCGTGGTCTATCCCCGAGCATAGGCGTGCAACACGCTAAGCAAGCAGACGACGCAGGCGACTTATACGGGTCTGTCCGTCCGTCCGGACGACCTATAAACAACATTACCGTTCGAAATTCTACCTACAAACAATTCTCTGTTAAACGGAATCACTTGTTGAATTTATTTGGCCACCAATTCAAATTCTCTCTAAAATGACCTAAACTCGATACGAAACATCTTTTTGATGATTGTCCCTCCGAGTGTTAAAATCAGAAACGTTTCAAGGTGATTTAGGATGAAACATTTTTGTTTTTAAATCATTTATTTAGTAGAGATTTAAGTGATTACATCCAGAAGAAAGGTTTCACCCATCCAATGGGAACTTGAACACAGCAGGAAAAGGAAATGAAAGCTGAAAAAAGGAGGAGTCGGCATTTGGCATGGTGTCTAGTTTCATATTCTTGGCGGAAACTAGAGAACTTGGCATAGGATCCGTACCCACGTTTTTTGAAATGCTCCGTAGAAACAAGCTGAAAACGGCTACATTGCAACTTGATTTCAACCAGCTAGCCAAAAAGATTTTTAAATAAAAGAAACAAAACCCCTACTACCAATGGAACACTACTTACTCCGTCCAGAAACTTGTTATTCTAGAACTGAAAATTTATTTCACAAAATTTGTCATTGGAGTCCTTGGAAAAGGCAATGAAATCCATATATATATCAACTCAAGCACGCATTCCCTGTATTTGCCTAATCCCAACCCACATGGCTGCATGCTCCTTAATTATACTAGTTGTATGCGTAGGTTAACTGAGTCAATTACCCATATAACAACGAGATGTCAAATAAATGTAGATAACAACGAGATGTCAAATAAATGTAGGTACCATGGTCATTTGGGTTCATAAATAATTTATCTGAAACTTTATACAGTAGAATGATGAGTTTGGACGGAGTGAATTTTTTTAAGAAATTGGGTCCCCACTAATTAAACAGGCCCTTTCATATCTGAATAGTCAATAGTGTTTTGCAAGTGAACTGTATTAAGAATATAAAAAAAGCCAAAATGCTGCCGGCAAGATTTTAAGAAGGAAACTGCGTTGCAAAGAAAAATTCCTCATGGAGTGTTCTTTCTGAGTTTCTCATTCACACGATATCATAATATCATAACTTCTTTTTTTTTTTAGCGAACAGATATCTTAACATGTTTCTGATTCTGAAAAGAATATGTACATAATCGACCAACCTACATTTTACAACATCAACGCTCGAATCCTTAGATTGAATTCGAGTGGAGCTAAAGATTGCTAACCAGCTAGACACGGGTGGCGCCTGACGAGGAGAGAGTTCGAGCGGAGCTAAGATTGCCGGCCCAGTTGCCACAAACCGGCGGCGGCGTCTGATGAGGATGAGAGGTCTCCTCCACGACGGCGTGGCGGTGGCACTCGTCAGAACGGTCAGGAACCGGCAGCCATGTCGCCGCCAGAGCCGGACGACGAGGAGGCCTCCTCGTCCATGGCCGCGTCGCACTTGCCGCAGCGCTTGGGCTGGGGCGGCCGCTTATCGGCAGCGTCGGCGACGACGAGGACGCGTCGGCACGAGGGGCAGGAGGAGTGGGCGGCGAGCCAAGTGTCGATGCACGCGACGTGGAAGGCGTGGCCGCACTGCGGCAGCACGCGGACCTCCTCCCTGGGCGCGAACTCCGACAGGCAGATGGCGCACTCCGCCAGGACCTTCGCCTCCCCGTCCGCGGCCGCCACGGCGTCCTCGTAGGCGAGGCTCGGCAGCGCCCTGAGCGCCTTCTTCTTGAGCCCCCTCCTGGCGGCGGAGGGCGCGGCGGCGCGGGAGCGCGCGCACCGGGCGACGGCGGCCAGCCCCACGACGCAGATGAGCGCGCAGAGGAGCGCCGCGAGGATGACGACCACGTCGGAGTCGACGGCCAGCGGGCTCGGCGCCTCGGCCGCGGGGAGCGTCGGGTACTGCGCGGAGTTGGTCTGCAGGAGGCGCCGCGCCGGCGACGCCATTGGCCGGATAAGGCGGACGTGCGGACGGCGGATGGGGTCGGGGACGGACGGGGGCAGACTGGAGTTTTGTCGTGCCTTGCGCGCAGTGGACAGTGGTGGTGGTGGTTAAATGGGAGAAGAGAGAAGCTTCTGTGACTGTGATCTGGACGGCTTCTTGGCTCGGAGATGGGCCGTTGGCAGTTGGGACTTGGGACCTGGACACCTGGTGCTCGAGTGCTGGTGTCCTCGTGACATGGTGCCAAGGCAAAGCGGGCAGGCGTCACGCGCCCGGCGTCCCCCACTGTGGAACCTGCCGTGCCCTTGCCCCGCCACGGCAGCGGGGGCCAAGGCCGTGGCCCATGCACGCCTGGGGCCGAGGACCCCGCGCGGCAGCAGCCAGCAGCGACTAGCGATCCGCCGTGTCGCTCGTGTGGGATTTGCCTCCAGCTGCCGCGTGCCGGTGCGTGGGGGAAAAAGATCACGCTCTCTTGGAAACGTACGATTCTCACAATATAGAAATAGAAAAACACAAGATTAAAATGCCCATGCAATTGGAATTCTATAGGAAAGTTATATCCTAAGATACAAAGCAAAACAAAACAAGAGGTTAGGCCTCATGCTTGTTTTCCTACAAAATTTGTATAGAACAACTCATTCCATCGAAATTTCTTTGTTTCATAAAAATTCCATAGAAATTTCAAAGAAATTTGTAAAATTCAATCCTTTGTTCCAAAGAGTCTTATAGAAAAAAAAATTCTTATAGAAATTCAATCTCCTAAAATTTGTTTATTTTTTCTCGAAGGCCTCTGTGCCTAGAGATTATAATAGGGTGGCTCATGAAATTGCCGTTATTGGGTATGAGTGTGTCGAAGGGGTTGGGCAGATCTTAAGCTCTCCCCCAAAACGCATCAATGTAATTGTTGTTGACGAGTTGTCAGCCCATGAGTAATATATCTATCCAGTTTCAAAAAAAGGTCTTAGTTTCTTAACTTCTAAAATTCCTTTATTTTTCTTCATTCCAAGAGGACCTCAGTAGGAATGGAAGAGGCGCCGGGAGGTACACGGTGCGTAGGAATAGTCACTTGAGGGAAGTCTACGAGTGCAACGTACATCCCATTGCCTTTCAAATTTGTTATAATAACAAGTTAAAAACAACATAATCAATGATTTAGGAGATGGTTGCTCTAACAGATTGAAGCACCATGCATCATCTTTCACCCTGTTCGCTTATGCTGAAATTTGGCTTATGCTAAAATGTTATAAGAGAAAAACATTGTTTCATGAAAGTAGCTCAAGCGAACAAGGCATTTATCTCCGATACGTGAGACCCACGTATCAGCAGATCAATTGTTTCCTTCATTTCATCTCAACTAGTCTTCCTCCCTCTTTTCATCATAGTCTCTCTCCTTTCTTTCTTGGTGGCCAATTCTCCCGTCTATGGATAAAAATGATTTCTTTTCTCCATCTTGTAAATTTTACTAGACCGTTAGTGTTGGAAAAAATTCATTGAGGATGGTTCTTAAAGAGTAACTATGGGGATTCATTCTGTATTTGTTATACTTGTCCATTAGTCAATACGTATGTATGTAACCATATAACTATTGCTTAATAAATTTAAAAAGAATAATTAGAAAAATATCTTGAATCCAAGATGAGTAACTATGGTTGCTTTATAAAAGCCGTCCTTACTGAATTTTTTATTCCACTTAACGCTCGACGAGGAGGTGCTGTTGTCCTACGGTTGCAATCATGCCGCGTTGGTTCGTTCGCCTCGCGTGCGGCGTCTGCCCTGTCCGTAGGTCTCGCACTTGGCGTGTTTCCGTGCCCGTGAGCCGTAGTGCCGCGGTGGTGGCCTGGCGGAGTGGCGGCCGCTGTTGTGCCCATCAATCAATCGATCAATAAACGGAGCACGATGCTTCCCATCGTCTCGTCGTCGTACGTAGTACTAGGATCAGAACAGGCGTGGCAGCAAGCATGTAAAAACCGTTGCATTGGGAGGAACACCGGAAGGGGAAGAAATGGCCTCGGAAACACTGTTGGGTTTGGATCCGAGGCAGATGAGAAACGTTTCGAGGAGAAGCAAAGGCGGTCTTTGGCGTGCACGTCACTTCGCCGCCGACGGATGGAGCTGTTTTTTTCCCCGACTGGCGACTGAGAGAGTGTGAGCCCCAGAGAGGAGCCAAGTCGATAGGGAGGGGTCTTCATCAGGGTTAGGCGGCTAGCATTGTCGTGTAATAATCATGTGGGCCGTGGGCGTACGTAAAGAAGTTCGGAGCATCCCATAACCTGCACTGCTTTTTTCTCGGCTAACAGTGATCGCCGTCTGGACTTGATCACTGATGGACAGGCACTACTTGGCTAATCAATCCTTTGCGAACTTTCCTGAAAGCTATTCATGGGACGAATGATTATGCTACGCAAGGTACAGATGCTGGTGCAGCAGTAAATACATAGGATCACGTCCCATGGGAGATAGGATTGAAAAAAAAAACCCGCATGAATTGGACATGAACGCATATGCAAATCGAAGAAATAAAAAACATATGAATTTTGCAGGAATATGCTTTTGTATGAACAGTAGGAAAGAAACAGAGAAGCAGAAAAAAAATGAGGTTGGAAATGGGAATTGATCAAATCAAACACAACATAAGTTTTCTATTATTTTTTTCCTACAAAGGACGCCATGATTCCTATATATAAACCAAAAGACATTACAGTAACTCATTCATAGAACTGTGACTCGTACATTTTTCCTTTGTTTTTTTTCTTACAATGCAAGTGGAGGCCTACAATTAAAAACTAGTACCACGCACTTGGAAAAGCAAAGGGTAGGTCACAAAAAAAAAGGTGAAGGAAAGCAAATGTTATTCTCTTCACCAAATCAAGATCCCACATCACAGGGTTTCGTTGTAGGTCATGAACAGAGAACCAAACAAACCGCTTATCGTTGCTCTTTAGATGTGGTCCCAAAGAACCGTGAGTGCAACCACTGTGATCCTGCCGAAAGGCCAACCCTGTCCAGTCTCCAGACATGTGAAGCAAGCACCTCTTTAGCATCAAACCTTGCTGAGCTTCACAGACAAGTATTACTCACTATCTTTAGCGATAGTTACATGTGCAAATGCACCACTAAACAGGGTATCGAAAGCAATTCCCAGCTAAAACTTTTCCAACAACGGATTCACACATTCAGTCCAAAAGATGAAGGTTTCCTGTGATATTGTTATCAAATGCAAAATTTAGTCAGCTCAGAAGGATTACAGTGATTATCATGTTACATGGTCATTGCAACTTCCAGTCCTCAACTGGGAAACTAGACGGTTACCGACACAATCTCAGAGTAGTAGATTTCAATATTGGGGTAAACCATAAACCCAGCAAAGACAGTCTAATCGCTAAAGATGTATCACGCCACAGCAGCACTCATTTGTTCAAATCTCACTAATGTACTCTAAAAGAGATTCAACCTCCTGCCTCAGAGCAGCAATTTTCTGCTGCTGCAAAGCAATCCTGTTCTCTATATCTTGCCCACGCAGCTTCCTCTCAAAGCTGTCGACAACGGTGGAATGCCTTGTCATGAGCTTCTCCTGCATCTCTCTCTCCTTTGCAATCAAGTCCTCTACCTGCAACACCCCAAAAGCACAGTAACCAAAATGGAAGATTTGCAATTAATGTAAATGCAGAAAGGAAGTTCAGAACAAGCACCCTGTTCGGCTGAGCTTATCAGCACGGCTTATCAGCCGTGGAACAATGTTTTTCTCTCACAGCAAAACAGCCACAGCCGGCTTATAAGCCGCAGAAACAGCCTGCCGAACAGGGTCAAGTTTCTCAACTTGCTTTCTTCGTATGCCTGACAGGAGATAGTGTTTGGATAGTAATAATAATAATAATAACTAACCTTTGGCCATATCTGATAAGACTGGGAAGATGACTGTAGAGTCATCAACAGCGGCTTCAGATCTTTCGATAGCTCCTTAAACTGTGCGTCAGCAGCTTTACGAGCTGCCTTGCAAGACTGAATATCTCCTGTCCTAGACAAATCACGCAACGAGGCCTCCAGTTTATCATGAACTGCTAAGCATTGCTCAAAGATACCCTGGATTTTCTGAACAGTGGCTTGCACCTATACCATAAAGAGTAAAATAGCCAGCAAAATATTACCACTGCAGAAAATAACAGGTAGTTGCCACAATATCAAAACAACAAGCTTGTACAGCAATTCAAGATTTGTTTTCCAAAATTCAGGCCAAACATGGCTTCCTTAGCAAGGCATGCTTACTCTAAAATTAATTCATATTTACAATGACTTGCAATGGTTAACTTAAGCCCTCACTTATGCAAATTCTCTTGTTAGTTTTTAACCAAACTCTGCATCATGAGCTCCAATGCAGCACTCAAAACGCGTTAGTGCAAGTAGAATAGACAGAATTATTATTTGAGAACATCCAAGGTTTTCCTAGTTAGAATATCCTTCCATAAGTAATTTCAGTCCCAATTGACATATAAAGCAACAAAGGAAAAATGATTCGTCAGTTCATGTTACATATTACATCCGCAGATCTACTCCTGCCAACAAATATCTATTTGAAACCCTGTGTGTAATTAGGTGCCGAAACTAATCATCAGTATTATATGCCCAGGGCCCCACAGTTAATGCGGCACATCATATAAGAAAAATATGATAGTAAAAGATAACAAAAAGGGAAATATTTGCAGGCTTGTAAAACAGTTTTCAGCAAGCCCATTGACTCATGATGTGTGTGTGTGTATTCAAGTAATCACGTACCTCATCCCATTGCAGCTTGGCCAAGTAGGAAGGAGAGCTCTTGGATATTGACATATCAGTACGCATGTAAACAATACAGGCCACAAACAGGAGGAAGAAACCACTAATCAGCATCAATGGCTCTCTGAGCAAGGATATGTTGTTGAATTTGTAGTAAACCTGCATATTGCAAATAATTCATCAAATAAGTTTGCTCCAGTTCATATGTATCTATAAACAAACAATTTAACTCACTAGAAGTAGGTCAAGTAAGCATTTCATACTGCAGCTTTTAGTGCTGTTATGTGTGTTGGGAACCAATACTTCATCAAATGATTATTTGGTCCGACCAACAGTTGAAGCACAAATTACCCTTTTTCATAGAACCGTTATCCAAACAAATTATCCGAAAATGAATCTGGTGACAAACCTGGAAATATAAATTATGCTCTGGAATAACGTCAGGTTTCTCCAAGACAACAACTGGCCTTCCAACAATGTCAAGGTGTGAATACTTAACCTGCACCAAAAATCACTGCTTTTAGAAACAATGAATAGGATAACTATTTAGCTCACTACACCATACAGTGAGAAATAACCTCTTGCCGCTGCTGTGTTGGAAAGGGAGCTGAAACTTCGATATCCTTTGACCCTTCAGGTAGAACAACCTGTTCAACAAAGATACTTATACAAAGGCATGGAATATGAAAAATTAATAGCACATAATACCCTGTCATTATTCTTGCTATCCACATTCCTATGATCACAAAAGAAATAAAGATGGCAGTTTATAATGAATACCAAACACATAATGGCCACATAATCTGCAAATTATGCCATGTAGGCTTAAACTAATGAAATATAATTTATTTGTTCGATGCACATTCACACGTACCTTTACAATAAGCTTTTCAATGAGAATTTCCTCCAATGGAGAACCAAATGTGATATTGAGAAATCTCTTTCCATCAGAATAGAAAACAAAGTCTTTAAGTGGCAAACCATAACCAACAGTGAAGGTTGTTTGCCACCCACCAAACAATGGAAACCTTGGTTCAATTTCCAGTTGGGTCTGAAATAAGAAAGCTTGATCTTTGAAACTGTTTTGAAACTGGTGTTGAAACCTTGATGACTGAGATAGCTAACAAGATTACCTTCATAGAATCACTCCACAAATGTGATGTTGAAATATTACCAATCTCATCTCTGTAATAAATAGAGTGTGCCCTTGGAGGCAGTTTTGCAATAAGATGCCTAAAAGATGAAACACCCCTTACGTAAGGTCTAGATTGATAATCGATCCTGCAAAGGAGGCAAATAATTAGTTACTTCTGAACATAACTTATCTCTCCAGTTACAAGTTTAGCTACTTAACAATTGCAATCAAAACTCAGAAAGGAGAATAACCTGGAAAATTCACCCTTGAGTCTGGCACCACCATGGGCAATGTTGTAGTGTTCTGTAATCTGTACATTTCCCCAGTGAGATATTTCAATCTCCCTTATAACTTCCTTTGCAACTGCAAAAGGATTGTTGTTCTCAAAATGGACAATCACAGGTAAGTAGGAAAACGGGGGGAGGTCATGAAATGGTCCATATTTCAGTTCTGAATCCACAAGTTTTGCGTTTGGATGCCTTGTGTATGATTCAACCCTCCCGCCAGGCAATCTGATAGCAAGTGTCTGTGCCTTAACAGGGTAAGGTGACAGATAGTGAGCACTATCCTGATAGACAACAAGCTGTGCTTCAGCTTGAGTGATTTCTTCTGGGAATGGTTGAAGAGAGTGCGTGAACACAGTCAGGACATCCAAGTACAGAGTCTTCCCCTTTTCCAAAGGTTTGGGCAACAATGCTGAAAAGAACGTCAGCTCTGGGGGAGCTCCAGAAGGTTGAACAACTTCAATTGGCAGAACAGTACTTTGACCCTTCACTTTTCCTTCACTGCCGAATGCTCTAATAGCTGCCAAGTTCTTGGCTTGGATATTGGGAAAAGCCAGTAAAACTTGAGAGACAGGGTCCGGTCCAACATTTTCAACCTAAACAAAGGGGGAACCATGTAACTTTTAGAGCAACAAAGCAAGGCTATATTCCACTAGAGTCCTAGACGCGAGAACTTTCAAGAGAGATGTTATTCTATAACAAAAACAAAAAAGTTTCAAAGAATGTTAAGGATTTCAGAGGTGACACATACACTAAAAAGCATAAACATGATTAAAATATGGAAATATAGATGCCTATACATAAAACAGAACTCAACAAGCATCACTAGAAACTGGTTTAGAAAGCATATGGCTGATTCGTGGGGCAGAGAATTGGGCATATCGAAATTTTGACAGTAGTAATTTCGGCAGTGGTGACTGGTGAATAGATCAGCAGTCAGACAATGCAACTGGATTACAGGACTGATAGTAAGCAGTGCTGATACAGTGAAACAGGCCAACCCGCTTCATTATGTAAGACGGATGTCAGATGCAAAAATCTGAGTTGAACAAGCATCATCCACTAGAAATTGGTTCAAACAATGCTGAGCAGATTTCACGGGACAGATAATTAGGCATGTTTAAATTTTTGGGAGCAGCAATTTGACGGAGGTGAATAGACCTGTAGCCATGAATTTATTACAGAATAATTCACTCTATGAAACTGCTAGCTTCATCGACACATGGCAGCGTTCTAATTAAGCTGACGACGCAACAGTGACATTTCAAACCACTACGAAACGCGGACGCGGGGTTGAGCAGGCAGGAACGATTCATAAAAACACGAGAGAGACAAAGCCAAGCAACAAACCTTGAGGGAAGCGAGGACGCGAACGATATGCGAGGTCAGATCAACCTGCGAGGAGAGAGAGGGGAAAAAACGGGAAACCGTTAGATCCGAGAGCGCGGAGGCGGGAGAGAGGCGGGAGCTGGGCTCCGAGATCTGGGCAGCGAGGACTGTACTGACCCTCCGATCTGCCTTGGAGATGACGAGATCGGCGCGCGCGGTGGAGGCGAGGAGGCCGGCGAGGACGACGAGGAGAAGCGCGGCGATGCGGCGGAGGTGCGGCGGCGGAGTCGCCATCTTCCCGCGGCCAGATCGCGTCGGGGAGCTTGTCTTCGCGGAGGAGATGTGAAGCTTTAAACCCTCGGGGCCGTTCGGGCGTGTGCGCCTACCTGCGAAGGCCGAAGAGGAGACGCTGCGCTGCCGCTGCCGCTGCGGCCGGACGGGTCAGGTCTGGGGGGTTTTGGTGCGATCTGGACTTGTTCATTTCGCATTTGGGCAAGTTATGGGTAGGTTTTGCCAGGTGGTTATTTTCCACGTAGCTGTATGACATGTTAAGATAACCATGATGTTAATTTTGATGATATAAAGGTATGTTTGATTGCCTCCACAGCTCTTTATACATGCTCCCGCGGTGCAATTCGTCTCTGTTCGGTTACCTGCACATGGTGCTCAAAGCAACACCAGCCTGCATCCCATAATTCAGCCAAATTTTGCGTATCTAGCTATGGTGCACTTGCTCTGTAGTTCAAGTCACAGTCTGGGCCACTTACGCAAGAAACCAATCACACGCATAACACTGTAGAGCTTCCTATCCAGACAAACCAAACAACAACAAATTGCATTGTCTTGTCTAGGTTAAGAGTATGCTGCATAACCTCTAATGCAATGTAATACTAATGCGAGTAACCAATCAGACCCAAAGTGTAGACGCATAGTGTCATTTAGATAGATCTCTCCTGTTGGCTAGCCTGTCCATCTTGATATTATTTTCAATTATTAGTAAGACGTATCCTGTGTTTTAATATAATTGAAGTATTGAACTACATATGCTCTTCAAATAGTTATGCACATGCTTTTGATGCTATATATTTTTTTCGTTACAGAAGTTCCTCTCCTATACAGGGTCGTTTTCTTCATATAGAGAAGTGTTACATTTTTCTTCCTAGAGAGGAACTTCAAGAATATAGCATCAGTTTTTATCTCGATGCTTTTTACCTTTACTTTGTAGGAAGAAAACAACCCTCGCTACGAGAAAAACGTATAACACATGCTATACATTTTTTTGGTTATAGAAAAATATAGCACTTCTCTATTGAAAGAAAACAACCCTCTATGCGAGAGGAGCTAGAAGATCAAAAGAACATCTTTTCTTTATAACATCTGAAAATGTCAAAACTCCAAGGTCTTTAATCGCTTATATATGAAACCAATTTTCAAGTTATGAGATGTTGGCGCGGTGATCTCTCACTTCTTTCTATCTATGGTACTCACATGGTGTCACTCCTTGTAAATATTGTTTGTTCCTATGAATAAATAAATCTCAGTGAACTGAAAAACGGTTGCCGTTGATTTTTTCCTAAAAAAACTTGGTGGGAGGATCTGCATCCGACCCAAACCGGCTGCATCAAGCTCCACCAGCGAAGACAGGCCCGCCGGCGGCCGCGGACGCGCGACTACACCACCGCGGTTTCCACCTCAGGGCGCCGGCCCGTAACCTACCCAAGCGCGGCCCCGCCATGCGCGCGGAGTCCACCCAGATCAGCGCCTTAACCGCCGGGGCCGCGCACCTGCTCTGCTTTGCGGGCCTCGCTACTGCCCACGCCCTCGCTGGCCGCGGCGCGCTCGTCTCCGACCCCGCGCTTGCCCTCCGCCTTCTCGTGGTATTTTCACTCACCTCGCCGCCGCGGGTGCCGGTGTAAACGTATCTTCGGTCTCCCCCTTCTCTCTTCCGATCCGAACTGAGTATTTTTCTCCTTCACTTAGGTCTGTGAAGCGCCCATAGTCATCGCAGTGTTCAGCTACCTCCGGCGTGATGCCAAAAGCTGCTCGGTATGGCACGCGTGCAACCTGTTCGATCAGTTGTCGCTTTAAATTTTTGGTTCAGCAATGGGGTCATCGGGTTCTCCTTACTTTCAGTTTATCAAGGCTGTTGCGAGAGGATTGATCGGCTTGCCCGTGGGTTGGTTCTATACCTTGACTTGGATTGCATTCTTACTCTGATACATTTTTTTTAGATAATGTCTTACTTTGATACATTGCTGTATGAATATGAAGCCCAAAACGAACAGCTCCATGTTGCAGATCTGAACCAGTAGTTAGTATTATCAGCCCGTTGGACTAACAGTAAAAGTGATTGTTCGCTTTCATGGAACAAGAACAACAGTCAAACTGTTAATCTAGGATCTGTTTATTTTCCTCGTTTCATTTCTTTGATCTTACTGCACATCTTTTCGCCACCCATGCCAGGAGCGTTCATTAATGCATTTGGAGCAATCGTTCTTGGTGCACCTGTTGGAATCAAGTAAGTTAGATTCAGAAAGGATTTAGCCTGTCTTTTACTGGATGAGTAGGAATCATGCCTAGGATTGCTGTCTTTAGTGCTTTGCACTATATTCTATCTTGCATCTGATTTTAGTAAAGTAAACCATGATATTTCAATTTACAGGTACTAATAGTTCCTTATTTGATTGAATTATGCATTTGCAGATACTGGATAGCTACTATTTATTGGTCGCTTGCCATGTCCCTGTTCACGGTAAGTGCCATTTTTGCTGATTTTCTGGTACAAAACTGAGCAACTGAGCACTTGACACTTGAGTACAGCGAAACTGGCAACAACCAGTAATGTCTTGTGCTGATAATCCTGTACTCATAAGTTACCACTTTGCATTTATTGCATAACTTCAGCAACTGAGGCAGGCGAGACTAATTTTATTATCTTTCAGTTTGTTCCTGCGGCATGTGTCTTTGGAGCATCCAAGATTGATTGGCAGAATGTGCTTTCTCACTCCATGTATGTTCCGGACTCGTAAACTTTTGAATGGTAGAGGTTCATCCAGTGGACATATTTCTTTCTTTTATATCATCCAGCAACTGTGCCATGATATTTCATTGTCTTTGTACATGTCAGTTATTTCACGCCAACTGATGTTGAGAACTACATGATATCTGCACCTTGTCATGGAGCTGTGCTAGGAGCATGGCTCGGTGCTTGGCCTATGCCCCTTGACTGGGAGAGACCCTGGCAGGTAGACTGAAAGGATCTAAACAATGCCTAGAGGGGGGGTGAATAGGCGTATCTAAAAAGTTCTACACAAATCTCAAAGTCACTTATCAGCAACTGTCGGAAGTCCCGACAGTTTGAGCCAGAACTTCCGACGTGTCAGAAGTTCCGACGCAAACTGTCAGCAGTTCCGACCCCTACGGGAAATGAACTACTATTGCTCAAATAAACTTTGTGAGAGCGGTAACTTACAACACCACTTCTCAATGGTAAGATGAAGATGTTAGGTCACTTCCTTGACACCGAGGGCTCTCCAAGTCGTAGATCGAAATCAAACCCTAAGAGGGAGGTTGAGAGAGAGACAAGCAAATACAAGTGATACCAAGCAAATCACACAAACAACAAACACGCGGGACAAAGGATTTATCCCGAGGTTCGGTAACCCCACAAAGGAGCACCTACGTCCTCGTTGTTGAGGTGACCACTTAGGTCGGAGTCTATTTCACCTCCTTGCCTCTCTCAAAGCAACCACAAAGGTCACTTGAGTTCTCCACTAAGAAACCAAGGGTAATACAAACTTCCCAAGGCTCTTCCACAAGATGGAAGCTCTTGGGCGACGCCTAGCCGGCTAGGGTTACAAGAACCCAAGAGTAAAAGACGCAAATCCAACCGGCTTGACGAAGAAATCAAGTGCTCAAGCTTGTGAGGAAGTTTTTCTCACTCAAACCACACTCCTATCACTCAAATTCGTGGGAATCGAAGTTAGGAGCAAAGGAGGGAGGAGAGAGAGCTCTTGAATGCTTGAGAGCTGTTTTGGCCGTGAGTTGGTGAGCAATGAATGAGTGAGTAACGGTTAGAATGGAGGAAACGGGTATATATATTCCAAGGCAAAATCTAACCGTTCAGATCTACGTCGGAAGTTCCGACGCAGATCTCGGGACTTCCGACGTATGAAGAAAACACTGTTCACACGAGGTCAAAAGTCCACGGGTGCAAGTCAGTGTCGGAACTTCCGACAAACGTCGGAACTTCCGACTGTCGGAACTTCCGACGATCGTCGGGACTTCCGACGGGCACAGTCAGCAGGTCAGTAAAGCCACTGATGCCGGGACTTCCGGCTTAGGTCAGGACTTCCGACACCCATGGTCACCGCGCAGGCTATGACTGAGAGTCAGCACTTCCGGCTTGGGTCAGGACTTCCGACTGTCGGAAGTTCCGACTCACGTCGGGACTTCCGACATCGACAGTCACAGAAAATAATTCTATGTGCTCGTGAAGTGCTAGAGTGTCTCTCTTTTGATTTTATTAATATGCTTGAGCACCCTATCTTCCTCAGACCAACTAGGTTTTGCATCCCTCTTTATAGTGCGGCATACCTAAACTCAAGAAGCGAAAAGATAAACTTTGAAGTTCCGCTTGAGCTTGAAGCCTTCTTTAACACGACGAATTGAGGGATACCATTTCATCTTTATCAACTCTTTAATTCTTTCATGGGACTAATAGCTGCGACATATCTCATAAAGATCATATTAGTCCCTAATTTGGATGTCATCAATACACCAAAACCCACATAGGGGGCAAATGCACTTTCAATCTCCCCCTTTTTGGTAATTGATGACAACCAACTTAGGCTTTTACAAGAATATAAGAATTTAAGGCTTTTTGAATCCCAAACTTTATGAAGAGCTCCCCCTTGATGTATGCATGAATTTGAATTTCAATGATGATCATTCATCCATCACTTGCATATATCAAGACAAAAGCTCCCCCTAAATTTTGCAATTCGTGGGGTGCAACACATGTGTGTGAAAAAGAATTGATACGTGAAAAGAGATGCAATATGACAATTTATATTCACACAACAAGTGAAGAGAAGATGATGACCAAGATTTCAATGTGAAACTTGAAACAACACATGGCCATCAAAAGAAAGACATACATCATTACAAAACAACCATAAGCTAAAAGAAGTAAATAGATAATCATTACTTGTCCTACAATCATCCAACACACAAATATATATAGTTGTCCATCACATAGTGCCACCACATAACATAGTTCGAACAAGCTAAAGGTTTTAAGAGTCTCGAAACTAGGCTTTTTAAGAGTCTCGAAACTAGGCTACCAACCAATTATTACAAGATAGATCAAAGCCTAACACTCCCCCTTTGTCAACAAGTGCCAAAAAGGGTAGGCCGCGTGAGAGAAACAAGCTACTCATCGTCGAAGTCCTCGTCACCACCATCATCGCCATCATCATCGTCATCATCTTCATCATCTTCCTGGATGTAGTCGTCATCCGCAGGAGGAACGGTGGCCTTGCCACGACGGCGAGAAGAAGCCTCATCCGCATAAGCCGCACAAGCCTCATCATAAAGCTGCATAGGATCACGGGGAGGCACAAACGGCGGCGGAGGAGAAGATACAATACCAGCCCGCTGTTCCATACGGTAAAGCCTCTCTTGTATGTCATGTTCCCGCTGAGCACTAGCACAACATTGTCCAAACATGTAGTTCATGAGAAACTTGAACTTGCTAGGCTTCTTGCTCTTACCAGAGGAGGAAGAAGAGAGGGGCTCAGCACTGGTGGAGCGCGAAGGAGCAGCAGAAGGTGAAGTGGCAGCACGACGAGAACGAGAAGACGAAGCGCCTTTGCCCTTGCCTCTAGCAATATCAGCTGCCTGCTTCAGTTCTTTGGCAGCAGTAACGGAGAGCTTGTTGGAGATCTTGAGAAGCTTGTGATTTGAACCATCTGAGGGAAAGCGGATGCCAGACACTTGCTCAATGATATGCATGAGGTAAGGAGCATATGGAAGGCCTTTGACAGGATCCTCAGAAGTGTCATGAATTTTGTTCCAGATGTAGCGACTGATGGAGAACTTCTGAAAATCAGTACCAAAGCGATGAAGGACCTTCTGAGAGTCATCACGGAGATAGGTGGTATCACCAGCCTTTGGATACAAAATCTGCCTCAGGATGTTGTTCAAGACATAGAAATATGGCTTGAGGTACACAGTCTTGCCATCTGCAGGATGTCCATCAAGATACATGTGCTGGTATTCCTCCATCTCAACATCCTCATACTCAACGAGCTCAGTAGCACGACGATCATAATCATTAAAACCAAGCAAGCGAGAGAAAGTGACAAAATCGACCTTATAGTGCTTGCCCTCCGTGGTCCAGTGGATGATGTCAATAGCACCGGTCTTGTCCTTCTCATGATGATAGGAAGCATAAAACTGCAGGATAATCTCATTGTTCCAATGCTTCCGAAACTCCATCAGGCGAAGCAGGCCCATAGAGTTTAAGTCCCTAACCATCTGGGGTAGCTCAGGAGGCTCAGTGATCAAACCAAGATCATATGAAAGGATATACTTCATCTGAACGACTGGCTCCTTCTTCTGGAGGACTTTGGTATAGAGAATGGACCGGTAGTAATCAAAGTGAAAAGGATGCCAAAACCGGGCCTCAAGCCGGAGATCCTTCTCGTCTTCAGCATATAAATTCCGAGCCCGCTGCGATCGGATTTCACGAACATTGTGGCGGTAGTCGACCGGACGAGGAGGAGCCCAACCACCAAAGTTTGGAGCAAGTTCTGGCTCCCGGATAAAGGGCGGAGGACCATCAAAAGGAACAAACTGATGAACTGGATGCGAGGGGCCGCGTGAAGGTGACTGCAGCACTGGGACGCCAATAGTGCGGCCCGCACGCTCAAGAGCCTCCTCTTCCGCATCAACGACCGGATCCATCCCACCAAAAGCCTGGGCCGGAGGCGGAGGAGGAGCAGCAGAAGACGAGCCGCGTCCGCCACGGCCACGAGCAGCGGACCGCCGAGAAGCACCAGCATCGTCACGGAGAAAGGGCGCCTTGGTGCGGCCAGAAGACCTGGCAGCAGTGCGGTCTTGATTTAGTTTAGACCTTTTCTCCGAACGGCGTGAAGGACTGCCACCCTCCATGGCTGCAAGAATGACATGGAGCGAAACTGAGAAAGAGAAGGAACGAAGCATGGGCGCAGCGATACAGAGAAACATACACGGACGGATGATCACAGGGTCGGAACTGCCGGCATGAGCCGGAACTGCCGACAGTCGGAACTTCCGGCTTACGCCGGAACTTCCGACGCAAGTGAAAACCGTCCGATGCATGGGGCTCCAAATCGATGCACACACACGTCCAAGAATGATAGAGGAGCAAAGAAGGAAGAGGGAAATAACAAGAATCGAAGGTACATTGCATTAACGACGAGAACCACGGTAGTACCTTAGCGAGAGGGAAGAAGACAGAGAATCGGCAGATCCGGGGCAGCGGCGATGTCCCGGAGAAGATCCACGCGCAATCACGACACCAAGGGCACCACCGCACCGGAAATCACCCACGGAACGACGACGAGCTTCAACCGTTGAAGAACATGGTGGAGAGAGCGAGGGCAAAACAACGGGAAGAAGGGTCGGAGGTGGTGGCCGGAACCGCCGACGCCGAGGCCGGCCGGAGGTGCCGGGGACGGGCACGACGGTGGCCGGGCGGAGGGGCTGGTGGGTAGGGGCGGAGAGGCAGGTGCGGGAGTGAAAGAGATGGGGAAAAGAAAGTGGTTGCCGTGAAAAATGGATCGGGCCACGGTTAAAACCGAGACACACGACCCAGATCCACGTCGGAACTCCCGACGTGAAAGCCGGAACTTCCGACGCAACCGGAGGTGCTGGCACAGGCCGGAACTGCTGGCCGCCGGAAGTGCTGGCGTATGCCGGAACTTCCGACGGTCGGAACTTCCGGTGTAAGCCGGAACTTCCGACACAGAGACACAGAAAAAACTCTCAAACGAGAACTCACCATGCTAGATGGGACAAAATATGATGGACACACACTAATGTTTTCACAAGTGACTAGATTTCATACAACCAACACAAAGCAATAGTCACCCATGAAGACTATAAAATAGATTTTGAAAAACGACACACAATGTTTGTTCTCAAATCTTTTCTCCTAACTAGATCAAACAAAAGTATGTGCAAGACATCAAGCCACGTTACGAGAATCAATGATATTTAGCTCACTCCTCAAAGCACAAAATCTTGACTCATCTAGAGGCTTTGTAAAGATATCGGCTAGTTGTTTTTCGGTGCTCACATGATGAATTGCGATATCTCCTTTGGCTTCGTGGTCTCTCAAAAAGTGATGCCGGATGTCTATGTGCTTTGTTCGAGAGTGGTTTATGGGATTGTTTGCCATTTTAATGGCACTCTCGTTGTCACACAAAAGGGGAATCTTGGTTAACTCACAACCGTAGTCCTTAAGGGTTTGCTTCATCCAAAGTAGTTGGGCACAGCATGCACCGGCCGCCACATACTCGGCTTCGGCGGTGGATAAGGCTACGGAGTTTTGCTTCTTAGAGCTCCAAGACACCAAAGACCTACCAATAAATTGGCAAGTCCCGGTAGTACTCTTTCGGTTTACTTTGCAACCGGCATAATCCGAATCGGAATAGCCAAGTAACTCGAAAGTGGAGCCCTTGGGATACCACAAGCCAAGATTAGGAGTGTTCACTAAATACCGAAAAATTCTCTTAACAGCCATCAAATGACATTCTTTCGGATTAGCTTGAAACCTTGCACACATGCACACACTAAGCATAATATCGGGCCTAGATGCACAAAGGTAAAGGAGGGATCCAATCATGGAGCGATATACCTTTTGATCCACGTCCTTTCCTCCTTGATCAAGATCAAGATGTCCATTGGTTGGCATGGGAGTCTTGATGGGCTTGGCCTTGTCCATGTCAAACTTTTTCAACATGTCATTGGTGTACTTGGTTTGACTAATGAATGTACCATCCTTGAGTTGCTTAATTTGAAATCCAAGAAAGAACTTCAACTCTCCCATCATGGACATCTCAAACCTATTCGTCATGATCCTACTAAATTCCTCACAAAAAGCCACATTAGTACTACCAAATATTATGTCATCGACATATATTTGGCAAACAAAGATATCATTATTAACTTTGCGAGAAAATAAAGTGGGATCGGCCTTTCCTATCTCAAATCCTTGTTTGAGTAGGAAGTCCTTTAGGCAATCGTACCAAGCTCTAGGGGCTTGTTTGAGCCCATAGAGCGCCTTGTCGAGCTTGTAGACATGGTTGGGATACTTGGGATCTTCAAAGCCCGGTGGTTGCTCTACATACACCAACTCGGATAGGGGGCCATTAAGAAATGCACTCTTCACGTCCATTTGATATAACTTGAAATCATGATGAGCCGCATAGGCTAGAAGAATGCGAATGGATTCTAGCCTTGCCACCGGCGCATAGGTTTCCCCAAAATCCAAGCCTTCAATTTGAGTGAATCCCTGAGCCACCAACCTAGCCTTGTTCCTTGTTACCACGCCATGCTCATCTTGCTTGTTGCGGAAGACCCACTTGGTTCCAATCACATTTTGCTTGGGCCTTTCCACCAAGGACCAGACTTCATTCCGAGTGAAATTGTTCAACTCCTCTTGCATGGCTATCATCCAATCCTCATCTTCAAGTGCCTCTTCCACCTTGCTAGGTTCCAAAGGAGAAACAAACGAGTAATGTTCACAAAAATTTGCTAAACGAGAACGTGTAGTTACCCCTCGTCGAATGCTCCCCAATATATTATCAACGGGATGATCCCGTTGAATGGATTGATGCACTCTAGGATGTGGCACTTGAATTTGTCTTTGAATGGGATTATTGTCTTCATCATCGTGATCATGATCGAATGAAGAATCACGGTCATGAGCTTGTGGGGAGTTGGCTTCACTTCTCTCTTCATTGTTGAGTTGAGGTTGAGCTTGCACGTTATTGGCACCATCTTGATGAGAATGACCTTGTGCATCATTTGACTTTCCATCTTGAATTTCTCTTGTCGTGGAAGCTTCACCATGCCCATTGGATGGAACATGATGAGTGGTAGGATCATGATCAACATGTACAACATGGTCTTCATCTTCTTCTTCGATGGGCTTTATCTCACCAATGGCAAGCTTCTTGATGGCTTTATGTGGGGCCTCCTCATTACCTACAATCTCAACATTGACTTGCTCTTTTTGAGAGCCGTCGGTTTCATCAAAAGTCACGTCTACCGCGATCTCAATTAAACCGGTGGTTTTGTTGAAAACACGATATCCATGTTCGTTAGTAGCATAACCAAGCATAAAACCTTCATCAACCTTCGGTGCAAACTTTGAGCTTTTGGATTTCTTGTTAAGTATAAAACACTTAGATCCAAAAACTCTAAAGTAGTGCACCTTGGGCTTTTTACCGGTTAGAAGTTCGTAGGCGGTCTTGTCTCTCATCTTATGAAGATATAGGCGGTTGATAGCGTGACAAGCCGTATGTACCGCTTCCGCCCAATAGTTGACCGGAGTCTTGTATTCATCCAACATTGCTCTTGCGGCTTCTATGAGTGTTCGATTCTTCCTCTCCACAACACCATTTTGTTGTGGAGTGTATGGGACCGAGAACTCATGTTTAATTCCTTCCTCTTCAAGAAACTCTTCAATGTTGGTGTTCTTGAACTCCGTCCCATTGTCACTTCTAACTCTCTTTATCTTGACATCAAACTCATTTTGGGCTCTTCTTGCAAACTTCTTGAAGATGCCTTGTACTTCACTCTTGTCATGCAAAAAGAATACCCAAGTGAAACGAGAATAGTCATCAACAATTACGAACCCATATTTGTTACCACCAATGCTTATGTAAGCGACGGGTCCAAATATGTCCATGTGAAGCAATTCCAATGGCCTTTCGGTTGACACCACATTCTTGACGGGATGTTTAGCTCCAACTTGTTTTCCCGCTTGACATGCGCTACAAATCCTATCTTTCTCAAAAGAAACATTTGTTAGTCCAAGGATGTGTTCGCCCTTTTGAAGTTTGGCCAAGTTCCTCATCCCAACATGGGCAAGTCGGCGATGCCATAGCCAACCCATGCTAGATTTTGCCATTAAACAAGTCTCGGGATTGACTCTATTTGATGTGAAATCAACTAGATAGAGTTTCCCTTTTAAATGACCCGTAAATGCAATAGAGGAATCCTTCCTTCTAAAGACTTCCACACCCTTATCCGTAAAGAGACAATTGTAACTCATCTCACAAAGTTGCGAAACGGATAACAAATTGTATCTCAACGAATTCACAAGTAAAACATTAGAGATAGAGTTGTCATTTGAGATAGCAATTTTACCCAAACCAAGTACTTCTCCTTTTCCATTGTCACCAAACACAATGTTTCCACTTTCATCATTACTAGATTGGAAAGATGTGAACATGTTCTTTTCTCCGGTCATATGGTTGGTGCATCCACTATCCACCACCCAACTTGTTCCACCGGAGGAGTATTCCTACAAAGACAAATCAAGCTTGTACTTTAGGTACCCAAAGAGATTTGGGTCCTAGGGGGTTAGTCACATAAAACTTTGGCACCCAAACACTCCTCATAATCTCCTTCCTCTTAAGGGCACCAACATACTTTACCACAATCTTGCCATCCTTGCCCCAACAACACATGTAGTCACTAGCATAACACCGTGAAAGTGGTGCTTGTGGCTTGGGGGCCTTGGATTGCTTCGTCTTGTTGCTTGTAGGTTGAGTCTTGGGAATGTAGACCTTGTTGTTGGCCTTGCAAATAAGCTCATCAAGGGCAACACCCTTGTTGAACTTCACACAAGGCACACCATTAACCATGTTCCTTCCATTAGCCTTCCCATCATACCTATTGTAGCCAAGACCTTCCTTGATAGATGGGTGCCTAAATGCCTTGTATATAGTCTTGTTGGATTGCTCTTGACACTTGCACCCATTCTTCAAGGCCATCTTCAACCTATTGATCTCCTTGTCTCTCTTCTCTAGCTCAACAAGGTTAGTAGTATATGCATTTACATCAATTTTATAGCATCTTTTACAACCATTGCTAGTGGAGACATTAGAGTCTTCGGTTGCCTTAGAAGAAGTTGAAGTGCTAGCCCAAAGTGTGCTATAGTTTTGCTCAAGATTTTGATATTTTTCTTCCAAGCGTGTAAGGCTTTCTTGAGCAATACTTTTCTCATTCTTAAGGCTAGCTATTTGATCATTAACCGAGGAATGTTCTTTAGTCAATTTCCCAATTGAGTCATTGGCTAAAGACAATTCAATGGTTAACTTCTCAACCTTCGATTTTTCCTCGACGATAGATGCTTCAAGAGCTTGGTTCTTTCCTCGCTCTTGAGTGATTATTTCCCCTTGCATCTCCAAGCATCTATCCCTCTTCTCTAATTTCTTCATTAGCATTTTTATTTTAGTGTAAGCCTTTTTACCAAATTTCTTTATCATGGTTGCTTCAAGTTGTTCTATGTTTTCATCACAACTATCATACTCATCACTAGAGGAGTTGGATGGGGATAGTACCTTCTCCCCCTTTGCCATGAGGCAAGTTGGAGTGTAGTATTCGTTGTCGATGAGGTTGGAGAAAAGCCTTGGTGATGAATCTAGGTTGAGGAAGAGCTTTGGTGATGAAGCCGAGTCGGGGAGGTTCATGGTTGGTGATGAAGAGTGATGAATAGCAATGTTTGCAGCTCCTTTCTTCTTCTTCTTCTCATCATCACTTGAGTCACTATCATCATTTGACTCTCATTCGTCACCAATATGAGCTTCACCTTTCTTCTTGCCTTTGTTCTTCTTATCATAACTCTTATTTTTCTTGTCTTTGTTTTCTTCGGGACAATCGGCAATGAAGTGACCGGTTTTACCACACCTATAGCAAAACCTTTTCTTGAATCTCTTCTTACCATCTCCATAGGTATTGCGGTTGCTCTTCTTCTTCATAAATTTTCTAAGATTTCTAATCACAAATGCAACCTCGGCATCGGAATCTTCTTCTTCACTTGAGGAATCATCCTTCAATTTCTTCTTTTCTTGACAACAACCATTTCCATCATGAACGTGAGTTGCTTTTAGGGCTGCACTCTTGTTGTATCCCATTGCACTAGGATTTTGACTGTGAGCATTGATTGCATCTTGATCAAGGCATTCATGATGCTTGAGCTTCGCGAGAACTTCTTGAGGTGTTATGTAATCATAGTCGGGCCTCTCCATGATCACGGATGCTAGCATATTGTTCTTTGCTCTATATGTTCTCAAAATCTTTCTAGCAACCTTGTTGTCATCCCATTCGGTGCTTCCAATAGATCTTATACGGTTGACCAAAGTCATCATCCTATCAAACATAGCTTGAGTTGTTTCACCTTCCAAGAACACAAATCTCTCCAATTCACCATGAAGTAACTCAATGTTGCCCTTTCTCACACTCTTGTCTCCTTCAAATGAAGTCTTCAAGACTTCCCAAATGTCCTTAGCAATTTCTCTTCCATTGACCTTGTTGAACTCATCCGGAGCTAGACTTGAAACAAGCATGGCTACGGCTTGTGCATTTTGACGAAAGTTGTGTGCCTCTTCCGGAGTGATCTCTCTTTCTTCGGTGGGAAATGTCACACCAACATCAACCACTTCCCAAAGATTTGCGGCAATGAGGTGCATCTTCATTTTGTACGCCCAATCGGGATATCTTGTTCCATCAAAGTGAGGTGGCTTGCCAAGGTTGACGGATGGAGTATGATGAAGTGGGGCTTTAATGAGCTGTGAGTAATCAAAGTTCATGGTAGAGTACATTCCTTTTGGTTGATTATGCTCTCCGGCACCAACATCACTTGCACCATCTTGACCATTGTCAATTTTACCACTAGTTGCTTCTTCAAATTTCTTGCCACTTATAGCATCATCAACCTTCTTACTCAACTCTTCTTTCAACTTGCTCATCTCATCTTGCATTTTCTTCATTTCATCTTGAAAAAGCTTTGCTTGAGCTGCCATCAACTCTTTGGCTATTTCTTTAGCCAACTCTTGTGCCTTATCGGTCTCCGACATTGTTTCTTCTCACGTGGTGAAACGCAATAAGAAGACCTTGCTTTGATACCAATTGAAAGGATCTAAACAATGCCTAGAGGGGGGGTGAATAGGCGTATCTAAAAAGTTCTACACAAATCTCAAAGTCACTTATCAGCAACTGTCGGAAGTCCCGACAGTTTGAGCCAGAACTTCCGACGTGTCAGAAGTTCCGACGCAAACTGTCAGCAGTTCCGACCCCTACGGGAAATGAACTACTATTGCTCAAATGAACTTTGTGAGAGCGGTAACTTACAACACCACTTCTCAATGGTAAGATGAAGATGTTAGGTCACTTCCTTGACACCGAGGGCTCTCTAAGTCGTAGATCGAAATCAAACCCTAAGAGGGAGGTTGAGAGAGAGACAAGCAAATACAAGTGATACCAAGCAAATCACACAAACAACAAACACGCGGGACAAAGGATTTATCCCGAGGTTCGGTAACCCCACAAAGGAGCACCTACGTCCTCGTTGTTGAGGTGACCACTTAGGTCGGAGTCTATTTCACCTCCTTGCCTCTCTCAAAGCAACCACAAAGGTCACTTGAGTTCTCCACTAAGAAACCAAGGGTAATACAAACTTCCCAAGGCTCTTCCACAAGATGGAAGCTCTTGGGCGACGCCTAGCCGGCTAGGGTTACAAGAACCCAAGAGTAAAAGACGCAAATCCAACCGGCTTGACGAAGAAATCAAGTGCTCAAGCTTGTGAGGAAGTTTTTCTCACTCAAACCACACTCCTATCACTCAAATTCGTGGGAATCGAAGTTAGGAGCAAAGGAGGGAGGAGAGAGAGCTCTTGAATGCTTGAGAGCTGTTTTGGCCGTGAGTTGGTGAGCAATGAATGAGTGAGTAACGGTTAGAATGGAGGAAACGGGTATATATATTCCAAGGCAAAATCTAACCGTTCAGATCTACGTCGGAAGTTCCGACGCAGATCTCGGGACTTCCGACGTATGAAGAAAACACTGTTCACACGAGGTCAAAAGTCCACGGGTGCAAGTCAGTGTCGGAACTTCCGACAAACGTCGGAACTTCCGACTGTCGGAACTTCCGACGATCGTCGGGACTTCCGACGGGCACAGTCAGCAGGTCAGTAAAGCCACTGATGCCGGGACTTCCGGCTTAGGTCAGGACTTCCGACTGTCGGAAGTTCCGACTCACGTCGGGACTTCCGACACCCATGGTCACCGCGCAGGCTATGACTGAGAGTCAGCACTTCCGGCTTGGGTCAGGACTTTCGACTGTCGGAAGTTCCGACTCACGTCGGGACTTCCGACATCGACAGTCACAGAAAATAATTCTATGTGCTCGTGAAGTGCTAGAGTGTCTCTCTTTTGATTTTATTAATATGCTTGAGCACCCTATCTTCCTCAGACCAACTAGGTTTTGCATCCCTCTTTATAGTGCGGCATACCTAAACTCAAGAAGCGAAAAGATAAACTTTGAAGTTCCGCTTGAGCTTGAAGCCTTCTTTAACACGACGAATTGAGGGATACCATTTCATCTTTATCAACTCTTTAATTCTTTCATGGGACTAATAGCTGCGACATATCTCATAAAGATCATATTAGTCCCTAATTTGGATGTCATCAATACACCAAAACCCACATAGGGGGCAAATGCACTTTCATAGACATACCATCTTTGAATCTTAAGAAGCATGTTGCCAATTTCTAGGCATGGGAAAGCTGCATCATATGGATATGTTTGTGCACACTTGGTGGTTAACATGACACTAAATAGCTCTATGGAACATACTTATGTTTATGGTCTAACTGGGGTAAACATATGGGGATCACAGACATGGCCGGACATTAAAATAGAAGTACCTGCCACAATTCGTTTATTCCCATGGGAGTTGGGTGATTTATGATCGTTATTTCCTGACTGATTTTTTTGAGAGCTACAAGGCCACCATATGAAATTCATTGGTTTGCCTGACGTTCTGTTGAGTGTTTTTGCTTTTTTTTTTTGCGAACGTGCGGTGCACGTATTTCATTAAGCAGAAAGGAGTTTTGTTACAGCCAAAACAACGGTAATCCAAGGTTACCGAAGTTTGCACCAGAGACCTAGCCGTGATTACATAGAACAATGTTGCGACCTGGAACCGTAAGCACGTTCCGTGGCTAGACCAACGCCATCAGCGACGTCAAACGCTTGTATCCCGCCAAACTCCAGGAGTCGACCTCGTCTTGGATCAAAGAGCAGAGCTGCATCGGGGTTGTGGCCTCTCCATTGAACGTTCTAGCGTTTCGCTCTTTCCAAATCAGCCACCCTATGAGGAAGAACAAGGAGTCGAACCCGCGGCGGATGCTCTTCGGTAGCAGCTTTCTATTGTGTAGCCAGCAAGCAATTGCCTGATGTTCGTGCCTGACCAGCACATGCTGTAGATGCAACTTCCTGACCCAGAACTCCCAAACCTCGCGTGTATAGCAGCAACCGAGCAGAAGGTGGTCCATGGTCTCGACTTCCTGGTCACAGAGGACGCAGGAATTCATCTGCCGCAGGCCATGCTGAAAGCGCCTGTCAGCAGTCCAGCACCGGCCATGCATCACAAGCCAGTAGAAGAATTTGACCCTCGGCGGAGCCGGCGTCTTCCAAATTTGCTTCGCGCCAAGTGGCGCCGAGGAGCCGAAGAACATGGCGCCATAGGCCGACGCCGCCGAGTAGCGTTGATCAGGTGTAAGCCTCCAGGTGAAAGTGTCGGGCTGCGACGACAGTTGGACCCCGTCAATGAGGTCACACAAATTCCCAATCTCCAGCAACACGCGCATAGTAGGCGCTCCTGTGAAGTGGCGAACCCATTCATTGTTTCTCAGGGCATCCGCGACCGTCGCCTTCCTCTTCCTTGCTCCAACCGAGGCAAACACCGTAGGTGCAATTCGCATGGGACACGACCCCATCAACCAGTTATCAGTCCAGAAAAAAGTGGACTTGCCGTCTCCCAGGTGGAAAGTTGTGGCAGCCTGGAACACCGCGACGACCGCACGTTCAGACGACCTGAGCGCCAGGCGTCCCTCAGCACGCGCCTGAACCTCCCAGCGAACCCTGAGGGCGATGCCAGCTCTCCTCAGGTCCGACACGCCAAGTCCGCCGAGATCCGTTGGGCGACAAACGGCTTCCCACACGACCCTGCACTTGCCAGCCGCCGCTGCCTCGGAAGATGAAACCCCGCCGAAGCTTGTCAATTGTTTGAATTGCCCACGGCGACAGCCCCAGTGCTATAGCCATGTGGACAGGGATGGCAGACAAAGTTGCCTTGACCAGTGCCGTGCGCCCGGCAGCGTTCAATAGGTCGCCTTTCCACTTTGGAATGCGGCCGGCGATCCTGTCGATGATTGGCTGCTCATCACATTTCCTGAGCCGGCGCACAGATAGTGGCACACCGAGGTAGCGACAGGGGAATCCCTCGATCTTGCAGGAGAGAATGTCCCTGATGAGTGCGACGTCGTCCTCTGAGCAGTGCATTGGAATGGCAACGCTTTTGTCCAGATTCGAGAAGAGGCCTGAAGCAAGGCCGAAGATGGACAGTGCCGCTTTGACAGTCTCCAAATCAGAGGGCGTCGGCACTAGGAAAAGCACAAGGTCATCAGCATACAGGCTAACCCTTGATCCCATGTCCACACAGAGAGGCGTCAGGAGTAGCTGCTGCTCGACCCAGTGGAGAGTGTGGTTGAGAACCTCCATGGCAATCACAAACAACATTGGCGACAGTGGGTCACCTTGCCGCAAGCCCCGAGCATGGCAAATTCTGCGACCAGGATGTCCATTGAGCAAGATCCTGGTGCTTGCCGTGGATAGGACGATGGACATCCAATTCCTCCATCGTCGTCCGAAACCCATATGTGCCATCACCTCGATCAGGAAGCTCCAAGACACCGTATCGAAAGCCTTTGCAATATCTATTTTGAGCAGAATGGTGGGCGATCTCCGCTTGTGCAATTGACGGCAAGCGACCTGCACGAACCTGAAGTTGTCATGTATTCTTCTCCCCTTGATGAAAGCGCTCTGATTGCGCCGGACGAGCCCATCTAGAACCCTTGCGAGCCGCCTAGCCAGGCACTTGGTTATTAGCTTGCCAAAGCTATGGATGAGGCTAATTGGCCGGTAATCCTTGATTGCCGTCGGGTGGTCTTGCTTCTTGAGCAGCAGCATGTAGGCGTCATTTAGGTGACTGAAGCTTCTGGAGTCCTGCGACCAGAAGGCATGAAAGGCGTTCATGATGTCCGTTTTTATGATCTCCCAGGACAGCTTGTAAAATAGGCCAGTGAATCCATCAGTGCCGGGCGCCTTGTCATTTGGAAGCTCCATGACCATGTCACGGACTTCCTGCTCGGTGAAGAACAGCTCGAGTACAGAGAGGTCGGACACCGGGATGCCAATAGTGTGTAGGTCGAAGCGACGTGACCTCTCGAAGTGGCACCCCAGGATGGCACTGAAGTGTTCGTAGAGCGCATCGGCCATCGCCGTGTCACTGACTAGCTCGAGTCCATTGACCCTCAGACTCTCGATCCTGCTACACCGGCTGCGGTGGCATGCTTGCAGATGATAGAACCTGGTATTCGCATCTCCTTCCGCCAGGAAGGTCAGCCTCGAACGTTGCCTGGCAATCGTCCGGGAGAGGGAGGCTAGGCCGAGAACCCGCAGCTTAAGCGATTTACGCAGCGCAAGTTCCCAATGGAGCAGCGGGCGCACGTCCTGCGCCTGGTCGAACCTCAAGATCACTTCCCTTGCCATCGCAAGCTGTAGTCTCACGCTGCCCACCTTGGTGTTGCTCCAACTCTGTAGTGCCTTCGCCACCTTTCGCAACTTCACGTCGATCACCCTGAACGGGTCGGCATTGGACACAGGAGGCACCCAAGCAGCCGCGACCACGTCCAGAAAGCCAGGCAACTTAGTCCAGAAGGACTCAAATCGAAACCGTCGCTTAGCACCAGGAAGGGCGAGGAGCTGAAGTAGCAGCGGACAATGGTCCGAACAGTCCGAGGATAGGGGCCTGAGGACGTGGTTCGGGAAAGACACAAACCAGTCACAGGACGCGAACATGCGGTCAAGCAGCTCTAGCGTTGGCCTATCCCTCTCGTTCGACCAGGTGTACCTCCTGCCCACAAGGTCGAGCTCCTCAAGCCGCGCCCGGTTAAGGAACGACCGAAAGCGACGCATGCAACGTCGGTCAAGGCGATCGTTGTTCTTGTCTTGTGCCCTGTAAATCATGTTGAAGTCGCCACACAAGAACCACGGGCCCTGATGACCGTTCCTGAAGGTGAGCAGCTCATCAAGGAACTGGACCTTGTCATGGTCAAGTTGTGGACCGTAAACGATAGTGATCCACCATGGAACTGACGACGGTCCAATCACCGACACCTTGGCCGAGATGGAGAATCGTCCCCTTGCCACATCAGTGATGGTCCAACGCTCCTTGTCCCAACCTAGCAGGATTCCCCCCGAAACATTCATTGCAGGGAGGAAGTCGTAATCGAATTTTTGTCCTAGGATTTCCGAAGCATAGGAATTACAGACGTCAGAGAGTTTAGTCTCCTGAATACAAACTAAGGAGGCCTTCTCCTGGATCACGAGTTCACGGACGACATTGCGACGCGTGCGGGCGTTGAGGCCCCGCACATTCCAGACCAGATAGTTAAGCGACATGGACATAGTAGATGACTTGGCGACAAGTTACCGGAGACCTAGGCCTCAACAGCATCGAGATCGCCCTCATCAAGGCCGAGGGTCGTCGGGTCGAAGTCACCAGAGAAGATGATCTGGAGCGCCTGCTGCTTCCTTGCCGAGATGGGTCCGGAGAAAGCGGCCCGGAACTTGAGATCGATGTCCGAGTCAGCGTCCGTAGCGTCGACAGCCATGCCCAGCTTCTTCATTAGGACGATCTGCGCTTGCCTAGTGGAGTTAGCCGCCCTCGGCCAGGCAGCGATGCGACGGCTGCGCCGCAGCGAGCCAATGGACACCGGTGTCTTGGCACGTCGCGATCTCGGGGGACCGCGGATGACGGGTGTTTGCATGGGCTTGCAGATCATAGCCTGAAGCACCTCCTGCACCGTGGCCACCGCGCCGTCGTCAGCAGCAGCCCCGCTCCCCACCGGTGCAACGCCATCATACTGAAGATCGGGAGGCCCTGCCTGGGCCCCAAGCGGCCCCTCTTGCTCGACCACCGTCAGGGCATTCAGCATGGGCCCGGCGGGCGTTCGAGGCTCATCAAATTGCCCTCCCCCGCCTGCATGCACTTGGACATCCGTTACGTCAGGCGACGACGGATTGGAAGGGGCCAGGAACTCTAGTTCCATCACGTCAAAGGCCACCTCCCTATCCGGTGCCTGGTACAACACGACATGGTTAGGTTGGTGGGCTGGCCCAGAGTCGCGAACAGAAGGGCTGGCATCAAAGGCAGCACATATGAAGCCACGTGGACCGTCCAGCTGGGCCGGCCTAGGCGGAGGCAGGTCGGGCGACTTGAGGCCAGCGACACGGCGAGACGGCCGCACCCCGCGTACCCCGAGCAGCTGCACCTCAAGTCGCATCGGATCCAAATCAAATCCAGGAGCAGGTGAGCTGTCAACCCTCCACGCCTCAAAGTCAACTTCACAGGCCTGCCCCTGCATGCCGCGTCGCACCGGAGAAGCGTGCCCCCCCATATCCTGCACAGAGGAAGGCTGCCCCCCTGCGACGGGCAGAGGCACGGTCACGGGACGGTCCGCCAGGGTGTCACGTTCCTGCCGCAACAACGACGATTTGACATCCGGGATCTCGGAAGCCCGTTGTCCTCGACCGAATCTCCTTGCGCCACGCCAGGACCAAGCTCTGCCGCCAAGGGAGCACTGGCCCTCATGAACCATCTCGTAGGGGTTGGGGGACCACTGGATGGCCGGCTGCTCCGGCCCACGCCGGCACGCATGAACCACACCGGCATGGACGTCCGCCGAACCGCACCCCCGTTCCCGGGGCCGGAAAGTTGGCCCGTAGCCGCGACCGAGCGACGGACCGCCACCGCCGCCAGGACGGAAGGTCACCGGGCCGAATGAACGGGACCTCGAGGGGCCATCGAGACCAGGGTGGTAGCCATTGTAATTACTGTCACCGCTGTCATCGGAGTCGAACCTGCCGGGGCAGTCATCCTCCGACGAGCCGGACGAGACATCCCAATCCTGATACTCGACGACGCGCAACCGAGCAAGATAGTGCAGGATCGGCAGGTGTGAGCGAACGATCTCATGCTCCCGGAGGAAGAGGATACCAGGGACATGCGGCTCCGGCGGCTCAGGGATGACGAGCAGCTTCTGCTCGGGCACGAGCAACGGGTGGAGGCACCAAGCGGCCACAAACAGTTCACGCGCGTCGTCGTCCTCAACTCCGTCGTCACCGGGGTTAGCGAGCTCAACCTGGGCACAAGAAGACCCAAGGAGCTGCTGAGCGACGGCCGCACTGAGGGCATGGGCGGGAACCCCCCTGATGCCCACAAGCACTCGGAAGGTGAACGAAGCAGCGACTGCCCGGGATAGCCGCGTCCAACGCCGCCACGTAAGCACGAACGGAGCGTCGACCGGGGGTGAGTTGAGAACCCGCTCGAGATCCTCCCGGCGGGAGAAACGGACGAGGAAGTCCTCCGGCTCGTGTCGCATGACCGGCATGGCAACGTCAGCGACGTCGAACCGGGCGCGCAAGTACCCCCGCACCATAGCCGGTGTCACCGGCGGCCTAGTTCCACCAACCAGAGCGACCAAGGCCAAGGAAAGCGCCTCCTCGGCCGCCTGGACCTCCGCAGAGCGCGGGATGACCACGACCACGACGGACGGCCGATCAGCCTCAGAGAGGCGCCCACGAAGAATGCGCCGTAGCTGTAGGCGGGGGCTAACAGCCGGTGGCACAGGCGCCTGGCTTGACGTCGGTACGTCGACACCGCACCGAACGACGTCCTCGGTGTGTCGACCGGCAAGGGTCGCCGCCGCAACAGATGCGGCAGGCAGAACGCCAGCATCAAGGGCGTGCTCCTCCGTCCCCGGGCTGGCCGCACAGCAGCGCGGCACAGAGGGCGACCGTCCAGTGGAGGCTGAGCGAGCCGACGCGGTATCGTCACGGCACGGTGAAAGTCCCTAGTTTGGTTTTGGCTAATTGATGAAACCTAGGACTAACCTTTGTATCTGAGTGGGATGATTTAGATAAAGGTGGTCGTTGAATATGAGAAATGACATTGACTCATGTGACCAAGATGATGAAGACCAAGATGAGGCTTGGCTCGATGGACCGGTTGTGAAGGTGAAGGGCAAGTCGAGGCTTCGAAGCGAAGGACCATGCGATGGTGAAGCTTGAGCAAGACTTGGCGCCGACGGACCGATGCAACGGTGAAGAGCAAGTGAAGTTAAGGTCGATGGATCGAGACGGTCATGTGATGATATGAAGTGGATCATATCATTTGGAGAAACAAAATGGGCTCAAGGCAAAGGTATAACTATAGGGCCATTTTGTTTTACACTCAAGACACCATAGAGGGTGTGAGTGGTTTAGGGTCGATAGCCGAACTATTAAGAGGGGAAATCTTATCGGTTATTCGACGCACGGGTGCCACTAGGTGAATTCATGAAGTGCATTGCATGTAGGGCCTAGTGAGCTAACGGGAAAACCTTTGAAAATGATTGAGAAAATGCTAACACACAAGCACATGGAGATGTACACTTGATGGTGTTGGCACATTTGCAAAGGTGGCGTTGGTCGCGCTGTGGTTTGCGGGTAGAGAGGGGTTTGGTTTCTTTCTCTCTCCCGCCGAGCGTGCGAGCGCGGGATTCAGGCGATTTCGGGGAAATGAAATGCCTATTTTCCATTGCGCCGGAAGTCGGAAAAGAAACGGAGGCGAACGCGGTCACGGAAGGCATCGGACGCAGCACCGGACGCAGCACCGGACGCGGTCAGTTTCGACCGGCGCGTCCGGTCAGTACAGCGTCGGGGCCTGGCGCGCGAGGTAGGGTTTGACACCGGCGCGTCCGGTGACCCACGGGACCGGCGCGTCCGGTCTGGCGAACAGCGAGTCACGAAGTCTTCGGACGCGGTGCGCGTCCGGTCCCTCACCATCGGACGCGTCCGGTGGTCCAGGGAGCTTACTGGACTCGCACCGGACGCGGGTACTGTGGCGTCCGGTGGTTGCGAGGAGCGCGTCCGGTCTTGTCTTCGCAGGCGCGGGTGCTGTGCGCACCGGCGCGTCCGGTGGTTCGCAGCAGCGCGTCCGGTCGCTCGTTTGACCGTTGGCGCGCAGTGACCGTTGGAAGATCTAACGGACGATTTTGAAATCAGGGGACACCGGACGCGGTTGAGCGCGTCCGGTCTGTTACGACCGGCGCGTCCGGTGCTCCCGCGAAAATCGTGAGTGGAGTTGTAACGGCTCTATTTGGATGGGATGCTTATAAATACTTGTTGGCCGGCCCTTGGGGAGGTCTCTTGGCATTTCTAACATACTTGTGCATCCTTTGAGATAAAGCAACTCCTCCCACTCATCTCCCTTGCTTGATTGCAAATCAAAAGTGAGATTGAGTGATCCCAAAGTGCATTGCATAGCTTGAGGGCATCTAGTGGCACTTGTGGGTGGTTTAGCCGGTGGATTTCTTGTTACTCTTGGAGAGTACCGCTCCTAGCCGGCTTGGAGATTGTTGGAGGCGTTGGCAAGAGAAGGTGATTGTTCTTGGCCACCTCCGGTTGATTGTGAGAGGTTCTTGTGCTTTCCTCGGCGGAGTGCCAAAAGCAACTCTATTACATTGCGCGTGTCATTGAGTTACCTCACTTGAGAGTGGTGTCTTGCGGTGCCTTGCGGGGCGTGCCTTGAGGGGCAAGTGACTTGAGGGTCACACCGAGGAACCATCTAAGTGTTGGTCGACACAACCGGTGACGTAGCTTGTCGGTGCACAAGTGAACACCGGGTGAACAAATATTGTGTCTCTTGTCTCCCGGTGATTGGTCTTCATATTGTGTTGTTGTCAATATTGTTTGATTGTATATCATCTTGGTGATTGGCAACATCTTCACTTCACCGTCGGTATAATATTCACAATCCTCTCTCTTGCATTTACATTCTCTAGTTTATCTTGTGTAGCTCTAGTAGTAGCTTTGCTAGTAGTGTTTTTAGCTTGTTCACTAGTGTTTCTTTAGTGACATAGCTCTTGTGTGAACTAGAGATCTTAATCTAGTAGACTTGTGGATAGGAGGCTTGCATCACAACCTTTGGCTAAGCAAAACTCGCTTTACGCCGTTTGTTATTCTAACAAGTTTGCTTAGTGGTACTTGTAGATTTTTTAATAGGCTATTCACCCCCCCTCTAGCCATCTAGGACCTTACAAGTGGTATCGGAGCCGTGGTCACCGTTTTAATCAAGGCTTAACATCCTTCGGTGTGAAAAATGGCTCAAATTGTGTTCAATCATGTTGGGGGCAAGCCACCGTTCTTTGATGGTGTTAGTTCTTTTGCTCATTGGAAGAGAAAGATGACAATGTACCTTGGTTCTATTCATGAGAAAGTATTGGAAGTCACCGAGAATGATTTTGCTATCATTGATCCCGATCTTCTCACCGATGAAGATAGAGCAAATAGAACATGCAATAGAATGGCTCTCAATACACTTTACAATAATATTGATACAAAAGTATTTGAGGGCATCAAGGATTTGGAATTGGCAAATGAAGTGTGGACAAGGTTAAGTGAAACATATGAGGGTACTAAGGTTGTGAAGAGTGCCAAGCTATATGGGCTCAAGAGTGAGTTTGAGAACTTCAAGATGAAAGAAGAAGAAACAATCTTAGAGATGTTTCATAGATTGCAAGTCATTGTGAATGATCTCAAGAGCTTAGGGCATAAGACACAAGACCAAGATTTTTGCCACAAGTTCTTGTTGAGCTTACCTAAAAGATTCAAGATGTTGATCATGATGCTACAAAGAGATGGGCTTGAAACAATAAAGCCCAATGATTTGCTTGGAGAGGTATTGACCTTTGACAAGTATGATCAAGATGTTGATGAGAAAGAGGAAGAAAAGAAGAAGAAGACCGTGGCATTCAAGGCCACCTCCTCAAAGGGCAAAGCTTCAATTCAAGAAGAAGATGATGATGAAGAAGATGAAGAATTGGAAGTTGATGATGAGGCACTTGCTCTAGTTGTCAAAAATATTGGCAAAATGTTTATCAAAAGAAGAGGCTTCAAAAAGAGAAATGACAATTTCAAGAGCAATGAGCAACAAAGGAGATGCTTCAATTGTGATAGCACCGAACATCTTCAAGCCGAATGTCCCTATGACAAGAAGAAGAACAACAAAAGGGGCAAGTTTGAGAAGAAGAAGAGAGAAGCCAAGATGACATTCAAGAAAGGCAAAAATGGTGCCTATGTGATCACTTGGGAAAGTGAAGATAATGAAGAAGAAGAAGAAGAATCATCCAACAAGGCTTTTGCTTCCATTGCTATCAACAAGAAGCCATCACTATTTGATTCATCCTCTTCATGCTTCATGGCTAAAGAAGCTAAGGTATTATATGATGAGAGTGATGATGAAAGTGAAATGGAATATGCTCATGATAGTGATAATGATAATGATATTGAAAATGATGATGATGAACCAACTAAAGAACAACTATATGACTTGATGCAACAAACTAGAGACATAGCTATTGCCAAGCACAAAGAGTGTAAGAAGCTTTCAATGAAAGTAGCAATACTTGAGAAAGTCCTTAGTGAGCTTAAGACCACTCATGAGAGTCTAGTGGAAGACCATGAGGATCTTGATAAGGCTCATTCCAAGCTTGAAAAAGCTCACTCATTGCTACTTGAGCAACAAGCTAAGAAGGAGGTTGTTGTATCATGTGATATAGGTGTTACATGTGATATAATTGATGAATCCTTTAATGAACCTATCATCATGTCAAATGCTAACCCTTCTTGTAGCTCTTCATCCACCACCACTAACTCTACCTCCACTACTAGTGACGGTTTCACTTGTGATGCCTCACTAATGGTTGAGAATGAGACTCTCAAGAGAGAGGTGGATGAGCTCACTCACGCCCTAGGCAAGGCCTATGGTGGTGAGGCCCGCTTGCTTAAGTGCTTGGGTAGCCAAAGGTTCTCTCTTAACAAAGAGGGATTAGGCTACAACCCCAAGAAAGGCAAGTCGGCCTTTGCAACTCCAAAGCCTAGCTTTGTGAAGGGCAATGGCCGGTTTTGCAATAGATGGAAGCAAGTTGGGCATCTAGAGCATAATTGCAATAAAAGGAACCAAAGCAAGAACCTTGTTAATGCTATACCTTTTGATTCTTGCTATGTGCTTACCAAGGGTGTGAAGGGTGTGCAAGCTAAGTTTGTTGGTACACCAATTGTGGGCCCAAAGAAGAAGGCTATTTGGGTACCAAAGAGCTTAGTCACTAACCTACAAGGACCCAAGCAAAAATGGGTACCTAAACTTCATTGATTTGCTTGTAGGTCAATTATAAAGCCGGAGGAAGGCATTGGATTATTGATAGTGGGTGCACTCAACACATGACCGGTACATCAAGAATGTTTGACTCAATCAATGACAATGATAGTGGTGTTGATTCTATCACATTTGGCAATAATAAGAAAGGCAAGGTTATTGGCTTGGGCAAGATTGCAATATCAAATGACATGAGTATCTCCAATGTGTTACTAGTTGAAAGCTTGGATTTCAATCTTCTATCCGTGGCACAAATATGTGATCTAGGCTACAAATGCATCTTTGGGGTTGATGATGTGGAAGTTATTAGTGTGGATGGTTCAAATGTGGCATTCAAGGGCTTTAGATATGAGAATCTCTACCTAGTTGACTTCAATGCTAGAGAAACTTCATTGACAACTTGCTTAGTCTCCAAATCAAGCATGGGTTGGCTTTGGCATAGAAGGCTTGGTCATGTTGGCATGAAACAATTGAAGAAGATTACAACTCACAATCTTGTGAATGGTTTGAAAGATGTTGAATTTGAGAAGAATAAGCTTTGTAGTGCATGTCAAGCCGGGAAGCAAGTTGGAAGCTCACATCCAAAGAAGAGTACAATGAGCACATGCAAAGCATTTGAGTTGATGCACATGGATCTATTTGGACCAACAACATATACAAGCATAGGTGGCAACAAGTATGGATTTGTCATAGTGGATGACTTCACAAGATTCACATGGGTATTCTTTCTTAGTGACAAAAGTGAAGTGTTTGACACCTTCAAGACATTCCTCACTAGAGTTCACAATGAGTTCGAGATTAGAATCAAGAAAGTGAGAAGTGACAATGGAAGTGAGTTCAAGAATACAAGAATTGAAGAACTTTATGATCATTATGGTATTGGACATCAATTCTCGGCCAAGTACACTCCACAATCAAATGGTCTAGTTGAGAGGAAGAATAGAACATTGCTTGATATGGCTAGATCAATGCTTCATGAATATAATGTGAGTCAATCATTTTGGGATGAAGCAATCAATACCGCTTGCTACTACATCAATAGACTATATTGTCATCCATTGCTAGAGAAGACCCCATATGAACTACTTCATGGAAGAAAGCCCAATATTTCTTACTTTAGGGTGTTTGGTTGCAAATGCTATATCTTGAAGAAAGGCACTAGATTGGGGAAGTTTGACAAGAGATGTGATGAGGGGTTCCTACTTGGTTATTCAACTACAAGCAAAGCCTATAGAGTTTGGAACAATTCAAGTGGCATTCTAGAAGAAGTCCATGATGTGCAATTTGATGAAACCAATGGGTCACAAGATGAAGAAGAAAATCTAGATGATATTGGTGGAACTCTCTTAGTAGAGGCAATGAAGAACATGGACATTGGGGACATTAGAGCAAAGCAAGTAATTGATATTCAAGATGATGATAAAGATCAAGTGCTCAATTCACCATTCAAGCAAGTTAGTGACTCTCAAGTGCAAGATCAAGGAGCTAGTTCTTCTCATCAAGATACATCAAGTGATCAACCAAGCTCAAGCAATCAAGTGCAAGTACTCCAACCACAACATGTTGCAAGAGATCACCCCATTGATAGTGTTATTGATGATATTAGAAGTGGTGTGCAAACAAGATCAAGATTGGCTATGTTTTGTGAGCATGCATCATTTGTGTCAACCATAGAACCAAAGAAGATAGAAGAAGCTTTGAGGGATGCCGATTGGATTATGGCTATGCAAGAAGAGCTTAACAATTTCACAAGAAATGATGTTTGGGAGTTGGTAGAAAGGCCAAATGACTACAATGTGATTGGAACCAAGTGGGTGTTCAAAAACAAGCAAGATCAAGATGGAATTGTAGTGAGAAATAAAGCAAGACTAGTTGCTCAAGGTTACACTCAAGTAGAAGGTCTTGACTATGATGAGACATATGCTCCCGTGGCAAGATTGGAGGCAATAAGGATTTTATTGGCTTATGCTTGTGCACACAACATCAAACTATATCAAATGGATGTCAAAAGTGCATTTCTCAATGGGATCATCAATGAGTTAGTCTTTGTTGAGCAACCGCCCGGATTTGAAGATGACAAGAAACCCAACCATGTGTACAAGTTGAAGAAGGCTTTATATGGCTTAAAGCAAGCACCTAGAGCATGGTATGAGAGGCTAAGGGATTTCCTTCTCTCTAAGGGATTCAAGATGGGCAAGGTTGATACAACTCTATTCACCAAGAAGATTGGAAATGATCTATTCATAGTGCAAATATATGTTGATGACATCATCTTTGGATCAACCAATCAAGCTTATTGTGAAGAATTTGGTGCTATGATGGCCAAAGAGTTTAAAATGTCTATGATTGGTGAACTTAGCTACTTCCTTGGTCTTCAAGTAAAGCAATTGAAGAATGGGACATTTGTGAGTCAAGGGAAATACATAAGGGACATGTTGAAGAAGTTTGGAATGCAAGATGCAAAGCCAATTTCAACTCCAATGGGTACAAATGGAAGTTTGGATAGTGATCTTGATGGCAATATGGTGAATCAAAAGGAATATCGGTCTTTGATTGGAAGTCTACTCTATGTCACCGCATCAAGGCCGGATGTCATGTTTAGTGTTTGCATGTGTGCTAGATATCAAGCCTCACCTAGAGAGAGTCATCTCACGGCCGCAAAGAGAATATTGAGGTACTTGAAGCAAACAAGAGATGTTGGACTATGGTATCCCAAGGGGTCAAAGTTTGAATTGATTGGATATTCGGACTCCGACTATGGGGGTTGCAAGATCAATAGAAAGAGCACAAGTGGCACATGTCAATTACTTGGAAGATCACTTGTGTCATGGTCCTCAAAGAAATAAAATAGTGTGGCAATCTCTACCGCCGAAGTCGAATATGTGAGTGCGGGGAGTTGTTGTGCACAATTGCTATGGATGAAATCAACTTTGAAAGATTATGACCTCAACTTCAAGAATGTGCCATTGCTATGTGATAATGAGAGTGCAATCAAGATGATACAAAACCCGGTTCAACATGGAAGAACAAAGCATATTGACATAAGGCATCATTTCATTAGAGATCATCAACAAAAGGGAGATATTGCCGTTGAGAATGTTGGCACCGATGATCAACTTGCCGATATTTTAACTAAGCCACTTGATGAAAAGAGGTTTTGCAAGCTAAGGAATGAATTAAACATTCTTGATTTCTCTAACATTTGTTGAATGCACTCCACCCACTTATTGACATGCCTCTCCTTCGACATTGCAAGGTAAAAGTTGATTGACATGTCATTCATCCTATGCTAAGGACTTGCTAGAGCATGTAGACATAATAAGTGGTATGCATGAGCATTCATGATAAATCAAATGAATTTGATGGATATATGTTACCACTATTGCTTCTTTGATTGTTCTGATCTAGTGGTGGCATATATGACATGTTTGTGAGCTTGCAAACTTAGTGTTGAATCTAGAAGATTTGCTATAAGTGTTTAATTCAACATAGGCAAGATAACCCTTATTATGAGGTGTGAAGAAGCTTGTCTTTGGTTCAAATCGAATTAAATATCTTTGGCAAGTGTTCTAGGTTGAACCAAAATTGATGAATTTTAACCTCTCCATCAAACATTTTTCTTCTCTCCACAATTTAATCCCATTTTTGCGTAAGTTGTTGACAAAGGGGGAGAGAAAAAGATGATTCAACATGATAAAGGGGTAAATAAAATTTTTGATGCACACAAGTAGGGGGAGCAAGCTCATAAACAAAGTTGTTGCATTTGTTTGTGCATTTTCATATGACTTGCTCATTGCACATGTATTTAAATTCAATATACATGCTTGTGTGGTGCAATGCTAGTATAGAACTTGGATGATGAAATGATCTACTAGCATGCATAGGAATAATTTTACTTGTGGTATCTAGACTTGCCTAAAGTTTTTACAAGTGGTCCAAGAACCTTTATATATAATGTTGATCTCACGGGGTTCTTGAGTTTTTGATGGTTGTCTAGTTACTTCATGATGCTAAGGATGGTGTAAAAGGCAACTCCGATTGGTATCACGCTTCAAAGGTCCATTTCTTACATCTTAGCATCTTTTTGGTAGAATTACTCTCCCAACACTTCTATCCATGCATATGTGCAAAGCTTTCAATCCAAACTCTATGCACATATGTAGGGGGAGCTAATGCTACCAAAACCGAGCTTGTGATAGTTGTCCAAACTTTACTTATGAGCAAAATGATTGGACAAGTATGACAAGTTCAAAACTTTTATTATCAAAATCATCTTTGTGAGGGTTGCCATCAATTACCAAAAAGGGGGAGATTGAAAGTCCCTAGTTTGGTTTTGGCTAATTGATGAAACCTAGGACTAACCTTTGTATCTGAGTGGGATGATTTAGATAAAGGTGGTCGTTGAATATGAGAAATGACATTGACTCATGTGACCAAGATGATGAAGACCAAGATGAGGCTTGGCTCGATGGACCGGTTGTGAAGGTGAAGGGCAAGTCGAGGCTTCGAAGCGAAGGACCATGCGATGGTGAAGCTTGAGCAAGACTTGGCGCCGACGGACCGATGCAACGGTGAAGAGCAAGTGAAGTTAAGGTCGATGGATCGAGACGGTCATGTGATGATATGAAGTGGATCATATCATTTGGAGAAACAAAATGGGCTCAAGGCAAAGGTATAACTATAGGGCCATTTTGTTTTACACTCAAGACACCATAGAGGGTGTGAGTGGTTTAGGGTCGATAGCCGAACTATTAAGAGGGGAAATCTTATCGGTTATTCGACGCACGGGTGCCACTAGGTGAATTCATGAAGTGCATTGCATGTAGGGCCTAGTGAGCTAACGGGAAAACCTTTGAAAATGATTGAGAAAATGCTAACACACAAGCACATGGAGATGTACACTTGATGGTGTTGGCACATTTGCAAAGGTGGCGTTGGTCGCGCTGTGGTTTGCGGGTAGAGAGGGGTTTGGTTTCTTTCTCTCTCCCGCCGAGCGTGCGAGCGCGGGATTCAGGCGATTTCGGGGAAATGAAATGCCTATTTTCCATTGCGCCGAAAGTCGGAAAAGAAACGGAGGCGAACGCGGTCACGGAAGGCATCGGACGCAGCACCGGACGCAGCACCGGACGCGGTCAGTTTCGACCGGCGCGTCCGGTCAGTACAGCGTCGGGGCCTGGCGCGCGAGGTAGGGTTTGACACCGGCGCGTCCGGTGACCCACGGGACCGGCGCGTCCGGTCTGGCGAACAGCGAGTCACGAAGTCTTCGGACGCGGTGCGCGTCCGGTCCCTCACCATCGGACGCGTCCGGTGGTCCAGGGAGCTTACTGGACTCGCACCGGACGCGGGTACTGTGGCGTCCGGTGGTTGCGAGGAGCGCGTCCGGTCTTGTCTTCGCAGGCGGGGGTGCTGTGCGCACCGGCGCGTCCGGTGGTTCGCAACAGCGCGTCCGGTCGCTCGTTTGACCGTTGGCGCGCAGTGACCGTTGGAAGATCTAACGGACGATTTTGAAATCAGGGGACACCGGACGCGGTTGAGCGCGCCCGGTCTGTTACGACCGGCGCGTCCGGTGCTCCCGCGAAAATCGTGAGTGGAGTTGTAACGGCTCTATTTGGATGGGATGCTTATAAATACTTGTTGGCCGGCCCTTGGGGAGGTCTCTTGGCATTTCTAACATACTTGTGCATCCTTTGAGCTAAAGCAACTCCTCCCACTCATCTCCCTTGCTTGATTGCAAATCAAAAGTGAGATTGAGTGATCCCAAAGTGCATTGCATAGCTTGAGGGCATCTAGTGGCACTTGTGGGTGGTTTAGCCGGTGGATTTCTTGTTACTCTTGGAGAGTACCGCTCCTAGCCGGCTTGGAGATTGTTGGAGGCGTTGGCAAGAGAAGGTGATTGTTCTTGGCCACCTCCGGTTGATTGTGAGAGGTTCTTGTGCTTTCCTCGGCGGAGTGCCAAAAGCAACTCTATTACATTGCGCGTGTCATTGAGTTACCTCACTTGAGAGTGGTGTCTTGCGGTGCCTTGCGGGGCGTGCCTTGAGGGGCAAGTGACTTGAGGGTCACACCGAGGAACCATCTAAGTGTTGGTCGACACAACCGGTGACGTAGCTTGTCGGTGCACAAGTGAACACCGGGTGAACAAATATTGTGTCTCTTGTCTCCCGGTGATTGGTCTTCATATTGTGTTGTTGTCAATATTGTTTGATTGTATATCATCTTGGTGATTGGCAACATCTTCACTTCACCGTCGGTATAATATTCACAATCCTCTCTTGCATTTACATTCTCTAGTTTATCTTGTGTAGCTCTAGTAGTAGCTTTGCTAGTAGTGTTTTTAGCTTGTTCACTAGTGTTTCTTTAGTGACATAGCTCTTGTGTGAACTAGAGATCTTAATCTACTAGACTTGTGGATAGGAGGCTTGCATCACAACCTTTGGCTAAGCAAAACTCGCTTTACGCCGTTTGTTATTCTAACAAGTTTGCTTAGTGGTACTTGTAGATTTTTTAATAGGCTATTCACCCCCCTCTAGCCATCTAGGACCTTACACACGGCCTCCACCGACCAGGGGAAACGTGGCGACGGAAGGCGCCGCGGCGCACACCCCTACCCGGCGGCGAACGACCCCGCTTGGCGCCGCGAGGGGAGGGGGCCCAGCGGACAATCGCGTGCCCGGTGGCCCTCACAGCGACAGGTACGGCAACGCGACGAAAACCGACAGTTAGCCTTGACATGATCGTCGGCGAGACAGTTGAAACAAAGGCCGATCAAATCCGCTGGCACAGGTCGTGCCGGAGCAGGAGACGGCCTCCGACGCCACCGACGGCGACTATGCACCTCGCGGAAGCCATCAGAGTCTGGCTCCGCGGAAAGCCTGGCCGGGTGGAGCACCAAGGAACGTAGCCTGGCTGGCCGGGTGGACGGGTCGACGCCACAGCGCGCACCCTCCAAGGGGCCACCCGGAGCACCGGCCCGACGGGGTTGACGACGACGGCGATGCCGCGGCCGCCTGCGACGAACACCGTCGCACGCGGGCTCCTTGCCTTTGCCAGAAGGCACCGGGCTAGGGGCCACAGAGTCGAAGGAAGCCTCCGAATCCGTGAAGGAAAGCCTCCCACCAAGGGCAGCACCCAAGCCGGCCGGCGAGAAAGGCGCAGCGTCAGGGTTGAGCCCAGGCGACGGGGAACGAGCGAGCGCCTCGGTCTCCTCGACCTCGTCAGCCCAGGAACGGCGCGAGGGGGAACCACGCTCCATGGCTGGAGAGGGAGGGGTGGTGGCAGCGGGCCGGGGTGGGTGGACGGCGGCGCCGGAGTGGCAGCCGGCGCTGGGGGGTTGGTGGCCGGAGGCGGCCTAGGTGGCCACCGGCGGGGGGACGAGGCGAGCGACTTCCTAGCTCATCCGCTCATAGATTCTTCAGCCGCATGCCATGACCCAGTGTTTTTGCTTTTGAGACTCTCATTATCCTGATGCCCCTTTTATCCCATCTCATATACTTAATGATAGATCTTACCTTCAAGTGTCACATTAATGATGATTCCTTTGCTGGGCCTATTAACTATTTACTATTATTCTGTTTCTTTGATCTTTCGTAGGAATGGCCAATCTGTGTCACTTACGGTGCAGTTGCTGGGTATATGGTTGGAATGGTGGTGTCATTGGTCCTAATAGCTGTTCACAAGAGAAGGGTTCGTGCAAAAGCTGACTAGCCTGTGGATGATGAGTGCACCAGTGCTTTTCTCTCTCCATTTTTCCTGGTTAGATATGACTATTGACTAATCCAAGAGTCCTGTAGTGGTCGACTGTTCTTCCCACAAAGCAATGCATTTTGTAATGTCCTTTCTTGTTAGTGTGAGTACTGATTGTTTTCAATAGAACATTGTTTTGAAGCCTTTTTTTGCAGCTGTACGTTGTTTTGTTGAATGTAATGAGAAGGATTGCAGTTCAGTTTTTCCATAGAGAGGAGGGAGGTTTATTATTACTGTAAAATGCTCGTTTGCACGTTTGTTCAGAGAGGGTCTGTTGCACAAAGTTACCCGCTTTATTGCGTATTCTATTTTATGATGAATAAACGAAACTTCCCTAACTTGTCATTATGTTCATCTATGTTTTTCCCTATACAAAAGTAAATACAAAACATGCTGCACAAAATTCGTTCAAAATCACCGCATGCTAAAGGAAAAATCGGCATCAGCGATGTCAATGTCGATGGCGGTGGACGAGGCGGCCCTCTTCCTCTCGGGGTCTAGCCTGTGCAGCCGCTGCTGGTCGGCCACAGGGTACATGTCCCCGAGCTCCCGCCCCTGACCCCTTCCCGGAGACGACGGGGCGCTCTGCGGCTCCTCCGACCGGCCCTTGTACTTGTGGAGCAGGTGCACCGGCGAGTTGCCCCGGCTCGGCGACGTCGCGCGGCTGTGGCTCGGCGTCGTGTCGGCGCTCATCAGCCCGTCGAGGTAGCCTCCGGCCTCCCGCTGCTTCACCTTGTCCTTGGCCGTCTTGCGCCACTTCATCACCGCCTTGGCCGTCTGCTCCTCGAAGATGGTCTTCTTCATGTGAGACCCCATCTGCAGACGCGAGGTTGGATTCCGACGTCACCTCATTGTCCATGGAGGTTTATTTGTTCAAGGAGTTCATGGAGTTTTTGTTTTTTTTGTTTTTCGTATGTATGGTTCTCTTCTCTTTACCTGTGTGACGAGCGCGTAGAGCGGGAAGGTGATGTAGCTGCAGAGGACCTGAAGAGCCACTCCCACTACAACTTTCATGATGGTCAGGCCCATCCGCTCATGGTAGCATTCCTTCAAGCCTGGGGTGAGCTGTGCGTGCAACAGCCAAAAGGAGTTGTTAGACAGTTAGCCTCTGCTCATTCTGCTGCAGTGACTGGATGAACAAAACGCTCGAGGATCTTTAAACAAAGGAAAGGCAAGGCAACCTACCAGTGTCCAAACGAAATGCGCCATCTGGAAGGCGTTCTGGAAGAGCGTGAGGTGGATGAGAAAGAGGACCCAGCCAGGGCGGTTGAACCAGAAGAACCTGTCACTTGGCTCCACCGCAGGCGCCCCCTTGATCACCGTCGCCTTGTCCTGTATCTCGTGGGCCATCTCCATGATGACAACCTCCAGCTTGGTCCCAACCAACACGAGTATCTGAAACAGCGACGTCTTAGCTTATATACTGTACGTATATTCCAAGGCAGTTCGAGTTGGCTCTTTGTTTATTTTTTGGAATGACCAAGTGGCTCTTTGTTGCTCCAACTGAAAGGGAGGGAATTTGCTCTAAAAAAAAACAACAGAGAGGGAGTCAACACTTACAACGAGCGGGACAAAAGAGATCCAGATAAGCGTGCCGATTCCTGCGCATATGACAAGAGGTTTTAAATTTGCAGAATGATGGTGGTTATTACAAGACCAAATCTGGTTTGAACAGAACAGCTATGATTAGGATGACAAGTACCGTCGATATCGAGGAGGAGTATGAAGATGGCGACGAACCACAGCGGGAGACTGCATATATGGAAAATCAGCCAAATGTCAAGGCCATCCAAGGACGAACATCATAACATGCAGAACCCTACCCGAATTGGGTAGTATATTCCCTCGTTCTAAATTGTAAGTTCATTGTTTTGGCTTTTCTAAAAGTATAGCTATGCATCTAGACATGCAAACTACTATCTCCGTTCCAAATTATAAGTCGCTTTGACTTTTTTAGTACATCGAATTTGCTATGTATCTAGGTATATGTTATATCTAGATGCATATAAGAAATTCGATGTACCAAAAAAATTAAAGTGATCTATAATTTAAAATAGAGGGAGTATGTAACTAAAAAAGTCAAGACGACTTGTAATTTGGAACAGGGAGAGTACCAAAGAAGCATACCTGATGCCAACGACGACTTTGAAGTCATCCTCCAAGGATCGCTTGATGTACTGCTGGAAATTGAACTTAGCGTTGGGAGACAGATGATACTGCAGAGAAGGAAACATCGTCACGTCGTGAATAACTCTTCTAGCATCAAAAGCTAGCTCAAATCACCACATAGCAGCAGTTGCAATGAGGAGGTGCTCAGTACATTGATGAATCCTTGCCGCATGGTCAGGTAATCCACCTTGGTCACCGACGCGAAGAACTGCCTGAAGAATCCCACCTGCAGCGAAGAATATTCAGGTCATCAACGAGGCACGTTAAACCTGCTGCAATGCAAGGAACTGACAATCCAGAGCTCAGGTAGTCAGGTGCGTGATTGAACTCACAATCCATCTGACTCCAGGAGTGCTCGAGAGGCCCAGGTGCCGCTTCACGAACGATGTCTGGTGCGTGAATCGGAATCGCGAAGGATCTGCAATGAAAGAACCTCATCAGCTTCACTCTGCTCACACAGGCATGCTTCAATCATAAGAGAATAAACGAAAATGGTTCTTCTTCTTACCGTTTGCGAATTGATATTCCAGCGAATTGGTCTCCTCTTCCCATCTCTTCCATTTTCTCATCTGCACGCGAGAAGATGTGATTAGTATCTTCTAGCTGCAATATAAATGCCTATTTTTGACTGCAATGGAGTTAGATGGTTGATAAACATGCTTCCTTTTTTTTGAACGAAAATGTCTGTCATAAATACTTGACACCGTTGATTTTTTTATGGTCTAGCAAAAAGTTTGACTTATCCGAAATATAGTCATAATAAGTAGGAGTATGAGATTATGGAGCTACTTCTAGAGAGAGAAGAAAAATCAGATTTTGAGTAAAGGGTATGTGTGACCAGATCGATCGGATGGAGTAGCAATGAACATTGTTCACATGCTTGGCCTGTGCTTACTTTGAGACGCGCTAAAGCCATGGTGGCGACGCTGTAAGCGACATGGAACACGGCGAGCACAAAGATGAAGATGTGCAGCTGGTGGACGCCGTTCGTGGAGATGAGGGACACCTTTCCCTGCATGCGGAAACAAGAAGCGTTACTCATCTCATCTCATGGCTCCATCACTAAGAAGCTTGTTGCGTTGCAATTGCAATGGTGACTGGACCCTCACTTGTTTGGTACAGTAGTCGTCGCTCGTAGCCGCGCCGGCCAAGAACCGACGGTGGCCGTATTCTTCTCCAGGGTACGAAGGGTACCAGAGGAGCCTCCGGCGGCTATCGCCACCGCTATCGCCGGCGTCGTCTTTCTGCGCCTTGCACGGCAGCATGATGCTGCCGGCCTTGGTGGGGATACATATCTTGGAGATGGGCGTCTGCCCCACGGCCAGGAGCAGCGAGATGAAGCCCATGAGCATCAACTCTGCACGCAACGCAACCAAACCATTTTCTTCTTTTAGGAAAAAAAAAAAGAATCGGCAAAAGGACAAGAGGTGCCGGCAGCCCGGCACAAGAACTAAACTAAGAACCTAAGGTTGTGTGTTCTGATTTTTTTTGTATCTATAAATTTTATTGCCATATAAGGCTAATACCAGTAGCATTATTGCACTACTCATATAAAAGGTCTTTGTTTATGCATGCGCAAGCAGGTACCATCTGAATTCTGAAAGTCGGATATGGAAAACTGGTAAGGAATGTAACGGATTCTGGTGACGACCGACCATGAAGGCAATCATGCATGTTCCGCAACATGGCAATAATAGAGTGGTGTGGACTTTGGCTGTGGGCGATGATGGGAGCAGCTCACCTGCTTTGATCTTCTCCAGCGCCTCCCGCATGGCCTTCTTCTGCCTCGTATGGAACCACTGCACGCAACAAGACGACAGGCAGCAGTCAGACACTAAGCTCAGCTTTTGCTCAACGTTAAGCACGCACGCACGCATGCGAAATGAACGTGGGGTCGGCCAGCAGGCTGGGCACGAGTGGCGTACGTGGCCGAGCTTGTGGAGGCCGTGCTCCATGGCGACGGAGATGAGCACGATGACGGCGCACACGACCGCCACCGCCCACGTCGGCGTCGACGGCAGGTCCCGGCCGCCCACGCCCCCCGCCATGCCGTCCCTGCTTCTCCTGGAGACCTGGAGCGAAGCGAAGCGAACCGACAGGCCCGCAGGCCGCGGCGGAGCTCGAGTAGCTGGCTGCTGCAGGTGCCTGGTGCGCTCGCGCCAGGCACGCACGCACGTATCGTCTCTTCTCTCGGTGGCGGGCGAGCGAGGACGAGGAGCGAGCGGCGGAACAAACGAGTGCCCGCTGCAGGCGGGTTTATCGGCGCGCGCGCCAGGGGCAGGGCGGCCGAGTCAAAGCGCGTGTGGCCGGCCGGCAACGTCCAGCCAACGGAGGGGGACGATCAGGACTCAGGAGTGGAGCGTGCGCGCGCGAGGCCTCGGAGGATTTTGGGCATTTGGCTCGGGAGCACCGGAGGTCCTGCGCCCGTCGTGGGCTCGGCAGTGGACTGCCGGGTGGTTGGTTGGTCGGCTGGCTGGCCTGGGGTCTGGGCGACCACGTACGCGACGCGAGCAATGTTGTTGTGATATATATTTGCGAGTGCTCGGCCGGCAGGCACACGGGGGTCCCAACTGGCCTTCCTTACCTTGTTGCAGCCTCGTGGGCAGCGGCCACCAGCTAGCTTAGCAGGACAAAAATAACGAGAAAATGGCGAGGGCCGGGACGTACGCCAACGTCGACGGGGTAAACGACGGAGCTCACTTTTTCGGTTACTAGGTGACGTGACGGTGACGCGATGGCTGGTGGCGACTGATGGGCGGCGCCCAATGTGAGTGATCCTAAATAGCCACGCACCACTCCTTCGACCGGGAGAAACAGTAGCATGATGAAGCCCAACGAGTCTCCACGCGTGGTGGAATTAGTCCGTCCGAATTCTTCAAAAAAAAAAAGAATTAGTCCGTCCGTCTAAAAAAATTACAATTCAACAGCATACTGGTAGTTCCGTTTTACTCTTAAAAAAAAAAGTAGTTCCGTTTTAAGTCAAAAAACATTTTCAGTTTAATCAAGTCTATATAGAAAAACTATTACTCTGTTGAAGAGCTCCAAACTCGCTCTTTTCGCGTGCTTTCTAGCATGCTCTCATTCGCAAAATTTAATAATGCATGTAGTAGTATAAACTGCTAATATCATGTATTACGCATGTGGATAAATGCACCAGCGCACCTTACTTTTAAGGGTGTGTCATATAGGTCCGTAAGCTTTGAAAATGTATTTACGAGTCCTTAAACTTGTTAAGTGGTGCACCACAGGTCCATGTGAGCCAATTGAGCATTTTTTGATGACGTGACATACTAGTATGGCATGTAATTTTACATTTAACCCTTCAAATTTATTTCTCCCTTGAAAAATAGATTATGGGCAGCGACGATGCAACTACAGGAACCACACGAACTTTTGCAGCAGCAGCAGGGAAAGAGAGGAAGGACAAAGGAGGGTCTATTTTCAAAGGTAAAATAAACGAGAGGGATTAAAACTAAAATATATATATACATGTTACTCTAGTGTGCCACATCAGCAAGAAATGCCCATAAGCTTAGAACGGTTGTTATCGTACCGAGTAAATTTTAAGTAATCTGACTAAGGAGAGGATTAGAATCGTACTGTAACATTTTGAGGACGGAGATGGTAGTCAGTAGTCACCCCTCACCACACCTCTCGCATCGCCGTTGACTGCCGAAGCAACGCGATAAAAAATCAGACGAGTTACGGACGGGCGGTTCACATAATCAGTCTGGATGCGTGGTGGAATTTTACCACGTCGTGCTCCTGTTTGCACTAGCCTACCTACTAGGACTACTAGGCGAGTGGAGCGGAGGTGGAGCCCTCAATAGCGCTGTGCGCAATAAGTAAGAAACCTGCCCGGCGCATTCGCCTGTGGTGCTCGTTCGTGAACGCGGCGAGCTGCGGGCAGGACCACGCAAGCCGCGCGAGATATTTGGCAAGTGACAAGTCAATGGCGGGCTGTCCGTCCAGCTCCAGCTCCAGCTCTGCCGGGGCCCGGACCGCCAAAGTCGCCGTACGTACGCATCGGCGTCGTCCTCGCTCTCCTTTTTAGAGTACAGTACTTCTCAACGGAGCGGCGTTCAGTATCAAAACACTCTCCTTGCGTGCTTATTCCTACCTCTACCTGGCGTGCGGATTACTACCTGATTGGGAAAGCTAAGCACCGCCCGTAACCGTAATGGGAGGCCAGTCGGCAGGCTTAGCTTACTTGTAGGGTGGTGCACAGGCGCCATGAAAAAGAAATAAAATAAAACAAAGCATAATGTGCCTCTGAATTTGACCTAGCGGCACCACTGCTTGGCGTGCCACCGCCACGAATTACTACTCCCTCTGTTCAAACAAGAAGTGTAAATCATTTTCTCAAAAAAATATAAATCTAGTTTCATGACAAGTTAAAGAATTTTAAGTTTGACTAAGTTTTTAGAAGATATTATCTAATAATACTTAATACGCATCATAAACATCAATATTTTTATATATATTTCATCAAAATTAAGAATCTTTGACTTCTTAAGAAGCGAGATTTATATTCTTTTTGGAACAGAGGAAGTCCTAATACTTTGTGATCTGCGAATGCATCCGCTAGATTTGACCCAGTTTTGACACCAGAAAAAACTTGACACGATCCAATGCTTAACTGTTCTAGGCAAAGCTTGCAGAAACACTGATGCTTGACTGCAGGCTTGCTTTTCCCGTGCGCTCGCAGCACCTTGTTCCTGCTAACCGCCCAACTTTACGGAAACAGCAGCATCAGGCGTTGAGGTAGGCGCCGCAAGGTTAAGAACGAGTACGACGCGCCAACTACCACGGCGTCCATGAATTGCTCGTTTTGGAAAATTCAATTCGACGTGTTATAATATTCCAACTCCGCGGGGCCCCGCGGCAAATCGATGTACACAAGATTTATTTGACTATTTGTCATTGGATCTACAGTATCCCGTCGGGTCCGCCGACCCCGATGACTTCCTGAGAGCTGCTGGTAATCGTTGGACCTTAGATTTTGATGTTTATTTTCTTTTTAGCTGGTTAATATAATCAGAATTCAGAATCAAACCATAGAAATATTTTTTCTCTACTAGCGAATGAGGATTGAGGAGTAGAAAAATTGGTTGATTTAAGCATAATGTCAGTTAAGGAAATTTCTTCTCTAATAATTTAATCATGGTTCTTGCACATTACTCAATATCTGCTTTACTGTTTAATTATGTTGACTAATTTGATATGCAATCAAAACACACTAGAACGATTCTTGAAAAGGAAAATTCTTCCAACTAGTGATAATCACATTGCTTCATGGAACCAGAATTTCTTAATGCAATCCTAAATGTTGATGTAATAGTCCAAATATGAATAGATTGAGACTATAAAACATAACGACTATTGTAAAGAGTTTATTTTGTCTTATTATGATATTGCTAATTTTATCCCTCCGTATGAACTTTTGATTTCTACAATATGCCATCATTATTAACATTTATGTCTATTATAGTATTTGATTGAGAATTTAATGTGGTATATGCGACGTCCTGTGACAGTGAGACGCGTGTCGTGATCCATACTTTTAATCTTCAGATTTTTTTTCTTGACTCAGTTTTATGATTGTGGTCATAGAGATAGTGATAGAGCACATTTTGGCCATTTCAACGTGCTTTTCTGAATTCTCTGTATATGCTATTGTCTCCATTCTAATTTCTAAAATAAATCAACTCCTAAAATCTCTCTATGTTACTATCCTTAATTTGACCAAATTTATAGTAAACACATCAAATAAATATATTTTAAAATATGTTGGTCTTCTTTCTATAAATTCAGTTAAACTTAAAATAACTTGCTTATAAAAGAATTATTTTACGAGGGAGCAGTCGTGCACACTTATCCGTTCCTTCGCCTGGCACGGGCCCAAACTCCAAACGATCATGCAGGACTTATACTGTTCGTTCTCTGGGCCACACACGCAAAGAGCCCACGGGGGCCCTTTTACTTAACTGGAGGAGGCTTTATCCTGTGGTCTGTGGGCCTAGCTCTTAGCATGCCGAACAGGAGGATGAGTACGTGGACGCCATCCAGGAAGATATGCGACGCCGCCGCATAATTTTTTTTTTCCAGCCACAACCGTCTTAAGCGGCTGCGCCGCAATTCGCAACAGCACATTTCGTCTTCTTCCACACGACCACACCTCTCCAGACTACAGGCAATTCAGATCCTTCGTCACATTTCATTTCTTCCTGCAAATATCATTGTCCATTGGAGACAATACAGACACCTAGAAGGTACTACTAGGTTTCCTGTCTGATCGTCGCCATCCTCTTCCGCTTCGTTGGAGTGCCTTCACTGCGATCCTGAATTTCAGGGAATTCCGAATGTTTTTGGCAGGCGAACTCTGAGGCTGCCAGCCATAGCCAAGATGAGGTTCTGGTCTCTGCTCGTCGTAGCATGGCTTCCGGTTCTGCAGGTCCTCCTCGTAGGATTGCTCGGAGCTCTTCTCGCATCCAGCCGTCTCGACGTTCTCACGGCCGATGCTCGGAGGAACATCAATGAGGTAACATTCAGTCGTTTTAGCTGCAAATATAATACTACGCTGAACGACTGAATGTGTGTGCTTCTGGCTGCATTTTTACTGATTCGCAGGTTGTTTATATTGTCTTCGTTCCGTCGCTCGTCTTCTCCAGCTTGTCGAGTACTGTCACGCTCAAGGACATCGTTTCCTGGTTCGAGTTCGCTTGCAGGGCTTTAGTTTACATGCTTTAATTCGATTAATGTTTTGGGATTTGATCGGTTGTTGCTGAACCTGAACGTGATGGTTTAAGGTGGTTCATGCCAGTGAACATGGGCATCGTGTTCCTGATCGGAGCAGTTCTAGGGTGGGTGTCTGTCAAGGCCTTCAGACCGGAAGAACATCTCCAGGGACTTGTCATTGCTTGCTGCTCATCAGGCAAGACATACATGTCACAGGGAGAAGAAGTTTCTCTTGCGAGGATGTAGAGTTTTTGTTTGTCATTACTGCTCTTCAGATAAGGTTTACTATGTGTTTACATGCATATTTTCAGGTAACTGGGGAACAATTCCTCTGATGATTGTTCCAGCAATTTGCAACGAGGAGGGCAGCCCTTTCGGAGACGCCAGCACCTGCAACTCTCTTGGTCTCTCTTATGTGTCCTTGTCAATGGCGGTGAGCTCATGTTCTACTTAGTTATTATTGGTATATCTTTCAAAGACCAAGAAGGGTTGGTTGGATTCAGAATGTTAGCTGTTCCTCACGCAGCTCGGCAACTTCTATATATGGACGCACAGCTACAGTGTCATGAAGAGATCCGCTACGCTGTACAAGGTTGCAAAAATGCGTAAGGAAGACGCTCTGACTGGCACGAGCAAAGAACCTTTTGGACAGGATGCAGGTGGCGATTACGTCGCTTTTCTTCCATTGTCCTCTGAAGATTTATCCGATGATGTTGGAAGCAACTCGGTGAGTGAGATATTCTACTGAGATCAGTGATGTACAAACTCTAGTTTATTTTTTTGGATTGGTCAGCAGGTTAGTTCTCCCTTGCTTCCAAATGATCCTAGGGCTAGCTTCTCGGGGTTACTACTTGAGAAGAGCAGAGGAGTTGGTGGTGGAGATACTGAAAGAACTACGATCACCGCCAAGTGTAGCTGCGGTATGCCATATATAAGCTTTTCACTACTTTAGTATGATGCCATTACAGAAAGTGGACAGTAGAACGCAAAACTAACTGCTACTTATCATCGTGTGATGTTACTGTGGCAGGTCGTGGGATTCAGTGTGGGTGCAGTAGACAAGGTGAAATCACTTGTTACTGAAGAAGGTTCTCCTCTCCGAGTAATCCAGGATTCTACCAAATTATTAGGGTGAGTGTGTGATCGTCAGCACTACATTTCCTACACTCCGTAGAAATCAACCTCAAATATATATGTACTCCTACCTTTAAAAAAAACTGTGAACCGATTAGATGACATGTCAAACTTTGGAGCAGGGACGCTACAATTCCATGCACGGTGCTGATTCTCGGTGGAAATTTAACAAAAGGTACATCTCATGCATCTCATCGCCATGACCTCATGCAGTATCATGCCATCCATTGTTTATGTTTCTGATTGGATTGCTGAGCAACCAGGTATAGGCAAGACGGTGGTGAAGCCCATTGTGGTCATATCAATAATTGTCATAAGTTTTGTTCTCCTCCCAATCTGCGGAATCGGCATCGTCACAGCAGCCAAAAAACTTGGGTTGCTACCGAAATCTCCCCTGTACCGCTACGTGCTCCTGCTGCAATCCACAGTTCCTCCAGCCATGAGCGTCGGTAATGGAAATTCTATTCACACAATTCAGCATCAGAGATGCCCTTGTGTCTCACCTGTGATAATTTGTTTCTCTACTTCAGGCACAATAGCTCAGCTGTTTGATGTGGGGGAAGAGGAGTGCTCTATCATCTTCCTGTGGACGCACCTAGTTGCTGCCCTTGCTCTCACGCTTTGGTCGACGGTGTTTATGTCACTCGTACTGTGAGCTAATCTAGCTGAATGGGGCAGATGATATATCATAGACAAATGAGGAACATAAAATGTATCAGCGCCATTTTAAGTAATGGTAAACATTAGCAAGATTTGGCAACGCAAAATAATGTTTTCTTTCCATGTAAATCAATGGTTCGTAAAATAACAAGCCTGTCACATTAACATACAATCTCTCTTATCACATTAACAGAATACAACGTTGTGTATTTTCTCTGCTGTGAGTACCATTCAGAAACTAAGCTTCCATGCATAGAGACCACCCATGTATTGAGAAAAACTATCTGACACTACAAAATCCTGACCATGTGGTTAGTGTTACAAATCGAAAATCACGCCAATGTTGAATTAAAGAATGGGCTGGAGGTGTAAGAGGCTGGGAAAACACTAATGTTACAATTCAGCTGTACATTTTTCATATGAGGGTGAGTTGCAGCTTTGGGCGATGAGGCTGAGGTTCAACTACTTCCATATGAATCCTGACAGTCTGGAGGACAGCATAGCTGATGTTTGTTCCGGGCTTGATTACTCTCTGGTGCACCTCGTCGACTACCCAATCACCACCTTTGTCTCCCTTTGGAGTAAGGTAGATGGGCCCTTCTATGCCGAACCTGATTAGAGAAAGGAGTAAAAACAACGAAGGGCATAACATTGAGTCCACAGAGAAGGTTGGAAGGGAGAGAACCATACTTTGGGACAAATACTATGAAACCATTTGCCTTGATTTTTACTATCCTAGCTTCAGTGTCAGTTGGCCTGCACGGTAAAGAGTCAGGCAGTCAGAAAACAATGTACACAATCCTTAAGGCTTGAACAGACTTGATGTCGTTACTTTTTGCCACCATCCTTGTCACATTTCAATATTAGCTACTTCTAACCTACTACACACTTATGTCATCTACAATCAAGATATGTACCTTGTCTTGAAATATATGTGGGTGTGAAGTTCCACTGATGCTCTGCTTGCCATCTGGGCATTTCGATGTCTGTAATTCAGGTCTGGCACAATAACAGTATCAGTAAAAAATAGCGACACTTATAAAATAAATGCTCAAGTACTGGATTTGATTTCTCATTTCTTACTGTCAGCGATTCCTGTAAGTTGTGGACCATCCTGAAAGATTGGTGGGAGCTTTGCAATACCTAGAGCTGCAGCTAGCAGTCTATGAACAACAACATCTGCAACAAAAGGATGTAGAATCAGGATCATCCTCACAATTTAATATGTGCTGCAATACTTTTACAGGCTACATTTCTTTCAAAAACTTCTACAGGCTGCCTAGGACTGCATGATCAACTATGCTATGAAATATCATAGGGTGTATGCTACCGATCTCATCTGCAGGACTACACTATCACTGTGTGATGGCACTCCACACAACGCTACAACACTATCTGTGTCATACACATGCGAAAGGTCAATTGATCAGATTCACTGTCCCAAGGTATATCTTATACTAACAAAAATGAGGATTTAATAGCAGGCTATCATGCTATCAACTACAGGGCCAAAGCTAAAATGTCCCTTGCCATTAGTTCTATTTCCTTACAGCACTTAGAAACACAAAGCCCACTGGCATGTATTATCGATTCTTATTCCAGGCATACACCAATAGCAACAAAGGATGATGTAAAGATACATAAACTACACCAACTTGCTATTTTCTGTCAATATTATTAATTACTATTTGTACTGCAGGATCCAGCTAATGCTTATCATCCCTGGGTTATTATGTAAGTAAAATAAATTCTCATCAAAGGGAAAAGTAGTATCATCAATGGCAAACATCACTATGACTTTGTGGTCAGCAGTCAGCTAATAGGTAGAAAATCGCAGTAACCTTTTTCTAACAGTTTCACTCATGCTACGCGCAGGTACCAAAAAGAAAGGTTAGATTAGGTTCAGACACATAAGCATCGAGAAAGGCTAATTAGCTAGAAAGGCCAGGTGAAGAAAATAGCCAAGTAAATGGCTTGAATGGTTTCAGGTTCTCAATTACATTCAACCCATCAAAGATATTATTTTCATGCATCAGAGCATCTAAGGATGGAAAACAAACCTGCATATCTGCGAATGGGAGAGGTGAAATGAGTGTAAAGAGAAGCTGCAAGCCCGTAATGGAAATACTCTGAAAAGGTCAAATCTCCACTGCAGAAATAAACTGCCTGTGTGTTGCAAAAGGAAAAGTTACATGGATTCTTTGAAATCAGTAAATTAGAATAGGGACTTCATTTCCTAATCTTACCTGTGTCATGCATCTAGTCGCCAAAATTCTAATAAGCTTGTTGAAGTATGGGTCATTGCTCTGCATGTCATGCAGTAATTAAGGGTCAGCATAAGAATCCATTATCATATATAATGATATTAATCAAGCATCCAAACTCCAAAGAGTAAAATAATACATAACGGTCTCACCTTTGCGTTGTCAAGTGATTCAGCTAATGCCTTTGAGGATGATACATCCAGATTAAGGCCAACAGAAGAGGCGGTACGGAGTAATGGCTCAAGCATCTCTTTTGTTGGGCTAGGATGACGCCTGTTACCAACAAAATGAAAATTTGCAGGCTTAGAAAAGATCAAGAAGTAAAAATGGTAATGTTCAATGAGAACACAGTTATTAAAGATTGATTTGCATGATAACAGACATCAACAGATTAGCAGAAGCAGCATGCAGACAAACAGTGTGAAACAGCCAACAATCGACAAACTTTCAATTTAGAAACACAAAATTGCATGATATTGAATACACTTTTTAGACCGGAATGATGATATTAGATTGATGTGTTCTTAGGTAGTACCTTCTAGCCTAGTCATAAATGAACTTTTGAACTGGTGGTTTTAGCTTTTAAGAAACAAGAGTGGTACACAAACTTGAATCAGGTTACATGATTGCCAAAATATCGGTATTGGTACTGCGTGCAAAAGTGATCATATTTATGCGATATGTTTAGAAGCAGCACAGTAATTTTACAGCTCATTTCAGTGTGTAACAAGACTCTTCAGAGATATACAGCCTTAAGGTCTGTTATGACAGTCATGATAATTTTGGAATTCTACCTCAGGTTTAGACCAACTTGTGATATTAAGTATAGTATGGTTACATATAACTTTAAAGGGTTGAAAAGAAAGGTCACAAATAAGTTGGCAAATGGTTGGCAGATCCTCACTGACTCTATTCATTTTAATGGACACAGTGTGGTTCCATGGGCTTTTCCAATATCTTTGGATGTGCACAACTTCAACCTGATCTGGAATGTGACAAGATAAAAAATTGAACGATATGTACCTTAGCAATGAACATAAGGGGAAGTGCTTCAAAATCTTCTCAGCAACAGAAATATTCGCAGCCAACATAAACTCTTCAATCATTTGATTTGCTTCGCGGATTTGATAAATTCCTATTGAATTTGATGTAACTATGTAAGTACTTTATGGCGAATTCTGAAATATAACACCGACAAGCATTACAGGACCTCATACCTATGTCAAGAGGATCATGAGTTTCACTATCGATCTCAAATTTTACTTCTGCAGAAGCAAGAGTCAGGGCTCCTCTTTCACAACGTCGTTGTCGCATGATCTGCATAAGCAATCAGAGCATGAATATATAAGGTGATGTTATTGGCATTAAATACTAGATGGTATAGTGTGATAAGAGTGAAACACGATAGCTGACCTTTGCCAATGAATTTAAGTTCCGCAAGTCTACAGTAAGTGGATCAACTAAACGGCTGAAAAATAAACAAAAGAAAGCAATCAAGTTCACTGGTGCATTCTTGACTAATTAGACCAACTTAAGGTTGACTTAAATGTATAGTAATATTCTGAGAAAGTGCAATGCAGAAGGCACCTGTCATCCATTCTTGCCTGGGCTTCGACATAAGACATTGCAGCACAAGATTTGATAACACTCTTTGTATATCTTGTGGATATGACATCAGCATCAGGAGTCATTTCCTGTAAACATAGTGTTCCAAATACCAAACGTCAGTATCAGTATGCTTATTTAAATGCCTGACAGATGAAAATAATTGCTCTCCTCATACAGCAGAACAATACTGTGGGGGAAAGCCATAAAAGGTGATGTTATTAATAAATCATGGTTCATAACAGTAGACATGGGGCAGCAAGTGCAACAAGTAATATCATGTCGCAAAACCAAAAGGTGAAAGCACCATTTTTGCAAGCAGTATTGTTCTCCTATATGAGGGGAAACCATGTGGTGGTCAGTATAATATGGAATACCAGGGACGATCCAAGATCAAGCTAGGCCCCAGGCTGAGATACACAGGAAATTGCTACAAATAGAGTACTAGAGCCTAATCCTTCATTGTTTAGGTGATTTACCATGATTTGCTTGGCCAAGGACCTGGGCTGCAGCACAGCCAGCCTGGGGCCCGTGTCCTTCACTGTGGACTACCTGAGTTCATAGTTCTAGGAGGAGGGCACTGTGGACTTGCTCCATATGCCAAACATATATAGATAACAGTTGAAAAGGTAACACCTCAATCAAAATATCCTATGCAACACATATCTAACTAGTGCTAATCGAAATAACAAGTTGTCATGAACTAGACTTACCCAAATGACAGAGAATGCCAGCCTTTCAACATCAGCGCGAAGTGAACAAACATCTGGAAACCAAAATAAGAGAAATCAATAGTCAATCCAGATACTACAAACTGGCAGTCTTTTCTTCAAATAAAACAGCAACATTTAATTTAAGATTTTAGTTAATTCAATAATCCATATGCATGCCATGTAAGAAGCATCAGCACCTTCAGTCAGGGGCTTCGGAAGCATATCAATCCGCTGCCCAACAAGATAAACAGAAGTGCCCCTCTGCGCAGCTTCCTCGTCAAGAGGGGTACCAGGGTGAACAAAATTAGTGACATCAGCGATATCTGGTCAGCTCAAGTCAAGATATGCAGTCTGTATCAGTAACGCAGAGTGAATGACCATGATAAATCGCATATCCAGGACAGAGAGGTTGTGACCGAGACGAAGTAAATTGGTTGAATATAACAAATTTCAAGAACCAAATGTACAACATAGATAATCACATATTTGCAATAGTCTGTTTGAACCCACTTTTAATATGTCAATTTAATTCATTTTTATGTCATTATACCTTTTATGTCCTGGAAGATGGGCATTCCAATTGAAAACCAGTAGTGCTCAATCAGATGAGGCAAAACGATTTTATGCCACATGCAGAAAATGGATTTTATCAAGAAAAAGGATTTCTAAACAGAGTCTACACCAAGTAGAGACCATGAGTTAACTTAAAACCTCTTGCATAGCACTTTTTTTCCGATGACACAGACTCATGCAGATGTGTATATGCTGCATGGTTAGGAGAATAAAATTGCATTATTTGCATAATAACGAATTCCATTTAATACTAGACAATCAATTTTATGTGATAACATTCCAAGCCAAGTAGAATGGTAGATGCAAAAGAGCATAGTCACAATTTGCAAAACGAACTATCATCAACTCAAACAAAGTTAAGTAGGTAAATATTAACTCAAAGATCACCAAGGAAGAAAACATGATATAAATTTGCTCGTAAATTTGAACTAAACAGAAGAATTTACAGCAGAAATTGTTTAAGGATACGGACTCCAACTTCAAAATTCCCATTTGGAAGTAGCGTGCAATGTAGTGCATCATCAATGTCTCGACAACCTATAAAGCAGCTGAAGCATAAGGGCTTGACCCAGATACATAAAATAGCAATATATTGCAGGTATCCTCATTAAATTACCTGGTGGATCCACACTAAAGACTCTCACTTGGCGCAAGTCTTGTCTATTAGGATTAGCCAGATCCTCTGGTGATAATGTCCAAGGTAAAGGTGGCAAACAAGCAAGGACTTGAGTAGAGAAAGGCCTGGTGTTGATATCATTCTCTATTAAGACAACCTGCTTCATGCATAAACACCATTAACATGTACCATCAAGAATATGCCCTTACATGCAAGTATTTTTAAGATGCACTTGATCCAACTCCAAATTTAAGTACACTTGCCTCTGTTTCAGTTTCTTTGTCACCAATATCTCCAATGGTGCGTACATAGTGTCCTGATGGATATCGAGACAAAACATCCCATGAATCAACCGCAACAACAATTCTTTTGTTCACGAGATTCTCAAGCTGCCTGGTTTGAATTCGGATCTTAGGAACTCTTCGATCTTTTGAAACAAATAAAGCATGAGCAACGCCCCCACTACCAGCAGGCATAGGCATCGGCTCCAAGGACCCACAGTACCTGCAGAACACCAGCACTTTATCATATGATCCCGAGATCAGGAGTATACACATTAGAAATCTCATTCAGAACATATAGAAACTCACGAATTCCAATTTCGCTTGATTATACCCACAACACGTCCAACTGGACGACTAGAGACAGAAGGAGCTGACGATCCAACTGTTGATTGTGTGGAATTGGTGTTCCGAGGAGCATCATCAGCACTATTGGGGACCAGATGGACATCTTCTTCTTCTTCTGAAAAAACAGCAACATTCACCAAATAAGAAAATAAAATGAGATGAGTTTCATCTTTGTTATTTCAGCACTAAGAAAATACCATCATCATCTGCAATAAAAGACTTCGACTCATGCCATTGATCTTGTGGCAAGAGCTCAACAGCAACTATATCACCATCAAAGGCCCTGTTCATATTTGAGCGGCCACGGATAACAATCTCGTCGCCAATGCTCTCGCTCCCAACATAAGCTTCAAATGGATTGTAACGATTAACTCGAAGCTTCCCTTGATGATAGATTCCACACCGCAAACCAGATGTAATTTCTGACATTGGTTTGTGCTGTAATAATATCAAGTAAACAGAGGAGTACATTTCACACAAGAGCATATATGTCAGCAACACAACAAAGCCCTACTGTATAATTAGCATACCTCATTATAGATTACTTTCTTCTTGGATGGTCTATGATCTTCTACATCTTCCATGGTAACATCTCCACTAGATGGAACCACCACCAAATCAAGCAAACCAGGCTGCGCGAGCGATCTTACATATGACTCGACTGGAACAAGAAATTTTATATTGAGATTGTGGCTACCATAATATCATTTCGCAGTATTAAAAAAATATTGAGCTATACATAAATCAGTGGGAGTATGCTATCCACCTGTCTCAGCGTTAAGGCCTTCTTCAATAGCTTTCCTTTTGTTATCTCTGTCATTTGTAATCAGTAGAACCTTCACGCTCTCACCAAGATGGCTTTGGTACCAACGAGCAGCAACACGAATTGCTGAATAAGAAAACAATCAGTGGCACAACTGTCCTATATATAATAGGAAATGAATGTGTGTGGAATCAGATAACCAGGTTAACAAAATCATTCCATACCTCTGTCATTACGATCATTAGAGCTCTCCCCAACCATGTCTTTGACATAAGTATCCCTGGTTTTTGAGTAAATGAGAAACATATAATGGCAAATGAAAGAGAAGGCTGCCATCAAGACGCAAGTCTTGATATAAACAACTTACACAATTTACAGCGGTACACAACTAGAAGCTGAAGAGCGTGTAATTAGATTTCAAAATTCCCCATTGATAGGCAATTGCATCATAAAAGGCACTGAGAACATTTTCAATACCAACATAGATTGCTGTGATTAACCTAGTTCTGTAGAAAGTGGACTTTCAGTGCCTTTTTTATCATGCTGTTCATCCACTATATCACTTCGAAAGATGCAATGCCAGGAAGAGTCTAGGCTTGTAAGAGACTGACACACACATTGACAATTTTCCATTATGAAAGCTGTAGCCTTCTCAGAACATGGGCGTCTACTGATAGCTGTGATATCACTTCGAAAGATGCAATGACAATTTTATATAATATATGCAGTACATCCACTTCGATATCACTTCGAAAAATGCAATGTCAGGAAGAGCCTAGGTTTGTAAGAGATTGATGCACACATTGACAATTTTGCATTATGAAAGCTGTAGCCCTCTCAGACCATGGGCATCTACCAACAGCTATTAATTCTTCCCATGAAACTATTTGATAAGTAATGGTGCAGTTATGGCGCTTGCATAAAGACATTTCATCAATACAATCATGCTGAAACGGTGAAAAATGGGGTCCAATACTCAGGCTGCATGTTAAATGAGTGTGTGGCTTCAAGCAAACATCATTTGAACAAATTTTTTAAAATGATGACATCATGGTAGAACAGGAACCCACCTGTGCTGCTCGTTGGCGAAAACATAGAACCTCCGTGCTTTGTTGGTACACAGTGCCTTGATCCTGTTGAAAACCGAAAGGTTCTTATTCTTCACCTCGTCCAGCACCACTGACAGCAGGACGACATCCTCAATCGCCGGGTTCTCCAGCAAATCGATCTGCCGCAACATCTCAACTCATCATCCCAGCGCACCCTCAACCCTAGGCCAAGCGGGAGATGGAGGAACGCTTCCGTTACCTGGTGGAGCACGACGTTGGTGTCCACGACGAGGATGGCGGCGGCGGCGGCGGCGAGCTTGCGCTCCGCGGCGGCGGCGCAGGCGGAGCAGGGGACGAAGCCGCAGTAGACGTCGTCGCGGAGGTAGTGCTCCCTGACGACCTGCGGCGAGGTGACGACGGCGTCAGGTAGGGTTTGGGGGAGCAGCTCGAGAGATGGTGGCGCTTGCCCGAGCACTGACCTTTTGGATGCGGCCTTGCTTCGTCTTCTTCACGAATGACTTGCTCTGCAGCATGGTGGTGAGTCAGACAGCGCGCCGCGAGGCGGCGAGGAGCGCGGAGGAGACGTGTACCAGCCGGCGGCGGGGGAGTGCCGGCGGCGGCAAAGGGGCCAACGGGGTTTAATTTGGTTCGGTGCCGGTGCGTGCGTGTTGGGTCGGTTGAGCTAGCCTGACCGAGAGGTCTGAGCGTCCGGGAAGGCATCGGTGCGACACGTGAGACGTGAGCCGTGGCTAGAGCCCCAGAGGCCGCCTCGGAATGGCTCGTGTCATACTTGAAACGGATGCATCAATGGTAAAGATGGCCATAGAAGGCGATGATTATCTGCTCTCATCGATGGAAATCAAGCACCTGAAGGCAACGGATTTTTCCTTGTTTGCTCTCGAAATTATAATAAGTTAGCTCACGAACTAGCTTCTTTGGGTTGTAATTTGCCCGGTGGCTCGCAAGCCACTTGTGACGATGCACCTCAGTCTCTCGAGGGTCTGGTGTCCAGCAATTCGACTGTGACGGATGAGTAATGAAACGAACTCCATTTCAAAAAAAAAAAAACCATCGGCATGGCGCCACTGCTCACGGCAGAACACTATTTTCAGTCGACTCGCACCTTATTAGACGCATACATTCACTTTATTGGAAAAATGTACTTACTGCTGAAAAATAGTTAGTTGAAATATGAACACCCGTGTAAATTGGAGATTCGAATCTAGATAAGCTGCAATTTCCACCACAAAGAATAGTAAATTACGCTAAGCTCAATTCGTATCTTAGTGGTTATTTTAGTTCTCATAACAATATATAATTACAATGTCTATTATAGCAGTGAGCATCAAAAAATGGATTTATAATTACATTAGTTTTAAGTTGCAACATAAATGCATATTATAGAGGTTATGAGATAAAGTTAGTGTAAATAAATACGCAAAATGCTCTATGGTTAACTATAACTACACAACAAAGAAAAAGCATAAAAATACACTACGCTTACTATATGTCGATCTTAAGAACATCTCCACCAAATATCAAATTCTAGCATTTTAGGAGAGAAATATGTTGCGTTAGATCTTCTAAACACAACTAGAGTAGAGGAGAGACCATCTTTCCATATCCGTAAAGAAAGAGCTACTCCACCAGATCTATTATATTACATCTTATACGAGTTATTATAGAAAAGTATCATAAAACCATTTCAACATATACAAGAGGTGTGCCCCCTGATTTTTCATCATATTGTGCCCATCGCTTTAGCAATCACCTTTCCTTCGAACCTATTTCTATAATACACACAGATGAAATTCAGCCTTGCTCTACTCCTTTTTAATATTATACCTTTTTCCCCCTAGTAAAGGAGGCTTTCATTAACTAGATAGAGGTTAGTCTTGTTTATATGAGATAAAAAAAAGAACATCGACGCCTATCTCGACCACACTTTTGGATGTGTTGTCCATACAGAATGAATCTCTTTTGCAATTGAATACATGTAGTCGAGTCAATAGCAGGTGGAGTGATTGCAATCAGACCCACTCGCTAGTGACTTACTGCTGAGAAATTGGTTGTCTTTCTGAAAGGTAGGAGTTGGTTATATTCTAAAATGTGCTACTTCATTGGCAAATTCACTATACTCTTTTTCTACCTTGTGTGTTTTCCACTCCACCACTAGCCTGGTCATCTTCTTTTGAAAGCAATCACTGATTTATTCTCTGTGCTATCTTATATAGTACAATTACCACACTCTTGTGACCTGATCTAAATAACTGCTTTGGCACCACTACAACACGAGACATGTACATTCAACGTAGGATTATCCTTTGCTAAACTTGTAGCATAGACTCCCGTAAGTTCAGAACATACATAGTCTGAGATGGTTACTGGCCAGAATTATGGGTGTGGTTATTGTGGATTGTCCAGGCTCTCAAGAACAGTAATATGATTAGGTATGATTGCTTTTGTGTGCACATTTACCTTAGCCACCCAACATCATAACAGAAGAAATGGTATAGAGATTATCAATGGTGTATGTAGTGCTTCTCCTCTCCTAATTCCAATTCATCAATTCTGTAACTTCAAAGTGTCACAACTATGAGAAATGAAAAACAAGGTTTCTTTTTTAAATGATTAGGCATGAGACAATGTCTATTTCATTGATAAAGAAGAGATTTTATAAGCCAGGAAACCGGGAAAGCAACATAAGGGGTTATCATCACACTATTAGGGCCGTTATGTTTTTTGCACTTGTTGTCACCCACTTTCGGGTCTCATCCTTGTTTTTTGCTTTCAAATCAATCATTATTGCCCTTTAGGTTGTATCACTCTCACGTTCCTTTCTTTCTACAACTCGTGTAACGAACAAAGATTGTTGATGGATTTTCGTGGAGCAAACCTTGTGGAGATGAGGTTTGTCCACCATTCATGCACCCTTGTGCAAGGCTACCATTTTGATGGCTGGAGTTTTAGTTAGGCATGACAGGTTGCAATAAGGCTCCACATCCTCTTCATGTACTGGCATTCAATAAGTAGCACCTTGTTTAGATGGCTAGAAATTTGAATCTGGATTACTGTAGCACTTTCGTTTGTATTTGGTAATTAGTGTCCAATCATGAACTAACTAGGCTCAAAAGATTCGTCTCGCAAATTACAGCTAAACTGTGTAATTAATTATTTTTTTACCTATATTTAGTGCTCCATACATACGTCTAAAGATTCGATGTGATGGAGAGAGAACAAAATTTTTTTAACTTTAGCAAGCAACTAAACAAGCCCTAGGTGGTGCAATATTTTCATCGCTTGGTGACATAGATTACACGACATGCTATATGACCATCCACCTTGGGTAAGCCTATTGATTGTCGAAAGACATTATTGTAGGATTATCCATGCAAATAATTTGCACTTCAACGCTACCCAAGCCTTCAAAATATCACCTGAGTGATTTGCTTTGGGAGCAGGTGAATGGGACTTATATGCAAAGGTTGCCGTGTATATGCTATTTGCAGTTAGCTTCCGAATAATGTCATCATAGTGGTCTAGATGAAGGTTATTTGACAAATTTTTTGAGGTGTTTTTTTTTTGTTATGTCATTTTGGATATTGAGGTCCTGGATCTAGTCGTCGTTTTGTAAGGCATCGAGTGCAGTACATTTGTTTGAACCTTAAAATTACATAAAATTGCAGTACGAAGTCCTTTGATCTGTCGTGTAGCGTATTAGAATGCTAGAAACACAGGTATGTGATGGAGCAGTTTATCTGGTTAATTTTTCTTTGGCGAAAGTGTTATGCGGAGTCATTCCTCCACAAGTTGCTTCTCAGAGAGACCATGACTGGCCTTGGGTGAGAAACTAGGTAACCTTTTTTTGGGATGAGGTTTCTAATAAAAGTAAAAAAGGAGAAAGATAATAACTTCCTTCATTTTATATGGGAGAAAACAGAGATTGGAGCAAGAGTTCAAACGGCACTAGAGAAAGGAGGGTGTGAGCAATCAACCAAAGAATGGTAAAGTACACTTTTCACCCTCAAAGAATATGAGGGTCAGTGAGCAAACCAGTCCCTGCCTCTCCGGTACAAATACTGATCACTCGATCGAACATACTAGTATCTGCGTACTGATGGCCCCAGAATTACAGATCACACAGGTCACACACAAAAAAAAGAGAGGCGTACATCGTTCCGATCAATCAACATGGCAAAAAAGACAAGAAACTATCAACCAGGAACAGCGACGCACAGCGAGGATATTTGCCCGCGCTCCTACCGCCGCGCAGGCCGCGACACATCGGATATCGCCCGGCCCCAACGGGTGGCTGCGGCGCATGCAATCGCCTTATCCCGGCCCCCCGGCCCTCGGTCGTCCCGAGGCCACAAGCGCAAGCAGTGATCACGGGCTCACGGCGCCTCCTCCGCGGCCACGACGCTCCGGCAGGCAGGCAGGCAGGTAGCACATAAATACGAAGCACCACCGCCCGGCTCGGTTCCGTCTGGCTACCATCCCTCGGCATCCGGCAGCAGCGCGCCATGGCCACCCACGCAGCTCTCGCCGCCTCGCGCATCCCCACCAGCGCCCGGCTGCACAGCAGGGCGGCGTCCAGGCAGGTACGTCGTGCGTGCTTGCTTGCTATGCCGTGGACCGTACGTGGTAACAAGCGGCCGGAGATGAACATATTTTTCTGTCTTCCTGATGATGGGTAATGTTGGTGTGCAGAGGGTGGACTTGGCCGACTTCTCCGGGCTCAGGCCAGGATCTTGCTCCGTGAGCACTGCCGCGAGGGAGGCCTCCTTCTCCGACATCCTTGCCGCGCAGCTCGTCGCCAAGGTACACGCAGCTAAGACATCCTGCAGTTTCTGTGTACCCAGAGCGCGTTTACGTAGGATTCATAAAAAAAAAAAGAGCGCGTTTATGTAGCACGTAGTGACTACGTGCTTTGCAGCTGCAGCGTATATCATGGAACCGCTGAATATCCGACCGTTAATGTGCACGCACCAAAAACACGTCAGATAGACAGATAGTTTCGTTATGTATGGCTGGTTTATCTGACTCATCTGTTCTGTCGATGGTAAGGAAGAGTAGATCCGGGCAAAGTAGTAGTACTAGATTCACCAATCATCATGGATATGCTAATAATCTTCTACTCTTGTTCATATGTATAGCTTACAATCGAATTACTAGCGTGAGCTCCTAATATACACTAATACACCATGTTTGAGTTCTTGATATGCTGGATCCGTGATAGCTTGATCTGTTCATTTGTTAAAGATTCACGTAACAACATCGTGCCAATGGATTCAAACAAGAAAGGAGTCTAATGACTATTGTGATATCATGACCCCAAGTCTCCAACCGTGCCCTTCAAGGCCTTATTATAATAACCACAAAAAAGACGATATACTTGTCATGCTAATTGTACTTCAATCAATTAACCAACTTTTTTTTTTTCTGAGATGACCTGTTAGTATTCGGAAAAAGAAACAACAGTTGGACAACAAATGCATACTCGTATATTTTCACTGTATAGTATTGTGCAGTGAAGATACACCCTCCCAGCTGTTTTGATTTTTGCAAGATTTGGCTTCATTCAGCTTATACAAGCATGCGACTGTGCAGTGTACACGCTGGGTATAGAAATGGTTCTGATGAAAGATTCCTGCTTGCTGGTTAACCTGTGACAGGCCACCGGAGAGAACGCCGTGAGGGCGCCCGCTGAGGCGAAGCTGAAGGTCGCCATCAACGGCTTCGGCCGCATTGGCCGGAACTTCCTCCGGTGCTGGCACGGCCGTGAGGACTCCCCGCTCGACGTCGTCGTCGTGAACGACAGCGGAGGCGTCAGGAACGTACGTGAAGATCGATGCTAAATGGCCGCCGCACTAGTATTCAGAATTGCAGATGCTTGCCACGAATTCTGACAGAGACTTGCATTATATTGGTGCGGGTTTTTTTCCTTCTTGGTTCCAGGCGTCTCATCTTCTCAAGTACGACTCGATGCTCGGCACCTTCAAGGCCGACGTCAAGGTCGTCGACGACACGACCATCAGCGTCGACGGCAAGCCCATCACGGTCGTCTCCAGCAGGGACCCTCTGAAGCTCCCATGGGCTGAGCTCGGCATTGACATCGTCATCGAGGTACAGAAACACAGGATCCCTGCTCCCCAGTGCAGAATGTGCGCCGCCGACGCAGAAAAACTGACAATGTTTTAAAACTGTGTCGTGAAGGGCACCGGAGTCTTCGTCGACGGCCCTGGCGCCGGCAAGCACATCCAGGCCGGCGCAAAGAAGGTCATCATCACTGCTCCGGCCAAGGGCGCCGACATCCCGACCTATGTCGTCGGTGTTAACGAGGGCGACTACGACCACGGCGTGGCCGACATCATCAGCAACGCTTCCTGCACGACCAACTGCCTCGCGCCATTCGTCAAGGTCTTGGACGAGGAGTTCGGTGAGAGCTTGGTCCCTGGTCACCACAGTCTTTTGGTGTACATGTGCAGGAGGGAGAGAGAGAGAGAGAGAGAGAGAGAGAGAGTTAGCTGAGTGTTTTTTTTATATGAATACGATGCAGGAATCGTGAAGGGGACCATGACGACAACGCACTCGTACACCGGCGACCAGAGGCTGCTGGACGCGTCCCACCGTGACCTCCGGAGGGCCCGCGCGGCGGCGCTGAACATCGTGCCGACGAGCACGGGCGCGGCCAAGGCCGTGGCGCTGGTGCTGCCGCAGCTGAAGGGGAAGCTGAACGGCATCGCGCTCCGTGTGCCGACCCCGAACGTGTCCGTGGTGGACCTGGTGATCAACACCGTGAAGACGGGCATCACGGCGGACGACGTGAACGCGGCGTTCCGCAAGGCCGCCGACGGCCCGCTGAAGGGCGTGCTGTCGGTCTGCGACGTGCCGCTCGTGTCCGTGGACTTCAGGTGCTCCGACGTGTCCTCCACCATCGACGCGTCGCTCACCATGGTCATGGGCGACGACATGGTCAAGGTCGTCGCCTGGTACGACAACGAGTGGGGGTACAGGTAAGAAGAAGCGATCGATTGCCGCACGTACGATCCTAGCTAGTCTACACAGCTGAACATATATTTGCACGCATGGATGGCACATTGTCTCTTAAGTTGCTGACGCGGGGCTTTGTTGAATGTGTGCAGCCAACGCGTGGTTGATCTGGCGCACCTGGTGGCGGCCAAGTGGCCCGGCGTGGCGGCGGGCAGCGGCGACCCTCTGGAGGACTTCTGCAAGGACAACCCCGAGACCGACGAGTGCAAGGTGTACGAAGCATGAGGCCCCGTTGTTGTAGGCCGGGGGCCGCCGTGTGCTCAGAATTTCACTAGCTTGCCCCGTGTTCTTCGATAGAGAATATACAGATTTATTCGCGGAAAGAGACCAGTAGAAGAAAAATGTGGCGTTTTCTGTGAGGTGTGTATATTTCGCTTTTCATTTCCTGAACTCATACAGAGGCTTCCGCTTCTCATTTCCTGTTGGGACTCCTGTAATTCTGAGGGGTGTGTTTATTTCATCAATCATGCCGACTTCATCCATTCATACTTATATTTAGTAATAAGTATATGTAAAGATTTTGTGTCAGCAGCATTATCTGGTTTGGGTATGATCGCTTTGCTTGCAGTTGCAACCAGCACTCCCTGAAAAAAGAGATGGAGTTCCAAGGTAGGTACCCTGATTGCCGTAACTGGAACCGCAATCACAGGTCAACTCGACGGAAAAGCCGCGAACAAACGCATGCCGATAGCCCAGCCAAGAAACCAATCGAACCGGATGCAATGCAACGGGAGATTGCGTCGGCGCGGCACCGATCTCTACTGGAACATCGATAAAACCGGCAGAAAAGCCCGGTGTCTGTCCTGGTAACCGCGGCCGAAAGAGTTGCGCGCCCCTGCGGTCTAGCTAGCTCGGCTCGGTCCCCCCGTGCCTTGGTCGCGGCTCGCGTCCGCAGTTCCGCACCACACGATTACCTTTAGTAATTCAGCATGTCGGTGTATCACTTAACAATTATATCCTAACTAGTTGAGTGTCCGTGCGTTGCTACGAGTATACATAGAATTCTATGACATATAACCGCACGGGTTACATATAAAAATCTCATGAATCACAAGCAATTAACATTGAAATGCATAATTCAAACTGATATAATATTTAGTTGATGCTATATGAATTGTTTCGATAAAAAAAACAATTCATTCAAATTTGTGGTGATTCTTTCACTAATGCCTTCCTCAAACAAATGATTTGTCCGTACAATGATAGAAAAGACACTACCCTTTGAATTTAGAGTATGTATAACTTTGTTATCAAATACAAAGGAATATGCCCATGTGTTATAACATGAGCTATAAAATATTAAAATTCCACCTTGTCTCACAAATGCCAACAGCTTGTGGCAACAATTCCACCTTGTACAAAACTTCCAAGATAAGAAAAATTTAAGTTTGACCTTAATCTCCATTTACATAATAAGGACTAAGTAACAATGTTTCTCATGAATATGTGCCTAGAATCCAGTTGTGAACAAGCAACTTATATGTGACCATGTGCCACAGGCAATGTGACCTCAATCTCCATTCACATAATTAATATAAAGACCATCATCCCACCATTCGAATTCCAGAGGCAGTGTATACAAGGGAACCTGAACTACTACTCATTCATGTAGGTAAGCCATAATCTAGAGCCTCAAGCTCCAAGAAGGGGGAGGATGTTCTTAGTTGAACATGTGGTCATCCATGATTTTGTTGGGCATAAACTTGTAGACCAGCAACTTGTGCATACCTGTTTCTGAATCCACTACGCAGTAGCAGATAAGTTTGATGAGGTTCATGTGCAGGGGCGGAGCTCAGTGGAGGTGAAATTGGGCTCTTGCCCTTGCTTACCTGCCACAAAATATGAAGAGCCAGCTAAGCCTATCTGTAGACAAAGCCCGTAATAGCAGTGCTTATTTTTGCACGATGCCTAGCTAGCTAGCTTCTTGTAGGCGTACTCAGTTCTCAGGTGCAAAGTCATACCAGCTGTTGATAGGTTGACAAAAGCTGCAATGCTACATGAAGTAGCAAGCCGACTCTACATCAGACCTTTTGATGAAGGTTGTGGCATGTACGTATGGACATTTGACTTCTCTTAAGTTTCAAATGGCTTCTCTGAAATTTTAGGAGTAAACATATGTAATGTTAAAAAGGTTTTATTCATTGACATTACATGCAGATCTAATGCTCATTAATATGCCAATAACAGAAAGTTGGATAAGCCATGGCTGCAAGGTTGCATCTCTTTACTGATGACTCTCTTTCATCTTGTCCTGTTGATGCATCAATTGGATATGAAACTGGACACAAGGCTGACACTATAGCTATCTAGTTCTTTTAGGCCTTGTTTAGTTCACTCCAAAATACAAAAAGTTTTTAAGATTCTCCGTCACATCGCATATGCTGGTACATGTATGGAGCATTAAATGTAGGTAAAAAAATAACTAATTGCACAGTTTGTCTGTAAATGTCGAGACGAATCTTTTGAGTCTAGTTAATCCATGATTGGACAAAGTTTGTCAAATACAAACGAAAAGTGCTACAATGCTTTTTTCAAAAAGATTTTGGAAACTAAACATGGCCTTAGCTATCTCCTTACCTGCGTCACAGCAAAGTAATCAGCCTGTTATAGACCATACAAGATCAAACTTCGAAGGGAACTATATATATTGTCCAAGAAGATAACATAAATCTATTGACCAAACATAAGAAAATTCTAGACTACTGAAATGTCAAGGGCATGGACAAATGAAATTTTCCTCACCCTGCATGCTCCAACCCTTTCCTTTCAACGTTTAAAGTAGCCATCATCACATATCAGTGTACAAAACTGTGAGCAATACATAGGAATTATGGTGAGAATAAAATTCAGTAGGAGTTAATTCAAAGCAAAAGGGGAAAAACACACACATAAATATCTTGCTGACTTAAATGCTTCTATACCATTCATCCATCTAAATTTGGGCACTGCAGTCCAAGCAACTAAGCACCTTCTTCCTTGTCAATGCCTAGGTGGAAGCAAACAACAAACATGAAATTGCATTTTTTTGAACTCGATCAAATATCTTACTTTAAGAGACTGAAATGGAGAAGAAATGCCACGAGCAAGCACACATTGCTCCACCAAAAAGTGGATCCTATATCAGACAGCTACAGATTTGTCAGTCAACAAACAATACATAACCAGTGACAAAACCTGTATCATGATAAGGGAAGCTAAAAATCATGTGATTAGCAAGGGCGTCATTTATCGCTTTTATTGACTGTGTTCGCTAATCCCTGCAGGTTGCCGAGGCACTTTACTTCACATGCACGCAAGAGGAAAGTCACACCTACTTGATGACCTGATACGCTGTTGTTGAAGCTACTCTTGTCAGAACCTGCAAGAGGATGAACTTACAAATTGTCATTCAAAAAAAAAGTGGAGGATGTAATAATGCTTTAACTACAGCATACAGCAGATGTCCAAGCCCAAAAGTGTTCGAAACTCTTGGCCGAGCCATTGTTGCCCAGCTCTGCTCGTACTGAATAACGAGGAAAATAAGCCCTAGGTGCCTCACCCAGATCCAGTTTCGTACCGTCGGGCGAGTCGTTGTCGGAGAACTTGTCTAGCATGCGGCCAAACATGTCGGCGATGCTGCCCTCCCGGAGGCGTTGCGTGTGCGGGTGACGAGCGTCCATAGAACTTCTTCCGCATCTCCTTGTCGAGCTTGGTGGCCGCCGGCGCGACGACACAGGCGAGCGCGAACGCGATGACGGCCGTCGCGAGCCGCCGGCGAGGCGAGGGCCCCGCTGCTACGGGGGCCATTGGATTGTGCGGGTGCTGTGGCACGCGAGTGGGCGAGCGTGGGGTACGGCCGATCTGGTCCGGTATGGGCGACGACTTTCGCGTGCTCGGGGGAGTTGCGGTTGCGGGATCAAAGAGGCAAGGACGATAGAGCGAGGATCGTGGAGTAGTTTTCCGTGGAGCGCGGTGGATTGGGGCGAGCGACATGCACGCGGGGTATTGGTTCCGCACTTCCGCAACGGCCACGCAGCGCGGGGCGATTAGCGCGGCGGGATTACGACAGGGGTGAAGCGATTAGGACTAATCAGACGATAACATTCGAGTCTTTTTAGTTGTAGATAGAGATATGTAATTCAGCAAACAAATTATACAGAAGAAGTTGGAACACGATTACCTTTCACATGAAAAGGACATAAGCAAAATTTTTGTTCCATACTCTAGATAATTAACCATCTCCATACATCAAATGATAAAAAAAGCATAAACAATCTGCAAATAAAATAAATTTAGTAATGACTAATGAGTAAGTGATAAATGAGGGAATATGTAAAAAATGTCAAACATAGTAGGAAAACATACGATCCTAAAACTCTAAGAGCATTGAGGCTGCTTTGGAGGTAAACTCATCTTCCGATCTTCCATGGATTGAAATGTCCTCTTAATTTTCTCAGGATCTCAATGTAGCACAAAGTCAAAGTCCTTAAGCCATTCATCGTTCATTCTGTTCCATAAATTAGTCTTGATTATATTCATAGCTGAGAAAGCTCTTTCAACCGATGCCATTGCCACTGGAAGAATCAATGCTAGCTCAATGTTGAAATAGACTAATGGAAAGCAGAGTGTGCCTTATTTTCAACCAACTTTATGGCCAAACTTGCAAAATCATGACAAGCTCTATAATCATCAATTCTTTGCACATGTAAAATGAATGTCTCAAGTTGATCCCTTATATTTGAACGATCAACATTGAAAAATCTTGATCATAGATTTCCGTTATACGAGCAATCTTCTCCAAATCAAACATAGAGAATGAATCTTTTGGTCAAGACAAGAGAAGCAAATAAGTAACTCAATGATACCTCATTGAAGCGATGATCCATCTCTGTGGGAATAATATCAAGTGCAACCAAGAAAGTGTCAACACGATAATGATGTTCTTTAGTTATTAAGTCATCATCAAGCCTTGATCGACCCCATCTTGGCCTACGGTCAAATATGGCAACTTTATCTTTTTTGCAACACAAAAGACTTTCACTTTTTCAAATAATGGCTCCCAACCTTCATTTCTCAAGTTTAGCAAACGTGTTTTGAGATCAACACGCAATGACATGGCTGAGTTATATTCTGATCCTTGTTTTGCAGCAAGAGAGATAACTCATTAGTAATACGAAGCACTTTCAACATCAACTTCATATTCAAAACAAAGGTAAAGCTAGCTATACCGGCTGCTCTACCAGGATTGCGTTCATACCCACAAACCATAGCCAATACTCTCATCACAGAATCACATAAAGGTGTACGTTCAAGTGAGCTAATCCAGGAAGCGCTGATATGAGATAGTTGTCACAATTAAGTAATTAACCGTTGTGGCTAGCAAGTTACCTCAGCTGGTAATACTACATAGCAAGTTACTCATCCAGTACTGTTCATTCCTGCTATTGTACTCTGAAACTGCCCTCGTTTTTCTTTTGAGGGATTCCCCCTCATTTATCAAGGCCAAGGAGTGAAAGGAGAAGACGAAAGGTCTGAGGTGCCGGTCCTATTAACCTTTCTTTTCGCTGAATTTTATTCGTTAATTGAATTGGTCCAAGTTGGCTGGGTGAATGAATATACTGCTTGCTTAGATAAGAACCAAGATGACCTACCTTTTTTCCCTACCAGATGTTTCCATTAGAGGATAAACTTCACCTTTTAGTTGTGACGGTGCTACTAGCCAACTACTATTAACTCCTACCAATGAATCATGTGTTCCAGTGTGCTTGCAGAAAGAAATCCTAGAACCTACCGGTGTCAGTCACTCTATACATCAGTTGATGCAAAAGGCTTCGTAAAGGGATGCAGTTGGTGAAGGACCGAAAACGACGACCAGAGGGGGGTGAATGAGAGCCGTAAAATTTCTCTCGAAATATTTGGCCAGTGTCCTAAAATCACCGCCAAGCACAAACAAGTTCCCGAACTAAGATACCCAAGCCAACTAGTGACAAAAGTACCTAGAAAAAATTCATTGGAACGATAGAAATCCAACGCTACAGACGGAACACGATTCGGAGCTCAACTGACTAAACTGCAGGCGAAACAAGAAATCATGGCTGGATAAAAATGGACAGAAAATCACCTGAAAAATTGTTCATCGCAGAATAGAGTGAGAAGTTGCAGGCACTAGTTTCGATCGATGGTGGCTTACTGCAGCTCCTGGGCCGAGCAGATGCTCACTGGAGCCCGAGACAAAACCTGGGAACGAGTTGCAGAACCTGGTGCCCGACTCCCTCTATATCAGATCGCACGAACCACCGAAGCAAGCAAATCAGGCTCAGGGACAGACAACGTGCTACCTGGATCCCAACACCGGCGTCAGAAGCAAGCTAGCAGAGGTCCGCACGCCAACTGCTGAAGAACGCACTCACACAGAGAGGGGACGAGCAGCAAGGCCTGACCACGCACGAACACAGCGAACAGTCAGTGGCAAAAAACGATCAACAAGGGAATGAGCGGTGGACTGACAGGCAGCCGAACCCCTTGGTTCAACCAATCTGACGCACGGCTTGACTCCCCTGCCAGACAAACAAGCAGCCAGGCTGCTAGCAACGAACAGAGCACGGGACAGCACTACGAACATAAGAAAGCTAGCTCAAAAATTCAATGAAAACTCCGTCAAATCAACAGCTCTTGAGCTCAAAATTTACACATAACAAATTCAACAAGCTACGAACCTAATTTCCAAAAAGTCATCGTCTGAGATTTACTCAAACTCCGGAAAAAATAGATCATAGCCAAGCATGAAAATGGAGAAAAAATGAACACATAGAACGAAAATCACAGCTTCATTTGATGAATCTCAGATGACACAAGAAGGATTTGGACCTCCTTTCCCACTCCAAATCATAGCATAAAACCACAAATTCTCAGATTTTTGACCTCTCTCAAGAAACACTAGAAAACCTAACCCTAGGGAGAAGGGGAAAATGAGAGTGTGAGAGAGGTGAGGGAGATGGGGGCTCCCTCGTTCTATTTAATAAGGCTATTACATGATCTCAGTTTTGCCCCTGAATACAATTGAGTCAAACCACTTAGCCCAAGGACGTTATGGTCCAACCCGGTGTCATCTTCATCCGACGGCCACCGCGCCTCCTCATCAGTAAGCTTCGCCTCGACGCGAACTCCCCGATGCCGTCACGTGCCGTCCGTTCCTCTTCGGAACCTCCGTCCGGGTTTTGAGGCCCAAACCCGTAAACCCGCCACTGATGGTTTTGAGGCCCAAATCACCAAACCCGCTTGCGAGTAGCGTACTCCATACACGTCTTCCGCTGCTCGACACGTGTCACCGCCGTCCTCGACCGGCCGGCACACCAAGTTCTTTGAGCCTTGCTCGACCCGCACGTCCGCTGTCTTGGCTCGGTCAACACCTTGCACTTGTCGATGTTCCAAGTGTCAGCCACCGCAGCTAGTCACCCGGCCTCTGGGTCCCTCGGTCCAAGCCTCACGTCCGTCCTTCATCGCTCCCGGTCCATCGGCACGACACGTCCTCCTTAACCTTCACCTCGCCGTCGACCACCGCATCCGAGCTTCACAACTGCACAACACAAGCCAAAAGACATGTCATATACATAGCTTTCGGCATGGCAGAGTTAGTCACCACTCAACCTACTTCGTGGATCATATTGACAATCACTCATCACAAAACAAACACACAAGAGTACTTGTCAACCTTGTGTTCACAGTTGATTCCTATGGTTTAGTGATTTTGACTATATCATATATGTTTTGGGTCATTGGATCGACCCAAAACTTGCAAATAGATAAACTAGAGTGACATTGCCACGTAGATAATGTAGAAGTAGAAGTGAATTAAGCTATCTAACCCATAAAACACCATTAATACTACCTTACTGGCCAGCTTTTGAAAAAGAAAAAAACTGAGAAGAAGATACGTGGTCAGAGATAGGAGCAATCTAACACTGGGCGTGCAGTTACTGCGTATAAAAAGGGTTCTTATATAGTTTGTGTTCTAAACAGCTAGACTGGACACCGGCTGGCAATTGCCATGATACTTCGTAGTATGACTGTTGTTACTTGTTAGATTACCCGGCTGGCACTAGCAAACCAAGCACGCAACCGAGAAGGGGAAACCTCTCGCACGCTGCATCACGACAACGGGCACGGGGTCGTAGGGATGTGTGGCGCAGACCGTCTCGCCGAGGGGATGTGTGGGTCAGCAGCCGCCGTCTCCCTCAGGCTGCTTGGCGCTGCAGTACAGCTGAAGACCGCTGCTAGTACACTCGGAAACCTCGCGAGGATGAAGTACACAAGCGCCGCGCTCTTCCCATGCGTACTGCAGCAGCTACCAGCTAGTACTGCTGGACTGGAGCGAGCACCACTGAATCAGTACTACACCATTGCTGCAGGCTGCTTGGCTGCCTACAAATAGGCCACCAGTGACTTGCAAAGCCATCAGCCATGGCAGGTCGAGCATCTCCTCTAGTTCTAGGAGTATATGGATAGGAATCATGGTCAGTTTCCTCTCCTGGCTGTAGCAGCAGCAGTGGAAGGGGCATGCAGAGGAGCACGAGGCTTGGCTAAAAGCCGACCTGTGCTATGCTGCTACCCCTCGCTGGCTCTCCTGTGCCTGCCTCTTCCATTCCTTCTGCTACGCTATGTTTGCAAGTTTCAGAGCTCAGAAGTGCAAGTGTCTGCAGTATAATTGCCGTGTGAGGCAACACCGCAACAGCATTGGCCTTCCACCTATTGCATTGTAAGGGCTCGTTTAGATTGCAAATTTTTGTAACTCTTGCTACCGTAGCACTTTCGTTTGTATTTGGTAATTATTGTCTAATCGTGGACTAACTAGGCTTAAAAGATTCGTCTCGTGATTTACTACCAAACTGTGCAATTAGTTTTTTTTACCAACATTTACTGCTGTCTAAAAATTTGATGTGATAGAGAGAGTGAACAAATTTGGAATCTAAATAAGGCCTAAGTTTCTCAGTCATTTCTGAGGCTATCTGCACTCACATCCTATAAATCACACTGAAGTAGCATATAGCGGACAAGTCAGCTGCAGTGGCTCCTGTATATGATGCGCTACACTACCGGATGGCCGAGATGTCCGCCAAATTCAGCAACTTGCAGGACGTACGCCATCGAGCGGGGGACCCACAGGCAGCGCTGCGCGCACGCAGTCTAGCCGACAGCACGCCGGAGAGAAAGGACAAAAAAGCATGCAGTGGCGGGCTCCACTGAATTAGCTATAACTAAAAATGTTATAACTCACAAATCAAAAACCCAAATAAAATTTCGATTGCACTATTAAATTTGTTATAATAAATCTTTCAAAACAAGATCTCACATGGATATATTTAGATAAAATTTATTCAGAAACATGTGGGCCCCACTGTTGGTAGTTAATATAGAGTATGAGATATAGATGATGAATGAGTGCGAGAGAAAGTAATATAGAGGAGAGAATCTCGATAACCAGGATGGAATATTCTTTTTAGGGATGAATTTAGAGGACGAAGAGTGCGGATAGCCTGAACCTCGATTTCTATATTAACAGGTGACATGACATGGAGAGGTCCAGGACTTCTGAAGTTCTGTCACTGTTGAAACGGATCTTGGGGGGGGGGGGGGGGGGGGGGGGGGGGACAATGTCCAAGTACCTTAGTATTATCCCACAAGGGCATCTTTACTGGCATGTGACTATGTGAGCAGATAGTGGGGCTGCATTCCCAAACCCTGCAAACGAAAATTCCTTCACTTTTGTTAAAATTGAAATGCAAGAATGTAATGGAGCCATCGACTAGCAGCTTTGTATATTTCCTGAAGTTACACTTGATGATTGCATCATTCGGCCCCGCTCAGTTGCGGGGATTACAGGGAATCAGAATGTGCGAAGAATTCACTAGGGCCGGGCAGTAGTATACTCGTAGTTTCACTTGATTAATATATCAGCTACCTACAGTACAAAACAACACATATTGTGAACTTATATAAACTTCCCATACATATTTTGTTTACATCATATAACATCATCTGTCTATCCATCCATGTTCTGAAGAACGAAGTCTGAACACTTGACAAGCAGAAAAACAGCTTCCTCTTCAACTACCCCCCTCCAGTTTCCGAAGACTGCATGCAAAGACGACAATCCCAACAGACAGGTAGCAACACGATCATCAGAATCACATAATGCATGCATGTCTTGGCTTGGGCTACCTGCAGTTGCGCGGCACGGTCCAGGAAACCCAGTGCTTGTCCTCGCGCGGCAGCGCCCTGAACCTCCTCCAGTCCTGGAGCATGGCGTTGAGGTCGCTGATCTTGCGCCGCAGCCCGATGCAGCAGTTGGCGTGCATGGTGCAGACCCTGCTCATGTTCCGGCTCGGCTCGCAGAGGCCGCCGAAGAGCTCTGTGCTGAGGAACCTTATCCGGACGCCGAGCTCGGCGACGTAGGGGTCGCGCTTGATGGCGTTGAGCACGTCCTGGTCGTGCAGCCCCGGGTGGCGCTCCCGCGCCGCGTACCAGAACCTGTAGAACTCGGTCGTCTCCGTGTTGGACCGCACGTACGCGAAGCCGCCGTTGGGCGCGTTGCTCAGGTCGCTCGGGTCGCCGGTGAAGTGGTCGCACGCAATCTGGAAGTCCCCGTCCGGGTAGAAGTGCGGCAGCGGGTTCCTGAACCATACGATGTCCGTGTCCTGAAACGTACGCACGTTCAGAGATCGATCAGATAGAGCCGGTGCTCAGCGAGGAGAACAATGCGTGTTCATGAACAGCTTTGCATCAGCAGAGTCGAAGAATTACCGTGAACACGAAGCTGAAGCCTTTCTCGAGAACTTCCCTGAGGAAATCGATCCGCCTCCACATCATCTTGAGGTAGCCATCGGTCATGAAGTTCTTCTGCCCGGAGAAGTCGACGCCGTCCGTGACGAGCGCGAAGCAATGGCGGTGCACCTGCCTGCAGCGCGCGTGCGCCGTCATGTCCAGCGACACGATGACGAGGTGGTCCAGCAGCTCCCTGGTGCTCTCGCCGGACCGGAAGCTCTCCAGGAAGACGTCCAGCACGGAGCCGGGCTCCGACCACGCCGAGTTCAGCGTCGTCAGGATCACCGTGTCGTTGGGCATCGCGGCCGCCGTCAGGACTCGCTCCAGCCTCGCGTCCTCACTGTCCTGCGCGTACGCAGCAGCAACTGCAGGTCAGTTTCATCTGCACGCCATTGCTGCACAGGGCACGCGGCGATCCTATCTATGGATACTAATGTTTACTACAAATAGAATCACATGACACGGCGACTGCTACAAATAGAAGCAGAATCCTTGCATGCATCAATTTTCGAAGATACTAATGTTTACTGAAAGAGGCGAGGCTGACTCGTCCAGTGGAGTGGTTTATACTCCACTAATGCTAGTGGTTTATGCTACAGGAAATTGCGAACAGTATTTCATCAGTTACCTTTTCACCCATTTTTCTGATGAAACTGAAATATTTAGTATTACTGCAATTTATTTTCTTCTTTCCAGGACACAATAATGAGCCATACACGAATTTGATTTAAACGCGTCTCATGGCCTTTGCGAATAGGACGACGAAGAACAAAACGACATGCGGAACTGAAACACGGATCACACAAGACTTCGTCTTGCAAAAAAAATGGAGCGAGGTCACGTACTCACCAGGTCCGCCGCGGAGTCGTCGTCGCGCGCTGCGCCGCGCCGCCACGGAATGGCGGCGGCGCCGAGCAGGTCCCCCGGCGCCACGACGGCGCGGTGGTACAGCACAAGGCACGGGAGCGCGACGGCCGCCAGGAACAGCAGCGCCTTGGCCGCCCTCCGCACCTCCGCGCCCGCGCCGCCGTGACCCTGCTGCTGGTCAGGAGCGGCGGCGCCGCCGCCGACATTGGCGGCAGCGCGCGTCACGGGCAGCGGCGGCGGCGGCGCGGCCATGTGCGCGCGTGCGCGCGCGCGTGAGAAAGTCAGCCCGGCTAGGATCCGGGCGCCGGCGAGCGGGCGGGTTGATCGGGAGGTTGATGATGGTTCCGATGACACGAGTGCTCGCCAGTCGCCGCCGCGAGGTTATACGAAGGGAGTACGAGGTTTGCGTGCGTGGAGATCTCGGTGATGCACATGGACGCGTATGCACACAAATAGGAAGGGAGAAGACGGTGAAGCAAGTCGAAACCGAAGGTATTAATTTACCTCACAAGGAGAGGATATGGTAAACAATTAAAAGATTGGAAGGGAGAAGATGCTATTGCGGACAGGTAAAAAAAAATGAAGTTTTGATCAAGGTGTAACCAAGGATACCCATTTTTGCAGGCAAAACCGTCAGGCAGGCTACAGAATTGCATGCCATATATAGGAGTCGATTCAGAATGGGATCACTTTTGGAGAATGGTATGATTTCGAGAGGGGGCAACGTGACAAATATTGATATGAGCTAATCCTTGGATTCCAAAAAAATTAGCAAGAGAACCCTTAACATCTCGAGTGGAAGAAACGCGTTGATAGTAGCGGTTTTGAACGGCCCAGTTAGTAGCAGTTGGGATTACAGTTACAGACTTGCCAGAGTCCCGACGTCCACGCAGATGGAGCAAACGAGCGTATAGCGTGCCGGTCTTGTGAGGGAGTGCACCAGTAGTGGGCCTGCGTCACCCCAAATGTCGCCCACTCCGCCCCGAACGTTGTCCGTGCCGCCAGCCACTTCACACGCGCATCCCATGTGCAATACCCGACTTTTTTAAAACATCCAGATACAACAGTTACAACATACAAAAGAAGACAAACAATTACGAAAACGCTTTAAAAACATTTGAAAACCACTACAAACATATGTAACATCCAGATGAAACACTTGCAAACATACATATGAAACACCTGAAAACACTTGAAACATATTCTTGCAACATGCATGTATATGCAACATCACGATCTACTTTGCAACATCCAAATAAAATACTTGCAACATTCGTCTGAAACAGATGAAACATTTGGAAAATACACTTGAAACATAAGTGTATAACCATTACAACATGTTTGTAACATCGATATACAACATTTGCAACATACTTCTGAAACATTTAAAACACTTGAAACATACTATTGCAACATGTGCTTTTAGCGTAGCATCTGCTCACTGCTGGACGAATGGAGGCTCATCGATGCGGAGCTCGATGTCGTGAAGTGGCACGGAGGTCGCCAGTGTGGCGCTCGTTGGCGACACGGGCCTATAGGGGCAGGCGGATGGAGCACGACCACGACGGAAGGCACGAGTCCTGGTGGGGGCACATGGCGGGCATAGGCGAGTCGCACAGTGCGAGCGAGGGCAACGCGACCAGTGGTGGGGTCCGTCTCAGAGCAGAGGTGCGCAGTGCAATGAGGGAGCAGGCGACGTGGGTAGGGGTGGTGAGGGCGTGGCGCAAAACGAGCGGGCAACTTATTATACGGGGTCCATCTAGACAACCTATAATCAGCATTACCATTGGATTATGACCTGGTGAACCAAATCTTCTGGTGGTAATAACCTGTAAGAGATGCGATCATTAGATCAATCCCGGCTCACGTGGATATGGAGGATATCCGGCTTGGGCTATATGGCGAAGTGCTATTAAAAAACAAAGTGTACGTGCATGGAGCTGAGCACGACCATAGGAGAAGAGGGATCCCAATTTCCCAACCACGGCACAAGGAGAGGTACTTGATGTGTTACGAGTAAACATATCCAGAACGTATAGCTTGCCTCGTATGTTAGTACGTTTTGAAATCGGACTCTACACCATAACTAGAAGCGTGTCGTTATTCTAACTCACATGAGGATGAACGTGAGTTTAGGTCATGAACACAATAAACCAAGTAAGACTCTTATCTTTAATCATTAGTAAAACCGTTCAATACTTAGGGTGTGTTTGGTTGAGGTATACAACGGAGTCCCGATATTTATTGAGGAACATGTGGGATAGAACATTCCACAAGAGTGAATATTCCTCCGTTCCAGGCGGCGGAGATCCAACCGAGCGGTGTCCAACGGAAGCTCAGTTCAGGTACATATCTTTCTTTTCTGTTTTTAATTATTTTGTTTCCTTTTTGAGTCGTATCTTTTCTATTTACACATGATTTCTTAAGGCGATCTGCATAGATAGGAATCCTAATCTAAAGATCTCTCTGATCATAGTAAGCTGAATAGGAATCCTAATTTATGGCTTGGACATGTTTTGTAGGTAACCTAGATTGCTATGATTCCTAATCAAATAGATACTTCTGCTCGTGAGTAAGATGGATATGGATCCTAATCCAAATCTAAATAGAAAAATATTTGTATCGATATTGATGTTACTATCGAAATCGAGTCAGTTTTCGGAGCGTGGAAGAGGAGAAAAAAAAGACATGGAGCTAGCAGCCACGGTTTGGCAAAAAAAGGACTAAAGATACGGCATAATCAGATGAAATCAAGATAGGGAAAATAGAAAAAAAAAGTGAACAGGCCACGCAAGCCAGAGCTCTGGCCGGTCACGGTACAAGAAGAGCCGAAAAAAAGTTCGAATTCTACTGCACCTGGCGCACTGTTCATGGATACTGTAGGTCGCCAAATCCCCCCTGCGGCAACCGTACTTCCATATCGCTATTCGAAGGTAACGTCAACCAGCCAAACCACGTCTACATAAAAACATATAGAAGAAGCAACCATATCTATGCCTCTATATCTATACCTAATAATAAAGAGGCAACATCACTGCACCCACGCGACGTCAGGACAACCATAGACGCCATCAACAAGGGGCCCTAAGCCAACCATGCTGCCACATCAAGGAGGCGAGATCGTGTGTCATCCATAATAGCTCCACATCTACATCGACAACAACGTTACACCGAGAAGACGAGTCTGGACGTTATACGGGATGGTTCCGCATCTATACCAACAAACACACGCCATTCGGCACTAGCGAGGCGCAAGGTGCACACCAAGCGATAGATATGTAACATCCCCCTCTTTCTATTAACGTTTGATAGTTTTTTTATTTCTCCCGTCGCAACGCACGGGTATTTTTGCTAGTATTCCTCTAAAATGCCAACCCTCCAAAATTGAGATACCAACCCGTTCTCTCTTGACGGCATCCTCTCAGGGAGTAGAGGAAGAAATGGTCGGGGAAGAGGGACGGATCAAGAGACAAAAAGAAGAAACAATCTTCTTTTAACATTAAACTAGCAAACATGTTCGTGCGTTGCAATAGTATACACAATTTGTTACGTGATGCTTGTAACATTGATAATGAGGTAGTTATTTTTTCGATTTAATTAGGCTTGGCCCAACCTTAAATAAAAAATCGTTGTCCCATAACAAATTCTAGTGCAACAAATGGTTAACCCCTATGAAAAGTTGACAAGAGATTGACTCAAATTATATACTCCATATGTTCCTATTTAAGTGTCGCTGTGAGATTGGTGCTGGTCAAACTTTCTTAAGTTTGACTAATTTCTTAGAAATATTAGCAACATCTGTATATCCAAACTAATTTATTATAAAAATATATTCAACAATCTATCTAATGATACTAATTATTGACTATAAATATTAATATTATTTTGTATATTTAGTCAAAATTAACTATATTTGACTTCTCCAGAAGTGAGAATGACGAATAAAAGGGATAGAGGGAGTAGGTGGCTATTTTTTGCACTTGTAGTAAGTTTAAGAAAGGTGTAAGTCTGGCTATTTTGTGCACTTGTAGTGAGTTTAAGAAAGGTGTAAGTCTAGAATGCTGAAAGCCCTAAGTTCGAATTTGGTTAATTTGAGTGTCAACTAGTGCATTCATGCTTTTAATGAGCTCTTAAGAGTGCTTTTATTCAGGTACGAACGGATTTTTTTAGGAATCAGGGATTCCATTACTCAACCATGTCAGTTAAGTCACTTGACACCAATTCACTAGCTGTCGGGGATTCCATTGCTAGCTGAACCACCCAGCCCGATAGACCCAAGCCGTCAGTGATGGGAGAAGGGGAAAAGGGGATTGAGAAAAAATAATGTTGGATCCCTTCTGTTTGAGGGAGAGGGGGAGAATTTTGAGGGGTTTGAGAAAAAATTGGTGAAACAGGATTAGAAAGAGGATCTGCGGGAGTTTTTTTTTTTGGCTTAAATTCCCTTTATTGCTTGATATAGGGAAAGAAAATTGGTTTTACTCAATCCGGTGGAGGAAAATGAAATTGGTTTTACTCAATCGGTGGAGTTCCTGTAAAGGACAGCATGTCGTACGTAGATGTGGCCAACAGTTAGGCACACCGTGAATTAATATATATTTAAATAGCGTGTTTATATTTTATAATATTGTAGATACTAATGATTTTTTGAGTAATAGTAAACATGATAAAGACAGGTTTTATTTAGAATAAGGGCATGTTTGGTTGCCGGCTGTCCTTCGCCACGCCACAATGATGGCAGCCACAACACATAGACAGTGTTTGGTTCACATCGTCGACACACTTTTCTACGCGCTTTTCCGTGGTAAGTGTGGCGGAGATTTTCTTCGCCACAAACTATGGCACAGCTTCCGTGGCGGTGGCGGTGGCGGGCGCTGGCCGATAACCAAATAGCCCCTAAAACTAAAATGACTCGCCATTTAGAACAGGAATGGAAAGGCAGTATAGATCAAGTAAGCTATGAATTGGGCACAACAAAGATTAGCGTGTTGGTGTGCATATAACACCGACAAACAACAAACATGACACGATAATATCAAACATGCTGAATTCACACAAGCACGTACTAACTTGGTACTTAATTCCCAATTAGGATAGTCTACAAGAACTACACTCGTGAAACTTTCGGAGATGATGAACAAAATTCACTAGAGCGTAATCTAATGTGGAAGATCAAAAACAAACGTGTAACAACTAGCGAGGCAAACTGGCCCCCGGTAAACTGGCTTTTAATGTGCACGTTTACATGCTGTAGAACGGCGTCCTGACCGCGTTGATGTCGATCCCCCTGCGCCTCGCCGACGACTCGAGCTGGCCCCTCAGCGTGTTCTTCTCGCGCAGCCTCGCGAACTCCGCTCGCCGCTTGGCCTGCTCGGCGATCTCCGACAGCTCCGCGTTGCTGCTGCTGCGCCTGCCGCCGGCCTCGGACTCGGTGGTCGTAGGGAGGCCGTGCAGGCTGCGCTGCGTCGTCGCCCACTGCGCCTTGCGCTCCTCCCCGCCGTAGTTCTTCTTCGTCGTGAAGGCCGTCTGCGTTGTTGAAACAAGAGCAGCAGAAAAGCCAGGGCGTCAGGTTCTAATTTATTCAGTGGTACAAAATAACATGAGAATGAAACATACCTTGTTCTGCAGGAGATTGTTCCAGGCCTTGCCGCTCAACACGTAGCGGATGGAGAACTTGAACAGGTCGAGCGGGACGAAGGTGACGAGGCTGTAGAGCCAGATGACGCCGGCCCAACCCCATCCGATTCCTCTGATGCGGGCAAACCCAAAGTTGGCGAACACTGCAATCAGAGTGGCAACCTGCAACCGCAAGCAGTTTGATCTCAAGACCGATCGATATGCATGGTAGGCATGCTCGATATGAATTCAGAAGTCAAAGGAGATAGTAGGGTGTGGCTTACGATCTGGGCGATGACGAACGCTGCGCACAGCCAGAAGCCGGGGCGTTCGGTGAAGCACCAGCTGCGCGACCGCGTCACGAAGATGAGGGCCTGGCTGATGATGCTCACTTGCAGGTACAGGGCAGACATCATCTCCTCGGTGCTGCCGCGCAGAGATCTCACGTGGAAGGTATTCTGCATTGCCACAGGGGAAATATTATGTCCGGCAGTTAGTGATCTTGTTCTCTTTCATGCTTAATTTGGATGATGATTACTTGTTCATGAAGACAGAAGAAAATATGCTTACAGAAAAGAAGTCGGTGCTTCTCATGGCCCAGAAGAATACGACAGTCATTACAGCCATGTAGGCTCCATACACAACGCCTGTGGCAAAGATCTCGTTCAGCTTCCAGTTATCAGGGTGTGGCGACGGTTTTACTCTGTCCTTTGCAATAGTCATGATAGTGCCTGAATTCATAACATATTTCTTCAGAATAATAAGTATTGAATGTGCAAAAGTTCATGAAGAATATGCAATCATCACTATATGCCTCCGAAGTTGTACTACAAACTTACCATCGTTCAGAATGGCGATGACAAGAATCATGAATGGCGAGAAATCAAATTTCCATTTCAGTGCAATCAGCAAGAATCCAAGCTGCACGTTCACAGATCAAAGTAAATAAGAATTTCAAACACATATAAAACCATGATCTCTAGAATCTTGTAAGGCCTAAGTAAAAGATAACTTACCACAATACGAATAGTGATTGACACCGCATATATCTAACAAAGAAAAAACAAGAGAAGGAATTAGGGTCAGAAGTGTAAGGAATTAGTGAATTTTGTCGCGAAAGGAAAGGAATACTTACAGTGTAATTCTTCATCCTCTGGAAGATGGCCCTGCTAGTGAGCACAGCACTAATGATGACACTGAGGCCTTCTTGAGTAAGCACAATGTCAGAGGCGCTCCGTGCTGCATCAGTAGCTCCAGCTACGGCAATTCCAATATCGGCTTTCTTCAAAGCAGGCGCGTCGTTCACACCATCTCCGGTCATTCCGCAAATGTGCTTCATCTCCTGCAGCTTCTTGACAATCTCATACTTGTGCTCTGCATCAAAGTGCACAACTTCATCAGACTGAGTAAACAATCTAACCAATTATTATTGCAGTGCAATTCCCATGTTCATGCACACCTGGGAAGACGCCAGCAAAGCCGTCAGCCTTCTCGATCAAGTCGTCAACAGGAATCGAAGCAGTGGCTTCATCTTTGCTCTGCCCAAGCAGAGCCGATGATGGATACATGTTTGAGCCCATCCCTAGCCGTCTCCCGGTCTCCTTAGCAATGGAGAGCTGATCACCTGCACATGACATTATCAGAGCATGTCAGCCTAAACCTCTCGCCTTTATTTAGCCTAAAAGAGGTAGAAAGAGTAGAATTAGACAACCAAATGCAGAGCAGAATGTACCAGTGATCATCTTCACATTGACACCGAGGTCGAGCGCATCCTTGATTGTGTCGGAACTGTCTGACCTCGGTGGGTCCAGGAGAGGAAGCAGACCCACGAACTCCCATGGCTCTCCGAGGCTTTCTTTCCTCTTCTCCGGGACTTGCTGTTGAAAAGCAAGATATAACAAAAAAACAAAAGATTAGACACACACAAAAAAAAAGAAAAGACATAACTCACATAAGTAGAATAACCGATCGAGCATTTTGAAAGTAAAATCATACCTGTCTTGCAACTGCAAGAGATCGTAGACCACGCTCGGCGTACTTGTCGATCACAGTGTGAACCAAGTTCTTGACGTTATCTCCACAGTTGCAAAGAGCCAATATCTATAGTCATGCACGCCATGGGAATAAATAAACACAATGTATACAAAAACGAGCTATTGTACCATAGCAAAGTCCATATAAAAAATAGATGGGGATGAGAAAGCCATGACTACGTACTTGTTCGGGTGCACCCAGTGGCGGATGCAGGATGAAAATCAAGGGGGGGCTAAAACCATGGAGATGTTGATTTGCACGAAGATTTAACGGTGATTTGAGGTTTTTGCTACAGTGCTTTTAATGCTAAATCCAGTCATTAGGGGGGGCTGGAGCCCACCCAGCCCCCCCTGTAGATCCGCCGCTGGGTGCACCCTTGCTGACACGGTGCCAGCTACCATCAGCTAGATCAATATAGGTGAGGGCTGTTCGCTTGTCGACGGGGTTGAAGGGGAAGAAGTGCACCTCCTCAATGCCATCCCTGGCCTCCTTTGGATCACTTAGCATGCCAACCATGGCGGCGTCGATGGCGTCCTGGTTCTCCACCCTAGATGCCCTGGCAGCGAACAAGATAGCATCGTCCTTTTCAACGCCTGCGGCAAAGATCTCAACAAGGCTGCGGTCAACACTGAGCTTGTTGAGGGTGAGTGTGCCGGTCTTGTCACTGCATAGCACATCCATGCCGGCCATCTCCTCGATGGCAGTCATGCGCTTGGTGATAGCGCCCTGCAACGACAGCCTGTGGGAGCCGATTGCCATGGTGACTGAGAGCACAGTAGGCATGGCAATTGGGATGCCGCCGATCAGAAGCACGAGGAGGTTGTCGATGCCTTCACGGTACCGGCGGTGCTGGACCGCGTACATGACGATGACCTCGACGAATAAGCCAACGGCGATGGTTCCTATGCAGAAGTTGCCGATGGCCTGGAGCACCTTCTGGAAGTGGCCGACCTGGTTGGTGCTGTCGACAAGGTGCGCCGCCCTCCCAAAGAAGGTGTGCACGCCGGTGGCGATGACAATTGCCTCGATCTCGCCCTGCTTGCACGTGGAGCCCGAGTAGACACCGTCGCCGGGGCTCTTGGTGACCGGAAGACACTCGCCAGTGAGCGCCGACTGGTCAATCTTGAGCGCATCGCCCTCGAGCAAGCGAGCGTCAGCTGGGATGATGTCGCCGAGCTTGATGCTGATAATGTCACCCGGGACGAGGACCGCCGCGTCCTCCTCGCTCCATCGGCCGTCACGCAACACCTTGGTCTTAGGCGCAAGGTTGGCCATGAGCGCCTCTGCAGCGCTCCCGGCATTGTTCTCCTCAATAAATGAGATAGTGGAGTTGAGGATAAGGAGCACCACGATGCCGACAAAATCTTGCCAGTCCGGCGGCCTGTTGTCGCCGTTGGCAAGCGCAATGGCCATCACAGCAGCCATCTCCATCACCCACGACAACGGATTGTTCATAAACATTAGGAACTTCAACACCTTGTTCTCCTGCAAACACAATGATGGACGTACGACACTGTTATTTTATTTGCTATCAAAGTACACGTATATTGCAGATCAAGTAATATTTTTGGAACACATAATTTAGTCAGACTATGTGTCAATCAACCAATACACTAAAAGAACAAGTGCTGATCTGTTTATGGCAAAATGGTATGTAAAAACTAAGTAACTCAGCCGTCCTCGCATATACTCCCTCCATTCCAAATTATAAGGCATTTCAAGAATGTTGGAGAGTCAAAGCATCTTAAGTTTAACCAAAATTATATAGAAAATTACAAAAATTTATAACATTAAATAGGTATACAATGAAAATCTCTACTACTAAAAAAGATCCGAATGATATCGTTTTGTCTCGCTGCCCCCGCTCCGCTCCTAAGAGCATCTCCAACACTACTACCTAAATCAGACTACTTAAATGTCTGTTTAGGTAGCCACCTACTTTTATACTACCTATATTTTGTCTCCAACTCCAACAGTCCTACCTAAAACATGGCTCCTAAATTTATTTTAGGAGTATATGACACATGGGACCCACTTGTCATCCCTTCCTGTAGCCATAGATGAACTTGGCCATAGACGAACTCGGCCATGGGGCCATGGGAGTTGCCGGTGCCGCCCGATCTCGGAGGCCGCGCCGTCGGGAGGGGAGGGGAGGGGAGCCGGAGTAACGTGCTGGAGCCTGCGCGCCGTCAGCAGGGGAAGGGAACGGCAGAGCCCGCGCTCCGGGGGCCGCTCGTCACGAGGTGGGGAGGGCGCTGCCGCTGGGGAGGGCCATCGCAAGGGCCAGAGGCCGCTTGCCCGTGCCGGGGAGGAGCCGTCGCGCCGGGAGGAGCTCCGCCGGGGGAGCCACCGCGCCGGGGAGGAGCTCCGTCGGGTGCCAGGGTCCGGCAATGGAGGCGGGGATGAAGCGGAGTCAGGCGGCCTCGCGTGGTTGGAGCTCGTGTGGCAGGAGAGAGAAGATTTAGGTAGAGCCTGTTGGCCCAACGAGAATAGGTAGGGAGAGGGAAGATTTAGGTAGCCCACAGATTTGTTGGGTTGAGTAGGTAGTCTGTTGGACCTCTTTTTTTGCCTCTACTACCTAGATTTGAGATAGGTAGTCTATTTAGGTAGTCTGTTGGAGATGCTCTAAGAGCATCTCCAACAGGACCCCTACTTGACCCCCTACTTCAGATTTAGATAGTGGAGGTCAAAAAATCAACTCCAACAGGCCCCCTACTAGACCCCCACATTTGTTGGCCTCCTACTTTTCCCCCTCCACCCTCTACTTCTGTTGGCCCCCTACTCTCCACCGTGCAAAATCTGGATGAGAGAGATGACAAAAGAGCCCCACATGTCATTGACTACTGAAACGAATTTGAGTAGTATGGTTTAGGTAGTATTGCTGGAGTTAGAAGTAAAATATGAGTAGTCTTAAAATAGGTGGCTTCCTAAATAAAGAAATAGGGGGTGTTTTAGGTAGTACTGCTGGAGATGGTCTAGTCACCGCCCACACGGGAGCGGTTGCATTGCGTGCCCCTCTTCCCCATCCCCACGCAGCCACGCCACCACCTGCACCTCCCCATCCCTTCCGCAAGCCCAGCCCGCACCCCAATCGTCGCCTCCTGCCCACCTCCCTTCTCTCAAGTGCTCGACGGATCCGGCGCCGAGGCGGACCCACCTACAGGGGCGAGGTAGGGCGGCCACGCTACCCTCTCCGTTGGGAACCCCTACCGTCGGTCCTGCCGCCCTGTAGTCCGACACCGGCCACCATCCGAAGCTCTGAGCGTAGAGGTGAGGTTGAAGATGGTGACAGCCAGGGAAGCGGTTAGGCATGGCCCTTGAGCCGGGCAAGCCAGTTGGCGCTGGTCGGGCGCTACCCCCGCGACGGGCGAGGCCCTGGCGGTCGCTGCCTTCACGCCGGCCGGGGCCAGTCGCTGCCTTCACGCCGGCCGAGGGCCCGGGCCCCTGCATGGCGGCGCAGAGGGGGCGCAACCATGGGTGAGGAAGAGGGGCATTCTATGAGAGTACTGGTGTGACGCCCAAGCTGTTCCACTACAACGCCGCCGCCGCCCAACTACGTGGCCGTCGGCAGCTCACCGCTGTTCAAGGTCTTCTGACTTCAGCTTTGGACAGCCTGAGCGCATCTGTAGCGGCGGGAACAAGAAGATGGATGCCATGGTGTACCTGTACCCTGGCGGTGGCGGCAGCGGCATCAACATCCATCTGGTGCTGCAGCCGGAGCCCATGTACAGGGTGGAGAAGACGTTCGCTTCTTCCTGGACCAAGAGGCAGCCTACGGCGTAATTGTACTATTGCTGCTCTCTCTGTCACTGCCGCCTAGAGAGTTATAGGTTTTTTTTCGTAAGCTTTCTAGATTGGCAAAATAGATCTTTAGAGGAGCTCTCGAATCCTGATATGAATTTGTTTTTTAGGGATAGAAATCTGTGCTCGGGTGATTTCAGCTAAGTTGAGACGATGTTTACCCCCTCTGCCTTTACCGGATAAGAATGACTTCAAATCAGAAACCAGTAGTTCACAAAGATATAGGTTTGGAAGCTATAGTCTGCTCACAAAATTTCAGAATTTTTGGAATGAAGGTTTGATGTAGTTAGCATTTCTGACAATTAAGTTGTTGTTGTCTATCTTCTTTCAGAAATTTAGTTAGACATTCAAGATTTTGTTTCCCCAAATCTATGTCAAAAGAGGGCTCTGGAGGTGATTTTGTTAGTCCTCATAGATCTGCAAGCCCCAGTATTTGGTTTGCTTAATGTCATATCAGTTTGCTGTTAGTTTCTTGAAATTTCTTTCCACGTTGCAGTTTGGTTTGATTAGGATTAAATCAAGCCTTACAGTTTACAATGACATTTTTATTTTTCATTAATGCAGAGCTCACACCAGAGCAGAAGGCCGCCCTCATGGTGTGGTTAAAGGTATTTTTGCTTAAATGTACCTCTTCTAGCCTCTCCTTTGTTTTCCTGGGTGATGTTGATTTCACTGTAGGCTTTTGTATGATTCTACTCCGTGTTTATGCAAAACAAACTGGAGGGGGTTGGTCACCCGCAGCACTCAGCTATGCTCATGCTCTACAACCTCCCTCTCATGTTCAATAAATATGTGCAAGTGCTCAGATATTTAGGTAATTCAAAAGCTAATCTTGTAACTTGTCCCATGGCGATCGTGGTGTTTGCACAATGGTCTTTTCACTCTACTTTGCTTTGGGCGTTGGAGTTAGTGGCCACATCTTAGTGTTGGAGTCAGTAGCCACATCTTATTAATCTGACTGCTCTCCATTGCCCGTGTACACCATATGCTCTCTATCCTATTGGATCCCAGAAATGTTCAGATACATATCCTTGTGAAAGAATCATTTGCTGCAGTAATGCCTAGCATGGAGGGGACGAAGAGCATGCTTAAGCTGGCTGAAAGGATGGTGATGAGATTTTATGGTGGCGTCCAACACCCAATGACCCAAAGGCAGATTGGGGTGGGAACCGTGCTGTGTCTTCTAGATTTGGTATCTCATTCAATTTTTTAGTGTTAGCTTGCAAAGTTCTAGGTTTGGTATGTCTTTGAGTACTTTTATTATTGTATCGACAAAATATTTTGCAGGTCTTACAAGGACCTACCATGTATGAGATATCAAAGCTGTTTGCATTTTAGAAACAAAAATTCCAGTGTATATATATGCCTTAATGTGATGTTGACGGTTATTGTTCAAAAGATGCATGTTATCTATCTGTGCTATTTTAGAAGTAGGTGACATAATCTTTGACCATTTTGTTTGATCATATTAATTGTATTCTAATCTTTGATACAGTAGCAACGCACGGGCATTTCATCTATAACAGAAAACAGAGCAAAAACCACATACGAGATCGACTTTGCACGCAAGTTAGGTTGACGACGCACACGTTTTCTTTACACGAGATCATCTCACGCAACGAGCGAGATCAGGTAGTCCACCGGTGTCGAATGTCGTAGCCATGAAAGCCAAAGCAACATCCGCATGGCGGACCAGCGTCGCCTGCACCTTCTTCTTCTCGAGGTCCAGGCGTCCAGCGCGTACGGTGCCACCTACTGTTGCTGGCCAGCGCCATCCATGGTCGCAAAGAAGACGAGGCCGCTCTCCTCACAGACCGCCCCCAAGCGTCGCTGGCCACCTGTGCAAGGCGCCTCTCTTGCAGACAGTGGTGAACTGCACCTCGCATGGTTTCCACCTAGGATGTGTTCGATGCTGAAATCTCCCTAAAGCTAACGTACTCATGCAACTAATTCCAAAGATTGTTTAATGTTTCATTTGACACTTTACAATCCCACCAGGCTTGTAAAATGTAATTATGCTTGTAAAATATAATAAAGATTGTTTAACGTACTCATGCAACTAATTATGCTTGTAAAATGCATAATTATAAATAGCAGGCTTTACATTTTTTTATGGAGTTAGATTCATAGATTTGTTAATATGTTCATATAAGCCGCAAGCAACATGCAGCCATAGGTGTGAAAAAAATTCATCGTCCTAATACATGCACCTAAAATCCATGATTCTCGTACAACGTACGGATATATATCTAGTATAATTAATAAAAATCTAATTATATTTAATTGGTGTCATAAATATTATTATCTTATCATATAAATTTGGTCAAACTTGAGATCCTTTAACTCTCCAAGATTCTTGGAATGCCTTAGTACATCTTTGAGTCATTATTGCCATAAGCTAGACAGGTAATGAAAATTGAAAACTCTGGTAGGCTACTTTGACTCCCCCCCCCCCCCCCCCCCCCCCCCCCCCCCCCCCCCCTTAGATGATGCAAAGATCTGGCTTCATCAGACACTTAAGTTTTTGACTTCAACATCTAACCGCCACACTAGTCATCTAACAACTATGGACACCATTGGATCATGGTGTTGCAAATAACCAGCAATATTAGTACTTTCAGTTTAATAAATAATAATGTCTTTTACTACTTTTGTTACCTTGACATATTAGTATTTGTCTTGATTCTAAGATTGAGAGAGAATAAATAAAAGGTAAAATATGAGAAAATAATACAGGATTGATAATGACCTTTCTTTCTTCTAATTTATTGGGACCAAACATGGCGGCGCGTGTCTGGGCTTCATTGGAGCTGAGGCCTTCCTTGCTGCATTTGAGGAAGGTAAATACTTCGTCCATAGGAATGTTCTCCTGCGAAAGTAACAGATGTGTGCACATGTGTTAGATTAAAACGAAGAACACATGCTTACTCAACACAACGAGGGCTAGACTGATTTGAAAATAAAACACAAAACAGATCAAATTAATAATAAATAAGAGCGTGTGATCTTAATCTAACCAGATCCACTGTCTCTGTCATGATCTGCTCAAGATTTTCCTTCATGATGGCCGCCAATATGGAGGTGGACTAAAAACCCTCCCTCTTGCCGTCGGTGGTGTCGGCTAGTAGTGAGAGACTACAGAGATACGTGGTGTCTACTAGAGAGAAGGAAATGAGATCCGGTCTTGTGTTTATATAAGGGTCCGCACGCCGCGAGTCCGCGCTTGTTACGGGGACGGAGTTGGGAGTACGAGGAGACGAGGAGTAATCACAATCATAATCGTTTTTTTTTTTTGAGGGGAGGGATTTTTTTTCTCCGTGCCGCCAAGGCCCAATCAAGATATCCGGACCGCACAGATAGGTCCAGCCCACCCCAGGCCGGGGCAAGCAAAGCTGAGCGCTGGAAGGAAACCCTGCCGCCCAGAACCCGCGTCCGCCGTCCGCCTCCTCGGTCAACGGCCCCGATCCTCTCCTCGGATCACCGGACGAGAGATGGGTCGCGTCCCACCACGCGGCCGGCCGCCCAAGCCCAGACCTAACCTGACCTCTCGGCTTTTTCCTCCACGCTTCCCCTCAAGCCAACAACAACCAAATCGAATTCGTCTCCTCCTCCTCCTCCGCCTCCGCCTCCTGAGGGCAACAAGCGAGCGCCCCGCGGATCCCCCACCCGGCCCCCGCCGCGCGCACCCGTGAAGACGACGAGCCCCTCGTGAATGGTGGGAGCCCGCGCGACGTCCGCCGCCTCGCAGCCGGAGAAGGCCTCCTTCCGCGGCTTCGGTTGCTGCATGCAGGGCTGGTACCACCGCTGCATCGGCCTCGACCCCTGAGCCGCTCGCTCCCTCCCTCCCTCTGCTTGCTTGCTTCAGCCGCTTCTCTGATTTGATTTGACTCCACCGATTCCCCTCTCGTCCTGGATCTGTTGCTCGATAGCACGGCAGCGCGCGAGATTCGTTCCCTTCTCTTCTCCGAGGAAGTAAAGACGATCGCTCGCTGCTGCTGATGGCCGTCGCGGTGCCCATGAAGCTCTGGAGGACGGAGCCCCGCGGCAAGGCCGCCGCCGCGGGGCCTCACGAGCCCGTGCGCGTCCTCGTGACGGTCACCGTCCTCGGGAGCGCTGGCCCGCTGCGCTTCATCGTGCTCGAGGGCGACACGGTCGCCGCGCTCATCCGCGCCGCGCTCCGCTGCTACGCGCGCGAGGGCCGCATGCCGCTGCTCGGCACCGACCCCGCCGGCTTCGTCCTCTCCACCGCCAACGGCGGATCCGGCGGTAAGAACGGCATCTGTTACCCATCTCTTCCGTCGGGATTTGGATCTGCTTTGCTTGCTTCTCGGCTCTCTGACGCACAATTCGATTCGATCTCATCTGTTTGGTCTCTTGTACCATGCCTTGCCCCTGCAGCGCTCAAAGAAGACGAGAAGATCACCTTCAACGGGTGCCGGACCTTCCTGCTCTGGCAGAAGGATGCGGTCCAGGGTGCCGCCAAGGACGCCGGGCACGACGCTCTGACGGCAACCCCGAGCCCCGGCAGGAAAGGCGGCGGCGGATGGAAGGCTGGCCTGAACAAGTTCCTCCTCAGCTTCAGCATCAAGGTGTGATGCATTGGTTGATTCTTCGATTGGCAAAGTGTAATTCGTCGTGAGTTTGAGTCGAGTCGAGTCGAGTCTGTTGCCTTGTTATTCAGCTGCTGTTTCCAAATTATCAGGTTCGTTTCATCTCTTGTTAAAGGTTCTTCATTTGAGTTGCATCAATAATCAATTTATTCGTGCTGTCCAGTTACATTGTGGATCAATTGTCTAAACTGTCCAAATACATGCGTGCTCTGTCCAAATACAAACGTGCTGTCCAGTCACATCGTGGATCAATTGTCTGAACTGTCCAAATACATCGTGAGCAATTGCTTCCGTTATACAAAGGGCCTGCTGCTTTTACTTGCCTACTAAATTGTTCATCACTGTTTTACTTAGCTACTGGTACTAAATTGTTCATGAATCTGAATTTAAGCTAGGCCATGGCTTTTAGTAGAACTACTGAATGCGCTGCTATAACCTGACGAGGGTGGCTGCAACAAAGGAGTTCTCCAAGGGATCTCAAATTTCAGAAGCTCAAAACAGAAGGCACTGGTGGTAACCCACTTTAACCTCTGGCTTGATTACACAGTTGCCAAGGCGAAACACCTCCCAGTTTGATCACTGCCACCGTTCCCACTGCTCTTCCAACCATGCGCAGAGCACTCCACAGAAATAACATCAAACTCGCAGTTGCCCCGATCCTCCCTCACCCAGGCAAACTAAGCATCCACTGTCGCCAAAGCTTTCTTGATCATTCCTTCCTAGAAGTGCTTCCTCTTGTCTGCAGTACATTGAAATTTTTTCTACTCTGCATCAGATACTTTTTCTTATTGTTGCTTCGAAACTTGATCATTCCTTCTTAAAAGTGCTTCCTTTTGTCTGCAGTACATTGAACTTTCATACTCTGCATCAGATCAACTTTTTCTTATTGTTGCTTCGAAAACACTTGTATATAGTCTGAAGCCATCATGTGAGTACCATCCCTGCTATCTATAATGCATATATATGCTATAAAAGCAGTTTTTTGCTATATCATGTCCGGGTGAAAAACTTTGCTCCTACACCTCAATTGTGTGAGCATCTTATAAGAAAGAATTTGAGTGTTTTAAATGAGTTCCACACAGAAATCAGAGGTGTTGTAAGAATTAGGTGCAATATTCCTTCCCTAGAACCAAATTTTTAGTCACACCAAATTTTATTTAAAAATTACACCAAAACAAACATAGTGTCTCTTAATAGTCGAGTCTAAATCCAACATAAGTTGACAAGTAACTAAAACTAGGGTGTGGAAGAGTAGATTTTCACTCGAATCTTAGCGCAAGTCCAAGAATTTTTTTTTATTCTTCAGTATTGCTAGGAATAGAGATTTTGGTGCAAAAAAAAATCCCCTTCAACTTTTTCAACAATGTTTAAATATTTCCATCTTCTATTCTTGGTTTCTCACTCGCCAAAGATAGAGAATGGAGCTAGCTCTCCAAAGTATCCAACAAAACATACAGAAGTTATTTAAGTGTGAAGGGAGACACACAAAGAGCAATTTTTATTAGAATGACTCCCAAAATAAGGACTCGGAGAGTGGGTTTAGAGAACACCATTGGAGATGCTCTTAGTTTTATTCTCTTCCATTCGTGCTACTACCCAAAAGGATGCAATTCTACCTCTCTTCTTAGTTAAACTATATCTAATGTTTGATCACTTCTTTTTAAAGATTGTCAATACTCATGGCAGGTACTCTATGAAATAAATTTCATGACAATTCTAATGATATATTTATTTGGTATCATAAATATCGATATCTTTTAGTATAAACTTGGTCAAACTCAAAATATGTAGTTTGACTCGGTAGTATGCTAGAGGTGTGTTCTTTTCAATATTTAGGATTTAGGAAGACGAAAAGGGGAAAAAAGGGAAATCAAAAAATTCAAATGTGACAGAAGATTTTCATGCAAATATGGAGTATACAATCTCAAACTTTTTTTTGTTCACGCAATTACCGTCGACCACTCTGTATCCAAAGGGGTCTTTCAACAGTGATCTTCTCATATACACAATTTCCCCTTCCTGTAGATGTCTATAAGAGTACTGGAATCGCATCAGACTACCCGCAGTGGATACTCTAAAACGATACTCTAAAGCTTTAAAGTATGAATATAGAGTAAAAACTGCTGCACTGGATACTCTAAAACGATACTCTATCCTTTCTCTCACTCTATATTTAGAGTGGTACTGTGCTTACTCTATACTCTATAGTGGCGGGCCTCATTAGCTAAACAAAGGAAAAAAATGTTATAACTCACAAACTAAAAATCCAAATTAAATTTTGATTTCACCATTAAATTCGTCTCAATAATTTCTTCAAAACTATATCACACATGAATATATTTAGATAAAGTGACAAGTAGGTCCCATAGTGGATAGAGTGGATAGAGGATGATATAGAGGATGGATGAGTGCGGGAGAATTGAGTATAGAGAAGAGAATCTTGTTGACTAGGACGTATAGATGATGAATATAGAGGTCCATGAGTGCGGGTAGTCTCAGGTGGCGTGTCAGCATACATCGGACGGAGTAGCCTGAATAACATTATTTAGTTAATTATAATAACATATTAACATTAGCTTATTGAATACTACGTGTAGACTGTTTAACTTAATTAGGCCCTATTTGATCCCTATAAATAATAGCTATCCGCTAATAGTTATCACATTTGGATCAAACCAGGTGCAACTAATAAAAAAAGTAAATTGTTAGCTAGACCTCTAGATAGTAGCTACTATCGCACTAGTTTGACTAAACCAGATAATAGCAGCTAATAGTTATCTTAGGTCCTGTTTGGATTCACTATCTCCTAATAGTTGGTTGGTTAATTAAGAGCATCTCTAACAGTTCCTGAAAATTTAGTTGGTAAATCAATGAGTTTTAGACCTGGCTAAAAAAAGTTAGGAGCATATTTGTGAAGAGGATTTATGATTTAGAGTACGAATTATATGGATTCAGTACCAGACTGAGGATATGCATGTGTGTAAGACTAACATACTAGGTTTTTTGTATCTTTTTTTTTAGCCTGGACTCTTGAGGTACAGCTGTAGTATCTGAACATACGCACAAACACACACACTCACCCCACCACACGCACACAACGCACACCCAGTGCACATGCTAGACCTAGCAACTATACACACCACACTTCCTTCTGGAGATCGACGAAGTCCAACGGCTATACACACCACACTTCCTTCTGGAGATCAACGAAGTCCAACGGAGCTTCGCAGGCGACAAGGCACGTCGCAGTACCATTGTGTCTTTACGTGTATGTCCAGAACCTGCAAGATTATTTTTGGGGAATAAATCCCCAAGGTGGAAAATCACTTAGCCGAGCAGGGCTCGAACTCAGGACCGGTGGCCTCCACACCGGGAGAGCTCACCATCCGAGCAAAGGCTCGATCCCAGGTTTTTTTGTATCTTATTGGAATAGAATTAGCTATAGACTGTGATAATTAGGAATAAACACTTACTGAAGGTGGCAATATATGTAAATTATCATGTTAATTATGTACTAAATCATATTACCGAAAATAGCATTCTTAAAAAGAAAAGGTTCGAATTCGGTCAAAAAAAAAAGAGAAAAGGTTCGAGATGAATCCGAAGAATCCCACTAACATAGAAGTGTACAGTATATTTTACCCTATATTAGTCAATAACCAGCAGATCCTGGCTGTTTTCGTTCCAAAAGAAAAGGTCAAATATAGATGTTCCTATCAGTATATTGATCACCTACACCGCAGATCCACAGCAGAGTAATTAATATACCAGTGTGCATTACACATATATTTAATCCCAGCTATCCGTACATGCAGGTTTCTAAGACTTTGCCTATGTTGATTACCTTATGCCTTTCTCTTATAGGAAGGTTGTACTTTCACTAATCTACTTTGTCGTCTCATCATTCTAGTATATACTATACGCTCCCTCATTCTTGAATGTAGTGGATTTTCAGTTGTCCTTAGTCATATCATTCTAAGTATTGACCAAGATTAAAGAAAAGAACAATTATATTTACAATTCGGTGTAGTAAATAAATGTTAATATTTTTGTTTACAAATCTAGTCAGGACAGTTTAAATTAGGACAACTGAAAATCTGTAAGTATGATCATCTGTCATACATGTCCCCGCATAGACATGCATTTTCCTCCTATGTTGTGTTGATATGCTAGATCAAGCCACACAGTGATACCATAAAAAAAATATCGATCCATGTTATGTTGTTGCTCACCGAGATTAGTATCTCCTGCTACAAACAGCCTGTTCGTTTCGCTGGTTTATTATGATTGAAAGTACTGTTCGCTGGTTTATTGTGAGAGAAAAACACTGCTGGATGGCTGCTGATTCTGCTGATAAGCTCAAGCGAACAAGGTGAAAGCTATCTCTCTTATGTGTCTTTTTCACGAACCAATTCGATGTAGTATCAGTTCAACAGCTTAATTCTACCTTATTACATGTCAACATGTTTTATTAATTGACTATAATACCATATTATAGATTACCAAGTAGAGGGTTTGCGTGCGTACGTTCGTAGGGGTGAGTGTGCGTGCGTTGTTAATGTCCGAGTTATACTGTGTAATTTTTTTTTAAAAAAAAACAAGGACGTGGGGAAGAGGGGCGGATGGGTGGCAAAGCTAGCTTGAGGAAACCCTAGAGCTGAAGGCGATCAGGGTAGGATGTGTTTGAACTGAGCCCCATGTTTACCAAACCTGGATAGAGCTCAACAAAATTGGCCCCAATCATAATGACTGAAAAAAAAACCAAGATAGACCATCTTTTTTTTTTAGGAAAACAAGATAGACCATGTGGCTCTTCCTAGTGGAAAAATTACTGATATTACACATGGGCTAAATGGGCCAAGAGCTGCAACAACAACACCAGGCGAAAATTGTAGGAAACGCTACACCAAGAAGCTAGCCCGGCCCGCAAGGCCCAATGTTGAGCTATTCCACTCACCAACTCGCATCATACCAACATGGGACGTGCAGCACGCACACACACAGGTTAACTTGACGGGTCTAGAGCGTGGACAAGGACAGGTCCAGGCTGATCCGCCGCCCCGACGACGCCGTAGCCGTCGGCGAGAGCCGGCCGACCTCGTCGCCGCTGCGGCTGCTTCTTGTGTCCAGCGCTAGGGACAGCGAGAGCGAGCAGCCGTCGTCGTCGTCTTCGGAACCCGCCGACGACGGCCAGGGATCGCCGCCAGCTTGTTGGGCCACGGCGGCCTTGCTCGGCGGTGTCTCGAGGCCGCGTGGGAGGAGGCGGCTTGCCTCCGCGGAGCTGCGGTGGGTGAGAGCCGTGCCGGCCGTCTGCGTGCAAACCATCACTTCGTTAGCATTTGATAAGCTAACTATTTCTTTAATAATGAGGTGAATTAAATATTTATTCGAAATGTAATCAAAGTCAAATTTGTATTAAATATATGTATATTCTAATGCTACTAGAAAATAGTGGTTCAAGTTATGATTCAGAGACCCTGTTATGCAAAACATCAGTACATATACAAACCGAAGGGAGCATGTATTATTTGTCTTATTACCAGAAGACCCATTTATATTAAGGGCCTGTTTGGATACCCTAAATTAAACTCTAGTCACCTAAACTTTAGACCTAGAGATCAAACATGTGAACTAAAAGTGAACTAAACATTAGTTTTCATACCAACTAACCATTATTAGTTGATAAATATGAACTAAAGTGAACTAAAAGATGGTCATGAGTCTATGCCTAGGAAATCTTTTCACTTTTAGAACACTTTCAGAACACTTTTAGTCTATGCCTAGGAAATCCAAACATATATACTGGACTAAAAGTGCTTCAACTAAATTTTAGCTCAACTAAACTTTAGACCTAGGTGATCAAACAGATCCTAAAGTATCTCGTATAATCTTTTTTCTCGAATACGCAAAAGATTTGCTTATCATTGCATTAAGAAGAAAAAGAGTACGAACATACAAACGACGCGCTTATGACAAGCGCCACCGGAGGTCTTACGGCCGTAGGCCGGACCGTCCTAGTAAACAAACAGTGAGATTCGATATTACATAAAGGACAACAACCTTAGAAGGAGTGGTGCTATAACTACGAAGCGGCGCCGTGAGAGTCCACTCCGACGTCTGAGAGGAGTGTTCCGCCGGTCCACTGAATGGCCGCCGGGAAATACCCGTCCAGAGCATCAATCTGGCTTGACGTCAAGTTCCCATTGAGAATAGCCTCGCGTAAACTCTTGGGAACTGGAGAAATTGGCGCCGCCGGCGGTTCGATGCCCATCCTCATGTTGAGCAGTACCTCTCCTCGCCTAGATGTCGGTATATGCGACAACGGCCGAGCGGCAATCCGAGTACTCCTTTTCACCACGGGATGCCGCCTGATCGGCTCCACCTGCTTTGGGGGGGCTGGATTTCAAAGGCGGCGGCCGCTCGATCCGCACCTCGTCGATGAACCGGGCGAGACGGCGAGCAGCTTCACGTGGCATCGCGTCGCCGGCGTTTGGTGGCACCGGCAGCTCCTCCCGCACCGGCGACAACGGAGTCGGATCCGTCGTCCGCCGAGCAGAAGAGTCCCCATCCTGAGAGATGGCCATCGAAATGGACGGGCGCTGAGGCGACGACGCGCCAGCTGAGGGGCTCAGCGTGGCAACCGCTATGGCCGGGTCCTCCTCCACCGTGGGTGCATCAATGCCCGAGGGGTCGTCGAACACCAACCGCTTTGGTGTGGCCTGTGGCTGCTGAAGCCGAGGCGACACCGAGGGTGCCCGCAGCATCTGCTGGCACTGCGTGCAAACAACAGTGGCCACCACCGGGACCTCGTCCTCCGGCTGGGAGACTAGAGGAGGCCTCAGGACGATCTGAGTATCGTTGAGTGAAGCAACGAGCTCCATCATCATCGCGTCGTCCGCAATGCCGCAAACGACAGCATCCGAGCGCGTTGTCAGCGTGAGCGGGTCGAGCTCGACGGGGGCCAGCGTGCCGATCGGCTCACCTCGGCCGACCTGGCCGTGATCGGAAGCGGAGGACGGCGTTGTCTGTAACACCCCGGGTGTTATGGTGCTAATTAATCTGCCATGTCATCATAATGCATTGCAAAGCATTTCTATTAGGTTAACATCGTTATGCATCAACTAAAACAAGTTTACTTATTTAGGTTGAATGTGTTTCTCAGTGGTGTGCTCCGAAACCGAAAACCCTAAATTTCAAAACCCTGTTTTACCCCTTTTGAAATAATTCAAAATCTAAGCAAAATTTGGGAAAAAGTTCAAAACCAAGTTTGTAGAACTTTTCAAGGGCTACAACTTTGGTGTTTTGAGTTTTCAAAGTTTTCGTGAAAAATGTGGAGCAATTTTGAAAATAAGCAAATTTCAGTTTTAATTCATTTTTGTCCCCAAACTAAGATTTCAAAATGGAGGCTGAATTTGAAAAAGTTTTGAACAGCAAAGTTGTTGGTCTGGCCAAGATACACAACTTTGATGTTTGGAGATTTTGAAGTTTCAATATAAAATCAAAAGTAATTTCTAAATTTCCAAATCTGAAAAATGTGTTCCTTTTTGAATTTAAACTCAAATTTCAAAATCCAGTGAGAATTTGCAAAAGTGTTCAACATCAAACTTGTAGAGCTTGAAAATCTAAAGATTTCATACATTGGAAGATTTTCAAGTTGTTATACAAATTTGAAAGTAATTTGACAAAACCGTTTGATTTTCAAATTTTGGGGGGGGGCAGCTACAGTGCACGACGTATCACCGCCGGCCACCGCGCGGTATGGGCGCCGGCGAGACGCCGGACGGCTTCGGCCGGCTTCCAGGCGTGTCCTCGATCGCCAGCACGACATCGCGCGTCTTCCAGTGAAGTAAACCGTGGTCGTTGCCTATATATACATGAGTTCACCGTGACGTTTTCCATTTTCGCCATCGCCGCCACCGCAGCTCCGCCGCTCGCCGCTGCCGCCACCAAGCCATCTCCGGCCACGCTCGTTGCACCAATAGGATCGCCGCTTCCTTGCGCATCTCTTGAACCAGCTGAACTAGCCCAATTCCGCCTGGATCGCCGGGGAGCCGTCGTCTTCCACCTCGGGTCGCCGCCGCTCCAGTCAAGCTCCGCCACCGTCGCCAGCCACCTCCAGAGCCTCTCCGCTTCAACCGATCACTCCGTCGTGATCGTGGTACGCCCCTGATGCTCCCTGACCCCTCGCTTTAGTCGCTACCGCTTTGTACCGACGAGTCGCCGGTCACCGTCTCCGTCAAGCCGCCACCGTCGTCGGTGAGCTGTTGCCGGAGCTTGAGCTAGGGTGTTTAGTAGCAAAACGGGTTCGCTGGGTCGTGTAGAAGGTGTTGGTCAGCTCGGTTGGTCGACTGGGTCACCGGTCGTCGGCCGGCCACCGCGGGCAAGCGCACGAGCGCGCGGGAGAACGAGAGCGAGCGGGAGGAAGGCGATGACAGGTGGGGACACCGTGTCAGCGAGAGAGAGCGGGCGAGCGCGCGGGCGCGAGGCAGGCCGCGCTGCTGGGCCGCGTAGCTGGGCCGGGCACGCGTGCGGACGCGGGCGCGCGTACACGGGCCGTTTGGGCCGGACCGAGGGAGGCAGCCCGAGTTTCGATTTTCGTTTTTGTTTTTCTTTTTCAAATAAATGAATAGTGCAGTTATTTGTTTAAAAATTGTGTAGAGTTCCAAAATTCATGAAAATTTTTGTATAAGCTTCTCAATGTATAAACTATCTAGGAAAAATATTAAATCATGAATTTGAATACTTTGAGCAGTAGAATTAATTGGTTTCATTAAAGATTAAATGCAACTTCCAGGAATTTTAATAATTAATTTATTTATCCAAAAATTATGAAATTTAGTATGGCACTGTTATAAATCATTCTTAACCCATAGAAAAAGTTTGAGCTTGTTTAGATAAAGTTTGATCAACTTATAATTATGCCCTAATTATTCAAATAGAAAATAAATGTTAATTTGAGAACTTTAAGTGTTGTGCCTCTTGATTGAGTGATGTCCTTAGGTCACTACCCTTTTATGATCTCTGGCACCTTATTTTCATGATTGAGCTCGTTAGTAACTTGTTAGGTTAAAAGCTGGTATCACGGGAACTCGTCGCTACTAGTTAGTAGGTTTTCTGTTTACGATTGTACCGTAAAAGGAAGTTATACTCTAACCGTAACCGTGGCATGTTATCATCAAGCATCATGTTTATCATTGAGCATCATGTTAAAGCATGTTATGTATTCGTGTAGTCACCGCTTTCGAGGAAGCCGAAGTCGTCGAGCAGGCCTCCGGAGAAGAGCGATCGTCAGTGGGTTCCGGACCAGACGTTGGAGTCTCCGAGTCTGAGTCAGTCGTCGTGTCAGAGCAAGGCAAGCCCCGGTGCATTTAAACCCTACCTTGATATTTTACAAATTTTTATTATTTATATTATGGTTTATTGCATTAAGTAATTAGGAGTTGAGTGATAACCCAATTGCTGCATTGTCATCCTTGATTATTGCGATATCAACCTTGATACCTGTTTTGCTGAAAATGCGTAGTATGCTTTGCTATGCTTAGAAGTTAAACTTTTAAATGAAATGTTTACTAGGCCATGACGGCATACTTAATGAATATTGAAATATGAGAATGAATTAGAAGATCGGGCGGGTGGTTTGGCCACTGCTAAGATATATTGAGAAAGGAGTCTCAATGTAATGTTTCCGCCTTGTCAGTTAAGGACCGTCCGTTGTATGGCCCGCTTGTGTTTCGAGACTTTGCAACTAGCCTCATGCCTTGGGTAAGCCCAAAATGTTGGTGATTCCATTACGAGAACGTCTAACCTCGCACTGGGAGTGGAGAGATGGCGGGAGTAGCGTGTACCCTCGGGGCTAGAATTGGGCCGGGTTCGAGAAGTACTGTACTCTCGGGTGGCGATGGACACGTTCTGGTTTTGGGAGATCTAAATGAGGGTTGATATATGCAGATTCGGTTCTACATATGTCGTGATGTTAGAGATCCTCAGCTGGGTTTAATCGGTTCGAATCGTCGTTGCTCCTCGGTTATGGAGACTCGATCACCTGTCCTGCATCGTAGTTAAGAACTGGAATTGAAAGAAAGAATGAGAAAGGATTTGATGATAATTACTTTGATCTAGATTAGGATCACCTAGAGTTGGTTAATGAACCATCAATGGTAAAAGTAAAATGTTGAAGATAAGGACTTACCTTAGTAAGCTTTTCTGCAAAAGAAAATTTGATTCTTGATTACCCGTACCTTGATTCCCTAAAGCTAGCATGCCCTTGGAGTCTTTGTCTTAGTCGGGTAAGTCTTGTTGAGTACTCTCGTACTCAGGGTTTGTTGAACCCCTTGTTGCAGGTGCGGTTCATGAACAAGTCTGCTTCGAGCCTTGTTGCATGACCGTCGTGGTTGAAGAAAGCGACGACGAGTAGACTGTGTGGCCTTTGGGCAAGGCATCTCGTTTGGGTGTTGTAATAAAGTTACTACCGATACTTCTCTACTAAGGGTTTGTAATAATGTTACATAAGGTTTGAGGTTTGAAAAACTGGTTTGTAAACCTATGTTATTGTAAGACTTCCGCTACTTTACTCTGTTGAATATTTTGAATAAACTGTTGTAATATTGCAATACTCCTGTGATTGGATCCTGTTCGGAGGAAAGCAGGCCTTTTAAGTTATGGTGAACATAAGTACGACTGTCAGAGGTCATTATGGCAATGACATGTACTTGTGGGCCATCATAATTAGGAGGTTCTGTGACAGCTGGTATCAGAGCATAATCACTCGAGTTATTGTAGTATTACTTTGCAAAACTTCAAAATAATTTGGGTCAAACAAACTTAATATTGATACTTTGGGTCCAAATTGCTTTTGCTTATCTTAATCTATTCTATAGTTTCCTTAGCTCATATTTGAAAGCTTCGTAGTGAAGTATCATGTATAGTGCCCTATGTTATAAAGTTTGCATGTGTTACTTAAATCTTTCTGTTAGATCGTAAGTACGATGCATGCATCATGTTTAATTAACCTGCTTAAGTTACCTTCCCTTTTAAAGTGGTTTGGGTTAAGTAAGGTTCAATCATATTCATGCTAACCTTCAGATCCTCCTATCTGTTCTCATCGTCCTAATTCTATCTTGCTTTAGGATGGCACGTGTGAAGACAACTCCTCGCAAGAAAAGTGGACCGCAAGGAGTGCCGCGTCATCAGTTGGCTGCCAGAGGTGATGGAGCGAGCAGTAGCCGTAATCCGAACCCGGATTCGGAATCAGAGGTTGCAAGGCTTACATCAGAAGTGGAGCGATTGAAGCGCAATATGCGTTTTTGGAAACAGTTCCAGAACGAGTCTCTGGAAAAGGAGACAGAGGCCAGGGCTCGTGTTCGTGAGTTGGAGCTTTATGCGACACACCTGGAGCAGTACAATACTGTTCTGCATGAGGAAGTCCATAGGCTAAATGATCTGATGAATCCCAATCATCAGCCCCAGGCAGTGGAAGATGATGTTGGTGCCGTGGTTGTTCCTGATGGAGAGGACAATGAAGAAGATCCGAATGAAGATGAACCCATGATGGAAAGTGGGGATGATGCAAGTCATGTCACTGGTGCGAGTGTTCCAGAGGTTGATGATGGAGTGATCGTGATCAGCGATGATGATGAGGAATGAAGCGTTAACCTGGATGGCTATGTAATATAGTAGTCTTTCCTGCTTTCTAAGAACCTTAGTGGGTAGTTTCTTGCTTGCGAGCAAGTTTGTAATGAAATAATGTAAGATAAGTTTGTGTGTGTATACAAGTACTGTACTAACTGCTTTTTAATTCAATAAAGCGATGTAAATAAATATGGTTTGTGTACAACAGATGGAAGGTACTGGAACTTCCTAGCAAGGGGACAATGCTCCGAATCCCCCACCGTTTCCACCCACCTTGGCAGAGGCTATTGCCGCACTGGTTAATGCCACTACCTTGTTGGCTCAGAATCAGAATCAGAATGGAAATCAGGGTCGTCGAGGCCGTAACAATGGAGGGGAAACCACCTATGTGGATTTCACCGATACCCGTCCACCAGTGTTCTCAAAGGCAGATGAACCGCTAGAGGCGGATGACTGGCTCCGTACCATGGAGCAAAAGTTTGACCTTCTACAGTGCACGGAGTACCAGAAACCTGTGTTTGCAGCGCAGCAGCTTAGAGGTGCCGCGGGGGCGTGGTGGGCGAATCTGGTCGCCGCACGGCCTGCTGGCCACCGTATTACTTGGCAAGAGTTTCATGATGCTTTTAGAGCACATTATATCCCAGATGGTGTCATGGCCATGAAGCTAGAGGAGTTTCTCTCGCTGAAGCAAGGGAACCAGACAGTTCTGCAGTACGTGGGTAAATTCAATCATTTGTCCCAGTATGCAGCGGAATATGTGAATACCGATGCGAAGAAGAAAAGCTGTTTCATGAGAGGGTTGAGTACCAGAATCCAGGAAGCATTAGTCACCTGCTATAATGCTACATACCATGAGATAGTCAATGTGGCTATTGCATCAGAAGAGAAGTCCCGACTGCATAAAGAGTCGAAGAAAAAGAAGCCAGTGTTTTCAAGTCAGTCTGGCGGCATTAAGAAGCGCCAGAAGTTTATTTACCACCCTCAGAACCATTTCCGCCCAACTTATCGTCCACCGCAATACCAAGCTCAGCCGCAGACGTTTTATCGTCCTGCCGCAACCCCGCAGTTTACACAACAGCCGAATGCCCCTGGTATTCGAAACCAGACTCCAACCACCCATAACTTTCCCTGCTACAATTGTGGAAAGCCAGGCCACTTTTCAAAGGACTGCCCATATCCAAGGCAGTACAATCCTAACTATCCCAGAGCTCCCGTACCACAACAACAACAATCTCAGAGCAAGAACAATAATCTGAATGTTCAGAAGGGTAAGGGTGAGAAGAAGAAGACCGGACGTGTGTTTTACACTCAAGCAAGTGCAATCCCAGAGGGAGAACCTGTTATGATGGGTATGTTCCCTGTTGCTAATCATCCAGCAGTACTGTTATTTGATTCAGGTGCATCGCATACATTCATAAATCGCACCTTTGTTGTTAAGCATGACATTCCAATTATGGGAACGCAAGAAGAGTTCTTTATCCAGTCGCCCGGGGACGACTGTGTACTAAGGAGATGGTACGTGACGTACCTATAGAGTTAGGTGGGCATATATTCCCTACCTCAATGATAATATTACAGAAACAGGATATAGATGTAATCCTGGGTATGAATTGGATGTACCAAAGAGGAGCCCTTATAGATGCACTGCATAGAACTATAAGGTTGAACCTGCCAGACAATAAATCTCATCTTCTTATCCAACTTCCTATTCCCAAGAGAACAGTTGAAAGGATATGTGCAACTTCAGTACAGGAGGTTTGTGATATACCAGTAGTCTGTGAATTTCCAGACGTGTTTCCAGATGATCTACCAGGTCTGCCACCAGACAGAGATGTAGAGTTTGTAATTGAGTTAAAACCGGGTACTGCCCCAATATCCCGGAGAGCTTACAGAATGCCACCCAATGAATTGGCAGAACTCAAGGATCAACTGCAAGAGTTACGTGACAAAGGTTTTATCAGACCCAGTTCCTCACCATGGGGATGTCCAGCTCTGTTTGTTAAGAAGAAAGATCAGACTTTAAGGATGTGTGTTGATTACCGACCGCTGAATAAAGTAACCATTAAGAATAAATATCCGTTGCCACGCATTGATCTGCTCTTTGATCAGCTTGCGGGGGCAAAGGTATTCTCAAAGATCGATCTTCGATCAGGGTACCATCAAATCAAGATTCGACCTGAAGATATCCCAAAGACTGCATTCACCACCAGATATGGACTGTATGAGTACCTAGTTATGTCTTTTGGTCTCACTAATGCACCGGCACATTTCATGTATCTGATGAACTCAGTTTTCATGCCGGAGCTTGACAAGTTTGTGGTTGTGTTTATTGATGATATTCTGGTATACTCCAAAAGTAAAGAAGAGCATGTTGAGCATCTCAGAGTTGTTCTGAATCGTCTGAGAGATCACCAACTGTATGCCAAGTTCAGTAAATGTGAGTTTTGGTTAAGAGAAGTGCAATTCTTAGGCCATGTGTTGTCAGCTGAAGGAGTAGCAGTAGATCCTGGCAAGGTGAAAGATATTCTGAATTGGAAACCACCAATCTCAGTTCATGAAGTCCGAAGTTTTCTAGGAATGGCGGGTTATTACCGTCGATTCATACCTGACTTTTCAAAGGTAGCCAAGCCAATCACAGAGCTGTTAAAGAATCAAACTAAGTTCATATGGTCTCCAGAATGTGAGAAAGCTTTTAGAATTCTAAAGAAGTCATTGACAACTGCTCCAGTTTTGGCACAACCAGATATAGAAAAGCCATTTGATGTTTATTGTGATGCCTCGGGTATTGGCCTTGGTTGCGTATTGATGCAAGAAGGCAGAGTCATTGCTTATGCCTCGAGACAGTTGAAGCGCCATGAAGAACATTATCCGACACATGATCTTGAACTAGCAGCTGTGGTTCATGCATTGAAAATCTGGCGTCATTACTTGTTAGGTAATACTTGCCACATGTATACAGATCACAAGAGCTTAAAGTATATCTTTACTCAGTCAGAATTGAATATGAGGCAAAGAAGATGGCTTGAATTGATAAAGGATTATGATTTGGAAGTACACTATCACCCCGGAAAAGCAAATGTGGTTGCTGATGCACTCAGTAGAAAGAATCATTGCAATTGTACAACTGTGAAGCCAACGGATTACAGTTTGTGTTACGAATTGGAAAAGTTGAATATTGAAATAATTCAACAAGGTCAGTTGACTAATGTCACAGTAGAATCAACAATCAAAGATCAGATTGTATCTGCTCAGAGAACAAATTCTGGAATAGCTCATATCAAAGAAAAAGTTAGAACTGGTCAACAGACAGATTTCAGTATTGATGATGCAGGTGTGCTGTGGTTTAAGAACCGGCTAGTGGTCCCAAAGATTTCAGAGTTACGTCAGCTCATCCTTGATGAAGCACATAGTACAAGGTTTTCTATTCATCCAGGGAGTAATAAGATGTATCAGGATTTGAAACAGAGATTCTGGTGGACCAAAATAAAAATTGAGATTGCGAAGTATGTTGCCAGATGTGATACATGTCGAAGAGTAAAGGCTGTACGTCTGAAGTCAGCAGGGATGTTGCAACCATTGCCCATTCCGTCTTGGAAGTGGGATGATATCGGCATGGATTTTATTACGGGTTTACCCACAACTTCAAGGGGGTTTGATTCAATCTGGGTCATTATAGATCGACTTACTAAATTAGCACATTTTCTTCTAGTAAAAGTGAAGCACTCCACTGTGACACTTGCAAAATTGTACTTTGAGCGAATTCTGAGTCTCCATGGGGTACCAAGAACCATTGTATCTGATAGAGGTCCACAATTCGTCTCCAAATTCTGGATGGAGTTACATAAGTCAATGGGTACCAAAGTTATACATAGCTCAACCTATCATCCTCAGACTTCGGGACAGACTGAAAGAGTAAATCAAATCCTAGAAGATATGTTGAGATCTTGTGCTCTCACTTTTCGAGATCAATGGGATGAATGTTTACCATTAGCATAATTCTCCTATAATAATAGTTATCAAGAGAGTATAAAAATGGCACCGTTTGAAGCGTTGTATGGCCGCAGGTGCAGAACTCCCTTGAATTGGTCAGAACCGGGAGAAAGATGGTTTTTCGGTGTTGATCTTGTGAAACAAACAGAAGAAAAAGTTAGACAGATCCAAAATAATTTGAAAGTTGCTCAGTCCAGACAAAAGAGTTATGCTGATAAAAGGCGTAGACCTTTGGTATTTCAAGTAGGGGATTATGTTTATTTGAAAGTATCACCCATGAAGGGAGTTAACCGATTTGGAGTCAAAGGTAAACTCGCACCACGTTATATTGGCCCATTTCAAATTGTTGAAAGATGTGGACAGGTAGCATATAAGTTAAAGTTGCCTGAACAACTGTCAGCTGTGCACAATGTATTTCATGTATCGCAATTGAAGAAGTGTCTTCAAGTGCCTGATCAAATTGTTGATGTTGATGGAGTTGAACTTGAGCCTGATTTGACATATTCTGAATATCCTGTCCGAGTTTTGGATCGAAAAGATCGTGTTACCCGAAGTAGAACAACTAAATGGTACAGGATACAATGGAATCAACATTCAGAAGAGGAAGCTACCTGGGAATCGGAAGACTACCTGTTGGAAAAGTTCCCGGAGTTCTTTGCTTCTATCTAGGTTGCAATTTCTTCTTTAAACTGTAACCTATCCTTTTAAAATCTTTGTAATGCAGAAAACCCCTATCGGTTTTGTAGACAAGTCTTGGACGTGTTTGCTTGGCACGTTTCCTTTTCCATTACTTAACTCAAGGCTTTAAATCTCGGGACGAGATTTCTTTAAGGGGGAAGGGCTGTAACACCCCGGGTGTTATGGTGCTAATTAATCTGCCATGTCATCATAATGCATTGCAAAGCATTTCTATTAGGTTAACATCGTTATGCATCAACTAAAACAAGTTTACTTATTTAGGTTGAATGTGTTTCTCAGTGGTGTGCTCCGAAACCGAAAACCCTAAATTTCAAAACCCTGTTTTACCCCTTTTGAAATAATTCAAAATCTAAGCAAAATTTGGGAAAAAGTTCAAAACCAAGTTTGTAGAACTTTTCAAGGGCTACAACTTTGGTGTTTTGAGTTTTCAAAGTTTTAGTGAAAAATGTGGAGCAATTTTGAAAATAAGCAAATTTCAGTTTTAATTCATTTTTGTCCCCAAACTAAGATTTCAAAATGGAGGCTGAATTTGAAAAAGTTTTGAACAGCAAAGTTGTTGGTCTGGCCAAGATACACAACTTTGATGTTTGGAGATTTTGAAGTTTCAATATAAAATCAAAAGTAATTTCTAAATTTCCAAATCTGAAAAATGTGTCCCTTTTTGAATTTAAACTCAAATTTCAAAATCCAGTGAGAATTTGCAAAAGTGTTCAACATCAAACTTGTAGAGCTTGAAAATCTGAAGATTTCATACATTGGAAGATTTTCAAGTTGTTATACAAATTTGAAAGTAATTTGACAAAACAGTTTGATTTTCAAATTTTGGGGGGGGGGCAGCTACAGTGCACGACGTATCACCGCCGGCCACCGCGCGGTATGGGCGCCGGCGAGACGCCGGACGGCTTCGGCCGGCTTCCAGGTGTGTCCTCGATCGCCAGCACGACATCGCGCGTCTTCCAGTGAAGTAAACCGTGGTCGTTGCCTATATATACATGAGTTCACCGTGACGTTTTCCATTTTCGCCATCGCCGCCACCGCAGCTCCGCCGCTCGCCGCTGCCGCCACCAAGCCATCTCCGGCCACGCTCGTTGCACCAATAGGATCGCCGCTTCCTTGCGCATCTCTTGAACCAGCTGAACTAGCCCAATTCCGCCTGGATCGCCGGGGAGCCGTCGTCTTCCACCTCGGGTCGCCGCCGCTCCAGTCAAGCTCCGCCACCGTCGCCAGCCACCTCCAGAGCCTCTCCGCTTCAACCGATCACTCCGTCGTGATCGTGGTACGCCCCTGATGCTCCCTGACCCCTCGCTTTAGTCGCTACCACTTTGTACCGACGAGTCGCCGGTCACCGTCTCCGTCAAGCCGCCACCGTCGTCGGTGAGCTGTTGCCGGAGCTTTAGCTAGGGTGTTTAGTAGCAAAACGGGTTCGCTGGGTCGTGTAGAAGGTGTTGGTCAGCTCGGTTGGTCGACTGGGTCACCGGTCGTCGGCCGGCCACCGCGGGCAAGCGCACGAGCGCGCGGGAGAACGAGAGCGAGCGGGAGGAAGGCGATGACAGGTGGGGACACCGTGTCAGCGAGAGAGAGCGGGCGAGCGCGCGGGCGCGAGGCAGGCCGCGCTGCTGGGCCGCGTAGCTGGGCCGGGCACGCGCGCGGACGCGGGCGCGCGTACGCGGGCCGTTTGGGCCGGACCGAGGGAGGCAGCCCGAGTTTCGATTTTCGTTTTTGTTTTTCTTTTTCAAATAAATGAATAGTGCAGTTATTTGTTTATTTGTTTAAAAATTGTGTAGAGTTCCAAAATTCATGAAATTTTTTGTATAAGCTTCTCAATGTATAAACTATCTAGAAAAAATGTTAAATCATGAATTTGAATACTTTGGGCAGTAGAATTAATTGGTTTCATTAAAGATTAAATGCAACTTCCAAGAATTTTAATAATTAATTTATTTATCCAAAAATTATGAAATTTAGTATGGCACTGTTATAAATCATTCTTAACCCATAGAAAAAGTTTGAGCTTGTTTAGATAAAGTTTGATCAACTTATAATTATGCCCTAATTATTCAAATAGAAAATAAATGTTAATTTGAGAACTTTAAGTGTTGTGCCTCTTGATTGAGTGATGTCCTTAGGTCACTACCCTTTTATGATCTCTGGCACCTTATTTTCATGATTGAGCTCGTTAGTAACTTGTTAGGTTAAAAGCTGGTATCACGGGAACTCGTCGCTACTAGTTAGTAGGTTTTCTGTTTACGATTGTACCGTAAAAGGAAGTTATACTCTAACCGTAACCGTGGCATGTTATCATCAAGCATCATGTTTATCATTGAGCATCATGTTAAAGCATGTTATGTATTCGTGTAGTCACCGCTTTCAAGGAAGCCGAAGTCGTCGAGCAGGCCTCCGGAGAAGAGCGATCGTCAGTGGGTTCCAGACCAGACGTTGGAGTCTCCGAGTCTGAGTCAGTCGTCGTGTCAGAGCAAGGCAAGCCCCGGTGCATTTAAACCCTACCTTGATATTTTACAAATTTTTATTATTTATATTATGGTTTATTGCATTAAGTAATTAGGAGTTGAGTGATAACCCAATTGCTGCATTGTCATCCTTGATTATTGCGATATCAACCTTGATACCTGTTTTGCTGAAAATGCGTAGTATGCTTTGCTATGCTTAGAAGTTAAACTTTTAAATGAAATGTTTACTAGGCCATGACGGCATACTTAATGAATATTGAAATATGAGAATGAATTAGAAGATCGGGCGGGTGGTTTGGCCACTGCTAAGATATATTGAGAAAGGAGTCTCAATGTAATGTTTCCGCCTTGTCAGTTAAGGACCGTCCGTTGTATGGCCCGCTTGTGTTTCGAGACTTTGCAACTAGCCTCATGCCTTGGGTAAGCCCAAAATGTTGGTGATTCCATTACGAGAACGTCTAACCTCGCACTGGGAGTGGAGAGATGGCGGGAGTAGCGTGTACCCTCGGGGCTAGAATTGGGCCGGGTTCGAGGAGTACTGTACTCTCGGGTGGCGATGGACACGTTCTGGTTTTGGGAGATCTAAATGAGGGTTGATATATGCAGATTCGGTTCTACATATGTCGTGATGTTAGAGATCCTCAGCTGGGTTTAATCGGTTCGAATCGTCGTTGCTCCTCGGTTATGGAGACTCGATCACCTGTCCTGCATCGTAGTTAAGAACTGGAATTGAAAGAAAGAATGAGAAAGGATTTGATGATAATTACTTTGATCTAGATTAGGATCACCTAGAGTTGGTTAATGAACCATCAATGGTAAAAGTAAAATGTTGAAGATAAGGACTTACCTTAGTAAGCTTTTCTGCAAAAGAAAATTTGATTCTTGATTACCCGTACCTTGATTCCCTAAAGCTAGCATGCCCTTGGAGTCTTTGTCTTAGTCGGGTAAGTCTTGTTGAGTACTCTCGTACTCAGGGTTTGTTGAACCCCTTGTTGCAGGTGCGGTTCATGAACAAGTCTGCTTCGAGCCTTGTTGCATGACCGTCGTGGTTGAAGAAAGCGACGACGAGTAGACTGTGTGGCCTTTGGGCAAGGCATCTCGTTTGGGTGTTGTAATAAAGTTACTACCGATACTTCTCTACTAAGGGTTTGTAATAATGTTACATAAGGTTTGAGGTTTGAAAAACTGGTTTGTAAACCTATGTTATTGTAAGACTTCCGCTACTTTACTCTGTTGAATATTTTGAATAAACTGTTGTAATATTGCAATACTCCTGTGATTGGATCCTGTTCGGAGGAAAGCAGGCCTTTTAAGTTATGGTGAACATAAGTACGACTGTCAGAGGTCATTATGGCAATGACATGTACTTGTGGGCCATCATAATTAGGAGGTTCTGTGACATTGTCCGCGTGGACTCGGTCGACGGCCCGCGGCGCCTCCGCCTCCTCCGGTGCCGTCCGTTAGTGGCGGGGGCAGTGGTGTTCGTGGTGGCTCCACCAAGATGGATGGTGTCCGTCGTGGCCCCGCCAAGGCCGCGCGGCCCACCAAAGTCCACCGGCCCATTAGAGCGACCGGAGGCACGAACACCCAAGCTCCGAAAGCCCACGCGCCTTGGGCGCTTGCAGTCGCGCGCAACGTGCCGAAGACCCCTGCACCGTAGGCGGGTGGATCAGGAAGACATCGAGGCAGGCGGCCCCAGATGGAAAGGCGTCGTTTCCACATCGGAGATGTCGATGCGGTCTTCGTCCGCCCAACGACGAGCCTTGGAGCGTCCCTCCGTGCTGCCCCCAGATAGAAAGGCACGGCATGGGGGGACAAAGAGAACGACAGGGTCGGAGTGGGGGCAGACGGGTGGATCAGGAAGACATCGAGGCAGGCAGCTCCCCGGTCAGCATCTGCGTCGTCGTCGCTCTCCTCTGGAACATCCTCAACGAGGACTAGCGTCTCGCCCACCACACTCGGCAGAGCGCCTGCCCCGACGGGGGCAGCACTCGGCCCTGCATCAGCGCCATGAGCCGCGCCAACCGAAGGGGCGCCGCCGGTGCGGCCCGCCAGCGCCGGTGGAGCAGGGGGAGCCGGCATCGCGGGGGAGGCTGGCCCAGCGCCGGCGGGGGACATCTGCGGTCGGCCCAGTAGGGAGTACGACCCGCCGGTGGATCCAGTCGCTGCCGCCAGAGGCCAGGCGGACCCAGCGCTTGGGAAGGCGGCAGCCGAGTGCCCACGGAAGCCCGAGGAAGCAGGGGCAACGACGTCCTCGTCCTCGCCTTCGAGGACCTCCTCGATGAGAACCAGCTCGTCTGCCAGAGGGATGGACGGCGGGCTCAGGGCAGGGGCGGACGTGCGGACGTGGAAGGCGTCGGGGGCAGCACCGCATTCCTCGCGCTGCGCGGCAACGCCGGCGGCGACCGGCAACGGCGACACCGACGGTGACGCGCGCGGGGGGCCATAGCCGCTGCTGGCCGTCGCAGCAGGCGTAGGGTGCCGGGGAAGCGTCCGCGGCAGCCCGGCCGCGGACCCGGAGGCCGCGGCCACGGTAGAGGCGACGGTCGCCGACATCGAGCCACTGTCCACGCTCCTAGCGGCATCCGTGTCACCGTCGCAGGTGTCGGGGTGCCCGCCGCAGAGGACCGGCGAGGAGGGTGGCCCTCCCGCGCGCGCCCACGCCGCCAGCAATGGGGGGGAGGTCGGAGGTGGCCAGGGCATCTCCTAGGCGGCCGGAGCGGTGGATCCAGGCGTGGGGTAGCCGGATCCGGCGGATCCAGGCGCGGGGGAGACCGCCGGCGCCGGACTGGCGACCGGCGCCGCCGGTGGCGGTGGTGCGGAAGTTAGGGAGGGAGAGGGGGAGGGGGAGGGGGAGGGAGATGTGGGAGAGGAGGGAAGGGAGGCCTGTGCGGCGAGGGCGGCGGCCGCCGGTGCCGGAGAGGCAGCCCACGCCGCCAGCGGCGGTGGCGCGGGGGGAGCAGGGTCGGGTCGGGGGGGGGCCGGGTCGCTGTTTGTGAGTTCGTATAATGCGTTGTCTTGGCGCCATCTCGTATAATCTACAGTACCTTGTTTGGGTGGGATTCTGGAGTACTCAGTATTGTGCACAAAAGGAAAAGGCAATAGGCCTGAGTTCCAGTCCGGTCACTTCGGTACTTTTTGCCTTTTTGTGCGACTGGAATCTGTTGAGGAGACAGTCCAACATCCCCCTTGCCCACACGAACGCACGAGGGGAGAGAGAGAGAGAGAGCGAGACTGTGCAAGCGAAAGGAATAGAGAGCATGCACAGCCCTACTGCATGCAGTTTTGTAGCGACCTAGCTAGGCCACACTGACCCAGACGCGAGGACAAGAACCAGCGAGCACTGCTGAAAAGAGAGGAGAATGCGATGCGATGCGATGCGATCCGTCGCGCCCACACACACTCGGTCACGCGCCACCGGCCACGCCTATGCAGTTTATGCACTTGGCACTGCTCGCGGCGCAGAGGCGGAGGCTGCATGCACTAGTGCGCTGGGACGATCCATCCATCCATGCGCTTTGTCCCCCTGAACACTCGCTTTCTCGATCATTTCTCAGCTGAGACGGGTCCCGGTCCATCCATGCTGATGCTGTGCAGGGGCAGCAGTGCATACCTCGAAAGGGTGGTCGCGGCCGCAGCAGGGAGGAGGAGGCGGCCCCGGCGCCACCACGAAGCCCAAGAATGTGAAGCGCTGCTTGCTGCTGCTGGGAGGAGCTGGCGCGGCGTGTTCGCCGCCGTCTGCGCCGGGCCGCGCCAAGTGCTGCTTTATTCCCGGCCCCCCGCCGGGCTCCACCATCTCCGCATGACGAGGTGGAGGCGGAGGCGGAGGAGGAGCGCCGGCAGCGGCAGCCACGCCCATGGCCGCTTGCATCATGCGCATGTAGTTGTCGTAGCCACCTGCTGCTGCGGCTGCGAGCCACGCCCTCGGTGACCCGTCGCTCTCACATATTCCTGGGCCTGGGCCTCCTCGCAGCAGCACCCTCTTGGGGCTCGCGCTCCCATCGATCTCCTCTCGCTCACGCCTCGTCTCCGCCCTGTTGTTTGCATTCGGTTGCATGCATGCATACAGTAACACGCATGGTTAGTTCACATCGTGGCGCCTGCCGTACGTGTGGGAAAGAAATTAAAAGTTACTGGTAAACCAAGAAAGAAGTTGGCACACGCTCCAATCCCTGGACATTAGTTTGAAGCCAAGTTTCCATCACCAACACACAATTAATACTCCTAGTTTGAAGCCAAGTTTTGGCCATTGTTTCATGTCAGTGTATGATTTGGGAGACCATGCATACAGAAGCTTACTCATCCATCTTTATGTACATTTTCAAGGTTGTGAAGGTGGGTATAGACGTATAGTAACCTAATCAGTCAACATTAGCATATCCCTACAGTGCATTTCTTGAAGAAAAAAAACTTGATGAACACTCTGTAAAGCAAGATCATCTGGGAACGGAACCGGTGCTCTTGGCTTTTTAATTACAGCATCTGTTAGCTAGGTACGAAGTTTGGCCACTGTTTTGTATTAATATATATTTATATAATATCTAATAAAAGTATTTTTCGAGGCAAATCTACAAACATATGACCTTTCCCCACACTAAAATATTTTAAGCTATCGATGACCAAAGTTTTATAAGCATGATCACTTCTTGGTCAAAGCCTTGGCCGGTATTTGTAGTTACTAACTAAACAAGATCCACAATGCATGCACCTACAGCGTACATATTGACTACGAGTAGTATACAAAACGGAGCAACCAACCAAGCTGGCATTCGTAGACAAACATTCCACAAGATCTTCCTTGGTATACAAAAAAAAAATAGTGGTACTAACTATAAATCTACAACACGCAATACTTAGACTATCCTCACTCATGGACCTCTATATTCATCCTCTAACCTCTATACATTCTAGTCAGCAAGATTCTCTCATCTATACTCAATTCTCCCGCACCCATCCATCCTCTATATCATCATCTATCCACTCTATCCACTGTGGGATCCACTTGTCACTTTATCTAAATATATTCATATGTGATCTAGTTTTGAAGGATTTATTGAGACGAATTTAATGGTGCAATCGAAATTTAATTTGGATTTTTGGTTTGTGAGTTATAGTATTTTTTCCTTTGTTTAGCTAGTGAAGCCCGCCACTGCCCACTATAGAGTAAGCACTGTACCACTCTAAATATATAGTGAGAGAAATGATAGAGTATCGTTTTATAGTACCAAGTGCAGCAGTTTTTACTCTATATTCATACTCTAAAGCTTTAGAGTATCGTTTTAGAGTATCCACTACGGGTAGTCTTAGACTGTCCAATGTCTCTCTTGTCAAAAAAAACAAATTATTTCGAGATACTGGCCCTGTTCGGTAGGCTGTTTTTTTGGCTTATAAGCCAGCTGTGGCTGATTTGCTGTGAGAAAAAAATACTGTTCCACAGCTGATAAGCCGTGCTGATAAGCTCAGCTGAACTGGGGACTGTCATTGTTCCACTGGCATGCAGGAAGGAATATTCCATTCCATTGGCCACTATGCAACGTTACCTCAGGCAAACAAATGAAAAAAAAAGAGAGAGAGAATGGGCAAAGCCAAAGGCAGGTCGTCTATAGAATCGTTTTGTCATTATTCACGACGCGAATGGCTGGCTGGCTCCATCCTGACGTGACTGATGAGCATACTGTAAGCAGAATAGGAAATGAGTACTCCCAAGAATGTAACTATAGATTATAAAAGTAGTTCACGTTTAATCAAGTATCTAGTGAATAGTATTTATATTTATGACTTTAAATTAATTTATTATAAAAATACATTTCGTAATTAATATAATGGTATTTAGTTAATATAATAAATAATGATACTTTTTTTATTTATAATTAGTTAAACTTAAAATACTAAAACGTGACGTTATACTAGAATTGCATTCTTTCATGAACGGAGGGAGTAAAAAAAATAAAAGGCAGTGACCTTTTCAGTTGGCGTTGGAACAGCGTCGCCTCCTTTCTAGGCTTTAGCGAGTGGCAGATGCAGCAGGGGGCATCGCACTCATGATCGCACTGCGGCTGCGGCTGCATATTGGTGCAGAGTTCCATATGCATGCCTCCTCCGTATACGTGCTCCTGATCCTGCATCCGGTGCACCTGCATCGTCCCTGATCACAGGATCGGCAAAAGAATAGGAAGAATGGCCGAGGTTAGCTTAGGTTTTGTTCTCTGCTGGCTCTGAACTGATGGAATACTGCAGCTGTATGTACATGCATGCATCATGCATGGAGGATAAAGCATATCACTACTCATTTCTGAGTAGCATTGAATGTTGCCAAAGCAAACACACGCGCCACACACACAAAAGAAGATGGCTGTCGAGAATCGTGCCATCCATGCACACATGCATGCATGAATGGCTGGAAAGATCAGTTTTTCCTCTCTCATGACTACAATCCCCTGAAAAAACAATTTCCCTTCAGAACATTGACACAACAGCCTAGCTAGTACAGCCTTTTTACATGACTAGTAAATGATCAAGAAATGTTTTTTTGGTCTTAATCACTTCTGAGTCTGGTTAATTAGACTGTCATTATTAACTGATGCACATTCACTCATCACTTCATGGATTTATCCTTGATTTGTTTGGCGAGAAAGGCTGAACCCGTTAGCTATTTTCAGTGTCTCTCTACAGTACGTACTGGAGGACCCAACAAGCTGCAGGAGGGAAAAGAAAGGATACATGCTTTCTTTTCAGTTTTCCTAAAGTTTCTGGGAACAAAGAAGGGATGTGCCTGAACTACTTAGGGGTATGTACCTTGCATTCCAAGATCATTTCTCATGTTCCTGTACATCTGCTTCGACATTCAGAAGAGAAAAAAAACATATTCAGTCAGTAGTAGATAGGAGAAGGAAATGAAGAACAGAATCCAAGACCCTGAGAGAACTCCAGCAAGTGAACCAACCTGCAGGTGGCTTTTGACATGAGATATGGTGAGTCCTCCCACTCCCATCAGCTGCAGAACTCGCTTCGGCGTAGCCTCTGTGACCACAGCATGCAGGTTCAGATCATGAGAAACACATCCAGTGCAAACCAGAGAAAGAGAGCGTGGAAACTATATAGGAGCAAGATAGAAGATGATCAGGCAAGCAGGAGAGGAACATGCAAGCACATACTGTCCTGGCCGCCGAGCTTGTGAATGGCGTGGACGAAGCAGTGGTGCAGATCGGGCGTCCATCTCAGGCGAGGCACCTTGGACCTGTTGTACTGCCTCACGCCCCCGCTCCTCTCCCTGCCGACCACCGTCGTCCTCACCATGGTCATCTCCTAGTCTCAGCTCCAAGCTACAACACGAAGAACCTGCCAAGCACCGGCAGCCGGCAGCTTATATATTTGGTTGGATGTCCAGCCACTTCACATGCACGTTTATGCACATGCTGAGTGACCATCCATCAGGCAGGCTAGCAAGTTCATAAGTATACTCCTAGCACTTTTACTAGTTCTCAGTGGCAGTGCAAGTGCAACACCTCTCTAACACTTTTGCCACTAGAGAGAGGAAGGAGAGGAGGGGACAGAGTAGAGAGAGAACGAATGAGAGTGGGCGAGCAGTGTGAGAAGTGTTAAATTTTGATGTGGCCAGAGTGCAGCGGGAGAGAGATAGAGAGTCTGAGTGCAGTGCAGCGGCGGGCAAGGGCAATGCAAGAGACAAAAGGTCGGAGACAAATGGGGTGTTTCAGATGCGGTCAGAACATATGCCTGCTGTAGGAGGGGATAATTATGCGATTGGGGCAGAGCTGTTGACCCGAGCGGAGATGAAGACAGACAGCAGCAGAGCATGCCAAGCTTCCCGCCAGGATGGCCCTATGACATGCACCTGGCTTGTCCTCCTCCTCGCCCATCCCCATCCTCCTCCTCAGGCCTCAGCTTGCGCTGCACCTGCATGCCTTGCTACCTGTAGACAGACACCAACAACTTGAATTTATTCATTCATTCACTCACTCACTCACCTCAGTGTGCACTGTTCTTGCTTGCTTCTTCCATCAGCGTCAGCAATCGTCAAGCGTGCTTAGCATTATTGCTAACCGTTCAGCTCCAGCAACTGAAAGTGATAAACCATGCATGATGACACCTGACTGCAACATGCATGCAGGCAAACGGCTTACAGCTTACTACTGATGAAGGAAATCAATCAATGGTAGTGAGCTAGCTTCGCATTGCGTAAATACAGGAGTGGAGTATCAACAGGAAACAAAGCATGTGTCCAACCAAAACAGCCAAGAAAAGCTCAATCTTGTCATGCACACCGGCCGGCCGTCTCATGCATGCATGCACATGTGTACGAGATACATAAGAGTTGCACATAGGAGTACCTGTGAAAATCCTACTGCATCTCACTGAAGAATAAAATAAAGGTGGTTTGTAGGCGCCTGTTTAGTTCGTGGCTTCAAGGATTTGGCCTTTGAATTTAGATCCAAAAGGGAGAATCAGCCTCTATCATGCAAATAAAAGCTGATCGCAGATTTCTCCTTTTGCCTCGGGAGTGCCAAAAGGCTATGAGCCATGCATAATTAAAGATGTTCTCTTGAAGCAAAATTGTCACATCATGGATGGTAGTAGTATCAAGTATCAAGAACATCACGACGATGATGATGATGATGGCGGCGATTAGGAGCTACTACTAGTAGCGACTAATATCGCCTTAACCCCTGACCCTGAGGATTGCACTGCACGCACAGATGTACACACGGACTGAATTTCTCTTTCAGATGGCTCTCGATTCTCTGACCGAATCCAGGATTCCAGGGTACTTAAAAGCTTAGTGAACATATATATATATATATATATATATATATATATATATATATATATATATATATATATATATATATATATATATATATATATATATATAAACCCCCAAGATCAGAATGGCAGAAGGCATGCAGATCATTATGCATGCATGCAGATCCAAGGAGAAGAGTCCGATCCATCGAGCCCGTAGGTTTTCAGTTGGAATTTATTTTTCTGATCACATCGTGGCAGGACGCATCATTGAGAAGTAGAATATACTCCCTCATTCCTAAAAGGATTGCCATCATAGATTTGGACTAAGTCAAAGGATTAATGACACACAGGAACAATCAGAGGATTAAAAGGCAGAAACCTCTCAAATGAACCCTTGAAGCTGAAGATGATCGAGAGGTCCACTACATGCACGCGTTTGTATGCTGCATGCACGTACGTACGACATGCGGGCGCGGGCGGCCCGTCGATTCGACAGGCAAGGGGCTGGTTCGGCTGGTGGAAAAGCCGGCTGGTTTCGGCTGATTCAATAGTGTTATGTGAGAGAGAATAACCTGAAACAAGCCGAAACATGACCAGCAGAACAGGGCTAAGATAGATACCGAGCTGATCTTTTTGCTGCGCTAGCGGCACATCCATGGCATGCGCCGGTCAAATCCCAGCCGCACCGAAGGGAAATCCAGAAAGGCGGAACCCCAGTGACCCCGAGCCCTCTGGCCCCCTGTCCGCCGCCACCGCCGGCTGCCGCCCCGGCGCCGGCGCCCCCACCCTCTCCCCTCCCTACCTCCTGCTCCTTTTCCCCACACCCGGGGGCGCGCGCGGGCGCAGGCCAGTCGCTGCCACCTCCATCCCCATCGAGTTCCCGGCCAGCACAGTCGGCCGCTTCTTCGACGCCGTCGGCCGCCTCCCATGCACCGCCCACGCCGGACCCGTCGCCGAGGACGTAGCAGACGGCCTCCCGGCCGGCTGCCTTCACACCAGCGCTAGCTCGCCCGCGCCGCCTTCGACAACGGGAGCCGCTGCCGAAGCCGCCACCGGGCCTTCCCCCGCGGGCTCCCTCGTGGGCTGCGCCGCTGCGGACGTCAGGAGCCGCCACCGCGTCCATCAACACCGGATCCGGCGCCGAGGCGCCTCCGGGGGCTCCATCAACGCACTCGCCGTCACCTACGCCGGGGGCGGCCACCCCAGGGACGCCGGAGCTTGCCTCACCGCCCCCACCGGATGCCGCCCGTCTTCTGCCGTCGCCGTCGCTCGGTTCTGGGCCGGACGGAGCCGCGGCCGCCGGCAATGGCGCGGCCACCAAGCTCTGGTGCTTGGTCTCCCCCGATGCTAGGGTTGGATGCTTGGTACGCCGCGGCCACACCAGGGGGCCCTGGCGCGTCACCGCTGGGCGTCCCGGGCCCCTCGCTCTCGCCGGCCGCGGCACCGTTCTTTCCCAGACGCGCCTCAGGCGGGCGGTCCAAGCAACGGCGGTGGGAAGATGACGACGGCGAGGAGACTGACGACGACTACCCCACGACATACCTAGAGGCCGCTCGTCGCCCGCCGAAGACGATGCACGCATCCCCTATGCGCCACATGACTCATGTTGGGCGCGGCAGGGTGGATGCCGTTCAGGGGCCTTTGCGGGGCCATGCTGGCTGTGGGCAGGCGAGGCACTACCGACCACGCCCACAGCTTGTGCACGGCTTGCCGGTTCGGCCAGTGGTTGGTCGCGTTCTTGCCCGCCAACGCCTTGGCCGCTGTGGACGGGTCTCCGCCTCCGACACCGATGGGTGGCGTGATATCCTCCCCCAGCTGGGGGTAGGGTCTGTTGCTGCCTCGACAGTGCCTCGCCCCAGCCAGAAGTAGCTTTCACAGGTCAAGAAGATCCCGGCTGAGCTCCTTGGCAGATGCTTCAAATGCCTCTCCTACTCGCATCGAGTAGCGACTTGCTGGTTGCCATGTCGTTGTCTACGGTGTCGTGGATTTGGGCACCTCGCCAAGGACTGTAGGCGTTCGACTGCTTCGACCTCAGCGGCGGGCGTTAGCCTGCCACGACACTCCACCCGCGACACCCGCATGGCCTCTCAGCACGCGCAGCACGGCGGTGTTGGGGCTGCTGCAGCGGGGGCTGTGGGGGGCGGCGACGATGTCGGCGGCACAGGGCTAGGCCAAAGGGCTCCGGCTCGGGCGTGCCAGCCGACCTGGAGAGGTTGCCATCTTCTCCTACTGTTGCCTTCAGTTTGGCCTCTTCTACTATCGCTTCTTGCCCCCATGAGGTCGATCGCTCTCTGTGGCATTGTGCGAGGACACTAGGCCTCCCGCTTGGGTTGACCCGATGCTCGATGAACTCGTTGCCTCGCTTCAGCTCGCTGCCTCGCTTGTCGCCAGTTGTTCGGTGGGTGCTTCGGCGCTTGGGCGCCCGTCTACTTCGCATGTGGCCCCTCTAGGGGCTCAGGCTAGGTTGGTGGACGCCCGTTCGCCACCACTGATGGTTCACCTCAACTTTGCGGATGCTGAGGCGTCGGGGGTGGAGGCTGAGGCCCCCTCGTCGCACGTCAACGACACGGGTCGGCTTGACGTAGAGGTTGGCGACGCGGCTCTTGCCGTGTCGGAGGTGGCCTTGGCAGTAGATCTTTGCCTTTCAGGCCCAGAAATATGTGGCTCGGGCGAAACATCCTCAGCGATGTTGTTGGCGGGGAGATCCCCTCCAGCCATGCCGGCTGTCGCTACAGCCGCGTTGTCAATTGAGGAGAGTTTGGAGGAGCGGCTCTGTCTTCCTCTGCAGACGCCCCTCATTCATGGGCCGCCGAGGTTGCGCAGACCTCGAACGCCAGCTCCCGTTACGTCGTTGCGGTGCAGTGAGCGCATTGCCGCCCAACCGCGCGAGGCAGACGTCACCAAACAGGCCTAGCGTGTTCTCACGAACAAGCTAGGATTGGAGACTCTGTCCCCCAATATTGGCTCCGACACGGTGCACAGATACAAGACGGCTTTCCGGGAGCCGCTTTCAGACTCCACCCATGACGCGCTACAACTTCTTCTTGGTGGGGAGTTCGACCCAGTGGCCATGGAGCTCAATATGATCGGGTTAGACGACGAGGACAACTAGCCCATCGGCACCAACATCTTTGTCGTTATAGTTTCATGTAATTACAACCTCGTGCGAGTGCGTAAGGGTGTGGGGTACGATTTTTGGTAATCTTCGGATTACCGTGAGTTTACCCTGTGTGTAACAAAACTCCTTTATTCTGCTTAATGAAATACGTGCTATAGCGCGTTCTCGGAAAAAAAATCCCAGCCGCATTTGCCACACCTCAGCGGTGGCAGCACGCAACCCCACCGTACGTTCAAGTCGATCAATCCTATAGATCCTCTCTCTTTCTATCCTTCTGTCGTCGTCCCCCGACCAGCATATTCTTCAGTCTCGGTTAAAATGTTCATCAAATTTTGTTACAATATGCACGCTTAAATTCCTGGAATGCTTATTCAATGAGCTATAGGATTATTGGTCTTCATCAGTATAGCACAAGGGAGAGGTATGCAGGGTTACCTCTCTAAAAAACCCCCTACTATACGCAATGCAAATTGGCATGCACAATCTCACCCTAAGTTGGTTGAGATAAAAATTGAATCAGGCACGTATTCCTTTTTTATATGATGGAAGACTTTATTAACAACTAAGGACAATATATCAAGTTGATACGTAGTCTCTACCTAACAAAAAAAGCAAACAATCAATAAAACAAAATAGATCAAACACACTCCAATAGCTATCAATCCATAGAGTAGACCACGACCCATGTGTCTGGAGGAAAAGTCCACGGTCACCTGCACCAATTGTCGGGGGGGGGGGGGGGGGGGGGGCGCTTAGTTTCACAACTAAAACCTATAAATCTGACTTCTCGAGGATGGACAGTACCAAGTATAGAGTCAATGGAAACTGCAAAGATAAGCAAATGGACCAACAAGTAGCTGCACCCCCTAGCAACACTAGTGGTTTCACATCTTTGGCTAACCATGTTCACCAACTACCGAGCATATGTAATACACATTGTGTTAGTCCAAAAGCGAATGAGTTGTGTTCCAAACTGCTCGTGCAACTCGGAATTGTCTCATCTTTGTGACATAAGGAGCATGTCGTACATCTTTGATAGTTGTGTTTAACTAAATTATCTTTGGGCAAAACAACTCCCCTACATAGGTACTACAGAAAACCTAAGTTTTAGTAGGGATTTTAGTTCCCACAAACGTATGCTTCAGTTGGGGGCACATGATTGGGTCATGGCTTGATAATGTGATTTCACTAAGAATTGATCATTTGGGTGTGATTTCAATGAAACACATCATGCTGTTCTACCAATGTGGCAATAAATTATTCTAGGCTATTAACTTCTGACCAATGAGATCTTTGTGCCATGAGGCTACTAACTTCTGACCAATGAGATGTCTGTGCCATAAAAAACGAGATCCAACCTAAGAGGAACTAGGTGTTTTTTCATTAAGAAGAGAAATAGATATACAAAATCAGTCTAAGAGAGGACTTGAACCTAGGTGGTTTTGTGCATGACCACAACTCCCAGGTTCCCACCAAACGACTTGAGCTAAGGCTCACATCCTTTTGTGCCATGGAACGTTTGGAGGGAAGGAACCGAGGACATTTAAAATGGTGATGAATTTAGGTCTTGCTATGTAGTAATGGAAAGGGTATTGATCCTACAGTGTAGCATTACTCAACTACTTCTCCCAGAACCTCATCTGAGATCCATCTTTAATAATAAAGGATCTAAAGGTAATAAACTCATGCTTCACGCTCATAAGACTGGACAAAAATGTAAGTTATATGGTTTTAATTTAACTTGTAGTAAGTTTAGATACTATCATACTATATTTATTACGTAGTAACTGTTGCCAAATATCATCCTACGTGAGAAACTTCAAGAGCCATTTACTCAAAAGGGTGATGTTCAGATCATGAATCCCTAGACCTTCTTCTTGATCTTTTGATTGGCACAGGATGTTCCACTTTGCAAGGCAATATTTTTACATCACCCTGCCAAAAGACACGTACAGTGCCGAAAGCGTTGACAAGACGTGGATGCACGCACGCACGCCGCAGGGACATGCAGGTGCAGGGCATGCGTAAAGGATCATGCATATGCAGGGGTGCTGGGCTTGTCAAGGCTGGGACTGGGAGGGCATGATGAGCCGTATGATCCGCTTGTTTTCGCCTTGTATGCAATGATGTGTCTGCCGGTCTCCTGGGCACTTGAGCTACTAGCTGCGTGTGCTGCTCCCCTCCGGCCCGCCCTTCCCAGTGTCTTGCTGTTCCTGCTGTGCGCGTGTGTATGCGCGTTTGGAAGGAACACATGAGGATGCTGAGCGTCCGTGCCGCTGCCGACCTTCACCTCTGCCGCTGTGCTCATGCTGGCCTGCCCTGCACTGAGCACTGGACACTCGACATTGAACCAGGAGCAGCAGATCGATCGGCATGCATGCCGATTAACGGGCGCCGTTGCAGTGCAGTAGGCACTAGCATCACTCCGCGTGGTGCGTGTACCGTCGCAACCCGTGGCGAATCATCGGAATCAACTTCATTACATGATATATGATTTTTCTTAAGATTGACATTAGTTTACTATAGAATTTACAAATTTGGTCGAGGTCGACGGACCCAAATGAACACCTCTTGATCCGCCTCTAGTTGCAATGCAAAGGCCACTACTAATGTGGACATAAATATACACCTATTTTTTCTCAAATACGCAAAAGATTTGAACATCTTTATAATTAAGGTTGAAATGTTTGATACAAACAACGCGCTTCCGCTTCCACGACATCCGAGTGCTCGCCGACCGGCATCTCCACCGTGCCTGAGCGTGATTGCTCACCTTCCTCCATCTCCATCTTGCCACCAGCCCGCCGGCCTTCTCCACCGGAGCGATGACAGCTCGCGCTAGATCCGTCGTGGCCTTCTCCGCTGGACCTGTTGCGGCCTTCTCCACCAGAGCAGCGAGCTCTATACCAGTGAACTCCACACGCCGACGAGCCTCCATTTCCAAGCAGCAAGGAAATGTTGCACCAAGTGCATGTTGCAAACATATGTTTCAGGTGTTTTTATATGTTTCAGAGGTATGTTGCAAGTGTTTGTATCGGTGTTGCAAAAGTAGATCGAGATGTTGCAAAAGTAGATCAGGATATTGCACGTGTTACACTGGCTATGCACGTATGTTTCAAATGTTTCATCTGTATCAGACCTATGTTGCAAGTGTTTTCATCTGGATATTGCAAAAGTAGATCTGAATGTTGCATATACATACATGTGTGCAAGCATATGTTTCAAGTGTTTTATACGTCTGTTACAAGTGTTATATTGAATATGTTTGCAATGGTTTTCAAGTGTTTTCATATGTTCTTGCAAGTGTTTCAAACGCATGTTTAAGTGTTTCGCCTGTCTTCTGGATATTTCAACAGTAGATCGGGCGTTACACATGGGATGCGCATGACATGGGAATCGGCTGGCGGCGCGGACGACGTCCGGGGCAGCGCGGGCCCACTGCTAGGGCGCTCTAGCAAGTCCCAATCTCAAATAATTTTTAGTAACTAACTGTTATGTGCACGACATCTAAATACTTCCATAATAGTCTCATAATCGACTTGCTAGTTATTACTAGGGTACCTTATTTTCATGTACGGTACATGCGTATAGCAGTGACCAAATGGATGAGACTTGTAAAGCAGGCAATAATATCTGTTCCTCTTCTCTCGGTCAACCTCCGCTCCGCATGACTTTTCTTGCCTGAGTCATTTGAGGATAAAAGTAAGAACAGTGATCATTCGTCAAAGTGGACGAATGTTTTCCTTGTCTCTGCCCCCAGTACAATCATAACGTTGGCTGCCAGCCCTTTCTGGCATGGCCGTTGTACCGTCGCTGTCGTCGTTAGGAGACCAAGGATTATTGGAGGGTCAAAGTTAGTCAGTTGGATCCAAAAGCCGCAATAACAAACCGTGCATGTACGTTCATGTCAAGCTGCAGTAAAGCGAGATCGAAGAGAGCCATTTTGACAGACGGGAACAGACCGCATGCACGAAGGAGAAGACGAAGCAAGACCATGCGTAGCACGGTAACAGCACTCTACGCACGAGAGGAATGGATACCAACGCAACGCAGCCCCAAATCTGGGCTGCCATGCCCTGGTCCGCGCCCCACGACCATGATTCTGTCTCCCCCGATTTCGTCCCACGGTGGACCTGCCCAACACTACCTCCGTCCGTCCCTCCCTGTCTAGGGTTTAGCCGTTTAGGCACTGGACGGAATGTAATAGTAGTATAGGAGCTCACTGCTCAGCAGGTAGGGAGGAGGAGGACCCATGCATGCATGTTTTCTCCGTGCCCATCATCATTCCCCTGCCCCCCGCACGGCCGCCGCAGCACAGCACCCATTCCTTCCCATCTCCCCCAGTGCATGCAGCAAAGCCCACGGTGCCGCTACTACACGGCTAGTAGGCCACGAACGTTGCACATGCATATATTGCTGCCTGCCTGGGTGCCTCTGCATCCTAGCGTAACTGGCCACCTGTAGCAGGGAAAAGCAGCCGCGTGCATGCATATGCATGCCAGCCACGCGCGGTTGCTCATGCGCGGCGCGGCGTAGCCGGCTGGCCGCGCGGACCCCTGCCCGTACTCTCCTCCTCCACCTCCTGCACGGCCTGCCTCATCGTCACTGCGCTGCCCTGCGGCCCGGCCGGCTCACCCACCGCCGTCGCCGTCGTCGTCCCGTTCGGCCTCTCGCCGCTGCTGTTCGGCCAGTCCACCAGCCAGCGGCATAGCGCGCTGCCAGGATACAACAGGGACGCGACCAATGTGCACGACACACACCAGCTGGGACTGGGATGAATGAACAGGAGTACAGGACGGACGACAAAACTTCCAGGGGATCCGATGTCAATTTCGGCACCCAGATTCGACACAGGCAGGCTAGTACGTAACTGAACTGAATGTACCGTTTGAGGAGCATGAATCGGGTCCTGCCGGCCGGCGCTGGGTAACCCTGCGACAGAGCCACAAAGTCAGAGATGCTCTCAAGCACGGTCCCCTTGCATTACAGGCTTGCAGAGCCTGACAACCATAGGTCAAACTATGCTACACACCACACCACAGCGAACACGCCGTATGGACCGTGGCCACAGAGCACTTAACCTTGTACACGCCGTATGCAGTCAGATCAAGGAGTACAATAAAATATAAACACTCCCAATCGATAGCTTGGTAAAACGCAACCATGACTAACAAGGGGACTCAGGTCCAGACGCATGCTTATCGATGCACTAACACAACAGTACCACACAACGACGGCATGCCAGGCACAAATTGCTGCAATTGCCATGTCACAGTAGTTGGGTTTAGGCAGCAACCCAACCAAACAGAGTTGAGTCAACACTCTACACCACAAATTGTATTCAAAACTTCAATGCTCTATTCAGCCTTCGGTTATAGGACAAGAATGTTTCCTTATTCCATCGTCAAATTGAAACTTGAAGATGCCCATCAGGGGAGGGGGAAGGGAAGAAGACAACAGTTAATTTTATGCCAAATTCAAACACATGTTTGTTCACACAACAAACATTCAGGATCCTTGCACAGCACAATGCCTCTGCACGCTGCAATAACCAGGGACCTGCGCATCCAAAACAAATCCAGCTGGTTAATAGGACTGAATAATGAGTTTCCGGACAGGCACTGCTGCCATCAGGGAAACAAAGACATAGCAAAATTGTCCCACAGCCACAGGTAACATGGTATAACAGTGTTATGTTCCAACGCTGCTTCAGGCCAAAACAAATAATGGCATAGAATAACCAAACCCGACCACATAATAGGATGATGAGAAGATTTTTTATTCCCAGAATCATCTGACACGGCCCTATGGGCTAGGCATGGGAGACAAGCAAACCAAAGGGTCCATATCATCAAAGCCACGATGACTATGGTTTCAGTTTCCAAAATAATAACAAAGAAAGCATCTATGCCAACTCAAATTGCAGCTTAAAACCAAGAGTTTGACCTTCAGCTAAGATGCACATCAACGCCATTATTCCTAACCCAGACTAGGGTGTGTGAACAGCCTAATGGAGTGTAACGGCTTCATCATACAGTGGCAGGTACCAAGAAAAATTGTACCTAACAAGTTTCAACACGGGTTGGGGGGTGGGTGGGTGGGTGGGTGAAGATGAATTTCGTAAAAAGCAAGTGTTGGGAGTCCCTCCAAGGTAGTATTAACAAAGCAAATACAAATGGACATTGACCAGCCAAAAGAGACTAGGTGTAGGTGTACTATTGTCATTATTATTATGTCGTTTGTTTCGGGTTGTCGGTTGTCACAGGCTGCAAGTGGAATTATCAGACAAGACTGCAGAAAAGCTAACAAGACATGGTTTACAGTGGGAAGGTTGTGACCATATGATCCAGATCAGACCCAAAAGATTCCTTAAATATCACATCCGATGTGTTTCAAATATCATGCATCAGATGCGCAAAGAGTAAAACTGCAGGCTGACAGCAGCTATTGGTCACACAAGCACAGTTCCTATTCCCTGTCCCCTGGTTTCCACAACGATTGCTAATGTTAACCAGATCAGTTATTAACATCACGCTTGAGTTTGTATCCAGCCATAAGCAACACAAGGAAAGCTAATATAGTAAAGAAATATAACCAATTAGGTGTTGCAGATGGAAATAAAAATTTACAGGCACTTATCCACTTAACAGGCCATATTATGCTTGTAACTGCAAACCCCATTGTAAAGTTCAACCAGTGGTTATCCTTTTCAGTGGAAATATTTGTGATCGGATACAATGCCCAAAAGTGTTCACACACACACACAAAAAAAAAAAAAGAGGATACAATGCCCAAAAGGTTAAAAGTAAAATCTCAATTTCCACTACAAGGTTACCGTTTTCACTTCATTAGGGGGTTACCCATCCTACTACTAGAGGAACGACTGCAAGATAGTCAAGGCAAGCCCAATGGGCAACAGATGAACAGACCTGCCTGTAGCAGGCTAGCCCCCTAGGCTAATAAATTTACGTTGCTTACATAGGAACAGTGTATGCGGTAGCGGACCCAGGGTATGCCAAGCAAAAATATCTCATATTTAATATGGCATATATAATTTGAACCCAGCAGAAGCTGACCCCAAGCAAGGATCAGGCATGCGGAGGGATACTCTGCAGACAGAAGTTGAACCTTTTTAGTTTGGACCTTCAAAATCTACCTAGTACCAAGAAAAAAGAAGATTGCTGCCGACAAATGGTGTTCAGTATTTGACAACGCAATGCAAAACTAGCACGTCGTCTTTATTTTTAGTAAAAGCCAAGACGCCACTGGCTGTGTGGTGTTAAGCAAAAATGTAATCTATCATGCGGGCCGTTTTGGGCCATCATATATATAATCTAATCAGGTGGGGATCCATCCCCCCCATTGACCGTCAAAAAAAAAATTAGGGTAGGCCTAGGCCTATGTGGCTTTTTAGTTTGGACCTTCAAATCTACCTAGTACTAATAAGGTCTAAATTTTAGGGTAGGCCTAGGCCTACGTGGCCTAAGGATGGGTCCGCCCATGGCAGTATATTGTATTCAAGGATCAGTTTGGTATTGCATTTTCCTGTTATAAAATGAACTCATAAGAACCAGATTAAATTGAAAGAACAAGGGCTTATTGCAGAGAATTTAAGATCAAATGCTATAAAGTACAAGCAGCGTGTTGAAGAGTTCAACTCAAAGGGTCTGGAAAATCTCTAACAATGAAGCTAAAAGGAGTGCATTTGATTCTTCATGTGGCATCCCCCTGAAGACGAGTATATTACCCCCACCCACCAAATGACCTAACATTCTGGAAAGTATTGCAAAAGTGCTAAGTGGTGGTACCATAAAAAATTTGTGATATGAAATGGCAACTCCATTTCATTTAATGTTATGACACCTCAGTACGTTATAAAATGAAACTTGGGCAAGTTCCTTCGAATTCAACATTGCTTGCAGCAACCTGTAGATATAGTTGAGAAATATTCTGCTTCTTGGCATAGGTAAGCTATGACATGTTTACCGTACAGGTTTTGATTAAATTTGATGCTTCACTACAATGATGTGTCTCCCTTTATGTGTCTCCCTGTTTATCGTCTCTTTTGGGTTTCATCTCTAGCCTACCCCAACTTGCTTGGGACAAAAGGCTATGTTGTTGTTGTTGTTGTTGCTTCACTACAATGATGTGTTTGGAATGACATGCCTGCATAGCTAAACTAAATTGCTAATCTGTACATTGTCCGCTTTAATTGCACAAAGCTTCCGATATCAAAATTGGTTCAATAAACAAAAATCTAGGCCTTGCTAAACCACTGTTTCTTCCAGTGACTTGAGGAGCTACAAGCTAGAATAGAGTTCTAGTTCTAATATCACCAAACAGTAATATAGAATCTGTAACCAATTTGAGGTGGTTTGGGGGCCCTAAAAATTCAGATCACCGGGCAGATATCATGAGGTTCCATTAAGCTTCCTACCAGCTACACTGATCTCTGAACATTTTAGCACTGTTGTGTACTCGTGATACATGAACATCACAACTCAAAATATAAAAACCTATGGACTATATAACAGCATAATGGTTGGAACTGCAGCTAGTCCTGGGCCGCAAAAAAAAATCTGGACTGGTATGAGACGTTAATGTATATCAGTGGCTTGATTTTCATGTCGCAAATTCTTAATATTCGCAGCGAGCTAGCATCATGCTCCCAGGAATCAAGAGTCACATTTCTGTGTCCTAAATTAGCTCTACAAGTGCTACTCGGCTACAGCAGCTCCTGAAAACCCTAGCCATTCAGTCAGGAGCTTAGTCTGGAATGTCTACAAATTAACTAATGTCCACGCCATAGATGACGGATCACCTGCCCAATGTCGCTTCCCCTGACAAAAGGGCGCACGATTCGCCACTCACCCAATCGGAATCCCTAAGAACCCGAGACAATATGTGGCCTTCACATCCAAATCACGAACTCAGTCACAGCAGCAGAGCTAAATCCCGAAGAAAAGAAATTCAAAACGGCGTGACGGAGTCGGAGCTCACCTAAATCAAACGGATCGGGCCGGGGCCGCATCAGGCGAGCTTTGCGGTGGCAGGGATGAGGCCAATGGAGGCGCCGCCCTTGACCTTGGCCTCCTGCGCCTCGCGGATCTTCTGCATCTTGAGCATCCGCTCCATGACGAGCTCGTACTCGCACTTCTCGTAGGCGTGGCGCTCGGGCTCGCACTTCCAGGGGAGGTAGAACTCGGCGACGCGGCACTTGTTGAGCGGGATGAGGAGGTGCGCGCACTGGTCGCGGTAGGCGAGCGGCACCCGGGCCTCCGCCATCTCGGCCTGCGTCGCGATCTGGGGCTTCGAGGAGCCGAGCTCCACGCCGGCCGCCGCTGCCGCCGCCTCCATCTGTCACTCTCTCGCCGGCGAGGTCGTCCCGTCGATGAATGGGTGAGGCACAGAGGCGGGTTTGGTGTGGCTTGTGGACGGGCGGGTGGTGACTGGATCTGGGGCTTGGGTATGGGCTGACTTGGGGTGGCTTTTGGACCTAGATTGTGTCCTGGAAGGCTGGAACGGCGGAAACGGGTTTTGTGCGGGCCGGGCGTCTTTCTCCTTTTTTTTTAAAAAAAGTCCATATTAACTCCTCAACTTTCGTAAAAGTCCGTTTTTCCTCCCTAAACCTTAAAACCGGGCAAAATAACTCCCTCAACTTTTAAAATTGTTCATCCTACCTCTCTGGCCCGGTTATAAGCGTTTTTGAAGGTGGTTTTATCTTTTTCTTCTTTATTTATTTTGGCTGAATCTTCGAAAAATCATAGTAAATCACAGAAAAATTATAAAATAGAAAATCTAATTTTTTAGACTCAAAATGAGTAGATTTACACAGTGAACATATAATATGGTATGCTTTAGTACAAAGTTTTTGTTGTAGCTTTAGATCTATGATTTTCTGTAATTAAATGGAATAATTCATACCTACAGTTTCTATGGTTCAATTGTGGTAACTTTTTTATGGTGAACTAATTATTGCATGCTTAAACTGTAGTAAAAATTTCATACTCATTGGATCATGTATAACTTAGTTATAGATTTTATTTAGGTTTATGCTTGTTAAATATAAATAAATCTATAACTAAGTTATACGTGATCCAATGAATATGAAATTTTTACTACAGTTCAATCATATAATAATTAGCCCACCATAAAAATTTCATCACAATTGGACCATAGAAACGGCAGCTATGAATTATTCCAACTAATTACAGAAAAGCATAGATCTAAAATCATAACAAAAACTTTGTACTAAAGCATGCCATATTATATGTTCACTGTGTAGATCTACTCATGTGGAGTCTAACAAAATTGGATTTTCCATTTTATGATTTTCTGTGATTTACTATGATTTTTCAAAGATTCAGCCAAAATACATAAAAAAGAAAGAGACAGAATTGCCTTCAAAACTGCTTATAACAGGGCCATGGAGGTAAGATAAATGGTTTTAAAAGTTGAGAGGGATGTTTTGTCTAGTTTGGAGTTCAGGGAGAAAAAACGGACTTTTACGAAAGGTGAGGGAGGTAATGTGGACTTTTTCCTTTTTTATACTTCTCATTTCATTTCTAGACGGTTTATATCTATATCTATATTTATACCTAATAATAAAGAGACAAAATTTCTTGTGCAAAATCTTTCATCCAACTAAGACATTGACTCGACTACAGTTTACGTTTTTCCATTTTCATGTTAGTCCTTTTTCTTTTCTTGGATTTCTTCTTTTTCCCGAGCCTCCCCTAACTAGCTATGTGGATGGTGGTTTGACAATGAGGTAGACATGAAAACAGATCAAGTTCAGCTGCCAAAGATTTTTTCCAAATCGAACCCACCACGGACAGGTCTCCCGATGTGGCACATGGACAGATTGATGATGGGGACGTGAGTTGGGATGATGTTCTGAAGCACACCGGATCATCGAGAGGATGCAGACGGCAATCGCAACGCAGTGGAGCTGCAGAGATGCATGACGAGGCATTGGGTGCAGGTTCCTGTGAAGCTTGGCAGCTTTCGCGCTGGTTCTGCTGCACTCCGTGGTGCTGGGGTGGCTGCGCAGCGCGTCGCTAGGGCCAGGGGCAGCGGGCGGCGGCGCTATGGTTTCTCTTGTACGACAGCTCTGTCCTCTATGCGTCCGATGAATGAGTAGAGTCGATGGGAGATGAGAGAAATAGGCTTGCAATCGACAATCAAATGGGCCTGGAGTCCGATGAGCCATGACCAAAAAATGAGACAGTCAATGCATATAGACCTGCAACCCGAACACTAGAATGCATTCGTATTTTCTTATCCGTGCAATCTATTTTTTAGGGAATCCATGCAATCTAAAATTATAGTACTAATAAATATTTATGTAAATAAATATATTGGAATCATGTTCTCATTTCATAGCTACGTTCCAGTTATATCGTCCAAATTATCTAGGAACCATGTTCTATTCTGCGAATCAATCGTCCCGAAGAGATATATCCTCACGAACCCGAAACTTAAAATTTTCGATCCACGTATCCGTTCCTCACACCCTTCGTATCGGGAACTTTGTGACACTGGTACAAACCAAACCAAAATAAATTGAAAGCAGCAATGTGTTCGATCTGCTGTTCCTGGAGTTCTAACGTATAAATTAAGTGAACAAATTGTAAAATTATATTTATACAAATAAATGATTTTTCTTTTTTTTATATAGCTCTCACGTACAAGCATTTATTTCTTTTCCGTTGCAACGCACGAACATATTTGCTAGTAGGAGAAAAAAATATCATGACTCACAAGGCTACCTTTTAATTGGTGTAATTTAATAGCCAAGCTACCTTATAATTGGCATTATTGGATGCTAAGTAATACTCCTCCTATTTCAAATTATACATGTCATTTTAACTTTGATCGAGTTTATATTGAAATATATAATATCTAATAAATATCTTATGTACCATGTTGATATATATTTATTATAACTAAGTCACAACAAAAGAAATTTAAAGTAACTAACAATTTGGAACGGCGAGTATCATTTACTCTTATATCCTTTCAAACTTTTAGATAGAATAGAAATATCAACTAAAATCGAGGCCACCCTTTATTTACCCTGTTCCGCTAACCCTGCTAAATTTAAATGCTTGCAATCAGATCAAATATGACTATGCATAGAGTAACGGTATGCGGATGCAAATAGATGAGGTTCATTTTTTTTTTTGCCACAAAGGCTTGAAACACCCCTCACTTTGAAGTTGAGGTCTTGAGGAGACAGTATTGGTTTAGACGCCGCTTGGCTTGTGGTTATGTCATATGGCAGTGGTCTTGACTTTGATTAAAAAACACAAAAGTTGTCATATCCTACTAACACGATAAATTGTTTTTAGCACTTTGGTTTAGGCTTCTCATGTAAAACGTGACAATAAGAAATCAAGACAATAAATTAGTGATTTCATGAGAAATAAAAAAAATTAGAAAACAAATCAATATATTGGAAGCTCTCGTGTAACCTACATGAGAAATCATTGACAAACATGTCCGTTTATTGTGAAAAAACATATAGTCTATTGTGCGGTAATCTGAATAACTTGTGCTTCAGAGATTTATGCAATAATCACTGACATATGTTCCAATGTATCTTGAAATCGAACTCCATACCATGGCTAGACATATGTTGTTCTAATCTAAACATGTCTTATGAATCTAGACCACGGAAGGTACAGAGAGGTATGCAAGGGTGCTATGGGAAGTAAAATATATTAGGTGGAAGAATCAAGTATGCTTTAAGTATTAGGTATATAGAAGAGATATGGTTATATACTTATATACTCCCTCTGTTCAAGAAAACATATAATTTTAGTACAATACCATGTTTTAGTATATCACGTTTGACCAATTATAGATAAATAAAAAACTATATATATTTATAACATCAAATAAATATCATTAGATCAAATATGATATATATTTTTATAATAAATTAATTTTGAACCATAAATATAAATATTATTCACTAAAAACTTGGTCAAACATGAATAGCTTTATCTGGCACGTAATGCATAGTTGCACGTTTTCCTGGACGGAGGGAGTATTCAGTTGCTCTAAGTTTAAAGCAGGTACAATAATGGGCTTATAGCTAAGCTACTCAATATTTTTGCTGATATGGAGGAGAGAGGAGAGGAAAGATAAGAGAGCTTGGCTCTCATGCGAGCAACAAACTGGATACGGAACCATAGGTATATGTGGACTCAAACAAAAGTGTATGTGAAAAGGAATAGAAAAGAGAAAGTAAAACATGATACTATATCTATCTATACTATAAAAGAGCGAAGGAATTGAAAAATACAGGTTACTTGGAAATTTCTACCCACCCTATGTTTTAAACCTTAGATCGTAGATCCAACGCATCTAATCCTCCGTCCTAACCTGACAAACGGACCCGGCCGAAAAACTTTTAATTCTTTACGCGTGTTTATACGTGTGGTTCCTCGGATTGCTATTTTTTTCTCACCAAAAAAATTACCCAACCCACACCCTAGGAACGTCGGTCTCTACAATTGTTTTTTCCAAAAAAAAATTAAAAAAATACAGGTTACCTGAAAATTCCTACCCACCCTATGTTTTAAAGCTTAGATCGTAGATCTAACGCATCTAATCCCCCGTCCTAACCTGACAAACGGACCTGGCCGGAAAACTTTTAATTCTTTACGCGTATTTATACGTGTGGTTCCTCGGATTGCTATTTTTTCTCACCAAAAAAATTACCCAACCCATACCCTAGGAACGTCGGTCTCTACAATTGTTTTTTCCAAAAAAAGGAATTGAAAAATATAGGTTACCTGAAAATTCCTACCCACCCTATGTTTTAAACCTTAGATCGTAGATCCAACGCATCTAATCCCCGTCCTAACCTGACAAACGGACCCGGCCGGAAAAATTTTAATTCTTTACACGTGTTTATACATGTGGTTCCTCGGATTGCTATTTTTTTCTCACCAAAAAAATTACCCAACCCACACCCTAGGAACGTCGGTCTCCTCAATTATTTTTTCCCAAAAAAACGTACCCGCCTATACAGAACGTCGGTCTCTCTTGTTTTTTCAAAATGAACCCGCGTATACCTGTTCCTGACCCGCCCGTGTACCCGCATCACCCCCCTCCCATCAATCACGCAGGCCGCATCGGGTTTTTAGGGTTTTTCCCTGCCCCGCTTGACAGTTGACACATGAAAAACCTAGGCCCGTGCGCGATCACCGCTCCTTGGCCCCGCGCAACTCGCGATTCCACCAGGCGACTCCTCGACGCTGCACGCTCAGGCCCTTGATACGACGGCTTCAATACGGTTCCAATCGACGCCGCAGTCGGGGCGAACGGCGTCGTGCTCGCCGACGACGGTTGGTGACTGAAATTCTCCTTAGCTTCCCTCGCCGCCCACGCGCACATCGACGGGCTGCTACACACGATCGGCCTCAGGTACGTCATGCCAGAGGTATTGCCAACATCGTCGGCAGCCATGACTGAGGGCAAGCCTGCCTGGGCCGCGGCCTGCCAGTGAACTGTTCGACGTTGCTACGACGTCACCAAGGTAAGCACGTGGGCTTCACCCTCAAAAACACACTCCATTGAGGAGACACGAACTACTTCCTGCAAGGCTTCAGATGCACTTGAGCCACAAACTGAGACTACTCAGCGAGCATTTGGTGGAGATGGGTGAGGTGGAAATGAAGCGGCACTGGGATTAGCGCTATTTGCATAAGGTGAGTTTCTTTTTCTTGAGCCATGATGAATCTGGAGTTTAGTGATTAACCCAGTTCTTTCAGACTGACACGATGGATTAGGAGGTGAGGATTGAGTTGGAGGGGCTATTGTGCACAACAAGGAGGTCAGGAAACAAACGCATTGCATTTGAACACTTGAATTGAAAAAAATTGAAAAAAACAATATTGGTCTATTTTTTCTTAATATATATTCACGAGAAACTCTCCATTGTTGATATATACGAGAAAATCTCCATTGTTGATATATACTTGAAATTATTCTTCTCATTGAACTTACGAAAGAACTGCCTTCGCACAGGGGGCTTCCAACCAAGAGGTTTCAGCAGAGAGAAGCAATTACCTGAATAATTGGGCCACGTAATATAACTAGGTGAGTAATTTGCAAAGAAATATAAAAATCTTTATCTTAGAAAAAACATCATCATATGAAGTGCTTGTTTCTTTTGGCGGAAGCCATTGTGATAATAACTCTTTCAGTTTGAAATTAGTATTTCTAGCATGCATTGCTTTTGACAGGTAATTTTACCTACGTGAAACCATGTGATGCTTGGGTTTCTCTTTATAAAGTGCACAATGAAGCTACCATAACAAATGTTCAAGGGAGGCGTACGATGCCTCAAGGGATTGTTCATGATGTGTCCAAGATTGCATCACTCGACAATATCTGATCGCTTAGACAACACCTCTATTTCTATTTCACCTGGATGAGCTATTTCATTAAGGATATATTTGGGTAGAGTTTGGTTTGTTCATTTCGGCTATGCATCGTGCCAACGCTAGATAAAAACAAATCTTTTTTTAAAAAAACTTTACATATGTTGACATTGTTACCAACTTGGAACCTTTCGATGGACTCACATTTCAGAACGGTGAGTGCATCGTTGTCATTGATACCTCTTATTTGTTGGCTGCAGGTTCGTTTTACCTCCGACAATGTTCCCTTTTATCCCAATATATATATGATTATGAAGATCAGTGCATATTATTCAGGGTTTAGGTTTAGGGTTTAGGGAGGGCTACATTAGTTCGTCATGTCGGAAAAAATTCATCCATTCAATCTGGGATGGCAAAACATTATATTCCTTAGGGAGAGCACTAGGGGATTTTAAATATAGATTTTGATATATGATCATGCTCTGCTTTTCCATCACATGTGCTATATAATTCTAAATATTGTGACGCATCATACAACTTCAAAATTATATTTTCTTTTCTATAATATAACATCATCTATCACAAATAAACCATGTCAATTTTCATACCACCATTAGTCTATTATTGACATAGATACTTTACATGGCCCCACCGTTTAGACGGGAAAGAGACAAAATCATGGCTACGTTTTGTATCCTATAATATTTTTTTACAAATAATATTAAAATATCAAGTATCACAAATATAAGCACGTGCGTGTCGCACGTGCACCTTTACTAGTAATAATAAAAAACTTCTCTAAAGTCAAATAGAAAATAACGCTCGCCTCTTACAACTGACTTACAGTCGTAGGCAGAAAAGATCGAGGTACACATGCGGTGGCGGCGGCGTCATCTCGAGTGGTTTCTTAGCCCACACAGCCCAATCTAGCCTCCCAAGATTTCAGCCCAATGCGCATTGGCGAGGGTTTCCCAGCGATGGGCAGCGTGAGACCAGGTCACGTCCGTGCATGGCGAGGATCGTGTCCTTGTCGTGTGAGGCGGTTGCGCTGCATGGCATCGTGCGTGGCGTGGCCGTGGCGTCGTCTAAGCCAAGCCATGTTCAACTTGAAACAAAGGATACTTACTGCAACTCTAATCATGAGAGGAACGAATTGCTGGATCGTGGTCCGTGGACATGGTACGTTCAATTTTCATCAGTTCAAACACAATCCAATCCTCACGGAGAATGAGAAGATATATACCATGCAAAACTTTATTTTATTGAATTCATTCAAAGAACAATCTGTAACAAGAAGTCGCCGAAGTGTCCTACTGAGAACTGAAAATGCTAAGAACAACAACTACCACTACGGTGATGATGTTCAATGCAGATTTGCAGCCAAATTTAAACTACAACTACCACTACGGTGATGATGTTCAATGCAGATTTGCAGCCAAAATTAAACTAATCAATGGGGGTAATGCGCCGTCATAAACATGAACACCGGCGTTCGTTAACATAATAACGATAACAAGACAATTAAATGCACCAAAATTAAACATGATGCCAGCACCTACTCAATCTACTACGTACGTACGGATCAGCTATAGACAGACGTCATCGTCATCGTCAGGTCAGGTCAGGGGTCAGGAACACACAACAGCAGCAGCAGCGCTGGCACGGCCGGCGTTGTCAAAAAGGGACAGCCGGCCATCGATCGCGCGCGCGGATGCAGGCGGCGGCCTTGCCGAGACCGGTCGACTCGATGCCGCCGTCGTCTCACTGGCCCTGCCGCAGCGACGCCACGAACCGGCTGAGGTCCCTGCGCACCACCGGGTTGGCCTTGAGGGCGTCGTCCTTGGCCACGGCGTCCACCAGCGTCCTCGGCACCAGGCACTTGCCCTCGGCCGCCAGCCGCTCCTGCACGCTGCCGCACGCCAGCAGCGCGTGCATTCGCTCCTGCGCCATGGCCGACGGCATCTTATCCTCCTGCATCTGCATGCATGCATGCACGCACAGGGATTCAGTTACACGAAACTGCGAGGCAGTGATGAGGTGACTTGAACACATTGGGACATGGATCGACATTGAGAAATGCAATGCAATGCAATGCGTGCGCGGCGGTTGCCAGCCAGTTTTTAAGCACCTCGCTTGAGCCGGCGGCGCGCATGAGGGCGAGCACGCCGACCTGCGCCTGCAGGAGCTTCACGTGGCGAGCGGCCTCCTCCAGCATCTCGGCGGTGTTGAGATTGTGCGCCCCGGGGATGAGCCGCGCCAGCTCGGCCGTCTTCTCGCTGATCCGCTTCCGGCGCTGCCTCGCCGCCGACTTCTGCACGGACTGGCACGAGCCCCCGCCGCCGCCGGTGGCCTTGTTGGCGTCCGCGCCGCGCACGAACACGAGGGGCTCCGGAACCTGCGTCGGGACAGGGACCGGGACCGCGGGCTGGGGCGGCAGTTGCTGTTGCAGGACGTACTCGTCGCTCATCAGGGCCCCCGTCATCGCCGGCACCTGCTGGCTACCAGTGCCAATGCGCTGCCTCTTGCCGCAACGCCACTCGGCCCCGGTGGCGGCGTCGCTGGGCCGGGGGAGGCTGAGGAGGTCGTCGAGCGCGGCGTTGGAGGAGTCGAGCGGGTCGTACACGAAGCCGAGCAGCGCGTCGGTGACCTCGGAGTGGTGGTCGTCGTCCTGGAGGAAGCTCATGTCCGCGGCGTCCGGGGCGGGGAGGCGGTGATGGCCGAACAGCGCGGCGGTTGTCGGGTGGAAGCTGAGCGCCATGGGTCGTGGCGGGCGGGGTGGTTGCTTTGCTCTCTCTGCCTGCCTGCCTTCGTGCTTGTGTCTCGCTGCTGCGCGAATCAATGGCTCGAGTCAAGGGGAGGAGGAAGAGGAGGCGGCGGGCTGGAGTGTAATAAATAACCCCCCCTTGTCTTGGATTCTCCGGGGCGGTTAAGCCTCTTCCACTTTCGTAGCTCCCGGACCCCACCTCGTCCTCAACTCGTGTACCCGCCACCACGTGTCGCCTCCTCCTCCCTTGTCTCATCCGGACGCCGCGCGCGCGTGCGTGCGTTGCAGTGTCTTTGTGACTTGTTGCCATGGGCTCATGGCAGTACCAACTTGGGAACACTACACCACGCTCCACGCTACACTGTCCATACCAGTAAAACTCTCGTGCCATGGGACGTGTCACGTGTCAGTGTCCGTAAAAGCCTCGATGTACCGAGCTGAGCGTGTTTCGCTCCCGTTGTATTGGAAATTGAGGTTGGTTGGACTTGGACCGGATGTCCGAAAGAGCCCACCGATCCGTTGTAGCTGGGCTCCAGTGGTAATGTGCAAGGAATGCGTGTGAAACGAACGAAGCCTACACAGTTTTCGGCCTTCTGGATAGCCCGGCCCCTTTCGTCGGATAGCCCAGCAACACATTTTCCTGTCCGGAGGAAACGGCCTGCCCACTGCCGGTACCGGCGGCCTCTTTCTGCCTTCGCTCGTGCCCGTTCCACAAAGCAGGAGGAAAAAATATGGAAAAAGGCTGGGTTTAGTTCCAAATTTTGGAGCGCCAAAATTCACTGTAGTATTTCGTTTGTATTTAGTAATAATTGTTCAATCATTGACTAATTAGGCTCAAAATATTCGTCTCGCAAAGTACAACCAAACTGTACAATTAGTTTTTTATTTTATTCACATTTAGTACTCTATGCATGTATCGCAAATTTAATGTGACGGGGAATCTTTTTTTGCATAGTGCACTTTTCAAGTGATCTAAACACAGCCAAAGTCTACTTTTCCTCCTCCAACTTTCGCGAAAGTCTGTTTTTCCTCCCTCAACTTCAAAACCGGACAAACCACCTCCCTCAACTTTTCAAACCGTACATTTTACCTCCCTACAGCGGTTTTGAAGGCGGTTTTGCTACAGTGAACGGTAGTATGCTACAGTGAACGGTGGTTTTGCTACAATGAACGGTAGTATGCTACAGTGAACGGTAGTATGCTACAGCGAACGGTGGTTTTGCTACAATGAACGGTAGTATGCTACAGTGAACGGTAGTCTGTGTTTTTCTTTTTCTTTTTATTTATTTCGGCTGAATCTTTGAAAAATCAAAAAATAAAAAAATCCAATTTTGTTGCACTTCACATGAGTAGATCTACACAGTAAATATATAATATGGTATGCTTTAGTACAAAGTTTTTGCTATGAAGGTTTTGTCTTTTTCTTTTTTATTTATTTCGGCTGAATCTTTGAAAAATCATAGTAAATTACAGAAAATTCATAAATTGGAAAATGTAATTTTGTTAGACTCCACATGAGCATATCTATACAGTGAACATATAATATGGTATGCTTTAGTACAAAATTTTTATTGTAGCTTTAGATCTATGCTTTTCTGTAATTAATTGTAATAATTCATAGCTGCAGCTTCTATAATTATTTTTTAGACTAAAGCATACGATATTATATGTTCATTGTGTAGATCTACTCATGTGGAGTTCAAAAAAAATAGATTTTCTATTTTATGATTTTTCTATGATTTACTATGATTTTTCAAAGATTCAGCCAAATAAATAAAAAAGAAAAAGACAAAACCTTCATAGCAAAAACTTTGTACTAAAGCATACCATATTATATGTTCACTGTGTAGATCTACTCATGTGGAGTGCAACAAAATTGGATTTTCCATTTTATGATTTTTTTGTGAGTTACTATGATTTTTTAAAGATTTAGCCGAAATAAATAAAAAAGGAAAAAGAAAAAAACACGGACACTGTATCAAAACCACATGTTACTGTAGCATACCGCCGTTTACTGTAGCGAAGCCGCCTTCAAAACCGTTCCAGGGAGGTAAAATGCACGGTTTGAAAAGTTGAGGGAGGTGATTTGTCCGGTTTTGAAGTTGAGGGAGGAAAAACAGACTTTCGCGAAAGTTGGGGGAGGAAAAGTTCAAAAAAAAAAATATCGGCCACGGTCGATGATGCTGCGCCTGCTCGCTCGTCCTGCGTACGATTTGCATGGAAACAGGGGCGGAGACCGGACCAGAGACTGCCGCCGGTCCAGTCCAGAGACTCCTACTGTTCGTACAGCGGGCCGGGGCAAGTTGCTGACTGCTGACCGGTGCTTCAGTTTTGCTTCCAGATCGACGCTGTCAAGTACTGTGGTAGGCTGGCGAGAGAAACCGATGCGTAGCAGCCACTGCTGTCCGTGTCCCCGATGCTTTGCTGCTGAACAAAAACAACACACAGATGTATCCTATCCTATCCGTCTGAACGTCACTGAACACCCCTGGTCTGGTCACCGTCTGAACACCATGGACCACTCCGCCGTGACCGTGCGTCCGTTTACACTGGCCATAGGCGTCCACAGTTACGCACACATGGGGCCCGTATGAATGTGCAAGGCCATATGCTGGAGCCGGTCCAAGGACGAGCGCTAGCTAATCTTTGGCCATTTGCTCTTACAAACTAATTAATAATATCCGGGACGTACGAGGACTAACCAAACGCGAACCAACGAGCTGCCCTTTGGCAGCTACAGCCGGCCATATGATTCCTCCGGCTGCCAGCGGAATCTCCGGCCCGTGCGTCGCAACAAAAGCCCGCGCAGCCGCAGCATCCCCCGCGCGTCGTCCTGGATGGGAGACGGCCTCCCGTTCGCGTACCTGCTGCCGCCGTCGCTGTCCCTGTCCGCCCGCGCGGCTCACTCCGCCGGATTTGACCGAGGACCGCGCTGTGTGCCGTGTCCTTGGATCGTCTCCGTCGACCGGTGGTACTTGAGCTCGTCGTCACCGGTTGGCGAGCAGACGGTAACTGGCGCTGTCACGCTGTCATCTCTGTGCTGTGCATACGAGAGCTTAGTAAGTACACCGTCCAGAAATGGGGTTTATATTACACGGGGTTTTGCATTGTGTGAGCTCATGTAGGTTTTCTTTTTTGCGAACTGAGCTCACGTAGGTTTGACGTCTTGTGCGTGAAGCCGTGAACCATACGGTTTTTTTTTTGGATAATGATGAAACCAGAAACCATATGGTTAGGCAGCGGATAACGGCGTAGCTGATAGACTGTTGTAAACAAGGACGCGCGCCACAGCAGGGTGCGTGTCGACATGGCCGGATACTCCGCATTAGTTAGCAGTTGCTAATGAACAGGAGTATTAGATTAATTAATCGATAGATTAATCGGCGCAGACGTACTGAGCGCTGACATGACACACGAGACATAGCGTCAGGGTTATTAATAACTTATTAAGCATGTACTATGTATGTCCCGGGCAGCGTGTGAACGGACGATCCACATGCATGTGCTCGATCGCTCACTTGTAGGCTTGTAGCTAGACACTGACGCGCATCTCTCTAGCTCGGGGTCTTGGCGAGCCGAGCTCATCATCGAGGGAACAAGAGCAAGCCTTGTCTTATAACCGAGCCATGTCATGTGTAGACTATTTCTATAGACAAGTCATACAATAATAAAAGCTCTTTATAAATTCTAAAAATATTTTTTAATCATGTGGAACCCACAACTAACTCCCACTCTCTCTCTCTCCTGTTGTTCTCATCCGCAAGCTGATTTCAAGAATCGAGATCAGCAGTGACCACACAAACATCTAGGAACCTGTGATTAGCCGATCAACGTCGCCCAACTCCTTCTCTCTCCTGCTTTCTCTCTCTTCCACCTAAGACTTTTGAGTTGTCTTGACTAATAGCCAAGCTGACATTGTTTATTGTACATGCTCCGAGGCAAGTGTCGTCGCCGGCCGGCGGAGTCGTCGGCATCGGCAATGGCATGTTCCCCGCCCGGAACAGCCGGCCGGTGTGCGAGGGCCCGCGTGAGATGCGAGCTGGCAACGCCAATCATCACGTACACGTACGGATCCACTCTCCTGCCCGTGTTGACCAGGCGCTTTGCTGCAAAGGTTTACAGTTTGCTACTGTTGTAACGAACGCAGATTCGAGCACCATCGCGCGGCCATGCCTTGCCTGCCCGCCAAATATCGACATGCTCATTGAAGCCGTACTGCTTCCGAGCTGGCCCGCCACCTTGGAGCCCCTTTGAAGAGCACTATCGGTGAGGCGAGCCGTACAATGATAGCAATTTATTTCAGATTGCAATAATAATGCTATTATTACGACATAACGTTGCAACGGAATCGCAAAGGCAGGAGCAATTTATTTTTCCCAGTTGATAAATATAATCATAACTAGCTCTATGATCGATTGATCGTTGGTCAGTACTTCCTCGTACCACAAAGGCGAATCCATTCAAATATTCACATGTTCTCTAGATTCCAAGTAATGTAATTTTCTTAGAAAGGTGGTACAAACCTCGTCTTGTCGGTCATCATGGTTTTAGATATTGGTAATCAAGTTGTAATATTTTTGACAAGAATCATCCAATAGTAAACTTATAAAGTAGGAGTACTTTATTTTGCAATGGATAAAAGCTATTAGGACCATCCACAGCTATGGATATCAAATCAACTTTATTTTGCTATCAACAAAGGAGAAGCGGCATCACCCATAAATAATGGGTCATCGCTGATATCGCTTTAACTACTAATACGAACGAGGCATCACCGAGTCACTAATCAGATCATTGCTATGAATTTCATGTGAAGTTCACCGTGAATTTTCACCAATAAACTTCCCGCGTTTCTAAGGGCACACAAAGAAAGCTGTTCAACAACTATTCAAATAAAGAAGACCTCGCCTACTTACTAAAATCAAGTCAAACTAATTATGAATGTATACAGTAGTATAAGGTGGCACTCAAGCAATAATGAAATGCTTGGGAAATTGCAAGATGTTTACAAATGAAGTACCATAGTTGAAATTTATTGAGACATTTCAATTGAAATTACACTTCACTTGTCAAGTCACTCAACTTCTAAACAAAGCACACGCATCACACTAGAAAGTCAACGAGCTTAGAAATGAAGCACAAGCACCATGATGGTCCTATAATATTTTTATAAAATTATACACTGTTTTTAGATATTGGTGATTAAAATCTAAAGTTTTGATAAACAAGAATCCTAATAGGTAATCTTATATCGCGAGCTAACATAACAATAATCCACAAACGAGAGTGGAGTGGTAGAGGGAGGGGGGTTCAAGCCGCCTACCAGCCGCAAGTAGGGGGCAAGGACGTAGCCAAGAGGCGTCTCCCGAGTCACGATGCGCCCTGACTCTATCGCAGAAAAGCCCACCAAGCTCACAAACTCTTCAATCTCCTCCTCCATCCTGGCGCCAAGAATCCGTCCCTCACCGACCCGTGCGTCCTCCTCCTGTGTCGCCGCCCCCAGCGACCCGTGCCTCTCCAGTGTCGCTCGGGGCCCGCCCTAGCCGGGTGACGGCCCCGAGCACTTGGAGGTCGACGCCGACCGCCTCATCTAGACAGGCGGCTGTGTCTTCTTATCCGTGGCACCAGCGGACGAATATTACGCCCCACTTTATCACAATGATGACCAAGATGAGCCCACCGACAACAATTACTATCCCAATTCCAGCCTCCTCCATTTTAATAGATAACTGTAAATCTAGACACTGTTAATTATTGTAGAAATAATACGTGACTAGATTAACATTTTCCATTCAAATGATGTTAGGGGTAGGAAGTCAGCATCAGCATAGACCTATGAACCAACAAGTAATATGGATTTTGGAAGGGGGGCTTAAGCCCCATGGTTGAGACATGTTGAAGGCACTATGAGAGAGAGAGAAAGAAGAGGTTGAACATGTTGAAGGCACTTCTGCCTAGTCTTGTGTGTTAAAAGTAAATCGCAAATCATAAGTGACCACCAAAAGCCAAAAACATGAGTGGACAAGCCATCAGGAAGTCATCAATAATTACTTTGAATTTTAAGTGAAGCTCGTGGCAAAACCTCTCTGAAGTTCTTGTGTTTGAAAGGGCACGCAAGAAAGCAGTCCAGTAACTGTTCAAATACTAACGAAGACATGAACTACTCTCTCCATTCTAAATTATAAGTCATTACAACTCTTTTGAAGAGTCAAATCATCTTAAGTTTGGCCAAAATTATAGAGGAAATTACAAAGACTTATGACATCAAATAGGTATTACTATGAAAATATAATTAACGAAGGATCAATGTAAATGTTATTATTTTATTATATAAATTTATTTAAACTTAAGATGTCTGGACTTTCTAAGAAAGATGGAATGACCACAATATTGAGTCAAAACATTTCACAATCCAAAGAGTTAGCATAAGGTAGTTTTCAACCAAGATCGCAATGCGCGAGAAATTGCAAGCAATGTGGAGACGAAAATACTCACGATGCCGAGAGAAAACCGTAAAGACAACTCATAGGTGACCGGACGGACATTTCCGTGCAAACTGCACCGGTTGAAAGTCGCCAGAGAATTCCAAACGCAGTACACGCACTCCTAAATCCTAATCACCCTTTACGAAACCAGGCCGTCGATCTCATTCTCACGATGGCCACCAGTTACGTATGCCCAAGCTGATCCATCTTTCAGCAAAGGCCAAAGGCCCCACGGCCCCAGCCCACCCCCCCCCCCCCCCCCCCCCCCCCCCCCCCCAGTGCAATATTGCAACGACCACTAGCGCCCCAGTCGCCCCAGTTGCTCAAAAAAAAAAAAAAGCGCCCCAGTCGCGCAACAGCTCGTCGCCCCCTCGTTGGCTCGGTCCGATTTTTTTTTCTTTTTAGCTCTTTTTTCAAAAGATTTTCACAAATACGCTCCTAGCAGTATCTTTTCAAAAAATGGACCTGACCTCGGTGCCATGATAATTGCCACCAAGCTTACACGTCTTGGTGCCAATTGCTTTGGCACCAAGATCCAGGATCATTTTCTACGTGTCGTTGACGTACTTGCTTGCGTAGCGCGGACGTGGCATGAGCTCGGTGCCGTGGATCTTGGCGCCAATTGCTACAGCGCCGAGCTCTAGAAAATCTATACTAGCCTGCTGGCCCGTCCGTGGTGATAAACCTGTTTCATCGATTGATCTCCTGTCGCAGTCTCGCTCGCTCTCTCTCCCTCCTTGTCCCTATTTATGAGCCATGATATTGTCTGCATGGCTGTGGTATTTATTGGCACGCGTCTGGCTAAAGGAGGGGGCGATGCGATGTGGGCAACAATTTTTTTCATCAAACAATACAACGAGGGGCAAACACTCTCCAATGGGGCTTTGGCCGCACATCGCTAATGCTCTCGAATAGGGTTCATGACGTGCATGTGCAGGCGTGCAAGCACGAAGGCAACACACCTCTTGACCTGTAAGCACGTCATGACCTGTAAGCACGTGGATAGCTAAGTCTAGAATTTATGACCATGGCTAAGTCTAGTTTTTTAACCGTGGCTAAGTCCAAACTTAACGAGACTTTTTTTTTGTTGTCATCTCCTCAGAGAATATTCAAACTCGCAGTAGGTATCATTTTGAGTTGCTATACAAATTTAGAAGATAAAATATCGCAAACATGTTAATTCACTGCTGCCGATCATGCACTTAGATAGAGGGGCCAAAACAGTACTGTATTGAAACTTGTGGTCACTATTTGACCATGTTAAAGACTGATTTAGGTTTAGGTCCAAAAGCAAAGTTTGTTGTACTCAACTCAAACTACAACTTCTATTAAGGTCAAACTTCGTATCTAGAAAAGAAACTATAGTTTTACCCTGATCAAAACAACATCATGAAAAAGGAGTTAACGATCCAACACTTAGAAGCATTTTTAGGCTAGTTCATGAACATAAACCCTAGATCATTTTTTATCTTAGGTATTTTTAGATTGTATTCAGTGATCAAACAGCAAGTCACCGTAAAAAATCTGAGTTAGCCACATTTCTCAATATATAAGTCATGATAAAAATTCAAATTTGTCAATTTCCAGAGCTCAGCGCCGTAGCAATTGGCGCCGAGCTCGGTGCCAAGATCGACGACGCCGAGCTTATGCCATGTCCGCGCCATGGAGGCAGCCACGTTAACGACACGCAGAAAATGACCTTGGAGACGTGTAAGCTCGGTGCTAATTATCACGGTGCCGAGATCGGGGTCCATTTTTTAAAAGGATTTCAACAGGGGCGTATTTATGAAAATCTTTTGAAAAAAAAGGCAAAAAGCAAAAAAATAATAATAAAAAAAATCAGGCTCGGTCCCGAAGCGATGATCGTCTCCATTCCATCGGTTGGCTGACGACCCTGACTGACCCAACACAGACTTGGACTCGGGACCGATCCACGCCAGCGGCAGCGAGGGAGGGTTGCGTCAGCCATTCAGTCAGACCCCGTGTAAATTGCCCGGACCGCGGGGACTGACTGATGAGTGATGACCGGGGAGGCACGAGGCAGGCAGGGCTCACCGGAGCACGGGCACGGGCGTGCTAGCCTGCCTGCTAGGGTCGTTGGTCGTTGCGGCTGGCTTCGGCCCGACCACTTGTCTGGTCTCTGGAGGTGGAGGGTCCGAAAGCTCCGTGCAATTCAATGCAGGCTTGAGGTTTCTGGTCAGAAGGGCGCCAGTGAGCACCCGCTGCTGCAAGGAAATAATGGGGCAATTTGTAGCTTGTTTATTTACCATTATTATCGAAGCAAAGGGATAGTACCCGTCATGACAGACTGATACCCTGCTGCTCAGTTAGTTGTTGGATTCAGATTGACTCTTTGCAAAAAAAAAAAAAAAACAGTCTGTACAATCCGTGTCAAGTTGCAGCAGATCCCATGCATGGTGATGTCCAGGGGATCTTTAGTTCGATTACTACGCGTCATTACATTGATAGCTGGTGGTCAAGCGAATGGTACCTCGCTATTTACTCTAGTAAGTACATCTTCATCAGCTTTGCAGCAAGTCTCGGCTCGGATGGTCAATATCTAGTTCTAGTGCGAGTGCGTTGCAGTTGCAAGTCCAGTCGTCAGCCAGAGGAGCCCAGGAGAACGGCTGAACGAAGGTGACTTTCTATATATGCAGTGCAAGCAGAGTAGGGCGAAATTGGTTGCCAAGTTCCAGAGTTGACTCGGTCGCCTGCTTCGCCTCTTTTAGCACTTGCATGGTAAGATACACCAGCCCTTTTTAAGAGAAACACTAGCATCAACATACTTACATGCAGCTTCCGTTGCACGAATAAAGAGCGTTTGTTGGACAGGAGGAAACTATAACTAAGGTGGTTTATTTGGCCATGCTTGTCGAGCTAGATCAGATCAGACCAGCACCCTCATCAGCCAACAATAATATAGATATGTCGTCATGCTTTGGTCAAAGTGCTGTACAAAGTTTATGTAACGTGACTACTCAGATAAATTATTTTCATGTATAAATTAAATTATTTAATATAATTTAAAATGAATTGGTTCACGAATTGTTTGGAGGACATTTTTCATGATTGTTGAAACAGAAAAATACAAATTTATATTTATTATCGCTCATGCATGTATGTATACTTAATCTATGCTGTAGTATAGCATGTATGATTACTTTCACTAAGTTGTTTATGTATTAATAGTAGTGATAAAAGTGGGTAATCTCACAACATAACTACCAGGTTGGTGCACTTCTCCGAGTGTAGTAAAGAGCAACTTACCTACTGTGCAAGGGCACACGGAAATAAGGCTGTATTTAATTCTCATTTAAAAAAATTCACCCATCATATCGAATGTTTGGACACATGGAGTACTAAATGTAGACAGAAAAAAACTAATTGCATAGTTTGGTTGGAAACCACGAGACGAATCTTTTAAGCCGAATTAGTCCATGATTAGCCTTAAGTGCTACAGTAACACACATGTGCTAATGATGGCTTAATTAGGCTTAATAAATTCGTCTCGCGGTTTCCAGACGAGTTATGTAATTAGTTTTTTAATTAGTATCCAAAAACCTCTTCCGACATCCCATAAAACATTCGATGTGACATCCAAACATTTTTCTTTCACGAACTAAACAAGGCCTAATTCCTCGGAGACAGTTAGTCAGGACTGGGCGTAAAGAGCAGTGTACCAACTCTTCTTAAATGCTAAAAGCTGCATAACTATTAAGTACTAGGAGATTCCCACTCACTCGGAGAACTCAAATATTCTGGTTGTGTTATAGGTGTAATTACAATTATTTGAACTTTCATTTAATATAATAAAATGTTGATATGATGGAATATTTTAGTTAATTTTGATAATGGCAACAATGGGTACTGCTATGCAATTTTTAGGAATTATTTAGATTATCCATCATAATGGTAGAGTGGTTAATCTAGATGTAAATTTAGGAGATTATTTTACATTATGCTTTGTAACTGTAGATGTGGATAATTTAGATAGGACTGGTTTATGTTATTTTTCATACTATCAGATGTAGATGTAATTTCTTCAAAGACACAATAGGTTTTATAGCTACTGTTATCACTTGTGAATAGAATATAATGAAGTTATGCCAAAACTTTTTTTTATTTTTATGAGAATCTCTCAGATTTATCTTTTTTTTTCTTACTCGTCTTGTGATTAACATGGATCTTCTGTTGGGGTTTATAAGTAGTGGTGATAAGATATCGCTTTGGAGAAAACTATCAAGATGGATCTAACAAAAGTAAGTACAAATTACTCCCAATTGTTTTAGTTGATTCAATATACTTTTTACTAAAATTTATGTTTTTTTATTTCTCCAAGTACAAGTTGGAGATTTAAGCGATAGCAAACACCATAAGTTATGATAAAAAAGATACAATATGGTTCTTCCCATATTTTTATATAAATCTACATATCTAGTGTTAGTTTCTTATTATCGAAATAATGATGAAAAATTCATAATGTATTTCTTAACAGAAAGGACAAATCTAATTATGGGGTAAATTGGATAAAATCAAACAGTCAGAGGATAAGTTGGATAAAAAGTAGTCCGAGGAGTCATCTAGATAAATGGCCTTACTTAGTGGGAGTAATTTGGACTTTTGTTCTTCTGAAATGAAAAAACTAGTATGGTTTGGCCGTGCCCGTGGAGCGAGCTAGTGTGGTCCTGATCTAGCTCAACAATGCTCTTGTTGTACAGAGAATTGCCTCATTGCCACTAAAATCTATACCAATTTTCTCATTGCCATTAAAAATTTTGGATTTACCTCACTGCCATCCATTTAGAATTTTTGATCTCCTCATTGCCATTACCGTTGCATGATCAAGCTTTATTCCTTTGGTTGTCATCCAAATAAATAATTTGTTCCCTTCAATACCATCGAGAGAACAGAACCGTTACAAGGTGTTCGTAACATAGGACTAACTCCGTAAACACCGTTGATAACTAAATTTAATCATTTTTTATAGTGTAGGCTTGATAGTTGCTTAGGTGATTTATTTTTCTGAATTAATTAAATTCAAGTTTAATTAGTATAGATTTTAGTGGCAATAAGGCAATTCTCTCCATGTTGTATTATACTAATACTCCTATATATGGTCCTGAGCCAGACAACAAGTATGATCCGGATCTAACTTCTTGATGACGTCCCGTCATCTGGCATGAGGCATCAGCTAACACAAGACAGTCGAACTAGCGGCATTTTTTCGACAGTAATTACACTCCAGTAAACAAAAAAGAAACAAACGAGGCAAAGATGAAGTGAACTAGTATCGCGTCACTGTCGATCGTACCGAGTCATTAGGGGTTACAGTCCACTGTACACACTGTTCGCTGCTATCCGATCCACACAGATACAGTCGTACAGTACGTTTTTATAAAAAAGATGCAGCGATCCTCTTGGAGTTGGAGATACCCTCGTGTCACACTCACAGTGGTAGAATATACAAGCACGCGGACTGGGCACAGCCAGGTCCCGCTGCATCAACCATCATGTTAGCATGTTCCAGATCCGCACAGCAGGGCACAGAGCCAAGTACGTACGTACTCCTACAACATCAATTTGCGTCTGCACGGCGAGAGCCGAGAGGCGCCGCGCGCCGCTTTCCGCGGACACGCGGAGCTGCACGGTGCAGACTCGGATACTCTCTGGTAGCTGACTCGGATAATCTGCATCAGTTCGATCGATCAGCACGCTGTGGACATCAGTGTACGTACAGTACTTGCCTACTCCTACATCGATGGGCACAGCTGACCACCCACCCACCTGCCGGCTGTCGCGCGCGTCATGCACGGCGGCATGGCTCCGTCGTCCGTCCTCTGACGACGCCGCCGGCCGGCGAGGAAACACCGGTGACTGTGACGATGTTTCGAATTCTATGGATTGAAACCCATAATCTGGACATAAGACCAAACGTTTAGGAGAGCTCAACGTTTAGATGTGGAGCAGGGAAGAAACACAGACATTTGATGAGATAATTACAGGCTTAACCTCGTGGTAGACATTTTTTTTTTGCGAAAGTGGTAGACATTTTCTGAGTCACATGCCCACTGTATATGATTTGTATTAATACTACGGCATCTGAACATGACCACAATAATGTCTTATACTCCCGACGTTTCAAATTATAAGTCGTTTTGACTTTTTGGTACATCTATTTTGATATGCATCTAGATATAATAATACGTCTAGATACATAGCAAAATAGATGAACCAAAAAAGTCAAAACGACTTATAATTTGGAATAGAGGAAGTACAAGAGATACATGGTTATGCAATGCACAGTTGTAAACCGATTGGATGTTAAACATCGCTCGGAGCCCTCAAAGGATTCTAAGCTTCACAAAATCATATTCCATCCACGTCTTGAAATAAAATATCTTCATCGCAAAGGTTATGAGCTGAGGTTATGGCCCCATTTGGCTAGGTCACGCAAGAATCGGGTCCATACGATTTCTTGAACAAAAGCACTTCATGTTTCTTTTGTTGGGGCTTGAAACGCCCATAGAGTGGTTTCACATGGTTCCGCTCCTTATCAGAATTTGTATCTAGACAGCCAGCGAAACAGTTCCAGCAAGTGATTCTATTTCTGAGAGAATCGTTTCTCCAGAGAATTTGAATTTGAAATGTTTTCTTGGAATTTGGATCCCCATCAAACAGACCTTATATCATCGCCATGACCGTATCATCATTATCAGTAAAGAAAAAAGAACAAATAAATTCACCATGCCGTCTGGTTTTCTTCTTTTCGCAATTCAGCATGCCGTCTGTTTTTCTTTTTTTCCACGAAGGAATGTGTGTGTGGGCGACCTAGGGCTTGTTTGGATGCCCGTGGCTAAAATTAGCATTATATTTAGATGCTAATTATAAGGACTAAATGTAAAGTAATTCCATAAGCCACGACTAATTAGCAATATGAATTTATTAAACCTAATTAGCCCTTAATGCTTACTATAACACCATATAGACTAATTATGGTTAAATTTGGATTAATAGATTCGTCACACTAATTTTGTGTCGTTCTAGCCGCCTCTCCCAGAATACATCCACACACCACGAACAAGCGACAGGCAAAAAGAAGCAGCAGCAGTTTTCGGCCGCATGCAGTGCCCACACAGCTGGCACACAGTCGTCATCCGATGCTTCTCCATTTGCTCCCCCGGTAGGTCCACTATGACACTGTCCGTCTCGCGCTGCTCAATTAGAGGTCGTGGGTCTCGTTCGTGTAACAGATCCTGCACAAGCGATGGTGGAAGACCCATGTACGGTCTCTTTCGCGAACGCGACGAATGGAGTGTGGCAATGGCAACAATCCGCAATAGCATATGCTGCACAGTTCGCATCGTTTGCCGAACGATCGACGCCCCAGAAAATATCTGGTGCACAGTTACACACAGGCGATGGTGGAACTGCATCAGTGATGCCGACCGTGTGATGTGTATAGTTGCTAGATCTAGCATGTGCATTAAGTATGCGTTGTGTGCATATAGTGGGGTGAGTGTATGTGTTTGTACGTATCTTCAGATACTACAGGTCTACAGCTGTACTTCAAGAGTCTAGGCTTAAAGAAAAATAATAAAAAAAACCCACCAAGGCACCGAGGAATGTAACCTAACAACGAGTATATTAACTTGGTCTTGTTTGATCCCATGATCAACTAAAATTTAGTCACTAAAATTTACTCCCTCCGTCTCAAAGTATATGTGATTCTCATCTCTCAAGAAGTCAAACAATTTTATCTTTAACTAAATATATACAAAAATAATAATTAATATTTATGGTACGCAATAGATATTATTAGATTAATTGTTGAATGTATTTTTATAATCAACTTAGACTAACCTCAAATCGGCTGCTACCAGGGTGTTTTGTTTGAGGAATAAGTTAATCCATCATTTACTGGTTTCTCACTTTTTTTTATTTGGTTTCTGAACATAATATGTTGATGCATCGTCACCTCATCTCTACAAGCCAATAATACTAGTACGAGGAATGGATTCCACCAAATTTACAGCGTGTTTGGTTTACCGGATCGACCAATTCGAATCATCTGATCCAAATACCGAGCTTGAGCGCAACGTTTGGTTTGCGTAACAGGTGTGTTCCATTCGTCACAAACCATCCCCTGTGTCTCTTCCCGCAAGGCAATCTCCAGGAGCCAACTGATTCCTCATAAAAGTGGCAGATGACCCCATGTGGAACCAACTAATGTCGAACGGAGTAAATCCTCAAACCAAACTGGCCGTTAAGAAATAGACTCACGATATACAACGTTGACAATGGTATGCCTATATTTCGCCTATGTTTTATACAACTTTAATTGTATTTATATATGTCCCGATTGAGGATATATGATATAAGCGAAAAAAAGATAAAGGCGCTTTCATAAACAGTAATGCTTCAATTTGGGTGTCTATTCGCCTCGGACAGCCCCGCTGACAGGTCGAGAGGCCCAGAAGGCTCCCCTATCTATTCCCATCCACTCACCTCCAACCTTCACTCACCTTCAGCCACCGTAGTTTTTTAAAAAAAACAGAAAAAAAACTCACCGTGAGCCTGCGCCGCACTCCGCCACGCTCCCGCCTGCCATCTTCACCGTGCCTCCCTCTTCACCGCGCGCTCCCGCTCGCCTTCCTCTCCTTTGTGCCCCTTTCTCCACCGCGCCTCTGTAACAGAACCGCCCAATTATACGAGATTAAGTAAGAAAATCATCCAACAAGCGAACGATTTAGCAAACCTAAGCTCGTATAACCCGGTAGTCCGTGAAATCACGACGGATTTCAAACCAACTCACATACCAGCCAAGATCGTAATAAGTTTAGCGGTCACCATCATAAGTTACATAAAAGTTCGCGGCACAAAATACATCGGAGTTTAAACATAGTTATTACAAACTAGGTTCGAATAAAAGTAGCGGAAGCAGTAGTTCAAACCACACACACTCAGTGTTTGAAATAAAGTGCCAGCTCATAGTCATCTCCAGCAAAAGCATCAGACGAGAGATAGTGAATGACCATTGCCCATGGTCCTAAGCTTCGCCCATCGCAGGATAGAGGCAGTTGATACAGTAGCCGTAATACATCTGCCCATCTGCAACAAGTGGAAACAAAGCCCTGAGTACGAGAAGGTACTCAGCTAGACTTACCCGACAGAACCAAAAATAAAATGACACTAAGGATCATGACAGGCTTTCTGGTGGGGTAGCTGACTCATTTGCAAGAAAAGCATATTTAATCTTAACAATTCTTTTCCAAAAGCATGCAATAAGTTAATCTTTATTATCCTGTCAACTATGTTTGCACCTGTGCTAGAGTAACATGTAATTAAGCAAGTAAGGATTACCGATGATCATTAACAATAGTTACCATGTCATATTCCACATAACTATCCAAGTGCTTCATCAATATTACTACGATAAAGTAGCTCAAGTCAAGTGTTCACTATCCAGTGAACGATGGCGATTCGAATCGATTATTAACCAGCTGGTAAGTTATTCTTCACACAAACCTCACTCACCCGCTAAAGTGAGGTATTGGTCACCGAGTCAACTATTCAGGTAAAGTCACGAGCTTGCCAGGAACCATATGTACCCGGGGGCCGCCCGACTGCTCTTTGGCCTTATCATCGCGCCCCCGTTTCCTGCCACTACTGCTCCGGTATAGTGTGTTGCGGGCAATCCACTCGGCCCGAATAATCTCCCAGCTTCGCGGTCGAAAGGTACTTTATTTGGCCAGCTAAATGTGAGGCATGCGTTCAACATGACTCGAGGCCCAACAACAGTCGGTTCTTAATCGACTCAGACGGAGAACACTACAGTTCGAAACCCTGCAAGTCTCCGTCCGGTCTCAATTTTAGTTCGACACTTAGTTATTCCTATATGACATATCTTTCACACAGATCCAGGTAATCTCTTATAGCTCGCGGATGACAGGCAATCACCCGACTTCTACCGGTCTAAGCAAACTAAGCAATTATTGACCGTGGACACCAAGGTAGCAAGGATATGGTAGAGCAAAGGTGAAACAAGGTATAATGCAGCAACGGTTGCAAACAACTCCTAAACTTAATGCAGCAATTAAGTAAAACCATTAATAATTATTTTGCAAACTGGGAGAGAAATGCTCCGGGGCTTGCCTCTCTCAAAAGAGCTCGGACGGTGGTCGGGGCACTCCGGAAGATCTTCACCGACCTCCTCTTCGGCTTCGGTCGCCTCTTGCTCTTGCACCTCGGACTGCTCTTCCGGGTCCTCGGGAACTGCTACCGGGGTCACTTCGTGCGATCCTGTATGATGCAGATACATAAGTGCTCATGCCTAGGTGCATTGCAGGGATGACATGAGATGATGCTGATGAATGAGATGTAGATGAGCATGTCACTGCATGTGGACTAAGTGGAAATTACGACTCTTCTACAAGGTAGTCTACATCATCCAAGAACATATACTCATAAACTATCACCACTATACTCTACCATGCAAAGGCACCTTGACCCTTAAGATGCTTCAAAGATACACCAAAGCAAAGTTTACCAACTAATCTTGCATCAAAGGGTGACTTTAAACCCTAGTTAGCACTATGCTTGAACAGAAACATTTATTTTGGTATCTCGGAAAAATCTAACAAAATTACTGTTGATTAATAACATGTATTCCGGCATGTCACAAAAGTTTCATCGCAATTTGAGTACTAGAACTACCTACACAAAAATAGCAAATCTAGGGCCTAAAAAGGAGTATAAAATACTTTCTACTATAAAAAGTATCAAACAACAGATTTCTCATTTTTCCTGGATTCTACTCAGTAAATAATCACTGTACAAAAATTATTACTTGCATGTTTTATTCATATTTTTTCCATTTAACAAAAATAGCAATTATTAGCAATAAAAAGCACTCAAACTACACCTCAGAATTTTTCTACTAAACATGCAAGATACATATTTTTCCTAACAAGCACATGGCACAACAAGACTAACAAACTTGGAATCATATTTTTCTGAATTTTCTACAATTTACTACACATTTAACAAGAAAACAGCAATTTTCAAAGTTAAATAAAAACCCTACAGAAAAGTAGTGCAACAATTAAATACAATATTTTTAAATGGTAGATCTAGTTCTAAGGAGCTCATAAAAATTTATTTCATAATTTTTGGAGCACATTTAATCACCCAAACAATTTCTAAAGCATTTTTATTTCCAATTAATAAAAGAAAAGAAAACTGGAATCATCTTTTTGAAAACGGGCCGACACAGTGCGGTGCAAACGGCCCGGTCCGGTTCAGCCCAAAGGCGCGCACGTGCGGGAGAATGAAAACGGGCCGGTGGCCCGGCTCGGCCTGCGGCCCAAGGCTGCTCGCTGCGATGCCGAGGGGGAAGAACAGAGGTGCCGGTGACCGCGGCGTCGCGGCCGCGCGGCGACCGGCCGGTGGCCGTTGCGGACCACGCACGGGCGCGGGAAGACAAGCATCGGGTTCGCAAGAAGCAGACGGACACGTTTTTGACAAGAGTGGAGCGCGAGGAGCAGCGGGGAGCCACTCCCGCGGGAAGCCGCGCGCGCGGTGGCGCCATGGCCGCCGGCGGCGGATGGACGAAAACCGCACCCACCTGGCTCGAATGGCGACACAAGGGTGAGCACGGGGTGTCGGAGAAGAAAGCGGAGCGAGATGCACGAGGAGACGGGCGATGGTGGCTCACCGTCGGCCAATTTGGCCGGCGGAGGCGGCAGTGGCGCAGTGAGCGCGGTGCGCGCTCGTGCGGTGCGGTGCAGAGGAGGGCCGTGGCGGGGAAAAACAGAGAGGGAGGGTGGAAGCGGGAGCGCGAGCGACTTGAAGGGCGAGGCGCGCGCTGGCGGGGGCCACCGACGGCCAGCTGTCGACGGCGAGCAGCGCATGCCGGCCACGGGGCGCGCGGCGCCTGCGCGGCCATGGACGTGTTGCGGTGCGCGCGGGCGAGGTGGACACGGCGCACGGGCGGGCGGACGCAGCGCGCGGGCGGCTAGGCCGGGCCGATTCGCGGGCAGGCCGAGAAGGGAGGCGGTGGCCCACTAGCGCTGAAAATTGTTTTTCCTTTTTATTTTCCAGAGAAATTCAAATAAAATTCTATTTGCAGTTTTCAAATTCAAATTTGGGCAAGCAAATGACCTTTTCTGAAAATGGCCCAAAAATGAAAGTTGTTTAGAATTTGATTTCCTACAACTTTTGTTAAGGGGCCAATCTCAAAATTCTTATAAATTTTGAATTGGAGAATAAAAGCTAATTTGGGAGGGTTTTTGACTATTTTCAAATAACATTTTTAAAACAAGTTTTTGACAAAACTTCGGGTAATTAAGCTGCTCCAAAAATTTCACCAATAATTCTAAGTGATCTAAAATTTATAGTTGCACAAGTTTGCTTAATATAACTAGCACATTTAGTGTGGAATTATCACAACATGTTATGTAATACTAGTTTCCAAACTTTGATTTCACTAAAGGTACACCCTAGCCACATATGATTATAATTGCAATGACATGGTATGCTCATGATTTACAATGCTAATGCTTGCGTAACACCGGGGTGTTACAGCCTCCCGCCTGCCTTCTCCACCGGAGTGACTTGCTACGACCTTCTCCACCGGACCTGCTATGGCGAGCTCCGCGCCACTGAGACGCTGGTGTAGGACGACGTGGCGCGCAGCTGCCTCTTCGCCGCGTTGCGGAGCCGCCGCAACTGGCCCGTCGCCACCGGGCCGCCACCTCCGGCACACCGATGAGCCCCCATACTCCCAAGCAACAAGGAGATGTTGTGCTAAAAGCACATGTTGCCAGTGTATATTTCAAGTGTTTCAGAGGTATGTTGCAAATGTTTCGTACAAATATTGTAAAAATAGATTGGAGATGTTGCAATGTTTTTATACGTATGTTGCAGGTGTCTGTTCCCAATGTTTTATCAGTGTTTTTAGATGTATGTTGCAAATGTGTTTATCTGTATGTTGCATATATTTTACACATATGTTATAAGTGTTTTATCTGGATGTTGCGTATGTTTACAATGATTTTCAAGTGTTTTTCATGTGTTTTTTTCAAGTGTTTCAGAAGCACGTTTCAAGTGTTTCATTTGTCTTTAGACGTATGTTTTTGCAACTGTTGTACCTAGATGTTTTAAACGTAGATCGAGTGTTTGCACATGTTGCAATGTCACCCGCCTATTGCAGCTGATAGAGAGGGAGCGAGGGGTCGGGCCGAGCGCAGACGTCACGTGGGGTCGGCCGGGGCGCTGACGCCGCGTGGGGTCAGGTTGGGCGCAGACGTCTAGTCGAGCTGTCGTGGGGTCGAAGTGCAGGCACGGGTGTCCAGACGTGTGTGTGCGTCGGATGTTCGGATGCTAGCACTACTGTTTATAAAGACTTTTAAGAAAAAAATAATATGCCCTAGTGGAAAAGAAAAGGAGGGAGTATAAGTAGTTAATCCATGCAGCATATATATAGGCTAAGTACCAAGTACAGTTCACTAGTGACTGGAGGATATGGGCATCGCCCAACACGTTTGGCATGCGTGGTGTGTAGTACTACGGCGGCCGGGTCAGGTGTCTGGACTCGACTCGACCACAAAAAGAGCCACTGCCAAGACCAACCTCGGTCGGTCGGTCCAAAAGTCAATTCCGCTAAATGGCCAAGCAAAAGAGTTCACACGAAACCCCCGTTCCACGGACACATGGGACCCGCACCCAGAGATTCGAATATGCCGCCGTCAGGAACCGAAAGGTATTGTTAGTTTCTCCCCCTAAAGCTTAGTCCATGTCATATTAGATGTTAGGACACATAAATATAGACTAAAAAAATTAATCGCACAGATTACGACTAATTTACGAGACGAATTTTTAAGCCTAATTAGTCTATGATTTGATAATATGGTGCTACAGTAAACATGTGCTAATGATAGATTAATTAGGCTTAATAAATTCGTCTCGCGGATTACCGAGGACTTTTATAATTTGTTTTATTATTACCATCCGAACACTCCCATGTAACACCCAAACGTGATACCCCTAAACTTTATCCCCTAGATTTAAACACCATCTATTAATTTTTTCTCTTTATTAGAGGGAGATTATTTGGCGACAATATTTCTTTTTTGCGGAACACACTAAACAATGTTGACGCACATATATACACGCATACTTAACGCACACTAAATAAATAACATTGTTTTTTGAAATAAATATGTAAATAAAACACGACCACAAAGAAGCCTGGCGATTTCATATAACGATCTTCCATGGAGATACTCATCATATCTACATGTCATCAGTAACAGATTTAGGTAAAGGCCCTGTTTAGATTGAAGCTGCTAAACTTTAGCCAGTTAAACCGGTTGCTAAACTTTAGCCACTCCTGTTTAGCTTGGTAGACTAAAAGAATTTTTTATTCCCTTTTAGTCAGGATGTTTAGATCCAAACGGATTAAAATGTAAGGTAGTTTGGACTTTTAGTCCATTTAGTTCTAGTATTTAGATAAAAATAGACTAAACGAGACTAAACTTTAGCAGTTCAATCTAAACACCTCCAAAGATACAGGAGTGGCTGAAAGTTTATCTTCAACTTCAAACACCTCTGCTCTTCGAAGCAATGAGATCAGGGGCGGCAGGGGGCTGAGCCCTCCTCCCACCGCTATAGCCAATAAGCCACCGCGCGCGTCTGTGTGCCATGCATGCACCGTGCCTGCCGCCTACCACCGCACCGTGCAGCGTGCTAGTGCATGACCCAATGAAGACGTAAGCCCGGTTACGTAAGCCGCAAAATAAGTGATCCACGTAAATAATAATACAAATCAGTCAGTGAAAAGGTGTAGGTTGAACATTATGAGAAAAAAATGGACAAAGATGCCATTATAATCTATACCTAATAATAAAGAGACAAAATTTCTCACCTTTTTTTTGTCCGTCCATTTTTTTGGTACATCTCCTTCTAACTAACGGACAATGAAGAGTTTCTTCCGTCCGGACTTATATATATAACCTGTGATATAGAGTCCGATTCCAAAAACATATTAGGTCGTCTATATGAAAAGAAAAGGCTGAAGAGTCCTTGTCCTGTTCGGATGTTTAAGTTTTGGTCTTTTTAAATTCCTTTTTCCTGTTTTACTCAAGAAAGAACATTATACCCTATGCGTCTAGAAAAAAGGTTGATGAGTCCGGTTGGGATTTCCTTTCTTGTTTAGATGTTTTTTCATGTCTTTTTTTATTTTTCTTTTCTTTTTCTCCAGTTCCGGTTACGTTCAGTTACATTTTCTTTTTCCATTATGTATTCTTTATTTTCACATTCAACTAAATGTGTTGTCACTCCATTATTTTTATTTTTCATTCATGTTCAACTAAATGTGAATGTGAAAATGGAAACAAGTATATAAATAGTAACAATAAAATTAAAGAATAAAAACTACATAATACATAGGCTTTGAACTCCTGAGCATTCACTAAGAAAGATAATATTTCTACCACCAAATTATTAATGTTATTTTGGCTAAAAGAAAGACTTGTATATTATTATATCCTGATTTAGTTGAATCTAACTAATCAAACTCTAAGTAATATTAAAGTGATGATATAAAAATAGCTTATGTTAAGAATGTCATATTTATCATAAACTTAATAAATTATAGTTTTAAAATTTTATAGAAAGAGTGAAACATAAATAGATATGTATCATTTCAGTTCTCGATTTCCTTAAATATTTGATAGCTTTTTTCTTCCGTTGCATCGCACGGACATGGTTTGCTAGTAGAACTAAAAAGCGTAACATCCAGAATACATCCAGTCCAGATAGCAGCTCTTCGTGGCCAGTCCGATCAGCCCGCCGGTCACCACTCCCACGAACAGTCCAGACAGCAGCTGTACATATCCGTCCCTGCCTGTCACGTAATAAAAACAGGAAAAATACGGTTTTATCTTGTGAGGTTCTAAAGCAGTAGTACTACCATTAAAGAATCGTAACTAATGCTTCTAAAAGGTTCTGCTTTTGACTATTCTTTTTAAAAGAAGACGTTTCGGCTACTAACTATTGGGAAAGGATGTCTAACAGTATCTTCAAGAGTTTGTCAAAATTCACTTGGCAAATATTGTAATTTGGCAACTCGCTAAAATATATGGCAAGTGAAAAAATAGACTCTCTCCAAGAGTTTGCCATTTGGACTTGGTAAAATAAGAAGAGGCCCGCTAAGCGAACGAAGAGCCCCGTTAAGAAACGAAGAGTCCCGCTAAGAAACGAAGAGCCCCGCTTAAATTTGCACGTGAAGCCGGATGCGCGCTCGCGCTCAGCGCGCAAATATGCGCGTGGAGGGAGGAGATTTGCCAAGTTACTAAAATTTGCCAAGTTGGATGCTAAACTGTTGGAGCACAATTTTTTCTGTTTTGCCAAAAATAAATGGATGCCAAGTTGATTTGACAAACTCTTGGAGATGCTCTGTCTCCAACGACCGCTACCCAAAATATAAGACTCATTTGATGTTTGGGTAACGCTACAGGTAAAGGGTTTAATACCCATTTTTAGTCTTCTCCAAGAACCAGACTCAAAAAAAGAACTCTTTCTGCAAATGGGTCTGGAGGAGAGAGGATACTTATATTTGGGTTGTGTCTCTCCTGACACCCAAAATAGATCTCCCTTATAGGTACTCTGTTGGAGGCTATAGATATTGTGTTGGAGACCCATTTTGAATTTGGATACCGCAATGGGTCTCCTGTTGGAGACAGCCTAACTTTGTTGTGCATGCAGCAAGGGCTAGTTTTGGCCCAGCCGCCGCTAGGGTCTCGCGACTCAGCGCCGCCACCGTCGCCCTCACCTCCACACCGCTGGTCCCCCTTCCTCCTCCCTCTAGCATATCGCCGGAGGCCAGAGGGAGTGGAGATCTATTATTTTTAATAAGTTTTTCCAGTATATCAAGTCTTTAGGGTTAGGGTCTCTCCATGCCAAGTTTCTTGGTTTTAGCGATTTATTTCCTCCTCCTCCTCTCTGGCGACGGCGAGAGGGCAGGGTGGAATCGTTTTCTCCATGACGGTTTTGTTGAAGATGCGAACAACAACTACGGTGTCAGCATCCTCACCGGTTTGATGACATGGGGACTTTATATCCGGACGGCGACATCAAGGCAGAGATGGTGTCACCGTCATGGAATAATTTTCTCCGGTCTCTTCTCCGTTTTATTGTGGTTAGATCTGGCCACAATGAAGGACTAGGGAGAATAAGTTTCAGATCAGTCTTCCTCATTCTTCGGTGGCAGAAAGAAGAAGAAGAAGAAAGACACCAGAAAGAAGAAGTTTCTCAACTATGCCAACATGAATGTTCACCGTCATTCGTTGGGCATTTGTTCTCAGTCCTTTTGCCAAGTGTTTGCCTATATGATCATCCATACTGCAAAATGTCGCACAGGTTTGGTTTTAAAATCTGGAGTTATTCACAGCGTAGGTACAATTTAGATGAAAATCAGTTTCTAAATATTTATGTAATCCAGAGTGCTTGTAACGTGTTCATGTACCTAGCTATTATCTAATATAATTCTTCTTTTATTGAAAAAAATATTGGAAAGGAAATCTGCTTGACATCCGCTAGGAGTAACTTTAATCAACTCGAAAGTTTAGCTCCTACTAAATTCTTAACGTTAAAAATCATACTCATGTTAATTTGTGGACAGCCAAATAAGTGACAGAAGGAGATGCTCAGTGGATTGGGTTTTTAGTTGATTGGGTTTTTCTGTTGGAACCTACCAACCTGGATTTAAGATCTCGACTGGACTGGATGCGATGAGATTACCCACTTGGTTCTTTTTTTACATGTCATATAGTTTTGTCGTAAGTCATATTTCTAACTTTGACTATAGATTTCAAAAAAAAAAAGAAGTTAAGATCACATGATTTATGCTCTAGATTCTCTATGACAAATACTTTCATGATATTTATATGTTGTGAAACTACTTGAATTTCTTAAAATTAATGGTCAAAGATGGATATATTTGATTCAGGACAAAACTAATACAACATGTAAAAAAGAACTAGAGGGAGTAGTCTTTAGCGAAAACAATGCACACTCATTTTGTCCTAGTCAGCATATTCGAAAGACCGAGCCAACAAAATAGCAGATGCCATTTCGGACCGCGTTGACATAGATCTTTTTTTAAAAGAAATTGACCTATGTACCTTAATCGTCGGAAAGGAAGATTTTGACCCGTGGATTTTTATTCTAAGCCTTGAGTTACTTGGCCTGCTATAATTTCGTTCGTTACGGCTAAGGTCGGGACTATCAGCAAGAGTTGCTTCCACTTAAGTCGATTTCCGCCACATTGTAGTTTGACATGGAGACAAGGGCAAGCAAGAAGTCTTGTCCGCGCGCTCTCCATGACTTGTTTGGTGGAGCTCTGGCCAGATTTGGATCGGTTCTTTCGTGTCCTATTGTAAGAAGTTATTTTTATTTTTAAGAAATAAATTAGAAAAAATATTATTTTTAGCTTCATCGGATCTGACTCTGGTTCCTCAAACCGTAGCAAGAAGCTAGAGCTGTTTGAAGCCACGCCAAATTGGATCTAAATCCACAGGCAGTAAAATTCTTAACTTGCAGAAAGTAGATTTGACTCTCTATCTAGGATATAGTCATGTTTTAATTGGAAAAAAGTCACACAAAATAGATATGATCTTTAACCTGTTTTATTCAAAATATGTTATCAATGACAAAATCATTATCGTTTGAGGGGCTCTTTTACCAACAAATCTCTAATAATGCAGGGTTTATGTCTTATACTTGTATATAGTTTAACTAATCATTGATCAAAATCACTATATCACCCAAGAAGCACAGTTGCAATTCTCCATGCAGAGGTACAGGCAGCGAATCAGCTAGATATGTAAGGCAAGGGTGGATATTCTTTTTTTTAAAAGGTCACCGGGGTGGATGAACTATCCCCACCTGAATTTCATTACCACAGATTGTGGCCATGAATTATTTATTAATTAGCTTGAAAATGGTTACCTCTTTCCTTCCATCGACTTTTGTTGCCTGCCCCCCGCTGAATTTTGAGCTAAGCTCTGCTACTGCAACCAATTCTTATAAGCTTCGTCGCAAAAAAAATACACACACACACAAGCTCTTCGCAAAAGAAGAAGAAAAAGGAGCAGCAGCAGCAGCTTACAACCATGCAATCCATAGAAAGCTTAGCATCCAGTGTACCAGCACTATCTACTGTATGTAGCAAGGTACCGGGCGGCGGGCGCACATGAAACCAATCACGTGGCTCTAATTCAGCGGCCGAAGATCGATGGGCGCGCGCTGGCCACAAGCTCTCGACAGGCCAGGGCACGTCGATTTGCCGTCTCCTCTGCCTGCAGGGGAACCCAATCCAATCCCAAAACCGCACCAGCAACAGCAGCACGGGACAGGTCGCCTCCCCCACCGAATCCGATCGAACGAGACTAGGAGAGCAATAACAAGCGGGTAGGATCGCTACAGGTGGAGTGTGAAAAATCGTGCGCAGGAGCCAGGAGCATATGTGGTCAAGACGCCGCGTTTTCACTTCATTTTCCTTGTAATGGGCCTCCCCGCCCCCGGAAATCTCCGACTACACCCACTGCAGTAGGGGCAGGAGGCACTGCCCGCGGCCCGGCCTATATAAACCACCCATCCGGCATCCGCCACGGCCGTGCCAGCAGCTCACTCCCCTCACCACCTCTCACCTCGCCTCAGCAGTCACCACACGCACACACGTCCTCCATCTCCCCTCGTCCTCCTCCTTGCACGGCTGCACGCTGAGCAGCGAGATGGACCAGCTCCCCAAGCGCCCGGCCAACTACGTGCCGCTGAGCCCCGTGGGGTTCCTGCCGCGCGCCAATGCCGTCTACGGCGACCGCGCGTCCGTCATCTACGGGCGCGTCCGCTTCACCTGGCGCCAGACGTACCACCGCTGCCGCCGCCTCGCGTCCGCGCTCCTGTCCCTCGGCGTCCGCAGGGGCGACGTCGTCTCCGTGCTCGCGCCCAACGTGCCGGCCATGTACGAGATGCACTTCGCCGTGCCCATGGCCGGCGCCGTGCTCAACACCATCAACACGCGCCTCGACGCCGGCGCCGTCGCCACCATCCTGCGCCACTCCGGTGCCAAGCTCTTCTTCGTGGACTACGACTACGTGCGCCTCGCCAGCGACGCGCTCCGCCTCCTCGCCGCCGACGGCACGCACGCCGTCCCGCTCGTCGCCGTCATCGACGACATTGACTCGCCCACGGGGGCCCGCCTCGGCGAGCTCGAGTACGAGGCGCTTGTCGCGCACGGCGACCCCGACGCGGAGCTCCCGCCGCTCGAAGACGAGTGGGACCCCGTCACGCTCAACTACACCTCCGGCACCACGTCCGCGCCCAAGGGCGTCGTCTACAGCCACCGCGGGGCGTACCTGAGCACCACCAGCCTGCTGCTGCAGTGGGGGGTGGCCACCGAGCCCGTCTACCTCTGGACGCTCCCCATGTTCCACTGCAACGGCTGGACCTTCACCTGGGGCATGGCGGCGCGCGGCGGCGTCAACGTCTGCATCCGCGACGCGCGCCCCGCCGACATCTACCGCGCCATCGCGCGCCACCGCGTCACCCACATGTGCTGCGCGCCCGTCGTCTTCAGCATCCTCCTTGAGGGCGACGGCGCCACCATGCAGCTCGAAACCCCCGTCCACGTCCTCACCGGCGGCGCGCCGCCGCCGGCCGCGCTGCTCGAGCGCGTCGAGCGGATCGGCTTCAAGGTCACGCACGCCTACGGCCTCACGGAGGCGACGGGGCCCGCGCTCGCGTGCGAGTGGCGGGACCAGTGGGACCGCCTCCCGCTCCCGGAGCGCGCGCGCCTCAAGGCGCGCCAGGGCGTCAGCGTCCTGTCCCTCGCCGACGCCGACGTCAAGAACGCGGACACCATGGTCAGCGTGCCGCGCGACGGCAAGACCGTTGGGGAGATCGTCCTCCGAGGCAGCAGCGTCATGAAGGGCTATCTCAACAACCCGGAGGCGAACGACAACGCCTTCAGGGGCGGCTGGTTCCTCACCGGCGACGTCGGCGTCGTGCACCAGGACGGCTACATTGAGATCAAGGACCGGTCCAAGGATGTGATCATCAGCGGCGGGGAGAACATCTGCAGCAAGGAGGTGGAGGAGGTGCTGTTCCGCCACCCGGGCGTGGCCGACGCGGCGGTGGTGGCGATGCCGCACCCCCGCTGGGGCGAGACGCCGTGCGCTTTTGTCGTGCCCAGGAACAACGCTGACGAGCTCAGCGAGGACGACGTGCTCGCGTTCTGCAAGAAGCGCATGGCGCGCTTCATGGTTCCCAAGAAGGTGGAGGTCGTCGGAGCGCTGCCTAGGAACGCGCTCGGAAAGGTTGAGAAGGTCAAGCTCCGGGAGGCGGCACGTAAGCTGGCGCCCACCGTACCGGCGCAGAAGCCGAAGGGGAAGACGACGACCTCCTCGACGACGGTAGGCGGTCGCCGCGAGGAGCAGCCGGTGGCGCACGTCATGGCGGTGTCAAGGCTATAGGTAGCACAACCCTACAGAGCATAGCTGGTGCTACTACATAGTACACTTCTTTTTTGCCAAAGTTTTGGAGCTACTCACACGCGTGCCAGAGCTCCAAGAATAAGGATGGCGTAGTTTTGAACTTTTTTTTATGTGCAGTGATAGTGTAGGTACGGATGAGGATCACTCGCACGCATTTGTTTTCCTTCAATTTTCTCTTTGTACTTTGATACTTAATTTATGTACACATTGTAAAATACATGGGGTGAAAACGTAAAAGAAATAAATTTTTGTTCTTGCCCAAAAAAATTGTGATAAAAGTTTCTGCTTTGCACTTTTTTTTTGTCTCGTTAATCCGATCTGGTCGTAGTGACTAAAATTAGACTGATCACTATATAAATTCCAGTGGCAATGATTGGAAGTGGGGGTAGTAGACTTCGGTTTATTCCACTGGCCAGACCCTTCTGATACACTCTCTCCTTGAATAAACTGATTTTTGGAAATTTTTTTAACTTCGACCAAATTTATACAAAAGAGCACTAACACCTATCGCATAAAAAGTATAGTGTTTTTTTTCTCGATTACGCAAAAGATTTGCACGTTTTTGTATGAAGAGAAAGCAATGGGTGGGCTCTAAAGATGATCAACAAAGCATTTGGCCCTCCCCACTACCCTGAATCAGCTAGCTGACTTCTCGCTGGATTAAGCAACCCAGGCCTTTAGCCCCAGCTTCGACCCAAAGCCCCGGCTTGGTGCCTGATCAACGCCAGCAACTCTGGCAATTGCGTAGCTGCTCCTCGGAAGCATCTCGCATTTCTTTCCTTCCATGACTCCCAAGCGATCAGTGCAAATATGGAGTTTGCCCCTTGCTTGCAGCTTCCCGTCCACTGCGCTCTCCAGATTTGCCACCAGTCCACGATGCTGTCGCATGGTTGTAGTTGCCAAGCTCACTGAACGCTGCCCTGACATGACACCATACTTGCTGCGCAAAGGAGCAGCAGGAGACCACAATATGGTCTATTGCTTCCGGTTCCTGATCACATGAAAACTTATTTGACCAATTTTCGTATCATTTTTTTCTAGATTATATTTCCATTGCATCTTTTACAACAAAGTAATATATAAACACACTATGTTGAAAGATCTGAGTTCAGATACATTCTGCTGGAGGCAAAGGAGTACCTGGAGCTGCTGACGGAATGGAAGATTCAGAAGGTGAAGACTGAAGAGAGAGTGCAACATGGTGGCCCATGGAATCGCTTTATTAGCTTGGCGGAATATATTCATACTGCTACTCTACTTGGTTGAGGCAAGCGCTTATGTGCGTTATTGACCTCATGAACCATGATTATAGTCATTCACCTGGCTAAATAAAACCCCTCTTTACCCCTAAAAAAAATAAACACACTATGAAAATGCATCTTTTTTCACGAACACGCTTATGCATGTATTTCATTACGTGGGCTATGGAAATGCATCGTTAAATTTTTTTCGAGATGGTTGGAGTATATTTTGAATTGCTTTTCATGTCTCCATCTAATATGTGGTCTCCACCATATACTCCACTGTATACACGTAAAGGATATTTATAGCTCAAGTCCAAAGGGGCAAGGAGTATCTTGTATCCCAGTCGCCTGTTATGTTTATGTTACGATGATGCTGGGAGTACGACGTCCGTCTATCCTCATTCGTCTGGACGCGGTCCCTAGATGTACAGTGGACCGGTCCAACGACCCCTTAAATGCTCTCGTCCATGTCTAATTAAGTGAGGCTCGTCGCTTCTATCCGCTCGCTTGCCGCCTCGAAGGAGCAGTGCTCAGCCACCAGACAGCCAGCCCTGCCTGCCGGTCGCAACGTGCGGCTGCCTCTGAGCCACGGCGCTCGGTTACCAGCCCCGCCTACCAAGCGCGGTGCGCGGCCGTCTCTGAGCCGCGGCTGCCCTTTGCCTCCCCCGCGTCGCGTGGCTGATGTCTCCCTACCTGGCGAACTCCACACACCGACGAGCCTCCATTCTCCCAAGCAGCAAGGAGATGTTGCGATGTGCTGAAACACATGTTGTAAGCATATGTTTCATGGGTTTCAGGTGTTTCATAAGTATGTTGCAATTGTTTCATACGGATGTTGCAAAAGTAGATTGAGATGTCACATATGTTGCAGTGGTTGTACACGTATGTTGCATAGGTCTGTTTTCAATGTTTCATTTGTGTTTTTGGATATATATTTGCAAGTGTGTTTTATCTGGATGTTGCATACGTTTCACACATATGTTGTAAGTGTTTTATCTGGATATTGCGTATGTTTTACAATGTTTTTTTCAAGTGTTTTCAAGATGTTTTTTTGTAAGTGTTTCATAAGCATATTTCAAGTGTTTCATCTGCCTTCAGACGTATGTTGCAAGCGTTGCATCTCGATGTTTCAAAAGTAAATCAGGTGTTGCATCTCTTTCGATGTTTTTCTGCCGCCTCGCCTCGGTGTCTTCTCCTCCTCCGGGTGCCGGCTGGGCATCCTCCGCGCCCCTACTCCTCTTCCCGATGTTGGTGATGTTCAGGGCAGCGTGGGAAACTTACGCGGAAGCGGATGGGGAGGGCGTAGGTGGTCCCTGTGTGGCATGCGCGTGCCGAAAGGGGATGGGGCCCGGGTGAGAAGCGGGATGGGGCTCGACTGTCCGTACGAGGAGGCGCGGAGGAGGGCGCGGGCTCCTACATGCTTGCAGACGCGCGTGAATGGAGCAGCAGGCACTGGCGTTCGGATGCGGATGTCTGTCCATATGTCCGGGCGCTAGTAAGACCCTTTATGTTAAGGATTTCTGACCATTAAATACGAGCGGGACGTTGTAGAGGGAACATCTGCCATTCAACTAAGTTTTTGTTTGATTATAGGATTAGTAACACAAACGTAAATGAATCAAAGCTTTCGACGTTATGGCAACAGATACGACATGATCTGATTTCATTTCCATTTGCATTACTATTCAACAAACCAAACAGCACATAAGATGTAACAGAATACACTTAAATTTACCGAGTGAAAAAAAGAAGATTCTCAAGGAAATACAGCATGCTTCCCCGAATAAAGGAGACCCAAAGAAATTCAAAACAGGCAGTGTCCACTAGTAGTGACAACATAACACATTTACCACTTAAATCTTGCTTGATTCGCCAAGAGCCAAGAGATGGAGCTGATCTGCGACATGCATTATCTTTTACAAAAAGTAAAAGGAGTCACCAACTATAGCTCGGATCCTCTGTTTGGATAGCAGCAGATCAACAGAAAGGCTCCAAAACACCTTCTTTAGTCTACAAAGTGACAAAATGGCACGGGATAAAAAATTAATATACTACTATATGTCTCGGTTTCTCGTTTGATAAACGGTCCGTTTTTCGTTTGAAAAATTGATCACGTTTTCCGTGCTTCAAGCTTCTCTCTCCGTTGACCTCTTAAAACATTTTCTTTCTCTGTCCACTTCTTATCGAACAGGAAAATCTGTGTCCACACCACTGATCTCTCTCCCACTGTCTCTCGTGGATCATTACTTTGTTGTGCTGATCACGAGCATTATTCTGAGAAGAAAAGGATCCAACCAGCGATAACTTGATACTAGCACGGCAGGTCGCGCTTGGCTGCGCCGGTTTGTGAGCAGTAAAGAGACAGACTCGGGCAGCAGTGAAATAGATGTTCGCCAATGGGCCCGCGGTCCAGTGCTAGGGCTGTTAGTGGGACACTATTAGGGTTTAAACTCTGGTGGTCGCATATTTTTCTGAAATTTTTTCAGACTTTTTAGGGTTCACGCAAGCGTGGGCGTTCGGTGTTACTGCGCGTTTCCCGCGCACCGAAGGCGGCGCCTCTTAATCTTTTCTAGCGTAACGTGTGGATGGACGCTCACGCGTGTGTATACGTATGATATGAGTGTGTGGGTTGTGTGTAAAAGAAACAGTGTGTAACAGTGTTTGAACAGTGGTAAATAGTGTAAATGGTGCCGAACAGTTTAGACAGTAGAAATAAACAGTGTCGGATAGTGTAGAATAGTGCCAGAGGTCCTGATCGGGCTAGGATTTATTCCCGTATATCATTATATATGCTGGAATACAACAGTAATTAGCGTATCCCAGACTTTCGTGAGAAATAGAGCAAACAGACACTGTATGCAAATTGTGCTTTAGCTCATAATAACAGGATTAACCATTTTCACCTAAAGATTTATTTGATTTGATCTGTGTTTTCTCCTACCAACTGACCCCTGTAGAGTACCTGTCTGCTGTATCGCCAATGAGACCCTAAACAAAAGGCGAGACAGTGGCAGCCCCTATCGTCCACACAAAACACACGTTTGTTAGCCATTTAAAAAGCTTATTAAAACCCTGTCTGATGCGCTACTTGACAAGTCATGGATCCGTCGATCCAGGAACATCGTTTGTGGGGCCGAGTAGCACCTCTGTTCATCAGCGCGGCAGCTATTCAGCACGAGATTATGCACGCTCACGAAAAAAATGCAACATGCACGAGAACACGCACGCAATTTTTTTTAAAAAAAAGTGAAAAAAGGGAAAATGACGTGTCTGTACTCTCTGATCCTGATGGTTAAAACTAGTCCCGTCCTTAACTTGAATACTTGATTCGGAACGATCATCCGTATCTTCTCTTTTGGTTTTGCACGACCATGACAGAAAACAAAAACACTCTCCTTGCCAAAACGGCATGTGCCCGCCGTACGTCGCACTCCAAACTACCGTGTCTGGTCTCTAGTTTAATTTAATTAATCTGTACGTTCTGAAAGCCTCAGATGAAATTGTTAAACATGCTGGATGGATCCGTCCTTGTCTTGACGCTATCGCCCGCGAGCGAGCGAGCCCATCGTTAGCTTTACCCGCCGGATCGAAGAATTTCTGCCCGCCGTGTGCCGCGTGCCGCGTGCCGTTGCGACGCTGTTTCGCCACTTGCGGCAGCTGCAGATGGCTCCGTCGAACAGCGTGCACTAGCGGCTAGCGCTGCCGCCACACCAATGCGTACAATGCAATGTGCTGGATCGCCATTCTTCTGGTCGCTGTCGGGTCGGGCCGCGTGATAACTAGCAGCTCTCGCTGTAGGAAACAGTGGAATAGAGTGGTCTCGGTGAGATTCCCGCGGCCGTGGACATGGACTGCTGGGCAATGTTGCTGTTGCGAGCGAGCGACCGAGCAGACACGCGACGGCGGCCTAAGCTTTTGCCGAGACCGACCGGCGGCCGGTCGGTCCGCGGGGCCGCGTCGCGCGACGGCCTCTCCTTTGCCCGAGCCGTGGCGTGGACAGCGATCCCGGCGCCGGTGGCCGGCACTATGCGCACTCGGCCTCTAGCCTCTAGTGGTGCGATGCCTTGCCGATTTCATTTCATCCAAGTGCTGGGCTTTGAACGTCGTCGTCGAAAGCTGCTCACGGTCAATTGGTCATGGGCGAGTCGCGAGTCGGATCAAGGACGTGTTGTAACAGGAACGATAGGTAAGAATGGAATTCGGCAGGATCCACAGGACAAATGTATATTCAGGCCCTGTTTAGTTCCTAGAAAATTTTGCAAAATTTTTCAGATTTCCCGTCACATCGAATCTTTGACACATGCATGAAGCATTAAATATAGATAAAAAATAAAACTAATTACACAGTTTAGACGAAATGGACGAGACGAATCTTTTAAGCCTAATTAGACCATGATTGGACAATATTTGCCAAATAACAACAAAAAGAGTTACGGTGCCGTTTTGTAAAAATTTTTGCATCTAAACGCAGCCTCAAGGTATAGAAGGTTGGGTTTGCAGAGTTGCCCCCTTTCTTTACGATGAACGGCTGACATCAGCGACTTCTAAGCGCCTAACTCCCTTCTACGGCCCAAGGCCCACTGCCGGCCTGCTACATCAGGCCATGACACGTGTTTTCTTTTCTTTTTTTATTTTATTTTAAAGAAAACTTGAATTGAACTGTTGAAGACGTGTTTTCAAGGTTACGGAGAACGGCTTGAAGAGACGTGACCGTTTGCCTTGGGTGCTCGTATTTTTTTTTAGTTGACCTTGGGTGCTCGTATGTACGTTTTACGTTTGCCGCACGGTTCCGTTTGACTGACCGTACAAGTCTATTGAATCTATTTTGCTGGGCTGCCGCTGGTTTGGGAAACCAGTGATGTTGGGCTTTCATCAAGTAGCAGAGAAGAAAGTGGCTCGAATGAGTTGGTGGGCTTTCCCAGCTGCAAAGATGGCAATGCGAGGCTGATTACGGGTCCAGTGGGCTTATCCTGGACCAAGACGGAGCCCATGGCGAGATCACATCTTTTCTCACTCACCTCTGGGCTCTGGCCTCTTCAGAGTGCAGACGCCACATATGTTCCTGACGAGAGGAAGGAAAGCAATGAATGGAACAAGGCGACGCAGCACACGCTATGTTCTGCTGTTGGTAGTATCGTTTAATCGTGGAACCTGAACTCGATGGACGACATGGCATTTTGAAGAAAAGGGGAGAAAAAGGCTTCACAAAAGGAGCAATTTGAAATGCAGGAGATCAGCATATGAGAAACTGAGAAAGGCGATGCGTCACTGCATCCTCCCTTTATTCCGTAGATCTCTGAATGCTTCGCTTTGTCTCGCTTTTCTCGTCCAAACCCAAGTGATCCACAGCATTCGCTCGAGGAAGATCGGATCGGCGGAGTTCTTTATTTGACAAATTGCACCGACGCGAATAAACTTTCTTTCTAATATGCATTAATTGTGAGCTACTGCATCCGTCCCCTAAAAACTTAAGACTCCTTTTTCTTTACGGAGGTAGTAGCACTACTTTACTTCTGTCAAAGAAAAGAATTTGCTGCAGGAAGGAAAGGCAATTGCCGACAGCATATCAGATCAGTGACAGTGAACCACGAGCCCACGACGGTAGATTAACGCACGAACACACACATAGTTTTCTGATCTAACACGCCAAAGGCAGGCTTTACCTTAAGCACAGCAAGAGGAGCATTAGATTTGCTGAACCGCGCACGCAGCTCAACGCACGCGGCTAAACGCCGGCTTTTACCACACGCCTCGTCGCCAGCCGTACATGCACCGCCTGTTATCGAGGCTGTTACTGGAACAGGCTCAAAACATACAGCTATTACCAGAGTACCAGACTATGTTTAGTGTTTATTTAGTTAGCTGCACTAGGATACATTATATTAAATTGAAATAAAAAATTTTCACTCTATCACATTAAATGTTTGGACACATGCGTGGAATACTAAATGTAGATAAAAAAAACTAATTGTACAGTTTGATTGAAAACCACGAGACGAATCTTTTAAGCCTAATTAAGCCATGATTAGCCTTAAGTGCTACAGTAACACACCTGTGCTAATGATGGCTTAATTAGGCTTAATAAATTTGTCTCGCGGTTTCTAGACGCTTCCAACGTCCCATAAATCATCCGATGCAATGTCAAAAACTTTGGCCTCCCAGCTAAACACCCGCTAAGCTAAGCTAGCGTAGCGGGCCACCGCGCCGCCGGGAAACGGCAGGGCCTTTACACGTACGCGCCTGGCTGCACATACGCGCGCGCGCGGGAGGCCTCACGTGGACTACTCTCGTGCTGCTTCGCTAGCTTTCACGTCTCGCATCTTGTGCAGTGGCCGGCGGGCGGCCATCTCTTGTCTTGTATATAAAGGCAGGGAAGGGCACCCGTGTTTGATTCAGTGTCACTTGTATTCCCCTCTGCTCTGTCGCCGCCGAGACCAGCGCCGAAGAAGAAAGGAATCGGCCGGAGCAATATATATGGAGCTCTCTCGCAAGCTCTTCACGGCCGTCCTCCTCGTCATGCTGCTGCTCGTGGCCACAGGTACGTACGTGCGTGCGGCCGGCTGGCTTATATATACATCCATCTGTGAACTCATCTGGTACGGTCGATGCTGTGCAGAGATGGGGCCGGTGGCGGTGGCGGAGGCGCGGACGTGCCAGTCGCAGAGCCACAGGTTCCGGGGCCCCTGCGTGCGCCGGGCCAACTGCGCCAACGTCTGCAGGACCGAGGGATTCCCCGACGGCAAGTGCCGCGGCTTCCGCCGCCGCTGCTTCTGCACCACGCACATGCGGCCCCGTTTCGATCTCTCGCCGTGTCGTCGCGCGTTGATCGCCAACAGTCCATGAATAAGAAGTGTATGTGTGTGTGGTTTGTTTTGGACTTTTTGTCAGCTGGTGTGACAAGTTATATTGTCGTTTGTTGAGTCGTGGATCCATCGGTCTAGTAGTTTGCTGTTTCCTGATATGTCCCCTCAGTGTTTCGGTTTCTCCCATATCAATGCGTTGAGATCTACTTACTACTCCTAAGAGGGAATTTCGAGCTCCCCATTTCCATCAAAGACGACATGCGTGCGCTGGCCATCATCGGAAAAAAAAAGGAAAGATGACAGTGGAGTAGTAGAATACGTACACGAGACCACAGGTCGCCTTTTGGCTTCTCGTGTTATCACGTGTTGCCACCACGGGTGATGCGTGCCGACACGCGGAGCCATGCATGCATGGATGCACGGACTTCCATTGCTTGGTGTCGCGTGCTTGTATATTGTATAAGTGAGTACGTAGCGTGTAGCGTGTCGCGCATGAGCCTACTCTATGAGCCTCGCCGTCGCACCTACGTGGGCTTTGGTAACACAAAGTTGGGCACCGCCGCTTTCGTAGCCGGCCCGCATCTGAGGGTGGTCGCCAGGAGAAATAGCAGAGCAACGCCTCCGGCGCCATGCAGCTACCAGCCCAACGTCCAGCGAGTTGAATTGCTCAGTGGTGCCCCGGGGCACATGTGTATCAATGGTTTGGTGTATCACCAAACGTGATCTTTGATTTCTAATTATTTACCGCTGATATGGTGACCACCTCTCTATTTGTCAGTTTTGTCGTGACAACAACAAATTTACCACGAAAAACAGAAATTTGCCTATAATTTTGCTGACGTGGCGCGCCAGTTCAACACGTCAGCATGGACTTTGACGTCTCCGTCAGTTTTCCTTCTCTGCTGCTGGTCACTGGCTATCGGTACCTTCTTCTTCCTCCTTCGGCCTCAACCTTCATAAGCCGTGCCGACATCCTACAGTCCGTGGCCGCGCTCCGTGCTCTGCCGCGGGAGCGTGCAGAGGCGTGCTCCGTGCCCCTGCACTGCAGGCCGCGAGCTGCGGCCATGGCGCCCGCGGAGGTGTCCTCGCCGGAGTACCACGAGGGCACAGGCAAGGAGGCGCACGACCACGCCGGCATCGTGCTCTCCTACATCGCCTCGGGCTTCTCCGTCATCTGCTGCACCGAGTTCGCCGTCGAGATCCCCGTGGCCGGGGGCTCCTTCGCGTACCTCTGCGTCAAACTCAGCGACGCCGCGGCCTTGCAGCTGCCCATGGATGAGTTTTTATTAGTGTTAAACACGATGAAGCTCTGCAGGACAGCACACCTGGGTCCATGGCAGGTCCAAGCACTTGCTGCACGACGATGGGTGGCATTGAAGCTGAATTGGCTGTGGTGTCAATGTGTCATTGTCACCGAGGCATGTCATATATCAGCAAGGAAGAGGAGTACCGTAGCATTGTTCTCTGGTGAATTAGTGATTACATATGAGAAGATACAATTGAGCAGATGAATGATGCTGCAAAAACTGTTTGACAGGACACAACAGTATGTAAAGGGTTTGTAGTTGTTTACTTATCCGTTTGGAATAGAATAGTCAACGGTTCCATTCTAATTAAGAAAATCTATATAATTCCACCTTTAAGCAACAGCTCTTGTTTATTGTATTTGACGACACTGTGTTATTGCATACAATGGATTTCAACTTAATTTAGCAACATTTTTTTTGTGTGATGCATAGGAGAAAGGAATTCAATTATGTCAATATGAGTCATTCAATGCCAATAGAGTAATAATCTTTTATTCAAGCAGACTTTGTTCAAGAATTACATGAGGTTATCGAAAATTGATCTGGTCCAACACTTTTTGGGGGAGATTTTAATCCTGTAGGCAATTTAAAAGAGAAAAACAATGGCATTGCTAATCAGAAATGGGTGGATCTCTTTAATGATCGGTCCAATTTCCATGGTTTGGTGGAACTAAAAAGCTTCTCTAGATCTTTTACATGGACTAATAATCAAGAACAGCCAATTTTGGCTGCGATTGATAAATTTCTGTGCAATAATAGCTTTGAGCAAAAGTATCCTCTAGCTTTTGTCACTTCTAAATAACGTGTGGGTAGTGATCATATACTTTTAGTGATAAATTTTGGGGTTGATGAACCAAGGAAACCTAGTGTTTTCATATTTGAAAAATGGTGGTTAAACCATCCTGGTTTCAAAGAAGTGGTTAACAAAGCTTGGAAAATTGAATGTATCTTTACTGAACCCATTGAAATATGGCAGTTCAAAATTAGGCTCCTTAGAAAAAAGCTCAAAGGTTGGGCCAAAAATGTGAATATGAAATTAGAAAAACTAAATCAGAGCTCCTTAAGGAGTTTGAGTTGTTAGATATTAGCTATGAAGCAGGAAGCCTATTACCAGGCCAGAAAGAAAGAATGGATACTATTACTTTAGAGCTAGAAAATATTTGGAATATGGAAGAAATAAAGGCAAGGCAGATATCTAAAGACGGGAATATTACACAGGGGGATAGAAACACTGCATACTTTCAGGCAGTGGCTAATAAAAGAAATAGAAAAAAAAAGAATTTCTTGTCTTGAGACTCCTGAGGGGATCCTGGAAGATAATGATTTAATGCTTAACCATGCGGTGACTTCTACAAAAATTTATTTGGGTCTGAACCTGTTAGTGGGGTAAAATTAGATGAGGATTTCTGGGAAGAGGATGATAAAGTTACCACTCTAGAGAATGAGATGCTGGAAACTTCTTTTACTGAAGATAAAATTAAAAGGGCTATTTTTGATCCTATGCAGAGGGGGCTCCTGGCTCGGATGGCTTTTCTTTCATGTTTTATCATCATTTTTGGGACCTGATTAAGGTAGACTTCATGAATTTGGTTAAGGACTTTGGGTCTAGACATTTGAATTTAGATAGACTGAATTGTGCAGTGATTACACTGATTCCTAAGGAACCAGAGGTTAGACCAATTAGTTTATTTAACTGTACTGTAGCTTCAAAAATCTTTGGCAAAGCTCTGAATAATAGATTAATCAAAGTTGCTGATAGACTCATTTCGAAAAACCAGACTGCCTTCATAAAGGGTAGATTTATTCTTGAAAGCGTTGTGGCTGCTCATGAAATCATTCATGATATTCACAAGAATAAAGTGTAACGGAACCGCCCAAATTATAAGAACAAAAGTACAAAAATAATCGCCGGAGCAATTAAATTCCCGTACTTAAGCTCCTATAACTTCAGTAGTCCAATAAAATTACGAGGGATTTCAAACCAACCAACATACAAGCCAAGATCGTAGTGGTCCAACATAACAGGTCATATGTTACATCCATTTTATAAGTAATTCAACATATATCGGAGTTAAGTAGAGTTATTACAACTCAAGTTCAAAAGTAGCGGAAGCAAAGTAGTTTGAAAACTAATATCACCTTAATTCAAATACATGCCAGTACCAAGGTCAATTTCCCATAAAAGCATGAGAGACAAGATAACTCAGACGGATCATGCCCATGATCACACTCCGCTACTACAGCAGGAGTCTTCCAATTCTTGCAATAGCTATGATACATCACAACCTGCAACAAGTGGGAATAAACCCTAAGTACGAGAAAGTACTCAGCAGACTTACCCGTCATAAACCAGAAATAATATGACACCAAGGAGTATGCAAGGCTTTCTTTCAGTGGGCTAGCTTGACTCATTTGCGAAAAGCATAAGTTATCATGAATAAACTAATTTAAGTCCTTTTGCATCATCTTTGTTATAACCTATTCAATCTAGGTAAGCACCTATGCTAAAGCAATCACTTGATTAACCATTAACATCAAAGGTTACCATCTCAAGTTTAGCATTTCCAACATTATCCACATAACCATCCGTGTTCCATCATCATTACTACGATGCCGTAACTCGAGTCAAGTGTTCACTATCCAGTGAACGATGGCGATTCGAATCGATTATTAACCAGCTGGTAGTTTATTCCTCACACAAACCTCACTCACCCGCTAAAGTGAGGTATTGGTCACCGAGTCAACTATTCAGGTAAAGTCGCGAGCTTGCCACGAACCACATGTACCCGGAGGCCGCCCGACTGCTCTTTGGCCTTATCATCGCGCCCCCGTTTCCTGCCACTACTGCTCCGGTACAGTGCGTTGCGGGCAATCCACTCGGCCCGAATAATCTCCCAGCTTCGCGGTCGAAAGGTACCTTATTCGGCCAGCTAAATGTGAGGCATGCGTTCAACATGACTCGAGGCCCAACAACGGTCGGTCCTTAATCGACACAGGCGGAAACTACAAGCACTCCAGAACCCTGTCTGGTTGCCCCATACTTATTCCGCCCGGTCTCCAATTATCCATCAATACTTGGTTATTTTCAGGATATCATCCATTCCATAGCTAAAGTATTCCAGTAACCACCTATAGTTGCCGGTGACAGGAAATCACCGATCGCTACCGGTCTAAGCAGGGCTAAGCAATATTTTCGATCCTGAACCAAAATAGGATTCCAGGCATATTTACGGGACAAGGAAATGATATATATGCAGCAAGTGTTTTCAATCAACTCCTATAACTTAATGCAACAATACATATATAACATATATATACTCAATTGCTTTTGTAAAGTAGGAGGCTTAGAATGCTCCGGGGCTTGCCTAGGATCGAACACTTAGGTTAGTGTTGGACAGCTGACATTCGCCTGGCGAGCATCTCTCATCCCGGCACTTGTTTAGTCCTTCCATCTTCGGGATAGGTCCACCAAACACCGTCTTCGGGTTTGGCTCCAACATCTCGTCCTTCACGTGGTGCATCTAGCGAACCTATATGAGATGCAAGATGCATGCGTATGAATATGATGAATGGTAACACAAGATGCATCACATAATCATTCATGTAAACACACGATTAAGACATAGACACCAAAAACTAATTAACTAACATCACACAACCAATTAACGAGGGCAAGCACATCAAGCATAAAACAAGTTTGACAAGATCACAAGTATCTTAATTTGACCATCATCAAGGTTATAAGCCACACTTAGCAACACATGGAGTAAACAACCATAACTAGTATCTGACAATTTCTAGACTGCAAACAACATTTACATGTTTGGATCATAACTGGAGTTATACAAATCCAATAGCCATGCAACAAGACATTCTGGAAAGCTTATGAAATTGTATATAATTCATCTTTAATCATCTTAGCATGATTCTCAAGTTAACCAAGTCAAACATGCATAATTACAGAATCTGGTCCAGAGATTCCAGAGAACAACTTTTCTGGAACCCAACTTGAAACAGTCATTACTCACAAACTATAATGCCAAATGCCACCAAAATTTAACACAAGCTAGATTAATGAGTTATCTACAACTTTGTTATAAGCATGTTTCTCAGAAAACATCACTTTCATGGTGCAATTACCAAAGTCCCAGAAACTGTTCAGGAAAGCATCAATTGCAAGAATAAATATTAACTTACATTCCAAACATATATTTGGCCACAACCAATGTAACCATCATAAAGTGCATGTTAAATGATCACCAAAAAGCATAGTGCTCATCATTAAATAATTTCTTTTAATGTATTTCTTAATTTATTTAAATAGCAAGGTGAAATAATAAACATATACCAAAATCCATAATAAAATCTATAAAAATTACAGTAGCTCTTACATATACCCAATAGTCTACTGTATAAATTTCAAGCCATTTGGACATGTATATCAACCTCTATGAAAAAGACAAATTGCTATTGCAAGAATTCATGTGAGAGCAAGATACACTAATAACTCACTCAAATGTTAACCAAAATTAATGAAATTTTTACCACACATTAAACATCATATTAGTAGCATGCCACAAAAATTTCACTTCATTTGGAGCCCTAGATCTACAGTTACGAAAATGATAAATACAACTAGCATTAAAAACCTAGCTGCACAAATCTATTTTTACAGAGAAAACTTTAAACTAAAACATGCCATATTATAGATCTAGTGCATAAAGAATTTCACAAGGATTCCAAAAAGTACTCATTTGATATTTTACGATTTTTCTACAATTTACTATGAATTTCCAAAGTTCCTGCAAAAATAATTACGAATCAGTCCTCGCGGCACTATTCATATGAGTCACTAGTTCTGCAGAAAACCCCCTGAACTTGTTTCCCTCTTACATGTGGGTCCTTCTTCTTCTTCCTTACGATGGACACAGAGACGGACGGAACGGTCGGGCTCGAGCCGTCGATCTCGGCCGCGGGGCGGCTCGCCGGCAAGGAGCGCCAGCGGCATGGCCGCGCGGGCACCGGGGCTCCCGCGCACTGGCTGGAGGGCGAGGCTCAACTTCCGTTGCTCCAGACGCCTTGACCACGGAAGCTGGCGGCCCGGCGGTCACGGCTGCACCGGCAGCAGACTCCGGCGACCGCGGGACCAGGAGGAAGGGCGGGGGAGGTGCAGTGAGGCACGGCGGACACGGTGGGGTGGTTCGCTTGGACGAAGGAGGGTTGAAGGAGCAGAGCCATGCGGAGACAGGGAGCTCGGTCGGCCCTGCCATGGCGGACACGTCCGCACGAGCGGCAAGGGCGAGGGGGAAGCGCGAGAGCGACTGCGCTGGAGTGGATGGGGAGTGCCTGCTGCCGTCCCACGCGCGAGAGGAAGAGCGAGCTACGAAGGAGCACGCGGCAGTAATGGTGGGGCGCGCTCTCGCGCATGAACGCCACGTCCAGGACGCGTGTCTCCATTGCGGCATTACGTCAGACACCTGGCGTGCGTCGGTGGGGCTGAGGTGGGCGCCGATTTTAGGCCTCCTACAGGCCGAATTGGACCTCGGACCAAAAACGAAGTTTGAAGCCCACGTGATACCCTCCAACTTTCATTAAGAATGTTCATCCATTAGGGCAACAGATTAGCAACTAATTACCTTCCAAAACAGCAGTGTCAACGACTTAACAATCTTCACTTTGGGCTCCAATTCCCTAGCCAAAACTTGGTCAAACGGAATGCAACTTTTTCCTGTGCCTTCTCCATGGAGTTATGTCCAACTTCTATTTTTGGATCAAGTCAAGTTGCTTAACGAAAACACGAGAACGCGGCATGCCAACCGTAATAGTGCTGGAATTCCCAGACTTAGAAATATTTCTAAGTGCTGAAAACTGCGGCAGATTCAATCTTTGTGCCTTGGTTTGACTTATTTCCATGATGATTTGGCTCTTGTTCCAAAAACAAAGTTTCTTCTACAAAACAAGAACTACAACTTTCATTTAAGGTCCAACATCAAAACTGGTATAGAAACTATATTTCTACTTTGACCAAAGTAGGATCACAATAAAGCTTAAATTATCCTTTTTTGATCAATTGGAGCATTTTCTGGGCATTTGCTCAACACGAACCTTTCATGACTTTTGTTGTAGAGTCCATATAGAGTCATTTGGGCAAGGTTGAAAGGTTTGGTTGATGACCTATATTTCCATCCACTTAATAATGCAATTCCAACACTTAGTAAAGTCATTCCAACAAGAATATAACTTATCATTTCATGTGACTTTTTGATTTCAAACGTCATAAAACTTTTCCAGTGACCAATATAGATAGGTACTAAGGTGAGACACATGAAGATATTGCAATAACACTACCCAAGCATATATCTTGAAAATAGACTATATGTAAAGCAATGGTGCAACATCCAAGTTTAGGTTGGGGCTCGCTTCCATAGGTTTGACCTTGACATCTTCATCACCACTTAATCTACCATGTTTGAGCTTAAACCCACTGCTTAACTGGTGGCAAACACCTCGGGTGTTACATAAAGAAAGTGGGGGTTATTTTGAAACTTGACTATGAAAAAGCATATGACAGAGTTAGTTGGACCTTTTTAGAGGAGATGTTGTTATTTAGGGGTTTTGGTGACACTTGGGTGAAATGGATTATGAAGTTGGTGAAAGGTGGTTCTTTGTGTGTGAGGATAAATGATGAAAACAGCTCCTATTTCAAACCTGGGAAAGGGCTTCGACAGGGTGATACTCTATCCCCTTTACTTTTTAATCTAGTAGCTGATGTGTTTACTAGGATGCTTATGAAAGTTGCCTCAACTAATTTGATTTCTGGTCTTTTACCTCATATCATTGATGGGGGAGTGATTAGTCTACAGTATGCTGACGACACACTTCTTTTCTAAAAGATGATTTAGATAAAGCTAACAATTTGAAGTGGTTATTGCTATGCTATGAACAAATGACAGGGATGAGAATTAACTTTGATAAGAGTGATCTATTAACTATTGGTATGGAGGAGGCCAAAGTAAATGAATACTCTAAAATTTTCTGTTGTAAAAAGGGAGAGTTCCTCATTAAATACTTAGGTGTGCCTTTGCACTTTACAAATTTGAGAAAGGAGAACTTACAGCCTATCATTGATAAAATCATCAAAAGAATAGCTGGGTGGAAAGGGAGATTTCTCTCCTATGCTGGTAGGTTGACTTTGCTGAAAGCTTGTTTAGTTAGTGTGCCTATCTATCTAATGTCTCTCATCAAGTTTCCCAAGTGGGCCATTGCCATGTTAAATTCTCAGATGTCTCATTTTCTTTGGAATAATAATGAAGATAGGTACCGTTTGGCTAATTGGCAACTAGTAGCTTAGAAGAAAGAGGTTGGTGGTTTTGGAATTTCTGATATGAGAAACCTTAATCTTTCCCTTCTTAGTTTTTGGATTTTTAGATATGGTCTTCAATCTGATGCTATTTGGGTGACCATAAGTACAATACTAATAACCCTAATGTGTTATGCAGTGATAACACTACAGTTTCACCTTTTTGGAGAGGTGTTATGTGGGCTCTACAAGCTTCTAAAATGGGGATCAAATGGGTAGTGGGCAATGGTAGGAGAGTGAGGTTCTGGGAGGATATTTGATTTGGGAATTCAAGCTTAGCTATACGGTTTTGGCCATTTGTATGTCATTAATGATCAACATGGGAAAACTATTAGCCAGGTGTGGGATGGGCAAGTTTTAAGATTGTCTTTCGACGCTCGATTTCTGAGAACCTCATGAATATGTGGTATGAGTTACTAGGGATAGTGGAGAACTTAAATCTGCAAGAGGATGATGATAAGATCATGTGGAGCTTTAGCTCAAATGGCAAGTTTTCTATTCAACCTCTGTATGCAGTGATCAACCATAGAGGTGTAGTTCCTGTTTATGTGTTAGCTGTGTGGAAACTTAAGATTCCACCAAGGGTCCAGATTTTGCTCTGGCTAATAACAAAGAACAAGGCCCTTACCAGGGATAATCTAGCAAAAAGAAGAGAAGTAACAGATAAGACCTGTCTGTTCTGTAATGAGGCAGAATTTGTGAAACATTTATTCTTTGAATGTTGTGTGGCCAAAGGAATTTGGGCCAGGATTACTGATATTCTAGACTTGAGGAGTGACTAGGATTTTGAATACATGGCTACCTTTTGGCTGGCAAATAAGAAACATGTCTTTACTAACATTATAAGTTTAGCTGTTATCTGGTGCTTGTGGAATTTTCGTAATAAGATGTGTTTTTAGGGTCTCCTGTGGACAGGGGAGAAAGCTGTGTTGCTCTGGATTGCAAGGATGTTGAGAAGATGGAAGCCAATGTATACACAAAATCTGGAGATCAAGGTGAACTCGGTGATTCAGGACCTGGAGTTATTGGCGAACCAGCCGACAAGACTTTGTTGGGATGGGAAAACACAATTCAGGTTGGAGATGTCGGCTTCTCAGTCTTCGGAATAGGATTGCAGCGTTGTGACTCTGCCTGATGATCAAGTTGGGAGAAATGTATCTGCTAGTTCTGGAGACTTGTCATTGGTTGTAGGCCTTTAGGCCATGCGTTTTGAACTGCGCTTTGGATTGTTGGCGGGCGCACCCATAAGCTATGCTGAATGTTTTGAACGCTTTAGCAATAAACCAGGGGAAACCTTTTGTCTAAAAAAAATAGAGTAATAATCTTTTCAACTAGAATTTATACCGATGTGACTCCCATCACTTTTGAATATATCACCGCACTGTATAAATGTGTCTTTTCCCATTGCAACTCGCGGGCATTCGCTGTCTTTTTTAAAGACGGATGATCAAGAAAAAGTTTTTCCTGGCCACGCTGGCCTGTAATTTACAGATGTATTGTGTAGACAGGGTTTAGGCATCACATGTAATCTAGGCCCCACAGTCCTATTGTCCTTGTCTGACTCCCTCACACCAAAATTAAAAACTGTGACTGGACTGCGGATCGTGTGCAGTTGTAACTGCTACTGCAACAGTACCAGCATGGCAATGGTTAAGATGAGAGACTACTTTTCTCCTTCCTTTTCTTTCACACTTCTGTTGTTAGCCACTGTTTTGGAGAAAATAAGACTAGAGATAGCTTAACACAAAAGAGGCCATCAATAATTAGAATCTTGCGGCATATATTTTACTTAAACTGTTAGCTTGATGTCCTCTAAATCGACGGTCAGGAAAGAGCATATGTGACACAAATGAGCATAAATGAAAGCTTGCATCCCCAAGTAGCAATGCTGTTTCTGTGACTTATAAGCCGGCTGTGGCTGTTTTATTGTAAGAAAAACATACTGTACCACGGCTGATAAGCCGTGCTGATAAGAGCAGCCGAACATGTGGCTGATTTCCAGATACCCATGCAAGTTTGTTGGTTACGTTCATGCCTAGCCTAGGACTACGAGCTACAATACAGGACTGAGCTGAGCCTGAGCATGCAAAGGAAATGTCTCGCACATATATACAGAGATCCAGGAAAATTATATAGGCCATGTTTAGATTCCAAAATTTAGAACCAAAATTTGCATAGTAAGTGTCACATCATACTGTAGCAATTTTATTTTTATTTGGTAATAATTATCCAAACATTGATTAATTAGGCTTAAAATGTTTGTCTCGCAAAGTACAACAAAACTATACAATTAGTTTTTAATTTCATCTACATTTAATACTTCATATATGTACCGGTATTTTAATGTGATGGAGAATATTCTTTTTGCATAGTGAAATTTAGAAGAGAATTCTGGAATCTAAAAGGCCATAAACGAGAAGAACAAATCCGGAATCGCTTACCAACGAAGTACACAAGCAATCAATCCTTGCCACCCCAGACTTTCATGGACAGTTTCTAGGGTGCAAAGCTACTCCCGCCGACTCTGATGGTTCAATTCACTGCTGCCAGGCCATCCCATTCCCATATGTATACACCCCATCGAGTCGTCGAAACAAACGGAAAGCAAACCCCCAAGAGGAGATTACAAACTATCAAATTCAGTTCATGACAGACCAAGGTCACCAGGACCTCATTCTTGATCAGCAAACACAGGAAATCAAAATCTCAACCTATAGTATCGATCGTCAAGGCAATAACTGACTGACTGTTTCTAGGGTGCATCCATCTCTTTTTCCACGAGCGCAACTCTATCGGCCAGTCTTGCTGATGTCTTCACTGAGCAGCTTCCACAATCTACAGATTCTTCCCTTCTTTCTCCTCAATGGTCTTTGCCTTGCGATAATCCTTGTCTGTCCCGAACAGCCTGAAACACAACCAATGAGCTTCTTACATAACAGCGGAGTTCAGGATCCCTGCACAACTCAACACAGTCAGGCTACGGATCCTCACCAGTCCATGTAAACAAACGTCGAGGCATAGTTCCCTGACTTTGTGTACAGCACACGGTGGTGGTAGTCATGGAAGTCCGAGCTATTCATCATGACAGAAGTTGAGCACACGGTAAGACGCTCAGCTTCAGATAAACAAAAACAGTCCCTTTTAAGGGGGAAAAGGAAAACAATGATCTAGCTTACTTACCCGCCATACAGTGGCAGGAAATTTGATGGGCTCCATGGGAAGTGATAGCCGCTGTGAGCTTCAACTGTCTCCAATACCCTCAACACCATCCACAGCCACAAGGTGAACAGATGAGGGCCAGTAAGAGCAGGACCAACAACTGTGGCGAACCCCAGGAACAAAATTTCAGCTGGGTGGGCATATTCAGAAGTTAAACCAAAGGGTGTGGCGTACCTGCAAGCATTTGTTCTGTCATAGACTAGAAAATGTTGCAACATGTAAAGTAAGATGTAATGAAGCAATATCACTTACTCGTGGTGGACGCTGTGAACATGTTTGTATAGCCATTTCGTATGCAGTGCCCTGTGCCCCCAGTAGAATATAAAATCCTCAAGGACAAAGTAGAAAAGAACTTGAGATACAACAACCGTCCTGCAAAAAAAGTAGATTGAAATATGTAGGCCTTTCTTCTCCAACTCGAACATTGGTGCTTTCATATTTACATGCTGAGATAGTGAGATGAAGAATACTAGCAATAAGGTAACCAAAATACATGAGGTGCTTTAGCCAGGAGAGAGGAGTGAGTGCATACCAATGTGGTAGAGGAAGAGAGCTCCTAAGACCCATGAATCTGAAGGCAGGGTACGAGAAAATCATGACAGGCAGGTTCACACAGACATGGTACAGAATAAGACGCAAGACACATCTGTTTTGGTAAGCAGGGGTGTTGCTCTTCTTCTGCATAGAAAAATGCACACATTTTTTTTGTTAAGGGAACCAGATATAGTAGCAAGATAAGCATACTGCACATTGCAGATCAAATATTATATGACAAGACAAAAGAGACAAACGATCAGCCATTCTTTGCTTATGGGCCCTAGGAGCTTGGAACAGAATTAATAGCATGCATGTTCTGTTTCACAGGGAAATCTAGGCATTGATTTCAGTGAAAGAACCAGAATATCTAGGGGGACAAAATATCACTCAATCTTGAAGAGAAGAGGCAGAGAAATTATTGCCAATGAAGAGCCAACCTTGGGTGTTTTTTTTTTCCTCAAACATGCTGTAGCATTTCTTCATTAAGAGGAAAAGAATGAAACAATTACACCGAGTGGTAAGCCTAGACTTACCCCCTAACTAGCCCAATTGAGCCGACCTGGGTCTTAGTTATGTTTTCTTAGGGAATAACTCAATTCCAATTCTAAAGGAAAGCTAAATAAGATCTGGGTAGAAATGATTAACTGAATATTAATATGGTATAGTGCGAACAGCTGAAACAATATTATTGCAAGGTGAGCGCTGTAAAGATCAAATCTTCAACGGTTTCCCTTTCCCTTGTATAAATTGTAAAGTTTGACATCATACACTCCCATCCAAAAATATGCAAGATTAAACAGCCTTGCTGCCTCAACAGCGAAGAAAGCAACAAAGCTGCAAGCGAAAGAATTCTCCCGATTTTTTGGACCAAAAGGACGGCCTCACCTTGTGATGTCTGATGTGTGAATCAAATAAAATCGAGAAGACGTGCTAACGTGGGGAGAAAGGGAAACTGAAAAGGAGAGGACCCCGACTCTTTGTTGCAGGCTATAGAAAAGGGAAGTAATGAGAAGCATCGTTTTCATCTTTCCCTGTCTTTATGGCCATTATGAGAAGCGAAAACAGTCACTGGATCCTGCTCCACAGTGGGCTAAGCGGAAGAGGAAAGTGTCATCTCGATTTGCCCAGTCCAGCCTATCATCCCATTTACTGTTGTCCCCCCGACCCCCTACTCTTACCCAGCAAAGTTGCTACCTTCTGATTCCTACTATTATGATTTGAGAAAACAAGAAAATCCATCCATTCAATGGATGCAGGCTAGGGACCATAATTGATTGGGCGAGGGGTGAATGGATCAAATCGGGCATGATACTCTTTCAGATTAGCAGCAGCAGTGGGCACTGGCAGTTTTGGGCAGTGGCTGAAAAAGAAAAGAGTAGACAAGAAAAAAGAAGCATGGGGTACCTGGATCTTGTACTTGGCGAAGAGTCCGAAGCGCTCGAAGAGGAGGGAGGGGAGGCCGGAGAGGAAGAAGACGGTCTCGTGGAGCAGGAAGGTGACGACGGTGGCGAGCTGGAACTCAGTGAAGTTGGCGATCAGGACCTGCATTCATTTCCGTTACGTTTCCCCCGGCGTGGAAGAGCAGAGAGAGACAGAGATCTGGGGATGAGGACGGAGAGAAGAGAGAGCAGAGGAGAACACAGAGAGAGAGATAGAGAGGGGGAGGGGGGAACGGGAGGTGGGGGGTACCTGCCACGCGGACTCGATGGCGGACATGGGCGCCGCCATTATGATCGCCGGCGGCGAAGATGCGAGGAGGGGAGGGGGGTGAGCCAGAGCCTGGCCTGTGGCCTGCTCTCGGAGGAGGAGGCGGAGGCGGAGGCGGAGTTGTCTAGTTGAGCAACCGGCCCCCCCATCCGACGCGGACCTCAATTAAAGCCGTGGGATGGGCCCGCGAGACGGACGAAAACTATTGTCCGGGCTCGCCTCGGCACAAGCGCAAGATGCGAACCGAGCCCCCACTGGCGCGTGGGACCCGACGTGCAGCGCGAACGGCTGGCATGCGGCCACTAGCCCACCACACCACGCGCCATGGATCCGCACTCCCGCACCGTCCCTTCGCTACCGTCCAGTGGGGCTGATCGGTCCACAGGCCCAGCGTAGACCGGTTCCACGCCCCCGCCCGACCCACCTTCTTCTCCAAGCCACTCTCCTCCCAGCCTCGGATTTTTTTTTTATTTTTAGCCCAAATTTGAAACGTATTTTAGATCTGACTCATATTTAAAAATATTTTCAAAACTAGTCTGTTTGGCCCCGCCATCATGCATGGCGGGGCAAATGAACTGTACCCCGCCATGCATGGCGGCGGGGTCCAGCTGCCACGTGGCCTGCAGCCCGGGATGCCTGCTGACATGGCTCGGGAACGTGGAAAGACGTACCCCGCCACGCATCATGGCGGGGTAGGGCCATAGCCACTTAAACGGCCGGTTTTCTTAATCCATACTTCAATACAGTAAGCCGCAATTGCGACGTCATTTGGGGTCAGTTTTCTTAATCTATACAGCACATTCTGTGCTGCATCTACACGCCGGACTTAAATTTATTCCGGGGCGCATACGTAATCCTCATCAAGAAGACGGTAGGCAGTTGAGATGCCCTTATCTGGACTGTCTCGCTAATGCTGGAAACATGTGGAGTTCTCGCTCCAATTCCTGTCAATTCACTGCCCTACCAACGGCTACCAGCAGCACGCATTGTGAATTGTGATCGACTTCCCCGGCCCACTCGTTTAAGGTATGGTATGGAAAACAACAGATTATGAAACATGCCCTGAATGCTGAGTTTGCATGGATCATTCTGAGCTAGATTGCATGTGTGCAGCAATTAGAGAGGGGATTAGACTACCTGCACTCTTCAACCTCTATATTCATCCTCTAAAAGGAATATTCTATCCTAGTCACCACAAAATATATAGTTTCTCCGCACTCATCCATTCTTTGTATCATCCTCTATCCACTATAGGACTCACTTGTCACTTTATCTAAATATATCCATGTGGGATGTAGTTTTGAAGGATTTATTGAAACGAATTTAATGGTGCAATCGAAATTTAATTTGGTTTTTAGTTTGTGAGTTATAATATTTTTTAATTAGTTAAAATTTTGGGACCCGCTGGTGGTGTCAGAGCTTCTCTGCCGCTCCTTGCCTCCGCATGTATTTCTCCCGTGCGTGGTGGTTCAGGTGGGGCCGGGCAGATGTTTAGCGGACGAACGCCATCCCGCTACATTTGGAGGATGAAGCGCCCGTCCAGGACCGTAGAGTATTGTTTACCGGACGCCGCTGCAGAGGATTTTTCCTCTATCCAGTGCTGCAGGATTATATACCGTGTAGCAGTGCGGTCAGTCTTAGCAGCTCCAGTACATGCCTCCAGCTATTTGATTACGTAGCTTATTGGCTTGTGTACGACTGTACGCTTCTCGTCCACGGTTACCAACTACTGCTACTAGTATAATGCCCGTGCTAACGCCACGGCTTTTCTTAGAGATGCACATGAAAACAACCAATGATATTTTTTCTATAGTTCAACTTTTACACAATTGTATTTGAGCATGTATACAATTCAACTTTTACACAGTATAGGATGTAGTAGATATGGAAAACATTTGCATTTTTCTACTTCAGTTGTTGACAAAGAACTTTACCTGACATAAGAAACAAGCCCTACGGTGAATGAAATAAAAACATATCATCTTGTTTCATCTTCAGAACTGTTTCTTTGTTCTATTCTAGTAGTTTCTGAGACCAGGATAGGCATCCTCTGCGTTTGAACAAAGGAAAAAGACCCATCAAAGCAGGCATACATAACACTTAGCTAAGGACTGAGAGAACTAAGAAAAAAAATACAGGTAAAAGAATAGCATTACAGCACCAACCAAGATATTTCAGTAACACATTCCCAGCAAACTACGTGGTCATATAGCTTTTTTGTCAGTAAGGGGAGCAACCAAGCAGCTAAAAGCAGGCCACCAAAAATTTCCCAAGTCTCATGCGCCTTCATCTTAACCTTGCTGGTTTCTAGTGGTGGCCGCGGTGTCTTGGCCATCAATATATGTTGGGTAGAGATAGACCTACCAGATGTCCAGATCAGAAACATATTGGAAACTCCTGGTTTGCTTTCCATCACCATAAACCGTCGAGGACTCCTTCCTCAGTGCCTGCAACCATAATCGCGTGTACTTAATTTCAGTGATACAAGACCAATTGTCATATTTTTTGGGTTCTCTAAACAGCAGTGCGCATGTTTACCTGAGCAACAAAGTTACTGACAACACGGCTGAATCAATGCACATGCGAGGACCATCCACGGAAAGAACGACAAAGAAGAAATCAGGAGCCAAAACTGTTCTTCGTCAGTCATGCCACCAGATCAGCATAACAATGCATATCGAGATTATAAAGCCATCCACTTGCCCCCTCCATTGCGCCTGAAAATAATAAATTTTAGGTGTATATGCACAGTGAGTAAAATGGTTTACCAATATGCCAAAAAAAATCAAGCACCTGCCGCAAACATCAGAAAAGAAGTTAGTGAACAATCCCAGGAAAACGAATTGTGTGGGTGCTGTGCTGATAATGATACAATGGGGATCATCACTGCCGCAAATATCAGAAAAGAAGTTAGTGAACAAAAACCAACCTACTAAGAGGAAATAACAATAATGGAAGTCCCTCTGCTCAGATTTAAGCAAAAGAAGGGTATATTTTGGTGTGTTACGACCTACGAGGATACAATGACACTGGACAGCTTCTGATTAAACCCAGAAAAACCCAAAAAAAAAATCTTGCACTCTCAGATCTAATAACTGAGACTGTTTCTCATAAAGATAAATCTATTGCTTTCATTATCAAAGCATTCTCCTATACCTGTATACCTGGCAAACAACACACCAAAAACTCTATGCTGAGGTAGATAACCAAAATCCTCAATTTGGTCCAACCATATATCAAAGTACCTCACCGCTTGTCAGCTTCGCGCAATGCCACCACCGCTAGGCCCACGCGATGCCGTCGCCGCTCCTCGGCCTCATTCATACCCATCGGCGATCTGCGGCACTGCAGCTTCCCAGCCTCCGGCAGCGGCGGTCCAGGCCGTCCACTACGCCTCTTGCCTCCCACGGCGGTGGCACGATGGGCGTGGGCGATCGGTGCGGCGGCGGCAGGCAGCAGGGTTCCTCGGACTCCTGTGGGTTGCAAATGCAGCACGGGAGAACTGAAAATTGGCTCAGAAGTTACAACAATATTAGTGACTATCGGAAGTACATAATGACATGTGCATCTTCTCAGTCATTCTGATAGATCAGTTATTATTTACATAATATGGAAGAATGGTTTCCAGCTCAAATTTGAACATCACAGAGCATCAAAAGAAACATTATTTACACTATAAACAGCCACCGAGAAGATTCACTGAGAGTAACTTTATATCTGCTAACTGGATATATAATCAGATTCACTGTAATGAGTTATGGCATTCCATCATAGTACTTAAAATTCTAGTTAGAGCAAAGGCGATAGTTGAGTATATGGTGTCAGGGTTGTGTAACAGAAATTCTAGCTCATAGCAAGACCTTTTCTTAAGGAATTAGCTCATGGAAAGACTTTATTAATATTATATATTATTATGTTAAACAAAATAATCTCATATGTGTGAAGTAAACTTTAACTTCCTTCTTAGCAAACCGAGTTCATAATGTAAATATGAATAGAAGAATTCTTTAGAATGCAGAAGTAACCAGAAGACAGATCCGGTAGTGGCAAACACACTAATCTTGGACAGTAAGCTCAAAGCAGTAAGAAAGATAACTGATCCTTTCTTGTAGTATTCTTTACTAATGAGTAATGACCTAGTAAAGCAGGTAACTCAAAAAAATGCAAGTTAACCAATAGGCATAGATAGGTAAAGATCAGTAAAGCCATCACTTCCAGAAAAATCAAGCATGAATCCTCATCTCCTATTTGCAATTACAATTTTTCATTTTAGCTTTCTTCAAGGCTCCCCATGATTCCAATTGACTCAACAGCAAGCTTGTACCAATGAAACAGGTCGAAAACTCCAAACAAATCATGCTCTTCTAAATTTGTGCCGATAAGAAAAGTTTGGTTTGATAAAAGTACCGATCTATACAAGTTACTGTACAATTCCTAGATAACTCTCTACACCAATGCAAAAAAATGTTTATTTATCTCAGAGATTACAACGGTGGATACCATCCTACCTTCTGATAATTTATAGTCTACTCTCAGTGCAAGCTATTGCATTAGCAATCTGATTTTGCCTATCCTTCATGTGAAGAAGCTTCCCTATAAATACTTCGTCTCACCACTACATGTGATTCGGATTTGGGCGCATTAGTTTTTGTTAATTGTGCTCATTTACTGGGCAACATGTTACAGAAGAAACTGCAATTATTCAGTCAAAGCTTGCTGGTGTGGTGACTGGTGAGATTCAGTTCCTGACTAACAAAAACTGAAGAAAGCGTAGCTAGGTTCTACTAATGTCGAGTCCTGTAGCTTACGACATTCAGAAATGGAACATTATTACCTACCTTTACTGCTCTGATATCAAGGTTTATTTTGAGGACTACAAAGGATCCAAGTTGTGCTTTGTCATCAGGTCGTAGTTCATGGATGCTAGCTGAGAGATGTTCTGCACATCACAAGAAAAAAAAAAGAAGGAAAGGACAATTCAGTCATCAAAGACAATATGCAGAAAAGAAAACTCTTATGCAATGGAACAGGGAATTTTTTAGATAATAGTTTACTTTGAATGAGAAGTTGCTGAAAGAATATTTCACCCGCTCCGGCGTTCTTGCTGATATTGTTCTTCTCGACGGGGAAAGGGAGCAACAAGTCTGTGATAACAACTGATAATAAGAAGTCATTCAGAAAATATCCTATTTATTGTTTGAGCTATTCATAACAATGTCAGCTATTTCTTTATGTTATTGATATCCACTATGATGATCTAGGCTAGGAGCTATGCTGTTCCATCAAAAGAATAGTAGTAATTTGTGTGGATGAAACTGTGAAAAATTAGCAAGGCCAATAAAAATATTCTAATGTATGAACTGCAGAAACAAACATATTTTAACAAGCCCAATAAAAATATATTCTAATGTATCTTGTAGCAAAAGGACTTAAGTTTAAGTTCAGTAGCCCCAAGCTCGATCTAATTTTTTATAACTTTTTTTATAACAACAGCAGTTCCTTTAACTTACACAGCTACTTGTGTGCTGATTCAAGTCCACCAGCCGCTGGTGTTTGCCACTGCAAGTACGGGCCACTGCAAAATTTACAAAGCATCATTGACCATTGTTCTGATTTGGGAATTGTATCACCATCTGACCAATGCTTAGTAGTGGAGCACTAAAAATACGTAGTACCACCAATTTCATTGGTTAAGGATCAGACACAATCATCAGCGGATTCCATAGGCAATGAAGGGGAGGCAACCAAAGGGAAGGAAAGACCGCATACCAGCACGAACGGGGTTAATGCTCATCTCACCACCCTTCATCCTCGTGTCCACTCAGCAGTCTCCACCTCTCGCCATCCAGGAGCCAAATCCAGGCCGACCGCGCCGGATCCGCCATACGTGCTGCTTCTCACCATCCCTGGCGTGGCCGTGACCGCGACCAGGCCGCAGCGGCCGGCGGAGGTCCTGATGCCACCATGGACGCGGGAAGCAGGGCCGTCGTCGGGGGAGCAGGGCCGTCGTCGATCGAGGGGAGCAGGACAGCGCCGCCGTCAGTCAAGGGGAGTGAGGCCGCCGTCGGTCGTGGAGTCGAGGGCCGTTGCCGCCGCGACCCCGCGGCCTCTGCGCCCGTGTCCGCTAGGGTTTACGGCCCCTTCCCAACTACGCGGGGTCGCCACGCCGCGGGCGCCGGCGTCCCAGGGTCGCCCACGAGTGCGCGGTACTCCGCGGCAGCCGCATGGAAGTGGATCTCCTCCTCGTCCTCCACGCCAATCTCCTCGTCACACGGATTGAGTGACGCAGCACCGGCTGCAGGGGTGGCAGATCCAGGCCGCCACCGCCGCCGGGCGCGGGCACCGGCTGTCCGCCTGGCCGCAGCTGCTCTGGTTGGCGACGGGAGGGACGGGCGGTGTCACCAGGACGCCGAGCTGGGGGATGGGAAGGAGTTGTGCGGAACGGGGAGGGGAGAGGAGACGGCGATGTTTCTTTTTTTTCTCGGAGAAAAGAAAAACGACGCGGAGGGTTTGAACCCTCGCCGTGGGACGCGGGCGTGGGGGCTGCGGGTGGAGTTGGCGCAGGGTGCAGGTGCGTGAGAAGCCGGTGAGAAGCCAAGCATCACACATTGAATCGCGGCCATCGATTTTGGTTTAGGTGTTTTAGAGCCCTTGATTTCAATGAAAATGAATTCCTGTATGTATTTTTCTGTGTGCATAATGGTTAGAAGCTCTCAGCGAGGGACATTTTTCTGGGGGAGACATAACGTAATTTTGATTGATGCATTATAGTAGAGATTGATCGAGGAGACTGCGTCCAATTTCGCGTTAGGTGAAGGATGAACTGTTAATCATAGACAGAAGAAATTGTTTCTTCAGTCGCCATTTTGATTTCAATTTTTCTTGGTGTAAGGAAAGATAGAAACAAGAAGGGCCCGGCCGTTTAAGTGGCCATGGCCCTACCCGCCATGATGCGTGGCGGGGTAGGGGTAACCCGTCATGATACGTGGCGGGGTACGCCCTGCCACGTTCCTGAGCCACGTCAGCAGACACCTCGGGCTGCAGGCCACGTGGCAGCTGGACCCCGCCACCATGCATGGCGGGGTACAGTTCATTTGCCCCGCCATGCATGGTGGCGGGGCCAAACAGCTTAGTTTTAAAAATATTTTCAAATACAGGTCAGATCCAAAATATTTCAAATTTGGGCTAAAAATAAAAAAAAAAAATCCCAGCCTCCCTCCCTGTCGCGTCTCAGTCGCCGCCGCACGTACAAATACGCGACGGGAACGGGCAGGGCCGAACCCTAAACCCCCGCCTCCGCCTCCGCTGCATCCCATGGCGGTCGTGCAGCGACTCCTCCGGGCAGCCGCCTCCGGTGGCTCGGCGACGGCGACGGCGGCGGCCAGGAGGCGCATGACGTCGCTGGCGACGGAGCAGGCGCCGTCTGCGGCGGCAGGGTTTCCGTTCGCGGCGGAGGAGAGGGTCAGGCGGCGGCCGATGGCGGAGAGGAACGTGCAGTGGGTGTTCCTCGGCTGCCCGGGCGTGGGCAAGGGCACCTACGCGAGCCGCCTCTCGCGCCTCCTCGGCGTGCCCCACATCGCGACGGGGGACCTTGTTCGCGACGAGCTCGCCTCCACCGGGCCACTTGCTGTTCAGGTGAGAGTGAGCCACCTCTCCGTACCTCCAGGGTCTCTGCGCTGATCTGGATCTCGTTTTAAGTCGTGTGGATCAGCGACATGGTTGAGCTTATTATCTAGAGATTTGAGGTCGCCTTGGGGTATCGGGTGTGGATCAGTACGCGAAATGGCTGTACCCTTAGCTTTTGGGCTGCGAAATGCTTTAAGAAAAAAAGGAGATAAATGGTTTTGGTTCGAGTGGCAGTCAAATTGTTGATAGATCTGAACATCACTGCCTGAATTTGACTCGCCTAGTGTTTGTGAATTGGGGAAGCCTTGGTGTTATCATTTTGCTTTACTTGCAGGCTTCAGCTCAATCTTGTTACTGAATCCGACCCCATGTTTTTTTGGGGGCATCACAGTCTATTCAGAAAAACCGTTTAGGGACTGTACTTGCTTCCCGGTGCTATAGTGTTTTGCTGGACGACTTGTTCTAACATTACAGATGGCTGTTCGCGTAATAGTGTTTTTGCTCGAAGAGTATAGCAATTGACTAATAAACTTGCCTTGACTATGGTTCGGCTGCAAGTGTGTGGCTACTTTTATTGTAATTTTGCCTTGTTCTGTTCATCCTAACTATTAGATTGCAAAGCTCGTGCTACTGCTCCATTTAAAATTTACTGTAAATGAGTAGAATCATATCATATTTCATTGATTCCATGCCTGTACGGGTTGGTATTTGATTATCCTTTCATATTTTTTTTCACTTTGAAACTGATGTGATATTTTTTTTTCTTGCAGCTTGCTGAAATTGTTAATCAGGGGAAATTGGTTTCTGATGAAATTATCTTCAATCTTTTGTCCAAAAGGCTTAAGAAAGGAGAAGACCAGGGAGAATCAGGATTTATTCTTGATGGTTTTCCCCGTACAGTGAAACAAGCGGTGAGAATCTTTAACATATCGTGAACACTTCCTTGTAGTTTGTTCCTTTTACTAGCAATTGAACGCGATATTCTGGTCTCTTATGAATTCTCTATGTTTTTTCTTCAACTTGGTTATGTCGTTTGATGCAATATAAAAATACTATTCAAATAGTTCACATGTTTCTCGGTTTCTGCTGCCATTGAATCAGTTCTTCCTTGTCTGTTCCGTTTAGTAACCATTGAACTCAATGATGTGGTGTCTCCTGAACGCTCAATGTTTTATTTTATTGCTGTTTGGTAATGATGTGAGTAATGCAATGCAATACCATCCAGATAGTTCACATATTCCTATTCCCCTTAAACTAGTTTGGCACTGTGATAGCCTGTACTCTTTTTGTTGGAGTATGTGGTTAGCCTTTCTTTAAGTATAATGCTTGTGATTATTGCGCCTCCTGCAGGAATATTAACTTACTCACCGATACAGGTTTAAACATTTTTGCAGCCATTGTTTCTATTTTAACTAATGGATACTGGTGCAATACGTCCTTAGCAGTTGTCAGAGACCTGTTCATGCATGCACTTGATGGTGGTGGTCTGAACTAACTATTTCTCTGTCTTTCCAGGAAATTCTTGATGGGGTTACAGACATTGATATGGTGGTTAATCTAAAACTAAGAGAAGATGTTCTAGTAGAGAAGTGCCTTGGCAGAAGGATTTGCGGCCAATGTGGAAAGAACTTCAATTTGGCCTGCATTGATGTTAAGGGTGAAAATGGACTACCAGCAATCTACATGGAACCACTGTTGCCCCCAAACAACTGCATGTCAAAGCTTATTACCCGAGCTGATGATACCGAAGAGGTGGTCAGAAATCGGCTTCGGATATATAATGACATGGTATGGTCCTATGTGCAATTAATACTGCTGTATCATTCATAATAAAATGTATAACGTATTCTCATTAAGCAATGAATATGCAGTAGTGGTTGATTTATTTTGTTTCTGCAAGATTTACATGCAATTTAAACTCCTGAGACCATTGTCCTTTTTTGCTTTGTGTCATTTGCATTTTAAAAGATGTTCAAATCTACTCCCTCCATCCCAAAATAAGTCCCCTTCTCGCATTTCAAGGAGTCAACCAATCTTAATTTTGACTATATATCATTTTGTATCTCCAAATAGGGTTTACTGTGAAAATATATGACACGGTTAATCTAATGATACTTATCTTTTATCACAAATATTAGTATTTTTCGCAATATATTTGGTCAAAATTTAAATTGTTTGACTACAAATGCGAGCGGAGACTTATTTTGGGATGGATGGAGTATATAACAGATAGCTATAGAGTCCTTGCCTTGCATGGGACAAGATCCAGTGTTGCCTTGCTCTCTTAAGCATGCATTACATTTTATTCTGATTTTTCGAGGATACTTTGCATTGTGTAGATTTGGTTCATCACAGCACTGTTCTGCTAGGCGTGCTGAAACTGCACAGAACTCAGGATTCGATACTTAACATTTGGTTTCCTGACCTTTGCAGAGTCAACCTGTGGAAGGTTTCTACCGGGAGCAGGGGAAGCTCTTGGAATTTGACTTGCCTGGTGGGATCCCTGAATCTTGGCCAAAGCTGCTCCAGGTTCTAAACCTCGAGGACCAAGAGGAGTTGAAGTTGGCTGCAGCATAGGTCTCTGGGAGACCTACATACTTCAAAAAAGACCATACCACATTTTTTTTGAATAATGGAGAAGAGGAAACTTACTCCATAATTTAGTGCCTTTTGCAGAAGTAATGGTTTTCTTGTCAAAAGCGAGTTGTTGGTTTTCACCGGCGTTTTGATGAGCCGGTACTATGTAACGTTGACGTTAGTTGTAAGCAGTACCCCATTTTTGCTTGGGACCCAGTTTGGAGCGCATGAAGACATGCTGTAGCGCTATTTTCATTCATAACAAACTTGTAGTAGATGAGAGGCTCTTTTCTGTGTTGCGTGACTTAATGCTCCCGTATGGGGCTGATTGGTTGCCCGGACCAGGCCGTCATAAGGCCCATCCCGCATCCCACATCCTTTGGTACCAGGAGGTCATGTTTGGTTGCCCTACCTGGACCTTTCTCCTGCCTCCTCTCGTGCAAATTCCCTCCTCCGTCCTGGACGGCGCCGTCTCTCCGAATCTCACTTTGCTCTCGATGCAGGCTCGCGTGGTGTTTGGCGGGAAGTGTAACACCTCAAGTGTTTAGCTCCATAATTGCATTGCATTTGCATAAGCATAAGCATGCATCATTCATGTTATTTTATGTGGTTGCAACAAATGTGATTTGTTTTTAGAATTTTGTTTGTCTCACATCATTTGATACTTGGTAGTTGGTGTAACTAAAGGGTAGAGTAGCCAATTATGTCTCACAACACCTTAGTTATACTTAGGGTTACTCATGGAGCAAGGTTCATGTTGACCAAAATCACCAAAATGCCCTCCAAGAGGTGGTTGACCACCATTTACCCCTAGGATGCTCTAGTTTGACCAATTAAAAAGTCTAGCTTAGAGATCTTGCATGGAGAAGCACCCTTAAGCAAAGTTGTAGGGAATTTTATGGGGAACAAAAGTCTCAATATGACCATCTCATGAAACTGACCATAACATGCTCAAAAATGGCCCACAAGTCAGCTAGAGGGGCTGCCTCAACACTTAGAATTTTTCTAAGTCTCCAAGTGTCCCTCCAGTTTTACTGTGGCCTACTTTAGGAGCTTGTAGTTTGCAAACCAGGCCAAACCAGCTTCCACTCATATTGACAAACTTGTAGCCCTCATGTAGTTCTACAACATTGCCAACATCAACCATACCTGGTTCTCAATGGTTTAGGAGATCTAGTGTCAAGAAGTTAGGGTTTCAGTCGGTTTTAATCACTGAAACCACGTTTCAGTTTCACCGGGCACCACTTGAGGGAACTGTATCTCACCAACTAAGCCGAACCAGCCCATGATGTCTCTTACAAACTTGTAGTGATCACATAGGTCTACAACTTTGATAATTGGAGGTTTCACTAACTCGAGCTGGTTTAGGAGTTAATCGTCGACGAAGTTGCCCTGTCAGTCGGTCATGGAGGGCTCGGTTTCAGTCAACGAGCTCGGACACCGGCGTGTCGTGGCGCTCGGGCAGAAGAACGGCGACGCGTGGCGACCGAGCGCTGCCATCCCCTCCACGTCGCGAGCCCAGTCGCGAGTTTGAACACCGAGCGTCCACCTCCACCCCCTCACTCGCGCTCATTCTCTTCTCCCTCCCTCTCGCTCTGGCCGGGCTCGCCGAGGCGGAAACCGGAGACACCATTGCCGCCGCAGCCATCTCCGAGCTCGCGCACTCACCACCGCACCACCGCTCACCAGACCACGTCCGTCCCTCCGCCTCACCGCCCTACACCTCCTCGACCAGTCGGTAGATTGGATTGAGCCCGAGGTGAGCCGCATTGCCACCTCCGCCCGCTCCCAAAAGCTCACCGGAGCTCCGCCATGTTCGGTTCACCGTGGCCAGCACCGCACCGTAGTTCTCCGCCTGCCCTCACTCACGTTTCCTCCTCCCTGTCACGTGTAGATGCTAGGGTAAAGATGCTACCGCCAGCATCGGGTTAGCCAGGCCGGAACGAGACCGCGCACGGCCGCGCCATGGCTGCCGGCCAAGTGCTCACGCGGTCAAGCGGCTCCGCTCCATCCCCGTCTGTGTGAGTGGTCTCGAGAGGTCCGCTAGGAGTCTAGGAAAGTGATGCACCCTTCGGTAGGTCGTGCGACGGCCGGGACTCACCGGCGTACCGCCAGGCACCACGGCCGTCCGCCATCGCCGTCGGCCTAGGTGCTGCGGTGCATCAGGTTTGGGGAAAAGGGCTAGCCTCGGTGCGGTTGGGTTTGGGCAAGACGTCGGTGAACTTGATTGGTCGGAGGAGCCACCGGCGGCGAGGAATCGCTCGCCGGAGCTCACTGCCGCCGCTCCCCTGTCCTCTTTCGCTGACACGCGGGGGCCACCTGTCTGTTGCCGCGCGCGGGCGGGAGCCCGAGCGGGCCGTGCGCGCGCGTCTTGGGCCGCGTCTGTCCCGGGCCGGCCTAGTTCCAGATAAAATCTATTTCATTTATTTTATTTGTCACAGATTTTGTTGAGGTTTGGAAAAATTAGATCTAGGGTTTTAGTTGCCCAAAATTTATGAGATAAATTTTTTTAGGATCTACATGATGTGTAGTATTTTAGAAAAATATAAATCTGGTATGTAATGTTTAGTTTCTGGGAGAATTTAATAGATCTTTCAAATGTGTTTTGAAATGAATGCAAATTTGTTAAATGTATAACTTGAGCTGTAATATTCCAAAAATTATGAAATTTGGTGGGTAGGCTATTTTATACTTGCTTTAGCTCTGATAAAAATTTGGGCATTAATGCTTAAGTACTTTTTCAGTTATAATGCTATCTTGTTATTTTAGGAAATGCTTGAATGAATTTTAGTAATTTTTCTACATGTGCAATGTTCTTATAAATTTTTGGAGAATGTCTTGGTACCCTAGAGTGTCCAATAAAATTATGAAATCTGTTGTTTGATACTTTTCAATATGATTTATTAATTATGCAAAAATCAGCCTTTTGGACTTGTGAATTTTGTATAGGGAGTTCCTGTAAATAAATTTAGTTAAAATTTTTACAGTAGTCTATTTTTGGGTCAGAGAGTCCCCTGTAATTTTGGTAGAATTTTAGGAGCAGTTTACATATATATTTAAAATTCCACTTAATTAATTAAGTAAATTAAGAAATGAGTATAAATAAATGTTCTAGGTGGGCACACCTTACTTTCTGGTGTTTTTGTAACCCATGTGAACTTTTGGTAACATTAGTTGGGTTTTAAGAGATGTTTGCCACATCAATAAATATTTAATCCTTGCAATTTTAGGTTTTCTGGACAGCTGGTAGTATTTCTAGGTTTGACCTTTGATAAAGGTGGTTGCTGGAAAACTTGTAAATACCAAAGTTGTAGTAAACTTGATAAACTAGCTTGTGTCAAAATTTGAGAGCATTTGGCTTAGTAGTTTGGGAGTTATTGCTGTTTTAAGTGACAGTCCAGAATTGGCTACTCTCTGTTTAGAGAGGACAGATTCTGGAACTTATGAAATTCGACATGGAACACTTAGGAATTTAGGGTTGAGGTCTGAAAATGAATTTTAGTACATTTCTTAAGCTTTCCAGATTGTCTTAGATCATATCTTTTGGAGTTGGGAATATCCAGTTATGTTAGAAACAAGTAGCTGCTGTCCAGAATGCTTTACTGTGGTATTTTGGTGTTGGATGTGGTAACCTAAGTAATGCTACTCTTGTAATTGTTAGGTGTTAGGGCCTTAACCGAACAAGAACAGCTATATCTTAGATTGAGTAGATTAGGTGAGTACTTCTCTACCGGAAAGGAAATTTGCACCTAATATTTGAAGTGATTTGAATAGAGCTTTAAGAATGTTGTAATGCATTTCATTCCGAGCATGCTGCATCTTTCATTATGCATCCATGAGATTTATTATGCACTCATGCAATAGGTGTTCCGGAGGGGGTAACACTCCTCGAGTTCGAGCAAGTGATACCGGAGGAAGTTCAGGAACAGCCGGAGCAAGCAGAGGAACCAACCGGCGGAGAAGCTTCCGCAGAAGACCTTCCTGAGTGCCCTGATCACCGGCCCTCGACCTTTTTAAAAGGCAAGCCCCGGTGCATGCTGAACCTACTATTTTATAAATTAATCTTGAGTACTTTTAATTGTTTACTGCATTAAGTTGTAGGAGTTATATGAAAACCCTTGTTGCATTATACCTGTCCTTGTCCAGATATCGTACTTAATCCTATATTAGGTTTAGGCACGTGTCAATGCTTAGCCCTGCTTAGTTCGGTAGAAGTCGGGTGATTTCCGGTCATCCGCGAGATGTAGGAAGGGTCACGAGTGGCTTTATGGCTATCGTGGATGGAACCATGCCTTAAAATGAAATTGAGACCGGGCGGGAATTCGATAGTACAGCCGCAAGACACTTCACGTCTTGGGTGTGGAGCTATGCCCGTCTGAGTAGTTTAAGGACCGATTCGCTGTACGTCCTTGAGTCATGTTAAACGCAGTCTAACACTTAGTTGGCCGGATAAGTCGTTCCGACCGCGAAGCCGAGTAATGTGGTTCAGACCGGGAATCGAATGGTAGGTTGCTTCTTGGAGGAGAGAAAGGATGTGCTTGGGAACATTGGCGTGAGACCAAGGGGGGGTTAGAGTCCCTATCACCTAGCAGAGTGTCGCCCTTGGGGTCGCGACATCATTCGGACCCGCGATTCCTGAACCATACGAAAGGTGGCTTGTGCGACCCTGGCAGGGGCCTGCGCGGTGAGTGTTAGAAATACCCCTCCAGCTGGATAGGAATTCGATTCGAATCGCCGTCGCTCCCGGTTAGTGAGCACTTGACTTGAGCAGCGGCAACGTAGATCTCATTAAATGAACAGATGGTTAAGTGAATGATACAATGTTGCCACAATTTATACCTGCTCTGGATATAATATTAATAATTGTTTGATGATAATCAAGTGCATGTTTAGTACAGGTGCTAAGATAGATGATAGGTAAATGCTAAAAGTAACTGCTAGTACAGGTTATAAGAGTTTCAACTACTTATGCCTTTATGCAAAAATATGGTGTCAGCTAGCCTCTTGTGTAAGCCTTGCATAATCCTTGGTGTCATCTTATTTCTGGTTTATGACGGGTAAGTCTAGCTAAGTACATTCCAGTACTCAGGGTTTATTTCCCCCTGTTGCAGATGATATTCTCTATCAAGGCTTCTGCAAGACATGTCTCCACCCTGCGGGTGACGAAGACTAGATCACTAGGGCGTGATCATCTTTTATGTACTTTCCTCATGCTTTTGCGGGTTGTTGATCAACAAGACTGGCAGTAGTTAAACAACTGGTGTGTGTTATGCTTCCGTACTTTCTAACTTGGTTTGTAATAATTGCAACTCAGTGGTGTAAACTTATTTCCGAACTACTTGTAAAATGTAACGTATGATGTTGTATGTTGAATGATGCGATCCTGGTTGTAAGCAGTTTGGTTTGAAATCCTTCATGGTTTGGATTGACTACCGGGATTATATGGGCTCAAGTTCGAAAATTTGAGCGCTTCGGTGCTTGTTTTTGTACTTGTGCTCTTATAATTTGGTCGGTTCTGTTACAGGAAGGGCTTTGGAGAGCGCAGGAGATGGTGCGGTGCTGGCGATAAAAGCGTGTGCTGCGCTCGCGGTTAGGGTTACCGCCGTCACTTGCTCCCTCTCCTTCCGCCATAGCCCTGGTGCGAATTCCCCTCTTCATCCCCCTTGAGCTCGGTTGTCGTACCGAGGCCACTGTCGCTGCACGATTCATCCCGGTTCTCCGGTGCGGCGACGGTATATGGCACCTGAGCTCCTCCCCTCCTCCTTCTCCAGTGGCATTTTTGTGGATTTGTCGGTGCTTTTTGCTTGCGATGTGAAATGATTAGGGTTTATTGGTTGGAAATCCTCAGATCTGGTCCATGGTATACCCGATTAGGTTGTTGGTAGTTCAGATCTGTACATAGTGGTTCTTATTTGTTGATTACCTGATGTTTTCGTGACATTTTTAACATGCTGATGCAAATAAAATTGTTGTACACGCTGAGCAAAGTGCCTAGAGGTCAATGATGTTGTTTCTGTACACTAGTAAACGTTGGAGGAGCATCGTTTGGTGTGGCAGCCGCGTTTGTCGTAGTTCAATTTGTCTGATTTTTTGCTTGCTAGTCAGTACACACCCATGTTGCATGCTCCCTTTCTAATGCTGGCCTGCATCCTATTGGTAGCCATGTCCTTTGAAGCTCGGCGCAGGGCTACAGCTACTATGGTTGTTGTTGTGGCTGCATGGTTTTTCATGAGGTTTAGGAGACGAACTCAAGAAGCTCGGTCTGTGACATATGGCCCCTGACCCAGAGGGACATCGAGAGGAACAACAACCTTAGATACATCTATGAATCTGATGATGTCCACTGTGTTGACCTTCTTAGAATGAGGAGGGCACCTTTTTTCCAACTGTGTGATATTTTTCGTACAAGAGAGCTTGTCACTGACAGCATACATGCAACAGTTGAAGAACAAGTAGCCATGTTCTTGCATGTTGTTGGTCACAATGAGAGGTTGAGGGTGATTGACCTCACCTTCAGGAGGTCTGTGGAGACAATTAGTAGGTTTTTCCAGAAAGTTCTATATGCAGTAGGGGAGCTGAGGAATGAAATGATTATCCCTCCTGCTACCAATGTGCATCCTAGGATCCATGGCAGCAGAAGGTGGTACCCCTATTTCAAGGTTGGTATGCATAATATTGTGATACATATGTATCAAATTTGAGTCTGTTAGTGTCAATGTTCACTTGGGCAATTTGGTTTGTTCATTTAGGACTGCATAGGAGCAATTGACGGCACACATGTTTTAGCTAGAGTGCCTGCAAGGATGCAACCTGCCTTTAGAGGCAGAAAGCACAGCACCACACAGAATGTGTTGGCAGCTGTGGACTTTGACCTGAGATTTACCTATGTGCTTGCTGGTTGGGAGGGGTCTGCACATGATGCTCTTCAAAGAGCTGATGGGAGGGGTCTGATGCTCTTCAAAGAGCTGATGGCCTTAGAGTGCCACCAGGTACAATACAAACCTGATAATGCCATTGCCAATGCTTATCCATTAATGAAACTACTAAAAGATGTCATTGTCTCTAAATTTTTAGGCAAATTCTATCTTGTTGATGCTGGATATGCAGTGAGGCCTGGGTTCTTGCCACCATATCGTGCCACGAGGTACCATCTGAGGGAATTTGGGGCAAACAGACCTCAAAATCAAAAAGAGTTGTTTAATCTTAGACACTCTTCCCTTAGAGTCACTGTAGAGAGGGCTTTTGGGGCTCTCAAGAATAGATTCCGTATACTGGACAACAAGTCATTCCATCCATATAGGACCCAAGTTAAACTAGTTCTTGCCTGTTGTATTCTTCACAATTGGATTCTCAGGCATGGCCAAGATGAGCTTGTTCCTGATGAACACTCATGGATTACAAACAACAACCACAATGCCAACCAATCAGACCATGTCCCTGACAATGCTTCCTGGGCACAACAGAGGGACCAATGGACAACACAGATGTGGGAACACAGGGGGAATTCAAGGGTGTAATGTCTTGGTGTGTGTACTATCTAGTAGCAATGATGGAACTTTTATTGTAACTGAGACCTATGGCACTTTGCAATGATGTACCTGACAATGCTTTAATTATTTGTTGTTTACCTATTACTACATGCCTTTTTGTTGTATTGCTATTTGGATTTTGACATATCACTGTGTTCAATGTTATGTTGGTTGTGGATAGGAAATGGAGAACATGCATGATAATGTTGTTGTCAATGATGGTGAGGAAGTCTTCATGGGTCAGGGTGGCCTAGCTGGTGCTGCTGATGGTGAGCCAGTAGCCCCCCAGGGAAATGGCCCCATGCACTGGACTCCTTTCCAGTCTGGGTTCATGCTAAGGAGGTTCCATGATCTGGTGGCACAAGGGGTCAAAACTGACAAAGGGTTCAACGAAGTGCATGTTAGGCAGGTGGCAGCAATGCTATCTGAGTTTACTGGGTCTGCTGTTAGTGTTAGTCAGATCCTTAATCACATGAGAAAATGGAGGCAAAGGTGGGTGAAAGTTTGTAGGCTTAGAGATTTGAGTGGTGCTCTTTGGGATGGTAGCCTACACATGATAGTTCTTGATGAAGAGCACCTGCTGAAAGCTCTATGTTTGGTGTTGGTAATTAGTGACAATGCCTAAGTACTAATCCTATGCCTAAGTTGTATGTAGCATATGAGGATTAGTACATTCCAAGGTTGGTGGCAAGATGGACATGGTGATCATGATGGCCACACTTGGATTTGGACGCAACCCTACGTGATCAAGGCAAAGGTATATGCTTAAGGGTTGTGTTTTAGTAACCAAGACACCTAGTGGGTGTGGTTACATTATAGGATAGATAGCCGTACTATAAAGAGGGGAATGACGCGGCTATTGAACTCCTAAGTGCCTCTAGGTGTGCATTTCATAATCATATGCATTTGGATAGGACTAATAACGCCTCGAAAAATGATTGTGAAAATGCTAACACACATGCACATGGTGATGATCACTTGGTGATGTTAGCACGTTTGCGAAGGCGTTGGAGTTTTAGCGGTAGAGAGGGTTTGGGGTCCTCTCTCCCTCCCGCCGAGCGTGCGAGCGCGGGATTCAGGCGTTTTCGAGGAGTTGAAACGACTATTTTCCACTACGCCGGAAGTCGGAAAAGAAACGGAGGCGAACGGAGGTCACAGTGGTGACCGGACGCTGGACCGGACGCGGTCACTGTTTGACCGGACGCGTCCGGTCAGTGTCCAGTGTCTGCGCGTGTTTCAGTTGTCTGATCGGACGCGAGGAGCGTCCGGTCACAGTCGACCGGACGCGTCCGGTCGATCAGGGAGCTTACTGGACTCTAACCGGACGCTGGCACTGTGGCGTCCGGTCAGTTCTCCAGCGCGTCCGGTCGTTGTTTCGTTGTGCGCGGCTCAGGGTTGACCAACGCGTCCGGTCAGTTACGGGACCGGCGCGTCCGGTCGATCCCGGAGCGTCCAGTCGTTGCGACCAGCGCGTCCGGTCGGTGCTTCGCGAAAGAGCCGTTGCGTGACCGGAGCGTCCGGTCGTTGCGACCAGCGCGTCCGGTCGGTGCTTCGCGAAAGAGCCGTTGCGCGACCGGAGCGTCCGGTCAGTTGGACCAGCGCGTCCGGTCAACGCGATTTCGGCTGTTTCAAGTTTCTAACGGCTATATTCGAAGGGGTACGTCTATAAATACTCGTTGGCCGGCTCAAGGCTCTCGCTCTTGGACTTTTGACATACTTGTGAGCACTTTGAGCTAAGCAACTCCCCTCCCACTCATCTCTCTTGCTTCTTTGCATATTCGAAGTGAGATTGAGTGATCCAAGTGCATTTGCATTGTGAGATAGCATCTAGTTGGCACTTGGTGGTTGATTTGCTGCGGGATTCTTGTTTCTCTTGGTGGTTGCCGCCACCTAGACGGCTTGGAGCAGCTTGGAGGCGTTGGCAAGAGTTGGTGATTGTTCTTGGCCACCTCCGGTAATTGTGAGGGGTTTGTGCCTACCTCGGCGAAGCGCCAAAGGCAACATTAGTGGATTGCTCGTGTCATTTGCAACCTTTTGCCATTTGGTAGGTTCTTGTGGCGCCTTTTGAGAGGCTCGGTGTGAGACCGATTAGCCACCGAACCACGTGGTGAAGAGGGACACAACGGGGACTAGCGTGCCGGCAAGCACGTGAACCTCGGGATAAATCTTTGTGTCATCATTCTTATTGTGATTGATCGATCCCGGTAGTTGTGTATTGTGGAATTCATCTCTTGATCATATCGTTTGGTTGGCTCAATACTTCGCCCCTCGGTGATACCCTTCTAACTCTCTCTTGTATTAATTTCTTAGTTACTTTGCTAGAGTAGCTCTTTTGTGTAGCTTGCTAGTTGTAGTTTCCTTCTCGGTTTGACTTGTGCGGTTGAGTGCCAATATACTAGAATTGTGATCTGGATAGGTGGCTTGCAAACACCCCATAGGCTAATCAAAACTCGCATCTCGCTATTTGTTGTATTGATAAACTTGTTTAGCTTGTCTTTGTAGAAAATTTTAAAGGCTATTCACCCCCCCTCTAGCCATCAAGACCTTTCAAGTGGTATCGGAGCCGTGGTCACCGTTTGCAAGGCTTAACAACCTCGGTGCAAGATGGCTCAAGTTATGTTCAATCATGTTAATGGCAAGCCTCCATTCTTTGATGGCATCTCTTCCTTTGATCATTGGAAAAGGAAGATGAAGCAATATCTAGGCAATATACATGAGAAGGTTTGGGATGTGACCAATGAAGGATACATCATTCTTGATGAAGAAAATCTCACTCCAAATGACCGCATCAACAAACAATGCAACACGGCGGCACTTGACACAATCTACCGTGCCATTGATGACAAAGTATTTGAGCAAATCAAAGATCTTGAAAAGGCAAATGAGCTTTGGATAAGGCTTGAAGAAACATATGAAGGCACTTCAACGGTAAAAAGTGCCAAGCTATATATGCTCAAAGACAAGTTCTCCACGTTCAAGATGAAGGATGATGAATCCATCCCGGAGATGTTCTATAGGCTCCAAGTCATTGTAAATGATCTCAAGGGGCTTGGAGAGAAGGTTGAGGACAAGGACTTCTCACACAAGTTCTTGATGTGCTTACCCAAGAAGTTTGCCACCTTGAGAAGAATGATCTTTAGAGAGGGATTGGACAAGGTCAAACCAACCGATGTGCTTGGAGATATAATGACCGATGCCCAATACAATGATGATGAAGATGAGGTAGAAGAGAAGAAGGAGACCAAGGTCAAGCAAGAGAAGCCCATTGCATTCAAGGCTTCATCTTCTAAGGGCAAGAGCAAGGTGGAGAGTGATGATGATGATCCATTCGATGATGAGACCATGGCCCTCCTAGTGCACAAGATGGGGAGGTTCATGAAGAAGAAAGGATATGGTGCAAGGAAGAGAAGGGACTTCATGAAGGCAAAGGAGGTGCTTTGCTACAATTGCAATAGCCCCGATCATATAGTGGCAAAGTGCCCCTATGAAGACAAAAGATATCATGATGGGGAGTTGAAGTTGAAGAAAAACAAGAAGGACAAGAAGGAGAAGAAAGAGAAGAAGAGCTTCACTATCAACAAGAAGAAGAAGGGTGGTGGTTATGTGGTCACTTGGGATAGTGACAACTCCGATAGTGATGATGATGAAAGCTCTAGTGATGATGAGAGGACCACTCGGCGAACCATTGCAAGCATCGCCCTCTCCAACAAGTCATCCATCTTCGACACTACATCGACATGCCTTATGGCCAAGCCTACCAAGGTAAAATATGATGATAGTGATGATGATTCTTGTGCTAGTGATGGTTGTAGGAGTGATGATGAGGAGGATGAGGACTACTCCAAGGATGATCTATTAGGCATAATAGATCAAATGAGCAAGGGCTATAAGAGGACAACCAAGAAGTACAAAATCTTGGAGCAAGAGCTCATTGCCAAGAGCAATGAAAATGATGCCTTGATGGAGGAGCTTGTTGCTCTCAAAAAGAGTAAGGAGTGCAAAGGAATTGAACAAGAGCTCAAAGCTCTTAGGAAATCCTTTGATGAGCTAGAGGCTTCTCGTGAGTGTCTAAAGGAAGACCACGAGGACCTTGAAGTTGCTCACACTAGGCTTAAGGAAGCCCACTCTACTCTACTTGAGCTCATCAAGGAAAAGGACCTCAAGTTGGAGAAGCTCATGAAGGAAGCTAAGGAGGAGCAAGTGATTGTCACTTGTGATATTGGACTAACATGTGATATTATTGATGATTCTTTATTTGTTGGTCCTACTAATGCTTCATGTAGCTCATCATCATCCACCACAACCAACTCTACCTCTACTACTAGTGATTCATCACTTGTGGTTGAGAATGAGACTCTCAAGAGAGAGGTGGATGATCTCACCCGCGCATTGGGCAATGCCTATGGTGGGGATGCCCGCTTGCTAAAATGCTTAGGTAGCCAAAGATTCTCTCTTAACAAAGAGGGTTTAGGCTATACTCCCAAGAAGGGCAAGGCGGCCTTTGCTACTCCAAAGTCTCGCTTTGTGAAGAGCAATGGTCGTTATTGCAATAGATGCAAGCAAGTTGGGCATCTAGAGATTAATTGTAATAAAATGAACAAGAACAACAACAAGTTTCATGCTAAAATAGATTACATTCCTTTTGATTCTTGTTATGTGCTTACCAAGGGTGAGAAAGGTGTGCATGCTAGGTTTGTTGGTACACCAATTGTGGGTCCAAAGAAGAAGGCTATTTGGGTACCAAAGAACTTAGTTACTAACCTCCGAGGACCCAAACAAGTATGGGTACCTAAGAAACATTGATTTATTTTGTAGGTAAATTACAAGGCCGGAGGAAGGCATTGGGTGCTTGATAGTGGGTGCTCTCAACATATGACCGGTGATTCAAGAATGTTCAACTCTCTCAAATCAAATGATAGTGGTATTGATAGCATCACATTTGGTGACAATAGCAAGGGTGATGTGAAGGCTCTTGGAAGGATTGCAATCTCAAATGATCATAGCATTTCCAATGTGCTCTTAGTTGAAAAGTTGAACTTCAATCTTCTCTCGGTTGCTCAATTGTGTGATCTCGGTTTCAAGTGCATATTTGGTGTTGATGATGTGGAAATAGTTAGTGTTGATGGCTCCAATTTGATCTTCAAGGGCTTTAGATATGAGAATCTATACTTGGTTGATTTCAATGCTAGTGACACTCAACTTTCAACATGCTTGCTCACCAAATCAAGTATGGGTTGGTTATGGCATAGAAGACTTGGTCATGTTGGCATGAAGCAATTGAACAAGTTAGTGAAGCATGACTTAGTTAGAGGCTTGAAGGATGTCACATTTGAGAAGGATAAGCTATGTAGTGCATGTCAAGCCGGAAAGCAAGTGGGCAACACTCATACATTGAAGAGCATTATGAGTACTTCCAAGGCATTTGAGTTGTTGCACATGGATTTATTTGGGCCAACTACATACACAAGCATTGGTGGAAACAAGTATGGCTTTGTGATTGTGGATGATTTCACTAGATATACATGGGTATTCTTTCTTGGGGACAAGAGTGATGTATTTGACATATTCAAGAAGTTCATCAAGAGAGTACAAAATGAGTTTGAGACCACAATCAAGAAAGTGAGAAGTGACAATGGAAGTGAGTTTAGAAACACAAGAGTTGATGAGCTATGTGAGGAGCTTGGAATCAAGCATCAATTCTCGGCCAAGTATACACCTCAATCTAATGGCCTAGTTGAGAGAAAGAATAGAACTTTGATTGATATGGCAAGATCAATGTTAAATGAGTATAATGTGAGTCATTCATTTTGGGCCGAAGCAATCAACACGGCTTGCTTCTATAGCAACCGCCTCTATTGCCACAAGTTCTTAGAGAAGACACCATATGAGATCTTAAATGGAAGAAAGCCCAACATTGCATACTTTCGGATATTTGGTTGCAAATGCTACATCTTGAAGAAGGACACTAGATTGAGCAAGTTTGAGAAGAAATGTGATGAAGGATTCTTACTTGGTTACTCCACTACTAGCAAAGCTTATAGAGTTTGGAATTTGGCTAGTGGTTTACTTGAATAAGTTCATGATGTTGAATTTGATGAAACAAATGGCTCTCAAGATGAGGAAAATAACTTGGATGATGTGAGAGGAACTCAATTGACCAATGCTATGAAAGAAATGGATATTGGTGATATTAGGCCAAAGCAAGTGATTAATGTGGATGACAACAAAGATCAAGTGCTCCAAAGTTCAATTACACAAGCTAGTGGGTCTCTAATGCAAAATCAAGCTAGTACATCATCTCAAGTGCAACAAGATCAACAAGTGGCTAGTTCATCATCTCCAACTCATGATCAACATCAACATCCAAGCAATCAAGTGCAAGTGCTTCAACCAACCAACATTGCTAGAGACCATCCATTAGATTCCATCATTGGTGACATACAAAGGGGAGTTCAAACTAGATCAAGATTGGCATCATTTTGTGCTCACTCTTCTTTTGTGTCAATGGAAGAACCCAAGGACATTGATAAAGCATTGAGAGATCCGGATTGGGTAAATGCAATGCATGAAGAGCTCAACAACTTCAAGAGAAATGAAGTATGGGAACTAGTTGAGAGGCCTAAGAATCATAATGTCATTGGAACAAGATGGGTCTTTCGCAACAAGCAAGATCAAGATGGGATAGTAGTAAGGAACAAAGCAAGACTAGTGGCTCAAGGTTACACACAAATAGAGGGTCTTGACTTTGGTGAAACTTATGCCCCGGTTGCAAGATTGGAAGCAATTAGGATCTTACTTGCCTATGCTTGTGCTCATAATATCAAGCTATATCAAATGGATGTAAAGAGTGCATTTCTCAATGGGTACATTCAAGAAGAGGTGTATGTGGAGCAACCTCCCGGTTTTGAAGATGACAAGAAACCCAATCATGTCTACAAATTGAGAAAAGCCTTGTATGGATTGAAGCAAGCACCTAGAGCATGGTATGAAAGATTGAGGGACTTCTTGCTAACCAAAGGATTTGTCATGGGCAAAGTGGATACTACTCTCTTCACCAAGAAGATTGGGAAAGACTTGTTTATATTGCAAATATATGTTGATGATATCATCTTTGGTTCAACCAATCAAGATTATTGTGATGAGTTTGGGAAAATGATGGCAAAGGAATTTGAAATGTCAATGATTGGTGAACTTAGTTTCTTTCTTGGACTTCAAATCAAACAAATGAAGGAAGGAACATTTGTGAGCCAAACCAAGTACATCAAAGATATGCTCAAGAAGTTTGGCATGGAGGATGCAAAGGGCATTACAACCCCAATGGGCACTAGTGGAAGCTTGGATAGTGACAAGAGTGGCAACATGGTGGATCAAAAGCTATATAGATCAATGATTGGTAGCCTACTCTATGTGACGGCATCAAGGCCCGATGTGATGTTTAGTGTATGCATGTGTGCAAGATTTCAAGCCTCACCAAAAGAAAGTCATTTGAAGGCAACAAAGAGAATATTGAGGTACTTAAAGCATACACAAGATGTTGGATTGTGGTATCCCAAGGGTGCAAGCTTTGAGCTAGTTGGATATTCGGATTCCGACTATGCCGGTGACAAAGTTGAGAGAAAGAGCACCTCCGGTACTTGTCAACTATTGGGAAGGTCACTTGTCTCATAGTCATCCAAGAAGCAAAATAGTATTGCACTATCTACCGCCGAAGCCGAATACATCGCCGCGGGTAGTTGTTGTGCACAAATCTTGTGGATGAAGGCAACATTGAAGGATTTTGGAATCAATTTCAAGAATGTGCCATTACTATGTGACAATGAAAGTGCCGTGAAGCTGACCAACAATCCGGTTCAACATCAAAGAACAAAGCATATTGATGTTCGTCATCATTTCATTAGAGATCATCAACAAATGGGTGACATTGCTATTGAGAGTGTGGGCACCGAAGATCAACAAGCCGATCTATTCACCAAGCCACTTGATGAGAAGAGATTTCACAAGCTAAAAAATGAGTTGAACATAATTGACTTCTCCAACATGAGTTGATGCACCCCATATATGACATGCCTCTCCTTCGAGCCCCAAGGTATAATTGGTTGACATGTCATACATTCTATACTAAGGACATGTTTAGTGCATCTAGTCATGATTTCTTATGTTCTAGGCTCATTCATGAAAATCAAATGAATTTGAAGTTTATATGGTGCCACTATTGTTTACATGACTTGTATGATCTAGTGGTAGCATATAACTTGTTTGCGAGCTTGTGATCCTAAGTGTTTGATCTAGATAACTTGTTTAAGTATTTGCTTCAACATGGTGCATGATAACCCTTCTAGTGAGGTGTGAAGAAGCTTGCCCTTGGATCAAACCGAAGCATTTTATTTATGCAAGCAATCTAGGTTGAATCACAAACTTGATCCTCACCCCATAATTCAACATGATAATCTATCTAAAATTGGTCCCTTGTGGTCATTGGTGCCAACGGGGGAGAAAATATTGTTCACAAAGATAGAACTCAAAGGGGGAGAAGCACAAAGGGGGAGAAAATGTTGTTCACAAAGATAGATTCTAAAAGAGGAAAAATTGATAAGAGAAGGGGATCAACTAAAATTTTTGAGCACACAAGTAGGGGGAGCAAGCTCTTAAACATGAATGTTGCATTTCCATGTGCACTTCATATGTATGTTGCATAGTTATGCATTTCCTTTTCTCCGATACTTTGCTTGTGTGGTGTTTTGCTAGTATAATTTGAATGGTGTATTGAAGTACTAGCATGAATAGGAAGTAGTTAGATTTCTCTTGCTTCATGTCTTTCAAAGTGGTACTAGAACCTTGCTTATAATGTTGATCTCACGAGGTTTCTAGTTATGTTTGTGCTTTTTCCAAGTGGTTCTAACTACACAAGGTGCTAAGATGGTGTTTATCGCTACTCCGATGGTATCACGCTTCAAAGGTCTATAATCTAAAACACTTAGCACCTATTGATAGTCATTGCTCCTAATCTTTCCTATCTAACATGTATGCTTCCAAAATCCAAACATGTAGCATACATGTAGGGGGAGCCATTGCTATCAATTTGAATTCATGATCACATGTCCATAATTCTTACACATGGTAATATACTTGGACAATGTGACATGGGTTCAATCAAAATTTTATCATAATATCTTTGTGAAAGGATTGTCACCAATTACCAACAAGGGGGAGATTGAAAGCTCTATGTTTGGTGTTGGTAATTAGTGACAATGCCTAAGTACTAATCCTATGCCTAAGTTGTATGTAGCATATGAGGATTAGTACATTCCAAGGTTGGTGGCAAGATGGACATGGTGATCATGATGGCCACACTTGGATTTGGACGCAACCCTACGTGATCAAGGCAAAGGTATATGCTTAAGGGTTGTGTTTTAGTAACCAAGACACCTAGTGGGTGTGGTTACATTATAGGATAGATAGCCGTACTATAAAGAGGGGAATGACGCGGCTATTGAACTCCTAAGTGCCTCTAGGTGTGCATTTCATAATCATATGCATTTGGATAGGACTAATAACGCCTTGAAAAATGATTGTGAAAATGCTAACACACATGCACATGGTGATGATCACTTGGTGATGTTAGCACGTTTGCGAAGGCGTTGGAGTTTTAGCGGTAGAGAGGGTTTGGGGTCCTCTCTCCCTCCCGCCGAGCGTGCGAGCGCGGGATTCAGGCGTTTTCGAGGAGTTGAAACGACTATTTTCCACTACGCCGGAAGTCGGAAAAGAAACGGAGGCGAACGGAGGTCATAGTGGTGACCGGACGCTGGACCGGACGCGGTCACTGTTTGACCGGACGCGTCCGGTCAGTGTCCAGTGTCTGCGCGTGTTTCAGTTGTCTGATCGGACGCGAGGAGTGTCCGGTCACAGTCGACCGGACGCGTCCGGTCGATCAGGGAGCTTACTGGACTCTAACCGGACGCTGGCACTGTGGCGTCCGGTCAGTTCTCCAGCGCGTCCGGTCGTTGTTTCGTTGTGCGCGGCTCAGGGTTGACCAACGCGTCCGGTCAGTTACGGGACCGGCGCGTCCGGTCGATCCCGGAGCGTCCAGTCGTTGCGACCAGCGCGTCCGGTCGGTGCTTCGCGAAAGAGCCGTTGCGCGACCGGAGCGTCCGGTCGTTGCGACCAGCGCGTCCGGTCGGTGCTTCGCGAAAGAGCCGTTGCGCGACCGGAGCGTCCGGTCAGTTGGACCAGCGCGTCCGGTCAACGCGATTTCGGCTGTTTCAAGTTTCTAACGGCTATATTCGAAGGGGTACGTCTATAAATACTCGTTGGCCGGCTCAAGGCTCTCGCTCTTGGACTTTTGACATACTTGTGAGCACTTTGAGCTAAGCAACTCCCCTCCCACTCATCTCTCTTGCTTCTTTGCATATTCGAAGTGAGATTGAGTGATCTAAGTGCATTTGCATTGTAAGATAGCATCTAGTTGGCACTTGGTGGTTGATTTGCTGCGGGATTCTTGTTTCTCTTGGTGGTTGCCGCCACCTAGACGGCTTGGAGCAGCTTGGAGGCGTTGGCAAGAGTTGGTGATTGTTCTTGGCCACCTCCGGTAATTGTGAGGGGTTTGTGCCTACCTCGGCGAAGCGCCAAAGGCAACATTAGTGGATTGCTCGTGTCATTTGCAACCTTTTGCCATTTGGTAGGTTCTTGTGGCGCCTTTTGAGAGGCTCGGTGTGAGACCGATTAGCCACCGAACCACGTGGTGAAGAGGGACACAACGGGGACTAGCGTGCCGGCAAGCACGTGAACCTCGGGATAAATCTTTGTGTCATCATTCTTATTGTGATTGATTGATCCCGGTAGTTGTGTATTGTGGAATTCATCTCTTGATCATATCGTTTGGTTGGCTCAATACTTCGCCCCTCGGTGATACCCTTCTAACTCTCTCTTGTATTAATTTCTTAGTTACTTTGCTAGAGTAGCTCTTTTGTGTAGCTTGCTAGTTGTAGTTTCCTTCTCGGTTTGACTTGTGCGGTTGAGTGCCAATATACTAGAATTGTGATCTGGATAGGTGGCTTGCAAACACCCCATAGGCTAAGCAAAACTCACATCTCGCTATTTGTTGTATTGATAAACTTGTTTAGCTTGTCTTTGTAGAAAATTTTAAAGGCTATTCACCCCCCCCTCTAGCCATCAAGACCTTTCACCTGCTTGGTCACACCAAGGCTAGGCACTAACTGCACATTAGTCTTACCTGTTTTGTTATGTACCACCTTACCTTTCCTATTCTTGTACTTCCCTTTGTCTAATAGTCATATTTGTTTTACTAACTAGGACCACCCTGCTGATGCTAAGTTTCTGAACACACCAATTGAGAACTATGTTTAGATGGAAGCCATCTTTAGTGGTAACCTAGCCACTGGAAAGTTTGCAATGGCCTCAAATGAGCCTCTTGGAACTCCTACTGACATTGGCCTAGATGCCACTGAGGACCTCATTGACTTAGGTGGCACTGATGCTGACTCTGGGAGGGGAACTCCTAGTGTGAATGGCAAACAACCATCTGATGACAAGGGTAAAGAAGAAAGGGGGCCCAAGAGAAGGAAGATGGCCCAAGAGGAACTTAAACTCATGAATGGCATGATCAAGGCTGTGGAGCATGTGGGTGATGCCCTAAAGGCTCCACAGCACAATGAAGTGCATGAGGACCTCTATGGCTGTGTTATGAACTTCCCTGAGTACTCTCAGGAGGCTCTGATGTTTGCCCTGGTTTACCTTCTAAAGAACAAGGCTGAGGGTCTTTGCTTTGTTCAGATGACAGAGGCTCATAGAATTCTTTGGCTTAGGACCTACCTGAGCACAACCTACTTTGCGTAGATGAGCAGCTGCTTGCTTCTCCACTTTTGCAAATAGCCATGCTAACTGTCTGATGCTATAGCAGGTATTTTGGGGTGTAGCACTGACCACATGTGGTGCTGGAAGGGAACATTTGCTGCCTGAAAAAGGTTGCAGCTATTTTTTGTATAGCATAGGACCCATGGTGGTGGATGTGAGGCTGTGTTGACATATCTGGTGTAGACATGAACACCTGATGATGGATTAGCTTCTAAATGTGATGAGACACTTAATGTGCTTTTTAAGATTATCATTGATGCTTTGTTAGGCCAATGATGGTATGATTGCAAGGTCTTGTATTTTTTAAATCATTTACCTGAGGCCTGGATTTTATGCCTATGATGAATTTTGATATGGTACATACACAGTGATGATATGCGACCTTGAGCTGTTGTATGATTTGGTTTTGGTACTGTTTTTTGTTCCTATTAAGGCCAATGATGCAAAAAATAACTAGATTGAGGTGGTTGCCATGTCTTAGTTTAACCGTGCTGTTGTTTTTTCATGTCACTCATCAAACCTGTTGGAATCATCCACTGTTTAGCAACACTTGGGTCATACCAAGTTGATGGCAAACAGTGGAATTTCTAGCAGATTTCATGGTTGCCATGTGCTTGTTGTTTAACAAAGTTTCTTATCTTGTCAGTTGTTTTCATCTGGATGGTAGCCATCAATGATATTTGTGCTTCAATGAAATCATCAAATCTAATGTCTGAGGCCTAGTTCTTTGTATTTACCTATGATGTTCAACAATGTTGCTACACTGAGGCAATTACAGTAGTGCTTATGATTCAATTCTTGGTATGCAACCATCTGACACTTGTTTTTCATGCTGGTTTTAAGGGTGCAATGGCTTGGTATGTTGTTTACCGTGGTAGGAAGCCTGGGGTGTATGCAACCTGGGCTACCTGTCATGACCAAGTAAATGGTTTTCCAAGCAGCTGCTACAAGAGGTTCCCAACCAAAGAAGAAGCAGATGCAGCTTTGCTTGAGTTCCAGGGTTGTGAAGACGAGAAAATTGTGGTTCAGCCTCTCTCAAAGGGAGGCAGGAAGGCCAAGCCGCTGTTATTCCTTGTTGCTATGGTGTAGTCTGTTGTCTTGCTAGTTCTAGCTTGGTTTTTGTTTTATCGTTGTTGCAATTGCCTGTGATGGTTCAAAGGTCCTCATGAAACCTTTTAAGTGCAATGACCCTGTGAGGTACTGTGACCGTACTTTGGTTAGTCGCTGGGAAAGTTGTTGTCATGTTTTGTTTTGTCATTAGATGCTCCAGGGTCATTGCAGTGCAAAAACTGAACTGAACTGAGGCAAAAAAAACTTTGGAAATGCTGATTTGTTATCTTGAGAAGGGTGGTAACATCACCAAGCTCATACACTGGTGAGTGCACCGTTTAAGTCCTCTCAAACCGAACAGAACTGGTTGCACCGTCCGGTTCCAGGAAACGATCCATGCGGGCAACCAAACACAGTCAACATAGTCCTGTACGCAACACCAAAATGGAACCAAACAAGTAAGGGTGAACGGTGGGATCAGGGCTGTGAACGTCCAGGATCACCCCTTCGTCTTGGATCAAAGACGCTCGGGTAACCAATCAGCCCCTATGTGTACCCATATATGTGTTCATGATAAAGCATTGAAGTAGTATGATACAGAATAACAGAGACCTTATGAGTATGTGTTCATGTTAAAGCACTTAAGTAGCAGCAATGCCCTGGGTGTTGCTCTGATCTGATGCGGGCTGTTGTTGGCAATCTCCATCACGGTCATAAAAATCTCTTGGCCCCCGTTTGGATCTTGGAATACTTCCCGTAGCCATACAAGAGAGATGTTTATGCGTTGTATTTCTACTATAGGAAAACGAGTTGAAGAGCGTGATATAAGTTAGAGAGTACTAACATAGTATGATGATCTATAGAATCAATTTCATCTCCCACCTTATAAATTTGAGATAGACTTATATGCGAACTTTGAAAAATTACAGAATCTCAAATTCCAAGCCAAATATCCTAATCCATTAAGTAGATTTCAATTTCTCTAAAATGAATGGATCCAAATGGCCCCTTGGGCATATAGACAGCATTTTTTCACTGCAGAGATATTTTTCACTTATTGTCATTCAGCAATTAGATGCTATCTAAACTGTTTCCAGACAATTCATTCAGTTGCTATTGTATTATCTGTTCACATGAAATCATCTTAGACCACTCACTGTACATGCCCTAACATGCCAGGCCGCTTCGGCCCCACCACCACTAGTATAAAAACTCTCTCGCCTGTCCCATAAGCCAAAGCGCAGAACGGGTCCTGAGTTCAACTCCCTATGGGAGTGAATTTCAGGGAGGGGTAAAAAAAATCCCCTCACCTGTCCCTATAAGCCAAAGCGCAGAATGGTCCGGCCCAGTTCTCACAGGGCAACGGATTCAGCTGCATTAGGATGGGAGCAAGGGTTTAGGAATTTTCTTGATCCGTGTGAGAAGATCATCCTTCTTCTTAAAAAATACCTAGAGGCCGTTATATCCCTCACGGGTCGAGTTTTTTTTATTATTATTCCTTGACAGAGAGACCTAAATAGGTCAATCCGTCTGCCGGTTCTAGGTTTTGCACGATGAGGAAGGTTTTATTTCTTATATTATAATTACGTGCAATCTGCATGCATGCGGTGACGAATTTGATCCGGGAAGAGGAAGGGAAGGTCTCGGACCGGTCCAGGTGACATATACAACTCCAATTTCCCATATACAGTTAGTGCTACTCCCTTTCCTTTATTAATTTATTAACTAATGTACACCGACTCTGACTCTGTTATGTTCCTTGTTTGTGTATACTATATAGCCATATAGGATGTATTGTATTGTATGTACAAACAAGATCGAGCTCCAGACGACACGGCGTTTCATCAAGTCAAAAGTTCCAAAAGCAAAAGAAACATATATAGGAGTACATGGCACCGCGCCGCCGCCTCCTGCGCGGCAACAGCGTCCTGGTATATACTCCCTCCATCCCAAATTATAAGACGTTTGACTTTTTTGACACCAAGTTTGACCACTCGTCTTATTCAAAAATTTGTGCAAAATATCAATTCTTTTATCGTGGCTTGGTATATTAATAAAAGTTCCTCAAGAATGACTTAAATTTGACTATGTTTGCACAAATTTTTTGAATAAGACGAATGGTCAAACTTGGGATAAAAAAAGTCAAACGTCTTATAATTTGGGATGGAGGGAGTATCTATGTACGATAGAAAGATGGGCTACCCCGTCTTCAGGTTCGACGTGAAGCGCCTCTTCTCCGATGAGGATGACGACGAGAGCAGAAGCCGAAGCCGCCGCAGGCAACCTTGCTCCCGTTACCTTCTCCCGGCGGGGACAAGATCGTCGCTGCCACCACGGACGGGCACATCATGGTCAACGACGCCACCAGGTCCCAGTACACCTACGACCACGACCTACGCTGCTGGAAACCCTGGACCATCCTCCTCGCCTTAAGCAGCAGCCGCCGCCGCGACGACGACATGTCAATGCTGGTCACGACCGAACTCCTCGACTTCTCGGAACCAGACCCCACTTCGAGGCTCTCCGTCTCACGTCCGGCGGCCGCATGCAGCCCCTTCCCGTTCCTCCGCGCCGAACGTCCTACTTCGTCGCCGGCGGGCGCGTGTGGCTGTCAGTATGGTGCCGGTGCGACGGGGTCAAGGGAACCTACTCCCTGGACATGGCGGCACCAACAAAGTTTGGTTGGCGCCGCGAGGGGAGCTGGGTGCTGCCCCTCGAGGGACGAGCGGCACCAGGCCCCGGCCGGTGATCCGGCACGAGTGGACGAAGGCTACTCTCCTCCCTAGCAAGGACGAGGGCTACTCTCCTAAGCAAGACTATCTCCCCTTCGGGGCCTGGCCTACCTTGGAGGAGGCAGGCTCTGCATCTCATGCTCCAGCGCCTACGGGAACGAACGCATGATTCTCGCCCTCACGGCGGTGGAGGTGACGATGACGAATAAGGAAAGTACTAGAGCTGCTGCTGCGCAAGCGCAGGTCGCGCTGTTACCGTCTGCCTCCGAACAATCAGAAGGCCACCGTGCTCCCTGTCCAGTAGCCTGCTCTAGCCGCCGCCGCTCATCATGCAGATGTCCACCAGAGAGGCGAAAACAGACGCAGATCCGCTGTGGCTTCCAAAAGTCATGCACGAAGCAAAAGAAGCTACATCACATCAGGTTATGGCAAAAACAACACGGCATTGAAACTTGGGGCTCCACTCCACCCAGACACTGATTCTAAATAGCGAGAGCAGTACAATACAAACAAGGTCTAGCAATGAGAGTGCGACACAATGCTGAAACTTTTCCCGCTTTGCTCAAGTATCGAACCAACACTTGTATACCATAGCATACGTAAGTACAATATTTCCTGCTATACCATAGGAACGTAAGTACAATGAAGGAAATAATAGGTTATGAGGAGAAGCTGTTTCATACATATAAACTATATAAACAAAGACAAACTTGGCGTAATTTACAAGATACAGAAAAATGTTTACACAAAAGCAAAGATATAATAACTCAAACCTGTCCACTTTGTACGTGAGATGGACTGGAAAATTGCACACAAGGAAAATGGCAGAAATGTCAAGCAAAAAAAAGATATCCATGTTACGCCATAGTTCGCTCAGAGAATCTGAACCTTGTATTGACAAATCAACTTGCATGACACAAAACCCTAATCAGAGCAGAAAACATATCAGAACTTGGGTGGAGACCGGCTTCCAGATGCTTTAAAAGGTTCACTTGAACCGAATGGATCGGCCTCATCAAAAGAGTCAAACCGGCCAAAATTTCGTGAGCTATTCCCTGTATCAAATCCTGATGCATTCTCTCCTTTGGAGCTGCTAATGGAGTCAAACCTGGAGAAACGACTTTCCTGAGGGAAGAATCCAGTGTCTTGGGATCTGAAGGAATCAAACCTCCCAAAGTTATAAGAGCTATCATCCCGGCTTTCACCGAATTTTGGAGAGAATCCAGATGTGTATGCAGGAGAACTTGGAACAGAATCATCAAAGAATGAACTCCTCTTCTTTCCAAATACACTAGCGCCACTTGGAGAGCCTGCCTCGGACCCAAAGAAAGAGTTATGCGTGCCACCATGTTGGTCAGCCTCCTGTATTAAAACAGTTCATTAGAAACAGTAGGGAGAGATATACCCCCATATATCAGAACAAGAAACAAAAAACTGCGTAGCTCACAGTGTTCAGTGCAGTAGAACCCCAAACAGACTCAGTATCTTGATCATCAAAGTTCCAAGAAGTTTCATCAGCAAACTTGTCACCAAAAACAGATTCAGAACCACCTTGGTCACTGCATCAAAATAATAAGAGAGTTATTCTCATATGGGACATGAATATCCAACATCTTTTTGAGAGAGCTATAAGTGTATGCAGTAAAAACTATTCCAGCATCTTTTTGAGAGAGAGCTATAAGTGTATGCAGTACAAACTACGGCAACATGCTCTAAGCACCAGGGTCAGAAATTAGGATGCACATAAACCCAAGGCTGAAACAAGTACCTGTAACTTTCTCTTTTGGTGGGAGATGAATCATGCATCCCAAAGCGGGAAGATTTAAATGGACTCCCTGAGGCACTTCTTCCAGCACTGCCAGGACTCCTCACAGATTCATCACCAAAATCATATGCTATTTCACTCTCAGCCACTTGATCACCTCCACTGTAACGCCTTTCTTCCTTGATATGACCATTAGAGGATGCAGCAGGAGACATATCATCACCATCATCCCAAAGAGATGGCACTTTTCCATTTTCAGCAGAAACTGGGTTTTCCTGTATTGTACCATTATCCTTAACAATGCTAAACCCTGTCGTGTCATATGATTGGATCAGGAATATGATAAGATTAAATTGGAAATGAGAGGAAAAGGTTTGCCCCAAGTGTAAGACACAAAGTTAACAATAGCTCATGACGTCAAAATCTATGTACAGTATACCACACGAAAAATGTTCTAAGTTTCTAACAACAGGAGGTAACTAGAACAGAGGCTGTGGCTTGGTATGTTCAATGAAAGGAACCTAAACAAGGATATCTTAGCAAAAAAAAATTATCTCCATAAATGACACTAATGAATTATATCAGCTACACAAATATCAGGCTTAGAAACAGTCAAGGTTGCTTATTTCAGGATATGGCTTTGCTAGTATATGTTAACAGGTGTAAGAGATATGAAATCTTTGTATCTCTTTCACAAATGTTTTTTAAACAGTAGCATGACAAGCACTGGATTGCAAAACTCAGCCTGCAGCCATGCAGAGTACTCCGATACATAAACAGACAATGACTAAAAGTAATCAGACAGAGGGGAACGCAGTGGAAGTAATTAACCTTCATCTTCAAATTTATCCCAGTCTTCATCCCACTCAATGAGTCCCTCTTGTGGCCCAGGTTCCCAACCTATAACAAATAAAGACAGAAATGATCAGGATGTGCAAGTTATGAGTCTGAAGGCTGCAGGAAGTAAAATAAAATGATAACATGCAATTTGATCGCTAGTGTCATAAAGATAGCATGAAGTTGGACTCTCAAGAATAATAAAATAAATAATAATATGAAGATGGAAAGCCAGGTACCGGAAGGAAGCTCAACTGATGCGGATGATTTGAATTGAAGTCCAAAGTGTTTGCACCGTTCACTAAGAGCTTTTTCCATCTCTTCTAATTGATATTGGATTCGATCGGCTCGAACCTAGGAAATCACCAGTGTTATTGAGAGATTAAAAAATAAGTACCTAGCAAAGTAACAGTGTACCTGAAGCAAACCATCAACGCTTCCACCTTGTACCATTTTAATCAATGCATCATGCAGCTCAACTTTTCTCTCCTAAAAAAATGAACAAAGTCCAGTTTAAGACACATGTCCATCAAGAGAGCATAAATCAAGAAGAATGAAATGAATGTGAAACTAATGACAAGATCACAAATATAATGATAGTCAGACTGACGATAAGATCATAAAAAAAAATATTCCCTCCAGCCACAGATAAGCAGTGTTTGAGATTCTGTTAAGCCAACCATTTCGAACTTTCATCCAAGACAAAAAAAAGTAAATAAAATCTCTTCTTTCAAAGCATTTAATTAGACGGGGGGGGGGGTGTTAAATAGTGCAAACATCACAATAGTATCTTCAACCTCAATGGTCAAACAACACGAAGTATATTCCCTCCCAGGACCTTGGACAAACAAAACAAAATGGAGGGAGTACTTTTTGTGTCAAGTATGAATACTTTAAAATGATACAAGATGTGTTTCAAAATATGGTTTCCCAAAAGCAAAAATTTTCGCAAGTTTTATAAACATTCTTTAACAAAAAAAAAGTACTATTCAAAATTGTGTTTTGAGACCGTGCGGGTGTTCATTTATTTGTGACTGGAGGGAGTATATGAACACTAATTTATATCTGTTTTTCTAAGGTGTAGAAAAGACAAACCTGAACATCACGATATGTAGCTTCTTCAACTGCTAGTTTGGAAGCTAACTCAGCTACTTGCTTGTACTTCTCTTCATATTTCTTAGCCAATGATTCCACCTGACACAAAATTAACCACAGTAAATTTGCCGGGGCAAACAAACAAAAGCTCAAACATAATTTGCACCTCTCGAAGAATTTAGCACTAAATAAGGCTCATATAAGCAACTACTAAGATGCTGGTCGACATAATGCAAGAAGCAATGTTCTGTACAATTAATTTGTGTGCCTCTGATTTATCATCAAACAACAGATCAAAAGGAACAACTAGCCACCTACAATGATGGTATACATCACGTAATAAGCAGTATTTTGTACCTCACGTTTATCAGAGGACGCCCTTTCTGTAATCTCATTCAGCCTATTGTCACACCGACTTTTATACAGGACCTTCAAGAAAAGGAAAATAAAGGAATTAGAAAAATGATGAAAACAACTTTCAATTACAATGTCCGGTGACTTAACTACATCCAATTTGTAATTGTGCTTACAAGATCTTGCATCTTTGTGCGGTAATACTCCAGTTTCTCTCTAGAATCCAGGACCTGCTTCTCCACCTCAACCTTCAGTGTAAACGAGAAAAAAGGTTGAATTAAAATAGAAATGTGTTTTGCCTTAAGCACATAAGCGTTTACTCTATGATATAGAATCAAAAGCATAATTTGCATAAAACACATACCACCACCACCACCCTCCAAAAAAACATAAGCCATATTTTTGTGTTGGAATGTGAGTGTATTAGGCCCATGAGGCTTGGCCCATGTGGCCCATGTATGGTTACCTATATAGCTACCCTTCTAGGGTTAGCCCAAATCAATAGAATCTTATTCCTCAACATGGTATCAGCAGCCTAGTTCTCCTCCTTTCCACCCGCCGCCGCCATCTGCTGCCGCCACCGGCCTCCCCTGCCGCCGGTGGCCATGGCTGGCCGCCCTCCTCCCCCTCCTTCTTACTTTACCTTGTTCCCTCCCCTCTCCTCCCCTTCCTGGGCACAGATCACCCGTTCTCCTCCCCCAGCCGCCACATCTGGCTCCGCCGCCGTGCTCCCTGGGCCGGATGCCGCGCTCCTCCCGGCCGCTGCTGGGGCCAGCGGCGCAGCCGCGCCTGCTCCCCCACCGCCGCCCCAGGGCTGCGCGCCCCCTCCCCTGCTGGGCACCGCGCTGGCCGGGGCGCTGGCGGCTGCGGGCACCAGCCCTCCCGGTGCGGGCGCACCTGTCCAGGCGGACACCGGGGGGGACGCGGTGGTGGCCGCCCCTGGTGCCTCTGCTGCCCTCACCGATCCGGTGGCTCCTCCTCTTCCCCTGGGCGCCGGAGATGCCGCAGCTCTTGCTGGTGCTCTCGCCGCGGCTGCCGGGATCCCGTACATCGCCGGTTCACAGCATGGGGGCGCGGGGATGACTTCCCAAGGCGCGAACTTCCTCTTCCCCGCCCCGTCTCCGCTGCCCCTTCCCGGCACCCGCCCCGACTCCGCACTCGCCGCCGCTCTCGTCGCTGCCCGGGCTGCCGCCGCGGAGGGGCAGGCTCGTGTGCGCGCGGCTGCACTCGTGTGGGAGCGGGAGCGTGATGCGGCCGATGCCCTGGCCCGCCAGATCGCCGAGGCGGAGCAGCTCCTCGCCTCTCCCGCCGACGCTGGGGCCACCTCCTCCGACTCGTCGGGACGCCGCGTGTCTCACACCGCCGTCCTCTGGCACGACCCGGCAGACCCGCTCGTGGCTCAACTGCACTACCAGGCCGGGGGGGGGGGGGGTCCAGAACATTCGCCTCCTCGTTCCGGTCGTCCTCGAGCCGGAGTCGCCCTCCTACGCCCGCTGGCGGGATCTGGTGCTTCTCACTCTCCGCCGCTACGCCCTCGACGACCACGTCCTTGTTGACGCCTCGGTCGCCGCCCAGACACCGTCGTGGCTCCGTCTCGACAGCATCGTCCTCTCCTGGATCCTGGGGACGATCTCCCTGGACCTCCACGACCTCGTCCGCACCTCCCCTGACGCGCGCCGGGCGTGGCTTGCCCTTGAGGGACAATTCCTGGGCAACGCCGAGGCCCGGGCTCTGCGCCTCGACGCGAGCTTCCGCACCTTCGTCCAGGGTGACCTCTCCGTTGGCGAGTTCTGCCGTCGGATGAAGGGCATGGCCGACTCCCTTGGCGACCTCGGCTGGCCCGTGAAGGATCGCATCTTGGTCCTCAACGTCCTCCGCGGGCTCAGTGACCGCTACGCCCACCTCAGGACGTGGATCACTCGTCAGCGGCCCTTTCCCACCTTCCTGGAGGTCCGTGACGACCTTGTCATGGAGGAGCTCACTCAGGGCATCCAGCCGGGGTCCGCCACTTCTCCGGGGTCCTCGTCTTCCTCGACGGCTCTGGCTGCTACTCCGCCGCGTCCGTCTGCTCCACCACGGTCGTCCGCTCCACCACCGCCATCTCTCCTGGGTCCCCCTCCCTACGGGCCGAGCGGGGGTGGGGGGGGTCGTGGCGGTCGTCGTCGCCGGGGAGGGGGTCGCGGGGGCGGCCGGGGTGGTCTCACCCAGCCTTCGGCGCCGGCTGGGCCGCAGGGGGGGCACCATGGCCTTCCTTCCAGAACCCGTGGTCCGGGCGCATCTCCATGTGGCCCTTCCACGCTCCCGGGGGCGACCCTCGTCCATCGGCGGCCATGTTCACCGGTGCTCCACCTCCCGGCACCTTCCCTGCTACGCCGTGGGCTCCACCCTCCGGCACCCTACCTGGGGTTGCCGGCTGGGACCAGGCAGCCTTGGCTCGCTCGTTCAGCACTATGGGCCTGACACCTCCGGTCGGACCTGAGTGGATCGCTGATTCGGGAGCCACCTACCACACCACCCCGGACCCTGGTATACTTTCGTCTGTCCACTCTCCCTCTTCTTCTCTTCCTTCGTCCATTATGGTCGCAAATGGTTCGTGTCTTCCGGTCACGTCTGTGGGTACCGCCGGTGCTCATGGCTCCTTCCGTCTTCCTGATGTTCTTGTTGCTCCTTTTATGGTTCACAACCTTCTTTCTATTCGTCGTTTTACAGCTGACAATTCCTATTCTGTGGAATTTGACTCTTCTGGTCTTACTGTAAAGGATTTGGCTTCCCGACGTCCTCTGCTCCGATGTGACAGCACCGGGCCCCTTTACACCCTTCGCTTCCCGGCGGCTACTTCATCTTCTTCGCCGTCCGTTTTGTCAGCTGCTTTCGCCGCTTCTACTTCCTCTACTACTTGGCACCGGCGCCTCGGCCATCCTGGACGTGATGCCCTGATGCAGCTCAGTCGTAGCTCCGGTCTTCCATGTACTCGGGCTCATGATGAGCAACTGTGTCACGCGTGCCAATTGGGCCGACATGTTCGTCTTCTTTTCATAGTTTTACTTCCCATGCGGCCCGCATTTTTGATCTTGTACATTGCGACCTATGGACATCTCCTGTTATCAGTATTTCTGGTTATAAGTACTATCTTGTGGTGGTTGATGATTTTTCGCATTATTCGTGGACTTTTCCCCTACGTGCGAAGTCTGATACGTTTCCCACGCTCCTTCACTTCTTCACTTGGGTGTCCACACAGTTCGGCCTCACCATCAAGGTCGTCCAGTGTGACAATGGTCGTGAGTTTGATAAATCCACCTCCCGTGCATTCTCTCTCTCACGGTGTTCAGTTGCGCATGTCTTGCCCATATACCTCTTCGCAGAATGGCAAGGCTGAGCGGATGATTCACACCACCAACGACACCGTGCGCACCCTTCTGTTTCAAGCCTCTCTTCCTACTCGCTTCTTGGTTGAGGGCTTGCACACCTCCACCTACCTCCTCAACCGTCTTCCTTCCGCTGCCTGTCCCGCTCCCACGCCACACCACGCCCTCTTTGGTACCCCTCCTCGGTACGATCACCTCCGCGTGTTTGGGTGTGCGTGTTACCCCAACACCGCTGCCACTTCTTCCCACAAGCTGGACCCCCGCTCCACTCTCTGTGTCTTCCTCGGGTACTCCCCGGATCACAAGGGGTACCGGTGTTTTGACCTTACCTCCCGACGGGTCCCTCATCTCTCGTCATGTGGTGTTCGATGAGTCCGTCTTTCCCTTCTCCAGCACCACCACCACTCCTGTTCCTGGTCCCCCCTCCCTCTTTCCCACTAACACGGTGGTCCAGCCACCCTTTTTGTGGTCTCCTGCAGGTACCGCTTCGCCGCGCTCCTTGCCGGCCACCTGTCCCGGCTCCCCGGAGGGTCCGGGCCCGTCGCCCTCTGGCGCGGCCCCGACCTCTCCGGTTGGCGCAGGTCCGGGGACCTCTTCCCCCGATACTGCCCCGGGGGGGCCGTGCCGGTCGCCGTCGCCTGGTCCTGCCCCGGCACCTCCTTCGCGGCTCGCTGCGCCGGTCCGAGTGTACCAGCGCCGGCCGCGGCCGCCGCCACTCGCGGTCCCTTCGCCGCCGGGGACGCCGACACCACCGCCACAGTCCCCGCCGGCCCGTGACGCACCGCCGGTCTACCACCCGCCGCTTTTTCACCGACACCCGCGGCATGTCCACCCGATGGTGACCCGGCACGCGGCTGGCACTGCCATCCCGGGTCCTTGCGGCATCGACCGGCGACGCGCCGGTCTCCCCAGTACCCTCTTCCGTCCGCGACGCCTTGTTGGATCCTCACTGGCGCCGCGCGATGGAAGAGGAGTATGCCGCGCTCCTCGCCAACCAGACGTGGGAGTTGGTGCCCCGGCCGCCGGGCTCCAACGTCGTCACCGGCAAGTGGATCTGGACCCACAAGCGCCGGGCTGATGGCACCCTCGAGCGCTACAAGGCTCGCTAGGTTCTTCGGGGATTCACTCAGCGCCCTGGGGTCGACTATGATGAGACCTTCAGCCCGGTGGTCAAGCCGGCCACCGTCCGCATCGTGCTCTCGTTGGCGCTTGCTCGGTCATGGCCCGTTCATCAGCTGGACGTCAAGAATGCTTTTCTGCACGGCCTTCTCACCGAGACAGTGTACTGTAGTCAGCCGGCGGGGTTCGTTGATTCCTCCCGTCCTGACATGGTCTGCCGGCTCAACAGGTCTCTCTACGGCCTCAAGCAAGCACCCCGGGCGTGGAACCATCGGTTTGCTGCTTTTTTGCTGACACTGGGGTTCGTGGAGGCCAAGTCTGATACATCTCTGTTTATCTATCACCATGGAGCTGACACTGCATACTTGCTGCTCTATGTTGATGACATTGTCCTCACCGCCTCCAGTGAGCCCCTTCTCCGCCGGATCATTGCCGCTCTTCAGCAGGAGTTTGCTATGAAGGATCTGGGTGTGCTCCACCATTTCCTCGGGGTCACTGTTGAGCCTCATCCTGCCGGGTTCCTCCTTCACCAGCGGTAGTATACTCGGGATATCCTGGAGCGGGCTGGGATGACTGATTGCAACCCCTGCTCCACTCCGGTTGATACTCAGGGCAAGCTGTCAGAGGCTGAGGGCCCCCCAGTGTCAGATCCCACTGCATACAGGAGTCTTGCTGGTGCCCTTCAGTACCTCACCTTCACCCGGCCGGACATCACCTATGCAGTTCAGCAGGTCTGTCTTCACATGCATGACCCCCGGGAGCCTCACCTCACGGCTCTCAAGCGCCTCCTCCGCTACCTCCGGGGCACGCTCGACTACGGCCTCCTACTCCACCGGTCCTCCTCCGCCGACCTTGTCGTCTACATGACGCTGACTGGGCGGGGTGTCCGGACACTCGGCGCTCCACCTCCGGCTACGCTGTCTTCTTGGGCGGCAACCTGGTGTCTTGGTCGTCTAAGCGCCAGCCGGTGGTCTCCCGGTCCAGTGCCGAGGCAGAGTACCGCGCTGTTGCTAACGGCGTGGCTGAGGCCTCCTGGCTCCGGCAGCTTCTCGCCGAGCTGCACACGCCGCCCTCCCGGAGCACACTGATCTACTGCGACAATGTCAGTGCGGTCTACCTCTCCACCAACCCCATCCAACATCAGCGGACGAAGCATGTGGAGATCGACCTACACTTTGTCCGTGATTGGGTGGCCATGGGCGAGGTGCGGGTCCTCCATGTTCCGACCACCTCTCAGTTCGCGGACATCTTCACCAAAGGCCTCCCGTCCTCGACCTTCACCGAGTTTCGCTCCAGCCTCAACATCACCAGTGGCTAGTTGCGTCTGTGGGGGGACGTGTGTGTGGTCTTTCTTTCTTCTTGTTCAGCCTGGAACTCCGCTGCGCCGGTAGTTCAGACTGCGGGGGGTGTTGGAATGTGAGTGTATTAGGCCCATGAGGCTTGGCCCATGTGGCCCATGTGGCCCATGTATGGTTACCTATATAGCTACCATTCTAGGGTTAGCCCAAATCAATAGAATCTTATTCCTCAACATTTTGTTTCATTAGGACAAAACTTCTACTAACAATTACTCTATTAATATATCATTTTTGTAAATCTTAATCATAAGTACTTTTGAACATGAAACTAAGAACACAACATTTTTTAAATATCAGCGAGTTGTATATGAGTATATTAATAAAGTTTTTGTTGTTTTATTAACCTTTGATGTTCGAGTGTATGATTAGTCCCTTAGGGATAACAGCAATATATAGAGAATTCCTCATGGGCGATATAGGCCTAGAATATATGGGCCTTGACATACTTAGCATTTGTCAGTCAAAGATCTGTCCAAAGAAACCAAAATATGATTTAAATTTTTGGATGGAGTATGCAATGATTGCAACGATGGGAACAACTCAGCAAGCTATTAATGCCATTTGAAAGGCAGTTGCTTGGAAATGAAGAAAAGACTACCCAAAACAGTCAACTACAAAAAAATGCTATAAACAGTCTCAGTGAAAAAATATTGGCAGGAGTATAATTAAATTGATATGCATGCCTTGGAAATTTGTATGGCACAAAAGCACCACACTATAAAGGCTGTGTCATCAAAATCACTATTTGACATGCATGCATTGCCAAATGCCAGTGCAGAGCTCTGACTGAGAGTAGGGAGGGAGGGCATGGGGTGGGCGGTGGGCGGTGGGCAGCGAGGTCGCCACAGGCCTGGGGCGGTGGACGAGGCAGTGGCTGTTGAGTTCTCAATGCCCCGCGGCTGTTAGGGTTTCGGAGAAGGGTCTCCATGCCCGACGGCCTTAGAAGGGAGCAGCTCAGGGCTGCAGTGGCGGGTTTAGGGGCAGCAGGGGTCATCTGGTTGGGCAGAGTCGGCGGCGAGGGACATCCGGTTAGGGAAGGCCCGGGAAGGATCAGCGAGGATGGGCGGCAAGCGGGGAGGTCACCGGCATGGTCGGCAGCAGCTAGGGCGGGGGTCGAGGTGGCGGACGGAGGAGGAAGATGGGTGCAGGGGGAGAGAGCGAGAGAGAGAGAGAGAGAGAGAGAGAGAGAGAAGAGGAAGATGGGTTTGGAGAAAGGAGAGAGAAGAGAGAAGAAATCGTGCGCCGGTACCTGTCCCTACGCGCATGCGCTGATTGAGAGGGTCGCTGCGTCATGGACTAATGTGATAGAGCGACACAAGAGAAAAGTGATAAGAACTAAATATGTACCTATCGTCATCAAGCTCATTCATAACAGATGTTGGTGGTAACTAGGCATATTCTACTAGAAATATAGGTTTGAAGTTTATATTGTATTGATTGTTTGAAGCATTGAACAATCCCGAGAAGGCATATGACAAAGTACCGAGAAATGTCATGTGGTGGGCCTTGGAAAAGCACAAAGTCCCAACTAAGTACGTTACCCTCATCAAGGATATGTACAGGGATGTGGTGACGTTTGTCCGAACATGTGATGGCGACACCAGTGACTTTCCAATTAAAATAGGACTGCATCAGGGGTCAGCTTTGAGCCCTTACTTATTTGCTTTGGTGATGGATGAGGTCACAAGGGACATACAAGGTGGTATCCCTTGGTGTATGCTCTTTGCTGATGATGTGGTGCTAGTTGACGACAGTAGGGCAGGGGTTAATAGGAAGTTAGAACTATGGAGGCACACGTTAGAGTCGAAAGGGTTCAGACTTAGTAGGACTAAGACCGAGTACATGAGGTGCGTTTTCAGTGCGACTAGGCATGAGGAAGGAGACGTTAGCCTCGATGGGCAAGTGGTGGCCAAGAAGGATACTTTTCGGTATTTAGGGTCGATGCTACAAAAGGATGGAGACATTGATGAAGATGTTAGGCATAGAATTTCAGCCGGCTGGTTGAAATGGCGTCAAGCTTCTGGCGTCCTCTGTGACAAAAGGGTGCCTCAGAAGCTGAAAGGTAAGTTCTATAGGACGGCGATTCGTCCGGCGATGTTATACGGTGTTGAGTGTTGGCCTACAAAAAGGCGACATGTCCAGCAATTGAGTGTAGCAGAGATGCGTATGTTGCGTTGGTGTTGTGGGCACACAAGGAGGGATAGAGTCCGGAACGACGATATTCGGGATAGGGTTGGGGTGGCACCAATTGAGGAGAAAGTGATTCAACATCGGTTGAGATGGTTTGGACATGTCCAACGGAGGCCTCCTGAGGCGCCGGTGCGTAGTGGAGTTCTAAAGCGGGCCGATAATGTAAAGAGCGGTAGAGGTCGACCTAAACTAACTTGGGACGAGTCCGTTAAGAGAGATCTTAAGGAGTAGAATATCTCTAAAGATTTAGCTATGGACAGGAGCGCTTGGAGATTGGCAATCAACGTGCCTGAACCGTGACCTCTTTTGTCTTGTGCCCTTTGTGTCCCTTTTTGTGTCTCCCTGTTTCTCGTCTCTTTTGGGTTTCATCTCTAGCCTACCCCAACTTGCTTGGGACAAAAGGCTATGTTGTTGTTGTTGTTGTTGTACAGAAGGCACAGCTCAGGTTGCGTTAAACCAGTCCGGACATGACACACATAATGATCCACACTTCAAACCCAGATCCCACCTATCCAAGACACACATGAAGCTCTTCTAACGCATGGCTATACAGGCTAAACTAATTTAAAGGTGCATAAACTGGGTGAATTGACCACAGAGCCAGCCTGATCAAAATGGAACAGGAGTTGCAAAATGATCACCCCCGGACAATTCAGGAAACAAGGATGGGGTCAACATACCTTCTTAGGAGCATCCACCACCTCCTGCGCAGCCTGGTTCACTCCACTTTTGCCATCTTTGTTTCCTTGATTTACTACATGATTATCCATCCCAGGCATGTGAGATCTTGGTTGCCCTGGTCTGCTAGCCCCATCAGTTTGTGAATGCAAATGTGGTGGCAAGGGTGGCCGCACACCACCAGCAGGCACCCCAGGTGCTCCATGGCCTCTTTGTGGTAATCCTCCTGACCCCAAATAAATTAGCTTGTGAGCAACAGACAAACACAGGATGTCTTTACGCTTGGCTATGCCATGACAATTGCAAACCAGATGACAAGCAAAGTATAACCTTGATTCTGTTGCCATGATGGCCCATTGTATGCTGTTGAAGGCAAGCCTGTAGCTCGTAACAGTGTCTCATCATGCCTAAGAGAGTCAGGAAGTGCCGGGGGAAGAGGAGTTCCAGCCCGGTGCCTCTCCATTAAATAAAGAGCAATGCAAAACTCTCTCAAAGAAAGCATGCCATCATTGTCTTGGTCAGACAAATCCCACACTTGCTTCAGGACCTCTGAAACGGTTAAAAGAACAACACATGCATTAGCCAATAGGTATTTCATACTATGAGATATGTTTAGCCATCATAAAAAAAGAACCACAGGGGTGGAAAAAGCTATAATGCTAACCAGCAATTTTAACAGTACGATAACATAGACTGAATCTAAGTTTGGAATAAAAAACTAAGTAAATGATAAATTACATGATTAGGGTAGTGGAAAGTTGGTGACGATATCCCACCTCTTGGAAGCCTCCAACTGAGGAACAGAGTGCGAGCTTCTGCGCCAGTTATTTTGCCATCTCTGTCCCTATCAACATCCCCAAAGACTTTCATGTACTTCTGGATGTCAGATTGAGTAATTTTCGGCCATTGGGGAGCTGCAATAGAAATCCCAGCAGAGACAACAGGTGCAGCTGGACCAGGACTGGGCTTTACGACAGGCTGAGTCTGTTGAGGTTGGCCGCTACCTTGCAAAGAACCAAACTGTGCGAGATTAGTCAGGTTCTGGGAGCCAGTTGGCGTGGGCATAAAACTGGATGAGCTCGGAATCGAGCTTGTCTGAGGTGCAGGTGCAGATACGCTTGGCTTCGGCTGTGTAAGTGCAGAGAAGATGTCTGTGCTTGATCCAGAGCTGCTGGCAGGGCCATTTCCAGACAGTACCAAAGCTTTTGAATCCTGAGGCAACACAGCACTGTTGCTCTGCGGAGGCAATGGCGATGAAGACATTGCCTGTACCTGTTGTCCAGGCACCATGCCCACTGCGCTAGGTAAACCTGGGCCAAATCCACCTCGTGTTGTCTGTGAAGGAGGAGCTCCTGGTATAGCTTGTGGAATGCCTCCCACTGAGGCAGCATTACCACCTTGCCAACCGACAGATCCTCCCATGCTGCCTCCACCAACCAAACCTTGGTTGATTCCAGGCGCTTGAGCTTGAAATGAATTTGCTGGAGCTCCAACCTGTGGTGGCCGCATGTAACCGGTACTCGAAGGTTGCTGTTGAGTAATTCCCAGGTTAGGAGGCTGCGGCTGCATTGCCCTTGGTCCAGCAAACTGACTTGCCTGTAGAGCACCACCCTGACTCGCAGCTGGCATCATAGAATTGATCACTTGGGGCCTTGGAGCAGCACCAGGGTTCACCTGTGGCATGCTAACTTGACTAGATGTCTGCATCATGCCGCTTCCCTGGGGCCTTGGTGCGGCAGCCGGATTCATCTGCGCCGCTCCAACCTGCCCTGGTGTGGGCGTCATCGCAGCACTCCCCTGAGGCCTAGGCGCCCCCGCAGCACCCATCTGTGCAGGAGCCGGCCCCGCGGCTATCTTGGGAGCTGGAATTCGAGCCGCAGCGGGACCATAGAGCGCCGACTGCACTATGTCGGGCGTGAGCTGACGCCCGCTCTGCGCCACGGTGACCAGGCGCAGTGCGTTGAAGAATTCCGGGCGGCCGAGGAAGCCAGTCTTGTTCTGATCGGCGTGCATCCATACCTGCGCCCATCCCAAATACTCTTAACTCATCGAACTCGCGGGACAAGGGATCTAGTATCATTCGCCGCTATCACACCTAAAATTGGACTTCCAAGCGTGCGAATGCGCTAATCGAAGGAAGGGTTTGGGGGGGCACCTGGGCGAGGACTTGCTGCGGCAGGTTGGCGCCCTGGAAGAAGGCGACGGCCTCCTGACCGCTGATGCGCCCGTCCTGGTTCAAATCCGCGCGGCGGAAGTAGGCCTCGAAGGCCTCCGTCCCCGCCATCTCCGGGATCCAACAGGGAGATCACGGCGGCGGTGGTGCGGCTTGCTGGATCTGCCGAGTCGGGCGGTGGAGATCTCGGTGGAGCGTGTCGCGGCGGGGCTGCAGGTGCAGGAGGCCCAGTGGTTGGGTTCTCCCCGCTGTCGTCGGTCGAGATGGTGAGCGGGCAAATTTCTTGTGCTGTTGTGTTATCCCGGTCCCTAAACTCGTAAATCGATTGTTTAGGTCTTTAAACTTGTTTATCTGTGTTATCTGGGTCTCTAAACTTGTTCTGCGGTGTTATTCTGGTCCCTAAACTTGCAAAGCGACTGTTTAGGTCCTCAAACTTGTTCGGTTGTGTCATCCAGGTCCCTAAACATGGTTTTGAGTCTCATCTGGGTCCAAACAGAGCGATCTAAAAACTTGATATCAAACAATAATTCATAACTATTTCATATGAACTCAAATAAGGATAAACTTTATATCAAAATTGTAGCCCTCGATGCGATCTAGAACCTTGTAGTTGAAAAGTTTTTTATTTGAAGTCGTTTAGTATCCCAAAATAGTATTATAAGTTTATAGATATTGACTTAGAATACTATTTTGGGATACTAAACGACTTCAAATAAAAAAATTCAACTACAAAGTTGTAAAAAACTTCAAACTATAACTTTTATATAGACCATATCAATATCCAAGATTGTTTGATAATTTAAAATTTGAAATTTCAAAATCTATAAACTTACAATAATAATTTGGGATACTAAACGACTTCAAATAAAAAACTTTTCAACTACAAAATTCTAGATCGCGTCGAGGGCTACAATTTTGATATAAAGTTTGTCCTTATTTGAGTTCATATGAAATAGTTATGAATTATTGTTTGATATCAAGTTTTTAGATCGTCCTGTTTGGACCCAGATGAGACTCAAAACCATGTTTAGGGACCTGGATGACACAACCGAACAAGTTTGAGGACCTAAACAGTCGCTTTGCAAGTTTAGGGACCGGGATGACACCGCAGAACAAGTTTAGGGACCCAGATGACACAGATGAACAAGTTTAAGGACCTAAACGGTCTGTTTGCGAGTTTAGGGACCGAAATGACACAGCAGTGCAAGTTTAGGGAACGCTGGTGCACTTTACTCTTTCTCAATTGTCCCCTCCGAGTACTCAGTTTTTTTTAGCCGCTAGAAAATGAATACGCTAGCTACCTCTAAGACGAGGTTAAATAATTCCCTCGTGTAATAATCTCTATCTTCTCTGTGTGTGAAAAAAAAAATCCAACCTAGTATCAACTCAAATCGTTTTTAGTTCAACCAAATTTATAAAAAAATATTAATATTTATGATATCAAATAAGTGCAATTGGACATAGTCCATAAGCTTCAAACCGTCTAGATGACATAAACCACCAAAAAAAAAGAGAACTAACTTATACTATAATGTTATAGTGCCATTTGATCACTTTTTCAATTCAAAGCACTAGAATCTAGCTCTCACACTCAAAGATGCAACGTAATGCAACTTTATGAGTGTAGATGCTCAAAGTATGCTCTAGTGTGTATGAGGCTTTTACAAATATTCAATAGTTATGCCCATGGTCAAGCAACAATATATATAGCCCCAGACATAAAACTAATTGTTATAGTTTATTTGTGTTGTCGCAGGCAATATCGCATAACTTTGGTGTGTATCGGAGTTATGCCTATGCGTGGAATAATGGACCAACAGTAACTTGTATTATACCAAGTTTGTTCGTTATTTCTCCGATGTGAACACCATACAAATCGGGTGAATTCAACTGTTTCTGCTATCAAACTTGCACACTATGCTAGTTCTATAGTGGACCTCTCTCATGTGGCACAAAAAACGTGAGTTCAAGGTGAATTTGTGTGCAAAAACACACTCTCTGGACTTACTCTCTAGTGCACCACTGAAAAGTCAACTGACCCCTTTTGAATTTAACTGCCAATGTAAGTGCATTGTTCTGAAGCTCCGGTGTCTTTCCGATGTAAATACTAGAAGTACAGCTTGAAGCGTCAGAGTTGCTAGGGTTAGGCACTGTTCCATATTCCAATGCACCACCGGAGAGTTCCGGGCATTATGAAATAGTGCGAACAACTCCTTTTCAAAGCCTTTTCAAACATGCTAACTCCAATTGATTTCTCACAAAATGATCACCACATTTAGTCCTTGTTAGCATTTTTTAAAAGGTTTGTTACATTTGTCTCGCCACACCACTTTGATTCTAAATGTGATGCATTTGTTAGATGTAACACCCTGGTGTTACGCATGCATTTAGCATCTGCAAATCATGAGCATAAGCACTATCATGCATTCATGAGCATTTCATGTTATATAAATGAAACACCTGAAACATGTAAATGAAACAAAGATGTTGCGTTTATTTGTTTCGATAGGCCTATGCTAGATTCATGTTTGTTTGAGTGTTTAAACAACTTAAAAATTGGTCACCAAGTAATTTGGAGCAAAGTTTCTTTTAAAAAATTTTCCCAAATTTGGCTTCTAAAAATATCCTTAAAAAAAATAAGGTTTTTATGTAAAAATCAACTTTCTAAACCTTAGTTCAAAATCGGTTGGGATTTTGACTTTGTGTCTTTTAACAAAGTTGTAGATTTTTAAAAACGGAGCAACTTTTGTTTTTGGACTTTTTCTCAAAAAGGTTTAGAAAATGCTCCAAAACATATTTTTATGTGCTGCTATTTAGAAAATAAAAAGAAAAAGAATTTTTTCCCGGTTTAGTGGGCCTCGGCCTCGCTTTCGGCCCAGTTGGGCTTGCCGGCCCGGCCTGCCGACCGCGTTCGTCCCCGCGCCCGCGCGCGCCGCGCCGACCGGCAGCAGGTCGCGGACGCCGCGTGGTCGCCGGCGTCTGGCGCCGCTCGCCACGCGCCCCTGGGTGGCCCCCGTCGCTCCGCGTGCTCGTCAAAACGCAGCAGCAGCCCGCCTTCTCCCTCGGCCCCCTTCCATTCGCCCTTCTCGCCTCGCCAGAGCGCAGCCGCGACCGCGCTCACCATTCCCGCCACCGCGTGCGCCGCCGGCGTTGTGCCGCACAGTCGCCGCAGTTCCGCCCAAATTGGCCTTGCCACCGCGCCCGCCTCGACCGCACGAAGCCCCCACGCCACCCTGCGAGCCTCGCCGTAGCCTGGCTCGGCCGCCGACGGTGAGCACCACGGCCGCGTCCGCCATGGCCGCCGGCACCCCTCCTCCGCTGCCTAATCGGTCCCCTCCTCTTGCCTGCTGTGTTCGCGCCACCTTGGGGGTCCCGTCGGTACCGCCCGCTCCACCGCAGACCTCACCGCCGGCGAGATCCGGCCGGCGGGAGTCCCTCCCCTGCCCTGTGCCACCGACAGGTGGGACCAAGGGGCCCGCTGTCAGCTGCTCAGTGGAGCTCTGGGTGCGCAGAGCGGGGTGCGCATAGCGTGTTGGGTCGGCTGGATTTTGATTTAAAAAGGAAAATGCTTTTCAGAATTGATTTAAATGCTTTGAAAAATCTTATCTAGGTCAAAATTGCTCCAATTTGAGTGAGACCAATTTTGTTATGTTTCTTAGAAGCAGATCTACTGGATAAAAATATTGCATGTCATGTTTGTGATGCTTTTATATAGGGTTTTATTTAATTCTTGATAAATGCTTTTAACTTCAGAAATACATGGTAATTCCAAAATATGTCAGAAAAATGTAGTTCCAATTTTGTTAGTCTTGTTATGAGATGTACTACCTGTGAAAAATATGTATCATGCATGTTATGTGGAAAAATATTGATGTGTAGTTCAAGTGCCCTTATTTGCCTAGATTTGTTATTTTGCTAGGGCTAAAAAGGTGAATAATACATGCATGCGAAACTTTTTCTATAATGATTAGTTACTGTGTAAATCATAAGAAAATTATGCAATGGGCTGTTTGGTACTTTTTGTAGTACAAAGTATTTTCCATGCTTGGTGTAGCACTGCTTTTGTCCTTTTTGTGTAGGATGTTATACATGTCCAAATGAAGTAAAATTTTGGTGTTAGTCTATTCTTGACATGATCAAACTACTGTAATTTTCTAAGAATTTTCTATGAACTAAAAATATAGGTTACTGTTCAAACCTAGATTTAATTAGGGTTTAATCAGGAATCCCTTTATTGCATGTCTAGTTAATAATGTTGTTTTGGTGTATCTTTGAAGCGCCAATTAGCTTGTCCTTGTGTTATTGTATGCACGTTGGTTGCTATATGTGATTAGCTGGAAGAGAAGAAGTATGAATTTGCTTTGTTAAGTAGAATGTGAATTGTGCATTTACATACCCATGCAAGCATGAGCACCATATGCCATCCCATCGGTGCGCCTTTTCCATCTGCACTTATACCCATGCACACATGCATCATACAGGATCGGGGCAGAAAGCAGTCCACGTGGAGCACGGAGTTTTCGAGGAGGCCGTGCAACGAGAGGTGCCACCCCTGGGAGAACCAGAAGTCGAGGAGCCAGTCGGTGATCTGCTGAAGTGTCGAGACCACCGTCGGTCAACCTTCTGGAAGGCAAGCCCCGGAGCATTATAAGTCTCCCTACTTTATCAAAACAAGATAATTATATATGTTATATCTATTGTTGCATTAGGTTATAGGAGTTGCTTGAAACCGTTGATGCATATCACTACGATATTCCTTGAACACCTCGATATATCCTGATATCCTATTTAAGTCTAGTTCCGGAATACCTGCTTAGCTATGCTTAGTTCGGTAAAAGTGGGTGATTTCCTGTCACCTACGATTTAGGTAAAAACCTGTCATGTTTAGCAAAACGCTATCATGGAAAGAGAACCATTTGTGGTTGAATAAATGGAGACCGGGCGGAATGTTGGGCAACAAGACATGGGTCTTGTGTGCTTGTAGTTTCCGCCTGTGTCGATTAAGGACCGTACCGTTGTCGGCCCTCAGTCCTTTTTGAACGCATGCCCCACATTTAGCTGGCCGGATAAGTACTTCCGACCGCGAAGCCTAGTAGCTCTGTTCGGACCGGTGACCGAGATGATGCCAAGACCACCTCGGGCCTGTTGACCGTGGACAAGAATGACCTGGCTCCAGCGTGGGCAGGCATAACTTGAGTGACCTGGCGCGGGAGGAACCCAAGGTGTATAGGGTTCATGGCGGTCCCGCGACTGTTTCCGAATAGTACCAAAGGTGACCTGTAGCTCACTGGGCCGGTGAGTGTGGTTTGTGTGGGGAATACATCACCAGCTGGTTAGTAATCGATTCGAGTCGCCATCGCTCCTGGTTAGTGAGCAACTGGACTGAGTTACGTCATCGTAGTAATATGATTATGGAACACGGTGATGGTTATGACTATGAGTATGATGTGGAAAATGCTAAACAGAATTGGTTACTATTGATTGCTTAATCTTATCCAAGTGATTGCTATAGTACAGGTGCAAATCTAGATAGGTTTAAATGAACAAAATAAATTGATGCTAAAGATTAATATTGCAAGTTAAGTGCTATCGCTTTTTATGCAAAATGTTGTCAAGCCAACCCCACTGATAAAAGCCTTGCATACTCCTTGGTGTCATGGTTTTTTTTCTGGTTTTTATCGGGTAAGTCTAGCTGAGTACCTTCTTGTACTCAGGGTTCTACTCCCCCTTGTTGCAGGTGTTGTTTAGGACCAAGGGCAATGGTCGTCTCATACTTCTTACCTCGATGCTTTTGTCGGAGGAGACTACATCATGGCACTACTATTTAAACAAAACAGTGTGTGTCGTTTTTGGACAATAATGTTTTCGCTACCTGTTACTTCAAACTCAGTGTTGTAATAACTTTATTTGAACTCTGATGTATGTGAACTGTGTACGCATGTGAACTGTAACCGCTGAACCAGTACGATCTTGGCTGTTTGTTGAAAAGTTGAGATCCCTCGAGATTTCATGGACTACCGGGTTATACGGGCTTAAGTTTGCGAGATTCTCTGCTCCGGCAGGTGAATTTTCTTACTTAATTTCGTATAATTGGGCGGTTCCGTTACAGCTGGTATCAGAGCAAGGTTTAGTGCGTTACTGTTCATGTGGTATTTGAAACAAAAGGATTTTTGCTTTCAAAAGTAATCGACAACTTGTAGTTCTATATAGGTGTTTAAACTATGGTTTAAAAGTTAAGAGTGTGCCAGTGGTCGTATCCCTTCAGCCCAGTTAAGGACTCTAGGTGGCTATTTAAGTACTGACTTGGGGGTTTTGCATCATATTTCAAATTCGTCGCTCATACGGCGTGCTATTGTATGAGTGTCATTCACTTGAGTGGTAATGTATGGATCAATTTACCTCTACGCCTTGGTAAGTGAGAGTTGTGAGAGCATGATCGGATACACCGCCGATCTAGGGAGAGTGCTTATTTGATGCTGGAGTATTACATGTTACACATATGTTTATACGAAGGTATCACATGTGTGGGTTGTGCCGTCCTGTGGTGACGATGCCGTCAATAGGACGATGGTTCGGGTAGTAAACACTACATGTATGTGTATCTGGGGATATACATCTGTGGAAGTGTATAATTTTTAATTCCGTAATGCATTCATTGGGTTTGGGCTGAAATGAATCTTCTGCAGGTACATAACAGCGCTATCGTGTAGAACGTATTAGTTACGTATAGGAGAGATCGTTCGTATGCCACCGTATATATCGCTAGAATTTATTATTTCCTAAGTTTGTGAGAGCGTACGAAACGTGCATGCATCATGTTGTCTATCCACCTCATGTCATATCATTGCATCTTTCCTCCCCTTATAAAAAGATTATCTCTTTTTGATAAAAATTCCAACTTAATATCCATCTCTCGAGCATAACAAAAAAAAACCTTGTTACGATTGGCCCGTATCAAGCAGACAGCTATGGTGTGAGCATGAGAGTAAGGATGATTCAGACTTGAGTTAATGTTGGAAAACTTAGAAGTGATGTGGCGATATCCGAACGTCAAAAGTCCAGTATATGTAAACTGGAAAGTTGGTTGCAATTGGACGCGATGTGATGCACTTAAGTAATCTAATTAGCGATGGTGTGTCAATTGAGAATAAATTATTGTGCCTCTGTTTTATTGTACGAATTTATTCTCTCCAGTAAATTCAGTATGGCATAATCATTTGTTCCTCTGCAATTGTTGCAACATCACCTAATAATTACTTATTGCTGAAATATGCAGATGGTGAGCCATATTCGCAATCGCACCAACGGTACTGAGACCCCTAGTGTGGGTGCTGACACTAGTGGTAGTGATGTAAACCGTAATACAACTGAACCACATCCATCACCTCCTCCGATCACGCCAGAAACTTTCTTCACACAGTATCTGAAGAGTCAGCAAAATGTGGAACATTCGCAACGGAATATGGAAGATATTTTCCGCACTGTTGTTGATCATTACCCAGATGGTAACCGCCAAGGTGGCACTGAAGTAGATCAATACAGCAATTTCAAGGATTTCTTGGATACCGAACCACCGATCTTCAGGGAGGCCACAGAGCCACTTGATGTTGAGGAGTGGATCAACACCATGGAGGATAAGTTTCGTCTATTAAGGATGACCGAGGTGCTCAAAACTGAATATGCTGCTCATCAGTTGCAAGGACCTGCCAGTATATGGTGGAAACATCATCGCGCCATTTTTCCTGATCATACACAGATTACCTGGAATAAGTTTACTGAGGCTGTCCGTGGAGTTTATATCACACCAGGGCTGATGGAAATGAAACTGCAGGAGTTCCTGGTACTAACCCAAGACACCAAGACCGTGACACAATATCTGCATGCATTCAACAATCTGTGTCGTTATGCTCCGGACATGGTTGACACGGATATCAAGAAAATCGCAAGTTTTAAGAGAGGCCTCAACACCAAGATGCTGAAGCACGTGGGTACTAACCCCAGGACCCGATTTAATGATTTTATTAGTGATTGTCTGAAGCAGGAAAAGAACAATAATGTCCATTCTGCATTCAAGGCACGCAAGAAGGTTTTAGACTCAAGTCCATCACAGGCAAGAGCTCCCCTGCAAAGACGCCCTCCGTACCATTTTTCTGTACCTGAGGCTAAGTTTGAACCACCGCAAAGAAAGATTCCTATCAAAAAGAAGCAATCACAGACTAGTCAGAAAGGTTGCACGGGTCCCAAGACTTCTATCGTTGGGCCGTGCCACAATTGTCGTCAATCTGGTCACCTTATCAAGTATTGTCCGTACCCCAAGCAGCGAGTTGTATATCCTGGTCGTGTGCACTACACCACTGTTGAGGAAATTCCGAAAGGAGAGCCCGTGACTGCTGGAAGGTTTCCTGTGAATCAACATCCTGCCATTGTTTTGTTTGATTCTGGTTCGTCGCATTCCTTTATGAGTCAAGAGTTCGCGCAGAAGCATAATCAGAAAACAGATGAATTGAGTTTTAGCTACCGCATCAGTTCAGCGGGAGCTGATGTATGCTCTAGAATGGTGGTGCGAGGAGTGACCATCGACTTTGGGAGTCGAAGATGTTCTATGGACCTGGTAGTGTTACCGGGATTATCTTTGGATGTGATCTTAGGAATGAGTTGGATGAAAAGTTGGAAGGCGATGATAGACACTGCTGGTAGAACCATTTCCTTTACTGATCCTAGGGATGGTGCTAAATTTCAAGTAATGTTACCTCAGAGCGCCAGTTTGAATAGCTTAACTTGTGCTACTCAAGTTGTTGAACTTGCCAAAATTCCAGTCGTGTGCGAGTTTCCTGATGTATTTCCTGATGAGTTACCGGGTCTTCCGCCCGATCGTGATGTTGAGTTTGGAATTGAATTAGTTCCTGGAACAGCCCCAATCTCAAGGAGACCCTATCGTATGCCTCCGGATGAGTTAGCTGAGCTGAAGAAGCAACTGGAAGAATTGTCGAAAAAGGGGTTTATCCGACCAAGCAAATCTGAATGGGGATGTCCCGCCTTATTTGTGAAAAAGAAGAAAGAGGGCACATTGAGAATGTGTGTGGACTATAGACCACTTAATGCTGTCACCATCAAGAATAAGTATCCCTTGCCTCATATTGATATTCTATTTGATCAGCTGTCCAGAGCCAAGGTGTTCTCTAAGATAGATTTGAGGTCCGGTTATCATCAGATCAAGATTAAGCCACAAGATATACCGAAAACCGTATTTTCGACCAGATACGGGTTGTACGAGTATCTTGTCATGTCCTTTGGTCTGACGAATGCTCCTGCATACTTTATGCTTTTGATGAATTCAGTCTTCATGCCAGAGTTAGATAAATTTGTGGTCGTGTTTATTGATGATATTCTGGTGTATTCCGAGAATGAGCAAGATCACGAGAAGCATCTGAGAATCGTCCTGACCCGACTCAGGGAGCATAAGCTGTATGCCAAGTTTAGCAAGTGCGAGTTTTGGTTGAAGAAGGTTCCTTTCCTTGGTCATGTACTATCAGAAAATGGAATTTCAGTAGACCCTAGTAAGATACAAGAGGTTATGGATTGGAAAGCACCAACTACGGTTCGTGAGGTCCGAAGTTTTCTTGGATTAGCTGGTTACTATCGTCGTTTCATACCAGGTTTCTCCAAGATTGCTAAACCAATGACAAGTCTGTTACAGAAAGATAGTTTGCTTGGACAGAAGAGTGTGAGACAGCTTTTCATACTTTGCGGAAACTGTTAACCACTGCTCCTGTTTTAGCGCAGCCAGACATAGAGAAACCTTTTGATGTGTTCTGTGATGCATCAAAAATTGGATTAGGTTGCGTCCTTATGCAAGAAGGAAGAGTCATTGCTTATGCCTCACGTCAGTTGAGGAAGCACGAGGTTAACTATCCAACACATGATCTTGAGCTTGCTGCAGTCATACATGCACTAAAAATCTGGAGACATTATCTGCTTGGTAATGTGTGCAACATTTATACAGATCACAAGAGTCTCAAGTATATTTTCACCCAACCTGACTTAAACATGAGACAGAGACGATGGTTAGAGCTGATAAAGGATTATAACCTAAATGTACAATATCATCCAGGAAAAGCCAATGTTGTGGCAGACGCACTGAGTAGGAAGTCACATTATCTTGAGGTGCAACCACTGTTCGAAGAGGGATTCAATCTTATGCATCCTGCTGTGTTGCATAATATTCAGATCAGTTGCTCTTTGGAAAGTAGGATAATAGAAGGCCAGAAAACAGATAAAGGGATATTCCATATCAAAGAAAAGATGAAAAGCAAGCTATCCCAGCATTTTAGAATTGATGAACAGGGCGTGTTATGGTTTGAGGATCGTCTTGTTGTACCCAAGGATCGAGAGCTTAGGAATGAACTCATGGATGAAGCTCACCTTTCTAAGCTGTCCATCCATCCTGGAAGTAGTAAGCTATATCAAGAACTAAGATCTCGTTATTGGTGGACGAAAATGAAGAAAGAAATTGCAGCTTATGTCACCAGATGTGACACGTGTTGTAGAGTGAAAGCACTTCATATGAAACCTGCTGGGTTGTTACAACCACTGTCTGTGCCGGATTGGAAATGGGATGAAATATGTATGGATTTCATCACAGGATTACCTACTACCCAGAAAGGAAATGATTCAATTTGGGTGATTGTCGATCGTCTTACTAAGTCAGCGCATTTCATTCCAGTTCAAATGAGTTATCGACCACCTGAATATGCTAAGTTGTATATCTCACAAATTGTTCGTTTGCATGGTATCCCCCGGGTTGTCATATCTGACAGAGGAACGCAGTTTACCGCTCACTTTTGGGAACATTTGAACAAAGGTTTAGGTACCGGTTTAGTCCGTAGTACTGCTTACCATCCACAGACCGATGGACAAACAGAACGAGTTAATGCTGTTTTAGAAGATATGCTTAGAGCATGTGTATTATCTTCAAAAGGATCATGGGAATCATGGTTGCCTTTGGCTGAGTTTACTTACAATAACAGCTATCAAGAGAGTATCAAAATGGCTCCATTTGAAGCCTTGTATGGCAGGAAGTGCAGAACACCGTTGAATTGGATCGAGCCTGGAGAAAGAAGATATTATGGTATCGATTTTGTAGGAGAAGCCGAGAAAAAGGTTCGTATCATTCAACAAAACATGAAAGCTGCACAATCACATCAGAAAAATTATGCGGATAAGAGAAGGAGACCGCTTGTATTTGAAGTTGGAGACTACGTGTATCTGAAGGTAACCCCAATGAAAAAGAAACGGTTTGGAATCAAGAGAAAGCTTGCTCCTAGGTTTGTGGGGCCATATAAAATAGTGGAAAGGAAAGGTCCAGTAGCTTATAAGTTGCAGTTACCAGAATCAATGAGTGCAATCTTTCCAGTATTTCACGTGTCAAATCTAAGAAAGTGCTTGCGTGTTCCAGAAGAAAGGGTAGAACCCCGAGGCATTAAGATTAAGTCAGATTTGGCCTACCATGAGCAACCAATCCGAGTGTTGGATGCTAAGGACAGAGTTACACGAAACAGAGTAGTGAGAACTTACAAAATACAGTGGAGTCACCATGATGAGGGTGATGCGTCTTGGGAAACAGAAGACTACTTACATAACGCTTACGAAGATTTTTATAACAAATGGTTCGTAACTCAAATCTCGGGACGAGATTTTTATAAGGGGGGAGGGCTGTAACACTCCGGTGTTACGCATGCATTTAGCATCTGCAAATCATGAGCATAAGCACTATCATGCATTCATGAGCATTTCATGTTATATAAATGAAACACCTGAAACATGTAAATGAAACAAAGATGTTGCGTTTATTTGTTTCGATAGGCCTATGCTAGATTCATGTTTGTTTGAGTGTTTAAACAACTTAAAAATTGGTCACCAAGTAATTTGGAGCAAAGTTTCTTTTAAAAAATTTTCCCAAATTTGGCTTCTAAAAATATCCTTAAAAAAAATAAGGTTTTTATGTAAAAATCAACTTTCTAAACCTTAGTTCAAAATCGGTTGGGATTTTGACTTTGTGTCTTTTAACAAAGTTGTAGATTTTTAAAAACGGAGCAACTTTTGTTTTTGGACTTTTTCTCAAAAAGGTTTAGAAAATGCTCCAAAACATATTTTTATGTGCTGCTATTTAGAAAATAAAAAGAAAAAGAATTTTTTCCCGGTTTAGTGGGCCTCGGCCTCGCTTTCGGCCCAGTTGGGCTTGCCGGCCCGGCCTGCCGACCGCGTTCGTCCCCGCGCCCGCGCGCGCCGCGCCGACCGGCAGCAGGTCGCGGACGCCGCGTGGTCGCCGGCGTCTGGCGCCGCTCGCCACGCGCCCCTGGGTGGCCCCCGTCGCTCCGCGTGCTCGTCAAAACGCAGCAGCAGCCCGCCTTCTCCCTCGGCCCCCTTCCATTCGCCCTTCTCGCCTCGCCAGAGCGCAGCCGCGACCGCGCTCACCATTCCCGCCACCGCGTGCGCCGCCGGCGTTGTGCCGCACAGTCGCCGCAGTTCCGCCCAAATTGGCCTTGCCACCGCGCCCGCCTCGACCGCACGAAGCCCCCACGCCACCCTGCGAGCCTCGCCGTAGCCTGGCTCGGCCGCCGACGGTGAGCACCACGGCCGCGTCCGCCATGGCCGCCGGCACCCCTCCTCCGCTGCCTAATCGGTCCCCTCCTCTTGCCTGCTGTGTTCGCGCCACCTTGGGGGTCCCGTCGGTACCGCCCGCTCCACCGCAGACCTCACTGCCGGCGAGATCCGGCCGGCGGGAGTCCCTCCCCTGCCCTGTGCCACCGACAGGTGGGACCAAGGGGCCCGCTGTCAGCTGCTCAGTGGAGCTCTGGGTGCGCAGAGCGGGGTGCGCATAGCGTGTTGGGTCGGCTGGATTTTGATTTAAAAAGGAAAATGCTTTTCAGAATTGATTTAAATGCTTTGAAAAATCTTATCTAGGTCAAAATTGCTCCAATTTGAGTGAGACCAATTTTGTTATGTTTCTTAGAAGCAGATCTACTGGATAAAAATATTGCATGTCATGTTTGTGATGCTTTTATATAGGGTTTTATTTAATTCTTGATAAATGCTTTTAACTTCAGAAATACATGGTAATTCCAAAATATGTCAGAAAAATGTAGTTCCAATTTTGTTAGTCTTGTTATGAGATGTACTACCTGTGAAAAATATGTATCATGCATGTTATGTGGAAAAATATTGATGTGTAGTTCAAGTGCCCTTATTTGCCTAGATTTGTTATTTTGCTAGGGCTAAAAAGGTGAATAATACATGCATGCGAAACTTTTTCTATAATGATTAGTTACTGTGTAAATCATAAGAAAATTATGCAATGGGCTGTTTGGTACTTTTTGTAGTACAAAGTATTTTCCATGCTTGGTGTAGCACTGCTTTTGTCCTTTTTGTGTAGGATGTTATACATGTCCAAATGAAGTAAAATTTTGGTGTTAGTCTATTCTTGACATGATCAAACTACTGTAATTTTCTAAGAATTTTCTATGAACTAAAAATATAGGTTACTGTTCAAACCTAGATTTAATTAGGGTTTAATCAGGAATCCCTTTATTGCATGTCTAGTTAATAATGTTGTTTTGGTGTATCTTTGAAGCGCCAATTAGCTTGTCCTTGTGTTATTGTATGCACGTTGGTTGCTATATGTGATTAGCTGGAAGAGAAGAAGTATGAATTTGCTTTGTTAAGTAGAATGTGAATTGTGCATTTACATACCCATGCAAGCATGAGCACCATATGCCATCCCATCGGTGCGCCTTTTCCATCTGCACTTATACCCATGCACACATGCATCATACAGGATCGGGGCAGAAAGCAGTCCACGTGGAGCACGGAGTTTTCGAGGAGGCCGTGCAACGAGAGGTGCCACCCCTGGGAGAACCAGAAGTCGAGGAGCCAGTCGGTGATCTGCTGAAGTGTCGAGACCACCGTCGGTCAACCTTCTGGAAGGCAAGCCCCGGAGCATTATAAGTCTCCCTACTTTATCAAAACAAGATAATTATATATGTTATATCTATTGTTGCATTAGGTTATAGGAGTTGCTTGAAACCGTTGATGCATATCACTACGATATTCCTTGAACACCTCGATATATCCTGATATCCTATTTAAGTCTAGTTCCGGAATACCTGCTTAGCTATGCTTAGTTCGGTAAAAGTGGGTGATTTCCTGTCACCTACGATTTAGGTAAAAACCTGTCATGTTTAGCAAAACGCTATCATGGAAAGAGAACCATTTGTGGTTGAATAAATGGAGACCGGGCGGAATGTTGGGCAACAAGACATGGGTCTTGTGTGCTTGTAGTTTCCGCCTGTGTCGATTAAGGACCGTACCGTTGTCGGCCCTCAGTCCTTTTTGAACGCATGCCCCACATTTAGCTGGCCGGATAAGTACTTCCGACCGCGAAGCCTAGTAGCTCTGTTCGGACCGGTGACCGAGATGATGCCAAGACCACCTCGGGCCTGTTGACCGTGGACAAGAATGACCTGGCTCCAGCGTGGGCAGGCATAACTTGAGTGACCTGGCGCGGGAGGAACCCAAGGTGTATAGGGTTCATGGCGGTCCCGCGACTGTTTCCGAATAGTACCAAAGGTGACCTGTAGCTCACTGGGCCGGTGAGTGTGGTTTGTGTGGGGAATACATCACCAGCTGGTTAGTAATCGATTCGAGTCGCCATCGCTCCTGGTTAGTGAGCAACTGGACTGAGTTACGTCATCGTAGTAATATGATTATGGAACACGGTGATGGTTATGACTATGAGTATGATGTGGAAAATGCTAAACAGAATTGGTTACTATTGATTGCTTAATCTTATCCAAGTGATTGCTATAGTACAGGTGCAAATCTAGATAGGTTTAAATGAACAAAATAAATTGATGCTAAAGATTAATATTGCAAGTTAAGTGCTATCGCTTTTTTATGCAAAATGTTGTCAAGCCAACCCCACTGATAAAAGCCTTGCATACTCCTTGGTGTCATGGTTTTTTTCTGGTTTTTGTCGGGTAAGTCTAGCTGAGTACCTTCTTGTACTCAGGGTTCTACTCCCCCTTGTTGCAGGTGTTGTTTAGGACCAAGGGCAATGGTCGTCTCATACTTCTTACCTCGATGCTTTTGTCGGAGGAGACTACATCATGGCACTACTATTTAAACAAAACAGTGTGTGTCGTTTTTGGACAATAATGTTTCCGCTACCTGTTACTTCAAACTCAGTGTTGTTATTTGAACTCTGATGTATGTGAACTGTGTACGCATGTGAACTGTAACCGCTGAACCAGTACGATCTTGGTTGTTTGTTGAAAAGTTGAGATCCCTCGAGATTTCATGGACTACCGGGTTATACGGGCTTAAGTTTGCGAGATTCTCTGCTCCGGCAGGTGAATTTTCTTACTTAATTTCGTATAATTGGGCGGTTCCGTTACATTAGACCCCACAAGTGATTTTAGATGACCACATTGCAAACAAGCTTTCTCTCTCGATAGTACGATCATCTATCCTAACAATCCGATCATTTCACATCCATTAATCACCTCATGACCGCTAAAAACAAACCTTATATACCTTTGCATTGAGCTTCTTTGGTATGTTTCATTGTCATCTTCATCAAATCACCATGTAGCTCAAAGCCTCCTTATGGACCAAGCCTTTAATTTCATCTCATACAATTATCAAAACCCAAAAAGAGGCTTAGATGCTTTCAACCTCAACGAATCAACATCCTGACCATGGATTTGAAGCTATAAGCAACCAGATTTGGCTGAGCTTGTGGGATGACGTCTCAATGAAGCAACCCAAGGTTGTCCAACAAAGGCCGCACTGGCGACGAAAGCGAGATTCGGTCTTTAGGACGAAGACGGACAATGGCCCCGCCACTAGGCATCACTCAATGAAGATGGTGTTGGTCTTAGCCATGAGAAGGGGTGTGTGGCTTCATCGGTGAAGGATGCTTCATATGGGAAGAGGCAATGGTGTTTGCATGGGCTACATAACAAGAAGGAAAATGCAGGCGCATGTATCAAGGGAGAAACCAAAGGAAGGGGTCGCAACATACCCTTTGGCTATACCATGGACACACAACTTAATTTTTAGTTTATACAAGCAAACATACTCGCGCATTACAATGGGACATAATTTTATCGTTCGGTGCTTTTGCCAATAAGAATAGGCTTAGCTATTTTTGTTAGAGTTAATTGGGCCTGACCCAAACCTTAAATGAAACAAATTTTAAGGCAAATAGTGAATGCTAGTGCATTAAAGAAATCTCATATAGGGAGCTGACAGAAGATTGTCTCAATTTATATAGATGGTTATTGCGTGCACATGTTGTGAGTTTTTAAAAGATCATAGACAAGAGAAACAACTGTACACAAACAAGAATCGAGCGGCCAAGCTATAACATGAGTGATGTGATGTTAATAAAGGTTTGCAACTTAGGCTCAATGTGAGAATCGTGAGACCAAGGGACAACTGAAAGAATGATTCGAGTAGGGAGCCATGGAGAAGGGGAGCAAGAGATGAAAGGATAGTTTACTATTTTTTAAAATCATATTAGGTACATATAAGTAGTGGCATATTTTTTCCGTTTCTTAAAGAGTGTTATTCTCACTTTCCAAAACCCAAACATTTTTATTTTTGTATAAGAAAATATGAATATTTATCATGCATTATTAGTATCATTAGATGAATCGATGAATATATTTTCGCAATATGAGCTTTCTCCAATTTTGGGCATCAGATCAGCCAGCACATACACGTCACAGCCTTTTCATTAGACCCGCATGACAGGAAAAAAAAAAGACATGATTACTCTTTTGCTTTGATCTATTTGTTTATACATTCTCTCTTTTCACAAACACAAGACTACAGGAGTCAAGATGAAGAGTGGTCACTGCCCGAATGACACGACTACCACTGTTCTTTTATAGTTCGCTTTTTTTTCTCTTCTTTACGCATTTCTCAGTGTAAATTCATCGTTCTTTCACACGCAAGCATAGTTACACCTCTCACTCTGTCACTCATCAACACCCGTTCACAAACCCGGCAAGCACCCAAAAAAGGTAGGGGAAAAAAAGCACCCCAAAAATGTACAAGTATACTCGTCAGAAGAGACCTACGATCCAATCATCAGTCCCCCACATTGAGGAGCACGTCCCACACCGTCTCGTCGAGCAACTCGTCCAGCATCTCCGCCTCCACGTCCCTCGCCAGCGCGTCGGCGTCCTCGCGGAACGCGCCGTGCCACGGTGACACGCTCAGGTCACGGCCGATCAGCACGTCCACGGAGGCAGAGCTCGCCGTCGTTCTGTCGCTGGGCGGCTCTAGCCACACTTGCATGGACTTCCACAGTGCCTTCAGCAGCGCCTTGCCACCGGGGGCTCTCCTTGGCGCCATGGCGTAGCACTTGTCGAACGCGAACAGGGTCGTGGAGGCCCGGACGGCTCCTGGCAGCGCCTCGTTGACGAGGTCGAAGAGGAGCCGGTGGTCGACGGCTGCCGCGCCGCCGTCCGCTGCGGCTGAGGACGAGGACGAGGACGAGGACACGACTTCCTCCAACACCCATTTTGGGATGGGCTTGGCTTCGCACTCTGACATGGCGGCGTCGCCAGGGTTCTGCCTCCGTCCGTACATGCCGGCGACGACAAGAACGGCTCTGACGAAGGATTTCACGGGGTGATCCGCCTCGTCCATGTCTCCGTCGTCCTGCTCGTCCAGGACGGGACTTGTCTCGGCGCGTTCCTCTTCGGTCTGGACTTGTTCTGACAGGATTCCTGGTTCTGCGAGAGGTTCTTTGATCAGAATTCAGAATTCATGGCAAGCCAGAAAAATGCTCCACAATGCCCTTGGCTTACCAGAAGCAGTTGAAGCCATGTCCTTGGCTTCCGTTCTCAAGGCAGACCGGTGCACGCTGAAGGATGCCTCCAATGGCGAGACAGGGCTCGGGTAGCCTCCCCTGCTCATCTCGTCAGGCGGGCTGCTGCACCACGACGCCGGGCTCGGTGGCACCTCGGTGGAGTTCTCCTGCAACCAGACAAAAGCATCCGTCACTCCCATGCTTCTAGATTGCGATAGATAATGGCTCTGAATGAAACAAAATAAATAAATAAATAAATAAATAAATAAATAAATAAATAAATAAAACATCGAGCTCGACGGAGCTGCATGCCTCACCTGCAGGACGCCGGGGTGGATGAGGACCGATGGGGCAGTGATGAGGGTGCCTATGGGAGGGAGGTCGTCCGGGAACGGCTCGTCGGAGGCGTGGAACTTCTTGCCGAACAGCTTGGCTCTGAGCCCAAGGTTCTGCCTCAGGTTGGACACCTTGCCCCTGATGCTGAACGCGTCCTTCCTCCCTTTCCTCTCCTCCGACGACGACGCCGGCCTGCTGCTCCCGTGGCCTTCCTGCTTGCGCTGCAGCCTCGCTCCGGTCAGCACCCGCGGCTCCTCCGAGAGGAGCTTCACGAAGGTCGTCCCGGACACCGGCGCCGAGAACGACCTCATCAGGTTTCGCGGCGACACGGGCTCGGAGTCCAGCTGGGCCGTCGTCGTTGGGGTGTTGTTCGATCCGTATCTGAATGACCTGACGTCGGACTCCACCGCGCGCTTCTTCTCCTCCTTGCTCCTGACCTTCCCCTTCCTCGGCGGCGGTGGCGGCGGCGCCACCTCGTGCCTCGTCGGCTTGGGCCTCGGCTCCTCGTCGAACGACGTCGAGGTGGCCCTTCTCCGATGAGAGAACGAGAAGGGCGTCTCGGCGTCCGGCGGGTCCCTCCTCAGCACGTTCTTCAGCCTGTCGGAGAGCTGCCTCCTGGCGTCTCGGCCGATGTAGTCCATCTGGCCCTGCCCGTCGAACGGCACGTCGCTGCGGTAGGATCGCGTCGACTCCGACCGCACCAGCGCCGGGTGCATGTCCCTCGTGACGTTCTCCCTGATCTGGTTGGCGATGCTCCGCGCGATCTGCTTCGGGTCGGCCGGAATAATGTCGCCGGCGGCGGGGGCCCACCGGCGGTCCGCCTGCTTGTCGTCGGAGGCCACCCCGCCCTCGAGCTCGATCTTGAGCCTCTTCTTCACCTCCTCCAGGAAGGCCTCCATGTTGTTCTCCTTCTTCACCAGCTCAGGCGACCCCAGCGAGGACTCCTCGATGTCGTTCGTGCTCAGCTCGGGGCAGGGCTTCAGGATCACGATCCTCGTCGGCGACAGCGACGACCTCTCCTCCTCGTGGTAGAACCTGGAGAGCGGCAGCCTCGTGGAGCACGCGGCGGCGGCGTCTGCGCTCGTCGTCAGAGAGAACGTACGGCTCCCGGAGATCGACGTGCTGCTCTCCTTGCTGCTTCTTCTCCAATGCTTGGTGCCATGGCTAGCAGCTTTCCCGTTCCCGTTATGGTGGTGTTGGTAACTGTACGGCACGATGTCCGTGCACCTGCTGTCGTCGTCGTCGTCGTCGTCGTCGTCGTCGAGGCTACTCTCCAGTTCGAAGCTTCTCGACTGCTCCCACGCCCTGCTCGCCTGCCACGCCTCGAACTCCTTCTTGAACTTCTGCAGCTCCTCCTCCTGCGGATGCTCTCGCGGCTGCGGCTTACTCCATTCGTTGCTCCTCTTGTTCGTCTGCCCAAACACATCCCTCTCGTCGCCATAGCCATAGGCTCGGATCTCTTGCTTCGGTGCCTGCTTGGTGGAGTCCCTGTTGTTGTGTTGCACGAAGGAGACATGCTTGGCTGAGGTCATTTCAGAAGGATTATCTCTTCTAGCCATTGTTGGTCTTGGGGTGATCTCTGAACGACTGATGGATTCAGTGGTTGCGTTCAGTGGAGGCGATTCCATGCCCATCAATCTGGCGATGACGCCGGGCCTCTTCTGGCCTTCATTTGTTCTGAAGGAGATGTCCTCCTGGATCAGCTTCTTGACTGGGTTTGAGCTGTGGCTGAGCCCTGATTTTGGGTACTGCCTCATATTGCAGGAATACTGCTAAAAATCACAAGGAACTTAATCAGATCATAGCAAGTCAGTGCTTGTTAGCTCTTGCACAGTAAAATAAAATGCTACAGATTTTGAAAATCCTATCTCGACATTTCTCCCCATCAAAAGCACTATTTTTTGACGTAGTCAGCCCTTGTTTAGATACCCAAATTCACCCCCAAATTCTACTATGCAAAAAGAAGATTCCCCATCACATCAAAATGTCGGCACATATATGGAGTACTAAATGTAGATGAAATCAAAAACTAATTGCACAGTTTTGTTGTACTTTGCGAGACGAATATTTTAAGCCTAATTAATCAATATTTGGACAATTATTACCAAATAAAAACAAAATTGCTACAGTGTGCCGGGACATTTACTATGCAAAGTTTGGATCCCAAATTTGGAATCTAAACGAGGCCTCAGTAGATGCAGCAACAGTAGATGCTACAGCTCAACACCATTATTGGTGCATTCTCTGTTGTGTCCTCTCACGTGACTATAATCAGTTTCAAGTACAGCTAGGATGGCTATAGGAGGTTGGAGGTAGCAACAAAGTTACCGAGACATGCAAAAGTAGGTGCTTCAAGTGGTCAAAATGAATGAACTATATAGTGCTGTATTTGTCAGGGACAACAGAGGTCCTTCCTCTTCCTTGTCTGAAAACAGAACAGCAGCGTGCCTGCTATGGGGACAGACAGGAGATTGAAGGAATTTACTCTGACAGAGCAGTACTAGTATACGGAAGACTCACCGGAACATCTTCTTGAAAGACGCCATAGCTGTGGGAAGCCTCCAAGGCAAACTCCATGCTGTTCCTTGGAGCTTCAAGCCCTGCAAGTATATGATATGGCATGCCAATGAGTTCTGAATTCCGCCACCAAAAAAAGCAGAGAAAAATATCATACCAACAAAGAAAGAAAAAAGAATCTCTTGATCAAATAATTCCATCATACGATCATGCTAGCATCCAGCGAGGATGCAGGATTTCAGGTCTAGTTCATCTGAAGGATGCTGGACAGAGAGAATTGAATTGATCGCCATACCGTCGCCCTGCCTCTTGTGCCCCCACTTCCTTGAGGTGCTGGCATGAGAGAAGTCCAGGTACTGCAGCATGATGGCAATGGGGATGGTGCTACCAACCACGGAGGTCCAGCGTGTGCTTCGATGGCGAGATCAGAGTCTCAGCTGGATGGAAAGTTTCTTGTCCTGCAAAAAGGAGCGCGGGATATCATGTCAGATTCTGCAGAGACCATGCCACGACAGAGGAAAACGGAAAACCCACACGATGGCTCGTCAGTTTTGCAAATCCATTTCCTGGATCCTGGTAAGGAAATCGAACGACCGATACACAAGGGCAGACTGCAGGGCAAGTTCATCATTGCGAAAGGAATCCGTAACTGAACAATTGCAGAAGACGCATTGTGATAGGAGAAGGGAGACGCATTTGTAATCGCCGTGAACTGAATGTGTGAAACAAACCGGAAAAAGGAAGCAGAGCAAGCAGGATCATAATTCACATGGACAGGACATTCTTGAGATCATTTTGAGAAGTCATGCGGGCAAAACTTTACTGAAATTCATTTTGAAAAAAAAAAGCCCTTGAAAGCAAGCAAGCAGGCGATCCATCCAGAAACGCCAAGTCGTCAGTAGAGTGGGAAAGCTGAACCCCACCCACGTGCAAGCAGATCGGAACGACAACGAAGAAGAAGAAAGAATCCACGTTCCGTAACCAGGTCAGGAGGAGAAGATAACCAAAACGCAAACCAGAGATCAATCTGCACGCAGACAGCAAACGGCAAAGGAATCGGTACCAACTGGCAATCCAAGAGGAGGGCCATACATACATTCGAGGATCTCTCCGCCGCCGGCACGCAGGTCCGGCGACCGTCCGCCCGCCGTCGCGCCACCCGCGGTGGGAAGGAGTCAAGGAACCCGGGTGCCGCGGGAGGAGGCAAGACGAGAGGGATGAGAGATGCCGGGCACGCGGGGGCTCGAGGTTCTTGTTGGCGCGCGCTGCGCTTATGGTGGCAAGAGGAAGGAAAGCAACAGCAACAGCCGGGAAAGCGAAAGCGAAAGCGAAAGCTTTTCTTCCTCGCCTTTGCTTGCCCGCACCCACCCACCCTGATCCTCCTCTCCGTTTCCCCTCTCTTCTTGCCTGCAGCCACTGGATTAGTAGGCTTTGTCGTCTGCTCTCTCTCTCTGCCTGGCATTCTTGCATGCAACCGAACTCAACAGTTCGACCGACCACAACAACATGATGATTCTCGTTGCTCGTTAAGTAGTTACTGCTGTTTGGGTGCTGAAAGCGGAAAGATGGTGAGCTGTGCAGTGGTTAACTGACCTTGCCCTGGATTAGCTGGTGAAACATAAATAACTACTTTATTTAGCCATCAGTCAGATCAGATCAGAAAAAACGGCTCAAAACGACAGAGATTCTGTAGCAGGGCTAAGGAGCCAGGTAAATGAGGAGGCCGGCCAGAGGGGGCATCTGAATTTGTGATAGTAGTTTAGGATGGAGGACAGCTCGGTTATGCGAGGACTCTAGTTGGTGCACCACACGCTTTGGCTGATCTTTTCTTCCTGCTTCCCCTAATCCCCATTCCGCAGCGCACGAGGCAGGGCAGGCTCCATTTGGAGGCGTTGTGATAAACCGCCGCCCGCTGTCCCGGCCGTTGCGGGGAACGGATCGCGCAGTCTCGACCCGTGTTGGTCACCATCATCATGTGGGAATCCGAATGAGATGCTCTCTTGTCCTCTCGTTAATTATGTGTAGCAATATCTTTTAAAATAATGAAAAAAGAATTTAACTTCGTCCTTGAAACAGAGGAATCAGGTCCCACTTATATTAGAGCAACTCTAAGAGTTTCTTTATACAATTCAAGATTGATGGGAATAAAAACTTTGTTAAAAAACCTTTGCAATAGATTTTTCAATTAGATATGCAAAATATTGGTTTCCTCTATTCTTTTGTTTTTTTGAGGTGGGAACAGCAGGTGCTCTGCCTTTTCATTATAGAGTTGGAAAGAAACATTTACATACTTGTCTCAGCGTTTGGAAGAACAACCAAGACAAAAAAAAAGGAAATAAAAAGCAGCTGTACAGGAACTATAAACGTCTTCCTAGCTGCTAGATGTCCAGCGTCTGCGTGGCTTGCCTGAACGCCGCCACTTCCTGCCGTATCAAGGCCGTCAGCTGTGTTTCCGTCATCGCCTTATTATCGTAAACTTGGCGGCACCGTTCTTTCCAAATGCTCCATGTCATGTTTTCAAAAAAAAATATTTAAAAAAGTTTTTAAAAAAATGCTCCATGTCATGTGGGTGATAATCTGATTTCTGTATTTCGGATTGAGTTATACCTTACCCACGAGATCAGAAACACCATGATTTCAAGTTGCTGACGGGTTGCTGTGGATGAGTGTTCTGCTGACCTGTTGCTGCTCTATTAGTTGCCATACTCTCTTGGATTCATTCCTTGTCTTGCACAATTGGCAGACCGGATTCGCTTGTCCTCCTCGCTTAATTATCCGATCCGCTGTGAGGAGCTTCCTTTGCAGTAGTAACCAGAGGAATAACTTGCATTTATTTTTGACCTTTATTTTCCAAACTTTGTCCCATAAGTAGTCCTATATGGATCCCTTGAACTACATCCTATATGTTGATCTTGATGAGTATTAACCATTTGCTGAAAAGCGCCATTGTATTTGATCCGGCAATGAGTTGAGCTGAATTCCTCTTAGTTGATGCCACAACTTAACAAATTGTCTAATCTGTGCACCATTTGTCATCCGTCAAAGCCCGCGCATCCAACTTTTCCGGTTCATAGCAGCTTGGACTGTTTGATTCTTACGCCATGCTAGAGGGTAGCATAGGGGTGCGATGTCTTTAGGTGTTGATCCATTCAGCCAACGATCATGCCAAAAGATGGTTTTTAGTCCATTGCCAACTGTGACATGTGTGCATGCTCGGAACAAGTCCCGCTCGATTTTGGTCGATTCAACATGTAGCCATATCCATGGTTTGCTATCATTGGTCCACCTATACCACATCCATCGCAGCCGCAGTGCCCGACCAAAATTCTTTAGATCATGTATTCCAAGGCCGCCCAATTTTTTCGGTCGGCATACCCTCCTCCAATTTACCTGACAATTGCCACCTCTTGCACTATCATCTCCTTTCCATAGGAAATTCCTTCGTATTCGATCAATTCGCTTGATCGCCCATTTGGACAGCGGGAGTACAGAGATATAATAGGTGGGTATTGCGGATAGTACTGAACTGACCAAGGTCAACCTTCCAGCTTTGTTAAGCAGCCTTCCATTCCATCCTGATAATTTGGCTGCAATTTTGTCAATAAGAATCTGCTCATCCGCCCTCCTTGTTCGATGGAGGCATAATGGCAGTCCTAAATATCTGCGTGGGAATTGCCCTATCTGTCTAGCAAAGGTCGCCTGAACAGACTGCATGGTGTTGTCATCACACCAGATTGGATAGCATACTGATTTCTGCATATTGGTGAAGAGTCCAGTCGCCTCTCCAAAGGACTGTAGCAGATTCTGTAGGTTTAAGATGTCCTGAGGATTGGGCTTCACAAACACGGCAACATCATCTGCATAAAGGCTCGTCTGAAATCTGACCGGTGTTTTCCCCATTGGTTGCAACAGCCCTCTTGAGTTGCTCTATCAAGTACCCTCTGAATTGGGTCCATTGCCAGGATGAACAACATCGGTGAAAGTGGATCCCCCCTGCCTCAGCCCTCTGCGGTGTTTTATCGGTCGGCCAGGTTCGCCATTCAATAGGATGCGCGAGGATGTTGTTGACCAGATTAGTGACATGATGTCTCGCCAGCGTTGGTCGAAACCCAGCCGCTCCATTATCTCTAACATGTATTCCCATATGACATTGTCGAAAGCTTTTGCAATATCCAGCTTCAAGAACAGCATTGGTGTTTTGCTGCGATAGAAATGCCTGATTGCTCCCTGTATATATTGGAAATTGTCTTGGATGAACCTTCCTTTGATAAACGCGCTTTGTGAGTGCGATACAATACTGTCCAGATGTGGTGCCAGCCTATTTGCAAGGACTTTACCGATTATTTTTGCAACATTGTGCATGAGCCTGATTGGCATATAATCTCCAATTGTTGTCGGGTCTGTCTTCTTTGGTACTAAGGCTACATTCGCTGAATTCAGCAAATTCCATGTGTTTGCCCGCATGCTAAATAACTGATTCAGCGCACGCACCAGGTCATCTTTGATTACTTCCTAGCAGATTTTGTAAATATAGGTCAATAAATCCATCTGGGCCAGGAGCCTTCTCGCTTGGTGACTCAAAAACTGCCAATCTGATTTCCTCCTCCTGTAGCGGGTCATCAAGTTGGTGCAGGTCATGACTTTGGATATTTAGGAAATCCCAGTTTAGCGTTGCTTCCCGTTGCTGTGCTGATCCCGATAGCTCACTGAAATGTTGGTGCAGTGCTTGGGACTTGTCTTCCTGAGTTGTTACCATGCGCCTGTGGTGCACGAGGGCTGGGATACAATTTTTCCTCGATATCTAAATATGGAGAGCAGGGCTCACCCTCTAAAGTGTGGATAAGATATAGACAGCTATTGGAGGATGAAAAGATTTAGAGAACTACATTTATTTAAATGGCTCTCTAAATGAGAATTTAGAGAGTGAGATTAACAGAGATTGTTAGTGATGCTCTTACACTAAATTATATACTCTAATAGTATATAATACAATTGCTTGCTAATCGTTGGAGGAGGGAAAAAATCTTAGTAGGAGAATTGCTCGACGCACTCCCGCGGTAGCACTAGAATCATTCAACCAAAGCGCCAAGTATTTTAGAATGGCTTTAACTCTACCAGAGAAACTACTCTACAAGAAAAGCCGGAAAATGGCCCTAAAGGCTGAGACCTAAGAGCATCTTCCCTCACACGATTTACTTTGGATCTGCTCTGGTTACTAGGATTTGCTGGTACGGGATGAGATAGACCTCTTTTCTTAGTCTGTTTGGTTGGGAATCACAGTCTCGCAGAGGGACAGGGACGTCCTAGTTGGGATATTCCGAACATATCCGCGTGACTCTCGTCCCTCCAAATAGAGGGGACGGGGGCGTCCCAGGTGGGATGGCAGCTACCTGCATGCGCGAGTGGAGGAAGAAGAGGAGGCTCCTGTGGGCAGGCGCAGGGGTGGGGCAGCGCTCTTAGGCACAGGGCGAGGCGGCGCTCCTGCACGGGGCTTTGGCAGGTGACGATGAGCAGCAGCCCCGGCTCCTAGTGAGCTTTGCCCCTGGCTCAGGTCGCGGCCGGGCGGGCGAGCAGGTCCGAAGGGATAAGGAGAGGAGAGGGAAAATGAAAAAAATTTAAAAAAAATGACAAATAGGTCCCATATGTTAGTGGTAAAAGAAGAAAAAGCATGACAAGAGACTTATGCATGGGGCTCACCTGTCATGTAGATGATCTTATTTTTTATGTCTCTTAACTAAACACAAAATGGGTAGATCCCGTCCCTTGCCAACCAAATAAAAAATGGAGCCATCCCGTTCCAGAAATCAGAGACGGGGCTGTCTCACTCCACCTCAGCTTTCAACCAAACGCTACCTAAGATTCGTGCGCTCATGAACATAGAGTGTTTTTTTTGATCTATCCTGATCTAAGTACTGGAGTGCAGCTAGCTAGTTATTGAGATAGGTTTTCTTTGAGTTGGATTTTCCTACCTCCGAACATCTATTGATCGAGCCAGACCTGTCCGTACACTTGACGTGCCGCTATCAAAACATAAATTAATCCCAGCAGAAAAATATATCCACAAAAAAGAAAGAAATAGGAGGAAATGCGTACGACTATGTCCACGTAACATAATAATAATAACGCCATATATATTATTGTTGATTGATGGCGCGACAACTGTAATGGTTCCAGGAGGAACACCCCAAATGGCTCCTGGACCGGGGCTGCTTGCTGGCCGCGCGCGGCACATCAATGGCGCCCGGGGTACACTGCCACTGCCGGAGCGGTGTCGCGCGCGTGAGAGCGACGCGTGATGTGTGTGTGTGAGATCTCGGCGCATGTCGATGACGTCGTCCTCCTGTACCGCACGACTGCACCCACACGCACACGCACACGCACATGCACATGACATGCGGGCCTTGACCCGGCCAACCAACCGTACTGCTAGCTGCCTGCTGCCGATCGGGTATTTTCTATGTGTGTCGTGCGGACGGGCTGGCCGGGAAGAAGGTGGTTGCTTTGTTAGTTGCCGCCGGCGCCGCTTGCCATCGATCCGAGATGACAGTTGACGGGCGACGTTGCAACCCATGGTCTGCAGAGCTAACAGAACTGGCCACTGTATTATTGGTTCTTGTACAGTAGTATGTAACAACAGCGTCTCTCCCTCTGTCTGCATGTCTCTCTCACCAAACTGCCAACTGCAACATGTACTACACGGACCCATGCATGATGCTTTGAAGCTTTCCTTGCCCAATGCAATGCCCCTGGTGTTCCATCCTGAGTCCTGACCATCCATGTATTGAAATGGTTCATGGATGGATGAACAGCAGAGGCTCACTGACGGTAAGCAATAAGCATGGAGCAATCGCACGCCTGATGTTGGAACTCTCCAGGACATGGACCGGACATCTAATATTTCTGCATGCAGAGCCATAAAAGGAGGGCACAGCACAAGCTTTCGGCAGGAGGATCGATCAATCCTCTTTCGGTCTTTCCCTTCTTAATTAAATCCGGCAAGTAAGAGTGTTATCAAATGGCCGGCGTGCGTGCATGCACGGCCATCGGCCATCATCATTCCTCGGCGCTAAACTAACTAAGCTTGCATTGCACTGGACGAGGGGGAGAAAAAAAAATGCTTGTGTCCGGGGATTAAACAAGCTTAACTGGCGGCCCTCGCCTACATCTACATGAAGAGATCACATGGTGGGGCTGCCATCGAATCAATTCCACCATCCGGCATTTTCAGCTCCACGTCTCTACACCCCAGTACCCCACACTGCGGCACTGCCTATAAAGTGGGTCATCGGCAGGCCGTCCTCCTCCTCGTTCAGAATGATTTCCTCGAAAGCTCAGGAAGTCAGGAGTATGAGAGTTCGCTTCACACCAAGCAGCAAGCACAAAAATGACCAACTGTTTATGAGCCCGGTGGTCTTGTCAGCTGAGAGCTGTTTGATTGTTCTAAAAAGGATGCAATTTGAGATCTAGTCAAAGACAAACTATTTTAAGTTTATCAAGTTTATAAAAACTACCATCAAAATATATTCCATGATGCTGCTTATTTAGTATCATAAATATTAGTAACTTTTTTTTCTAAAAAATGGTCAAACTGAAATTGGATTGACGAACCACTGTAGCTAGAATTGTATTCTTTTTTGGGATGGAGAGAGTACTCACCGTTCGGACTCAGTTCAAGGGCTACTGATTGGAACTTTTTCCAGTTATGAAGCAGGATCAACAAACATGCGTGCATATTTGATTTACCTGAAGTTCTTCCTTTCTTCCAGCTCCATCTTACAAGTAACTCAATAGGATAATCTGGAACTCGGCATTTATACATTTTGCACGCCTAAGCATTTATATATTTAGACAAGAATGGAGTACCGTATCTCCTGAGAGATTGCCCTTGCGCTTTCTGCCTTGAACAGAACATTGTCAACTTGTTTAAAGGAGCTTTCAGTTCTTAAAACTCAAAAAACTCTGCCCAGATGGTCCTGGCCACACTTCACTTGCCATTTGCTAATACTATTACCAAAACTCACAGCGTTGGCATTTAATGGCGCCTTTCCGCTAGGGCTCAAAGGGGAACTGGGGCTCAGTGGGTTGTAAAGGGGGTGCCATGATCAGTACAACTGCACTTTAATTCAGTGCCCACCTCAATCGAAAGATTGTGCCCCTTTGGGTGAAAATTCCCAGTCATTCAGATCAATTGCCCCCACAGGAACATGTGTCATGTGAGCTTGCCGGTTGCTTCTAGGATATGCTTACCCCACTACGAGGTGGCTTAGCAGCAGTGGTCCAATCCAATGCTGGAAGAAATGCAGACGGAATTGATAAAAACCTTCTTTGTCCACCGAATCGACACCTATGCAGTGGTTCTTTTGTTCATTGTATCATGAGATGAATAAGTCTAATCTATTTCTACACTCTTTTCTTGATAGGTTTCATCATGAGAAAATTTCATCATTGTGCATACCTGCCAACAATACAGCAATTTGACTTTCATTTTCACTAGCCGACTTCATCTATTTTTAATACTTATGGATTTAGCATTGGGTTAGATATCCTTAAAGGAATCAAATGTGCTGTGATCCATAAGACTGCATGATGTCTTTTGCACTAAGCAACCTATCACAAGTGACGGTTCAATAACTATTAACAACAGTGATCATAAACTCTAGTAAAAAGGAGAAGTCACAGCTCACAAGTGCTGGTTAAAGATTTGTCTGAAGCCTCTATCAAGTAGTAAAATGATGTGTATTATTACTATCCAACTTGATTGCCATTTCAGCTACGTGGTCATCTTCCACAGACAAAAGAGAGTAGCAATAATTAACTTAAAATGGGGCTGCCAAACCAAGCTGGAGTCATCATGGGCCCAAAATACGCAGGCAATAATGGCCTATTAGCAAATTAGTTGTGCAAATCATGTGATACTTGTTGTAGAGTCACTACATGCTAAATGCATCCATACAAGCAATCGTTATTGTGATAATAAAAACCTTGGCCCACTGAATGCGAATACATGATTGAATAACCACAGATGTAACTAAGAAAAAACTGAATGCCATGCTTATCGTCCATTCAGAGTTAACCATTTGCAACATAGTAATCTGACTGTCTTTCACTGGTCGGTAAACTTGAAAAAAAGGTATTTCAGGTACTGCACCAGAAGACTCAACCGCATGTTCTATTACAGGATATATATGAGATAAATACTGAAAGAAAACTTCTACTTGTGATCGCTGCGTGTTATGTCAGACAAACCAGTGACCATAGAGATGCAGGGAGGTTACCAGATCACCTCTTCTGCAACAAACTGCTTAACTGATTGTAGATAGTATCTCTCATCGTATCCCTGTTGCCAGTATTTAAGGTGAAAACAGCTGCTCCAGGATGATTCCGCAACCTCGCAACTGCATTTTACAGTAGTACCATTTAATTAGAGCACCAGTGACAAGCCACGGTAATCACAACTTCCAGCTACATTTCAAGAGGAGTGTGGAACAGCGTATATAAGTCTTGTTTCAGTACAAGAGATATTGTTTAATTTATTGGATGCAGCAAGCATAGCTAGTAGAACACAACAAGCTTTAATCGTGCAGTGAAAGCAGGTTCTCAAATACATATGAATGGATTGGCTGAGCAATCAAGGAAATGGTATTTTATACATGATTTTGAACGAAACAGCAAAATTATTAATCAGTGACCTCTGTAAAGTTGCAGAATAAGATAAAATGGTACCTCCTGGAATGTCCCGGCCATGCCTAGGAATGGGTATGGTGGCCAACACTGGTATATTGGATTCAATAACTCTCATTACAGCAGGGAAAAATGCTGAACTGAACAGCTCCATTTTACCCACTTCGTCAATGATGAAGAGATCTGTTTCTTCCTTAACCTGATTCAACAAGAAATATGAAGTATATTTCCTTCTGCATCGTGATCAATCGGGAACAAACTTTAAAACCTTATCATGCATTCATGCTTAAGCTAACAAGCAACATCCCGTGATCCTTGATATTTCATAGCTCTTTCATAACTTACAACTGCTTACCTGCAGTTCAGGTAATGCTAATGATTCCAAAGATGCTACATCTACTTTGTATTTCCCAACGGTAGGCCATCTAACAGACTCTGAGCTGCAAAAGAACCAAAAAGTAATGGTATGGGTGAGGATATCAAGGTTACAAAAATTCAGCAAACATATATCAAGGTAGCATTGCGGAAATAAGCAATGGCAACCATGCAGAGTTGGGATAGCTAAAAAAATATTAGATGGGCAAAGAGGCAAGAATAGGTGGACGCAGCACTTCATTAATCTTTTGCATATTAACTAACTGGTATGTGCAGGATGGAAGCATATGACAACAAGAACTGGAAAACTCCAAGTTCATCTGAAAACGGAATGTTTATGGACTTATAGGATGTGTGTCAACTAAAGGGAAAAGTAGTGTTACACATGAGCACAGACTAATACAATTAGCCTCAAAATCTGCATAGCTGAAAAGATGAACCATTATCCAGATTCCAATCATCAGACATCAGCAAAGACAGGTTTAGGATATTGGAGCATGGCCATCTCTTGGTGTTGGCGTGTTGGAAAGGGACCTTTATTTACAATTGAGCAGTGAATCTAACTGGAATTGCTGGGAAGCAATCTTAAACTAGACGTTGGGTAATTTGCTTGTATGCAGAGTAATGTAGTAGCCCCTGTCATTCTCGATGGCTTGAACAATTAGACTACTAATCCACGGTATCAGATAATTTCCATAGTACAGACACATTTCAAAATCCCAACTACCCAAATGCACGGTGCTAAACAAATACCTACTCAATATAAGAATTTAGAACAAGCATCAATGCATAATAGCAACCTGGAAACCTTGGATGAGGAAAGGGGTCCACTTCTGCCGTCGAGCGTGACAACCTCGAATCCTACCCTTTCTCCGCCCTCTCTCACCTCTCCTGCAAACAGAGATAGCACACCGAAACTGGTAAAATTCGTGGTCATCAATTGCACAGTGGAACGAACCGGAGTTCGAGAGGGCGAGGCAACGCAGTACGGGTGTAGAATCCGCGAATGGTGAGGTTCGGGTGAGAACCTCTGAGGGTTTCGAACACCCGCATGACCAGCGTCGTCTTCCCCACGCCCTGCAAGTACCCGAAGCCGGAGCCGTGAGGCGGTTGTTGGGAGAAAGGAGGAGCGTTCTGAGAGATTTCAGGTGGCTTACCGGCGGGCCAGTGACGAGGAGGCACCTCGACGGTGCAGCGGCCATGGACCGGCGAGGCAAGCGGCGGCGGGAGGCGCCACCGTTCGAGTGATTTCTGTGATTCTTCAGACCTTCTTCATTCACATGGCAGGAGACGGAAACCTATATTTTACGTTTCCGAAGTTTCACGCGTGCGCTCCATGGGCTCTATTCTAGATGGGCTTGGGCCAATGGGCGATCTGTTCAATAGAACGGTCCGAACTCTTATTGCTTATTTCCTGCGATGTTTCATAACTTATTTTCTGCGACGGATTATTGTTTTTCTCTGGTCTAATCCCTATCTCTATCTATATATCTACTCCATCCGTCCCACAATAAGTGCACATCTCGCACTTCGAGGAGTCAATGAATTCAAAGTTTAACCAAGTATATATAAAAAATATTAATATTAATGATACCAAATAAACATAATTAGATGAATTACATCATATATTTTCATAGTAAACATATTCAAAGATACAAATGTTAATATTATTTTTTAAAACTTTAGTCAAACTTGAGAATGTTTGACTTCTCGAAGTGCGAGATGTGCACTTATTTTGGGACGGATGAGGTATTTTCTAATGTTTGTTGAACCAACCAGCCTAAATAATTTTTTCTCTATTTCGTACGCATATACCAGTGCAATCCACGAGAGAGCCACCACGTGGAAAATCAAGACAACTTTCCCACTATAATCATGAGCAAATTGATTAGTTCTTGATATGACAACAGATAACTTCTTCCTGACTTGACCAGATATTAGAATTGATTTTATAGGTCTTCAAAGTAAGTTACATAACTTAATATTGAGTTGTATCAACGCATGCATAGCATGAAAATTTAAATTATGACATATTTTACGAGAAAATATATCTGTTCTTTGAAATTGAAACAAAAGAAAAAATTCCTCAAAATTGCATTTTAATTTGACTTGCAAATATGCCCGTGCGTTGCAACGAGAGAAAAAAATACCAAACATTTAAGAAAAACAAGGACTGAAATAATACATATCTCTTTATAGTTAACTCTTTGTATAAAATTTTTGTCTAAAATTGTGCTTAAAAAGATATTTGTTAGACTATACTGAACAACTAACTTCATATTTTAGTCCACAATCTGATTGATTGAACCATATCGGCTGAGCAAGGTTGTAACAATAAGATACGTTTTATTTCTAATTAGAACCGTACCAATAGTTTGGTGATGAAAAAAAATATATTTCTTAAAGAAGAGGTCAAGGGCTTAAAGGCGTGTAATATTATTATATTGTTACTGATATTTATGGGGAATAAGATATGTTTTATTTCTAATTTGAACAGGAAGTTGAAAATTGATGATTGAAATGGATGCTTATAAAGCTTGAAAAAAGAACGGGCAAAACTAATTCGAACAGGGACGCATGAAAAAAAAGAGCATACCTAGTCTGGACGAGCCTTTGACGACTACGGTGAGCTCGGGACGTTCAATGTTAGCACACCAATGGCTCCTTGCCAGGGCTGCAGCTGCTGAAAAGCACTGCACCTACAATAATTTTTGTATCTCAACCTAGCAACAACAGCATATCAAATGGTTTGCTTTAAGATAAGTTGAACATGCCATTAATCTTTTTTTACAAGTAACCGACATTGTTCTAACTCGTCGAACGTGCATGCGCACGGCCGGCATGCCTAGCACAAGAACCGGCGCAGGTGCTAGCGCTGCCTCTCTCTTCTTAGCCGTGCAGTTTGCTCGCTTCTCATTTTCTTTTTTTTGTGTGATGGATTTGGATTGTTTTGCTTATTACTGATTGATTCTAAACTAATGCACATGGAGGAGGACTCGGTCTCTTGTCGGGCACCAATATCAACACATCGTGGTAGGACTGGTCTCTTTGCCAAGCACAAACTTTGGATTGTGGGCATCAATGCAATATGGTGGACGTATTATGTTATGGAAAGTAAAAAGCCAGGTTGAAAGAGACGCTTTCCTACATAGAAAGTAAAATATGATTTTGTCTAATTTATTTTTTCTATTTGAATTAGGATTCCTATCCTATTCAGTTAATTTAGGCTCACAGAGATCTATTTGTCCTAATTATTTAGGGTCATATAAGTTTAGATGGAAGAAACTCTCGACTACCAGTAGTTAGGGGAGGTGGACGAAAAAATGGATGAACGAAAAAATAGCTATATTTATCTATGATCACCATGATATCCATAATATAAGTTAATATTAATAATATTATATATCAAATTAAAATACAATTTAAGTATTTTTTTATTTTGTAAAGACAAAAATATTTTCTCATCATAGGTATATATCATAACTTCAACTTTCATTATTATCTAGTTGTTTGATTAGTTAGAGCATCGATTACCCTAATATTAATAAAAATAAGTTTTATTTTTAATCGTAACTACATCAACAAATTAGCAATGGAAAGAGTCGGTTGTAGTTATTATTTGTTTCATATATTTATATGAGAAAAATAGAAGAAAAAATACAATCACAAAAAAACATAGGACACGACAAAATGAAAAAGGAAAAAATATGGATGGACAAAAAAAATGGCCAAAAATTTTGCCTATTTATTATTAGGTATAGATATAGATATAGATACAAACTTAGTAAGTTGCCAACATTAACTTAAACTGTGATGTCATAGTCATCGTAGAATAATATATAACTTATATACACACACAACATTAATTAATAAGTTACAATCCTTAAATTTCATAGAAAGGGGACATATTATATGTTCTCATTATCCACATTTGATAGGTCTGTTTTTAGCGCACAGGTATGTTTGTTAGTCTAATGCTAAAACAAGAAAGGTTTCTTGGCCCAAAGTCGTCAATAGTGGAGACTAATGGACCCCTCTCGTGTGTTCATATGAGTTAAGAGGGTATGTCCAAGTTGCGGAGACTGATTCTAGAACGAACTGGAACACTAAGCGTTTGCGTGTTCGCCACTCTCTCCCATACCCATACAAGCCAGAGCGGCACACGTCCAGGCAAAACACGAAGTTCAATTCCAAGATGATTTCAACTGCATGACATGATCGTTGAATAAATATCCAATAGACAAGTCATCCATGTGGACAGGCAAAAATTGTATGTCCTATTGCAACGCACATGCATGTTTGATAGTTTATCTATCCTAGTATTAAAGAGCAAGAGGTTTTTTCATTCTCCATCACTCAGCACCATTCGATGGTGATTTTGTGGACTCAATTTCTCTCATGGTTGTATAAGTTAGAGTAGTGTGTAAAGGCATGGTATGGAGGCCGATTCAATAATTAATTGGAATATATGAAGTGTTTCTATGGTCTGCCACTCCTTGCGATGCCGATATGAGTGAAGTGTTCAAGAATGGTGCAAAGTTCAATCCTAAAACGAATTGGAACTGATGACATGATTATTGATAATTCTATAAACCCCTTATATGTGTTAGAGCAACTTGCATTCAGACCCAGTATAGAGTTTGAAAGCCAAAAACACATGACGTGATCGCTGAATAAATCTCCAAGATGCAAGTCATTCAGGAACCACATAACAAGTTGAACATCTTGTTACGACACACTCTGATATGTTTCTACTTATATTAATATTAAAAGCAATGTCCAATAGTCTTTCTTAACCTTACTCCCTAAATCATCATTTGAAGAGCCATTTGAATAAAAAAGTATTCTATATTTTCACCCTGCAACATTTTTTGTATCTTTTGTATCTTATTGGTACTCTATAGAGTCAATCCTGTTTTTTATCTTTATAGCTATCAAGGAATCCGAAAATAGATAAAAACAAGATTTGAAGATCTAATTAAATAAGATGTTGGGTGTTATTTAATCTTTATTCATATCTATTGGAAAAGGTATAAAATGACTATGGGAGATGCTCTAAAGCACGGTAGGCTTTCTTCTTCAATCTCCTCCTCTCATGCGCCTAACATTTAGGGCCAAGTTAAACTGACATCCCCAGCCACAAGAGTCCCCCGGCATGTCTTCCTTACATCATCGAATCAAGATCAAGGTGTGAAATTGAGTCCAACTAATCAACTCCAATCCAATCCATTATTCCGTGGAGCAAATACAAGGTTGCACATGAATTTATTTAGGTCACGAGTCCTTAACGAAGGCAAATCGTCTATATTGATAAATCACTTTGAGCCTGTCATGCACCACTAACAGGTTGTCTATTTTGTGGCCTGCCAAGCAACTTGCCCATCAAACATGCATCTCAATTTCATGCGTCCAAAATCAAACGTCTGAAAATGCATGTTGCACCCAACAAGCTGCTTGGATGTTAAGTAAATAGGCCATAGAGTGCTTAGGATAAGAATTTCGAGGCATTAGAGTTTGATGGTGGCTGATTCGCTCAATCACTCTTAACCATGTGCCGCTTTCTTGGTAAAAACTTTTCACCCTAGAATACTTTGATTATTATTTTCATATTTTCTCTACCCACCCCTTTGCTAATAAATGCCATTGATCTCACAAATAAATGAGCTAATGAATGATCTACTTTTATTTAGCTCCTGCATACAATTCTGCAAGAGTTACTTTAGAACCGAACGGAGTATTGCTCACCCTTTATGTTGCAAAGACGTCACTGAGCCTTCGTCCATGAGAAGTAGGGGGCCGGGTTGCAATCAAAAGCTAGATGATCAAGCTTTAAGGATATGGTCTTTATGGTGTATCCATTCCATTGTACTAGTCCACCATTACCTAGTTGTCTACAATACCATAGGTAGGATGCATCGTGCACGGATATCATTTCTAACCATAACCATTAGGCCCTTTTTTTTTCCCTCAACTTGCTAACACAAACGGTAATTGCTCATACCTACACACTGTAATGCGGTATAAAAACAAAAGGTAAAAATCATGGACTTTGCCAGAAGAAGGGAGATTGCTTGATACCCATCTAGACCTTTGAGTCCAGTGTTTTGGGAAGAGCGTTTTGTTCTTCTTTCTTCTTTCCCCACTGAAACAGCTGACCGTTGCTCGCTACGACGGCACTACCTTCATGGTCGAAAGATGGCACGAAACGGAACAGTGACCGCGATGTACGTAAAGAGTTGCGAGAAATATAACGAGACAAAACTCCTCGTCAGACTGACAGGTGGGTCACACGGCCTTCTGTTCCAACCAAAAAACAACCACCCACGCGACCTGGGGGCACCCCACCAATCACAGCACACACGCGCCCGGTCCCACCCCACCAAACGCGCCCGCGGCCGGTCGATCCGACCTCAAATAACGCAGAGACCTTTATCCTCTGTCGCTACCGTGTGGGGCCAGATATAGACCGGTCCTACATGTCATGACAAAACGGGCCCTGAAAGAGCCGAGCGGACCGACGCAAACCGAAAGGCCCCAGGAAAAAAAATACCAAACGCACGCAAAGCCACACGCACCCCGACCCGTTCCCAGGCCATCACACCACCACCACCTCCTTGCCCCGACCCCGCCTCGCCGCCGCCGCCGCCGCCGCCGTCGTCGCGGCCTGCCGGCCTCCGATGGCGAAGACCCGCAAGCCTCCTCCCCCGCCGCCGCCCCCTCCTCCGCCGCCGCCCCCCGCAGAAACGTCATCCCCGCAGCGGCGGCGCAAGAAGAAGGGCCGCCCGTCCCTCCTCGACCTCCAGCGCCGCAGCCTCCGCCTCCAGGCCCAAAACCCTAGCCCCGCCCCCTCGCCCACCCGCCGGGACCCCAACCCCTCCGACGACGACGAGGACGGGACCGGGAGCGGGGGACGGAGGCGGCAGAAGCGCCTCAAGAGCGTCCTCTCCGGCGTCGTCGTCAAGGTCGAGGGCCTCTCTATCTCGCGCCAATTTTTCGAAAATTGCGGGCTTTGGGGACCTCCCCGAGGAGGTTTTGGGCCGCGGGACACGCGGCGATGCCGAGCTGTAGTGGTTGGATCTGCGGTTCAGGATTTTTATTAGGGGGGTTTTGTGGTACGGCTCGCCTCCCTGGTGGGGAATCTAGCGGGGATCAGTGGAGCTCTGATAGTGGCGTCTGCGTCTGGGGATTTTTAGCTCTGGGAGGGCGGTTGCTTTTTTCGGCTGGTTTGGAATTCTTTTTGGTGCCCTCTTGAGTCCGGCCAGTCTAGGGATCTTGACCCCCCTCGCTCGTCAGCGCTTTAATCCTTTCCTTGGAAGGGAACAGGAAGCGGATCTGACAAGTTTTGACGGATTTGACCTTTTTCTCCTACTGATGGGGTTGTAAGCACTGTCCGGACGGCGAGCGACAGAAAAAGGTCACCGTTTTCAGTGCGGACTGCTGCGGAGCTTGCTGCGACACTAATTTCCCTGCAATCCCCACTGCATGATGCGATAGCTGGCGCTTATAAGCAGAAAATCTCCATGCAAGAATGTTTTTGTTGTGGTGGATTTCTGTTCTGATTGTTGTTGTTTCGGTTCTTCGATGCTGCAGGAGGAGCCGGGGGAGGGAAAGAAGGATGCAGCGAAAGCGACGGGGAAAGGTAAGACTTGGAGGGAAGCAACGCATTAGCGTTGAAGTGGTTCAGGGATTTGAATTTTTCGTTTGTTAACGTTGCTTGCGCTCGTGGGAGCAGGGGACGCTGCGTCGGATGGTGGGCCCACGGGGACTCCCCTCCCAGACAAAAAGTTGCTACTCTTCATCCTCGATAGGCTCCAGAAGTGAGTGCCCTGGCCCCATCCTGATGTAATTCTCGTCCAATAACACACACCCTGTTCGTTTCGCTGGTTTATTGTGGCTAAAAGTACTGTTCGCTGGTTTGTTGTGAGAGAAAAACACTGCTGGATGGCTGCTGATTCTGCTGATAAGTCCAAACGAACAGGGTGACAGATTGCTTCGGTTACATGTGCTTACTTACTTGTATGCCTTGCACTGCTCTCAGGAAGGATACTTATGGAGTTTTCTCGGAGCCTGTCGACGCAGAGGAGGTGAGTAATGGAGCTCAAGTGCAGTCGTGTTTTCAGATGGGAGCTCAGATGCTAAGGCTGGTGTTTTTATGTGTACCTGCAGCTTCCGGATTACTTTGACATCATTGAGCATCCGATGGACTTCTCAACAATCCGTGAGAAGCTGTTGAATGACTCGTATTCTAAGTTGGAACAGTTTGAGGTATGCTGTGTGATGTTTCTTTTGCAAGTTCCTTTATTGTTGTTGGCTGTGTTGGTGTTTCTTTTTTGTGTTGCCCGCTTTCATTTGATCCTTTGGCTTAACTAAAAGTTTTCTACCACCTTCTTTGTTTTCCGGTTTTCTTGTCCACTTTACTCGTATAACAATGTCCCTATTCCTATTGTTTTCCTCTTACAACCATAATATACCTTTACCTTTCCAAGTTAATCCTGTGTATAATGAACTACTGTTTAGATATTGTTCTTGTCTAGCTATCGTAACTCCCATCTGGTGAACTTGATACTGCTTGTTGGTACTGTTAATAGAACGTGCTAGTTTTTGCTTTCTGAGCTTTGATGCACCTGAAAGAAATTCTTGAGCAACGTGAGATGCAATATGTCTCTTAGGGGCGGATCTAGGGAAAAAAAAATGACCGGAGGCACACTAAATATGATTACCAAGTTAGCCTTATATTTGGTGGTGTGTGAGGGCCTTGTGATTCATTTGTGTGGGGGCACTCATCATGGTGAAAAATTGTCATGTACCACTACTAGCAATTTTTGAGTGACGAACTGTGCCCTCACTCAACATCACTTGGGTCTGCCCCTGTATCACAATGTTTACTTCCTATATTCCTTTCTGTTTTTACTGGGGACCAAAGTGGGCTCATACCATCTGAGTTAATGTCCTTAATGAAAGGTACCTTTTGGAATAGGATGTAGACTTGTAGAGACTTCCTGGGTTAGTGATTTAATGATTGTCTTGCACCATTGTTGAGAGAAAGAATTCCATTGAACTTCAAGATTTTGACCTATTCCAGATCCAAAACAGTATTAATTTATCAAAATCCAGCTAACTGTCCGATGATAATAGTTATTGGTTAATAATTGGCCTGACATACATGGTTGGGAGCTGTACTCAGTGCTCAAGGTTTTGTTTTCTTCCAACATATGTAGATAGGCTGGTTGCTTAGACTGGTAGGACTGAAGTTTCACTGGAATAATTTGTCCAAACTATTATGAATAATAACCCCTGAATTGATTACCATGCCTATTCAAACCAGCTCAATTAATAACAAGCATCCCTTATAGAAAAAATAAAAGGTATCAGTAACTGAAGAGCTTTTCTAATCCACAGTGGTACTGTCCTTCTTGCATGTTTTGATTTCATATATGTTACTTATATCTGGGCTTAAGTGGATATGGAATTATTTGCTCTTTGTAGCTCCCAGCTTCATCCACTTAAATAGGGTTGAACTGAATGCTGTATTGCCTTGCTGAGTTCCATTTTCTTGATGCAGAATATATGAATATAATATAATGCACGTTGTGAGTTTTTTTTTTGGAATATCAAGTGTGCTGGGTCTTGCATTGTATTTTTGAAATTGATATGTTTAATTTTGTACAGCAACTCTGGGAAGTTTCCTTCAAATACATATTATATTACACCCAAGATTATTTGGGTGCAACCTTTCTAGGAAATCGTAGTGGAGTGTTGTGCTTCAGTACTGCGGATCTTCTCTTGATATCTTATGTTTCTCTGCTTTTGCAGGATGATGTGTTTCTACTCACATCAAATGCCATGTCTTACAATTCAGCAGACACAATCTACTTCCGGCAGGTATTTTTTGTACTGATTTGAAGTGCATGTGCTGTTTGTTATTAGATTATATAACCCATCTTGTCAGTCGTTGCATGCACATGTATTATCTGGACCATGTTTGTTTTCTGGTTGCTCTGTTCTTCAGAATTGGTGTTAAACATGAAACTTGTTCTGTCTCTTGTTCAGCTTTGTGGGATATTTTTGCAAAAAAAGCACCTTTTAGTTCTTATTATTTCCTTGTTATAATTATCTGTCTGTGAACTTCATATATGTTATAAGTTAAACGCAACGTGCTCAACTGATTGCTAGTGCAATTAACTCTTGGATATTGAAGGGCTACCTGATTTATTTTGAATGCTAATATCTGCACAAATTGAACCTCAATTTGGTTTTTTCCTTAGCATGTCCTCCAATTCCAACAAGATATTATATCATTACAGAAGACATCATATGTTGTTCCTATGCAAATTATAGTACTATACTGAATACATCCGCACATAGTTAGCCCAGATCCTGTTTTCCCTTAACATTTTCTGTATTGTGGACAAGTTGCCAATACTGTCTTCTTACCGCCTGTCCTTCTACTCACATAAAGTATTCAATAATCTCCCTAGGCACGATCTATTGAAGCTCTTGCCAAAAAGGATTTTGAGAACTTGAGGCAACCCAGCGATGAAGAAGAAGAACCCAAGCCACCAGCTCGAAGAGGCAGGCCACCGAAGAATCCCAAGACGGAGGGTGATGTGTCACCAGATCTATCCAATGTGAAAACAAACAAACCTGAAGATAATGTCGATACATTCAAAAAAAGGTCAACTGGAGAGAGAACTCGAAATACAAATACCCCGATGAAAGATCCGTCCAGTTTTCACAATATGTTTGGTTCTTTTAGTGCAAAAAGAGCAGACAAAATCGGTGATTATTCAGGTTAGTTCTTACTTCAACTGGTAACTGATCATATGTTCTGCACAAGTGCTAGACTTTTGATTTACAGACGTGACTTCTTTATCTTCTACATTTTTTTAGGTTCATCCAAGTGGGGAAAGAAACCTGTTGTTAGTCTAGACGATGACCGCAGGAGTACATATGATGATCACTATTCACGTAATAGCTCTCTGTTTGCTGCCCTGGATGATGAGAGGAAACTACTGGTGCCGGTAAGCATACTCCGATTAGATTCAGTTTGTTGTCAAGAATTCACAAATTTTGAATTTTGGATGACTTGTAAAACCTGCCAACTTAACTATAGTTGATCATTGCAACTACTGTCTTAAATGAAATTGTTTCAATCTATCCTTACTGGAACTTGCTGTGCTAATATTTCTTGTCCTTTTTGTTTCTTCTTCTTGTCTGAACCAGGTAGGGGTTCAGCAGCAACATGCATATGCTAGGAGCTTGGCACGATTTGCATCAAAAGTGGGCCCAGTTGGCTGGGGTGTGGCAGCAAATCGTATCAGAAGGGCACTCCCCCCTGGGACAAGTTTTGGCCCAGGATGGGTAGTAGATGGTGAACCACCTCAAAACTCTCAGTGGGCTCCTGTCGCATCCACCAATCTCTCTGAGTGCAATGCTCAACCCAATATGCCATCTAAGAATGATGTACTACATCACAAGTCTGGACCGTCTTCAAATGGGGATGTTATTGGTGAGGAGCATTTACCTAGAACTCAGACAGTGGCTTCTACATCAGCAAGTTTTGATAAGGGCTCTGAAATTCCCAGTAAAGTAACCAAGCATGAGAATGGAGTCAACAAGTCATGTGGTGGTATGGACAATACGGGATCAGCAGCGCCTCCAATGCAGCAACACAGCCACAGCCGAGAAATCCACTCTAACATCAATGGCTTTACTGCTATGTCAAACGCCATGAGTCAGTATGCCGGGCAAGGGTTATTTGGATCAGGCATTCCTATGACACATGCTCAAGTGCTTGGGATGTTTTCTGGAATGAATGGGAAAGTCAATGGCTATATCCATAGGCATCCAGTAACTGCTGATAGTCTTAAAACAGCAGCACAGAATGGAGATGTTGGAAAGGCAACTGCCAACCCTGTGCAAGGTGCAGGTCATGATCCAAAGATGGCTAATGACAATAATACTGCTCACCCAGTCCCAGGCTTAAATTCCGGTGTCCAGTCATCAGGTTCCCCGCCTAGGGGAAAGCTGGCAAATCCAAAGCACCCTGATCTGGCTTTGCAGCTATGAGTGCAGCAGTAGGCATTGACATAGTTTGCCTTAGTACTGTGATCTGTGACAATGAGGCATGAGTTCAACACTGCTTCCCCAGGCCTAATTCTCAAGCTTCTGGTACGCTGACAGACATTTGTAGCTCACCAAGCGGAGCATGGGATCGACTGAAGAGGTAACAAATCATTGGTTTGTCGTCAGAGAAGAATAACACAAAGTGGCGGCAGCGGCGGTTGCAGGAGGGAGGCGAAACATCACCTAGGTCCTCCATTTAATCATTTGAACCCCAGTGAGTTGTTGTAAAAGGGTAGGGTAGCTCTGTACAGGTTCTAATCTTATTGGAGATGATAATGTTTCGGATGAGGCGGTGCCTGTTGTCCAATTTGTAACATTATAGTAGAGGTCGGAAGTATACAGGCGAAAAGGCAGTGAATAATTGTGCCTTTTTTTGCCCCCTGAGAGGACGCACTCCGTTTCGAAATGTACAAGTGGCCGATTGGCGACAAGGGTTTCCGGTTGAGCAACCTAGGTCAAAGTTTGCTTGAGCATTCTTTTGTGTTGCTTTTGTTTTGATTTCTTCAGCCATTTGGGCTCACTCTGGTCTCTGGATACGCTTTATGGCTTGTTGCCATCTGTAGGTCATGTGATGTGCGCAATATCAGTCGCATCACAATTCACAGTGTACTGGTTCGCTTGCTAACCCGCTTGCATGAAGCATGTCACAGTACATATCTATTCCAGACCAAGCTTTGTTTTTTCCACTTGAACCACATCCAATCGGGCTCATAATCTTGAGGCCCTTGCAAAACGTTCTAAACATATATAAGATGTCCAAATCGCCTCTTCCTATCCCTTGGGCTTGCAGGTCGCCGGACATTTGATTAGGCAATGCCCACCACTAACCTTGTCAGGCTCCTCACCTTTCTAGAGGAATGCTGCGAATGCATGCACGTCTGATCGATCCCATATCACAAGGCATGACTCGTTACACTTTTCTGATGTTGTGTACATAAAATTTGTTCATAGGGATAGCCTTGAGCCATATGAAATTGATGAGTATACACTTATACGCTTTAACTTATCAGCCCGGCTTATCAGCCCTGGAACAGTATTTTTCTCTCACAACAAATCAGTTTTAACCGGCTTATCAGCCACATAAATCATCAACCGAACAGCCCAACACAAGTATCATCCTGAGGAATACCGAGCTGCTGTGACTGTGACAAGCTACTTAAAAAAAAACTCAGTGCTCTACATGAGCAGAAGGCAACTTAATGCACATGATGTGGGCACTGTTGCAACCTCTGTTGGTAGACAGAGACGAACACCGGCGATCCAACCGACCAGTTTTTTTTCTACCGAGCTCCATGGAGTGCAATGAAAGCAGTGAAGGACTGCAACCGAAGCTGTTTAACGTCCCCAAAGAATGTAGATGATTGGGTCCTCAAGCCTTATGCGTCGATGAATGGGAAGCACAGCACATCCATACCGTTGCGCATCGGCATGATAGCTTCAATCCGATGAAATGTGTACGGCGTTCGAGATTGTGAAAATTTTGACTGGAATCATGTAACACGTTGATGATATAGGTGACTCGTGTATACTACGAGAGGATGTTAATTGTTTGGTGGATGCTGGTGAACTTGAGAGTCGGCATAGCTACCATCCATCGAATAAAAGGCGAAGCTTGATTTTGTAATTTGCCAATGACGCCGTGTTTTTTTACTGAAGGGAAATTGCGCACGTTTATATATGATCTGGCGACTTTTTTTATTTTTTTTTACCTTTGCCGGTGAATGAAACAGCCTTGGCTTGGTAAACCAAAAAGAAAAAAAAAGGTAACCTAGTTATCAGTAAGTCTCGTTAGTTGAGTGAATTGAATACAAGATTTTGAGCAGAACCATGTAAATAAAACTGAGTTTTGAGGGAATTTTGAGAAGAATGTTAATTTTGGAAAAACTCTTGCCAGATTCATGTAGTGAAAAGTTCAATGTGTATTTGTTCATGAAAAAACGTAGCATACTTTTGAGTAAGGCGTGTCCAAATCAAACGATTCAATGCTTTAATAATGGAGATTTTTTTTGACCGATTGAAAAACTACTGCAAGGACCACGAGTGAATCAGCCAGGTTGCATTTTTTTCTGATTATTACTCCTAATACATATTCCAAAGGATGTCACCCCGATTAAAAAAAGATAAAGTAGGGTTAAAAAAAAGCATAGGGTCTTCAGCTATATGGAAACACAAGGTAAAGGGAAATGTTAAGGGGAAATATGTGCAAGGAAAATCATGCACTCAAGGACCGGGGGGATGAATGTACTGAATAGCTGGCCAAAAAAGAGGGAGATTGAGGGCATATCTGCAAAGATAAAACAGCGACAAGGGAGTGGCATGTAAATGCGCAAAAAAGTTTGGACCTTAATGTAGGACATCAGGAGTCAGGAGGGCCTAAAAACAATGTTTCAGGGGCATATGCGAAAGGGAGAATACACAGCCAGGGGTATACCTGTAAGACAATTTCAAAGCCGCCAGGGACCAACGCGTAAAATCTCAAAAAAATTTGGACCATTTCTCGATTTATGCGTGTCATCCTTGCGCAGGGGCCATGCTAATCTTCTCTGTATCGTTCCAATTTTATCAGATGTCTCCGAAGAGACGTTGCAGCGGCCGCAGCTGAGCTTATAAGCTGGTGTTTGCGTTTTTCGCTGGCCGGTATGGTACTAAATTCTCAGTCCGTCGCTCGTTCCCGTCCTTCCCCGCAAGCCGCAACGACGACGCCACGCCCGCGTGGGCTGGCTGGATCCTTTGGCGCGGCCCAGCTATCATGCGAACACAGCAGAGCGGGCTTCGTGTTTTCACCTTGGGAAGAAGATTGCAAGCCCATTTTGTGATGTGCACATCTTCGCTTTAGAAAATTACATTTATATTTGCCAAACCAAGAAGAAAGTTACATTTATACATTAATTGACTCAATAGGAAAACAGATTCACTTAGAAAAATAACAGCTATATATATACATTCATTATCATAAAATAGTGATAAATTTATATTTTATTAGATATAAAATAAAAAATCAGCACACCTTCCTCTGTTCCTCTCTAGAAACGTGTATATCTTTCTTTGACAAAAAAAAAAAACGTGCGGCTCTCGCGAGCCATGCATGACTCCACGAGGGGTATTCCATGCCATGCATGAGTTTGTCAGGGCGCAAGCCCAGCTGCCCTAGATTTTTTTACAACGGTCTCAGTTTGTTTAGCCCTTGATTTTTTTTATGCTGATGATGCCTGTCGGTGGTCCTATTCTCTTAATCTTATATATGATCTTTTGGCTCTTACAATGAAAATTAAAAAATGTACTAAAAATGTAAATCCAATTCACCAAGATGGAGAGTCCAACCGTGCAAGACCATTCGGCGGCTGCTGAGTTGCATTGCAGCAGGCTGCAGGAGCAAAGTACTAGTAGTAATTTTCACCAGGCAGATTAAAAAAAAAATCACCAGGCAGCAGCACACACGTCTCATGAACCATGCAGCAGGCCGACACCCGCGTGTGGCCAATGATGCGCGGCACGTGAGGGCGCGACGCCGAGCGTGACCGCGATTCCGCCAAGGACTCCTCAAGCCCTGAACGCCATCACGCTGGCCGATCGATCTGTCTCATGTCATGCATCTCGGCGGCACAGGCACGGACGGGGGCACGCGCACGACGACCGTTCCGTACCCAGGCGCCCCGGCCGGCCCATTACTCCCCCACAGTGACGCCCCGCCCGTTCCGTACCCCTTGCGCAGCTGCGCTGCAGTCCCCTCCAGCTCGCTCCAGTGTCCAGTGTACTAGCGCAACGCACAGCCGTTCAAATCGAGATCTGCTACGCATGCATTCGCCGTGACAAAACGCTGTCACGTACCCATATCACAGAAAGCTCTGCAAAGCTGGGTGTGTGTGTACGCCTCTGAAACTAGTACTCTCTACTGCGTCGGCCCGTCTCGATCTGGGTCACCCTGTCATCTGCTGGTACCAGATGAACGAGGAGTGATTCGAAACTGCTCTGAATAACGCTGCCAAACAACCCCTTCCCCTTGGGTGTCGCCGTGGCTGGGTTACTAGCTAGCTGCACTGGACTGAGTCACTGACTGCTGCCGGTTTAATTTGCGTACGTATGTAGGCAATCACCCCGGAAAATCCGGCCTCGTAATGTAATGTCGTGACTGATTGGGATGCGAGGATGGTGGCTTGCGACCAAAGCAAGGCCCGCCTGCTGGCTGATGACTTTGAGCAATCAGCAGTGGATCGAGTGGTTCGCACTTCACAGGATCACAGGGGATTATTGGAACGAAGCAGCATCCTGTCTGGGGTTAGGTGAAGAGGATTACTACTACTAATTAAGCTACTCGTAGTAGCTAGCTAGTTTTTTTTAGAACAGTAGTAGTAAGTACTAGCTAGCTGCTAGCCTCCTACTGCGCCCAGGTTGTTACGTCATGGCACAAGCGAACTGCATGCCCCATTGCCGGATTGCCCCGGCCTCGCTCGCTCGCTGCTCGCTAGCTAACCGCTCCTAGGAAGGATTATTACTAGGAAAGAACCTAGGACAGGGACAAAACGTGACGTGACAGCGACATGCACGCACGCCCGCCCGTGAATTCATCGCGCATGCATGTGATGGTGTGAGTGTATGTGAGGCTGCTTTTAAAGTTTAACACATGTTTCCTTTTTTAGAAGTTACTTATAAGACAAGTCTATTTTTTTATAAAATATAATACCTTTTTTTTTTGAAACGCACTGTATGTTTCAACGAAAATTTTAACACGTGTTTCCTTTTTCCAAAAAGGAGTAGCCAGTTTCCTAGAGGCAGAAAATTTAATGAACTATATGACAAATAAGCACCGTGAACTGTACCTCTCTCTGGTACTAGTAGTAGTAACAGCTTTTTTTTTTGGGTGCTAACTTCTTCTAGAGAGACTTTTAAAAATGCTCCCTCCATCCATATAAAATGATATAATTTTCACCTTTTGAGAAGTCAAATGATTTAAAATTTGACCAAAGTTATATCAGAATCCATATGGGTTAGGTCCTCTAAGCACATATATAAAAATTCTATACTAGTAAATCTCAAAGGCCCGTTTTGCTTGTGTTTCCTAATGGGCTTTAATACGAGTTGACGTGGAAGATGCAACATTAATTAGTATCGTATTGCTAGTTGATGTGGACGCACGAGTTCTCCTCCCTATATATACATGTACCAATCCCTATGGGGAAGATATACCACAAATACTATATGGGAGCTCCTAGGTTTGGAAATCCATAAGGTAGTCAATTAATTTTTCCTCCTCTCTTACTTGCTCTGCTCGTGTTCTTCACCACCGGCCACTTTCAAGACGAAGACAGGCAAGTGTCGCGGTACTACTTCGACTAGTCCTTTGGTACCGGTCCCGTTCAAGGTACAATTTCCTAACCATTCTGCTTTGGTTTATTTTATTGCTTCTAGTGATACTTGCGCGCATGCTAATTTTATGAGAATAACATGCTCTATTTAGTTAGTAATAGAGTCATGCATATTTTATTCTGTCATGATTTATTATATTCGGAACATAGTCCTGCAAATGCTTAATTATCAAATAAATCATATAAAAAGTACTAACATTTACGATAACAAAGTAATAAGTACCATTGTCCTTAATTATACAATATGTTTTTAATAAACCTAGTTGTAGATATAAATATTAATACATTTCATTATAAACTTTAGACAAAATTTCTTTTGTGAAGGAGAGAATATCATAATTAGAGCTCGTCTAAGCACGCCAAAACAAGATTCATGCTCTCGTGACCCTCGTACTAGATCATGATAAATAAGCTGCCACTAGTTTTGCACCGTGTATCTAATACATATGTAGTATAGCCTTTCAGCGCCGGATCGATCGGCACACGCATGCTGACACGCCCTTGCATAACAAACTCTGTCTCATTCTTTGTTCCTTCTCCTGGCTCTTCGACCGCTCCGTGCGCGTCTTCATCTGCTAGCTGTTGTCCAGCTTCATTTGTCTTCCTCTCAAAAGTGAAAAATACGGTAGCTTCCTTTGTCCAAATAGCAGCTACCAAATCGAAAAAATGAACACAAGTTCTGTTTAGATCTATAAGTACTAATATATATAGTTAGTAGTTAGTAGAGAGTGGAGGAAAACCAGCTAATGAATTTGATTGATACATAATAATAGTCAATAGTACTTAAATTGGAAAATCAATTAAAATATTTATTATATTAGATTAGATATTATTTTAAACTATTACTCAATTAAAATACTTTATTATATCGGATGTTATTTTAAACTATACTCCGTATATTACTTCTACTGTTAGGTATGACGTTTAGATCAATTGGTATTAATGCTAGCCACTAGCAGTTACAGTAACACGAATGCATCCAAAAAAACCTCTATATATTTCACCAAAATTCTATGTCTAGTGGATTGTCACGTTGGCAACAAACAAATTCCATCATCCAGTCGGCAATCACCATGTGTGCCTGCCGGTACGTGACCACCGCCAATCATTAGGCCGGCCGGCCGCGATATGGCTCTGATTAAAAAAAAATGTCGAAAGAGGGCTCCGTTAACGCAGGAATTAATAAGCATAGGAACTAACCGTACCGCGCTGGTCCCGAATTCCGACGCAATTATGGGAGGAGAGGAGGAGGACTACTGTGACTGTGACCTTTCCTGGCGCAGCAGGCACTGCCCTGCCTGTTGGTCGTCCCTCCCTCCCCCGTCCCGCCTGGCTGCTGCAGCTGCTCGCCTCCCCTCGCCTGCCAGGATCCGGAGCCCGCTGGCCACTTGATGAGGATTCGGATGACCTCGCTCTCACTGCAGCCAAATGATGCGTCCACGTTGCAGCCATCACTACACTAGTGCTGGTACTACCATGGTGCAGTGGTCTCCACTGTCCATGCACTCCTCCCTTGGTACACTCCCATCATCGTCTAAAGCTCACGCTGTGAATATACAGAGCAGGGTGTACAAGTGCATGCAACAAAGGGGCCTCGCATGCAACCGGCGACTTTCAGTCTGAACTGAAGCCCCATTCTTCTCTTCGTTAGGTGATTCACAAGCAAAACTTTCTTGGAACTGAGAGGAAAGTGCAGTGCATGTGATGCCTATGGCCTCTGTCAGGAAGTTGTTGCATGCATTTTGGTTCAGTTTTCCAAAACCAGGTGTACTTAGTCACGCACGGGAAAAATGCATGATATGGGTTCTCTCCGGGGTGACATTCGCATGTCGTGTTCTCTTTACCAGCCAATAATTGTGTTGTCAGAGAAAATGAACACTAGTAGTACTAATCAGGACGGTTTTCTGTAGAGCGCTAGGATTATGGTGTGATGTGATGTCAGATGTTATTAGCCGCTGACGCCTAACTAAACTGCAGCGGTCATGCATGCATGCATGTAGGTGTAGACAGCCGCATGAGGCCATGACTCATGTCTCATGTTGTAGTCGGCAGCTTGTAGACCCGATCTACATTATGTGATTATCATTTCTGTTTTGTGTCCATCAAAGAAAAATAGCAGCCCATGCATGCATTCCAGGGAGCACTTTTCCTGACAAAGGGCCAGCAGCAGCTGGAGACCACCACCCGTCCACGGTGCACCCCACACACTTGACTACTTGAACACACTGGCCTGGACTGCAGGAAGAGGATAGAGTGGGCACTGGATGGCACCGACACTCTCTCTTTCCCCTTTTACTCCACACTGTCATTGTTAACCATGCATGTCATTTCTTGATTTGCTTCAGCGAGAAGCAAAGCTCCAGGAAGATGCATTTTTTCTGATTCACAATTTCCAAGAACCTTCTTCGTTTTGGAAACAAAAAAAGAGAGTAGTACACTGAAACCTACCATTTCAGCCCCTGCCTCCTGCTCTTGACCACCAGGAAATTCCCCAGATCAGTAAACATAAGAGCATATTCGGTTCTTCCTTCTTCATTTTGGAAACGAACAGAGAGTAGTACACTCAAATTCTCAACAGTTTTGGTCACTGAAAGTGACCCAAGACAGTCTCTCCCACCATTTCAGTACCTGCTTCCTTCTGCTACTGAAATTCTCAACAGTTTTGGTCACTGAAAGTGACCCAAGACAGTCTCTCCCACCATTTCAGCACCTGCTTCCTTCTGCTACTGAAATTCTCAACAGTTTTGGTCACTGAAAGTAACTCAAGACAGTCTCTCCCACCATTTCAGCCCCTGCTTCCTTCTGCTCTTGACCACCAGGAAATTCCCTAGATCGTAAACGTAAGAGCATATCCGGTCATCCCCTCTTTTTAAAAAGAAAAAACGAAGCATGTCGTTCCAAGATCTGATATCAGCATCTGCATGATTCCTACTTAATACGGCAACGGAGCACGGAGCACGTTTAACTGTTTCAACAATTGAAGAACTTGTACAGGGCTCATCTAGCACATCTTCACGCAGAAAAGCTGCTCTTCTTTGTATTAGAGAGATAAAATTATCTCAAGTTCTCACCTCTATATTTTTTTTATATCTGGATCCGTGGCCAGAATTAAGGTTTTGGTTAGGTATCTTACTCTTATTTTGGACTGAAATATATATTATCAATATTTTAATTTATTTTACCTGATTCATAATTTTCAAGAATCTTCTTCGTTTTGGAGACGAACAGAGAGTAGTACAATGAAATTCCCAACAGTTTTGGTGACTGAAGGTGACCTCAAGACAGTCTCACTCCACCATTTTGAGCTCCTGCTTCCTTCTGCTCTTGACCATGATCCTATTCCCCAGATCAGGAAACATAAGAGCATATTCGGATATTCCCTCGATCTGTAAAAGGAAAAACGAAGCATGTTGTTCCAAAATCTGATATTCTAATTTCCAAGGATGCACACCTGCTGAGTTTCCGGCCATGCATGCATCAGCAATCAAATTCCAACAATTGAATAACCTGCATAGGCTTCGCCAGCTCCAGATTCTTAGCTGGTCACCTCTCTAATTTTTTAGATCCAGATCCGTGGCCAGATTTAAGTGATTTGATCGAGGTATCTTACTCTTATTTTAGATTGAAAAATAGGTATTTATAAAGTTCACTTATGGATGGTGCGCTTTAGCTGCCAAAAGATAGAATATTAATCAAACAGGTGAAATCCGAACCCGTTTTTTTTTACAAACCGCTGCTTTTTTCACTAAGTGCGATTTTCGCAGCACATTAAACCCTTCTTTTAGCCTTTAGCCTTTTCTGAATGAGTAGAAAATAAAGAGACCGTTTCACGGCAATGTCAATATAGATAGTAAGAGGGGTAGGTTTCGTATTTGTTTGAACCAAATAAATAGCTTATAAGTTTTTCATAGCACATATGTTAACAGGTTATCTATATCTTATATCTCACAATAGCTTATCCACAACTCACAACACCTTTTCCACATCTCAGACCTCACAAGTCACAACATCTTTTCCGCATCACACAACTCACAACAAATTTTTCACAGTAAAAAGTTGAAGTAAATGGATACCAAGGGCTTTGAGCTATGAAAAAACTGCTGTGTGTGTTATGTGTGAAAAAGTTAGTTGGGTTAAAATAACTATAGAACCTACCCCATCTCTTTCTCCCTTGTAAAACCCCTCTCTATTTCTATCCATTTGGAAAAGCTGAAAGATGAAGCTAAAAGTAGGATTTAAGATGATGCGAAAATTATACTATGTGAAAGCAGCTATTTCTAGAAAAGCAACTTCTGACTAACTATTTGATTGGCCCTACTTCTTAGTAGCAGAAACACTTTCTAGAGACTAAACCAAATACAACCTTAATCCTACAAGTATTGCAACGCAAGGCAGTGCACACACAGCCTAACAGGACCTTTTTTTTTTTTTTTGAAACTAGGACCATTGACCTTAGTAGTACATTCTGAGTCGACGCCGTGGGAAAGAAAAACAAGATTACAAAGTATTCGTCCAGGTTGAAAAACAAAAGGAATCACTCAGAAAACGCAGCATGAATTGCACTTGGACAATGCGGAGCAAGGCACGTATTACGTTCAGGCCGATCGATGCAGTATTGCATCGCATTAACGATCCAGCATGACGCCCTGTCGTCTCCACTCCACTCCACAGGTCTGTGCGTTGATCACTTGATCCGAACAAACCAGACCGGATTTACTCTCTGCACTGTGGATGGCAGTGCGCTCTATAGCGTGGCAATTGCTTCTCCTGTCCCTCAGTCAGATTAATCCGTCCCGTCCTCCCCTCTATAGTTTTTTTTTGCGCATATACCGTCCTCCCCTCTAGTTACTCTGCGATGATTTGATGATTGATAAAAAGAAAATCCAGTGTCAAATCAGAAGATTGGTAAAAAGGAAATCCAGTGTCAAATCAGAAAGTAAACAATCGTCATCCGTTGTGGAAGCCCAGGAAAAAAAATGGATTGCCAGTATTGACTGGGATGGGATGATGTGTGCATGTTCGTCGTCTCCCTCCTCTCACAAGGAAGTTGTGTTTTTCCTAGATTGGTTGATGAACAACATGGCAGTTGTGCTGGCTGCAGTGAATGGTGACTCCAATTTCGTCAGTACCTCGCCAGTGGCCGTGCACCCACTGAATGCAAGGAGGACGACAAATATCCACCGGCTGCAGTGAAGGCAAGGAGTATAAAGAATGTCATTTTTTTAATATAAAAATATCATTTTTTTCGAGAAGTCAAATATTTTTAATTTTAGATACATATATAGAGCTTTGCTATGGTGCCTGATGAATAAGGAAAGGTTTAAGTATAGAAATACAGTAATGCCGCCTCGCCCGCACCGCCTCTGTCCACGTCGCTTGCTCGCTCGGTGCGCTGTGCGCCTCTACTCCGGGACGAACCCCGCCCTTGGCCGCGTCACCTCCGCCGTGTGCCCCTGCCCGGACTCGCGCCTCCCGTCGCGGCCGTGCTCCATCCGCCTGACCCTACCCCTACCGAGGTCCGTGCCGCTAATGAGATCCACACCGGCGACCTACGGACCACTCCACGACATCGAGATGTATGTCGATGAGCCTCTATTCGTCCAAGCAACAAGCAGATGCTATGCTGAAAGCACATGTTGCAATAGTATGTTTCAAGTGTTTTAGATGTTTCAGAGGTATGTTGCAAGTGTTGTATATCGATGTTACAAAAGTATATCGGGATGTTGCACATGTTGTAACGGCTATACACGTATGTTTCACGTGTATGTTCTAAATGTTTCATCTGTTTTAGACGAATGTTGCAAGTGGTTTATCTAGATGTTGCAAAAGTAGATAAGGATGTTGCATATACATGCACACAACAAGCATATGTTTCAAGTGTTTTCAGGTGTTTCATACATATGTTTGCGAGTGTTTCATCTGGATGTTGCATATGTTTGCAATGAGTTTCAAATGTTTTTTAGACGTTTTCGCAAGTGTTTCGGACGTTTATTTCAAGTGTTTCATTTGTCTTCTTTTATACGTTTGCGACTATTACATCTGGATGTTTCAAAAGTGGATTGAGTGTTGCACATAGAATACACGTGGGAAGCGGCCAGCGGTGCGAACGATGTTTGGGGAGGCGTGGGCGATGTCCGGGGCGGCGTGGGCCCACTACTGGTGCGCTCCCTCGTGAGCCCGACCCGCTGTGTGCTCGTTTGCCCGGACAGGCGTGACGGACCTCCGGGCGCTAGCAAGTCTGATAGAAAATATTTTTTCTAGATCTAATTCATAGATGTATGATCTATTAGATGTTGTAGATCCTTTTATTTAGCCATGACATGATTTGATTAGCATAACCTTCTAAACTTTTTTCGAAACGAAAGAAGAATTATATTAGATCATAGCTGAGTACCAGGAGCATCTACAAGCTACAGCTGCAGGATGAGAAAAGGCCTCACGGAACAGGAAGGAGCCGTGCCGCACTGCCGCTGGTTAATTAAGAGGATTTGATAATCACCCTGTTTGCTTAAGCTATTTTTCAGCCATGGAACAATGTTTTTCACTTACAACATTTCAGCATAAGCGAACAGGGTTAATTAATTAATTAAAAAATCTTAGAATTTAATTAATGATTTAGATTTACTTAAGATATTACCTTCTAGTAATAAATAAAAAAGTACCGGAGCATTGTTCAGGCAACGAGATTACAGTGCACGCGGGACATGCCAAAGAAATCATCACTTTCTCCTAATCACGCTCTTCTCTTTCTACCAATCACGCCCTTCTCTCTCTTTCCCAGCTCGCGGGAAAACCCGAAGCCGGAAAGCGGAAGCCAGACAGCCAAGAACCCCTTTTTTGCGATACGAGGCCCTTATTAGATACCCAAATTCACCTCCAAATTCCACTACGAAAAAAAAGATTCCTCATCACATCAAAATGTCGGCATATGTATGGAGTACTAAATGTAGATAAAATCAAAAACTAATTGCACAGTTTTGTTGTACTTTGCGAGACGAACATTTTGAGCCTAATTAATTAATATTTAGACAATTATTAGTAAATAAAAACAAAAATACTCCAGTGCTACAGTGCACTACTGTGCCGATTCGGGCGCTCCCGATTTTGGTAAGTGAACAAGGCCGAGAAAGGACAAAACCGCGCACGAGAATGGCCGCCGGCGTCAGAATCCACCGCCCGCCCAGCGCTTCGTAGTCCGGCTGACGTTATGTTCCCGTAGAAATTGACCGCCCGCAGCCGAAAGAAGGTGCAGTACAGTTACAGATAATCTTTGGCTGTGTTTAGTTGTGAAATTTGGAGTGCCAAAATTTACTGTAGCATTTCGTTTGTATTTGGTAATAATTATCCAACAGTTGATTAATTAGGCTCAAAACATTCGTCTTGCAAAGTACAACCAAACTGTGCAATTAGTTTTTGATTTTATCCACATTTAGTACTCCATACATATATCGCAAGTTTGATGTGACGGAGAATTTTTTTTGCATAGTGCACTTTTCGACTGAACTAAACACAGCCTTTGTGGAATTGTGGAGCCAGAGGAGGCAAGAAATTACTCCGGTGGAACGCGATATGATTCCGGCGTTTGTCTTGGCTCCTCCTCCTCCCGATTCAGCGTGGGGGCCGTGTCCAATGCGGGGCCTCCCTTCCTTCCCGTCCCCATGGCGCCCGCTATGATTTCTTGCCAAATCACTCGCGCCGTTGCCTCTTAAGCCGCAATCCGTCCCCCGAGTCGTCGCCTCCCTCGCCCCTCTCTCCAAACAGTCCACAGTCCACACGCGTTGTTTCCTTTTCCTTCCGGCGCCCCCTCCCGCCGCTCCTCCGCCGGAGGCGCCCCGGCGGAAGAAGCCAATGAGTTTGGCTCCCGCGCACGGGACTGGAGATGCCCTGCCTGACCCTGCAATGCAATCCGTCGCCGGTCGCTGATCAGTCGAGCTCCTGATTCTTGGGGGCCCATCGCCGTGTTTCCCTTGTTGCCCGCTTTGGCCGTGCATTAATAGCCGCTTCCTTGTGATAGTCCTCTCCCTCCGTCCTCCCTTCCCTGTTCCCTCCCCCCTCTCCTCTCTCCTCTCTCTCGTCTCCTTGGTCGGCTCTGTTCTTGGGAGTGCTGCCAGTCTGGTTGCGTTGTGGCAGCAAAAACTTCATCGACAACATCTGCCTGCGCCGTTCTGATGGGTTTGGGTTGCTTCGGGTGCTTCGCGCCGGAGGTGGATGAGGACCTCAAGCCCTCCAAGCACGACGACTCGTCAGGTCCGTTCTCGATTCCCATCCGCATCTCCGCAGTGCGTTCGGTTGGGCCTTGTGGCCTGGATTGCTGTGCCTGACTCTTGCCGTGAAACAGGGGCCGATGCGAGGAGGAAGGTCGCGCCGGATGTGGCCAACGGCTACGCCCACAGCTTCACCTTCAAGGATCTGCTTGTGGCCACCGGCTACTTCAACGAGGCCAATTTCATCGGAGAAGGTGGATTTGGGAAGGTGTACAAGGGCAAGATCAACGGACAGGTGAGAAAGAACTTTTTTTTAGAGGTTTTAGGCTGTGTTTAGATGCTTGAAAGTTCCAAAAATTTTACAAGATTTCCCGTCACATCGAATCTTTGACACATGTATGGAGCATTAAATATAGGTAAAAAAATAACTAATTACACAGTCTCGTTGTAAATCACGAGACGAATCTTTCGAACCTAATTAGCCCATAATTAGACACTAATTACCAAATAAAAACGAAAGGTACCGTGACAGACGGCGCCCTATGCGTTTTCCTTTTTTTTTTGTGTGCAGATAGTGGCAGTGAAGCAGCTCGCTCGAGATGGCGTGCAGGGGAGGAACGAGTTCTTGGTCGAGGTGCTCATGCTGACAGTGCTCAACCACCGCAATCTTGTCAGCTTGGTCGGGTTCTGCGCGCAGGGGGACGAGAGACTGCTGGTGTACGAGTACATGCCGTTCGGAAGCCTGGAGAGCCATCTGTTTGGTAAACTCTTTGTTCTTCAGCTTTCTGTGGTTCTTGGTTGGGGGTTAGCTGCTAATATGTGCAGTGTACACCTGGAGTTGGTATCTCAGGGGTCTGTCCATTTTTTGCGCCGATTGCAGATATCAATTGAAATGCTTGCCTACCTTTTCGCCTTCGATTTATGACAGTTCTCTGCCTTTTCCCTTTTGGTTTGTGATAGCAAGTTGCTGTAGTGTTTAAGGGGAAAAGATTTGGGGCAACTAATTGGACATTTCATAACTCTTGGAGATTGCATAACTTTAATGTACAATTGGATAAAATGAAAGATAGAAATCAGTACCATTATATGCTTTTCCTTTTTGGGTTCAAGAAATGGTGATCTTTTTTCTTTGTTCCTTAAAAACTTGCTGTCAGATGTTGATTTAACTTCTCTGCTGCTATGAATACTATTACCGTTAGTCTGTGCCTGTTCATGTGCTTTGATTATTCAGTTTGTGTTCACTCTGAACTTCTGAAGCCTCAACATATATTTTAACTTTTTAATTAACTTAGAAATTCTAATAAAAGTGAAACCGTTTCATAACGCAAAATCGAGACACATTTTGTCCTGAATCACTCGAAGCCTGCCCAACATGCACGGCAATTCTACCCATGCATAGCAGCCCCAAGCACTTTTGCCCTCACCATGGGCAATGAGTGCAGATGTCAGTTCCTGTGTGACTATACCTAAGCTTGGGCAATACTAGCTTATGCTGAAATTTGGCTTATGTTGATGCTTATGCTGAAATGTTGTGAGAGGAAAACACTGTTCAGATGAAATCTAGTTAACCCTGCTACTATAAACATGAATGAATTACCATGAATACGATAACCCCAATAATACCTTTTTGTTTTGTTTTTACTGGCAAGAATCTTCTTACAATGAAGTATGATCTTTTAAGTTACTATCTGCTAATTTAAGCTAGGTGCTGATCGTGCCAGTAAGCACAAAATAACCTACCTGCAATTTATTATTGCTAGTAATGCTCTAGCCCTGCCAGCGAAAAACAAAGAGGTACGAAGTTTCACCACCATCTGCTGTTTTGTTTCTGTTACCTTGTTTATTCGAATCCAGGACGTCTTTTCAACTCATTTATTTAAAAGCTAAGATTTTCATTTGTACCAGAATAATCGTTGAGATGCCTACTTAATCTGTCTGCCTGCTGGACTCCCATATCTTCCTTTTTTTTTGGAAAGGCTCCAATTTCTCTTCACATTCATATATATATATATATATATATATTGTTTGAACTGCAACTGTTATTTTGTTATATCCTTCAGCCATATAATTAAACGCCCTTTCATCATGTCTGTGCAGTTGGTTTGCATCTCCTCTTTCCTAGAAGCAACTGATATGTTCTGCTTGCTGTCAAAACTATGGATGTTGCTGCTTGTTGTTGTTTGTCTATGTTGCAAACTGTCGAAACTGTGTCCAATTTCTATTGAAGTGAATTTGAAAATTACTGTTGTTTGTCTATGTCTTGGGACTTTTGAGAGTCAGAGTTATCTCTATGATGCATTAATTGTGCTCCATTTAAGACAAACTACCTTTCAAAAAAAGAACTAGACAAACTTTTTAATCTCAGCAATTTTATTTGGTAACTGTGTAGTCAAAACTGTGAACCACTCATTCTGTGAAATGGCAACTCAGTTGTCAAACCAATGAACCACTAATTCTGTAAAATGGTGCATGTGTACAACACTGTATTGATACCATCATGCAACCAACACAAAATATTTATAATAATTGTTCGTTTTAGAGACAGACCTGAAAAACCGCCTTATTCTAACAGACTATGCCAAAATTGTTCAGCCACACAATACCTAAGGGCTAGCCAAATTGTCCCCACAGAGAATTATTGAAGTCCTGAGGTTCTCATGGCTTGTCTCATGTCTGAACATGACATGTTCTTCCTGATGATAGCAGAGCTAGGTATGGGAGCTGTTGTTTTTACTATAAAAATCTGAAGCTGCAGATAAGCATAAGCCACTCAAATTATTCTGATGAAATATTTCCATTGGTGCCATTGCACATTTACATCTACATTTTTCTTTTGTTATCGTTCGATTCACAGAGGTTTGTTTTCACCTTTGAATAGATGTGCCTCTTGGCAAGAAACCACTTGACTGGAACACACGTGTGAGGATAGCTGTTGAAGTCGCAGAAGGGCTTTCTTACTTGCACAATGTGGCTGATCCACCTGTCATTTACCGTGATATGAAAGCTGCTAATATTCTGCTTGGTGAAGACTTCAGCCCGAAGCTCTCTGACTTTGGGCTTGCAAAAGTTGGACCTGTCGGAGACAGAACTCATGTGTCCACAAGAGTTATGGGTACCTATGGCTACTGTGCTCCTGACTATGTCGTGAGTGGTAAACTTACCATGAAATCCGACATATACAGTTTCGGTGTTCTTCTGTTGGAACTGATCACAGGAAGGAGGATTTATGATGCCTCAAGGCCTAAACCAGAGCAGTCTCTGTTAACATGGGTAAGCAGCTTTGCCTTGTTACCTAGTATAAAAGCTCTAGAGTTTTCCACTCATACATTGCCTTATCGTTTTGCTTTGAATCTTGCAGTCGAGGCCATTCCTTCATGATAAGAGGAAGTTCTACCGGCTCGCTGATCCATCTCTGCTGGGCTGCTACCCGTCATCAGCACTGAACCAGTTAGTCGTGATCAGCATCATGTGCCTCCAAGACCAGCCGCATGTCCGCCCAATCATCTCCGATGTTGTGATAGGCCTTAACCATGTCGCAAGCCAGCCATACACCCCTGAGCGCCCGCCGCCCGCATCCATGAGCTCCCCCGTGAGCAGCGGGTCGCCGCAACTCGGCAGCATGCCATCCAGAAGGAGGGGTGGTAGGAGGACTGTGCAGTGAACTTAGGGCTTAAGCCCACAGACTGCATGTCAAGACACCTCGGTGAGATGAGACCGGTAGGAGGGCTGTTGAAATTGAAGCCGTCAAGTACTCAAGTTAAATTTAGTCGGAGCCTTTTTGATTGAGGCGGTCTCTGAGTGACCTGCTTGACAGAGTTCTAGTGAGGCTGATGGTAGGAATTCAGGTTGACTATGCATGACTATTGCTCTTTTCATATGTTTTCAGTTTTGAATTCTGTAGCCAGTGTACATAGGAAGGATCAGTGTCCTCTGGGGGGAGAAAAAGAATGCACCAGTCATGGTAGAGGAGGGGGACAGTGTGTCTCCTTTTGGGATGTTCATCCTCAAGTTACCAGTCATGTACAGAGTTGTCATGGTTTGGTGCATGTTGTTGGCCTGTAGATGCAATAAGAAATTCACCAGGGTTTTAACTGAAGAGGCATAGTAGATCGTATCAAATGTTGGTCATTTGTGGCATTTCTGAGCTCAACTCTTTGGAAATCTGTGTCGTCTAAGACGCAAGCCTCATGCCAGAAGCTGTCCGGTAGCGTGGAACGGTTCAAATCCTTGTGCCTTTGGATTGTGATCTCCTGTCTGTAATGGGCCATGGCGATCAGGCGATGATGGAGTCGTCCATGGCCTTGACGTGGCTAAGGGTCCAGCTGCCGACGATTTCGTCCACCGAACCGCGACGTCATGGGAGGCGCCACGGCGATGCTCTCGTCCCGTTTGTTGCTTTGCTGTTTTGACATGGCCCACGATCCATAAGCACGCAGCGGCCGGGGGCTTTGGTTGGATGATCACGGCTACCTCTTCCTTTCTTTCACCCCCCCCCCCCCCCCCCCCCCCCCCCCCTGATCTGAAATACAATATACGCTAACCACTGTCAACGCATTACGCATATGACGATGATTGTCGTTGGTGTCGTCTTCTCCGGACGGTCTGCACTTTCTGCAGCTGGCGAACTTTTTGGGCCCAGAATTGTTGGATAAAACCGGGCCAAAGCCCAAAAGGACAAGGACAGTGACGTTCGGCAGTTGGGGGAAAATTTTCCCCTTTTTACAAGGCTGTCGGTTTTTGACCTGTGAGGCTGTGACTGTGAGCACCGTAACGAAACAAACTCTGCTGATCTCTTGAGTTTCATAAAAAAAAAAGAGCCCTCTGCTGATCTCTTTTTGTCGCGGTCAACTGAATCCGGGCGACCGGCTGTTGTTGCGAGGGGCGAGAGCGAGACACCCCTCAACGGCCTATCCGCGTTCCGAAGATCGGCGATGGATTCCTTGTCTGGGCCGGACGCCCGGACCCTGTCGAGAAAGCGACGGCGATCGCGAGGCCGCCACGGTCGTTGCCGGCTTCAGAGATGGAGCTGGCTGTGGCTGGCGTCAGTGCGCGCGGCGGAAATTGGCTGGGCCCCCGCTTCCAGGAAACGGAGGAGCGCGCCTGCCGTGACGCCGCTTTCCGTCGCCGACGTTGACGTGCCCGCCCCCCTCCTTAACTGTATCCTTTCGTTAATCCCATCTGCCAGGCAGTAATCAAGTACCCCTCCGTATTCCAAACGTGTTTTACAATTCTATATTTCTATATATACATATATATATATCTCCCGTCAATCCTTTTCCAACTTAGAGTGTGCTTGCATCTAAATAACTTTGCTACCTAAGAATTATTGGCTAGCTTTCTTTTTTATTATTAGGCGTTGTTTAAATCCAGGTGTTAAAGTTTAGGTGTGTCACATCGGGTGTCATATGAGGGTATCACATGGGTATGTTCGGATATTAATAATAAAACAAATTACACAAGTCCTCAGTAATCCGCGAGACGAAGTTATTAATCCTAATTAATCTGTCATTAGCACATGTGTTACTATAGTACTGCATTGTCAAATCATGAATTAATTAGGCTTAAAAAATTCATCTCGCAGACTAGTCGCAATCTGTGCAGTTAGTTATTTTTAGTCTATATTTAATACTCTATGCATGTGTCCAAACATCCGATGTGATAGGGACTAAGTTTAGGAGGGGGAAACAAATGAGGCCTTAGTGTTGACACAAAGATAGGTTACACACCACAAGTGCTAGATCGAACGGGTCGCAAACGGACCGAGGCAGCGCGATTCAGCCAATACCTACTTAGCCGATTTGGGGAATCGGCCTAGCCAACTTCCTTGGGTTGAGACCAAGAGAAGCCCTAGGGCGATAAGGAAATCACACTTACGTGATGAAGAACAACAAGGTTTTTACGAGCAAACCACGTGAGCAAGGGATCCCGTAGGGGCAAGGACGTCGGTGGGTTGCCTTAGGTTGGCTACTTGGCTGGCAAGCCTAGGGTGCCATCCTAGGTCGTCGGATCAAGAGATGAACAACAACATGAGGTTAGAAAAAGGATTCGATTGTGTGTTGGATACCTCAATCGGTCATGTACCCCTATTATATAAGGAGTAGAGATGGTCTTATCCCTTTGAAAAACCAATGTGGTACCATTATTATATCCTTTTATAGAATTTTTCTTAGATTGGGACAAAGCTAATCATGGTCCTCTTAAAATTGGCCCGAGCCCAATTTAAGTGTCAACAATTAGTAGACTATTTGCAAGGTTTCGTTTCAATCCATGTTCTAATAGTTAGTTCTATTTATTTAGTCTGGGGGCCAACTAATAACTACTATTTATTATTCCCTCCGGTCCATTTTATTTGGCGCAAGTTAGAATGATACGGTCTCCTAGATTACACTTTAACCATTCATTTGCTTTATATTATATTATTTATGCTTATAATCATTTGATAGTATAATTCCTTACAAATCTAATCATATAAAGTTTGTATTATAATAGTTAAAAATTATTAGCCTAATTATTGGTTAAAGTTTTTAAAATTTGAATCTTGATATGCGTGTGCGCCAGATAAAATGGACCGAAGGCAGTAATTAACTAGATAGTTCATTTCGAGCTATCGATTATGGTATTTTGATTCACTAGAGCTAGTTCCAAACACCCTCTTAGAGCAGCTCTAGTGTACTCCTCGAATCGAACCGAGGGAAAGGAACGTTAGATTTAATTGAACCGTGCACATTAGAGGCATCGACTGCTTCCAAAATCGGATGTTGCAGACGAAACGAACCGTGCCACATGCAGCCTATTAAAATATTGCATCAATCCACGTTAAATGGTGCACAGGTGTATATGACTGGCTAGCTCGGAGTTTTTTTTTATCGTTTTTCTAAAGCAACGATCGAATGCCACACTAGAGCCTTGCGAACTTTACTTCACAGGATTGAGCTGTGTCAGAACATGTCAGTGGTTCGATGCCACACTGTGGATGCCTTTACATTGTTGATGCGTAAAAAGCTACATATCTATAGAATGCTAATATGAAAATTACAAGTCAAAGTGTTAAAGATGTATCTAGTAGGGGTCTAGCTCCCAATAGCTCTATCCCTACTCCACTCTACTTGACAGACCGAGAAAGGCACAACAAGTTGGTATAACGAGCTCCCAGCCGCTCTAGATTTACTCCATTTTACTCGTCGGAATGTGAAGACTCACAACCACTCAACAGAGTGGTACAAAGGTATAGTGCAGTGGCGCAAGCAGACAAATGGCCTGTGGATAGGGATCTCAGCGTATGCAATGACCCTTTAAACACGTCTATGATGTGCTTTTTTTTACATTCTATAGATCAATGCATTACGGTGTAGGGGCAGAACTTAGGGAGAGAGTCGGTACATGTCATCTCGCCGACCATGGATCTAGGGTGCATGGCCTAGGGATAGAGGCGGTGCAGCCTTGCCAGCCATGGAGAGAGGTGGCACGACCTAGAAAAAGGGGCCAACACCTCATCGTCTTAACTCCTAAGAGAGCAAACATAGTCGGGAAAAGAGCAGTAAGACTTGGACAATACCTAATTCGTATCTTAGGAGTGAGGCCCTTGCATGTCAAGAAGTAAATCGAAGGTAATAGGTTTTTATTTCCACTCCTAAGGCATGGTGCAGAACGAATAATCCGAGATAACTTTTTGAACGCTGAGCTGCGAAAAGGACATTGTTGCGCTACCATACCAAACGGCCCTTAACAAAGATTGTGAGAGTAGAGCCATAGATCAATCACGCGTTGACAGGGCTACGGAACAGTGACCACCACCTACCTACTCGGTTCCACAATCCACTGACAAGTAGACCGCGCGGATAGTGGAGCCCACTTCTCAGTGAAGGGAAGGGCGTCCAGCTTTGCAGAATTACAATCTTAGCGTGGACGAAGTGACAGCAGGAAACACTTGCGCGGACCGAGTGCCAAGTATGACCTCACAGTTGAAGCTCCGACAAATGGTGTGGGTCTGTTGTGCACTTGTGCTCCGTAGACCAAGCCCACGCCATGACCAGATAGCAGCGCCGCATGGTCCATGTCGTCTGCCTTGCCTTGGCGTTGGCGCGCCATCTCCTTGCTGGACTTCCATCCCTCCTTTCTTTGATCTTTTCCTCTCCGTTCCCACCACGCTGTCCACGTCCCTTCTCCCTCTCCTCTCATCTCCTAATTAGTAGTAGTTGCAGTTGCGTCTGAGAACACGCGCGCCCAGCAGCAGCACAAGAGCACACGCCCGTGCGCCGCCTTGAGAGCGAGGAGGAAGAGAGGAACTACGCGTGGTTGGTTGCTCGGTACTCCATGGGGAACTGCTGCGGCTCCGCCGACGCCCACGCGAAGCCGCCGAGTCGTCCTCCCACGAAAGGTTTGCCCGCCTCTGCCCGAACGCTAGCTCCGATCGAGTTCTCCGGCTCGGCCACGCCGCGTCTGATCGATGCTGGCGTGTGCACGTGCAGGGCCGCCGCCGAAGACGACGACATGGGCGCCGCCGCCGACGAAGCCGAGCGACGGCGGCGGCGGGGCGAAGCAAGAGACGGGAGGAGGAGACGGTCCTGATCCGTGCCCGGGGCCCGGGCGTGTTCTGGAAGCGCCGAGGCTGAGGGAGTTCACGCTAGCCGAGCTGCGGCAGGCCACGCGCGGGTTCAAGCCGGAGATGGTGCTCGGGGAGGGCGGCTTCGGCCGGGTCTACAAGGGCTGGGTCGACGAGCGCACGCTCAACCCGGCCAAGAGCAACGCCGGCGTCATCGTCGCCGTCAAGAAGCTCAACCCGGAGAGCGTCCAGGGCCTGCAGGAGTGGCAGGTCATCCATCCCATCCCATCCATCGATCGCCTCTTGATCGATTCTGCACCATTTCTTCGTCTGGATGTTGTTTCCATTCCATCGGTGTTTGTGTGCTTCTAAAACATGGAAAATCACCCCCCTTCTTTCGTTTTGTTTGATGAAATCGCGTCTTTTCTTTAGAATCCTGATGAAATTTGTGGTTCAGCTAATCAGTTCTACATGTCCCTTTCTTCGTGGAACACTGTACAAGTCAACTCTTGTAGTTTCTGCCGGCCCCAGCTTGCCATGAAGTTGCATTTTTCTACTCCTCTTTGGTTTAGTTTCCTCCCTAGATAAGATAGGGACTCCCATAGAAAATCCATCATGCCATCCTTGGTACAATGTATCTCTGTGATCATCCATGAGTCCACGACCATTTGAGAACATGCAGTGCCAATCAGTGTGCTAATGTAGTGTGAACATGAGTCCTTTGTTTGCTTGTGGATTGTTTAGCCCTCGTATATATTATCCATGTTCGTTCCAGCTGTCCTGCCCCCTCCCCTCTGATTACTTGTGAGTTCATCGGCGTGCCAGTGGCGTCTCTGACGTGTGCATATTTGTGTTATTCCTTGTGTTGGCAAGTGCAGTCGGAGGTCAACTTCCTGGGCAGACTGTCGCATCCCAACCTGGTGAGGCTGCTGGGCTACTGCGGCGAGGACAGGGAGCTGCTCCTGGTGTACGAGTTCATGTCCAAGGGCAGCCTGGAAAACCATCTCTTCAGAAGTAAGCAGCCTGCTTGCCACCGCCAGCATTGGCAGTTCGTTTGATTGGCATTCTACTTTTCAGCACATTCTCTGATTGGCAAAACCTGCCGGTTCATACTCAGTTTACTTCTATACGATTGACGAACTGCAATGGCACTATGGTATAAAGTATGGTTTACTTCTGGGGAGTGTTCCCGGTCACTTATCACCTGCCTAACATAGTTTGAAAAATGGACGCATGAATTTTGTCTGACCTTTGGCTTCTAGAATCGCGTTTGACTTTTGGATACAATACAATAGGCGCCCAAGTTTGACTAGTTTGAGCAAGTCGCTTGTACAAGTCATGCATGCTGTTCATGGTCAGATTAAATTACAAGGTTTGGCAATGGCGACGCCACATGGCGCCCTGTATGAGATTGAGCGTCCTTCAGTCTGACTTGCTGGGAGTCAAAAACTCAAAATTTCTGTCTGAGCAGGGGGTGGAAACTTGGAGGCGCTGTCGTGGAGCCGGAGGCTCAAGATCGCCACGGGCGCGGCGCGCGGCCTCGCCTTCCTGCACTCGTCGGAGAAGCAGGTCATCTACAGGGACTTCAAGGCGTCCAACATCCTCCTCGACTCGGTACATCTTCTGCAAAACCAAGCATGTGCATAGGTAGGTCTTCTCCTTGGCTACCATGTCCACTGACCACAGACATGTGAATGTTCTCAGGATTTCACCGCGAAGCTGTCGGACTTCGGGCTCGCCAAGAACGGGCCCTCCGCCGGCAAGTCGCACGTCACGACCCGGATCATCGGCACCTACGGCTACGCGGCGCCGGAGTACGTCGCCACCGGTATGTAGGTTATCTTGCACCTGCACGAGCACGACGACGGCAATGGCGCGCGGCGCCACCAGGCGCTCATCGCGTACGTTGACCGACATGCATGCGTATATGCAGGCCACCTGTACGTGAAGAGCGACGTGTACGGCTTCGGCGTGGTGCTGCTGGAGCTGCTGACGGGGCTGCGCGCGCACGACCTGAACCGGCCGAGCCACCAGCACAACCTGGTGGAGTGGGCTAAACCCTACCTCTCCGGCGCCGGCAAGCTCAAGAGCCTCATGGACCAGCGGATCGACGGCCAGTACCACACCAAGGCCGCGCTCCGGGCCGCCAGGCTCGCCGGCAAGTGCCTCACCAGCGACCCCAAGAGCCGCCCCGACATGGACGACGTTGTCGCCGCGCTCGAGGACATCGAGGCCCTGCAGCAGGGGGCTGGGGGACACCGGGACCTGCCGCCGCGGCCCGGAGCGCGCCGGTCGTCGCCGTAACTTAATTGATCCAGGCCCTATTGATTGATGCATGGCCTGCTGATTCAGAACACTTGCATTAATTCTTCAGCTTCATTCAACTAATCCCCACAGAGTTTTCATTCTTTACTCGATTAATTAATCCCTCACTGTATTAGGCACAAACACGGTTCAGTGATGTTCTCGGAATCGAACTGGATGCCACGATGATGAACGCATCGACCATAATCATATCAACACCAAATCATGCCGAACACATGTAGATTACGAGTCAGTATGAAACAATTATACCGAACAAATTTGAGGTCATGTTACAAGGGTACCTCAAATTATCTCCAGTACTGAAAAAAAACCTAGAAAGAAAGAAAAATCTCTGTGCTCCAATGTAGTCTAGGAGATTAATACGGAATAAAGACTAGTTACAGGCCGGCCGTTTTTTCGGCACACTCCACGCCCACCTCCCCCATCGCCCTCCCCACGCACACTCTCTTCTTCCACCTCTCAACTGCTTCCACCTCATGCAGCTTTCCCAACTCCAACGGCGGGGTTCGGCTGGCGGCAACGAGTTCAGCGCCGCTGAGGTGTGTCCTCCTCCTCCTTCTCCTCCTCCCCCACGTTCAAGCACTCCCGAGTTAGGGTTTCAGTGGGCCCCTCTCTTCTTCCCCAACTCCGGCAGGCTTAGAAGAGAAGGGGTAGGGAAGGCAGGCCGGCCAGACGGTGGGGACGGTGGGAGGGCGGCTTTAGGGTCCTGGCGGCGATGGAGGCGGTCAGGCCAAGTCAAAGCGGGGTCACCCATGGCCATGGCGGCGGCGGGAAGGGTGGGGGGGAGAAGGAGGCCGTCACGGGTGTGCTCGCGGCAAGGTGGTGGGCAGTGGTGGGGCAAGGATGAGGAGGAGGACGGGGTTGAGGGGCGGGGCTGGGAGGTGGGCGGCGCGGTCGGCAGCGAGGCAGGCAGGGATGGGACGCAACGAGGAAGAAGGTGGCAGTGCAGCTGGCCGGCTGTGCGTTAGCAGTATCTGACTAATATATCTCCAGCCTTTTAACTGTTGAAATCACTAGCGCAAGCAAAAAAAACTCTGACATCAGCAGGATCCGAAAGTGTCCGATGAAGGTCATCTTGCCTAGCTCTAGCCTCTAACAAACGAAACAATGAGATGCAACAAGAAAATAACCCATTCAAGTGAACACACACTACTACTGTAAACTTAAGCAAGGCGGGCAAAATGGATTTTCCGAGGCAGGCATCACAGCCGCCTTGGCCCAAAGGTCACAGTAAATCAACTATTTACCGAGGCGGTTGAAATGCCCACCTCGGTAAATCAAATTTAAAAACAAAAAAAGAGAAATCCATGGACAAGCCCGTCGAGCCCATCCACGGGCTGCTGCTTTGCTCGTCAGCTCTGCACTGTGCTCGCCGGATCTGCATCGCCACCCGCCGGATCCGGCGGAGAAGGAAGGGAGGGAGGGCGCAGGAGAGCAGATCCGCCCCGGTTGAGCAGATCCGTGCCACCCCGCGCCGCCGCAGCTTGGAGCCGCCCCTGCCTGAAGATCCGTGCCGCCCCTGCATGGAACTGCCGAAGGAGGAGGAGATGGACGTCGGGTGTGCGCGGGCCCTCGCCGCCGGGGCACGCAGACACCGCCCGCCATGTGTGGCAGAACCTCCTAATTACTATGGCCCACATGTACTTGTTATTGTCTTAAAGACTTCTAACCACTGTACATGTGTACCACAGAACTTAAGAAGCCTGTCGGGTGTTCTCGGGAAACCCGAATCATCCACAATCTTCCGAGCAGGATCACATTTCAGAGACATCACAGTATTACAACAGTTTATATAATAAATTACATCAGAGTACAAAAGCGGAAGTCTTACATAACATAAGTTTACAAACTTGATGTTCCAAACTTACAAAGCTTAAGTTTAGTATTACAACCATAGTAGTGGAGTAGCATTATTAACATTATTACAACACCAAAACGCAATGCTCTGCCCAAGAGCCAAACATCTCTACTCGTCGTCGCTCGCCGGAAAGACGGTCATGCAACAGGGTCCAAAACACACCTGCTCATGAGACGCACCTGCAACAGGGGTTTAACAAACCCTGAGTACGAAAGTACTCAACAAGACTTAACCGACAAAACCAGTGGAACGACTCAGGAATGCAGGCTCAGGGGAATCAAGGTGAGGTTCCAGCAGGAAGTCGAGTTCTTTTGCATAAAAGCTACTAATTGTGAATCATTAAGATCACGGTTTTATTTCAGTATTACTGATCAACAAAATGTAAGTGATTCTAATCTAAAGCATATAATTCATTCATATTCTTTCTGATTCTCCACCAAAGTACCATTTCTTAACTACGATGTAGGTCAGGCGATTGAGTCTCCATAACCGAGGAGCAGCGACGATTCGAACTGATTATTCCTAGCTGGGGATTCCTAACCACACGACATATGTAGGACTCTAACCGACATATATCAACCTTCACTCGAATCCTCCAACGTATGACCGGGTCTAGCGCCACCCGAGAGTACAGTACACCTCCAATCCAGCCATTGGCTACGAGGGTACACACTACTCTCGCCATCTTTCCACTCCCAGTGCGCGGTTGGCCATTCACATGTTGGCGTTACCGAGGTCTTAGGCTTACCGGAGCATGTGATCAGTTGCAAAGTCTCGAAACACAGACGGGCCTACAACGGTACGGTCCTTAACTGATTCAGTCGGAGACACTACATGGGGACTCCTATCCCGATGCAAGTCCACCGACCGGTCTCAAATTATCATCATCAATATTCATCAAGTAGTTGTACAACAACCCTTCAAACTTTACTTAAAAGTTTTAAAGTTTTCTCATTAAGCATGGCTAAGCATACTAAGCATTTTTAAATAAAAACAGTAACAAGGATGGTATTGAAATATCAAGGATGGTAATGCAGTAATTAGGTTATCACTCAACTCCTAGCACTTAATGCAATAGAGCAGTAATATAAGTGAAGTAAAACTTTTCAAATCGCAAGGAAAGGTTAGATGTAACCGGGGCTTGCCTTGGTCGGCGGGAAACTCAGGCTCGGGATCAGTACCACAGATGTCAAACCCTACTTCCACGGACGTCGACTCTTCTTCGGGAACGGGTTCGGTTTCGGTACCTTCCTCTTTCACGGGAACTACACGTGACGATAATGCATGCTTTAAGATGATGAAATAATAAACATGATGCTCGATGGATGCTTAACCTAGTTAACAACTTGAGTACAACTTTCCTTCACGATACAGTTGAACGACAAAAGTTTTCAACCTAACCCTAATCTAGGGCTGGATTACGCTAAACACTTTATTAAAGGGTTTTGTTAAACACATGAAATAACACTAATTAAGTATTAACAACATGATTAAGAAAGCTTAAGCAACCAATTAGGAATGCTAAAGGCCATTAAGGGTTAATGACCTAAAGTCAACACTGAATCATAAAGTCAAGCAACACTAATCATTATGCCCTAATTAATTAATTAATTAACTAATTAATTACTAAAGTATAATTTAAGAATAAAATCAACTTAGCCTAATTAAGCTAAAATTTTTAATTTAGGAAGCTTATATCATCATTAGATGGTAACACAATTTTCATGATTTTTGGATAAATAAATAAGCCTAGGAAAATCATGTAAAAGCCATTTAATAAATAAATGAGCTAATTAATTAACCTACAAAAAGTAATTAAAAATGGCATTTATTATTTTCTTAAATAGTACACAATACATAAAGGTTACTCAAATTTTTTCACAAATTTTGGAACTATAAATAATTTATAACAAAATAAACAAAACTGGAAATCATTTTATATTTTTGAAAAAGGAATTTTTTTATCGCAGGCTGCTTCCCTTCCCTTCCTTTCTCTCGGCCCGGCCTGCAACGCGCGCACGCGGCCCACGCTCTTCGTTCCCACGCTCGCGCGCGCGGCCCACTCCCCGGCTCGGCCCAGCAAAGCCAGGCCAGCCTGCTTCCGCTCGCCCGCTCACTCCCGTCGCTGACATGCTGGCCCCGCTTGCACTCTCTCTCTCCCTTCTCTCCCGCGCATGCAGACGCGCTGCCGCGGTGACCGTCGACGGCGAGCTCACCGACGACGAGCCTCCGGAGCATCGGAGTTGCATCAACAACCCCAACAGCACCACCCGAACCCCACGAACAAGTCTACGGCACGAATTGGACCTTCTATAGCACGGAGGGGGCTTGACCGCGGCCATGGCGGCCACGGTGGCGACTCGGCCGGCGACTCGACGAGCAAAACGCGTCTACGGTGCGGTAGTGATTAAAGTAAGGGGAGCATCACGTGCAAGAGCTCACAGCGATCGCGTTGGGAGACTTGGTGACGACGGAGATGCACTGGAACGGCCGGTCCACAGTGAGGCGATCACGGTGGCGTTGCTGCCGGCCATGGAGAAGACAGCGGCTGGTGGGCGGTAGCAAATGAAGCGAGGCGCAATCAATGACTCCAGGAGCTGCGCACACACCCTACGGAGCTGCAGGCTAGGGCAATGGAGCGGTGGAGCAGCAGCGATGGCGAATTTGAGCGGCGAATGGCGGTGGCCGGTCGCGGCGAGAGACGGAGGAGGAAGAGAAAATGGGTTTGGCCGGGGCTCTGGTATTTATAGAGATGGTCGGTCGACGCTGCGGCGACACGCGGGGCGAATTGACCGTGACGAGGCGGTCGCTGGATGTCACGGGCGCGCCTAGAAGGAGTTCGAAGATCGCCGGCGTCGGCGGGAGGTGGCGCTCGGTGGTTGGCGAAGATTTCAAATAATTTACAGAAATGCCACTGGAGGAAATTTTCAAATTACTTTCAAATCTTCAATAGAAGTTGAAAATCTGTAATACAAAAGTTGTTCCATTTTTAAAGATCTACAACTTTCTCAATATGAACATTTTCCAATTCGGCTTAGATTTTGAAATTTGAATTTGAATTTGAATTCAAAAGGGGACATTTTCTGGAATTCTGTAAAATCAAAAGTACTTTGAATTTTGTATTTAAACCTCAAAAACTCAAAATACCAAAGTTATACATCTAGGATAGACCTACAACTTTGCTATTCAAAACATTTTTCAATTCTGCCTCCATTTTGAAATTGGATAGGGGAAATGAAAAGGGGACAAATTTGAGATTTGAATCTTTTAAAAATTACTTCAAATTTTACACTAAAACTTTGAAAACTCAAAACATCAAACTTGTAGCCCTTGAAAAGATCTACAAACTTGGTTTTACACTTTTTCCCAAATTTTTCTTAGATTTTGATTTATTCAAAAAGGGGTAAAACTAGGGTTTTGCTTTTCAAGGTTTTCGGAAAATTTTGAATTGAAACTTGATACTCTATTAATTTGTGGTTGTTTAGGGATCACACCCTCACCCTAGGGCATCCTTGAGCCAAGCCTCACATGGTTGACCAAATGGCTCCCTAGGTTGACCAGTTTGACTTAAGAAATTCTTTTAATAATTCCTCAAATTTGAATTCGAATTCGAATCGGAAAACTCGTAACAAGTTTTGGATTCCAAACCCTAACTCAAACTTGAAGCTTTATTTTATAAGTTGGACTTGAGCTTATACCCTACACTCAGCACTAGTGTATAACACCGTCATACACCTCAAATTACGCAGGGCATAAACTAAGTATTTGCAGTGACATTCGAAATTAGGGTTTTCGGATTTCGAGTCACACAACGAGAAACACATCCAACCTAAGAAGTTAAACTCATTTTAGTTGATGCATAATATTGTTAACCTAATCATGGATGATTTGCAGTGCAAATGATGACATGGCAGGTTTTTAGTTACTATAACACCAGGGGTGTTACAGCCCTTCCCCCTTAAAGAAATCTCGTCCCAAGATTTAAAGCCTTGGGTTAAGTAATGGAAAAGGAAACGTGTCAAACAAACATGTTCAAGACTTGTTCATTAAACAGGTAGGTATTTTACATTACAAAGTTTAAAAAGAATGAGTTACAATCTAGAGAGGAAATCGTAACTTAGATAGAAGCAAAGAAGTCGGGAAAGTTCTCCAGCAAATAATCTTCAGATTCCCACGTTGCTTCTTCTTCTGAATGTTGATTCCATTGAATCTTGTACCACTTGATTGTTCTACTCCGTGTAACACGATCTTTCTAATCCAAAACTCTGACAGGATGCTCTGAATATGTTAGATCTGGCTCAAGCTCGACCCCCTCAAAATCAATCACTTGATCAGGTATCTGTAGACACTTCTTCAGTTGTGACACGTGGAACACATTGTGCACTGCGGAGAGTTGTTCAGGTAACCTCAAACGGTATGCTACTTTACCAAATCGTTCCAAAATTTGAAACGATCCAATGTACCTAGGTGCCAACTTTCCTTTAACCCCAAATCGGTTAACTCCTTTCATAGGTGATACCTTTAAGTATACATAATCTCCTTTGTCAAACACCAGTGCTCGTCGCCTATTATCTGCATAACTCTTTTGACGAGACTGTGCTATCTTTATATTATTTTGTATACGTCTGACTTTCTCTTCAGTTTCTTTTACCAAGTCAACCTCGAAAAACCATCTTTCTCCGGGCTCTGACCAGTTCAGTGGAGTTCTACATCTGCGACCATACAGTGCTTCAAACGGTGCCATTTTGATACTTTCCTGATAACTGTTATTGTAAGAAAACTCTGCCAAAGGCAAACATTCATCCCAATTATCCGAATAATTGAGCACACAAGATCTCAACATATCTTCTAAAATCTGATTGACTCTCTCAGTCTGACCTTCTGTTTGAGGATGATAAGCAGTACTATGCAGAAGTTTAGTACCCAGTGACTCATGTAAGTGCCTCCAGAAATTGCTGACAAACTGTGTACCTCTATTAGATATGATGGTCTTCGATACTCCATGAAGACTTAGAATCCGGGCAATGTATAGTTTAGCATAAACCATAGCATAATGTTCTATCTTGACTGGTAGAAAATGAGCGGATTTTGTCAATCGGTCCACAATGACCCAAATAGAATCAAACCCTCTAGAAGTCTTAGGCAAACCCACAATGAAATCCATACTGATATCTTCCCACTTTCAGGCTGGAATGGGTAAGGGCTGCAATTCTTCGGCTGACTTCAGATGTACAGCTTTCACTCTCTGACAAGTGTCACACCTGGCTATATATCTAGCAATCTCAATTTTCATCTTAGTCCACCAGAATCTTTGTTTCAGATCATGATACATCTTATTACTTCCAGGATGGATAGAGAATTTGGTCAAATGTGCTTCATCTAGAATTAACTGACGTAACTCCGGAACCTTGGGTACAACCAAACGATCCTTGAACCAGAGGACATCTGCTTCATCAATTCTAAAACATGAACCTTTTCCCTTTCTAACTTTTTCCTTTATGTAGACTATACCCTTATTCTCCTTCTGAGCAGAAATAATCTTATCTCTTATAGTTGTTTCCACCGTGATGTTGGCAACACTACCCTGCTGAACTATTTCAATACCCAACTTTTCTATCTCATGGCACAAAGAAATATCCAACGGTTTCACTGTCAAGCAGTTGCAATGAGTCTTTGTAAGGTCTAAACGGCTAGAGGGGGGTGAATAGCCTATTTAAAATTCTACAAGCTTCACTAAACAAACACGTTAGTATAAAAGATGGCTAAGCTAATTCTAGCACTAGCTCAACTATACTATGCAAGCCACCTATGCAAATCTAGTGAAGCAAGGCTATGATCTCTAATACACACCAATAAGACTAAGTCACTAAGCTACTTACTCCTATGTGATAAAAGCTACACTAAGCAACCTACACTAGGATTAGTACACGAAAGTAAAGGGAAAGTGACTTAATTCTTATAGCAACGATGTAGAGAAGTAATGCACTCGAAGAATCAATCACAATGATCAATCCACAAGAGAAATCCTTGGCAATGAGATGACACAAGATTTTTACCGAGGTTCACTTGCTTCCCGGCAAGCTACTCCTCGTTGTGGCGATGCACCCACTTGTCGGTTCGCGAGCTAATCGACTATCAAGAGTCGAGCCCTCGGCGGGCGCCGCACAACCTCACACAAGATGGGGATTCTCCAAGCCACGAGCTCCACTAGAGTATCCAATTTGCAAACTCCCGCGGGGAAGGATCAAGAACCCCTTACAACACTTGGTGAGGGCTCCAACAATCCTCAATTGTGAGCTCAATCACCCCCGCTGCTCCAAGTCGTCTACCGTGTCGGAAAACATGGAAGAGTAACAAGAAATCCACAGCAACTCGAAGATCAAGTGCCTCTAGAATGCAACTCTCAAGCAATGCACTTGAATCTCACTCAATCTCACTCAAGATGAGCAACTTAGCAAAGAGATGAGTGGAGGGGTTGTTCTCTAGCTCAAAGGATGTCTCTGGTCTCAAAATGTGCAAGAGTTGCCCTTAAACCCCGGCCAACTTCTATTTATAGCGAAGGGGTACGCGACTAGCCATTACCGGACGACACAGTTCAAAACGAGCTGACCGGACGCTCCGGTCAAGGTGACCGGACGCGTCCGGTCACTACAGGACAAGCGTGAACAGTGCATGTCAGAAGTTACCGTTGCCGTGATCGGACGCGCTCTAGCGTCTGACCGGACGCGCTGCACCCGGCGTCCGATCGGAGTCCAGAGAGCACCCACCGTGACCGGACGCGTCCGATCACACGTGACCGGACGCGCCGATCGGAGTCCAGTAACGGTCCACTCGTGACCGGACGCGTCCGGTCGAACGTGATTGGACACGCCACCGCGTCCGATCGCATCTGCCCTCCGTGCAAAACTCCTGGGTGCGTGACCGGACGCGCCGGTGCCGTGAGGGACCGGACGCGCCGGTGCGCGACCCTTCTCACATGCGTGTCTGTCTGTGGTTTGAACTGACCGGACGCGCCAGCCGTGTCCGGTCAATTCGACCATAGCGTCCGGTCACTGTATTTTCAGTGATAATCATTTCGGACTTTCGCCACCTTTTCTTGCCTCCGGCGCAATAGAAAATAGGCATTTCATTTTCTCGAAAACGCCTGAATCCCGCGCTCGCAAGCTCGGCGGGAGGGAGAGCGAACCCCAAACCCCTTACTACCGCCAAACACTACCGCCTTCGCAAATGTGCTAACACCACCATGTGTATACCACCATGTGCATGTGTGTTAGCATTTCATAAACATTTTTTCAAGGCGTTATGTTAGCTCTCTACTAGATCCTAATGCATATGCTCAAGACATTGATCTAGTGGCACTTGATTCCTAAGCTAACCGTGATTGCTCCTCTTGATAGTCGGCTATTTATCCTAAACCCGGTCAATCACTTCTCTACTCATCTTAGACTGGTAAAAGAAAAACCCTATGGTTATACCTTTGCCTTGAGCTCTTAGATCCTTCTCCTCCACTTGATCATCATGTCCATCATTTTATGTGCATCTCCACCATGATCAACATTTCATGTCCATGCACCATCTCTTTGTGATCTTGTGGCCACCACTCCTTGCCACATACACCTTCATCACATGTGTTACTTATGCCTAACTCAAAACACTTAACACATGACATTAGCAACTTGGTGTCATTAATTACCAAAACCAAACTTGGGCTTTCAGTCTTTCGACTGAGGGCATCGGCAACCACATTTGCCTTACCCGGATGATAATGTACTTCCAAGTCATAATCCTTTATCAATTCTAACCATCTTCGTTGGCGCATATTCAAATCAGACTGAGTGAAAATGTATTTCAAACTCTTGTGATATGTATAGATGTGACATATGTTACCCAACAAGTAATGCCGCCATATCTTTAAAGCATGAACAACTGCCGCTAACTCTAAATCATGGGTTGGATAGTGCTCTTCATGTTGTTTGAGTTGGCGAGAAGCATAAGCAATCACTCGACCTTCTTACATTAACACACATCCAATACCGGTACCACAAGCATCACAGTAGACGTCAAACAGCTTCTCAATATTGGGTTGAGCTAACACTGGAGCAGTGGTTAACAACCTTTTCAAAGTCTGGAAAGCCTTCTCATATTCTGATGACCAAACAAATTTAACCTGGATCTTCAACAACTCAATGATAGGTTTTGATATCTTCGAGAAATCAGGAATGAATCAACGATAATAACTCACCATTCCCAGGAAACTACGAACTTGATGGACAGTACTTGGGGGCTTCCAATCTAGTATATCCCTTACTTTGCCAGGGTCAACAGCAACACCTTCTGCCGATAAAACATGTCCAAGAAATGGCACCTCATTAAGCCAAAACTCACATTTGCTGAACTTAGCGTACAACTGATGTTCCCTCAAGCGACTTAGAACGATGCGTAAATGTTCTGCATGTTCTTTCTTGTTTTTGGAGTAAACCAAGATATCATCAATGAAGACAACGACAAACTTGTCGAGCTCGGGCATGAAAACAGAATTCATGAGATACATGAAATGAGCTGGTGCATTGGTAAGACCAAAGAACATGACTAGATATTCATAAAGACCATATCTAGTAGTGAAAGTAGTCTTTGGAATGTCCTTAGGGTGAATTTTTATTTGGTGGTAGCCAGATCGGAGATCGATCTTAGAAAATACTTTGGCTCCAGCAAGTTGATCAAAGAGTAGATCAATACGAGGAAGAGGATACTTATTTTTGATAGTCACTTCATTCAACGGGCGATAATCAACACACAACCTCAAAGTTTTATCCTTCTTTTTCACAAATATGGCTGGACATCCCCATGGTGAAGAACTAGGTTGAATAAAACCCTTGTCACGTAATTCTTGTAACTGTATCTTGAGTTCTGCTAATTCTTTCAGTGGCATTCTGTATGCTCTTCTAGATATTGGGGCAGTGCCAGGTTTCAACTCAATTACAAATTCTACATCTCTGTCAGGAGGTAATCCAGGTAGATCATCTGGGAAAACATCTGGGAACTCGCAAACTACAGGAATATCACTGATTTCTTTCACAGAAGTTGCACAAACTCTTTCGACTGCTCTTTTCGGTGTTTGAAGTTGGATAAGAAGTTGAGAACTACTATCAGGTAAGTTCAGTCTTATTGTTCTATTCAAAGTATCTATTACAGCTCCGCGCTGATACATCCAATTCATACCTAGGATCACATCTATATCCTGATCCTTCAAAATTATCATGGACGTGGGAAAAGTATGCCCACCCAATTCTATAGGTACCTGATGTACCATTTCTTTAGTACACAGACGACCCCCGGGTGACTGTATAAAGAAGTTCTCTTTCATTTCCCCAATTGGAATTGCATGTTTCATAACAAATGTGCGATTGATGAATGTATGTGATGCACCTGAATCAAAAAGCATAACTACAGGGTGATTTGCGACAGGAAACATACCCATCATGATGGGCTCTCCCTCTGGTATTGCCCCGGCCTGCGTGTAAAAGACTCGTCCAGTTTTCTTCTCAGCCTTGCCTTTCTGAGCATTCTGGTTATTGCCCCTCTACTGATTCTGGTTCTGTTGTTGGGGCACAAAAACTTTCTGATAATTCTGATTATACTGCTTCGGGTATGGACATTCCCTCGAGAAATGCCCTGTCTTTCTGCAATTATAATAGGGATAATTATTGATATTGTTGCCCTGCTGAAGTGGGGGACGAATGCTAGGAGCATTCGGCTGACGTGGATAGGATAGAGCTGCAACAGGACGAACAAATGCCTGTTGCCAGGCTTGGAATTGTGGTGGACGAAAAGGAGGACAGAAATGATTTTGGGGATGATATACTATCTTCTGGCGCTTTTGATTGCCACCAGATGATCCATACGACACCTTCTTCTTCTTAGCCTCCTTATGCTTCCGGTATTCTTCTTCTGACGAAAGAGCAATATCAATAGCCTCATGATAAGTCACATTGAGGCAGCCAGTCATCATAGTACGAATCTTCGAGTTTAGACCCCTCATAAAACAAGCTTGCTTCTTTCGATCGAAGTTGATTTGGTCAGCGGCATACTGTGATAAATGATTGAACCTGCCCACATATTGCATTACTGTCTGGTCTCCCTGCTTCAGTGCAAGAAACTCCTCCAACTTTCTGATCATAATTCCTTCTGGAATAAAGTGAGCTCGGAAAGCCGCACGGAATTCCACCCAGGTCACCCGGTGACCAGCTGGCTGTGCAGCAAGGTGATTTCCCCACCACGCTCCGGCAGCACCCCAAAGCTGTTGGGCTGCAAACACCGGCTTCTGGTATTCACTATAATCTATGAGTTCAAACTTTTGCTCCATAGTGCGGAGCCAGTCATCTGCTTCTAGCGGTTCATCGGCTCTGGTAAACACTGGGGGCCGGGTGTCAGTGAAATCCACATAAGTGGTCTCATTCCGGTGATTATTCCGACCCCGATTGCCTGGTGGTGCATTGTGATTATTCTGAACCACTTCCCTCAGTAACCTAGCATTTTCTGCAGTAGCATTGACAAGGGCGAACATAGCCTCTGCCATATTTAGTGGAACGGGTGGTGGATTAGGGACACCATTCCCACCCTGTGAAGTTCCCGTACCATCATCATTATGAGCCATCTGTTGATAACAAACCAAACTTTATTTATAAACTTTTATTGAACTTTTATAAAAGCTATTGCAAACACACCACGCAGATTCATTTATTTATTACACAGGTCCGCACACAGGCCAGACTTCCCGGTTAACTAAGGCTGACAACAAACACAAACTTCTAGCTACACACTGCACTTGACCAACTCAGTTCTCACGGTCAGTGTCCACTCCTGAAACATGACCTCCTTCATCGTCACTCTCGTCCACAGGCTCCATCTCCTCCGGATCTTCTTCTTCCTCTGACTCCACTTCAGATTCACCACCATCCGCGAGGATAACACCAGGGTCTAGCTCAGCTGCACCAGGAGGAGGATGCAGTTGATAGAACAGCTGATGTACTTCCTCGTGGAGAACCTGGTTATCTCCCTCCAGATCGTTAACATAGAACTGTAACTCCTCAGCACGTTCCCTGGCAACATCCTCTCGGTGCCATGCCTCATTCCTTTCCGCCACCAAATGACCCATCATCCGCTCACAGCTCAAATGAGCCCCAGTGAGCCTTCGTAACTGATTCTGTAACTCTCCGACCTGGATAGCGTCAGTAGCTCTATCACGTGTAGCCTGGGCTAACTCAGCGGAAAGCCTCTCTATCTCTGTCTGATGGACAGGCCTACTGCTGTTAGCACCTTCGTCCCTGGGAGCAAGCTGGCGATGAGGAACTCCCTTTGGTCTGGTGGACTTGCGGGGCGTCAACTTAGTACGGGCCATCCTGTAGCGGGAAAAGGTAGAATTTGGTAAGGATAGCTGGGGAGGATCTGAAGGTTAGCATGAATAGGATTGATACTACTTAACCCAAACCTCATTAATGGGGAAGGTAATTAACAGATTCATTAAGCATGATGCATGATTTAATGTACGAACTAACATTAAAGGTTTTTGGTAATTAAATGCACAAGGGTAACAGAACATAAACTTTATTTGTAGGGCAATTTTAATATGCTATTCCACCAAAAGTCTTTAAACATGACTAAAGATCTACCAGAGGAATAGAGATAGGTAATAAGCAATTTGGACCAAAATAGCCAGTTACATTTATTTGACCCAATCGTTTTGAAGTTTTTAAATGCAATACTACAATAGCTCTATCAATGATCGCTCTGATACCAGCTGTGGCAGAACCTCCTAATTACTATGACCCACATGTACTTGTTATTGTCTTAAAGACTTCTAACCACTGTACATGTGTACCACAGAACTTAAGAAGCTTGTCAGGTGTCCTCGGGAAACCCGAATCATCCACAATCTTCCGAGCAGGATCACATTTCAGAGACATCACAGTATTACAACAGTTTATATAATAAATTACATCAGAGTACAAAAGCGGAAGTCTTACATAACATAAGTTTACAAACTTGATGTTCCAAACTTACAAAACTTAAGTTTAGTGTTACAACCATAGTAGTGGAGTAGCATTATTAACATTATTACAACACCAAAATGCGATGCTCTGCCCAAGAGCCAAACATCTCTACTCATCGTCGCTCGCCGCAAAGACGGTCATGCAACAGGGTCCAAAACACACCTGCTCATGAGACGCACCTGCAACAGGGGTTTAACAAACCCTGAGTAGGAAAGTACTCAACAAGACTTAACCGACAAAACCAGTGGAACGAGGGTACACACTACTCTCGCCATCTTTCCACTCCCAGTGCGCGGTTGGCCGTTCACATGTTGGCGTTACCGAGGTCTTAGGCTTACCGGAGCATGTGATCAGTTGCAAAGTCTCGAAACACAGGCGGGCCTACAACGGTACGGTCCTTAACTGACTTAGTCGGAGACACTACATGGGGACTCCTATCCCGATGCAAGTCCACCGACTGGTCTCAAATTATCATCATCAATATTCATCAAGTAGTTGTACAACAACCCTTCAAACTTTACTTAAAAGTTTTAAAGTTTTCTCATTAAGCATGGCTAAGCATACTAAGCATTTTTAAATAAAAACAGTAACAAGGATGGTACTGGAATATCAAGGATGGTAATGCAGTAATTAGGTTATCACTCAACTCCTAGCACTTAATGCAATAGAGCAGTAATATAAGTGAAGTAAAACTTTTCAAATCACAAGGAAAGGTTAGATGTAACCGGGGCTTGCCTTGGTCGGCGGGAAACTCAGGCTCTGGATCAGTACCACAGATGTCAAACCCTACTTCCACGGACATCGACTCTTCTTCGGGGACGGGTTCGGTTTCGGTACCTTCCTCTTTCACGGGAACTACACGTGACGATAATGCATGCTTTAAGATGATGAAATAATAAACATGATGCTCGATGGATGCTTAACCGAGTTAACAACTTGAGTACAGCTTTCCTTCACGGTACAGTTGAACGACAAAAGTTTTCAACCTAACCCTAATCTAGGGCTGGATTACGCTAAACACTTTATTAAAGGGTTTCGTTAAACACATGAAATAACACTAATTAAGTATTAACAACATGATTAAGAAAGCTTAAGCAACCAATTAGGAATGCTAAAGGTCATTAAGGGTTAATGACCTAAAGTCAACACTCAATCATAAAGTCAAGCAACACTAATCATTATGCCCTAATTAATTAATTAACTAATTAATTAATAAAGTTAATTTAAGAATAAAATCAACTTAGCCTAATTAATCTAAAATTTTTAATTTAGGAAGCTTATATCATCATTAGATGGTAACACAATTTTCATGATTTTTGGATAAATAAATTAGCCTAGGAAAATCATGTAAAAGCAATTTAATAAATAAATGAGCTAATTAATTAACCTACAAAAAGTAATTAAAAATGGCATTTATTATTTTTCTTAAATAGTACATAGTACATAAAGGTTACTCAAAATTTTTCACAAATTTTGGAACTATAAATAATTTATAACAAAATAAACAAAACTGGAAATCATTTTATATTTTTGAAAAAGGAAAAACAAAATTTTATCACGGGCTGCTTCCCTTCCCTTCCTTTCTCTCGGCCCGGCCTGCAACGCGCGCACGCGGCCCGCGCTCTCCGCTCCCACGCTCGCGCGCGCGGCCCACTCCCCGGCTCGGCCCAGCAAAGCCAGGCCGGCCTGCTTCCGCTCGCCCGCTCACTCCCGTCGCTGACATGCCGGCCCTGCTCGCACTCCCTTTCTTCCTTCTCTCACGCGCGCGCGGACGCGCTGCCGCGGTGACCGTCAACGGCGAGCTCACCGACGACGAGCCTCCGGAGCATCGGAGTCACATCAACAACCCCAACAGCACCACCCGAACCCCGCGAACAAGTCTATGGCACGAATTGGACCTTCTACAGCACGGAGGGGGCTTGACCGCGGCCATGGCGGCCATGGTGGCGACCCGGCCGGCGACTCGACGAGCAAAACGCGTCTACGTTGCGGTAGTGATTAAAGTAAGGGGAGCATCACGTGCAGGAGCTCACAGCGATCGCGTTGGGAGACTTGGTGACGACGGAGATGCACTGGAACGGCTGGTCCACGGTGAGGCGATCACGGTGGCGTTGCTGCCGGCCGTGGAGAAGACAGCGGCTGGTGGGCGGTAGCAAACGAAGCGAGGCGCAATCAATGACTCCAGGAGCTGCGCACACACCCTGTGGAGCTGCAGGCTAGGGCAATGGAGCGGTGGAGCAGCAGCGATGGCGAATTTGAGCGGCGGATGGCGGTGGCCGGTCGCGGCGAGAGACGGAGGAGGAAGAGAAAATGGGTTTGGCCGGGGCTCTGGTATTTATAGAGATGGCCGGTCGACGCTGCGGCGACACGCGGGGCGAATTGACCGTGACGAGGCGGTCGCTGGACGTCGCGGGCGCTCCTGGAAGGAGTTCGAAGATCGCCGGCGTCGGCGGGAGGTGGCGCTCGGTGGTTGGTGAAGATTTCAAATAATTTATAGAAATGCCACTGGAGGAAATTTTCTAATTACTTTCAAATCTTCAATAGAAGTTGAAAATCTGTAAATACAAAAGTTGTTCCATTTTTAAAGATCTACAACTTTCTCAATATGAACATTTTCCAATTCGGCTTAGATTTTGAAATTTGAATTTGAATTTGAATTCAAAAGGGGACATTTTCTGGAATTCTATAAAATCAAAAGTACTTTGAATTTTGTATTTAAACTTCAAAAACTCAAAATACCAAAGTTGTACATCTAGGATAGACCTACAACTTTGCTATTCAAAACATTTTCCAATTCTGCCTCCATTTTGAAATTGGATAGGGGAAATGAAAAGGGGACAAATTTGAGATTTGAATCTTTTAAAAATTACTTCAAATTTTACACTGAAACTTTGAAAACTCAAAACATCAAACTTGTAGCCCTTGAAAAGATCTACAAACTTGGTTTTACACTTTTTCCCAATTTTTTCTTAGATTTTGATTTATTCAAAAAGGGGTAAAACTAGGGTTTTGCTTTTCAGGGTTTTCGGAAAAATTTTGAATTGAAACTTGATACTCTATTAATTTGTGGTTGTTTAGGGATCACACCCTCACCCTAGGGCATCCTTGAGCCAAGCCTCACATGGTTGACCAAATGGCTCCCTAGGTTGACCAGTTTGACTTAAGAAATTCTTTTAATAATTCCTCAAATTTGAATTTGAATTCGAATCGGAAAACTCGTAACAAGTTTTGGATTCCAAACCCTAACTCAAACTTGAAGCTTTATTTTATAAGTTGGACTTGAGCTTATACCCTACACTTGGCACTAGTGTATAACACCGTCATACACCTCAAATTACGCAGGGCATAAACTAAGTATTTGCAGTGACATTCGAAATTAGGGTTTTCGGATTTCGAGTCACACAACGAGAAACACATCCAACCTAAGAAGTTAAACTCATTTTAGTTGATGCATAATATTGTTAACCTAATCATGGATGATTTGCAGTGCAAATGATGACATGGCAGGTTTTTAGTTACTATAACACCAGGGGTGTTACACCATGTCACGCGGCCACCACGCCCACCGTGTCGTGTGGCCCCTCGCCCACCGTGTTACGCAACCCCATGCCCGTCAGGGGGCGAATCCACCGCCGCTAGAGAGCGTGCGGGCCCTTGCCGCCGGGGCATGCGGCCACCAGCCGCCGGAGAGCGCCACCTCGAGAGAAGTGTGGTTGGAGAGAGAGGAGCCGCGAGAGAGAGATGGAGGCGAGTTTCCCATGAGAGAGTGAGGTGTGCAACGCCATCGGGTGAAGGAGCTGAGAGAGAGTTGGATGGGTGAGAATGAAACCCTAAGTGTGGTATATATATATACTGAGAGCGATATCGGGCCTAGATGGGCTGTCTGGGCTCCGAGGCGGGCCAGTATTTACCGAGGCGGGCCTTATAGTGTGCCCGCCTCCATACATAGATTAACCGAGGCGGTTGAGTTAGGGCAACCGTCTCGGTTAATCATTATTAACCGAGGTGGTTGCGTTATGTTGCTCACGTCGGTTAAGCATTAACCGAGGCGGTTGTTGGACCGGCTGCCCGGCCACAAATAACCGAGGCGGGCAGTCGGTCCAATCGCCTCCAAGGCCCAATTCCAAACGGCTTGCAAAAGTTTTTTTTTGTGTAGTAGTGACAACGAATCAAAGATCTTTTTTACACAGTTAACTTCACCATTCGCCAAAGGAAATTACTTAAAAATGATTCATTTTCCCTGTACGAGAGCTCTGGTACTGCTTATCCTGCAATGTTATATAATATACATTATACAATTGTATATACAGGGAATTTGTCCTATCATAGTTCATAGAGTGTGGCAGAAGGAGCCGTGAACGAGGAGGACCCCAACTCTCTGAACAATGAACAGGTCTTCAACTCTTAGGCGAGGAAAAACAAAAGATACCTTCACTCTAGTGAAACTGGTGGGAGTGCACGATAGATCGTATATGTACAATAATTATCACTTGTACAATATTTCAAGCTATGGAAAATATCAACTGAAATTATGCCGAGGGCAATAGCACCCATCTTATGACCATATCTCCTGTTTTCAGACAGTCAAATCTTTGAGGTTTGCGTGGTTCGTTTATTGGAATCTATGCCCCTCCCATTTCTCCTTAAGACACTTGATGCCATCAACCAAGCACGGAGATCTCATCCTCTTTGCAATGTGTCACAGGGCCTGCCACGTTATGTCCAATTATACTTCAATGAGATGTCAATCCTGGGAAGGTGATGTTATAATCTTTGGCTACCCAACAATAAGGAAATGCAGATATTAGTTATAAAGGTATGAGTGGTTTTGCATAAAACCTGAATTGTCATAAAAGAAACCTACAACAGTTTCTACTACCTGATCTTATATCATTACTCTTTCAAGCCTTTATGGACCTTTGGCAGCTTGCATTGAGGTTTGAGAAATATTGTTTGCCAGTTAAAGTTGTGCCTCTAGCCATCTTGTATGCTTATATTTGCTTCATGCTTTGCATGGGTAGGGTTGGTTAAAATCAAGTTTTCTATATGGCTTCATTTCGTTAGTATATATTTGGCCTGTAACTCTTGTACCACATAAAACCTACTTAGTTGAATTATTGTAAGGGGTCATTTCTACCAAATAGTCATTCCTAGTGTTGTTTATTTGATGTCTTACATACACTTAGGGCCTGTTTGGATACACATGGCTAGTTACTAGCTGGGACTAAAAATTAGCCCAAATTATCTAGAGTTAGCTAACGACTAGTTGAAGACTTGGCTAAAAAATTAGCCTACCTATTAGCTCTCCTTTGGATGGGCTAGGGCTAATTTTAGCTAGCTAACAATTAGCCCTTCTATCGAAACATGCCCTTAATCAGAAGTGTGCCTCCCAATTTTATAGCATCCACCATCATAGGTCTGAACTACATTGAGCGAACATAAATATTGGGCTTCATTAATGCTACACCAAAATAGTTTTAGTAGAAAAAAGTTGTATCCATACCTGAAGGAAATACATTTCTTTAAGTTGCTCTATATAATCCTGCAGTTTCCTCAGGTGGCAAGTTGCCGTGTCTGCTGGGCTCGATCATGTTAAGTGCAATCCATTGTTGGATAAGCTTTTTCTTATCTATGGTAAATCCTTTAGGAAATATTGAGATATAGACAAAACATAATCTCAACTCATTGTGCATATTATAGTATATGGGCTTGAGGGATGGAAGAAACAATGAAATGTTGCATCTATTGTTATCAAAATCTTCTACTTTCCACATTTCTTCAATGCTTGTAGGTGCCCAGTAATCACCCCATTGCCGCGACTTTTGTCCAGAATTGACCACTGATCCAAGGAAGTTAGCTAGTAATGGTGTGCCTTCACACCTTTCAATAATTTTCTTTCCATACTTCTTAAACATGTTTCAGAACAGTGGATGCTGGGTAATAATTTTCATTTCATCATCACTTGCCATTGCCCTTTGAGAGAATATGGTCATAATACTAGCTTCAGATAAAGTATCCAGTTTATATGGTAGGTTTCTGGTAGACATCAGTGCAGCCACTTTTTCACTGTGAGTGGTCACTATGACCTTGACATTTTTCTTGCTGCCTGTTGTTAACATCTCCTTCAAGTTTTGCAATGCCTTTTCACTTGCACTCCACAACCTGTCCATTACAATTAGGTAGCTATCATAATTATTTAACATCGCACCAACACCATTCATAATATCTTCATCTGTCATATTTTCATGGATCTTCCCGCCATCACGTTCTATCATGTATCTCCCAATATATTTGAGACTGGCCTTACCCTTGGGCACATGAATCCACATTTTTTGTTTTTTTTGAAAATCTTACTTGTTTCATTATGGTTGTAAACTAGTAGGGCAAGACTTGTTTTCCCTAAACCCACAGCTCCAAGTATGGTAACTATCAGGTGGTTTTTCCCCTTACCATAGCCATGATATTTTCCAAGTCCCCGCCCCTCCCAATTATTGCAGTACCATTTGCTTGTGAAGTTGTTTCCTTCTCCTCAAAATTGTTTCCAGGTGACTTTATGATTTCATGGAAACCATATGCATCAGGTGCCGCCAGTTTCTTTTGTAACCTCTGACTCTCAGTTTTCATTTTGTGAAACATGCAAATTCTCGTCAATGCTGGATTTGACATGGACACTGAGCATAGTAAAGGAACCTGCATATTTAAGAATTGGCTCAGGGAAAACCAACCTTCAGATTAATACCAGGACTTAACTAAGATTAGGTCCATTTTTCCCCAAATTAGCAAAAGGTGAGAAGTTGATAACTCATAACTTCACTGAATAAATAAAGTGGAAATTTTGCTATTATCTTTTACACTGAAAGGGAAAGGCTTTCATAAAATGGTCATTTTCCCCTAATGTCCCAAATTTGTGTAAGTATATATATCTTCAAATCTTCAAAGATTTCTAATTTAATAAACATGTTTATTATTTTTTATAGAAATTTTGTGCACCTTTTTAGTGATGCTGAACTTATAGAATTCAGAATGAATTCCTATTAAACTGTAATTATTAGTCTAGAATCCTGCAAGAGGTTTTTGTAAGTTAAAAATGGTTCCTATACTTTCCTTTATAGAAAACACAGTGTGCTTTTCTAGTAAAGATAAAACTTTCAGAAGTCATATCAAATTTGAAATAAATCGAAATTGTTAATTTGCCATCTTGACAATATCTTTGTAAGTTTAAAATGCTTTCCTGTTTTTCCATATAGACATTCCATTGAATTGTAAATAGATTATCCTTATTAAGATGAAGTAGTTGCAAAATATTAATTGAAGATTAAGGAAACTATTAACTCTAAGAGAGTATCATGTATTTAAAGGCCTATGATAGAGTGAGTTGGAAATTTCTTTTTGATTTTTTAAAGGCTAGGAACTTTGATCCACTCTGGATAGGGTGGATTAAACAAATAGTTACTAGATCATGATCAATGGGGAAGACAGTTCTTATTTTAAAACAGGTAAGGGACTTAGACAAGGAGACCCCCTGTCTCCTTTTTTGTTTAATTTAGTAGGAGATGGGTTTTCCAAGTTGCTTTCCAAAGCAGTTAGCAGTGGTGTAGTGCAGGGTTTGTTAAGAGACTTTAGAGCAGGGGGGTTCTTTCCCTCCAATATGCTGATGATACCATTCTCTTTTCTTCAGCTGAGGAGTCTCACATTAGGAACTTGAAATACATCTTGATGTGGTATGAACAAGTCTCAGGAATGAGAATAAATTTTCACAAAAGTGAGTTAGTTCCTTTAAACCTTGATCCTGATAGAGCACACAGATTAGCTCTTAAATATTTAGGAATACATTTGCATTATGACAACCTCTCTAGGGAAGACATATAACCCCTGGTAGACAAAATTCTTAAGAAAATTGCAGGTTGGAGAGGTAAATTGCTTTCATTAGCTGCTAGAGCTATGCTGATTAAAACTTGTTTGTCTAGTATTCCAGTGTATCTCCTCTCTTTTATTAAATTTCCAGAGTGGGCCATCAAGCTTTTAAATACTCAGATGGCCAACTGTTTGTGGAATGACAATGAGGACAATCATAAGTTTCATCTTGCCAATTGGGAATTAGTTTCCATATGTAAGGAATATGGGGGATTAAGCATACCTAACCTGAGATATTTGAATATTAGTCTGCTGGCATCATGGTTAAAAAGATACAATAATGATAAGGACAAACTCTGGAAAGAGTTATTAGAATACAAATATGAGATTAGAAAACCCAATATCTTCCTCGCTAGAACTGCTGGGTCTTCTAGTTTCTTTAAAGGTTTCATGTGGGCTGCTCAGGCTGCTAGACTAGGGTATAGATGGAAGGTTGGAAATGGTAAGAAAGTTAGATTGTGGGAAGATAATTGACTTGGCCCCTCAAGTTTAGCCATTCAATTATGGCCTCTATATAGAATAGTTGTAGAGCAAGGTAAGACTATTGCTGATCTTTGGGATGGTACTGAACTAAAGTGCTATTTTAGAAGGATTATGTCTCTAGAGTTATATAGATCCTGGTTAGAAGTAGTGGAGTTAGTTTCTACTACTAATTTGTCTGATGATGAGGACTCTCTGATATGGCAGTTTCCATCTAAGGGAACCTATTCATCCCAATCTTTGTACAAGATTATTAATTTTAGAGGTATTCAACCTGTTCATGTCCCTGCTTTATGGTCTATCAAAGTTCCACCTAGAGTGCTTTTTTTTCCTATGGTTGTTAGTTAACAATAGAACATTAACTAGAGACAATCTGGCCAAGAGAAAGAAAGTAGATGATAGAAGTTGTTTGTTTTGCAGTGAAGAAGAATCTGTGCAACACCTTTTCTTCGATTGTGCAGTGGCAAAACAGTGCTGGTGCATCATTTCTAGGATCCTGAACATTAGAATAGAGGAATCTTTGATTGATATAGGAAAACTTTGGCTTAGCAATAAGAAACATACTGTTAATGTATTTGCTTCTGCAGTTTATTGGAATAGTGGACATGCACGTGCGACATGCACGTGTTTGATAAACAGATTTTTTTAGTGATGGTTGAATATTCAAAAAGTTATTCAAAATAGAGTTCCTATATCATATAGAAGACCTATTTCCGATCAACAATATATAAAGCCACAATTGAATCCATACAGTGTTTCATTGATTCAATATATTCTTCAGTTATGAGACAATGTAGTAATTAGTCAATGCTAAAACCAAATCAATGAATAATTAGTCAATAACTCAATGATAGAGTATAAAATATTAAAACCAAATCAATGAATGCGCATAAACGCTAATGAATTCATAATCAACCATGAGAAACTCCCTTTGATATTGGATAGCATCCTACATGAAGAATTTTAGAACAAAAGACGACCGTGACTTTATAGAAGGAAAATGTTGTATTGATATGATAGAATTAACCTAGTAATATGATTGGAACAAAAAGTTTACTATTCCTTAAGCAAAAGAGAAAAGATAAAAAAAGCAATATTAGTAATGAATTACCTTCCAATCCTACACCAACTATTATTGAATTTTATCATTTGTCAGGAGCTGATCTACTATTAAGTCTGAGTTAGGGTAGTAGATCGTGTATTATTGATGTTCCCAGATCAGTGAACCCACATAGCATAGAAAACTCAATGAAACGAATCAGACATATTTGGCTACAATCAAGGATTCTTAAATGTCCAAATCTATAATTTTCATATCCATTGGTCAATGCTAGATAAGAAAAAAGTGATGCTGAAGGCATACCAGCATGTTAATATTGCCATTCCAGGCCACCTAAACTTGAGAAAAGGCATATGGTATATCAATCATGATGATACAAACTTACGAGCTTGCTTAATCCATCTATTATTGGGAAACTCCAACCAAAAATGCTTAGGATAACTGAGATTTAGATTGCCGACCTCGTTAGGTATCCGTTAGTGAATAATCCAGTACCCTTGATAGTTAAGAATAACTAAAAAATACCGACTGCATAATTAAGAATAGTAAGTTGATCTGAATTACCAGGCGATGCTTATCTAAATGGGTTTTAAATAAAAATAATTTCTCCAATGCCTTTTACCTGAGGTGGTGCACTCCTCTGTGTGCCTTAATGAAGCAGCAGCATGCACCCCAGCTGTGCACGTGCACCTGAAATAATCAGTTTCACATAGTGATTAAATTTAAAATAAATCATAGTGATAATGAGAAAATATTCAGGACAACATAAAGTTTGACGTCAAGTTAGATTCTACAAATATGAATCACCAAAGCTTTAACTTTTGTGTACTCATCCACAAGCCTTTCTGGTGTCGTAAATGACAAAATGAGCAGCAGCACAGAGAACTCCAACTTGCCTGTTGGGGCCTTTTGGGCGCGGCCATGACGAGGCGACAGGCGACTAACGGGAACCGTGTAGTCGGATATCTTAGGCGATGAGAGAGAACCTTCCTCCGGGCAACAAGGACAAAGCAAATTGTGTGATGCTTGAAGGAAAAGATAGTATAGTCTGTAATTTTGTCTGTACAAAGGCTAGCTGTAATATCAGACAAAATCAAATTGCATAGAATCAATTCCTATGCTCTTGCTAGACAGACAACAGTGGTATGTGTTGACGGTAGATAAGTATCATTTTTTAACCGTCAACATAGCATGAAAAAATACTAAATAATAATTACCACTTAGATATAGGGGGTTTACTGACATAATTCCATGAGTTTTGGTGAATGTCTGTTTCTGCAGGGTGTCAGCTGAAAAGAACCAAGGATGGCCCACATGTCAGGTTTACATAGAGACAAAAGGGCTACGCACAACTTTTCTGTAATCTGGAAGGTATGAGAAGGCTCTAAACCAAACGGGAGGTGAATCTGGCTCGGAAGCCGGGCGCCCTACCTGCAGAGCCAATCAGGCTCCACCTCCTGGATCCTACCTCCACCGCCTTTGAGGATCAATAATAATCGTAGATCAAGGTCGGTTTGATTCGAGGGCTGTGGTGCTTCCTAGAGGGGTATATAAGCAAGGCCCCTGGCCCCTGGAGGAAAATCCTTTGAAACCCTAATTCATTATTTCCTGTGAGGATCAGCAGGGAGGGGTCCCTTGAATGGATCTCTCTTAGGGCACATATAAGAGAGATTAGCTTTGTAGTCTCCATGTGAGGTTAGAATTCTTCTTCTAGATTGAGAGAGTTAGATTGGAGGAAGAGTTGGAGGAAGCCTGGCATGTCAGTGTCTCCTCTCTGGCTTATACCTGCTGGATCAAGTCTCCTAACCCGATGCTTGGTTCTAAGATTCTTCGATAATTCAACTTCTAATACTAAGTAAGTACGTTGTTATCATTGTTCTATGGTTTACGAGTTTACTTTATTCTCTTCCATGGTAGAGGGTAGGGTAATCGTCTGTAGCGTAAGCATGGTGTTTAGGCTAGAGATACTCGTAGATATCCCCTGTCTGGCCGGATCCATGGTAGTAGCGCGGGACGTGACAATCCCGTTTCTTCCTTTGTACCCCACATCTCGTTAGAAGGATTGGTAGGATTAAGTGCCCTGGTCAAGCATCCTCTGTGGTGCCTCTTTTCTATCGGTATGTCCCCATAGACCAATAGTTTCATAGCTTACCATAGGTTGAAACTAGACTATCGTCGTAATCTTCTCTAATCGCTTATATCTTCGCTACCTTGTAGTGCGGCCCAGGGGTTAAGTATAGATTTAGGTTAGTCATCGCACGTTTTCTCCTTGCGGATAAACAAATACGATATTCTAGAAATATCTTCCGGGTGAAATGCTCACCGATATCCATGTGCTTGCGGATCCTTTTCTGTGTGCGTTAACAAATATCAACAAGCATTTCTGGTGCCGTTGCCGGGGAGAAAGACATCAGCTGAGTTAACCTCAAGTCTTGCTTAACCTTGTATTATACTTTTATCTTTTTCTCTTTTCCTTTTGTCTTTTCTTTTTCTATCTTTATGGATAACCCAAATTTCATGCCTATCTATCAATATCCTGCACCCATGAACCAAAGCTTAGAGCCACCAGAACCCATGATTCTCACATCTAGCTATGAGCTACACCCATGTTTGGTTGCAATAGGTCAAAACAACCCTTTCCTACAGCCAAGGTCCTATCTTCTAATAAAAAAGATAATGAACCCAAGGTCCTATCTTCTAATCAAGAAGGTAATGAACCAAATGTCCTATGTTCTGATCAAGGAGATAATAAATTTTTTGGCTACACTAAGGGAATCTTTCAAGCGTCTTATAAATTTAGGTTTAGACCTAGTCTTACAAGACCCTGTTCTTCTTCAATATTTTTATACGGGTCTTGATAATATCGCCTTTGGAGGAGTTTTCCTTTCTTTATCCATTAGTGAAGCAAGGTTTGTCCTTATTAGTAGACACAATCCTCGCACTAGCCTTCATGATAAACTCCTAGAGGAAGAGAAGGAACCATCCCCCAAACTAGAAGATGAAGTTTTCATAGCCACATTATGAACATTCTAACTTCATGATTTGACTATCCATCCCAAACTAGTTGTACTCCAAAATCCTCTGAGGGAAGAAGAAATTCTACCCTTATAAATCCTTTCCAATGATCTTGGGAGGAGCATAAACTTCCCGCTTCATGAGAGACCTTTTAGTATATATAGTTTGAATCTTTTCAAGAAGGGATCTCTTTGAAAGTTTTTCAAATCTAATCCCTTTGAAGGACATTTAGAAAGACTTAAGGATGGCATGTCAAGTGATGCCATAGAAGGAGAGCAAAGCCATCTAGAATCTACTCCTATCTTCTCCCTTTCTATGCCCACATTAGATATGAAATTCGAACCCATCTTTAAACCCATCCTTGACCCCTATGAATCTTCCTATGCTCTTTCTCCTGAGCGATCCTAGAAATCCACTAAGACATCTAAAGCATAGGATTCATCAAGACCATAAGAAGGATTAAGAAGAGCAACATCAATGGCAAAAGAGCATTAAAAACTTATGTGCTATTTCCATTGAATGTGTAGGCGAGCCCTTATATGAGACCTACTCGAGAGGCAATACAAGGGAAATTTTGTACATTTATACCGAATCACCCTTGGAAGTTGAAAATGATGGAGACTTCAATGAACAAGGAAGCTACTTTATAAAAACCCTATCAAGTCCTTGCTCATATAAGAAATCTCCTGATCCACTTAGTCTCTCTAACATTGCCCCACACGAGATCTTCAACCCCCTTATGCTCCCTGTTTCTAAAGATTTTGAAAGGGTGGTTGAAGACATATATGTTTATCATAAACATTGCAGATCTCGTTGTGTTGAATCTTGAGATTAGTGCACATAAACTAGTGCTAGAGGGGAAACCACTTTGCCAATTCATATCTTGAAGGTTTCCCAAGGACAAGCTTAGTGTCCTAAAACAAGCACCGTTCAGACCATGACATGAGTATTCACCTTTCTGCTGCGCTGTCCTTGTGAAATGAGCATAGAGTTATAATTGTGAAAATATTCCTTCGGGTATTCTTGTCACTAACCATTCTAGGTTAGAGCAGAAAGATTGAAGGAACAACAAATGCAAGGTATGTCCAACCAATCATTATGCAACATTGAATTACATTCATCCAATCTTAATTTTTGCAAAATTCAAGCTTGGGGATAGCTTTGAATCTAGTTTTTTTAATAAACTAGGATCATGCCCGTGTGTTGCAACGGAAACAACATAATACCATAATAGTATAAGTTTGAGCTTGTATTATAATATTGCGAAAAGTTAATATGTTGAGTGTGACATTCGCAACAATCTATTTTGTGGCCAATTGTCACTATTATATATACAAGTCTACATGAACCATGGGGACAAAATAAGGAAAAATACATAATTACATGCTCCATGAGAAAGCACTGGAGAACAAACATGTACATGGAGTCTTGACACCTTTTCTTCCATGCAGATAATAAAATCTCAAAAAAATTTGCAAGCATCTCCATGTTTCAACAATCTTAGATGTTCTCGGATCTATTGAAAAAACAGAGCAAGAAAATAGTGCACAACAAACATTCAAATCGGTTATACGAATGAATATGGAAATTCAATTCAATTCCACAAACCTTGCTGGGTAAATTGGATTCACTTTATTATGCTGCCATTACCAAACAGATCAGACAAAATATTAGAGAGAATGCCAGGAAGCTTCATGCTATCATCTACTATAGTGTCATTGACACCACACTCCCTCATATCATATCCTCGATGCATGTGCTGTCATCTTTGATTTTTTTTTTGCATAGGAACTAAACAAACAAATGAGTAAATTAGTTCTTTACTGTTTAATGGACAATAACACCACTGAGAAAATAAATAAATCAACCCATACATGTAAAATTCACTGATACCAAAAGTAAAATGCGACTGGATACTGTGAATGTGAAAAGAACTGCTAATGTAAATTCAACATACCACCCCCAGGGTACTGTGTTTCTTTACTATGCTGAACAGAAAAGGATTAAATAGCTACCAATATATGTTTGGGGCTCTTGCATTTGTACCCCTATTTTATATCGGAATTGTGATTTTGCCCCTGTTTTTTTTACTTTGTGAATTTACCCCCGTGTTTTCAAAACGAAGCACCACGCCCCTATTCCGTCATCCTCCACTAACGGTGTTAAGTTTTACGAAAAGGAGAAATATGCCCATATGGTTTTGCCCTTGTTTTTTATGGCTATTTGTGATTTTACCCCTGATTTAGAGTATTACATTTATATTGTATTTTGACAAAATAATTAGATTTGGTCAAATATATTTGGCATCATGCCATCACCTTTGCAATTATTTCAAATCAGAATTAACATTGAAAAAGATTAAAAATTTTAGCAACATTTTGGCGTCACCTTTGCAATATTTTGATAGCATTATGCCAACAATATGAAGCTCGAAACAAAGTCATTGGAAGCAAAACCAGATTAGATGACTAAACTGTGTACTTGTCTACCTCCGAGCAGCAGAGAGTGCAAATTCGTGTCCTAATATTCTCAGCTCGCATGCATCTGAAGAATAGATCTTGTAGTGGTGAGATCACTATGAATCTCAGACTCAATACTACCACTGGATTTTGTTACACCATGTTTATTTGTTCTTTTCATGTGTATGGAGCTTTGGAAAAGTAAGGATTGCATCTTCAGCATTTGGTCGGTCTGTATATGTAGACAGTAGTCCAGAAAGAGAAATACCAATAAGATAAGAGAAAGCTAGAGATACTAACCAGATGTCCAGAGAATTTTTTAATCTTTTGTCGCTGGAAGTGTCAATGGTCCTCAGCTGGCCAACTGCTGTTGCTAACATATTCTCATGTCCGATCTTCACCCGTTGTAGGTGAATGGTGGTGGCTTGCCCACTAAGCTGCAAGATGATCTAAAAGAGTTAAACCTTGAAACTGAAAAATTCAATCGTAGGGCAAAGATCATGCAAAAAGTGCCAAAAAAAATTCCAACATTATTAAGTTGAGCCAATTGCTGGGACCAGCAATCTTGTTTTTTGAATTAAATGTGAATGGTGGCGGCTTGCTGACCGCTGTAAGATGAAGCACAAGAGTTAAACCTTAAAACTGAAAAATTCAATCATAGGGCAAAGATCATGCAAAAAACTTCAGCAAAAATAAAAATAAAAATATCCAACATTATTAAGTTGAGGCGATTGCTGGGGTACTAAGTTAGGTGAACAGGCCGATCAAACCTTTTTTTTTCTCTCGAACTTTGCTGGAACAGGTCAAGTAAACTTTGTGTGCTCTGATAGATTCACGGACTGATAGACGGTGAGGTTGGCGTCGACGGTGATGTGACACTGTCACGGTAGTCCTCCGATCCACACGCCGCTACACCGCGGCTCTCGGCACCTGCTCCGTCAGCCGCTTAATCAGGAGGTTCGAGGTTGTACGTGATCAGGCCAGAGTTCGTGTGGGAGGCCAGCGGAGGAAGCACGAATTAAAGCCTACCATGCGGGGCCGATAGATCGTGAAGGAAATTGACCATGCATGGGAAGAAAGATCACGGAGGGGATCGTGATGGACGATGTGATACACCGTGATTACCAAATCACCATGAGACGGGCAGGTGGCCGGGGTCGAGGGGCCGGGCGATGCGCGGGATCGAGGGGCCGGACGAGCAAGGCACGAGCGCGTGCGATGATCCTGATGGTACCTTTTGCATGACCGCATTCAATTAAATCTATCTTACACACCGTCAATCTCTGTGCCGCATTCAAATCAATTTTCCTTCTCTCGTTGACTTCGTCCTCCCTGAAAAAATGGAAGGCTATATCTCCTAAAATCACGGTGTCTGTTCTGATTGTAAAGGGCTGCATGATCGAGCGCCGCCATGTTCCTCTGTGCAGCCACCGTCCTTCCTTTCCTTGTGCGGCAGGCAATGTTTTTTCCTTCCTTCCGTGCGGTTTTCCTTCCTTCCCTTCTGTGCGTGATTTGCGGAGGTGGAGCGTGAAGCGCCGGGCGGAACTGCGGGGCTGGCGCTTTTTGCTTCTACCAGGCAGAGCGAAGCGGAGATCGCAGTTTCCCGAGAGAGAGATCGCGCTGACTGGAGGAGGGGAAGCCGGCATGCGCGGGACGAGCGGGGGAGACACCGAGCGGGGGTTATTCGCACGCCGGGAGAGGTTAGCGAGCGAGCGGGTGACTGCACGCCTGTGAACGATTCCCTTCTGAATTTTTTAGTTGTATAGAGATTTATTTGAAGATACAAATGTTGCACGTATTCTATACAAATTGAGTCAAACTACATGTGCATGGCCCAGGCCCAGGCCCAGGCCCAGGAATATGTGAGGGCGACGGGTCACCAAGCGGCGGCCTGTGCTGCGCGCTCGCAGCAGCAGCTGGTGGCTACGACAACTACATGCGCATGATGCAAGCGGCCATGGGCGTGGCTGCCGCTGCCGGCGCTCCTCCTCCTCCAACTCCACCTCCACCTCGTCATGCGGAGATGGTGGAGCCCGGCGGGGGGCCGGGAATAAAGCAACACTTGGCGCGGCCCGGTGCAGACGGCGGCGAACACGCTGCGCCAGCTCCTCCGAGCAGCAAGCAGCGCTTCACATTCTTGGGCTTCGTGGTGGCGCCGGGGCCACCTCCTCCTTCCTGCTGCGGCCGTGACCACCCTTTCGAGGTATGCACTGCTGCCACTGCACTGCACAGCATCAGAATGCATGCACTGTGTCTCCTAGCTCCGTCGGTGAGCCGAGGATGGATGGACCGGTCTCAGCTGAGAAATGATCGAGAAAACGGTAGTTGGGATAAAACTAAAGTTTAGATCACTTTTAGTTTACATGTTTGGATCTCTAGGTCTAAAGTTTAGGTGACTGAAGTTTAATTTAGGGTATCCAAACATGCCCTTAATATAAACGAGTCTTCCAGTAATAAGACAAATAATATATGCTCCCTTCGGTTTGCATATGTACTGATGTTTTGCACAACAGTCAACACGGTCTCTGAATCATAACTTGAACCACTATTTTCTAGTAGCATTAGAATATACATATGTTTAATATTTGATTTTGATTACATCTTGAATAAATATTTAAATTACCTCATTATTAAAGAAATAGTTAGCTTATCAAATGCTAACGAAGTGATGGTTTGCCCGTAGACGGCGGGCACGGCTCTCACCCACCGCAGCTCCGCAGAGGCACGCCGCCTCCTCCCACGCGGCCTCGAGACACCGCCGAGCAAGGCCGCCGCGGCCGTGGCCCAACAAGGCGGCGATCCATGGTCGTCGTCGGTGGGTTCCGAAGACGACGACGACGGCTGCTCGCTCTCGATGTCCCTAGTGCTGGACACAAGAAGCCGCAGCCGCGACGAGGTCCCCGATTGTTTTTGTTCAAGATGTAATCACTTCATGTAGCGGCTGGCCGTTTACGACATTCTTGTAACATAAACCTTCTCCAATCTTAATATAAGGATATGCACACTCGTGCGTATTTGAGGAAAAAAAAGACTAATAGTTGAATGGCACATGTTCCCTCTACAATGTCCCGATCGCATTTAGTGGTCAGAAATCGTTAACACGAACATAACAGGCGACTGCGATACAAGATACCCCTTGCCCCTTTGGACTCGAGCTATAAATATCCTTAACGTGTATACAGTGGAGTATATAGTGGAGATCACATATTAGATGGAAGACATGAAAACCAATTCAAACTATACTCCAACCACCGCAAAAAATTTCAAACGATGCATTTCCTTAGTGTGTTTATATATGTAGTTTGTTGAAAAAGATGCTATGGAAATCTAAACTAGAAAAAATGATACGAAAATTGGTCAAATAAGTTTTCACACTATACTTTTTATGTCATAGATGTTAGTGCTCTTTTGCATAAAATTGGTCTAAGTTAAAAAAAAATCTAGAAATCAGTTTATTCAGGCAGAGAGTATATAAGAAGGGCTTGGTCGGTGGAATAAAGCGGAAGTCTACTACCCCCACTTCTAATCATTGCCACCGGAATTTATAGTCTAATTTCAGTCACTACCACCGGATTAATAACGAGACAAAAAAAAGTGCAAAGCAGAAACTTTTATCACAATTTTTTGAGTTTGAACAAAATTTATTTCCTTCAAGTTTTCATACCATGTATTTTACAATGTGCACATAATTAAGTACAACGAGAAAAAGGAAGGAAAACAAATGCGTGCGAGTTATCTGTATCCGTACCTACACTATCACTGCCCGTAAAAGAAGTTGAGAGCTACGGCATCCTTATTCTCGGAGCTCTGGCACGAGCTCCAAAACTTTTGGCAAAAAAGAAGTGTACTGCTCCCTCCATCTGCGAAAGAATACAATTATAAGATTCGTACGCTAAAATAACTTAGGTTTGACCGAGTTTTTAATAAATAATATTAATATTTATGTCTCTAAACAAAATTTATTATAATAATATATTCTATAACTAATTTAACGGTATTTATTTTAAATCATAAGTGACAGTAGTTTTTCATATAAATTTATTTAAAGTTCAAACTGTTTGACTTATCAATACGAAGCATGTGCTACCTATAGCCTTGACACCGCCATGACGTGCGCCACCGGTTGCTCCTCGCGGCGACCGCCGACCGTCGTCGAGGAGGTCGTCGTCTTCCCCTTCGGCTTCTGCGCCGGTACGGTGGGCGCCAGCTTCCGTGCAGCCTCCCGGAGCTTGACCTTCTCAACCTTTCCGAGCGCGTTCCTAGGTAGCGCTCCGACGACCTCCACCTTCTTGGGAACCATGAAGCGCGCCATGCGCTTGCTGCAGAACGCGAGCACGTCGTCCTCACTGAGCTCGGCAGCGTTGTTCCTGGGCACGACAAAAGCGCACGGCGTCTCGCCCCAGCGGGGGTGCGGCATGGCCACCACCGCCGCGTCGGCCACAGCCGGGTGGAGGAACAGCACCTCCTCCACCTCCTTGCTGCAGATGTTCTCCCCGCCGCTGATGATCACGTCCTTGGACCGGTCCTTGATCTCGATGTATCCGTCCTGGTGCACGACGCCGACGTCGCCGGTGAGGAACCAGCCGCCCCTGAAGGCGCTGTCGTTCGCCTCCGGGTTGTTGAGGTAGCCCTTCATGACGCTGCTGCCCCGGAGGACGATCTCCCCGACGGTCTTGCCGTCGCGCGGCACGCTGACCATGGTGTCGGCGTTCTTGACGTCGGCGTCGGCGAGAGACAGGACGCTGACCCCCTGGCGCGCCTTGAGGCGTGCGCGCTCCGGGAGCGGGAGGCGGTCCCACTGGTCCTGCCACTCGCACGCGAGCGCGGGCCCCGTCGCCTCCGTGAGGCCGTAGGCGTGCGTGACCTTGAAGCCGATCCGCTCGACGCGCTCGAGCAGCGCGGCCGGCGGCGGCGCGCCGCCGGTGAGGACGTGGACGGGGGTTTCGAGCTGCCTTGTGGCGCCGTCGCCCTCGAGGAGGATGCTGAAGACGATGGGCGCGCAGCACATGTGGGTGACGCGGTGGCGCGCGATGGCGCGGTAGATGTCGGCGGGGTGCGCGTCGCGGATGCAGACGTTGACGCCGCCGCGCGCCGCCATGCCCCATGTGAAGGTCCAGCCGTTGCAGTGGAACATGGGGAGCGTCCAGAGGTAGACGGGCTCGGTGGCCACCCCCCACTGCAGCAGCAGGCTGGTGGTGCTCAGGTACGCCCCGCGGTGGCTGTAGACGACGCCCTTGGGCTCGGACGTGGTGCCGGAGGTGTAGTTGAGCGTGACGGCGTCCCACTCGTCTTGGAGCGGCGGGAGCTCCGAGTCGGGGTCGCCGTGCGCGACCAGCGCCTCGTACTCGAGCTCCCCGAGGCGGGCCCCCGTGGGCGAGTCAATGTCGTCGATGACGACGAGCGGGACGACGTGTGTGCCGTCGGCGGCGAGGAGGTGGAGCGCGTCGCTGGCGAGGCGCACGTAGTCGTAGTCGACGAAGAAGAGCTTTGCACCGGAGTGGCGCAGGATGGTGGCGACGGCGCCGGCGTCGAGGCGCGTGTTGATGGTGTTGAGCACGGCGCCGGCCATGGGCACGGCGAAGTGCATCTCGTACATGGCCGGCACGTTGGGCGCGAGCACGGAGACGACGTCGCCCCTGCGGACGCCGAGGGACAGGAGCGCGGACGCGAGGCGGCGGCAGCGGTGGTACGTCTGGCGCCAGGTGAAGCGGACGCGCCCGTAGATGACGGACGCGCGGTCGCCGTAGACGGCATTGGCGCGCGGCAGGAACCCCACGGGGCTCAGCGGCACGTAGTTGGCCGGGCGCTTGGGGAGCTGGTCCATGGCTAGCTTGTCGCTCGCTCGCTGCTCAGCGTGCAGCCGTGCAAGGAGGAGGACGAGGGGAGATGGAGGCCGTGTGTGCGTGTCGTGACTGCTGAGGCGAGGTGAGAGGTGGTGAGGGGAGGGAGCTGCTGGCACGGCCGTGGCGGATGCCGGATGGGTGGTTTATATAGGCCGGCCCGCGGGCAGTGCGAGGCGCGTTGGAAGGGGGGCCCAGCTCTGCTGCCGCTACGGCAGCTGAGAGACCTGCAAGCACACGGTTGTCTGTGTGGGAGAAAACGGAGATTTCCGGGGGGCGGGTATTGGATTGGCTTCCCCTGCAAATGGCAGAGGAGACGGCAAATCGACGTGCCCTGGCCTGTCAAGAGCTTGTGGCCAGCGGGCGCCCATCGATCTTCGGCCGTTGAATTAGAGCCACGCGATTGGTTTCGTGTGCGGCCGGTACCTTGCTACTTACTAGATAGTGCTGGTACACTGGATGCTAAGCTTTGCTTTCTATGGATTGCATGGAAGCTTATATGTTGCGAAGAGCTTATTTGTTTTTTTTTTTGCGAAGAGCTATTTTTTTTTTGTCAACGAAGCTTATAAGAATTGGTTGCAGTGGCAGAGCTTAGCTCAAAATTCAGCGGGGGGCGGACAACAAAATTCGATGGACTATATAGGAAGGAAAGAGTTAACCATTTTCAAGCTAATTAATAAATAATTCATGGGCTCATGGCCACGCTGGGTTTCAAAAAATGTCCGTCCATGGTCCCCTCTCTTGGATCTCCTCGTTCTCCAATCATCGGTCCTCCCACGGGCGGAGCTACGTTGCTGACTGTGGGTGCAGCCGCACCCACATGGAACTCAGAAATCAACGCTTACCTCTAAACTTTCACCTCTTTTGCACCCCCCAAGAGCGGGGCCATGCACCCATGCCAATCAAACAAAGTCCATTAGCTAGTTAACCAGCCCGACACACTATTAGTATTCCACCAAAAAACATAATACTAGTAGCTCATTGCGCCACCAATCATCAGGAAAATTGTAAATGGGAACACAATAGGAGTACAAGAGACAACACTACAGCAGCAGAGCGCCAAAAAAATCTACTGCCTTTGCTAGCCAGCGCATTGGCAAGCTACGGCCACCGCCCAGCGACTGTCCACCTCGGCAAGATGACAGCTCGTCTCCAGTCTCCAACTCTCCATCATTCCGTCAAACCGTGAATCCTTGTTCGTGTTGCTTTACTAGTGTCCTTAACGTTGGTAACAAATAAAAGCAAGGTAAGGAAACTAAAAGATTACCACTTTATATTTAATTATTGGTTCTAAAAGTGTGTTCATTGCACACAATTAAGTAACATTATTTCTCAAACATCGTACATTCAATTTCTGTATGAATCTAGTCATGTCGGTATTTTTATGTCTGTACATCATCAAAAAAAAATTGTTGTTTTTTTTGACGAAAATATTTTGCTGTCAATAGACTAATTTTTATACTTTTTTCATCAACATCGTTAGTATACTAATTTTTGTATAGGTTTTTTTGTCGATAGATTAATTCGTTAAAACAGTAGTATATGAATGTATATGGCATGAAGAAAGTGCCGCACCCCCTTAATTTTTCTCTAGCTCCGCCCCTGGGTCCTCCAACCCTTGAGGCTTCCTCCCCTCCAGAGGCATAGGTGGAAGGCGATAGGATCCTGGATGAACTCCATAGAAGATGTACATCACGGTTTTCATCTGTCATCTTGACTTAGTGCTTTACAGTCGCTCGTGGAATGGAGTTCTTTGGAGTTCGGCCTGTTGGTGGTGCATTGTTTGGCGATCATCGACATATCTCTGTCATGGGAGTTGTAGTTTAGTTGCTTCCCCTTTTGGCCATTGGTGCCGGTTGTTCTCGTGTGGCGTGTTTGTTGTTCTCTTTCTCGCTTTCTTGCTTTGTAACTCTGGGTTTTGACCCAACGTTGTAACTATCATCACTGGGTTTTACCAGAATCTGTGGTAATGAAATTCAGGTGGGGATAGTTCATCCACCCCGGTGACCTTTCAAAAAAGAGAATCTCCGCCCTTACGTAGTTGGCCGGGCGCTTGGGGAGCTGGTCCATCTCGCTGCTCAGCGTGCTGCCGTGCAAGGAAGAGGAGGGGTGATGGAGGATGTGTGTGGTGACCGCTGATGCGAGGTGAGAGGTGGTGAGGCGAGTGAGCTGCTGGCACGGCCGTGGCCGATCAGTGGTTTATATAGGCGGCCTGGCAGTGCGAGGTGCGTTGGAAGGAGGGCTGGCCCCAGCGCTCCTGCCTCCTAGAGTACAGTTGAAAGACCTGCTGCAGTGGCTTGTCTGTCTGGGAGAAAACGGAGATTTCCGGGGGCGCGGGGAGGCCCACTACAAGGAAAATGAAGTGAAAAAACGTGGCGCCTTGACTGTTATAAAACATGTTGCCAGCGGTTAGGATCTTTTTCTCTTCATCTCACATGATCAACACAGTAGATAAAAGTAGAGAATAAATAGATATAAAATAGGTAGACTGTTATTTATTCCTCTGAATATTGGTGATTACAACGTAGAACTCCCATGTATATATAGTCCTGCCAAGGTCTAAGAGTTTGGTAAAAATCCACATACAAACGGACTAGGATTAGTATTCCTCCTTCTCTTTTCCTTCTAGGATAGAGTCTATGTTTTACAACACTCTCCCTTGGGCGATTACCACGATATGCACATGCCTCATTAAAAACTCCATTTGAAAATCCAGTGGGAAAAATGGTTCTTGGAGAAAAGAGTACATCACATTCGTTAATTGCATTGCACATGTTGTCTCATTAAAAACCTTGTGTGAGAAACCTTCAAGTAAAAACTCACATAGAGAAAAGAGTACAACTTTTAACCTTCTTGGTCATGTATTGTTCAAGATATTCTATTCTTCATGAATAGATATTGATCTTCATGATCTATGTGTAAACTTCAATGTTTTAGCAAATATGACATACTTGATCTTTATAATTCTAATGGTTTTAATTACTTTCAAGGTAGATTCAAGCAAATTGCTCCCCCTCATAAAGCCATCATTTGAACATCATTGTTCAAACCACACTTTTTATAAGTGTGTGCTTAATAATGGTATGCACCCCCACAATGCTATATCTTTCAAAATGTTGGCTCGCAATTCTTCTATGAATTATAAAATGAGTAAACAAGAGCAATATGCTTCATGCATAAATAACCACTTATTAGTTGTGCAAAACAAATAAAATTTATCCTTCAGGATAATAAATCCTTTCAGAGGATTATGGGGATAAATAAGTTACAATATTTAATATCTTCTAGATAGTGTATCAAACTCATGCTAGAGTTTGAATACTTATAATTCTTCTTTAGTGGATTTTTAAATTATATGTTCTATAAATCTTTGGGATTTTGATTGTACCTCTAAATAATAAATCTAGTCTCACATTTGGCTTTTAGAGGATAATTCAATTCTCAAAATCACCCATTTTCTTATACCTTCTATGGTATTTAGATGATATCACCAAATATGCACTTTCTGAGTGTTCTTATGACACCTTTATGGTGTTTAGGATTCCTCATTTTCTTTCTCTCGGGTCTATATTCACTTCAGGGATTAATGGTGTTAATTCAAGAATCGATTGGTAAATCCTTCATGGATTTAATTCCTTCAAGGATGTTCTCATTTTCAGTGAATAACATCTCTCTTATGAGATATATTCTCTACTTCATGAGAGATTATTATATGATATACACAATGAGATAGTGTTATTCACTAAATGTCATTCGATGACTATTCCTTCTAGAACATGCTCTTCTTGAGACTTTAATAGTCATTTAGAAATATATTATACCTTAGATATCTTAATACTTCGTATGAGATTTCATTTCCACATGTTGCGATTTATATTCTTCAGGAACTATATTGATTTTAATAATCCACTTATTAACTGCATATTTCCTATTCATTGATTTCATTTGTCAGAGATATAACATAACATTTAATTCTTCTTAGTAGGAGATTCAATCTCAATTGCTTTCTTTATTGGACCGATATAATCGTTGCAAGCGACTTTGCCATGGACTTTGTTTTTCAGATCTGGGTTCTCATAAGAGAAACATTTGCAATTATAGAGGTAGTGTTGTCGATAACTATTATTTTCTCCCAATATTCTCATAATATGATATTATTTCGTCTCTTTGTTATTTCCAAAACAAGAGATGATTTGTTCTTTTGCATACCCAATACTAATGATGTGCGCGCATAGTGTGTTGGATTTTATCTTCATGATGATTGTTGGTATTTATTAACTTGTGACTTGTTTTTAGTAGCCACCTATTATATGCCTACATCTCTTAGCATTACTTGTACTAGGTTGTCATCCCTAATGATGGTGCCAGAGATGTTTGTCGGTACCACTTAGTATTGCTACTAAGCAGCTCTTTATTATTTCATTGACTAGTAAGAATAAAGATATGGATGAAAGAGAATCTACAAGCGCACAAATAATTATACCATTATAGCACTTCACCTGAGAGTATTTCTGGTATCGTTATTTATATTTTACCACAGGGAAGGTCTAGCATGGACATGTATTGATAACTTATACTATTGATGGAGAAGTAAACCACAACCAATGTTCTACTCATAACAGGGGTAAATCATAGGATAAGAGATATGTATGATAAGTATTGATCAAGTATGATAAATCACTCAGAGTACTCCATTCTATGGTAATAGCATGGTCAGGTAGAATATTAGAGGAATAATTCCTAAGTCATTCTTAATTACAAGTTAAGGCATACATTTGTCACACCTATTTTTAGGACCAAATGGAATGCATAATCTTATGTGCACCTAGAGATCAATCACACATAAGCTGACAAATTAAAAGAGAGTATCATCACAAATGTTATTACATCATGATTATTATCACATAGTCTTTACACAAATATAGCGGGAAATAAAAAGATTAATCTCTCGTGGTAGCTCCAAGCACAGACACATTGACTGGTTGACTGCAAGTCTAGTAATCTTTAGGGAAGTAGGAGTAGTAGTCACTATTTGCACCATCTGTTACCCATCCGGGATTTTTATCCAAGTAAGAAAAATAAACATGCGTAAGTACATCTCGTACTTAACAAGTGTAACATGGGGTTCATGAGGCTCAAAGGCATGATATTGGTTTAACAGCATGTAGCTTTTAGTTGGCACAATTTTAGCATATTTATATCATCAATGTGTCTCGACTTGCCATAAACATATGATCAATGTAAAATGAATAACAAATAGCAAAAACTTATTCAACATTAGTGAACAACTATTACATAAGGGTCCAAGGCCACTCGTGACTGTGAGCACGACTGTTATAACAGTTTTACACTCTGCAGAGGTTGTACACTTTCACTGTGAGTCGTGTTGCCCATATGCCCGGGTTAATTACTCCCAAAACACTTCCAAGGTGAGCAGGCAAGGAAACACTATGAAGTCTTTCAAAGGTTTGTTTAACAAGTTAGGGCTATTAGATTCACTCGGCAAATAGATGTAGAGCCCCCTTCCATATGGCACAATGACACGCAGCCTATACACATAAGGACTGAGGCCACACTATACCCGATTCGTCGAGCCATTCTTACACCAAAAAGGTTACCACTAACAAGCTAGAAAAGGTCCTTCTATATGACTAAAGCCAGAGCCATATAGCCCTCATAGTTGTACTGTAAGTCCCGGATGTTCGCTTATAGATGAGTCCTTAGAGAGAGCAACTGGAGCACCAAAAGATAGTCCAATGCTCTAGCCCCCTTTTTGCATGTTACTAAAAAGTCATTTTTTAATGTTTATTGCATATTCCATTAGTCAAATTACATGATCATAGTTCATGTTAAGCACTAGGAAAGCTACTCAATGCAATATAATAGGTGCCAAGGTAAGGGATCAAAACTAAGTCATCCTTATCAAGGGAATACATGCATAATGATTACATTTGCTTATTGTGAATAGGACAACAAGGACAATCCCATGCTATACTTGCCTTGATCAAACTAGTCCTGATGATCTTGCTCGAAGAAAAACTCTTGGTCACCAACGAATTGCTCACCGTCTATACTCGATCAACAATAGCAACAACATTTATCCAAAAGCAATCATGCAAAACAAATAAGACTATAATTAGAACAGTACACCAACAGTAATAAAATAAGATAAAAAGTCTTAAAAACGGATCTACAACTCGCTAGGATCACACAGACGCGAAGATCACGAAAAACAGAGCTAAAACGACAAAGTTATGAATTTACTAAGATTTCCTACAGATAAATAATTACTTTAATACAAACTCAAAATTAAAATGTTACCAACCTACTATACAGTAACACTATCATGTAGAGCTCGTGAATACGAACCTAACGCAATTTGAACGGGTCAAATCGGAGTTAAAATGAGCATTTTATGGCTAAAACAAAATTAGTGACAATCTTGTAAATAGAGAAAAATGTATTTGAATTAATTAAAACGAATCTACGTTTTCGGAAGGAGAAAATGTATTTACGGAATACATTTTGGACTGCAGGTTATAATCAACGAAACCGTAGGGACGCTTTATCAAAATTCACAGGCGAAACGGTATCTTCTAACCTGGACGGTCGATCCAAGATCGGACGGCCCACGATCACTGCTGTTTGCGACGACGGGGAAGGACCGCCGGCGGCGAGCAAACGCGGCGGCACCATGATCGGAAAACACGATACCTCGCTTTCGGGCATCATTCATCAAACGGAAAGCATGGGGAGGAAGAGCGGGACTTGGCGAGCTCACCTAGGGCCAAAGTGGAGTCGAGAATAGTCCTAGTGCGAACCACGGCTAGAGATAGCGGGCGGCTAGGGCTGCGTCTCAGGTGCGGCCGCCTCGGGGCGACGGTGACTGCGATTTGCGGAGCAATATGGAGCAGAGGGTGCGCGAGCTTGGATTAAATAGCCCGGATGTCACACCCATTTAAAGATCAAATAGAATGCATACTCTTATGTGTGCCCAGAGATCAATCACATATAAGTTAACAAATTATAATGGAAGTATCATCATAAATGTTATTACATCACGATATTTAACACATAGTCTTTACACAAATATAGCGGAAGTAAAAACATAAATCTCTGGTGGTAGCTCCAATCACAGGCACATTGACTGGTTGACTGCAAGTCTAGTAATCTTCAGGGAAGTAGGAGTAGTAGTCACTATTAGCACCATCTGTTACCCATCCGGGATTTTTATCCAAGTAAGAAAAATAAACAAGCGTAAGTACATCTCGTACTCATCAAGTGTAACATGGGGTTCATGAGGCTCAAAGGCATAACATTGGTTTATCAGCATGTAGCTTTTAGTTAGCATAATTTTAGCATATCAATAGCATCAAGATGTCTCAATGTAAACAATAAACATATGATCCATGTGAAATGATTGATGAATAGCAAAAACATAACCATTAATAATTATCAACTATTTCATAAGGGTCCAAGGCCACTCGTGACCGTGAGCACGGCTGTTATAACAGTTTTACACTCTGCAGAGGTTGTACACTTTCACTGTGAGTCGTGTTGCCCATATGCCCGGGTTAATTACTCCCAAAACACTCCCAAGGTGAGCAGGCAGGGAAACACTATGAAGTCTTTCGAAGGTTCGTCTAACATGTTAGGGCCATTAGATTCACTCAGCAAACAGATGTAAAGCCCCCTTCCAAATGACACAATAACACACAGCCTATACACATAAGGACAGAGGCCGCACTATACCCGATTCGTCAAGCCATTCTTACGCCAAAAAGGTTACCACTAACAAGCTAAAAAAGGTCCTTCTATATGACTAAAGCCAGAGCCATATAGCCCCCACAGTTGTACTGTAAATCCCGGATGTTCGCTTATAGATGAGTCCTTATGGAGAGTAACTAGAGCATCAAAAATAACCCCATGCTCTAATCCCCTTTAAACATTAATCAAAATCATCTTTTAATGTTGGTTGCATATTCCATTAATCAATTTACATGATCATAGTCTATGTTTAAGCACTAGCCATACTACTCAATGCAATATAATGGGTATCAAGGTATAAGATCAACACTAAGTCATCCTTAACAAGGGAATAGATGCATAATGATATTATTGGCATATTGTGAATAGGACAACAAGGATAATCCCATACTATACTTGTCTTGCTCAAACTGGTCCTGAAGATCTTGCTCGTAGAAAGACTCTTGATCCCCAACGAATTGCTCACCGTCTATACTCGATCAACAACAGCAACAACATACATCCAGAGGCAATCATACATAAACAAACAAGACTATAATTAGAACAGTACACCAACAGTAAGAAAATAATATAAAAAGTCTTTAAAACGAATCTACAACTCGCTAGGATCACAGATACGCAAAGATCACGAAAAACGGAGATAAAACGACGAAGTTATGAATTTATGAAGATTTCCTATAGAAAAATAAATACTTTAGTGTAAACTCAAAAATAAATTATCTCAAACCTACTATACAGTACTACCAACATGTAGAGCTCGCAAATATGAACCTAACGCAATTTGAACGGGTCAAATCAGAGTTAAAACGGAGATTCTACGCACAAATTAACATAATGGCAATTCTGTAAATAAGTGAAAACGTATTTTCTGAAGTTACGCGATCAAAATACGCTTTACGGAAAAGAAAACGTAAACTGAGAATGTGCTTTGGACTGCGGGTTAAGAACTTAAAAACTTCAGGGGCTCTTTAGCAAAAGTTCCAGGCGAACCGGTATCGTGGAGTTTTGGCCGTTAGATTTAAAATAAACGGCTCAGATTGGATCGGGGAGGGAGCCGGCGGCGCTCCGGCCGGCAACAGTCCCGACGGTGACCTCCCGCAGCAGCGCCATGGCCGGAGTGGCCTAACTCGCGCTACGGTGGATGAAATCGCGAACGGAGAGCACCTACAGGTAGATAACTTCAACGCGATCTCACCTAGGGCAAAACCGTGGCCGAGGACGAAGCGAGGAACGCGTGTGGCTCGGAGAGGTGGATGGTGGCGACGAGATATGGCTCATAGCTCGTGGTGACGTCTCGGGAGCTCGGTTGATGCTGCGAAAGGGTTGGATGGATGCGGAAGGGGTGCGGCATCCCGTTTTTATAACCCGCGGATGCTCTAAACAAGGAAGGAGGAGATATGGTTGACGGATTCGATCGGTGGAAGCAAAGGAAAGAAATCTGAGCCAGCGTGGGGAGCAAGAAGGCGACCTGACACGTGGGCCCGCGGTGTCAGTGTCAGAGAGGGAAAGGAAGGCGCACGCTCGCGCGAGCCAGGCCGCTGGCTGGGCTCGGCCCAAGCGGGAAGCGGGGCGCGGGAGGGAAACGGCGGGCCGCGCGCTGGGCAGGCCGAGGCAGGCTGAGCTGGGCCGAAATCTGAGAAGAGAAGAAATAAACCTTTTCTTTTTCTTTTCCAGTTTTTCAAAACCATTTTCGAAATCCATTTTGAATTTAATTCAAACCACTCAATACAAAATTTCAAATGCAGCAGCATGAATGCTCAATCATGTTTCTACCCTTATATTTGATTGTAAATTTATAAAAATTATTATTATTCTAAGTTTGCATGCCCACAAAAATACATAAAAATCATATTTTTTCTATTTTTAATTCTTTCAAAATTTTAGGGTGTTACACCGGAGGTGCTGCAACTAAGGAAAGAAGGGATTGAGGGGATGGATTCGATCAGTAGCAAACAAGGAAGGTGACTTCGGTGTCGGCTTGAGGAAGGAGGCAGCTCTGACATGTGAGCCCGCGGTGTCAGCGAGAGATAGAGAGGAGAGAGAGAAAATGGCCGCTCGCGCGCGATGACGGGCCTACGGCGGCTCGGCCCAAGGCGGGGCGGAGAAATGGGCCGCGCGCTATCCACGGCTCGGGAAGGCCGAGCGGCCGACCAAGAGGAGGCGGGGAAGAAAGCGGGAGGCAGCTGGGCCAATGGGCCAAAAGCCAAGAATGAAATGGAAATGTTTTCTTTTTCTTTTTCCAGATTTTCCAAGAAATTTCAAATAGATTTTGAATTTATCTTTTGAATTTGAATCAAACCACTCCATACAAAAATTCCAATGTAGCAGCATGAGTGCACAATCATGTAGCTAGCCTTATAGTTGATTTTAAATTAATAAAATTTATTATTTTCCTAAGTTTGTATGCTCACAAAAAATGCATAATAAATAATATTCACCTATTTGAATTGATGCAAATTTTTAGGGTGTTACAACATTGATTAGTGCAATTACACCTTGTAATCAATGCTAAGATCATCTTCATATCTACACATAAAGAATGCTACTAAGGGAGATTAAGAACAGAGCTTGCTTTTTCTTCGTAACTTTGTCCTACATGCTACCTACATCGGGGAGTGGGCTTCAAATGACTCAACGGGAGTGTCACATCCGCGATCTACCACCAGACCCGGAATATAGGGTGTATCCGTAGGTAAGCAACGTATAAGCACCACGCTTACAGAATGTCAACCACCCACCCATGGATCCTTAGGGTGAGCGCTATACGAACATATGCATGAATATGATGGTAATCCAACTATCCAAGTATATAATCAAAGTAGGCGATGAACATTATAATGAAGAACATGAATAAGATGAATACTAAGATTGTCATAACAATTGTAGCAAGCATATAAAAGTAATGGAGATACAAAAGAGAGGGGGTACAAAGATTATACCAAACCACGCTCTTGACAAGATCGAGAATCCAAGCGAAGCCTGCTTGTCTCTCTCTAAACCTAGCCTAACTAGTTATGCCCTAGAATATGGTAGAGCTCTAAGGATGATTAGGGTTTCTGTCTTATCAAATGATTTGATGCCTCAGGGGGCAGGGCCTGGTATATATAGCCCAGAGCGTCTAATGTGAGCCCTTGGATCAAACTGACTTAAGGAACAACGGAGATACAACCTAGGAGGCAGTGGGAAATTGACGTAGCAATGGGGAGGCTGACAGGTGGGCTAGGGGGTCAGGTGGCCTGCAGGTGGGGCTGGGCGGCCCCACATGGCAGTGCCTCGTGCCCCGTCTCGGTGGAGTCTCCTGGAGTCTTCTAGAGTCTTCCCGCATAGTTCCCGCGGTGGAATTCCGTGATTTCCTATGACATGTAGGTCCCCCTTGACGGTTTTCTGGATATACCTTACAAAAATCACAGATTCACCAAAACTCATGGAATTTGTTAATTTAAACCCTAAACCTTTATTGGTGATCTCAATTGTGCCCTTATACATGTTTCTTTGATGGTTTATAATGGTTGTTAACTAACGTCAACAATGATCCTCTTCATGAGGTACTTAACCTTCTTCATGAAGTGTTCTCTTCATGAGAATGAGGGAGTTTGTATTTATTTTCATTTAAAAGTACATACTAAACTAAAATCCATAAGCGTCCCCGTAGATTTTAGGTTGATAGTATACAATATTTAGTTTACTATTAGTAAACACAACTTCTGGTTTATAACTTTAGGTTATTCCTCTCATTTTTTAAAATATCTGACATATGCTCTTCTTCATGCTTCACAAGAGCATTAGTCAAACTATTGTTTGATTTAGTACATGATACTATCCTCGCTTCAGGCTTCAAGGAATGTTTTTCTCTTAAGATCATTTTCCTTCTGTGGAAATAATATTTGACATTCAAAATAGGCTTTTTCACTCCCCCTAATGCCAATATTAGATCTTTTAGCATACTACAAAAGATATCCCCTATCATGGGCTTAAAATAATTCAAATTCATGTATCTCTAACTACAAGTGGTGGCCCATTCATGTATGCTATGATGGAGTTTTATGGGAAATATTCATGCACATATTTATTCATGGGGGTTATCATTCATTAAATGCAGCAAGCTAAAATACATAAAGTGCACTTAAGAATGTTCAGTATTCCTACAAACTCAGGGATGTTTTTCCCCTGATTTGCACATATCATAGTTTAGAAGACTATTTCATTGTCTAGCTTCTTTATTGTTTAGCAAAAAAATCGATCCAATTACTCATACATAAAAAATAGACCATATACTTCAAAAGTATAGAATACGCAACATTCAAACTCACATGGAATTTCTTCTAGATTTTCTAATTGCCATTAATGTAAAATTCCCTAAATATCTTTTCTTTATAAATCTCAAATCATCATTAAGTGTTTTATCTATTAACTCAATTTCTACTATAATTCAGCCCATTCAAATGAGTCACTTCTCCATTTAGCCAATTTCAGATTGGTCCTTTTAAATTAACCAACTCCCCGTGATCTTAGGCTACTGGGCCCTAGGCCAATGTATTGCTTATGCATGTGATGCATTGAAAGCAAGATATTCCTTAGTTCAACGAGAACTATATAGACATAGCATACTAGCTAGCTAATGTAATTATGAGGGAAGTACAAAGGTAGCTACTAGCTACATATGTATCTGCTATACTAATATTCATGCAGGAGTGGAGATAGTTGGAGCTCGACGAGAGCACAACATAGTGATACATATTCATGTGTAATTAACGTGGAATGTTGGTATTCAATCCAACGTAATAGATAACAACAAAATACAAAGCTATAAGCTTGCTTGCAATTCGTGTAATGTAGAGAAAGTAAACTCGGCTGGATGGAATGCGGCTAGGACTTCAAGTCCTAATACATATACTTAAAGATAGATTTAGGAAGGCTATACCTATTAAATATATATTACCCGAATTTTTTTATGTCTTTATCCAAAATTCCTCCCCTTTTCATGCCATAGTTACTTCAAGTAGTAATATGCTGCATGCATCATCTATGAATAATCATTTCTAATGTTCCATATAATTCAATCATACTTGTGGTATTCATTGGTTCTGACATAAAATTTACATATCAAGTGTACTATTCAATGTACAACAACATATTTAGGATAAGACTTAAACTTCTAATTTCTAGGCTGAAGTATTAAAATCTTAGTTCATGGATTATACTATTTCTTGACTAAATTGATCCTTCTAAGATTAGTTAATATGCTAGTGTAGTCCAATTGTTCATGTGCTTCTAGAAATTCAGTTTCCTTTCTACCTACATGGTAGTAGTGCACAAAGAACTATAACCTTGATGGTTAATTGAGGCTTCTTTGTGGACAAATCAATGCAAAATTTGTTTAGGTAGGCAATAGACAATTGTTTATATGTAACACCCTAAAAATTTGAAAAGAAGAAAAATAGGAAAATATGATTTTTGTATATTTTTGTGAGCATGCCAATTTAGAATAAGAATAATTTTTATAAATTTAAAATCAAATATAAGTGTAGAAACATGATTGAGCATTTATGCTGCTGCATTTGAAGTTTTGTATTGAGTGGTTTAAATCAAATTCAAATTTGATATGAAAATCTTTTGAAAATTTGCTTTGAAAAATTGGAAAAAGAAAAAGAGAAGAGACTTCATTTCATCTGGTTTTCGGCCCGTCTCGGCGTGCCTTGGCCGCGGCCCGCTCACTCCCGCACCCCGCTCCCGCGTGGGCCGAGCCCAGGCGCGGCCTGCCGGCCCAACTCGCGCGCACAGTCGCTCTGAGCCGCTAACACGAGGGGCCCGCTTGTCAGTGTCTCCTTCCACCTTCCTTTCTTCTTCCTCCCGACGTCGGCCGGATTCTCCTTCCTTCTTCCACCGATCCGAATCGATCTCTCAATCTCTCTCTTTCCTTTCTTGAGGCCGCCTTCGGGCTATAAAAACAGGACCCCCGCACTATTCCGCCCCATCCCATCCCTTTTGGAGCTGCCAAAACCATCTAGCCTCGCCACCGTCGAAGCTCCGCCTCCACCGCCGCCTTGCCGAGCTAGCCGCCGCCCTCCGGTTGCTCTCCAGCTTTGTTCTCGCGCGGGGTAAGGTCGCGATGATGCGCTCTTTCTTTTGGTGCTTTCGGTTTGGCGATTGGTGCTCGGGATGGTCCTCTTCGCAAGCTCCGGCGAGCTCGGGCTTCATCCGGCCATGGCGCCGCCGTCGGAATCACTGTGGCCGCCGGCTCTCTCTTTCTCTCTCTCCCCGATTCAATCTCGTCCGTTCATTTTGAATCGGACGGATCTTATTTAATGGTACCGGTTCGCTGGTAATCTTGCAAAAGAGCCCCTGAGGTTTTTGAGTTTGTAACCCGCGGTCCAAAACGTAAAACGGAAAAATACGCTTTGATTAGTTGAAAACGTAATTCGTTTCGGAAAAAGAAAAATACGTTTTCTGATATTTACAGTTTTGCCACTGATCTTGTTTTAGTCGTAGAATCTCCGTTTTAACTCCCATTTGATCCATTCAAATTGCGTTAGATTCGTATTTGCGAGCTCTACATGATGATAGAACTGTACAGTAGGTTTGTGAAAATTTAATTTTCGAGTTTATATTAAAGTAATTATTTATCTATAGGAAATCTTAGAAAATTCATAACTTTCACGTTTTAAATCCAAATTTCATGATCTTTACGTCTATGTGATCGTAGTAACGTGTAGAAGAGTTTTACAAACTTTTTATACTGTTAGTGCTACTGTTGGTTAGGTTTTCTACCTTTAAGATTCGATGTTAGATTTAATCTATTATTTTACTAAAGAAAATCTCGTTTAATTCATAACTTATTTGTTTTAATTCCGAATTAGTCCGTTCAAATTGCAATGGATTTATAACAATATGAACTACATAATAGTATTAATGTTTTCTTTATCAAAATCTCTAGAATTTCATAGTTTAGATCTAACTTGATTAATAATTGTGTAACTAGATTTATAAATAAAATATTATTGATTTCTCCTTTAGTTTTCTAAATTTAAATGTAGTTTAGCCTAAGTCATTTTTGAGTATCTATAAAAAGTATTTTATCCTATATATATGATTTTATATAGTTAAAACAAATGAGATCTATAATTTTCCGTTTTATACAACAAAATCTTTCGGTAGTCGTTTCTTTTACCGTAGCTCCGATTAGCGTGTTTTTCGCGCCTGTGTGTTCGTAGCAATGCGTAGAACATCTTTAAAACCTGTTCACATATTGTTTCATATGTTTGGTGTACTGTTCTAATTATTATTCATTGTTTGCTTCGTGTATGATTGCTCGATGTGTGTGTGGTGATTTATTGATCAAGTCCAGTCGGTGAGATTTACGTGGAGATTCAAGAAGCAATTAATTGAAGATTTGGATCAGAAGAAGAATCTTGATTTAAGGCAAGTATAGCATGGGATTAAACTTGTTTCCTATTCACCTTTAATACACTTAATTCATGTGCATGTGTCTACCTTGTTACCACTAAGGATATCCTAGTTTTTGTATCTTGTACCTTGACACCCATGGGACATTGCATTGGGTAGTATTATGCTAGTGCTCAAGATAAATAACCATGATCTGTAACTTGATTAATGGTATATGCAATAAACGTTTAAAAGATGCTTTATAGCAACATGACTCAAGGGGGCTAGAGCATTGGGCTATCTTATGGTGCTCTAGTTTCTCTCCATAAGAACTTATCTGTAAGCGAACATCCGGGACTTACAGTACAACTGTGAGGGCTATATGGCTCTGGCTTTAGCTCAGTATGATGACCTTTTCTAGCTTGTTAGAGGTTACCCTTGTGGCGCAAATGGGGTAAAGCAGACTGTGGATCCCTGCGTGGTGTATCACACGGACTGACTTCTGAAACCTAGCGGCCCTAACTTGTTAGACGAACCTTTGAAAGGCTTCATAGTGTTTCCCTGCCTACTCACCTTGGGAGTGTTTTGGGGATTGGCCGCCCCGGGCATATGGGCAATCACGACTCACAGTGAAAGTGTACAACCTCTGCAGAGTGTAAAACTGTTATAACAGCCGTGCTCACTGTCACGAGTGGCCTTGGACCCTTACAGAATAAATGATGAACACTGATGATAATGATAATACTGATGTTATTGATGCTCACTAATGATTATTGTTTCTTGCTATACATTATTCTCGTTTACATGATCATGAGGTTATTTGGGTTTATGGTAAACTTGTTGCTACTCAAATGTTAAAAAGTTGACTCACTAAAAGCTATTGCAGTAAACCCGTGTCAAACCTTTTGAGCTTCATGAACCCCATGATATATTTGCTGAGTTCGACATGGACTCACTCTTGCTATTTCCCACATCTCAAGAAGGGTACCAGACTGTTAGATTCTGGAATTGTTAGGCTTGTGATCAACCAGTTAGTTTGTTCCTGGAGTGAAGTCTACACCCGGTGTTCGGAGTTGTCTTTCCGCTGTGTTGCTCTTTAAGGTATATTTTATACCATTGTGTTATGTATATTAAGCATTTGTTTCTTGATATTACACTTATCTGTGGCTATATGTGAGATTTGACTACTTTATTTCACATATAGTGTATATCTGGTTTTGTCCTTAAAACCGGGTGTGACAGAGTGGTATCGGAGCAATGCTGACTGTAGGACGCAAGCCTAGTTAGAACTGGACGTTTAGCATGTTTTCATTTTGCCTATTTCTTGCTTTCTCTTTAACTTTGTTATTTTCTCAAAGTTATGCTTAATTCTATCCCCGTTCTGTTATAAAAACCTTGTCTCTATTTTTGAACCTTTTCTCCTTGTCTATTAGACGGCTTGTGACGAGAAGACTTTGGACTTCAGAGGTTAAGAGGACTGAATTGTGTCGCTCTTGCTCACTTTTGACAAGAAGCTATTAGCAATGCAAAATCAAATATCAGAAGAAATGGCTCAACATGGAAATTCACAACAATGCTCATCTCAAGGTCAGACCAACATATCCAAGGGGCCAGAGAAGATACAAGTAGCAGAAGCTTGGAAGAATATGAAATCCAATAAAGATGTTGATAGTAAGGCACTTGGAGAGCAGGAACAATGTCACTGCTGTAAGCTTTATGGTTTTCCCTGTCTTCTAAATGAGTCTAATAAGGGGAAAGTCAAGGTGGATCCAAATTTTGCGATCAACATGGACAAGAAGAGAAAGGCAATCTCATTAGAACCACTTGTGGGAAGCAATCAGCAATCGAGTTATACTACATTGTCACATGCAGCTCCGATCCCTTGTCAAATAAATCCAAACCTTAAAGAGTTAGAAGCCTCTTCAGCTAAAACTACTCCCCATGAAGTAGTCATAGATGGGTGGACAATTACCTATAAGGAGTATCAACCCCGAAAGGCCAAACGAGCTAAGAAACAAGCCAAAGGGACGAAGGTGAACTTTTATGGCCAGCAAGATAGCAGCATACCAAACAATAGTTCTGTGGAGTATGAAATCACAAAAGATCCAGCTAAGAGAAAGTGTTATCATTGCCAGCAAGAAGGACATTATGTCAAATCTTGCCCGTAGAAGAATCAACAACAGCAAGACCCAGGACAGGATGTCCAAAAGGATCATGTGCAGGAAAATAAATTAAAGAAAAATTACATCCATGGAAGATTGAAACATGTGGATATTTCCACCATTCCTGGAGCTAAGGAGGTCGTGTTTGGATCAATTCCAGTAAGTTCAGGAAACGCCAATGTTTTGTTTGACCCCAGTGCCTCACATTCGTTCATATCTAGACAATATGTAAAAGATCATAACATACTTATGCTTCCAAGGGGGAAAACAGTTATGGTTGAAACTCCAAGAGGTGAAATAAAGGCAGACCGCGTATGCCCAAAAGTTAGTCTTGACATAAAGGGGGTAAATTTTAAGGCAAACCTCATTGTTTTGGAATTAATGGGCATTGATGTTATCCTGGGAATAGACTGGTTATCTACTTGTAAAAGAGTGATTGAGTATGCCCAATGTTCAGTGTTTCTAACTACACTTTCAGGAGAAAGGATTGAGTATGAGGGTATTAAATCTATACCTGAGGGATACCAGGTTGACCCATCTTAAGGTATGAGTTATAAGAATGGTAAAGAGGGATGCAGAGATTCAGATGTCAATATAGAGGACTCAGGAATGTAAGAGACTCTATCTACTCCGGATGTTGCTGCAATCATACCATGTTTAAGAAATAGGAGTTATGTCCCGTGTAATGAAACCGTTAGTAGCCAAGTTGAGTCGTCTTAATGTGTGGCTTATGAACTTTTAAGTGTTTAGTTGCTTTGTGCTTATGTTTATGCTTGAGTTGGAATTTTGTAATGAGTGGAATGATCTTGTGGGTTTTGTCCATGATTTCATTTAGTTTATATGTATAAGGTATAAGGATTAATGAAATAAATAGCTGGGTTTTGGTTATCTCCTGCTTTCTATATCTTGTCTTTTGGAGCAGCCTGTCTTTATCAACTTATATCTCTGTTCTTGAAAGACCAAAAATTATGAGAAAATTCTGGACAAGAGTAGACTTCAATATCTTTCTCTGAACACAAGAACCACCTCCAAAGCTATTTTGGTTTGGGAGATACAAAAAGCATAAGGCAATGTATCTGTGCTGTCATAAACCTGGAGCAGTTTCTAATAGGTACTGTTTTTGACCAAGTTAACTACAGAATCTGGAAGTATGTTCTATAAGAAAGTTGTAGAGAATTTTATAAGCTTTCCATCGGTGTAAACTACAGCTTCATTGGATTAACAGAATGAGAGTTACAGCTGTTTTACTGCACTGCTGATTTTCTGCTCGCGAGAAATTTCAGATTTCTTGTTCTTACCCATACACAAGAGTATCATTGGGATGTCAGAACACTTTTTAGCTCATCTAGAAAAGGGTTCAAGCTACCCTATTTAGTGTCTCTTATTTTAAGGGGGGTAGCCAATGTAAAGAAGGTTTATTAAGTTTGAACTCTTTATTTGGAAGTATTGGTTAGTCTCCATGATTGAGTTGTCACTCTCAAGCAAAAATGTCCTGTGTACAAGGTTGACAATTTTGGATCCATGGAGACGAGAGTTGTCCCTTTAGATAGCTCATGATCATCTATACTTGCTCGTATTGCTGATGTTGGTCACTTGATAACAGGAAGTGTAGTGTTTCATGACTCAGGAGCCCTATATGACGTCTCGCACTAATATGTGGAAAAAGACTGATGTTTCTGCCATTGAAGAATGTTATGGGTATGACGAAGCTAAGCACTATCAAAACAACAATGTTGAAGAGCAAGTTGGGAGTGAACTAAGTCAGAATCCACAAAAACGAAAGCGAAAATGGAAAGCCCATAAGAAGCCTGTTCAAGGAAGCAAAGCGCAGCAAAACTATGTCAATGGAAGACTGAGCAATGTAGATATGGATAAAATTCATGGAGTTACCAAAGTAGTGGGAGGTTATATTCAAGTAAGCTCAGTACAAGTTTTTGCTTTATTTGACCCTAGTGCTTCACATTCTTTCATTTCCGCCGACATGGTAGAGACGTGCAAGATGGTGAAGTGTCCAATGAGGAGGCCTTTGCTAGTTCAAACCCCAGTGGGAGAAATGCAGGCAGATCAGATATGCCCGAATGTCAGTCTTGTCATAAACAAGGAAAACTTCACCGCAACACTCATTGTGTTGGAGTCACTTAAAATTCACGTGATTCTTGGTAATGGATGGCTCTGTGCACACAAAGGAGTGATTCATGGTACTCGGTGCACAATACTCTTAACAACCCCATCAGGGAGAAAAATTGAGTATCAAGGTGGTCGACTCTTACCTGAGGAAGACGAGAATGATCAATTAGAAGATAGGTACACTGAGGATAGCAAAGTGGACCGTGAGTTTACAGAAGTCATAGCAGAGGAACAAATAACTTTGGAGGAGCTCAATAGGAGAAATGATCATGTTTAGGCAGATTAGTCAGTCAGGATATGAGAAACTGTCTCATGACTCTGAACGAAAGAGTAATTTGGAAAATGAGGATCAAATAAAGACAAAGTGTCATTATCTCTTTTATCATCATCTTCCGAATCTCGGGACGAGATTCATCTTAAGGGGGGTAGAATTGTAACACCCTAAACATTTGAAAAGAAGAAAAATAGGAAAAATATGATTTTTGTATATTTTTGTGAGCATGCCAATTTAGAATAAGAATAATTTTTATAAATTTAAAATCAAATATAAGTGTAGAAACATGATTGAGCATTTATGCTGCTGCATTTGAAGTTTTGTATTGAGTGGTTTAAATCAAATTCAAATTTGATTTGAAAATCTTTTGAAAATTTGCTTTGAAAAATTGGAAAAAGAAAAAGAGAAGAGAATTCATTTCATCTGGTTTTCGGCCTGTCTCGGCGTGCCTTGGCCGCGGCCCGCTCACTCCCGCACCCCGCTCCCGCGTGGGCCGAGCCCAGGCGCGGCCTGCCGGCCCAACTCGCGCGCGCAGTCGCTCTGAGCCGCTGACACGAGGGGCCCGCTTGTTAGTGTCTCCTTCCACCTTCCTTTCTTCTTCCTCCCGACGTCGGCCGAATTCTCCTTCCTTCTTCCACCGATCCGAATCGATCTCTCAATCTCTCTCTTTCCTTTCTTGAGGCCGCCTTCGGGCTATAAAAACAGGACCCCCGCACTATTCCGCCCCATCCCATCCCTTTTGGAGCTGCCAAAACCATCTAGCCTCGCCACCGTCGAAGCTCCGCCTCCACCGCCGCCTTGCCGAGCTAGCCGCCGCCCTCCGGTTGCTCTCCAGCTTCGTTCTCGCGCGGGGTAAGGTCGCGATGATGCGCTCTTTCTTTTGGTGCTTTCGGTTTGGCGATTGGTGCTCGGGATGGTCCTCTTCGCAAGCTCCGGCGAGCTCGGGCTTCATCCGGCCATGGCGCCGCCGTCGGAATCACTGTGGCCGCCGGCTCTCTCTTTCTCTCTCTCCCCGATTCAATCTCATCCGTTCATTTTGAATCGGACGGATCTTATTTAATGGTACCGGTTCGCTGGTAATCTTGCAAAAGAGCCCCTGAGGTTTTTGAGTTTGTAACCCGCGGTCCAAAACGTAAAACGGAAAAATACGCTTTGATTAGTTGAAAACGTAATTCGTTTCGGAAAAAGAAAAATATGTTTTCTGATATTTACAGTTTTGCCACTGATCTTGTTTTAGTCGTAGAATCTCCGTTTTAACTCCCATTTGATCCATTCAAATTGCGTTAGATTCGTATTTGCGAGCTCTACATGATGATAGAACTGTATAGTAGGTTTGTGAAAATTTAATTTTCGAGTTTATATTAAAGTAATTATTTATCTATAGGAAATCTTAGAAAATTCATAACTTTCACGTTTTAAATCCAAATTTCATGATCTTTACGTCTATGTGATCGTAGTAACGTGTAGAAGAGTTTTACAAACTTTTTATACTGTTAGTGCTATTGTTGGTTAGGTTTTCTACCTTTAAGATTCGATGTTAGATTTAATCTATTATTTTACTAAAGAAAATCTCATTTAATTCATAACTTATTTGTTTTAATTCCGAATTAGTCCGTTCAAATTGCAATGGATTTATAACAATATGAACTACATAATAGTATTAATGTTTTCTTTATCAAAATCTCTGGAATTTCATAGTTTAGATCTAACTTGATTAATAATTGTGTAACTAGATTTATAAATAAAATATTATTGATTTCTCCTTTAGTTTTCTAAATTTAAATGTAGTTTAGCCTAAGTCATTTTTGAGTATCTATAAAAAGTATTTTATCCTATATATATGATTTTATATAGTTAAAACAAATGAGATCTATAATTTTCCGTTTTATACAACAAAATCTTTCGGTAGTCGTTTCTTTTACCGTAGCTCCGATTAGCGTGTTTTTCGCGCCTATGTGTTCGTAGCAATGCGTAGAACATCTTTAAAACATGTTCACATATTGTTTCATATGTTTGGTGTACTGTTCTAATTATTATTCATTGTTTGCTTCGTGTATGATTGCTCGATGTGTGTGTGGTGATTTATTGATCAAGTCCAGTCGGTGAGATTTACGTGGAGATTCAAGAAGCAATTAATTGAAGATTTGGATCAGAAGAAGAATCTTGATTTAAGGCAAGTATAGCATGGGATTATCCTTGTTTCCTATTCACCTTTAATACACTTAATTCATGTGCATGTGTCTACCTTGTTACCACTAAGGATATCCTAGTTTTTGTATCTTGTACCTTGACACCCATGGGACATTGCATTGGGTAGTATTATGCTAGTGCTCAAGATAAATAACCATGATCGGTAACTTGATTAATGGTATATGCAATAAACGTTTAAAAGATGCTTTATAGCAACATGACTCAAGGGGGCTAGAGCATTGGGCTATCTTATGGTGCTCTAGTTTCTCTCCATAAGGACTTATCTGTAAGCGAACATCCGGGACTTACAGTACAACTGTGAGGGCTATATGGCTCTGGCTTTAGCTCAGTATGATGACCTTTTCTAGCTTGTTAGAGGTTACCCTTGTGGCGCAAATGGGGTAAAGCAGGCTGTGGATCCCTGCGTGGTGTATCACACGGACTGACTTCTGAAACCTAGCGGCCCTAACTTGTTAGACGAACCTTTGAAAGGCTTCATAGTGTTTCCCTGCCTACTCACCTTGGGAGTGTTTTGGGGATTGGCCGCCCCGGGCATATGGGCAATCACGACTCACAGTGAAAGTGTACAACCTCTGCAGAGTGTAAAACTGTTATAACAGCCACGCTCACGGTCACGAGTGGCCTTGGACCCTTACAGAATAAATGATGAACACTGATGATAATGATAATACTGATGTTATTGATGCTCACTAATGATTATTGTTTCTTGCTATACATTATTCTCGTTTACATGATCATGAGGTTATTTGGGTTTATGGTAAACTTGTTGCTACTCAAATGTTAAAAAGTTGACTCACTAAAAGCTATTGCAGTAAACCCGTGTCAAACCTTTTGAGCTTCATGAACCCCATGATATATTTGCTGAGTTCGACATGGACTCACTCTTGCTATTTCCCACATCTCAGGAAGGGTACCAGACTGTTAGATTCTGGAATTGTTAGGCTTGTGATCAACCAGTTAGTTTGTTCCTGGAGTGAAGTCTACACCCGGTGTTCGGAGTTGTCTTTCCGCTATGTTGCTCTTTAAGGTATATTTTATACCATTGTGTTATGTATATTAAGCATTTGTTTCTTGATATTACACTTATCTGTGGCTATATGTGAGATTTGACTACTTTATTTCACATATAGTGTATATCTGGTTTTGTCCTTAAAACCGGGTGTAACATTATATGTAAAACATATAAATCTAATTCATTCCATGCAAAATTAACATATATTACTACAAGTAAAAATTGCAACTAAGAACTTCATATTAGTCTTCAAGCTAATAAAGTGACCATTAACTCTTCTATGAGCTTACATAATCCACTTAATTCAATGGGAATTAAAACTTAAAGCACCACCACCACTACTATCAATACTTCAGGATATAAATTTCAAAAGCAACAAATCTATAAACACATGATTAAAGTTCTTCTTCAAGAAAAACTTTAAATGTTCTAATTTCTATCCATTCTTACATGTCTTAGTTTCAATGATTGACATTTAGCAGCTTAATGCTTGCTCGATCCTTCTAAGAGTATAATATATGCAAGTCATGTATCCTGATTTATAGAGCTATCTAAAAATTATGACTCAATTTCTATTTGATATTGAGTAATTCGAGATGATATTGGATACTTCTAGTACTTCAATGCTCTTGATCTTCTATTTCAAGAAACATTTCTTCTTTAATTAGATAAATTCGTCTTTATCATCTCATCTTCTATGACTTTTAACACAAAGCTTCAAGCTAATTTTATTTATTTATAGAGTAGTATTTATATCCCATATGGTCATATAAGCTTGAAAATTTAATTTCTATTTTTTCTAACATTATGCAATCATCATGATATTGGATATCTTCTAGAATTTCTCATGCAGTGAGTCCCATAAGACCTTTAGGATTTAGCTTGGTCGCATACTTATTCTTTGAGAGTAATACCAAGAATTACTATGCTTAAAATCTACTCCACTTTAGTGACAGTAGAATATCCTACTAGGATTTAACAATAATCATACTATATAATTCTGCCATTCAGGGCAAGTCCAGGATATTCCTTCTTCATGAAGGTATGGATATATCTTTTTACACCACCTTCATGAAGAATAGATATTCCTTCTAGGATAGAGTCTGTATGTTTTACAACATTGACCACATGTTCCTTGTCTCCTGCACATGATTTTTCACACTCCACTTGGAGTGATCCTACCCGCTTGATGTTTTTGCTCTCGCTCGCTCGGTGGGCCGGGGAGGCGACCTATCCCTCATTGTTGTTGCTAGTGCAGTTTTGGGATTGGGTTGGGTTCCCGACAAAGAGTAGAGCCCGCATAGGAGATGGCAGCAAATGTGCGATGATGGCCCGTCGAGAGCTTGTGCTGAGTGCAAAACCCATCGACCATCGGCTGTTGAATTAGAGCCATGCGATTGGTTTCATGCGTGCTACCAGCATTGACAGATAGTGCAGGTACACTGGGATGACAATCTTCGGTTGCTTTTGAATGGATTGCATGGTTCTAAGGACTTGTTTGATGCAAGAGCTAATTTCTAGCTATCTAAAATTAGCTCTAGAACATTCAAATAAGAAAACCGATATGTGGACTAGTTTTTGATAAGTTTTCAGATAGTTGTTAGCCAATTAGCTAGCAACCATAGCTAATTTGAACTAATTTTTATCATAACTAGCCATGTGTATCCAAAACCAATGATGAAGAAAGCGCCTACAAGACTTCACACTTGCCCTTGTCTCTACGTCAGTCGACAACATGGCGGGGATTGACTCAAATGGATGCAGCTCTCGCTGAAAGGTCATCCCGCCTTAGCCGTAACAAACAAAATTATTGGAGGCCAAATCACTTTGAGGCTAAAAAACTAAAGGCATGTTTAGATTCTCAGGTCTACGGTTTTGTTGGCCAAAGTTTATAATCAAAGTTGTATAAAACATATGGGAAATATAGGCATGCCATTGTCAACGTTGTATATCGAAACATACAACATATTACGTTGGATCTCTACCGGATCAACAAACCTAGGAGGTTATTGGCAATAAACAACTTCATTAAGAGTGCCATGCATGAATGCATTTTTGACATCTAGTTGATGAATAGGCCAATCACTGGAGACGGCAAGCGACAATATTGTGCGAATGGTAGTGGGCTTAACCACAGAACTGAATGTCTCATCTTAATCAAGACCATGCTGTTGAGAAAATCCTCGCACAACCAAACGAGCCTTGTAATGAGCCAAAGAGCCATCAACATTGTGCTTGTGACGGTAGAGCCATTTTCCTAAAACAATATTAGCATGTGGCGGCGGTGGCACAAGGTCCCATGTTTGATTAGCAATGAGGGCACCATATTCCTCCTCCATAGCACGCTTCCAAATCAGATCAGAAAGAGCACCATGATATGCTTTTAGAAGCAAGCTGATATCGGTGGAAGCCGCATACAAATTGTAGTATGCCTTCCCATCATGTTGCCACGGTTGGCTGATGCTAGACTTGCCCCTGGTTTGCATGGCATGCTGGTTGATGGTCGGAGGGACAGATACAATAGGCACATTGGATGAGCGCATAACAGCTGGGACGATAGTTGTGGTGGAGCCGGAGGACGGAGGTGATGGTGCTAGAGGAGGAGCAGCAGCAGGTGCTGGTGGAGCAGCAACAGCCGGTGGTACCTCAAAGACCGGTGGTACCTTAGAGACCGGTGGTGCTGTGATGGTCGACAATGTCACAGGTGGTTGCTGCCGGCGAGTGTATACCTATGCAACTGGAATCCACGGACTGATGTCCTAGACCAGCTACAGGGGAGCTTGGGGCTAACTCTTGGCCCGTACTGGGTGCCACTGAAGGACCAGCGGAACTAAAGACCACTGCAGGGAGGGCGCTAGGTAGCACTTGATCAACATCTGTATCATCCAAAAAATCATAGACACTCAAAGGTGCCGATGAGTTGCGTGAGAAAGAAAATTGGTGCTCGTCAAAGAGCACATGACAAGAGATAATGACTCGATTTGTGGAGAGGTCAAGGCAACTATAGCCTTTGTGGTTATCGGGCCAAGAAGGGCACACTTCGTAGAGCGTGGTGTGAGTTTATGGGGCATGGTGTGGAGAGGTTAGGATAACAACGGCATCCAAAAACTTAGAGACGATCATATGTGGGTGGTGTACTGAAAAGAGGTTGGTGGGAGGTGCGATTTTGAAGGGTTTTGGTGGGGTAAAGATTAAAAAGATGAGTTGCAACGCGAAGGGATTTGGCCCAATATGCAGGCAGCATAGACGCTTGGAATAACAAGGTGCACATGATATTATTGATGGAGCGAATGGCACGTTCATCCTTGCCATTTTGTTGGGATGTATGAGGGCAAGAAATGCGAAGGTGAATACCTTGTTGAAGGAAAAAGGAGCGGGCTGCATTGTTATCGAATTCACGACCATTGTCACTGTTGACATTTCTTAGCATCACTCTTTACTAAGTTGTCATCCTTAGCATGATGCCAGAAATGCGTGGTTGGTAATTATTAGTGACACTTGTAAACTCAAAGAAAATATTAAAGAAAAGTATCCGCAAGTGCACAGATAATATACCATTGTAGCATTTCACCCAAGAGTATACCGAGTATCATTATTTATATTTTATCCACAGGGAGGAGCTATGGAATTGTTGGCATAGAGATATTGACAAATATATATACTTACCATAAAATCACTCTCATGCTATGGTAGGGTTAAGTCAAATGATAAGTGTGAAGCATTGATAATAATTCCAGAGATAGAAATAGAGACTCATGAATGCAGTATGGCTAAGCAGGAGATTCGGTAAGAGCAAAAGATTCCTAAGTCATTCCTTATTTACTAAGTCTTTTGTATACCCAAGTATATACACTCTCATCTATAGCATAATTAATTTTGGATCTATGCATAAGGAACATTACTAAGGAAGATCATGAACAGAGCTTGTCTCCCTTCGCAACCGCGTTCTACTTGCTCTACAAACGGGGAGTGGACTACAAAGGACTCGATGGGAGTGTCACATCTGTGATCTACCACATGACCCAGAGTACAGAATGCATACACAGGTAAACAATATCTAAGCACCATGCTTACATAATGTCGACCACTTAACGCACGCGCGTCTTGGGCTAAGCGCTTTGTGAACATATGCATAAACTCATCATCAATCATAACTATATCAAGAATATAACTAGAGGAAACTTGGAACATAATAGATAGCAATATAATATTGAAGTAGCACAAAGTCATAAATAAAGAGATACAATGGCTATACCAGACGGCGAATCCAGAATCCTAAGCAATAGCCCACACTCTCCTTGAATCTTGCTAGCTAGCCTATACTAGAACTTGAAGAATTGGAGCTCTATTCTCTTCTCTCTAGAAACCCTAATTTCTGGTCTGATCTTGACTTATGGTAGCATGCTATGGAGGGGGGAAGTGGCTAGTATATATAGGTCGAAGCGTCAATCCTGGGTCCTCGGATCAAACAGACTTGAATAAACGGCGTAGATGCAATCTAGGAGGCGGTGGAGGACCGACGTTGAAGCAGAGACTAACAGGTGGGACCACGGGGCCGGCCGGCCTGCAGGTGCGGCCGCCCGGCCCCACCTGTCATCGCCTCGGAGTCTGCCTCAGGGGGATGCCTTCTTGTGGCCTCTGGAACCTTCTGGAGTAGTTTTCGCCGTGGATAAGCGTAATTTTATTTTACATTTTGATCCCCTTGCCGGTTTTTTGGAATAACCCTTCTAAAAACATAGATTCACTAAAACTCGTAGAAATTGTCAGTTTAAACTCCCTAAGTCTATGTTGGTGATCCTTTTTATAAATTTATTCAAGTTATGTTGATGGTTTATGATGGATGATAACTACCATCAACAAACTCCCCCAAGCTTAACCTCTGCTCATCCTTGAGTAAAGCTAAACTCAGCAAACGAATTAGGAGTGGCTGCAATGTTTTCTCTCCTCAAAAGTACAGATGCGTTCAACAATGAATTCTCCTCCGGATTAAAATCTATCGATCTGACTTTCAAACTTACCCATATTACCTTCAACCATGGGGCTTTTGAGCCTTCACTTGGATCTTGAGCAATTGAAAGACAGAACGATCATGTCAAGCACTATGTCTCAAGTTCTTTGTTCAACCATCATTCTAGAGTTTTTATAAGTTTTTAAAATAAAACTCAGAGATTCCATTGTATAACACTCTCAAGTCTCTCATATATGTGGTATTTGTGGATCCTTACTAAGGCAATAACGATGCCTTTCTCTTCCTATAACTAAAGCTTATATGGAGCTCATAGGAGTGGTAATAACATGAAAGAACATACTTGCAATACATATATTGTGAAGTCAAACCTCAGATCCAAAGAGAGTTGAGTCATACAATTAGATCAAGATGTGCATGTGTATGGAATATGGTGGATATAAATATGGTGGCTAACCAAATTCTACTATGCTCCTTGAAAACATATCTTTCATTTGAAACTTGGAAATAATTACAAGAAAACATGGGCTATCTTATTCATCTCATTTTTTTCAAGCGGGCATCTAAGTACCCATTGTTTTCATATCTTGGACACTTGTCTATTTTTTCAACTCTTTTTCTTCTTCTTTTTTTCATGAATAACTTTTGCATAGCCCAATGCTTCTTTTCTGCAATAAAATTTTGAGAGATAGCAACAAGAACTTGGAGCATTTGTTTGGTGGAAAACCTATCAAGCATATTTTTGGCGTTTTCTCCTAGTGTAGGAGTAATAAAGAAAATATCAAAAGAGTCGTTAGAAGACATTCCAACCTATGCAAAAGGCAAGCTTGGGGGAGACATCTCTCCCCGCTCAGGTATAAAAATCTTAAACCCTCTCTTTATATTCATGTTTGCTTTCTATTTCAACATTCGTGATCATAGAATGTAGAGAGGAGTGCCTTTAAAATTATTCTAAGAAAAAACTCTGCTCTAATAAAATGATGATAAAATTATGTGGAGATGATGAATAGTTGCTCTGTGATACTTTGCAAAAGCTTGTGATACAACCTTATACTTCTTAAGTTTTGAGCATGATAAACTTAGAGTTCATCTTAAGTTGAGTACTTTCGTGGGTTGCAAATGCTAGAACCAAGAATAGGCTTTTGTGAGATATGTTGTATGCCATGATTAGAGTAAATCTTTGAACCTATCTGAGGAATTGTAAAGACAACCTGGAGTTTTGTTTTGCAAAATGTTAATCTCTCTTGCTAGAAGTTCCTCAATGGTGATAAATTCCTACTAGAGCCAAATAAACATCCACTCATATATGATAAAGCCACCATAAAAGCTGCTTATTTGTTTTGAGCTTTTTCAAGCCTTGTTGATATGAGTAGAGAAACTTTTCATGCCTTTTGATCAAGATCATGTACACCCACATATTTATGCTATTCCTACACTAGGGATATGCAACCATATATGCATTCCATTGATTATTGCTCTATGTGAATCAAAGTTACCTCTCTAGCTATCATGTATCAAAAGAGAGGCGTGGGCTATAGAAAGAGAGAGAGAGAATAAAAGAGCAAAAAGCTCTAGTGTTCAAAAAGAAGAAGAAAAGAGAGAGAAAGTGAGAAAAAGAAAGTAGCCATGCCCTCTGAAGAAGAAGAAGCTAGAGAAGGGAAACTTCTCAAAGGAGTACCACTTCCACCAAATATACTACACACATGCACCTCTTGATCAATTTGTATGATTTGTTGCTCCTTGTGATCTAAGTGTTTGACGTAGCAATAGATTTAATTCAAGTAAGCTATGCTTTTACCCCTACCTTGAGCTCCACATAAGCTTTAGGATACAAATTAAGGCTAAATTCATGGCCTTGGTGAGGATTTCAAAACACCATTGAGTGACTTGAGTGTACTGTCCGAGGAACTTAGGCAAGTTTTCTTTTCAAAATCATTTGAAAGCCTCCAGGAAGTTTGAGCTAAACCAAAGTGGGCAAAAAGTATCTATCTAGCTACACTTTCTTGCACTTGCTTGTATCAAGGTGAAAGCTATAAGTCCCACGTTGCTAAGACTGATGGTGAAATTTCTGAGTGCTAACATGTTCAACTCAAGAGATAATATTTGTTTGTATACAAGTCTTTGCAGGGCGTTACATAGTAGCAACTCCTGATCCAACAACCTATTCCATGCTAAACCTGCATCTTTGTTGAGGACAACAAATGGGTAGCTTGGGGAAGCTTGTTGACGGTCACTAACATCGGTTTTGACCATCAATATTTGTAACACCCAAATTTTAGAGATAATGAATTTTGAATAAATTTGATTTGAAATAAATGGCAAATTAAAATAATAATAAAATATATTTGGTGTTGCATTCATGCTGTTGCATTCATTTACTGTTGTGTAGTAGAATTATTTTATTTTGATTTGGTTTGGAAATTTTATTTAGAATAGTTTGTAAACAAGTAAATAAAGAAAAGAAAGAAAAAGAAAAAAAAGAGAATACTTACCTTCTTACCTGGCAGTCGACGGGCCGACGGCCTGCTCTCCCGCGCTGGAGCCTGGGCTGCTCCGAGTGGGCCGCTGCCGCTTTCCGTTCCTCCGCGCACGGCACCGAGTGGGCCGGCCCAGCGTCGCTGAGACAAGCCGCGCGCCCTCTCTTGGTCGCTGACCGGTGGGTCCCGGCTGTCGGTCGTCTTCTAGCTCTCGTAACCGAGCCGGAGACGAACACTTCTTCAACCGAACCCCAACCGAATCTTGTATCCAGGATTTGTTAACCGAAATCGGCGATTGAGGCTATAAATAGGTCGCATAGGCCCTCTAGTTTCCGTTTTTCACCTAAAATCGTGAGTTCCACCGCAAATCGTCGCGTTCTAGGGTTGGGTTCGGTTGGATACGGCGGACGTTGGGGAGGAGTGTTTTCAGGAGCTTTGGAGGCTAATTCGTCGCGTTGGTAAGCTCGCAAATCTTCTCCTCTTTCTTCCCGTGTCCTTCTTTGGTGTTGAGGAGCTACGAATCATGGTTTTGGGTGAGCTCGGGTGCACCGGCAATGGCGCCGCCGCCCCCTTGTAGCCGCACGCCGTGTTCGGTCTACCATAGCGGGTTTTTATCGGTTAGTTGAGTTCGCACGGAGCTTCTCCACCGTTTGGATCAAGTCTCGAGTCGAATGGTGGTCTAGGTGAGGAGAGCCGTCATCTCCGGCCATGGAGGAGTCACCGGCCATGGGGGAGCCGCCGGCCGGATGTAAGGGGGGTGACCGGTTTAGTACAGTAAGGTTGATGATGAACCTAAGCTGTCACACCCGGTTCACTAAAGAACAAAACCAGGCTAATCATATGTGTGCCCAGGAAGTCCACACATATGCCAGAATGAAAAAGTATCAGAAACAATGTTATTATATAACGTATACATAGCTATATTAACACTTACATCAGAGTATCGCGGAATGGTGACTAAACTTTAGGCTCCATTCTTCTCAGGGACGGCTGACTGGGGGTAACATATGCCTAGCACTTCTACTAGTCTTCTGGAAACTCCACTACACCTTTGTCCTTCTTCCGAGTAGCATCTTACTACACACTGGAGTGTGGGGGAAATAGCAAGAGTGAGTCCATGTCGAACTCAACAAGTACAACACAGGGTTCATGAGGCACAAAAGGCTAGACACTGTTTGACTGCGTTTAGCTTTTATTCATCATGTAATTAGCAATTAAGTAGCATCAAAGTAATCCACTTCCCATTTATGAACCAATGATCAATTGTAATAAAGATAATGAATAGCATTAACATGAGCATAATAATAACAACAGTAATTAAGCATGATATAACAATGGTGATCATCTATCTGTAGATGTTCCAAGGCCGCTCGTATCCGTGAGCACGGCTAGTATACCAGTTTTTAACTCTGCGCAGAGGTGTACACTTTCACTGTGAGTCATAACTTCCAAATGCATGGGGAGGCCATTCCCAAAACACCGGAAATCATATAAAGCCACTTAAAGGTTCGTCTAACAAGTTAGGGCCATTAGATTCACTCGGCAGGCAGATGTAGAACCCCCCTTCCCTGTGGCACAACAACCGCAGCCTATACACACTAGGCCAGGGGCTCGCACTACACCCAACGTGGCAAGCCATTCTTACGCCATTTAAGGTAACCACTAACAAGCTAGAAAAGGTCCTTTAAGCAACTAAAGCCAGAGCCATATAGCCCTCACAGCTGTACTGTATGTCCCGGATGATCACGTACAGATAAGTCCTTATGGAGAGAAACCAGAGCAACAATATAACCCCTTGCTCTAGCCCCCTTTTCAACAGTAATAAAATCATCTTAATGGTTGATTGCTTAATCCATTAATCAAATTACATGATCATTGTTCATAATTAAGCACTAGTAATAGCTACCCAAATGCACAACCCATAGGTGACAAGGAAACAAGATATCAATAGCTAAGTTATAATCTCTATGGTTGTCAAGGAGGACACATGCATATGTATGATAATTTCAGTGAATAGGTAACAAGGATGGTCCCATGTTATACTTGCCTTGATCAAAGTTCTCCGATAGATACTGCTGGTCCGGCTCAAAATAATACTCCTAATCGTCGTAGTACTGCTCACCGTCTAAATTCGATCACCAAGCATCAACATACAAACATTCCGAGCAAACATACACGAAGCAAACAAAAGATACAATTAGAACAGTACACCAACAGTAGAAAAACATTTAGGAAAGCTTACAAAACTATTCTACACGTTACTACGATCACACAGACGTAAAGATCACGAAATTCGGATCTAAAACGTGAAAGTTATGAATTTTCTAAGATTTCCTATAGATAAATAATTATTTAATATAAACTCGAAAATTAAACTTTTCAAACCTACTGTACAGCTACACTAACATATAGGGCTTGCAAATACGAATCTAACGCAACTTGAACGGGTCAAATCGGAGTTAAAATGCGAAAGATATGACCTAAACAAAATTGTATGTATATATGTATTTCTATTATATTTCGAGATTTGTTTTACTAAAGAAAAACGGCAATAATACCTGCATGACGTGATGATGAGGTCATCAAACTAGCAAGTAAACGACAGCAACGGGAACGACCTACGGCCTTCATGATTCCAGCAATACGACCCATACCTGGCTGGAACGGAGTTGATCTCGTCTAGAGCGTTCGTCCGCCGCATCGACTTCTCCTACTCTCCGCCGATCGCAATTAAGAATCGACTCCGTCTCTAGCTCTCTGTCCACCACGCGCTGATCGTCGATGGCGATTCGGCCCCTGCTGCAAGCCTACTGCCTGCCCCTTGTCCATGGTTCCTGCCGTAGCCTTGGTCGGCGGTCAAAGGCGTCGGGGGCCTGACCGGCCATAGCGGCATATCCTGTAGCCGCATGCCCGCACCGAACGTCTGGCCGTGGCCGATCAGCACCGAGCAGCAAGCTGTTGACCCGGCATCTCCATCGCATTGTCTGCTCTCTACTGTTCGCCTGTCCGGGTCCGGCCTCTGGTGTGGGCTGTCCACCTGTCTTAGGCTTTGAGCTCAGATAAATTGCAGTTCCCCCATCCTCGAATCCATTCGCAGGTTCTTCTCGATCTATAAACTCCATGATTTGCATCTGCTATAAATCGACCAGCAGGAGTTTGCAATTGATGAACAGGAACAACAATATACGTTGTTGCTGATGGACAGGTGGACGTTCGGCCGCAGCAGCTCCTTCACCTTGGTGCGGGGTTCAGCAGGCACCATGGCGAAGCTTTGGACGGCGTCTGCAAGAACGGTGACTTCGTCGGTTCATCGGCAAGATCGAAGGCGAGCGTAAGAAGAAACTAGGGCTTGAGCGGCAGACTGCGTCTTGACGATGAGATCGAAAGCGACGACAGGAAGGCGTTAAGGCCCATGGTGGCGCCTGCGGACAACAACAGCGGCGGCGAACGGCAACAGCAGCGGCGGGCGGCGACAGCGGCGGCGGAAAACAGGGCTAGCAGGCAGGCCGGACATATATATAGGGAGGAAAACTTTCCACCTCCATGTCAATTAGCGATATGGTGCTAATTGACGCTGCACCCTCCATCTTTACTAATAGGCCTAATTAATTATTAAAGCTCATTAGTAAATAAATGAATAGACATTTAGGATTACTGCACATAAGCTTTGGTGGAAAATGAGATATTTATTATTTTCGGAATTAATTAATTTCGTGGATAAAATAATTCTAGAAAAGTCCAGAATTATTATTTAAGCCGCGAAAAATACTCCGAAAACTCCGAAAATTCGAGGGAATTTTCTAGAGACATTATGGAACATGAGGAAGCCAAATAAAGTATTTGGAGCTTATGAAAAGATGGATGAAGAGATCAAGGAAAAAGATTAAGCTCACGGAAATTGGAATTTTGGATCCAGAAAATACCAAAAAGTTTTCCGATGAGAAGTAAACGTCGTCCTACGGTATTTTGAAAATAATAGCACTCACCAACACCAAAGACAAGCATCACACAAACACCACATTATTAAATTAATATGAAAAAGTGTAATACCAAAATTTTCTATATTTACATTAGCAACAACTTAACTTATCTAATAAATTTATTCAGATATTGAAATAATTTATTTTATTTAGCGTTTTTCCCGCACAACCCAAAATAGAAAATTTTGGGTGTGACAATTCTACCCCCACTTAACAGAAATCTCGTCCCGAGATTTGGAGAGACCAGGGAGAAAGATAAAGTTGATCTGCAATTCTTCACTTTTCCATCATCAACTCTTATCCAATGATGATGCCACAAACTCATAACCAACTTTGTAAAGGTGTCTTTTAGACACTTACGATCCTTATAGATGGTTCCAACAGGTTACCCACTCTGAGAAAAGATACTTGCGCTCGATAATGACTTTGCAACCATGTAGATAGCTGATGCTTCCAGATGACGCAACAGAACATATAAACCTCCATCTTGTATCGTCTTTAGTTTGACAAACCCTCTTAAGAAGAGATCAATTGGAGAACACCAATTGTTAGATTGCATTTGCTTCTGAGTGATAACTACCATCATGTCCTTCTACCATCTCAAAGAGACTTATGAGCATATCCAAGATCGAGTAACATGCACTTCCTCGCGAGCAGAAAAATGACAGTGCAGAAATACAGTTATAACTCGAGTTCTACAAATCCAATGATATTGTAGCTTATACTGTTGGAAAGCTTATCAAATTCACTACAACTTTCTTATAGAACACTTCTCCAGATTCTGCAGTTAAGGTAGTCAAAAACTGTGCACAACAGAAACTATTCCAGGTTGCTGACAGCACAGATCCGTCGTCTTGTGATTTTCATAATTCCCAAACCATAATAACTATCAGGGTGGTTCTTACGGTCAGAGAAAGATATTGAAGTCTACTATTGTCCAGAATTTATCCATGATTTTTGGGCGTCCAAAAATAGAGATATAAGCTAAAGAAGACAGACTGTTCTAAAAAGACAGGATAAGGTAGGAACAAGATTCAGAGAGACTAGAGAGATCGATGACACTAATCTTTAAGTCTTCATGCTTGTTTGATTTGTGTTGATGAGATATAAGACATGGATCAAGGATAGCCAAAAGATGACAAGAAAGATAAGGTTTGATCTTCAGTTCTTCATACCTCGTCGCTTGAGATTAATGATGGTAGCGGACACTACCCCACTTAACAAAGATTTTATTCTACCTGGCAATGTCATTGAAGGCAACATTCTCTTTAAGCCTTGCTGCTAATGATAAGTCCTTCACTTAAAACTTACTAAACATACTTGATATAGGGGTGATGTCATCTAAGTTTTCATGAAACTAACTATAGACTTCCAACATCTCCTTCCTATGTCGTCCATGCTAACTTGTATAGAGTATGTTGAATTGAATGTTGAACTCCCAACTGATGATAGCTTAAAGTGAAGACTAGTCCTAACAAATACCTGAGCTTCTTATAGACGATCCAACAAAGCACTGATCCCAAGCAAACAACACTAGCACATGAGTAGACTTCCAATCATAAGGATAACCACTTCTTCCAAGTGAAGCACTAGGACATACGAAACCTTCATCTTGCAACACTCACAACTTTGCTACCCCTTAAGAAAAAGAAACTAGGGGACACCAAAGTAACTTGCATCTCCTTTTATACTAGATAACCATAATCATCTCTAATATAAGATTCCAAGGCAAATCAATGAGATTCAAAGATATCCAATGATATATTCACTTATACAAGATAAGGAAGTAATGCAGAAAATTTCTGGGCGAATTCCAATTTTAACAGTTCAGTAAATCTGACATAACTCGAGCTACAAAGATCCAAATGAAGTGATCTTTACATGGTTGGAAAGCTTATGAAATTATCTACAACTTTTATTCACAACACTTTTCCAGATTCTGTCAATAAGTTAGTCAAAAACTGAACTTAACCGAAACTGTTTCAGGATTTCCAGACTGCGCAGTAACCTCAACTTAGAACAGGTATATCTCTTAGCTCAAAATAGATAAAAAGGTAATTCCAGTGGGTTTGGAAAGATAGAGAAGTCTAGTTATTCCCAGTAAAATTTCATAAATTTCTCATGTCCATATCTTGAGATATAACAGAAACATTGCAGACTGCTATAGAAATCAGCATGTGGAGTATTACGTAAAACCTACCCCACTTAACATGGTTCGAGCTACTCCTCAACTTATACCTTTCGAGCCATTTTCAAAACACGAGAACAAGGCAACACACAAGCAATACATCAAGCAAAACAAGCACACATCACATCATCGGTACTACACGTGCTGCTTCAACAATGGTGGTCATCCTAAATGGCAGATTATAGATGATGAAAAGGCCATCAAACTTTTGAAAAAGGTGAGATCAGAAAACTTGTAGTAAAAACAACATAAAACAAAATCCAATGGAGTAAGAAATAATAGCTCAAAGGAAGCTATATCAAGGATGGGATACAACAAGACAAGGAAGAGGAAATAGTCAAAATCAATGAGTCAAGGGATGACAAAATAGTTTTATAGTAAAATAAGTTTTAGAATACGTCCAGTGCTACTTGGCATACGTCCTACAGTCAACACCGCTCTGATACCACTCTGTCACACTCGGTTCTCTAAAGAACAAAACCAGGCTAATCATATGTGTGCCCAGGAAGTCCACACATATGCCAGAATGAAAAAGTATCAGAAACAATGTTATTATATAACGTATACATAGCTATATTAACACTTACATCAGAGTATCGCGGAATGGTGACTAAACTTTAGGCTCCATTCTTCTCAGGGACGGCTGACTGGGGGTAACATATGCCTAGCACTTCTACTAGTCTTCTGGAAACTCCACTACACCTTTGTCCTTCTTCCGAGTAGCATCTTACTACACACTGGAGTGTGGGGGAAATAGCAAGAGTGAGTCCATGTCGAACTCAACAAGTACAACACAGGGTTCATGAGGCACAAAAGGCTAGACACTGTTTGACTGCGTTTAGCTTTTATTCATCATGTAATTAGCAATTAAGTAGCATCAAAGTAATCCACTTCCCATTTATGAACCAATGATCAATTGTAATAAAGATAATGAATAGCATTAACATGAGCATAATAATAACAACAGTAATTAAGCATGATATAACAATGGTGATCATCTATCTGTAGATGTTCCAAGGCCGCTCGTATCCGTGAGCACGGCTAGTATACCAGTTTTTAACTCTGCGCAGAGGTGTACACTCACTGTGAGTCATAACTTCCAAATGCATGGGGAGGCCATTCCCAAAACACCGGAAATCATATAAAGCCACTTAAAGGTTCGTCTAACAAGTTAGGGCTATTAGATTCACTCGGCAGGCAGATGTAGAACCCCCCTTCCCTGTGGCACAACAACCGCAGCCTATACACACTAGGCCAGGGGCTCGCACTACACCCAACGTGGCAAGCCATTCTTACGCCATTTAAGGTAACCACTAACAAGCTAGAAAAGGTCCTTTAAGCAACTAAAGCCAGAGCCATATAGCCCTCACAGTTGTACTGTATGTCCCGGATGATCACGTACAGATAAGTCCTTATGGAGAGAAACCAGAGCAACAATATAACCCCTTGCTCTAGCCCCCTTTTCAACAGTAATAAAATCATCTTAATGGTTGATTGCTTAATCCATTAATCAAATTACAAGATCATTGTTCATAATTAAGCACTAGCAATAGCTACCCAAATGCACAACCCATAGGTGACAAGGAAACAAGATATCAATAGCTAAGTTATAATCTCTATGGTTGTCAAGGAGGACACATGCATATGTATGATAATTTCAGTGAATAGGTAACAAGGATGGTCCCATGTTATACTTGCCTTGATCAAAGTTCTCCGATAGATACTGCTGGTCCGGCTCAAAATAATACTCCTAATCGTCGTAGTACTGCTCACCGTCTAAATTCGATCACCAAGCATCAACATACAAACATTCCGAGCAAACATACACGAAGCAAACAAAAGATACAATTAGAACAGTACACCAACAGTAGAAAAACATTTAGGAAAGCTTACAAAACTATTCTACACGTTACTACGATCACACAGACGTAAAGATCACGAAATTCGGATCTAAAACGTGAAAGTTATGAATTTTCTAAGATTTCCTATAGATAAATAATTATTTAATATAAACTCGAAAATTAAACTTTTCAAACCTACTGTACAGCTACACTAACATATAGGGCTTGCAAATACGAATCTAACGCAACTTGAACGGGTCAAATCGGAGTTAAAATGCGAAAGATATGACCTAAACAAAATTGTATGTATATATGTATTTCTATTATATTTCGGGATTTGTTTTACTAAAGAAAAACGGCAATAATACCTGCATGACGTGATGATGAGGTCATCAAACTAGCAAGTAAACGACAGCAACGGGAACGACCTACGGCCTTCATGATTCCAGCAATACGACCCATACCTGGCTGGAACGGAGTTGATCTCGTCTAGAGCGTTCGTCCGCCGCATCGACTTCTCCTACTCTCCGCCGATCGCAATTAAGAATCGACTCCGTCTCTAGCTCTCTGTCCACCACGCGCTGATCGTCGATGGCGATTCGGCCCCTGCTGCAAGCCTACTGCCTGCCCCTTGTCCATGGTTCCTGCCGTAGCCTTGGTCGGCGGTCAAAGGCGTCGGGGGCCTGACCGGCCATAGCGGCATATCCTGTAGCCGCATGCCCGCACCGAACGTCTGGCCGTGGCCGATCAGCACCGAGCAGCAAGCTGTTGACCCGGCATCTCCATCGCATTGTCTGCTCTCTACTGTTCGCCTGTCCGGGTCCGGCCTCTGGTGTGGGCTGTCCACCTGTCTTAGGCTTTGAGCTCAGATAAATTGCAGTTCCCCCATCCTCGAATCCATTCGCAGGTTCTTCTCGATCTATAAACTCCATGATTTGCATCTGCTATAAATCGACCAGCAGGAGTTTGCAATTGATGAACAGGAACAACAATATACGTTGTTGCTGATGGACAGGTGGACGTTCGGCCGCAGCAGCTCCTTCACCTTGGTGCGGGGTTCAGCAGGCACCATGGCGAAGCTTTGGACGGCGTCTGCAAGAACGGTGACTTCGTCGGTTCGTCGGCAAGATCGAAGGCGAGCGTAAGAAGAAACTAGGGCTTGAGCGGCAGACTGCGTCTTGACGATGAGATCGAAAGCGACGACAGGAAGGCGTTAAGGCCCATGGTGGCGCCTGCGGACAACAACAGCGGCGGCGAACGGCAACAGCAGCGGCGGGCGGCGACAGCGGCGGCGGAAAACAGGGCTAGCAGGCAGGCCGGACATATATATAGGGAGGAAAACTTTCCACCTCCATGTCAATTAGCGATATGGTGCTAATTGACGCTGCACCCTCCATCTTTACTAATAGGCCTAATTAATTATTAAAGCCCATTAGTAAATAAATGAATAGACATTTAGGATTACTGCACATAAGCTTTGGTGGAAAATGAGATATTTATTATTTTCGGAATTAATTAATTTCGTGGATAAAATAATTCTAGAAAAGTCCAGAATTATTATTTAAGCCGCGAAAAATACTCCGAAAACTCCGAAAATTCGAGGGAATTTTCTAGAGACATTATGGAACATGAGGAAGCCAAATAAAGTATTTGGAGCTTATGAAAAGATGGATGAAGAGATCAAGGAAAAAGATTAAGCTCACGGAAATTGGAATTTTGGATCCAGAAAATACCAAAAAGTTTTCCGATGAGAAGTAAACGTCGTCCTACGGTATTTTGAAAATAATAGCACTCACCAACACCAAAGACAAGCATCACACAAACACCACATTATTAAATTAATATGAAAAAGTGTAATACCAAAATTTTCTATATTTAAATTAGCAACAACTTAACTTATCTAATAAATTTATTCAGATATTGAAATAATTTATTTTATTTAGCGTTTTTCCCGCACAACCCAAAATAGAAAATTTTGGGTGTGACATGAGCCGTCCAATTTGAGATCAACGGCTGAAATTAGAACATACCCCTTCGCGGGTAGTTTTTCTAAAGAAACCCTGGATTTGTTAGAAATTAACCCGCGGTCCTTAGCGTATTTCAGAAAATGCATTTTCGTGTTTTGAAAGCGTATTTTCTTCCGGTTTATTCAAAAATACGTTTTCAGGAAATTACAGTTTTGCCACTGGAATTGTTTTGGTCATAAAAACTTTGTTTTAACTCCGATTTGGTTCGTTCAAGTTGCGTTAGGTTCGTATTTGTGAGCTCTACATGTTAGCATAGTTGTACAGTTAATTTTGATAATTTATTTTTCGAGCTTATAATTAAGTATTTATTTATCTATAGGAAATCTTAGAAAATTCATAACTTTCACGTTTTAACTCCGAATTTGGTGATCTTTGCGTCTGTGTGTTCGTAGAAGCGTGTAGAAGAGTTTTATAAACTTTTATTACTGTTTTGCTACTGTTGGTGTACTGTTCTAATTATATCTCTTTGTTTGCTTCGTGTATGTTTGATTGGATGCATGTATGTTGTTGATTGATGATCGAGTGTAGAAGGTGAGCAGTATCTGGACGATTCGGAGTATTACTTTGAGCCAAGTCAGCAGTATCACTTGGAGAGTTTTGATCAAGGCAAGTATAACACAGGACTATCCTTGTTACCTATACATCGAATTGTCATACATATGCATGTGCTTACCTTGACAACCGTAAAGATTATAACTTAGTGATTGTTATCTTGATTCCTTGTCAACCTTGGGGATGCATATGGGTAGCTACTGCTAGTGCTTAAACTATGAACAATGATCTTGTAATTTGATTAATGGATCAAGCAATCAACCATTAAGATGATTTTATTACTGTTAAAAGAGGTCTAGAGCGTGTGCATTATTTTGATGCTCTGGTTTCTCTCCATAAGGACTTATCTGTACGTGATCATCCGGGACATATAGTACAGCTGTGAGGGCTATATGGCTCTGGCTTTAGTTGTTCAAGAGACCTTTTCTAGCTTGTTAGTGGTTACCTTAAATGGCGTAAGAAAGGCTTGCCACGTTGGGTGTAGTGCGAGCCCCTGGCCTAGTGTGTATAGGCTGCGGTTGTTGTGCCACAGGGAAGGGGGGTTCTACATCTGCCTGCCGAGTGAATCTAATGGCCCTAACTTGTTAGACGAACTTTTGAATGGCTTTATATGGTTCTCCGGTGTTTGGGTTTGATCTCCCCACGCATTTGGAAATCATGACTCACAGTGAAAGTGTACACCTCTGCGCAGAGTTAAAAACTGGTATACTAGCCGTGCTCATGGATACGAGCGGCCTTGGAACATTTACAGATAGATGATCACCATTGTTATATCATGTTTAATTACTGTTGTTATTATTATGCTCATGTTAATGCTATTCATTATCCTTATTACAATTGATCATTGATTCATTAATGGGATTGGATTACCCTGATGCTACTCAATTGCTAATTACATGATGAATAAAAGCTAAACGCAGTCAAACAGTGTCTAGCCTTTTGTGCCTCATGAACCCTGTGTTATACTTGTTGAGTTCGACATGGACTCACTCTTGCTATTTCCTCCACACTCCAGTGTGTAGTAAGATGCTACTCGAAAGAAGGACAAAGGTGTAGTGGAGTTTCCAGAAGGCTAGTAGAAGTGCTAGGCATATGTTACCCCCAGTCAGCCGTCCCTGAGAAGAATGGAGCCTGAAGTTTGGTCACTGTTCCGCGATACTCTGATGTAAGTGTTAATATAGCTATGTATACGTTATATAATAACATTGTTTCTGATACTTTTTCATTCTGACATATGTGTGGACTTCCTAGGCACACATATGATTGGCCTGGTTTTGTTCTTTAGAAAACCGGGTGTGACAGATTGGTATCAGAGCCGTGTTGACTGTAGGACGCAAGTCTAGTTAGAATGGTCGTTAATGGCATCCATACTTCACTTAATTCATGCTTCCTCTTTTCACCTTGTTAATTACTAAAGTTTTATGCTTCCTCTACTTTATTCTATTGCGAAAATACATTGATTCTATCTAATCTATGTCTAAATCTTGTAGATGCCTCCTCATCCCCGTCTGTCAGCTGCACAGTACGTTGCCCGTTTCAAACCCCAGGAGCCATATGAAGATGGTGATCAAGAGCTATCTGATGCTGAATCAAGAGTTGGTGATACACCAATGGAGGATGTAGTTATGGGGTGGACTACGAAGTTTCATATCATGGTTCCTAAAGCTGATGTTTTCTTCCATGATATGTTGACAAGAACCTTGGACAACTACTATTACGACTGGGAAGCTACGTTGGAGTATCGTAGTGTAGAGTATAGTCATCCATGGAAGGATTCCTATTGGGAAACGGAGTTATGGGTCAAGAAAAGGGATCCTACCACTAAGGAGCCTAAGGTGGAGTCAAAGTTCATTACCAGAGTGAGCCGGGCAACCGTGGAGACAAGTATGGAGGATGTCGCCTACAATGCATTTGTCTACTACCATGGTCTACGCCCGGACAAGACGTTAAAGGGTGCACTCCGGCATTTCCCTTGTTTCCTACATGACAAGGGTATTTGGACCGTGCTGCTTGCAGATGATTCATCCTTGACTCTACAAGCTACGGTGGGATTAGCTCGTGAATTGGCTCTCCATGAGGTGGATTTGAAGGATGAGTTGCTGAAGGAAAAAGAACTTAAGGAGCAAGCTTATAAGGAGATTGACCAATTAAGGGCGGAATTAAGACGTCCCAAGATTTATGAGAAGCTTAATTAGGAAATAGGAAAAATCCCTATGTAATAGGAATGATAGTAGTTGCGAGTTAATTTTAAGTTTGGATTGTTTTAAGAGTCAGTTTGTGGTGTGAACAATTGTGTGATTGATGGATTGTTATTATGATAATGTGTGATTTGGATCTTTGTAATGTGTGCTGGAGTTTTGTAGACATGCCTACAAGTTCCATGGTTGAGAATATTAAGTTTGATCAAAATATATTAGTTGAATATGAGGTTAACTTAGTTCTGTCCTTTGCTGATTTTTGGATCAGTCTGGGATGTTTTAGAAATAACTTAAAATCCGTTCATGAGAAATTTAAGAAATTTTATTGGGAATAATTAGACTTCTATATCTTTCCAACCCCACAAGAATCATTTTAATATCTATTATGAGCTAAGAGATATACCTGTTCCAAGTTGGAGTTACTGCACAGTCTGGAATTCTGAAACAGTTTCGGTTAAGTTCAGTTTTTGACCAATTTATTGACAGAATCAGAAAAAGTGTTGTGAATAAAAGTTGTAGATACTTTTGTAAGCTTTCCAACCATGTAAAGATCATCTGAATTGGACGTCTGTAGCTCGAGATATGACAATTTTACTGAGTTGCTGAAATTGGAGTTCGCCCAGAAAAATCAGATTTTGCTTATCTATTGAATACGTCATCTTGGATTGTACTGAACTTCAATTTCTGTGTTTTTGGAAACAGATGTCAGGCAGAGGTCGTGGCAGAGGTTGTGGAGGTGCTAACCCACCCATTACTATGGAGGAACTCATGCAAACTCAGAATCAGATGATGCAGATGTTTATGCAGCACATGCAGAATAATCCCCCTGCAGGAGGACCACCACCTGTGCAAGTAAGGGACAAACGTGGAGAATTTTTGAAGGGACACCCTCCAGTGTTTTCTCATGCTGCTGATCCTTTAGAGGCAGATGATTGGGTGAGAGCAGTTGAGAAACAGCTGAACATAGCCCAATGCAACGATATGGAAAAGATGTTATATGCATCTGGCCAGTTACAGGGGACAGCTCAGACTTGGTGGGAGTCGTATCAAGCTGCACGCCCTAACAATGCTCCTCCTATCACTTGGAATGAGTTTGTTAGAGATTTTCGAGCTCGTCATATTCCTGAAGGTATAATTGAGCTGAAGCAGGAAGAATTCAGAAACCTTAGGATGGGACAGATGAGCGTTAGTGAATATCATGACAGGTTCACCCAGTTGGCTCGCTATGCTCCTAATGAAGTGAGGGAAGATGCAGACAGGCAGCGTCTTTTCTTGAAGGGAATTTATTATGATCTTCGCTTGCAATTGAAGGAGAATAACTATGCTAGTTTTCAAGAACTAGTGAACAAAGCTATTGTGCTTGATAATGAGCGTAGAGAGATGGACAGAAAGAGGAAGATGAAGGTACAAAGCTCAGGAAGCAACAACCGTCAACGCACAAATTCTCAGCATGGTTTTCATCAGAAGTTTCAGGGACCGGTTAGTCAGTGGAATCGCAATCCAAATCAGAGGTGGTCCTAGAATTGGCAAAGTAATCAGTCGCAGCAGAGTGCATCATATCCACAGCGTCAACAGTATCAGCAGACTGGGCAACAGACTCCTCGCACTGGAAATCCCAATGTTACTCCCATGAAGAATAGTGCTCCCTGCACGCCTACTAGATGCTTTGTTTGTGGAAAAGAGGGCCATATGTCTTATCATTGTCCTGAGAAGCAGAACCAGCAGACTCCTCAGAGCCAGAAGAGCAACCAGAGGCAATCTGGTACTGGAAGGGTGAATCACGTGTCTTCTGATACAGCTCATGATGCACCAGAAGTTATGATTGGTACGTTCAATGTACATTCCACTCCTGCAACTGTTCTTTTTGACTCTGGAGCATCTCATACATTCATATCTAACATTTTTGTTAAAATGCATAGTATACCCATGCTAGCTATGAAAGAACCTCTCTTAGTAAATTCACCTGGAGGTACCATGCAAACCAGTAATCGTTGTCTTCCAATTAGTATGGTATTAAGGGGGGTAGAGTTTAAGATAACTCCTATAGTGTTGAGGACATCTGATATTGATGTGATATTGGGTATGGATTGGATGAAGCAAAATCAGGCAGAGATTCAGTGTCAGCAGAAAGTGGTAGTTGTGACTGCACCTAATGGAGATAAAATCAATGTGGATGTAGCAGTGCAGAAGCAACCAACCGCTGTGGTGAATCAGCTTGAAGATACTATTAAGGAGAATTCAGTGATTGAGGAATTTCCGGATGTCTTCCCTGATGAATTGCCAGGTATGCCACCTGACCGAGACATTGAATTTCTTATTGAATTACTTCCTGGAACTGCACCTATAGCCAAACGACCATATAGGATGGGAGTAGATGAATTAGAAGAACTTAAGAAACAAATTAAAGAATTACAAGATAAAGGTTTTATTCGACCTAGTTCATCACCTTGGGGAGCACCAGTTATTTTTGTTGATAAGAAAGATGGTGGTCAGAGGATGTGTGTTGATTATCGGTCACTAAATGAGGTAACTATCAAGAATAAGTACCCTTTGCCCAGGATTGATGACTTGTTTGATCAGTTGAGAGGTGCTTGTGTGTTCTCTAAGATTGATTTACGTTCTGGTTATCATCAGTTGAAGATTCGTGCTTCTGATATTCCAAAGACAGCTTTTACTACAAGGTATGGATTGTATGAGTATACTGTTATGTCGTTTGGATTGACCAATGCACCTGCATACTTTATGTACATGATGAATAAGGTGTTCATGGAATATTTGGATAAGTTTGTGGTAGTGTTTATTGATGATATACTGGTATTTTCCAAGACAGAGGTAGAGCATGCTGAACATTTGAGGTTGGTATTGCAGAAGCTTAGAGAGCATAAACTGTATGCGAAGCGAAGTAAATGTGAGTTATGGTTGAAGGAAGTTTCTTTCCTTGGTCATATAGTTTCTAATGGAGGGATATCAGTGGATCCAGGTAAAGTAAAGGATGTATTGAATTGGAAACCACCTACTGATGCTAGCGAGATTCGCAGTTTCTTGGGATTGGCTGGATATTATAGACGGTTCATTGAAGGGTTTTCTAAACTTGCTAAACCTATGACATCTCTGTTAGAGAAGAATGCCAAGTTTGTGTGGTCTGATAAATGTCAAGCTAGTTTTGAGGAATTGAAGAAGAGGTTGACTACAGCGCCTGTTTTGGTTTTGCCAGATTTGAGTAAGAAGTTTTCTATTTATTGTGATGCTTCTCGTCAAGGTTTGGGATGTGTTCTTATGCAAGAAGGCAGAGTTGTGGCTTATGCATCTAGGCAGTTGAGAAAGCATGAGTTGAATTATCCTACACATGATTTGGAGTTAGCAGCTGTAGTTCATGCTTTAAAGATTTGGAGACATTATTTGATTGGACATAAGAGTGATATATACACTGATCATAAGAGTTTGAAGTAGATTTTCACTCAGTCAGATCTGAATTTGAGGCAACGCAGATGGTTAGAGTTGATTAAGGATTATGATATTGAGATACACTATCATCCTGGTAAGGCTAATGTAGTAGCTGATGCTCTTAGTAGGAAAAGTTATGCCAATGAGATACGAACATTGTCTATGACTAGGGAGTTATGTGCTGAATTTGAGTATTTGAAATTGGGAATTGTTACTAATACAATGGAATTAGTGATAGAGCCTACTTTAGAGCAAGAAATCTACAAGGGTCAGTTGAAGGATGAGAAACTAAAGAAGATAGCGGAGGATATAGTGATTGGTAAGTCACCAGGCTTTCGGATGGATGATAATGGAATTTTATGGTTTGGAAAGAGGCTGTGTGTACCTGAGGATCAAACTGTTAGACAGGCAATTCTTCGCGAAGCTCATGAGTCAGCTTATTCTATTCATCCTGGTAGTACTAAGATGTATTTGGATCTTAAACAGAAATATTGGTGGGTTGGATTAAAACGAGATGTGGCCGAGTATGTGGCATTGTGTGACACTTATCAGAGGGTGAAAGCAGAGCATCAGAGACCTGCTGGATTGTTGCAACCAATGAAGATTCCTGAATGGAAGTGGGAGGAAGTTGGTATGGACTTTATAGTGGGGTTACCGCGTACTCAGAGAGGATATGATTCTATTTGGGTGATAGTGGATAGATTGACTAAAGTTGCTCATTTTATACCAGTCAAGACTAATTACACGGGAGTACAATTAGCTACCTTGTATATGGAAAGAATAGTCTGTTTGCATGGAGTTCCAAAGAAGATTGTGTCTGATCGAGGTTCGCAGTTTACGTCACACTTTTGGAAAGCTGTGCATGAATCTTTGGGGACAAAATTGAATTTTAGTACAGCATATCATCCACAGACAGATGGACAGACTGAAAGGACCAACCAGGTATTAGAGGATATGTTGAGAGCTTGTGTATTGCAATATGGAACTAGTTGGGATAAGAGTTTGCCTTATGCAGAATTTTCTTACAATAATAGTTATCAACAGAGTCTTAAGATGGCACCGTTTGAAGCTTTATATGGACGTAAGTGTAGAACTCCCTTGTTTTGGGATCAGACAGGTGAATCTCAAGTGTTTGGTACAGATGTTCTTAGAAACGCAGAAGATCAAGTGCGAGTGATTCGTGAGAATTTGAGAGTGGCACAGTCTCGTCAGAAGAGTTATGCTGATAATAGGAGAAGAGATCTAGTTTTTGAGGTAGGTGATTATGTCTATTTGAAGGTGTCACCTATGAGAAGTGTGAAGAGGTTTAACATGAAAGGTAAATTAGCACCAAGGTATGTTGGACCATTTAAAGTTATTGCTAGACGTGGGGAAGTTGCTTATCAATTAGAGTTGCCTGAGAATTTATCTGGAGTGCATGATGTGTTTCATGTTTCACAACTTAAGAAGTGTTTGCGGGTGCCTGAGGAGCAGATACCTTTAGAAGAGTTGACTGTTAAGGAGGATCTTACATATGAAGAGTTTCCAATCAAGATTTTAGAGACTGCTGAGAGAGTTACTCGAAGTCGGGTTATTAAAATGTGCAAGGTGCAGTGGAATCGATATTCAGAGGCAGAAGCAACTTGGGAAAGAGAGGATGAATTGAGGAAATCATATCCGCAGTTGTTTGAGTAAGCAGTCCAATCTCGAGGACGAGATTCTTTTAAGGGGGGTAGAATTTGTAACACCCAAATTTTAGAGATAATGAATTTTGAATAAATTTGATTTGAAATAAATGGCAAATTAAAATAATAATAAAATATATTTGGTGTTGCATTCATGCTGTTGCATTCATTTACTGTTGTGTAGTAGAATTATTTTATTTTGATTTGGTTTGGAAATTTTATTTGGAATAGTTTGTAAACAAGTAAATAAAGAAAAGAAAGAAAAAGAAAAAAAAAGAGAATACTTACCTTCTTACCTGGCAGTCGACGGGCCGACGGCCTGCTCTCCCGCGCTGGAGCCTGGGCTGCTCCGAGTGGGCCGCTGCCGCTTTCCGTTCCTCCGCGCACGGCACCGAGTGGGCCGGCCCAGCGTCGCTGAGACAAGCCGCGCGCCCTCTCTTGGTCGCTGACCGGTGGGTCCCGGCTGTCGGTCGTCTTCTAGCTCTCGTAACCGAGCCGGAGACGAACACTTCTTCAACCGAACCCCAACCGAATCTTGTATCCAGGATTTGTTAACCGAAATCGGCGATTGAGGCTATAAATAGGTCGCATAGGCCCTCTAGTTTCCGTTTTTCACCTAAAATCGTGAGTTCCACCGCAAATCGTCGCGTTCTAGGGTTGGGTTCGGTTGGATACGGCGGACGTTGGGGAGGAGTGTTTTCGGGAGCTTTGGAGGCTAATTCGTCGCGTTGGTAAGCTCGCAAATCTTCTCCTCTTTCTTCCCGTGTCCTTCTTTGGTGTTGAGGAGCTACGAATCATGGTTTTGGGTGAGCTCGGGTGCACCGGCAATGGCGCCGCCGCCCCCTTGTAGCCGCACGCCGTGTTCGGTCTACCATAGCGGGTTTTTATCGGTTAGTTGAGTTCGCACGGAGCTTCTCCACCGTTTGGATCAAGTCTCGAGTCGAATGGTGGTCTAGGTGAGGAGAGCCATCATCTCCAGCCATGGAGGAGTCACCGGCCATGGGGGAGCCGCCGGCCGGATGTAAGGGGGGTGACCGGTTTAGCACAGTAAGGTTGATGATGAACCTGAGCCGTCCAATTTGAGATCAACAGCTGAAATTAGAACATACCCCTTCGCGGGTAGTTTTTCTAAAGAACCCCTGGATTTGTTAGAAATTAACCCGCGGTCCTTAGCGTATTTCAGAAAATGCATTTTCGTGTTTTGAAAGCGTATTTTCTTCCGGTTTATTCAAAAATACGTTTTCAGGAAATTACAGTTTTGCCACTGGAATTGTTTTGGTCATAAAAACTTTGTTTTAACTCCGATTTGGTTCGTTCAAGTTGCGTTAGGTTCGTATTTGTGAGCTCTACATGTTAGTGTAGTTGTACAGTTAATTTTGATAATTTATTTTTCGAGCTTATAATTAAGTATTTATTTATCTATAGGAAATCTTAGAAAATTCATAACTTTCACGTTTTAACTCCGAATTTGGTGATCTTTGCGTCTGTGTGTTCGTAGAAGCGTGTAGAAGAGTTTTATAAACTTTTATTACTGTTTTGCTACTGTTGGTGTAATGTTCTAATTATATCTCTTTGTTTGCTTCGTGTATGTTTGATTGGATGCATGTATGTTGTTGATTGATGATCGAGTGTAGAAGGTGAGCAGTATCTGGACGATTCGGAGTATTACTTTGAGCCAAGTCAGCAGTATCACTTGGAGAGTTTTGATCAAGGCAAGTATAACACAGGACTATCCTTGTTACCTATACATCGAATTGTCATACATATGCATGTGCTTACCTTGACAACCGTAAAGATTATAACTTAGTGATTGTTATCTTGATTCCTTGTCAACCTTGGGGATGCATATGGGTAGCTACTGCTAGTGCTTAAACTATGAACAATGATCTTGTAATTTGATTAATGGATCAAGCAATCAACCATTAAGATGATTTTATTACTGTTAAAAGAGGGCTAGAGCGTGTGCATTATTTTGATGCTCTGGTTTCTCTCCATAAGGACTTATCTGTACGTGATCATCCGGGACATACAGTACAGCTGTGAGGGCTATATGGCTCTGGCTTTAGTTGTTCAAGAGACCTTTTCTAGCTTGTTAGTGGTTACCTTAAATGGCGTAAGAAAGGCTTGCCACGTTGGGTGTAGTGCGAGCCCCTGGCCTAGTGTGTATAGGCTGCGGTTGTTGTGCCACAGGGAAGGGGGGTTCTACATCTGCCTGCCGAGTGAATCTAATGGCCCTAACTTGTTAGACGAACTTTTGAATGGCTTTATATGGTTCTCCGGTGTTTGGGTTTGATCTCCCCACGCATTTGGAAATCATGACTCACAGTGAAAGTGTACACCTCTGCGCAGAGTTAAAAACTGGTATACTAGCCGTGCTCACGGATACGAGCGGCCTTGGAACATTTACAGATAGATGATCACCATTGTTATATCATGTTTAATTACTGTTGTTATTATTATGCTCATGTTAATGCTATTCATTATCCTTATTACAATTGATCATTGATTCATTAATGGGATTGGATTACCCTGATGCTACTCAATTGCTAATTACATGATGAATAAAAGCTAAACGCAGTCAAACAGTGTCTAGCCTTTTGTGCCTCATGAACCCTGTGTTATACTTGTTGAGTTCGACATGGCCTCACTCTTACTATTTCCCCCACACTCCAGTGTGTAGTAAGATGCTACTCGGAAGAAGGACAAAGGTGTAGTGGAGTTTCTAGAAGGCTAGTAGAAGTGCTAGGCATATGTTACCCCCAGTCAGCCGTCCCTGAGAAGAATGGAGCCTGAAGTTTGGTCACTGTTCCGCGATACTCTGATGTAAGTGTTAATATAGCTATGTATACGTTATATAATAACATTGTTTCTGATACTTTTTCATTCTGACATATGTGTGGACTTCCTGGGCACACATATGATTAGCCTGGTTTTGTTCTTTAGAAAACTGGGTGTGACAATATTTCACCCAAAAGCATGGCAAAGTGAGGAAAATCATCATCACATGTGAAGAATTATGTTTAAATTTCACTTAGTTCCACTTGTACTCGGAGAATTATTTGTATACAAGAAATATGGCAAATTTTGGCCAAAATAGTGACAAACATGGACCAATGAAGCAAGTGGATGTGGCAGGGCCACTTGGGCCCACAGGTAGTGTGACAGAACCACCCAAATTATGCTGGCCCACATGTACCCGTCATTGTCCTAAAGACCTCTGACTACTGTACATGAAAGCTAGATAATCCGGTAGTTTGTCGGGTGTCCTCAGGGAACCCTAAATCATCCACATTTTACAACTCATATAGGATCAACAATGGAGTTACCACAACATTACAACATTGATACAAAAATTTCATACATCGGAGTTGCGAAAGATTTACAACATTAGCTTACAAACATGTTCGTTAAAACTTAATTCTAAGAGATGAGTAGAACTATAAGAAAGTACCTAACATAGAAGAGAACCAGATCATGTTGAGCCCACCGACATGACCTTGATTAACAGCACAAGTCAGAACCTGCAACAGGGGTTAACAAACCCTGAGTACTTGAGGGTACTCAACAAGACTTACCCGACTAAAAGAAAAGACTCGATGGGTATGAAGGCTTAAAGGAAGGTCTAAAGCAAGAGTAACTTTTAATGTTTTAGAGGTGTATTAAGTCCATATCAATATCTAGTTCGCACCTGATCTAAATTAATCACTTCTTTAAACATCTCAACTCATTTCTTCTTATATTCATAAGTAACCATGTTTCATTGATTAACTACAATGTGGAGCAGAGAATCGAGTCTTCTTCTCCAAGAAGCAACGGAGATTCGAATTGATTAAATCCCAGCTGGGGATTCCCAACCACACGATATATATAGGTCCATGACCTACATATATCAACCATTCCCACGGATCCTCCAAAATATGAATTGGATCGCACCACCCGGGAGCACAGTACTCCACCGCCCTACCCCGTCCCTGACGTTTAACTTGCAGGGTGTGTACATGCCACTCCCGCCATCTCTCCACTCCTAGTGTGCATTATCAGTTCGCATAATGAAATAGCCGAGGTACTTAGGCTTACCAGAGTATGTGGCCAGTACTATAAAGTCTCGACTCACATAGGTCTATAACGGTACGATCCTCAATCGACACAGGCAGAGGCATTACATGGAGACTCCATTCTCGATGCAAGCCACCGGCCCAGTCTTGATTTAACATTAACATTATCATGGTATTCTCATGAACCATGAACGGAGCCGAGAAGACAAAGGTAAAACCTATTTCTCGCGAACGATGAAATCATCATTCGACTTCTATCGTAAGCTAAGCATTACTAAGCATTAAAGGTGTCGACCTACATACTAGTGGGGTTACAAGGAAGATATCTGAATAAATCAAGGTAGTCATGCAGCAATTGGTTTACACCCAACTCCTATTTACCTAGTGCACATTTTATTGGACTCAATTGATAATAGCATTTGTAAACAACAAGGAAAAGGGTTGTGCGCTCCGGGGCTTGCCTGCATTGCAGAGAAGGTTAGATTCCATAGAAGGATCATAGAAATTGAACTTGACATCAACATCACTGGAGGAAGAACCTTCTTCGAAGCTTGTCCATCACGAACCTTCTCACTTTCGTTTACTACACGTAATAAGATGATGCAATGCTTAACATGATAAAATGCAATAAACATGATGCATGATGGATGCAACATGGGTATTGATGAACACAAGAAGATGCACAACTTGAGTACAGCTTTCCTCTGCTAAGAACTAGGGTTAATTATTCTAAAAAGTATTTTAATTGATAACCACAAGTTGATTACAAGTTCATTAAGAAAGGATTTAAACTATCATGGAACAGCAAGTATTTAACATTCCACATATCACATTCATCTCATAGAACTCACAAAAGACTAAACAAACAATTATTTAAGTCATTTTAATATTTATAAATCATATAAAAGGCATAAAACATACTTAAACTAATTAATCAAGTTAATTAATTCAAAATAGTGCCCAACTTTTTGTGAAGACAGGTATTAACATGTTAAACGTACACAAAAAGTTTCATCATCAAAGGATTAATATTTTTATCTACAAAAATCATACACCAAGCATTTTTCTATTAAAAGAGGTAATTTTTAAGCCTGCCAAAACTACTGATTTTCACCATTTCATATTTTTCCTAGGTAGAGCATAGCATGAAGAGACTACACTAAAATTTTCACAATTTTATCACACTTCTATATTTTTCTACAAATTTAACAAAAATCAACACTTTTAATCATTTTATGAAAATTGAAAAAGGAATAAAATTCATTTTCACCCATGCGCAGCTAGCTCCAGAGGCTGACAGGAGGGGCCCCTAGTTAGCGCACAGTGCGCCCGTGTTGACCACGGCCCGCACGGCCGTTGACCGGCGGGTTCTCGCCGACGGCGACCTCGCCGGCGACGAGACCTGCACCTACGTGTTCCCCTTGACCTCACGCATAGGCCTAGGCTACCGGTTGAATGAGTTAGAGCCCCGCACGAGCTTGCCCGTGGCCATGGCGGCACAGCGGCACAGAGCGTGGCGGCGTGTCTGCGAAGCGACGACGGTGCTGCGGTAGCGACCTAGCTAGGGCTCGGGTTAGCACCAGGAGCTCACCACGATCATGCTCGACTACTTGGTAGAGGCGGGGACGCAGCGGAGAGGGATGACCGGTGTCAATGGCATGCACGGTGGCACGAACTGGCAGGGCGGCGGCGTTCTAGCGCATCTTGATGGTGAAAAGAAAACCAACAAGCCGATGAGCTTTGAGGAGTCAAGGTGAGCACAAAATAGAAGAGAGGAGGGAGAGAAACTAGTCGGAGATGGCTGACCTTGGCGAGCGGCCCACGGCGGCGTTCTCGGATGTCCGAGAGGAAGACGACGGCTCGTGGCCAATTTCTACGGAGAAAGCCGACGCGAGCGGGTCAAGGAGCTACGCAAGGACGGGGCGGAGCTGTGGGCGTGAACAATTGGACGGAGATGGCTCGACGGTGGTGAATTTCACCAGCGAACGGGATAGATGACGATGGAGCAGAGAGAGGAAAAGAGAGGGACGGCGGCCAGCATCGGGCATTTATAGGCGCAGGTGATGAACTCCAGCACGCTAGCGTCTTCGTGAACACAACCATGCAGACGGCCATGCGTCCAAACGCGCGAGGCGCCACGAAGGACACGGTAGACGCCGGTGAGCAGGGCAAGCATGTTGTTGCTGGCGGTGTACTGTAGCAGGGACGCTTTCCTTCTACTTCTCTTTTCTCCCAAATCCAAATTGCAACTTCAAAAACTCCAAGAACAAAAGTTGTTTATCTTGACGAGATCTTCAACTTAGCTTTAAGGCTCAACCCCTAATTTGAACCGGTTAAAGAGCTTTTGAATTTTGAAGATGGAATTTGAAACCTGATTTTAGGTTATGGTTAGTAAAATAGCTAATTAGCTATTTTGGGTAATTAATTGGGTGATTACTAGTTGTCAAACAATTCAACCAATAGCATAGTTTGCAAAGTACAAACCTCGTACCAATCAATGAAACAAAGCTTGCCCAACTTTTATTTGTGAAAATTGATTTAACAAATTCCCCAAAACTGAATTCAAAGTTGAATTCCAAGACTTAACCAAACTTAGTTAAGTGCCGAATTTCAAAACTAAATTCAAACTTGGAGCTCAAATTTGAACATGTTTAATTTAGAAACATCATCAATTTTTATTTCTATATTATAAATCACACTTTATTGTACAAAGTTTATTTTTGACAAAATTTTAATTGTTTAAACAAATTACTAGTTTATAAAATAATAAAGAATCTTAATCACTATTATTGCTAACATTTCATGGAACATAGGAAGCACATCATAAGCAACATATTCATGCTATAATTGAAACATGATATGCATTTATGCCTTAATGCTTAATGGTTATGCATGATGATGATCATGATCAAGGTTTTATTAAGTTCGTAACACTTAGGGTGTTACAGGCAGGCGCCGTCCGACCCCACTTGGGCGCTGCCCGGTGCCACCTTGGCGCCTGCCACGTCAGTGATCCATGGGAGCTCCTCCTCAGCCAATGGAAAGCCTCCATTTAAGTTGTTTTGATCAAGGGCCAAGATTAACTCACGGTGGATTCATGGGCCCATTGTCATACACTTGGAGCTCTCCACCGACTTACCAACCACCTTACCTGCCGAATTTCACCATGTGCTGACTTCACAACTGCCATTAAGGAGCAACCAGCACCCTTAGATACAAAGGCGGTGCATCCAAGGGCCGATCGGCACCCCCAAGCCACCGCCCGACGCCCCCCGGTGGCCACCGACCTTGCCACTGCCTACAAATACCCCCATGCCTCTCTACACTATAGAGGGTGTGGAGCTCGGTGGAAAGTCATCCCATTAGGCCCCCATTCATTTCCAAGATCTTCAAGCTTCTCTTAGCTTCCTAGCTTAGCTTTAGCTATAGAGTAGTAGTCTAGTAGTGGAGGAGAGCAAGAGCAGAGCTGCTCTTGGAGTCCGAAAGAGTCTTCTGGGTCTGGTGTAGCTCCTTCGTAATTCTTTCATTTCTGCATTACTTTATTTAGAATTTATTTCAATACTTTATTCTAGTATTGCTTGCTTTACTTTAAGTACTTAGTCATTAGTGTTCATCATTAGTGAGCTTAGGTGCTTGTTGTTTAGCATTAGTAGCATAGGTTATCTTATCATTAGTAGTCTTTCGTTAGTACCGATTCCATCGTCTGGTTAGGGTGCTTTGCTTTCATTTCATCGGACCTCGGATCGAAGTAGTAAGTTTATAGATTAAGCGTGGTGCTTAGGCTATAGATTACCTATGGATACGGCTAGGCCTCCGGATAGATTGTGGTAGGTGGCAAGTGGTGATAGCCTTATCCATCATCTGTATTCCATCACGATAGGTCTAGTTATTAAATCATAGGGCTCATGGCAAACCTTGTCAATTTAACTCTCCTAGTTGGTAGACGGACTGTGCCCGAAATACTATCACATTTCTCCTAATTATTTGTTTACCCTTAGAAACTAGAAAGATACATCACTCGCTCTCCCACCTAGCTATCTCCAGGTTAGCTTGTTAGTAGTAGTTAGTTTAGGTAGTTCACACTCATCCTTCACTATCGTTCACCTACCTAGGATCAACTTAAAGCTTTCCTCTAGCAAATCCTAGTTCTATATAAATTCTAGTCTTCCATCTTCCTGTGAGAAAAAATATAAATTTGACACTCAGTACTCACTGAACGAAGTGCTACGCGATAGTTCTATGTGCTTGTGGCATCCTCTAATAGTCATTAAGAAATATCAACACTAGTCACTTGTTGATCTTACACTTGAGATGACGAACTAGCTTGATTTTGATAATGAGAATTAGTGGCTTGCATCTTGGTGTTAGAGAGCACTTGATCATTGTCATCTTCAAATTCAATCACTTCTCTAGGCCTTATGTCACCAACATCCATCTTCTTCATTGTATTGGCTAATTGAGTGCCTCTCACATCATCTAGATTTTTATCTTTCTCTTGGGAACCATTGGTTTCATCAAATTCCACATCATGAACTTCTTCAAGAGTACCACTAGCCAAATTCCAAACTCTATAAGCCTTGCTAGTAGTGGAGTAACCAATCAAGAAACCTTCATCACATTTCTTCTCAAATTTGCTCAATCTAGTGCCTTTCTTCAATATGTAGCATTTGTATCCAAAAACTCGAAAGTATGTAATATTTGGCTTTCTTCCATTCAAGATCTCATATGGCGTCTTCTCCAACATGGGATGACAATAGAGGCGGTCGCTATAGTAGCAAGCTGTGTTGATTGCTTCACCCCAAAATGAATGGCTAACATTATACTCACTTAGCATTGATCTTGCCATGTCAATCAAAGTTCTATTTTCCTCTCAACAAGGCCATTTGATTATGGAGTGTACTTGGCCGAGAACTGATGCCTAATTCCAAACCCATTATATAGCTCATCAACTCTTGTATTCTTGAATTCACTTCCATTATCACTTCTCACTTTCTTGATTGTTGTTTCAAACTCATTGTGAATTCTCTTAATGAATGTCTTGAAGGTTGCGAATGCATCGCTCTTGTCAACTAGAAAGAATACCCATGTATATCACGAGAAATCATCCACTATCATAAATCCATACTTGTTGCCACCAATACTTGTTTATGTAGTTGGCCCAAACAAATCCATATGCAACAACTCAAATGCCTTGGATGTGCTCATTATGCTCTTTTTAGGACGAGTGTTGCCAACTTACTTTTTAGCTTGTCATACACTATATAGCTTATCCTTCTCAAATGTGACTTCTTTTAAGCCTCTAACTAGATCATGTTTTATCAATCTATTCAATTGCTTCATTCCAATATGACCAAGCCTTTTATGGCATAACCAACCCATACTAGATTTGGTGAACAAACATGTTAACAATTGAGCTTCACTAGCATTAAAATCAACTAAGTATAGATTCTCATATCTCAAACCTTTGAAGATCAAATTAGAGCCATCTACACTTATGATCTCTACATCATCAACTCCAAATATGCACTTGAAACCAAGATTACAAAGTTGAGCTACTGAGAATAGGTTGAAGTTCAAGCTCTCTACTAGTAGCATATTGGAAATGCTCAAGCCACTGGATATTGCAATCTTACCAAGCCCTTTGACCTTGCCTTTGCCATTATCACCAAATGTTATACTATCAACACTACTAACTTATGACCCTAATGCAACCATTTTTTGGCGCAACGGCAAGATTTGGTTGCAAAAGGTGGTGTTCTCGCAACCATTTTGACTTTTGGTTGCGATAGATGAGATTGTTGCCACCAAAAAGATTTGGTTGCAAAAGGTGGTGTTCTCGCAACCATTTTGACTTTTGGTTGCGATAGATGAGATTGTTGCCACCAAAATTGTCTCGTGGCAAAAAGTATAAAGATCGTTGCAATAAGTAGTAGTTGTCGCAACCAAATGTAGAACGGTTGCAATACATTGTGACTATTGCCACGATTTGATTGGCGTTGCGTAGAGTTCTTTTGGCGTTGCAATACTAAGATGATATTGCAACGTTTTTTTTGGGTGGTTGCAACAAGTGGCCATTATTGCCACGATCCGATTGGCGTTGCGGGGAGTTCTTTTGGTGTTGCAATACTAAAATGATATCGCAACGTTTTTATTTGGTGGTTGCAAGAAGTGGCTTATATTGCCACGATTTGTTTTGCGTTGCAAGGATTTCTTTTGGTGTTGCGATACTAAATTGATATTGCAACGCTTTTTAGTTGATGGTTGCGATAGTGCACTTCTTGCAACGAATTTATTTTGTTGTATGTAATACTAGCTTGCGTTGCAACAAGTGCATATTGCAACTAAAAATTGTAGCGTTGCAATACCTATGATTTGATAAAAAGTTAAACAAAAAAGGAAAAAAATACAGTGCGTATAGGATTTGAACCCTAGACCTTTTGGTTTAATTGAAGCGCACTAACCAGTAGAACCTATTTGTGTTTGTGTCTTTGGTAGACAGAAGACGCTATATTAGGTAACGTAAATATATTATTATAACGTAGATCTAAAATTACTTAATAACAGGTCGATCCAGCTTCACCACGGGACTGCAGCCTCGCGACTTTCCATCACGCGACGGCGTCCTGCAGCCGCCCTTCACGTTGCCCTGGTCGCGCCACACCGTTGCACGGAGGTCCTCCGACGATCCCCCCTGTCTTCTCTCGCAGCCAGAGATCGCCGGCCAGCAACAGGTACCTCTCGCAGCCCTGTCTTTCTGACTCTGCCGATCCCCCCCTGCAGCAGCGAGGGCCATGGCGTGATGCCCTAACTCTTGATCGGTCCCCTGCCCTTCCCTGCAGCTAGCGTCGAGGAACAGCGGGCCTTCCCTCCATAGACGTCCTTCCCTGCAGCTAGCGTCGAGGATCAACAGACCGGAGGCTAGCCATCACCGACAAGTGCAGAGCTTCATCAAGTATGTGTATGCATGCATGCCTTGAATATAAATATATTTTATATTTTATATATATTGTAGTACAACAAATTTGGTTCCAACTTTCTGTGTTGCTTTTTTCGTAACTTAATTAGCGTTATCCCATTAATTAACATGTTACAGGAAATTCGATCTCGTTACATTTGGAATATTGAATCAATGGCACATGATGATGATCGGCGATGGATGTTGTTGTCTCCGTCAACCGCCGAGTGGCAAGCTGGTCTCGAGAAATTTATTGGTACTATTTTTGAAGGCACATATGCATCAGAAACTGCACCGTGTCCATGTTCAAGCTGTCGTAACATCGTATACAAAACAAAAAACGAGGTTCAGATGGACTTGCTAACTAAAGGGTTCGATGAGAACTTTGTCAAAGAGAACGGTAAAGCTGAACCTTGCAATGATGATAGGGATCTAGCAGTCACAAGAGATGATGCATCATGTGCCAACAATCTGATGTCCGCGTTAATTAGGGGTGCAAACAGTGGTAATACCGATAAAGAGCCAAATGAGAGTGCAAAGAAATTCTTTGAATTGTTGAAAGAAGCGCAGCAAGAGTTGTATCCAGGTTGCTCCAATCTTACCAAGGTATCATTCATGGTTAGGCTCTTTGAGCTTAAGTGCATGGGTGGATGGAGTAACGAGAATGCAGAGCGAACACTTAAGTTATTCTCAGATGCACTTCCCCCCCGGACATTGTCTCCCTGACACTATCAAGAAAGCACAGAAGATTATTCGCGACCTTGGCCTCACATATGTTAAGATTGATGCTTGTGTGAATGACTGTGTGTTATTTCGTGGACCATTAGCTGATAAGGACACATGTCCCATATGTCATGAGAGTAGGTGGAAGAAGGATGACACTGGCGAGTCCAGTGAAAGTGGTGGACCAAAGAAGCGCAATCCTTGCAAAATTCTAAGGTATTTTCCACTTGTTCCTAGATTGCAAAGACTATATATGTCAGAGGAAACATCATCATTGATGCGGTGGCACAAGGAAGAATTGGTCAGTGATGGGAAAATGCGGCACCCAGCAGACTCGCCAGCATGGAAGCACGTCGATAAAAGGTATAAGAAATTTGCTTCGGATCCATGTAATGTTAGGCTGGGACTTGCATCGGATGGCTTCAATCCGTTTGGTATGTTGAATGTTAATTACACTTATTGGCCTGTGATATTGATTCCTTATAACCTGCCTCCTTGGTTGTGTTTGAAACAACCTTATTGGATGATGTCGATGTTGATACCTGGGCCTAAATCTCCTGGAGTGAACATTGATGTATATTTGCAACCTCTAATTGATGAGCTACATGATCTGTGGGTTAAAGGAGTTGAGACATGGGATGAGAAGGAGAAGAAGAATTTTACTCTACATGCAATTCTGTTGTGGACAATTAATGATTTCCCTGCATATGCAATGTTATCTGGTTGGAGCACAAAAGGTAAATTTGCATGTCCTTATTGTCACAGGGATACTGATTACTTGTGGTTAAAATATGGTTCAAAGCACTGCTACATGGGACATCGCCGATTTCTACCAAAGAACCACAAGTGGCGAAGGAACAAGGTGAGCTTCAATAACAAGGCTGAAACCAGGGAAGCTCCTGTGCCGCTCACTGGTGAGCAGGTCCTGCGTGACTTTGAGAGTTTCGAGCAAGTGATTTTTGGGAAGGATACAAGGAAAAGGAAGCAACGTGACGAAGAAAATAGGTGGCACAACTGGAGGAAGAAGAGTATTTTCTTTCAGCTTCCTTACTGGAAATCACTACTTGTACGACATAATTTGGATGTCATGCATATTGAGAAGAACATTTGTGAGAGCATACTCGGGACTTTGTTGGAATTACAAGGTAAAGACAAGGACAGTGAGAAGGCTCGACTTGATATGCAACATTTGGGTATTAGGCAAGATCAGCATCCAGTGCTCGAAAAGGGTAAGTACACTTTGCCACCAGCGTTATACTCGCTAAGTAAGGATGACAAGGAAATTTTGTGCAAATTTTTACATGGAGTCAAGTTCCCTGATGGTTATGCTGCAAATATTAGAAGATGTGTGGACGTCAGTGGTTGCAAGCTTTCTGGACTTAAAACTCATGACCTCCACATCATATTGCAAAAACTTTTGCCCTTAGTGGTGCGCAATATATTGCCTGAAGATGTGGTGATCCCATTGATCAAGCTAAGTAGGTTCTTTAACTCACTGTGTTCAAAGGAGTTGGAGCCTTCAGAAATTGAAAAACTAAGCACTTCGATTAGGGAAACACTTTGTCGGCTGGAGATGATTTTTCCACCCGCTTTTTTTGATATTATAATGCACTTACCAGTTCATCTTGCTGATGAAGCTATACTTGGAGGTTCGGTTTGTTATAGATGGATGTATCCAGTTGAGAGGTACCTCCGTACTCTTAAAGGCTATGTGAGGAACAAAGCGCACCCTGAAGGTTCGATTGCAGAGGGGTATATATCCGAGGAGTGCCTCACATTTTGCTCTCTCTTCTTTGATAATATTAGAACCAAGCTAAATCATCTAGAACGTCACGAAAGCACCGGTGGTAGTGAACCACCATCTGGGCTAAGTATATTTGGGAGCATTGACTACAGTAGAAGAGGATGTACTATAGAGGTCGTTTCTGATATTGACATGCACAGGATGAGGCATTACATATTAACCAACTGTGATGAGGTCACTCCATGGATAGAGTAAGCTATATTTTAAATTTGATTTTTTTACAGAGCTCATTAAATTTTAAATTATTTATATATATTTCCATATTTAATTAACGTATTTTCAATTTTTGTGCAAAGTGTGCATATGGATGAGCTGAAGAAATCGAACCCTCGGCAGGTTGAAAAAAGACACAAGCAGGAGTTTGTATCATGGTTTGAGCGTAAAGTGAGTCAACCCTAATATATTAAACCTTAATAATATTTTTATCCTTATTTTGTCTATATAATTTATCCCTATTATATTTTTAAAATTTTGATAACTGCAGACCAACACATTGCGTGCACAAGGGAAAATTGATGACATGATTTATTATCTATCTCGCGGTCCAGACAGTCGGGCTCGTGTGTTCAATAGGTGCTTCATCAATGGCTTCCTATTCCGGGTTTCTTCCGTAGAGAACTGCTTAACTACTCAAAATAGTGGTGTATTTGTGAAAGGCGATGCAAGTACAGGTGACATGGGCTGGTATGGCGTGCTTAAGAAAATCATCTGCCTTGATTTTCCTGGTCAGAAGGAAGTAATGTTGTTCCAATGCATTTGGTTTGATATCCCTGCAGCAAGTTCAAGCAGATCGAAAGGGTACCATAAGGATCGATATGGGGTCATCGATATTAATACCACTAGGTTCAGGTATAAAGATGAACCTTATATCTTAAGTACACAGGCCGAGCAAGTCTTTTATGCAAAATACCCAGATAAACAAGATTGGTGCAGTGTCCTCAGAGTACAGCCTAGAAACTTGTTTTCCATGCCTGAAGGAGAAGGCAGTGACAACATGGAGCTTGATCTGGACTCAGTTCATGCAGGAGTGGAAGATATGAATGTTCAACAACAAATTGGAGATGTGACAACTTGGAGTAGGTCTGGCCTTGACGGGGTTACTGTTCAAGCTTCTATTATTGAGCATGCTATTACAACAACAATGCCTGAACCTGAACATGATTTGCTTGATGAAGACGAAGACCCATATGACACTTACATAAATGATGGAGTCGTCCCTCCTTTCAGTGTTTTGAGAGATGATTCAGATGATGATCTTTTCTGATGAATGATCTAGCTTTTATTGTTTCTTTGATCCCTACGTGGAAGGTTTGAGTATTTTGAGACAATTTTCTATTTCAGTAGACAATATTTATGAACAATGTTTCATTTATATAGTGTTCGGAGACAAATTTCTATTTCATTGAGCAATATTTATGACCAATGTTCATTTTGAAATGAAGCACTCATACAGGAAACCATCAGTCATGCACCACTCTGAACGAGGGGATTATTATTGAAATTCAATATAAGTGTTTGCAGACAGGGTATAAGTAGTCTAATCTCTGCACCTACACATATTCTGAAAGAAATATAAACAGCCAACACAAGAACGCACCACACACACATATCACTCCCCAAAAGCTACATTTTTGACGACTCGTCCCTCATCCAATTCATCAGTACTCTTTCATTTAGACGACCTCTTTGGTTTAGACCTTCTCTTTGGTTTGGATCGAGCAGGTCCGTCATGGCGATCCAGAGGTTTCTTGAACAGTTGAACAGAATGAAGTCGATTCCAGACATGTAAGGTCGCAGCACCTCGGGCACCCGAACACCACCCTCCTCTGTAGCCCCGCTGTGAATCCACCCAGTCCTTATCCATTTCCTCCTGTCCCTAACTACAAAACATTAGGTAAGTGGCAATAAAATATATCGCAACAATTTGTCAACGATCTGAAGTTCATAATACTTAAGACCAATCTGCTTACCTCCTCAACGTGCTGGGCATCACCAAGCATGCACATCATCTTTGGACGCGGATTGTGGGGCAACTTAACAGAGCCACTGAAACGCTTGTCCTTCTATGGTTCATAATACTTAAGACCAATCTGAAGTTCAATAGTCTCAGTGAACTTCCTATTCTTCTCCTTGGCATCCCCAACGATCTGGGAGATGGCATCCTTGAGAACCTCAGACTGCAACTTACTGCAATAGTATCAGTGCAGAGAAATTATTTGACAAAGTCGCAAAGAAAAGATGATATCTGGATGGGAACACTACTCTAGCGTTCCGATTATTCCTGCCAATACGGATAATTGTAGAAAACCAAAACTGCAGAATAATATATCATAATAAGCAAACAAGAACAAACTAACAGCCTGTTGGGTTGAATATTGAAGCTAAATACCTGCAAAGGTTATTGGGGTTGTCTCCTGACCACTAGAACCAGAAATCATTTGTTGTGGGGAGCCTATCATTTAAATGTCAGTTTCAAAAATCAAAATCGCCTATGGACAGATTATGTTCCACCAGCATGCTTCCGGAACATAGAAGCAATTGTCTCCATCCCTCTTCATAGTTCACAAATCCTACCACCAAATCGCATAATGCATAAGTAATCGACCAATACATTCCTAATTCCTACTACATACATCTATAAGCTACATCAATTGAACTAAATCTAGCAGAAATCTATAACAACTACCTAACAAATTAGATAACAGTAAAGTTAGGGTTAAGAATTTGAGAGAAAACTAAAGAACATGCAGGGAGAGCAGAGCTGCTGAGGGGATTGAATTCTCCCCAGCTGGGGGCCGGGGCAAGCCGCAAGAGTTAGCCAGCTGGGGCCGGCCGCCGGGGGACGAGGCGCCGGGGCGGAGCTGGAGCCGTCAACACAGCGTCCGTCACCGCCGCCGTGAACACTTCACCTTGCTGCAGCCGCCCGTGGAGTGGAAGTAGGTGGGGAAGGGGAACGGCTTGACATCTTCTCCACTGACTGACCCGCCGCCGATGCAACCACCGTCAATGCAGCGTCCGTCATCGCCGCCGTGTCCACTTCGCCTCGCTGCAGCCGCCCGTGGAGTGGAAGTAGGTGGGGAAGGGGAACGGGTGGGGAAGGGGGAATGGCACGGCGGCCTTAGTACTCCCCGATAACGAGTTGGGCCGGCCCGTTAGCCACTTCGCCACACTGCAACCAGGCGCTGGTGAACGTTCCGGTGGTTAGTACCACCTCGGTTATTCAAAGCGCGATTGCAGTGCTTAAAGGCTCTAGCGCGTCAGCCAGGTCAAACTCCGTGAAACCAATTCTACACTGACCTCTGTGCACTCGTCTTGGGCCTGCCGGGCTTGAAGTGGCTTGCTGGGCTCCCGTTTAGGTTTGAGCTCGGTTGGCTCCCTTGCGGTTGAGCCTGGCGAGCCTGCTTACACTTGGCAGGCCTAAGACAATTTTTTTTAATTAGAAATTGTTTTTCTTACCCTTTATTCAACTTTTTGTTTTTTAATAAATTATTTTTCTAACCCTTAATTCAACAAATTTAGTTTGTTTTCTAAAATGTTTGTCTAAATTATTTAGTGCCAACATTTTTAATTTTAGTGAGTGCCATGTCATGACCAAGAACTTGGTATATCATTACTACTATGTGTCATATCATTACTGGCGGAGCTTAGGCATGGCCACCTAGTGTCATATCGTTACTGGAGGAGCTTAGGCATGGCCATAGTGGGCCATGGCCCCCTACCAAAGCAAAATCTCCATTGAGTGAACATTGATTTTGGTACTGTTTATTAGTTTAGATGCTTAATGAACATTGGCTGGCCCCCCTTAATTCTTCATTAAGCTCCGCCACTACAGATCATAACCAACAAAACTAATAGTATGCCATATATCTTCCATGGAGCGTGTCACGTCTTGACCAACAACTTGATTTTAATTTTTGACCCCAAGTTTGATATTGTCGTCTTGTCCTCTTTTGTTGTTGTTTCCTTTAGTCATGAAAGACTGCCGTCAAGGATGCATGTCGTATGTGCCATCTTCTAAATTCTTTTGAGTGGTCAAAGGAAGTTACTAATTTCGAACGAAAGTTAGTACCTTGATATGTACTCTTGTCGTATCGAGTGCCATGTCATATCCCATCCACTGCGATGTAGCAAGACACATCGAGTGCCCGATCATGGTCAACTTAGTGGTATGTAGTCTCGTCCTATCAAGAATCCTGTCATATGCCACCGAGTAGCACGTAATATGCGGCCGAGGGTTTGATCATGATCAACAACTTCATACGTAAGTAATAAACCACGAGTTATGACATGGGCCATTCCACCAGATCTTGATGAATTAATAAATTGACTTAATAAATTGATTATTTTTAGTAAATGATATTTTAGTATTTTTTTTCAAGTTAGAGACATGTATGCTTATTTTTAAAATTAATTTTAAAGCTAATAATTATTTTTTGAGTCTCCTCCAAAAAACGAGCGCCAAATTTTGCCACCAAAATTTTTAAAAAAATAGTGCCCTTCATACCCCGTGACCGACCGTCCCCCTCCGAAAAAATGTGCGCCAAAGTTTCCCTCCTTTCCTAATCTAAACCCAAACCCTAACCTAATCTGTTCCCAAACCCCGTGACCGACCGTCCCCCTCTCCCTCCCCGACCTAATCTCTATTCCCTCCACGACGCCGCCAGTCCACCGCCGCTTCCTCCGTCGCCGTGAGGGGCATGGCACCCCAGCGGTCATCCAGGACGCCGCCGACGCCTCCAAGGTCCATGAGGACCCCGACACCGCCTCCGTCGAGGACGCCACCGGTGACGCCACCAGCCAGGAGGTCGATAGCTACCCTCGACATCGAAGACGATGAAGGTTTCAGTACTCCATATACGCCCAGGTACTAGTTGAAATTAGGGTTTCATATCATATATGTTAATTAGGGTTTGTAGTTTATACCAACTTACATATGTTCATTAGGGTTTCCAATTTACTGACTGTAATTAGGGTGTAGTTTCTAGAATAATTGAGTGCAAATTTAGGTGTTGTTTCTTACTGATTGTTTATGTTCTAGAATAATTGCTTAAGTTTCTTATTGATTGTAGTTTCTAAAATAATTGAGTGCAAATTTAGGTGTAGTTTCTTACTGATTGTTTCTTTTCTAGAATAATTGCTTAAGTTAACATACTGCATTTAGGTAATGAATCTCCTTTTTTAATACGTGTTTATTTGTCAACTTGTCCTATGAATATAGTCACTTGTTTAGGTTTTCTGTACTTAATAATTTGTAGTACACCTGAATAATTTTGATTAGCATCTACAGAGCAATTTAATGAACTGCTAGGAACATGAACATGTCTACTCTTGCTTAAGATAACATACTGCCTATAGGTAATACATCACTTTTTAATACTTGTTTATTTATCAACCATTATTCTATGAGTACAGTGGTAAAGGTGAAATGTGGACTCTATATGTTCATTGCAAGAATGGACTTCCAAATCAGGAGTATGTCATGTTCAGAATTCAAAGGAGTGATCTAAAATTCTCAATATTGACATCTCTTAAGGACCAGCTTGAGTACGCTGTCCGAGATTTTTTATACTATAAGAAGCGTTGTGGAAGAGATGTAGCTACTCTTGAGCCCATAGATTATAGCAAACATGCAGATATTATGATACAAGAAAATGACATGGAGAAGGAAATCAGATTAGTACTCACACACCAGCAAGAGACAACACAACCAGTCAGCATAACACCAATGAAGCGACGAAGGCAACAGACCGAAGAAGATGATGATGATGACGACCATCCGTTTATGGATGATGAACTTAATGCATACAAGGACTGGCTACAAAACCTACCAGTGGAGAAATCGAAAGGTTTATCCTCTATATTTCTGTGTTTGTATTGTTATTGTTCATAATCTACACCTTTATATAAACTACACTATATCTAACATATTTTGGTGACTAACAGATTTCAAGGATACCAATAGGACGGAGACAGTTGACACGTACAAGGAATTTTTAAAGATGAAAGGGGACTTGCCAGAAATAAGTAATTAAGTATCCTTCTTATAGCAATATATTTCACATCTATGTTTTTAATAACTGAAGCTTTTAACCTTGTGCAGTGGCATATCTCGAGCAACCTAACATTGATGGCATCATAAATGAAGAAGATGAAAGTAATGGGAGCAGCTTGGCACCACGCTCAAATAGGCCAAGCCATGCAAGGAGGCCAAGGGGACAGGAAAATGGTTTGTGATGATGCATATACTTTTAATATTGGGTTCACTATTCTTAAATTGAGAGCTAAGACAGTTGAAGTTTATTGTTGTCTTTTTTTTGCAAGGAGTTGGCCCCAATCAACGAAAGAAAAAAGGTCATGGTACAGTCAAAGGAAAAACAGTAATCAATAAGAGAGTTAAGGAACGCACCCAAAAACTCTCAATTGAATTTTCAGCAACCCGTGGAGGTCCGATTGGACCGAACGCCCGTGCATTTGTGGATGAGATCGTACTATTTACAAGGAAATGGGCACCACTGATTGGAGTAAATAGTTGGAAGGATATAAAGGAAGAAGTCAAAGAGCAAATTGCAGAAGAGATGCTGGTATGCTGCGTACTATTTTTTCCGTACTCGTGTCATATATTAATTATGTTAAACATTTGATTGCTTTTTAATTGTTAGCAGCTTACGTGGAACTTCACCAACATTAGCACTTTGGAAAAACAAAAGGGGAAGATATGGCACATTGCTAGGGAGCGGTATAAAGGATGGCGAGCAACTCTGAGTGCCACATATAAGGCTTACAATACCTATGCTGAGAGAATAAGAAATAAACCTGAAGAAATAGACATTGTTGAGTGGCACTACCTGCTTTTGTATTTCGCATCTGATGAATTCATGGTCAGTTCTAGTAAAATGTACTTTCTCAAACAAGTTTTATGAACCAAAGTTGCATTCTCACATTCCACTTGTACTCATTTTGCAGAAGACTAGCAGCCAGAACTCCTCCAACCGTAAGCAACAAAGAACCACACATCTGATGGGTTCAAAAAACTTCTCTCAATGTAGCTACGAGCAGGTATTCATATGGTTCACTAATTTGGTCCTTCCATTTTATTATGCAACACTAGTATTGAAATATGTATTGGCATTCTAGAGAAACGAAGAAACTGGTGAAGAGCCAAGTGATCTTCTTCTTTGGAGGAGCACTCACACAAAACATGGCAAATGGTCAAATTCTATATCAGCTGCAGTATATGTGAGTAAATCTTTCCGAAAGCCTTTTATGTAGCTGCTGGTTGTGTCAAGCAACTTGTAACAAACATTGTTATTTTATTTAGGAAAATGCAGCCATGAAAATTGGTGAGATTGGCTTACAACCTGATACACAATCACTTTCATCTGTTGAGGAGAACATGATTTTCCAGTCATGCTACAAAGAAACCACACAAATCAAATCATCCAAATTACATGGGCATGGATATTTGGCTAAGTATCGAACTCGCAGAGAACTTATGGAAGACAACCTTGAAGTATATGCACGTGCTGAAGCTGCAGCCAGAGAGAAGAGCATAGCTTTTGAAGTAGAGGTTGAGAAGCTAAAAGAACAGATTGCGCATGAAGCTGCAGAAAGGGAGAGGGAGAGAGAAGAAAATAGGAGGAAGATGCATGAAGAGCTGGAAGAGGCTAAGATAAAACTAAGAGAAGAAATGAAGCAAGACTTGCTTAATATGTTAGCACAGCACAAAGAAGCAAATATGAATAAGGTAATATTTCAGAATATTTTTAATCCTTCTTCCTCTTAATAAAATTATGATTATGATGATGACTAGTCTTTTACCTCAATATTTGTTGTTTAGAGTACCCCGCAAAACATTGACAGTGTACAAGTTGCACCAGCCATACAAGACGATGATGAGACTGGTGAACATGATCAACAAAATGAGTTACAGCAGGTAATGACATTGTTGCACTATTTTTCAAGTGATCTTGAGTACCATGAACTGTAGCTTAAAAAGATTAAAAAAATTATTGTTTGCAGACTCAGCCTGCAAGTGTTGTGACTGTACAAAAAGATGCAGCTACTCGTTCTAGTAAAAGTACTAGTCTTGTGAGCAAAAACCTTTTCGACGAAAACACTGCAAATATGGCACCATCGAAGACATATATCACACAACAACAGCTGATGAATAGAACAAGAAGTAACAAAAGGAGGAAGGTAACGACTTTAACACGTTATCAGCTAATTGGAATCTAAATTTTGGTCATTATTCCTCGTTGTCCCTGCATTTTATATTTATGTGAGCTTGAATGGGTGCTGTGAGTTTGAATGGCTGCTGTGAGCTTACAATTTCTAAGGTGCTGTGAGCTTTCAAGTCATGGAGACTCTAGTGTCTCTCAACCACTATTTTGGATTGACCTGATTATTGACCTGAGGATAATAAAACACTATTTTAGATAATAAAACACTATTTTGGATTGAATAAAAAAATACTATTCTGCTAGCATGTATTTAATTTTGAATGTTGAATCAACGATACCATATTTGTGGAGTATAAATAATATTTTAGTTGATTTTGTTGGCAAATATAAGCTTCTTGGTCTGTAAATCTGCATAGCATTTCAGTTGCCTTGTAATGGACTGATTTTGGGCTGTTAGCTTGGGGAAAAGCTATTTTTTTAGTCATCATATGGAATTTTATTTTCAAATTTGGATATTTGATTAATTTTTCTGTGCATTCTTGCTCTTTAGTTATGAATTTGTGGTCCTATCCAAGATTGGTGTGCTTGCTGTTATTGATTTCCTTCACAGTAGATTAAGCTTTCCACTTTCAGATAACCCTATTTTAGAGAATCTGCTTTCATCAGAGCAAGTGCCCAAGCTAAACATGTGTGCCAATACAATCAATTTAAGGTCTATTCATGAACAGGATGTGCTTCTTTTTGTACCTTGCATGCCCATTTTCTCTACGATGAAAATTGCTGTCACTAGTCATTTAGTAGTGGTGTCACTTTTCTCAAATGAAAACCACTTCTTTCTGCTACTGCTATGGCTGAGCTCATGATATTATATATATATGTAGCTGACAGGAAAAAAGTCCCAATTACTTCTCTTTTATAATCGTGACTTGTATGAGTTTCTTCTAGTGCCTAGCCTGTCAATAGCTATTATGCATATGAACAGTTGGAAGTAGGAAAAAATAAAATTTCCTCATATACTCTGAAAAGAAGAAAATTTACTTCTGTTGAGCATAGACTGGTTATGATTTATTAACCATCTCTAATTTCCTAAGTTATGATTTTACATATTGTGCATGATGTATTAACTTGAAATTTTTCTAATATCATAATCTTACTATTTTGGCAGTAAGTGGAGAAGGATTCAGTGGGAGGCGAGGCGATGACATGTTGGGCTCATAGTGAACTCTTGAAGGCTACATAGATGTTTGGAAGTGTTGTCTAGTTACAAGTTTCTAAAAATTGTGCAATAATCAGTGAACTTCATTTTTTATTTTAGCTACTGTTGGAATTGTTTGTCATAATATTGAATTGGATGATTGATTAAAGTTAATATATGCGAGTGCAATCTCTTTTATTATGGTTTCTTGATATTGCAACGGAAAGCATGAAGTGTCACTACTAGCGTTGCAATAAACATTTAAACTACCGCAATGACATTATTTACGTGACAAAAGATAATATTGCCACGGCATTACCACTGTTGCCAAAAACATTTAAACTACCGCAACGATAAAATTGCGTTGCGAACAATACTGTTGCCACGACACAATGGTTGTGGCAATAGGGAATGGTCTGTTGCAACGGCGAAAAAATTGTTGCAAATAATACTATTGCCACGAAAAAACAACCGTGGCAATAACATATCATCTCTCGCAACGAATAAAAATCGTGGCAAAAGTTAATATTGCAACGCCAGAGTGGTCGTGGCAATAATGCAAAAGTTCTCGCAACGAGTGAAATTCCGTGGCAATAAACTATTTCGCAACCAAATTTTAGCGTGGCAATAAATGATATTGCAACACATCAATTAACCTCTTACAACGAAGCCTAGCGTTGCAAGTGCTCGTATTGCAACGCATCAATCAACCTCTTGCAACGAAGCGTAGCATTGCAAGTGCTCGTATTGCAACGCATCAATCAACCTCTTGCAACGAAGCCTAGCGTTGCAAGTGCTCGTATTGCAACGCCAATGGACGTTGCGACAACATCCAATTGCAACGCTTGGCAACGAACCACTATGGTTGCAATAAACATTAGCACTTGCAACGCTAAACTGAAAACAGTTGCAATACCTTATTGCAACGCAACTTATTGCAACCATTGGCAACGACAGTGTTTTGGTGGCAATTGCTACCTATTGCAACCAAATAGGGCCTCTTGCAACGCTTTTGCGGCGTTGCGAAAAACATAGAAGTTAGTAGTGCAATCCCATTGTCATCATTTGAATTGATTGAATTGAACATTCTTGAATCACTGGTCATGTGTTGTGTGCACCCACTATCAAGCACCCAATGCCTTCCTCCGGCTTTAGAGTTTACCTGCAAAAGAAAATCAATTCCTTTTAGGTACCCAAACATGCTTGGGTCCTTGAAGGTTAGTTACTAAGGTCTTTGGTACCCAAATGGCTTTCTTCTTTGAGCCTACAATTGGTGTACCAATGAACTTAGCCTTCACACCATTGGCATCCTTAGTAAGCAAATAACAAGAATCAAACTTAATTTAGGATACATTAGCATTCTTGTTCTTGTTCTTGTTCTTGCACTATTGCTCTATGTGCCAAACTTGCTTGCATCTATTGCAAAACCGACCATTGCCCTTCGCAAACCTAGTTTTGTGAGTTGCAAAGGTTGTCTTGCCTTTCTTGGAGGTGTAGCCCAATCTCTCTTTGTTAAGAGAGAACCTTTGGCTATCCAAACACTTTAGCAAGCGGGCCCTAGCAAGCGGGCCCCACCGCTATAAGCCTTGCCTATGGCATGAGTGAGCTCATCCACCTCTCTCTTGAGAATCTCATTCTCAACCATTAATGAGGCATCACAAGTGAAACCATCACTAATGTAGAGATAGGAGTGATGGTGGTGGTGGATGATGTGCTACAAGAAGGGTTAGTAGGAGCAATAACAATAGGTTCATAAAAAGATTCATCGATTATGTCACATGTTACACCCACATCACAAGATACTATTACCCCAACATGGTTGAACACAATTTGAGCCATATTTTGCACTGAACGTTGTTAAGCCTTGAATTAAATGGTGACCACGGCTCTGATATCACTTGAAAGGTTCTAAATGGCTAGAGGGGGTGAATACCCTATAGAAATTTTCTACAAATACACTAGAGCAAGTGGTTAGTAACCTAAGAGGCGAAATGCAATTTAACTCTAGCTCTATAAGGGTTGCAAGCCACCTATCCAACAATTCTAGTTGCTATGATCACTAGGCACAAACAAAGCCTATGTCACTACTCACTAAGAGCTCTCAAACACGCTACACTAAAGAGCTCCACTAGGTGATACTAAACTAGCAAGCAAGACAAGCTCTCATACCTAATTACACTAAAGAGCTTGTTATAACTAGTTTGCAAGTAGGTAAAGGAGTGAGTGGGATGTTTATACTGCTATTTAGAGGAATAAACCAATCATAAGATGTAGACAATCCAATCACCAGGAGAAATCCAATCACGCAAGAGACACAAGATTTTTCTCTGGAGGTTCACGTGCTCGCTGGCACGCTAGTCCCCGTTGTGTCGACCAACACATGGTGGTTTGGCGGCTAAGAGGTGTTGCACGAACCTCGTCCACACAATTGGACATCGCAAGAACCTACCCACAAGTGAGGTAGCTCAATGACATGAGCAATTTACTATAGTTGCCTTTGGCGCTCCGTCGGGGAAGGCACAAGACCCCTCACAAGCAATCGATCGAGGCTGGAGACAATCACCAAATCTGCTCAATGATTCTCCAATCACTGGGCCATCTAGGTGTCGGCAAACACCAAGAGTAACAAGCTCACAACCAGCCCAAAGCTTCCACCTAGTGCCACAAGATGATGCAATTCAATGCAATGCACTAGAGGCTCTCCAATCTCACTTAAGATGATGAAATCAAGTGAACAAGTGAGTGGAGTGTGTTGCTCAGCTTCCAAAGGGTGTGCACAAGTGTAAGAGGTGCCAAGAGGTGGCCAACGCCGGTCGCACCCTCTATTTATAGCCACGCAAGCAAATAGAGTCGTTATCCCTTGGAGCTGCTTTCTGCGAGGGCACCGGATAGGGCAGTGCTGTCACACCCGGTTTTGCAAAGAACAAAACTAGGCTCGTCATATGTGTGCCCAGGAAGTCCACACATACAACAACAGAATAAAAATATCAAAACAATGTTTATATAAAGCGGGAAACATAATATATTAACACCTACAACTATCAGAGTGTCGCAGAACGGTCACTAATCTTTTCTTCAGGCTCCAACGTCACAGGGACAGCTGACTGGGGGCTCCGTATGCCAAGCACTTCTTATAAACTTCTAGAAACTCCACTACACCTTTACTCTTCTTCTAAGCAGCACCTTACTACACACTGGAGTGTGGGGAAATAGCAAGAGTGAGTCCATGTCGAACTCAACAAGTATAACACAGGGTTCATGAGGCTCAAAAGGCTAGACACTGGTTTGACTGCATTTAGCTTTTAATTGTCACAATTTTATTATATGAGTAACATCAGGTTTGCATTAATCCCACAATAAACATATGATCAATGTAAATATGAATAACGAATAGCAAAACACATATTAAACCAATAAATGTTCATCTATTCTGTGAAGGTCCAAGGCCGCTCGTATCCGTGAGCACGGCTAGTATACCAGTTTATTAAACTCTGCGCAGAGGTGTACACTTTCACTGTGAGTCGTGATTTACCCTTTCGCCTGAGGTAGCTAATCTCTTGACCCACTTCCAAGGAAGGTCGGCAGGGTTCACTATGAAGTTTTTCAAAGGTTCGTCAAACAAGTTAGGGCCATTAGATTCACTCGGCAAACAGATGTAGAGCCCCCCTTCCAAATGGCACAATGACGCGCAGCCTATACACATGAGGACAGAGGCCGCACTATACCCGATTCGTCAAGCCATTCTTACGCCAAAAAGGTTACCACTAACAAGCTAGAAAAGGTCCTCATACTTGACTAAAGCCAGAGCCATATAGCCCTCACAGTTGTACTGTCAATCCTGGATGTTCGTCCACAGATGAGTCCTTATGGAGAGAAACTAGAGCACCAAGAAGAGTAGCACCATGCTCTAGCCCTCTTCAAACAGTAATTAAAAAGTTGTTGCATATTCCATTAATCATATTACTTGATCATAGTTTATGTTCAGCGCTAGCAAAAGCTACCCAATGCAAAATCCCATAGGTGACAAGGTATAGATCAAAAACTAGAAAATTCCTTAATGGCAATTCAATACAGACACATGTAATATGATTTTATGTGATTAAAGTGAATAGGACAACAAGGAAATCCCATGTTATACTTGCCTTTTCCCAAAGTTAGCTGCTCAGAATCTCCAGTTGCTATCTTCTGGACTCAAGTCCTTTTGCTTCGACTGTCGGTCCTCAGCTCCTCGTCTTCAGCGCTAATTAACCATACTTCTTCTACTCGCAGCAATCAAGTAGAACAAACAAACAATAAACACAACTAAGAACAACACACCAAACAAAAGAGACGCTTTAAAAGAGCACGCACTAAGCGTCACGGTTCGTTGCTACGATCATGAAAGTGCAAGAACAACTAAGAACAGAGCTATCGTCAAAGATGACACGACTATCGAGGAGTTTGCACTCAGAACGGAGAAGACAAACTATACGCTTGATTTATTTTAGTTAATGAAATGAAATGATTAGGCATTTTCAGAGGATTATCCTAAAGTTGAACTAACCAAATTATATCAAGTTATAAATGCTAGAGTTAAACCTAAGTCATATTTTATTTATGAACAATTATATATCATTAATGCAATTTAAAGATTTATAGTTTTGAAATATAAAACATGTGAGATCAATTAATCGGATCATTATATGTTACGAGGTTGATCTAAGCATGTCATTGTTGAAAATGCATTTATGTTGATATTAGTCATGTTAACATTTATTTATAAAGGACCAGAGTTATAAATCTAGGTTGTTTCTAATAAATTAAAAGACATTAGATAACCACTAATCAGATTAAGTATATATGTTTCATGTTTAACTAAACAAATTATAATACATATGTTGTCCTATGTTTCTTTTATTTATAAACATAAATATTATTTAAGTCACTTTAACATTTATTTTTTTAAAACATAAAACAGGTAGAATCGTATACTAGAAACATTTCATGCAGGGGTTATACCTAAGCAAGTTACATTTAATAAAGACACTCAAGTTGGTGTTGATCAAAATGACATTTAATTATAAAAGGTAGGAGACAACACCCTAATTTATTTTTACTTAAAACTTGGTTGCATTAATATTTAACTTATAAAATTTAGAGATATGATACATGCTGCACGTTATTACTAACACGTAGCATACATTGACACGATCACAATGCAACGGAATCAGAATTACAACTCTAGGTTGGTTTTAACTAGAAAGCTATTAAATAATTAATAATCAGATTGCATTTATATTAATAAATTCATATAAAAGTGACATGATAAAGGTTAGCACTACTGCGTAGAGCGCGATGTTACGAAACTAACTCAAGTTGAACGAAGCAAAACGGAGCTAAAACGATGAAACGGCGGAGATTAAAAGATCGGTGGCGAACTAGTATCGTACCTCTTCTTCTTTCCTCTGGTACATTGCAGTGCAGTTCGTGACAACAGGGGAAACGGCCGAGGGCCTTCGGTCTGGCGAGAAACAGATGATAGATGGAGGATTAGCTTGAAACGAGCTCGCTTGGCCAAAACAAACAAACAGCCAGGAGTTCATGCATCACGGTGGTATATCTAACCAAAAGTGCTGGAGATGTTTTAATTAAGACAAAGCGATCAATAGAGAATTGATTAGAAAAGAAAGGATAAACTGAAAGGCAAGGTGCCAGGGCTCACGTGGGTAGTCTCTGGTTGAATCGCCGAAGATTACTTCTTGATGTTCAGGTGCATGGCGCTGGTGAATTTGCTCCCACGTACAGCGGTACAGGTGATGCCCTAGCTTGGCTGCCTCTAGCTGTACGTGATTTGCCTCCAAGAACTTCTGGGCGACCTAATCCTCATGGTGGAAACCCCACATACATAGCGGCAGCATGCGTCGCTGACGTCGGGCATCGACGAGATTTCGGCCCGTCTTCATAGCCGGCGATCCTTTGGCACTGATGGGGCTTGGCTGTTGCCACAACAGACGACGAGGAGGTGTGAGAAACTGGAACACCAAGCAAGGAGAGTAGAGGAAGGGGTCGTCGATCGTCGGCAACTCGGCGGCGGCTGGAACTCGCTAGGGCAAAGATGCAGCCTTCAACATGCTATAGATATATATAGGCTAACAGATATGGGCCTGAATAAGCATGGATGTTACGATGTCAAAAGACCCAGATTTTCTTTGAGTATAAAAGGCTAGCTGGACATATATATGTATATACAAGGGCGGCATTGGCTTTGTGATGGCTTATTATATATGTCTATTTAAGATACGGCAAGCTCTCAGGAGTCCAAGATCATTACGAAGGGATATCTACGTGTCAAGCTCCCAAGAGGCCAAGCTCCCAGATTTCCACAATTAAAATACATAGAGTTGGCCGATCAAGCATCTGTTAAGTATATGAGGTGTGGACCAGGAAGAAATGAGAGACGTGGAACCAAGGTATTCTCATCGATGAGGTCAGGCAACAATTAAACCTTGAGTCGTTACAATTGAAGAAGGAATTTTGATGAGAACCAAAATAGATAAGGGATTTAGAGCACGAGATGACAAGATATGTTAGAACATCCAAGTATCATACTTTAATATAATCCGCTCTACGTAGGATAGAGAGATTACTACAATAATCTAGAAACTTTCCAGGAAACATGTGGAGTTAGGCTTATCGACGATGAACTAAAAGAAATTATTAGAGGAACCATAAAAGGGCTTGGGAAGCTCCTAACGAAACGATTAAGCTCAAAAAAACAAGGGATGGGTTATGGAAAAAGACAGACACAAGCTAGAGGAAGATGTACAACTGACTAAATGCATTTTTGAAAACTTACTAACAACACCAAAAGCAAGCATCACATCAAGCAATATCCCGTCAAATTAATTTGGAAAAGTTCGAAGATTCAATTTTTTTTCTATAACTAATTGACGCTAACTTAAACTAAACTTTAAAAATTTTATCCAAATATCAAAACATTTATTTTAATTTGGGTTTTCTATGCACAACCCAAAATCAAAAATTTTGGGGTGTGACAAGTGCGGTCACCGAACAGGGGGTGACGGTGCCCCCAACGGTCAAATTCCAATGGCCGACCAATGGCTAGTTGATCATAGGACAGGGTGGCGGTGGCATCGGACAGGAGGTGACGGTGCCAACCTGGTCGAGCCCTCAAAAACACCCCTCTCTGTTAATTAGGGTGGTGCACCGCCACCCCACGGTGGTGACCAGGGTAGTGCCCCTACGGCCCTAACTCCAGCAATCCCCAGCCACGGTTAAAAAGCAGCGGTGGCACCAGACAGCCACCGACGGTGCACCGTCACACACATGGTGGTGCACACCCTGTGTCCGTTGACCACCCCGACGCTCGCGCTCAGAACCAAGTCAGCTGGGCACCGTCACAGGGGCGAAGATGCACCGGACAAGGGGTGGTGGTGCCAACCAGGCACCAAGCCCTTCCCCAAGTTGCAAACCTTTTTGCGTTTCGTTCCACGGCAACTTTCCGCAAACGATGCTAACTCTCAAAGTGTTTTCTCAAAACATGTTAGAGCCAAGTTAGCATTTCTCAAAACATTTTCAATAAATATTTTCGCTTGCTCTCCGATGTGCACTAGGCCTAAATGCAATGCATAAAGTCCAACACCTAGTGGCACTAGATGACCGAATTATCTAGTTAAGAACCCCTCTGAATAGTACGGTCATCTATCCTAAATGTGATCACACTCTCTATAGTGTCTTGATCACTAAAATAAAATCCATATTTATATCTTTGCCTTGATCTCCAAAGAGTTTTGTTTTTTCTTTCTTCTTTTCCATGTTTTGCACTTGATCATCATCACATGTGGCCATCTTCACCATTAAGGTTGAAAACAGAACGAAAATATCTCGAACCGAACCGCATCGTTTTCTACATTTGACCCGATCGATTTCATATTTTCGGACAAATTCGAATTCGGTTCAAAATTCAAAACACTAAATTCGAAATCGAATGCAACCGTTTTCTAAATTCGGTTCGAACCGAATTTGGCCTGATAGGCCCAGCAGCTCTATGCGTGGCTGAGAAACTGCGCCTGGATGTTTTTATATAGACCATTGGCTCCCTTGCTCCCTGGTATGTAAGCGAGGTGGTACTAAATGAATTGAGAAGGGAGCGCCTGGCTGTTGGCGCTTGCAGGTTGCGTGCAAGAGGAGAGGTCGCTGCATGCTGGTGCCAGCCTGCCATGCTGAGCAGCCCATCGGGCAAGTGGTCTGTTGGGCCAAGGGTGATTTGAGGGAGTGGAGGGAGGAGAAAGTAGCCCAAAATAGATTTTGTATTTTTGTGACAACTTTTGTAATTACCAGAAAATCAAGGAAGAGGATTTGAAGTGATTTGATTTAAATTCTAGGAAGAGGTTTGGCTTGGGGATTCAAGGTAAATATTTTTGGTGCCACAAATAAATTCGAGAAAGCATATCAACACATGAAATTGCATATGGTGAATTTTAGTGCAAGGTTTAAAATAGTTTTGCAGAAAAGAAGTTTTAAATTGTTGTTAAAATTTAAATTTTTAATTTTTTAGTGAATTTTAGCGTGAGAAAAAACATAGGGGTTACAACTTGATCCTACGGGTCGGGATTCCGTATTGATTTTTCATATACCGACCGTGTTTGATATAATTCCGCCCGATTTGGTTCGTTTTCGAAATTCCGTAAGTTCGCGTTCGTTTTCGTGTCCGACTTTACCGCTTTCGCTTTCGTTTTCATATCCAAATGTAAAAGTAGAAAACGGTTGAGAGGTTTTTCGACCGTTTCCGACCGTTTTCATCCTTATTCACCATTTCATGTGATCAACGTCAAAATTTGAGTGCCACCATGCTCCTTACTTGGATTGCACCAACCTAACTCATATTACATCTCTTGACAAAGGTTAGTGTCTAGGTTTCATCAATTATCCAAAACCAAACTTGGACTTTCAATCTCTTCCTTTTGGGTAATTGATGATAATCTTTTCACAAAGATATTTAATGAAAGCTTTTTGGATTTATGTTGCTAGGTCAAGCATATTACCATGTGTAAAGGTTATGGATAAGTTTCATCGACCCAAATTAATAGTATTAGTTCCCTCTACATATGTGCTAAGAAGTTTGGATTTAAAAACTTCACGTATGTATAGGTTGAAAGGTTGAAAGAGTATTCATTCATTAGCAACTGCTGCGCCCGGTCAGTTCAGCACACGTGCAAGAGTGACTACTCAATTCATTCATTAGCAACTGCTACGCACGTAGGAGTACTACATACGGGAGTATCTATCCGAGATTCCGAGCAGTCGACGCACCCGGCGGTTGTGGCGCGTCTTTTGTTCCGCTTCGCCGCCATCCGCTGCCTAACCATGCATATGGTAAAAACCTACATGAGCTCTCGTATAGTCGTATGCACAGCACAGAGACGATGACACCATTACAGCGCCAGCAGTTACTACCATCTGCTCGCCAACCATCATATCGACGAGCTCACGACCGGTTGACAGAGACGATCCAAAGGACACGGCACACAGCGCGGGCGGACAGGGACGACAGCGGCGGCGCTTGGTACGCGATGCGAACGCGAGTCCAGGACGGCGCCGACGCGCGGGTGATGCTGCGGCGGCTTGTTGCGATGCGATGCGACGCACGGGCCGGAGATTCCGCTGGCAGCCGGAGGAATCGTCCATGCCCGGCAGCTGCAACTGCCAAAGTGGGGCAGCTCGTTCTCGTTGGATAAGAGGAAATGTGATTGGAAGATAAGGGGAAATGTCCAAAGATCGGTTTCTCTAGCCTGCGTGTCAGCGTGGATCTGGAAGCTAAACAGAAAGCACCGGTCAGCAGTCAGCAACTTGCCCCGGCCCGCTGTAGTACTAGTCTGTGGACTGGACCGCGTAGGCGGCAGTCTCTCCTCCGGCCTCCGCCCCTGTTTCCATGAATCGTTCGCCGGAGTACTTCAGCATTTCAACTTTACTAGCAGCAGTCGATGCATCGTCAGTGCTGGATCAGAATCCACGCGTGCGTCGTCGCATGCTGGGGGGAACGAGGCCGACGACGGAATGGAAAATGCTGAGCATCTTTTCTACGCAGTACTTCTAGATGGATGGCAGTGGCACGCACTGTAGTAGACATCACGGAGGAAGAGGAATCGAAGCAGCAGTTGCTTTGGAGTATCTGTGTGTGTTCCTCATTTCTCCGGCTGCCTACTCCTACGTTGGTACAGTATTTGTGGATGACTAGGAAAACATGGTTGGCAGGTTGCTCACTCTCTCCTGACAGGCGTGTCCTTCTCCAAGCAGTGGACCACCGCTCGTCCTGTCTGCCTGCGCTACAGTAAAATTTGGAGACCACACGGCGCATGATAGGCGGGCCTGGATGCTCACGTAGAGAGCCCACCATGGAGCAGACCTGCGTGAGCTTCATGGATAAAGCTCGTTGCCTGCTGCTGCGTCGTGACAAAAGGGCAGGCTCATCTAGTACGTACTCGTCCCCTCCCACCCCCTCTCCCTTTCTCGCCAGGGGACCACACCAGCAAGGCAGCTGTGTTTCTCCCGTTCAATGCATATGAGAAGACTCGGATGTTTTATTGAAGTTATCAGCTATCAGTCATGGTACAGTATTTTTCTCTCACAATAAAACAGTATCGTCTGGCTTATCAGTCGTAAAAACCATCAGCCGAACAGCCATTTAGACGATATTATTTCCTAAACCACAAAACTAATTTGCATTTTGTTTGCATCATATTATTTGTATTGATTTTATCTACAAAATAAGACCCATATTAACTATAATTTTCTACTAAAAAAATATGTGACACCTTGGGCCCACATGTGTCCCTCTCGGTCACTGTCCACTTTAGCGATTGCTCACTTCCAGCATGCCCTGGTCTACGTCTTTTTCTAATCCAAATTTCAGAAAGTAGCAACACACACAGACAGCTAGTAGCTCACGGAAATAACCGAAGATCGAAACATATAGAAGAATTATTTTAATCACTGACAAACACAGGAAGCCACGACCACAAATGTTATCCCAGACAATAGGGTCTCTATCTCCAAACAGATCAAACAATTCTTCAGAGTAGTCAAATACGAGCAGTAGCAGTAATATAAGGGATCAGCTTATAGAGTAGATGCAAACCAATCCTAGAATAATTCCTCCGCCCGAGGTCACGACGAACCAAGGACAGAAGATGGGAAACTCTGAGAATTCCAAGCGACGCATCCAAGCCGTAGTAGCTTGATCACGTACTCCACGCGGAACCACAAGAAACCGGAAGAGAACTTTCACTATAAAGAACCTGATAAGATCACCATCCAGGGTCCATTGCGCTTGACGGAGTGCTTGACTTCAAGTGATCGAAGTACTCATTAAACACCAAAGTACACCATCATACGAGGGTTCATTGTGCAGACGGAGTGCTTGACCTCAAATGATCGAAGTACTCTTTAATTTCGAAGTACCATCATGTGCGGGTCCATTGCGCCTGACGGAGTGCTTGACCTCAAATGATCCAAGAACTCGTTAATATTTTCCAAAGTACTATCATAAGAGGCCCATTGCGCTTGGCGGAGTGTTCGATCTCAAGTGATCAAAGTACTACAAATCAATAAGTCATGAAGTACTCTTTTTATTTTCGCCAATCCCGAATACAATGCTGGGGAGCTTTTTTCCAAACATGTTGGCCCGAATATGATGATCTGGGGCTACAAAATCACAACGCTCTCTAGTCGTTCATACATCTATAGTTATCATATTTGCATGTCAATTTACTATTTTACAGATTACCTATTATTATCAATCGCATTATGCCTGTCACGCTCAGCACAACGTACATCAACATGTCTTATATTTCAGATAAGTTATTTCAAATTTTCAAGTTTTCTTTTTTATCAACTTTTGCTTTACTCTCTGCTCGGTTACCTGCTGACCCGAATAGAGAGTTGGGGGCTACTACAATACTCATATCATATAACCAAAAGTTGTTGGTCTAAAGCAAATCGAGCTATCTATCAAGTGTGCTTGTTTCAAGGGACTAATGCATGGAAGACCGCTCAAGTCTCAGCTGCTAACGCCCTGAACAAACTCTGCGTACTACCAAAATAGCCTGAACAAGCTAAGGACACTTCGTTTGGTTATATTGATTAATTCCCCATTTTATACAAAATTCAAATAAGAATTTTTAGAGCGTTTTATCTTTGTACCATTAAAAAGATGATCCTTACCTACAAGTCACTAAAAAGTTCGAACGCACCCAAGTGCCACTGCATTTAACTTTTTTTTTACTTCCAAGCCATTCCATCCACCGTCTGTCTGGTTTCCACCGTTTGACAACCCTGACATGTGGGCCTGACCGGTGACAATGTCTAAAATACCCTTCTCTCACAACCCTGTCCTCTCACTTCTTTCTCTCTATCCGGTGGGGCCAAGGTGTAAGTGACCCAGGCATCTTCTTCATCCTCAAGAACGTGGCCCGTGGGAGCTTGTCCGTGCATCGTCGCAGTTGCCGGAGCGGAGCTCGCCCACACGCCATCGCGGTGGATGGGGCAGAGCTCACCCGAGTGCATCTGCGGTGCCGGGGCGGAGATCGCTTGTGCACGCTGCCAAGCTGCTGCCCCTGGCGCCGAGCGTGGGGGAGAAGAGGAAGGCGTTCGACGACGACAACAACTGCTCATGACCCTGGCCAAGCCCACACTCGTCGCCGCCGCCATTGTTGACCTCGGGTTGAGCTCGTCGATCTCCGTGCACATTGCCCCATTCGCCTCCCCGTTTCATTTGTCGGCACCGCGAGAGCCTGCCTTGTCCGCCCATCCACCTCTTGGCGACCATCTATGGCCGCACCGGCGTCTCCCAGATGGCCAAAGATGGAGCTCGCGGCTAGCCGAGAGCCGCGTCGCGCCCTACGGGACGGCCACACGCCGCCTCGGGGCTGCCCGCGAGCCGTGCCCAGGGCCGGCCGCGCCGCGCCCTCAAGGATGGCCGCGCCACGCCGCCGCGGCCTGCTGGCCGCCGCATGCCTGCTGGCCAGCGCCTACGAGCTCGCCACGCTTGCCATGGTAGCCCAGCACGGACAGACGACAGGCGCTCGCGAGCGTGGAGAGGATGGTGCAGGAGGACGTGGTGCCACGCGGCCTCCTCTTTGGCGTGCAGGGCGGCGGCGAACACACAGGGCACGGAGGCATGCAGAGTTGCAACCCGGGCAGAAGCTGTCCCGATCGGATAGAGGAGAGAGAAAAAAATAAAATAAGTGCGGATTAAAAGAAAAGGAAAAAAATAAATCCCTCAGATTATTTTAGACTTTTTGCACCACAGTTTGACACCGGTGAAAATGAATGGAATGGCTTCGGAGGCAAAAAAAAAAAAGTTAAATACAATAGTATCTGAGTGTGTTCGAACTTTTTAATGGTCTGTAGATAAGGACTATCTTTTTTAATGGTACATAGGTAAAACCCTCGAATTTTTACTCTCTTATTTTATTCTAATAATTTTTCTCTATAGACCCCTCGAGTGTATGCTCAGGGGCTGGTTACTAATTATCTTGTTTTGAGGATTAGTAACAAGATATATTCAGAAGCTCCATCATCGACCCCAATTTACACTCGGGGGCTCTATCGTTCATCCACCCGAACACGTGTTCGGGCCTCGACGCTGATATGATTATCTGCTAGCACAAATCTGTGACAATATCCAGAGCAAGGATTTTAATTTCGTTATCGCAAAAATTTCGGTCATGAAGTATGTTGCTTCTAAAAAAGTTTAGATCTAAATAAATATTAGTATGATTTATGACTACACATTTATTGAATAGAAGAATATACAATATAATAAATAGAAAAATACAAGTCTAGAGTTATACATCACATGTATGAGAGTATTACAAAATTTCGGAGTTTTATTTCAGCCACCACCGAAATTACCGAATTTCGCGAAATTCGGCTGAAATTTCGCCGAAATTTTGAACCCTGATCCGGAGCATGTTCTTTCTAAAAATCCTAAGCGACTCTAAATGTTCAAAGTCTACTGTGCGGAATACATGGTACGGCGGACCGCTCGAGTCCCGAATGCTATAAATTCCCAAACATGACTTAAGCATACTAGATAGCTAACGGAAAATGCAGACAGGCACCGCAGCGTCTACCGCAGCATGCTTGCTAACAGACATGACAGCTCAATATATGTTTGGGAAAGTTAGTCAGGACAAGAAGAGTGTTTTGGTCGCCGGAGGTCTATAATTCCAATTACCAAACACCAAACTCTTAACTCCTGAATACCAAGATCAACATGACATTCTCGGCCGGATCGACCTTCAGTTTCGTACGGGAATCTCTTCATCATTATCCTGTATGGCGATTCGGCTCCTCGCGCGTTTTGATCCGTAGAGCGCCAGGTCCAGACCGAACCCGACTCCAACTCTCCAAGGCAGAGTACCCCCGCATGTCCAATCTGGTGACGTATGGCCTTCCACAGCATGCAAGATGTCGAGCATGCACATCAGGCATGCAAGTGCACATACCAAATTTGGACATATATTTAAAAACAAGAGAACAGCAGGAGCCGGCCCGGCCTCAGCGTGGCCGCGTCATCCAAATTAATGCTGGCCATTGGATCCCCGACGAACGGTGGTTGTGGCGTTGGCCTGTGGACGGCTAGCTGTACGGCTCGATGGGCCCCGTCGTGCTACCTTTCCCCCTCTGCGATTGGGCGCCCCATCATCCTGCCCTCCATCTTCGCTGACGCCACCGGCCGTTGTCTAACGCTGGTTGGCTCACGCCCGCTCGGGTCCATTGTCAGCGCCACAAGGCTCTAGCCGGTAGCAGCATGTCTATGGAGAGGTCTAGGAGGATGTTGTTGACTTGCTATTGGCTGGAGGTACACGGCCCAGTTGCAGTGGTGGAGGCTTGTGGTGCGATGTGTTCTGTTTGGGAAAAGGGGACGGCGGTATGAGCTACGTCGCGCCCGCTACTCGGTCACTGGACTGGTGGTCCCGTCTATGAGGAGGGCCCGCTTTCAGTGGAACGGCAGACGGTGGGCTAGATTTGCGTTGCGTCGACGGATGTCCCATGTGTGTTCGCGGCGCGGGCGCCGAGGGCGGCGTGGGTAAAAAGGTTGCTCGCGCCTCCCTTTCGTCTGCAGCTCCGTCCTGACCGTTGCGCGAGGTAGGACGCCAGGGCTCGTCCCGTGCTCCTCTTTTCTTCGTTTCACCGTCTGCTTCTCCGCGTCGCCGCTTGCCTACCAGCGCGGCGACTGGCTTTTGCAGGTGCTCAGGGGCCTAGATCTGGTGTACGCCTGCGGTGCGCCGATGCTGGACCGGCTGAGGGACTCAGAGGAAATGCGTCGGACCTGCAGTGGGAGCTGCGCCTGCCTCTTCGTCCCCTGTATTTGGGCTGGTATGGTTCTTGAATCTTATATCTTTGGGTTCCTGCCTTTCTTCGCCGCGGACGCGCATCCATTGGTGGTGTGTTCATGCGTTTAGTGGTTTGTTCCTTTTTTCCCTGATTTTGCGACTTTCGAGTCCACAGAGTAAAGCAGATCGATGTTCGTTGTGGGTGCGGAGCGACCAGGGCGAGGGCGCCCTCCGGTGCGACGGCGCGGATGGGACCCAACGGTTGGTGCGAGCGTGGCGCACCGGCGCGGGTGTGGGCCAGGGTGAGCGCGTGCCACCGCGCGGCGGTGCGGAGGCGCTGGTGGGCGCGGGCGAGGGCGGATCCTGTCGGTGGCCGCGACGTCGGGCGTGCGCTTCGGCGACTCCACGACCGGGATTTGCCAAACTTCTTCTCTCACATGGGCCGGCGTGCACTCCGTAGCTCCATGGCTGGAGGTGTAGAGCGCATGCACTGGAGTCGAAGGTCCCGTCCTCCGCGCAAGCCACGGCGACATGGATAAAGACGCCGCACATGCCTCCGAGTCCGAGCTGAGTCGCCCTGGCCTATGCGCATCTTCGCTTTTTCTTCCTTTTCTCCGTCCGTGGATTGTGCCTTCCAGATGGCCTGCCTCTCCGCGCCGCGTGTGGTTTCTAGGTGCTGAAAGGGGCTCAAGGGGGCGCTACATTTGTTGTGTGGAGGAGCTGCGGAGGAGCTGTGCCGGACCTGCTGCGGAACTGTGCCCGACCCCTCGTGTCTGCATTTGCGCCGGTATGGTTCTTCGATAGCGGCAGTGTTACATTTGCTAGCTCGTGATGAGATTGCCGTTCCATAAACGTGACTGACATTTTTGCGAAATTTCCTTTCTTTTTTGGCATTGTTTTTCTTGCCTTGTCAACTTAGTAAAGCTGACGAAGTTTCCTGGTGGCTTGCTTTGTTTGCTTGGGTCCCATATAACTGAAGCTTTAAGTTCATAGCACGTACAAAGAAAAGATAATTAAGATGCTGGTGCTCGATTTTCAACATTATGAATGTACATGATATCTATAAAAATTAGTAAAATTAGGTGGAAGATTATTGCACTATGTTTAGCTTACCACTCAGCCTTACATGTTTCCCAGATTTATAATCTGACCATGACTGAAACAGCTGAATGAAAAAGATTAGGTTTGCCAGTTGTTTCTGCTGGTTAGGTACTGTAAATTGAGTTGAAGTTAGTTTTTGTTTGTTGCAGTGGGGAATAGTTACATTGGATGGATTTGGTTATTTTTATGCCAATAATATTTATTTTATTCTATTGTTTGTGCCATTGTTAGCTTCCTCCTACAGAGGACCTGCATTTCATATGAAGGTTTATCGGTTGTTTTATTTTCTTTATATAACCTGACATGTCAGCTATCTTCTCTAAGCTTCAAGAGTAATTATCAGTATGTGGTGTAGCTAGCATTTTCTGCCACTGCTGTTTGTTTGATAATAAGTCTCCATTTGCAAGATCATCAGCTTTGCTAATTGGCAATATACTGGCTAGAGAATCCTATGACAAGGAAACAAGAGAATTTTCTGGAAATTTGGCAAACACAAAAATCTATCATGATGCCGCACTAAATTACCTTGAAAATGGAAAAAATGGTGGAAATTGATGACTGCAAAGCTGCACGTGTTTCTCGACCTTTTCTGCTCTAGCTCGTGGTCCATGCTGTTTGAAGATAAGGCGATTAAAACTGAAGAACAACATCAAAGGCAAGAGATGCAGCACTCCGTGTGGCTTTCTGACCTCTCATTCAGTCTATCAAGAAACTTCGACAGCCCTTCCACTGCTCGCTGTCGCTGAAAAGCACGTCAAAAAATCACTCCTGTTGCCAGCAAGCCAGATGCTGCATCAATTCTCTGAGGCTATCATACTCTCTTCTTGAGTATCCAATCTTGGACAACGCCGTGCTTCCCAAACAAAAGCAGACTTCGGCCAAGAGAACAGATGCCCCAGAGACTGTTGAATAGTGTTGCTCATCTACGCTTTTCTTTTGTTACCTAGCTAACTATGTATATTTTTCTTCTCTTTTGTTACTGCTCCCCTAGAGAAATGGCTGCAGACCAACCAACCATGTATGTGTGTCCATGCAATTGCTATCGTGTTCTGAACTATGCAACCTGTTCTTCATACAACAGCTATGAGTATTTTATTTCCCATGACAAATTTCTTATCTCCGTGTTTCAAACCCAAAAGAAAATCTACTGTTGTGTACATGCTTTCGATAACACGTATTATTCCATTTGCAAGATAAAACCACTGCCATCACTTGCGCTCAGGGGCGCGCCCAAATCACTAGTACATGCATCATACAAGCACGGCGTCTTTTCCGACACAAGGCCAATACGCCATATGGATCAAGCTGGCCCGCAACAGGACTCTGTCCCAACGGCGCATTATGCGGCAGACAAGAATCGGAGGACACGAGTTCAACTGGAGGTACTCGGCCTCGTACGCGCTCACACATAGGCCCTGTTTATCTGGCTTATAATCCGTCTTATTCAGCTTGTTTTTTTAGCCGAAATAGTATTTTTCTTTCACAAAAAATTAGCCAACAGTGTTTTTCAGCCGGCTTATAATTCCAGCCGAACAGAGCCATAGAGATCCTAACCGAGTGCCCGAGCGGCATCTGACATGGAGCGGCGATCCACATCGCTACAAGCTACTCCCCCGTTCCAAATTATAAGGCATTCCAAAAATCTTGAAGTGACAAAGGATCTCAAGTTTGACCAAATTTATATGATAAGATAATAATATTTATGACACCAATTAAATATCATTAGATTTTTCATTAATTATATTTTCATAGTATATCTATTTGATGTTATAAATTTTTGTAATTTTTTCTATAATTTTGGTCAAACTTAAGATGCTTTGACTCTTTAAGATTTTTGAAATACCTTATAATTTAGAATGGAGGGAGTAGCAAGAAACGACAGAATCATGCAACGTCGAGGCCATGCAAGTATGCATCCGCATGCACAAGATGACTTCCTTGCCGCCAGCTCATCTACGTGTTTGTGACCCGATTCCAACACGGGTCGACGCAGCGAGCCGCCAAGCGAGCCACGAAGCGAGCCGTCCAAGCTGCAAGTGAATCGTCAAGCGAGCCGATCGAGCCGCAAGCGAGCCATCCAAGCCATAGGCGAACCGTCAAGCAAGACGTCAAGCTGCAAGTATGCGTTACACCGCATCCATCTACTTACATACTACGGCTCGTCGACTCCTCTACTCGGCCATTGCCTCAGCTTAGTCGGCAGGGGCTCGGCCATTGCCACTGATGGCACAAAAGCTCAGGGGCTGACGATCAGCTCCCAACTAAAAATATTCGGTTGTAGAGTACCCGATTATGAGGTACCCAATCACAACAAATTCGAAGGATAAAATTTTCCAAATCCAGAGGACTAGATTGTGAGCACCCGATCAAGGTGCCTGATCACAAAGTTTCCGACTGCATTACATAAGTCTCGATGACTACAAAATACCCAATCTCAAAAGATCCTGAGGCATATTACAAGATTGCCAAAGGATGGCACTGTTATACAAGCTCATCTTCCAACAGCGCGCCTTTATTGATCTGCATAGATCGGGCTTTTTGGTCAGGGTTGGCCACTCAGGATTCCTCGAATACCGAAGTGCAAACCACCCGGCTAAAACAATCCCGAACACAAGTAGGCAGACAAGTTGCGGTGGCAGACAAGCTTGGGGACTAATGTTGATGCCATACCCCCGGTATCCCAACTACAGAACTTCTCGGGGGCCGGCTCGAACTAGTATAAATCTCTTGTCTCTACTGTAATTGATCATTGCACCAAGCGGGGTTCTCCAAGAACCAAATATCTGCCGGTAAAAAGCACCGACACAATGTTGAATTTTTGCATCTTACAAGTTGAATTTTTGCTGCAAGAGTGATCCAACTGAGTTTCCCTTCGTCGATTCTTCTAATTTGCTAAATATCTTTAGTCCTATGCAACTTCCTAATAAACTTTTCTTTTTATAGTTTCAGCAAGGATGCATAGTCCCAAGAAGTGATAAAACAACTTTACTGCCTACCAGCTGCAGCCATCTGTTTATGTGTATATGGGATCACTAGCTACTCGGTGTTCGGTGTTGAATAAACCTTCCGCTATGTTAACTAGCGGCTGTTGGCAGTCTATGTTATAAGTTGATTAATTTCTGTCTTTTTCTTGGTAAATAATGTGTTTCTTCGAGGGCAATTAATGAGAGGCCAGGAAAGGAAAATTTTTCGAGCCGGTTACTACAAAAGGTAGCTTGATAATTGTTATTATTATGAGATGGTGCTTTTTGCAGCTTGCTATTACAGATCAAAGCTCAAGATAAATAGTGTTGTTGATGCTGGTAGTTGATTGCTTCTTTCTTTTTTTAACGAGCTGTGATGTGATATTTGCCCAATTTATATTGACTCAAGCCACTTTTGATTCATTTCCCCATCAACATTGACTGCTATCTGCCATGTTTAGTTGTCTTGAACTCCTTGGTGGTCTCCTAGATGTTTGGATGATTTCTGTCTAGACTAGCTAAGAATACTACTGACACTCCTTGGTGGCCTCCTACATGTTTGGATGATTTCCTGTCTAGAATACCTACGGATACCACTTAGCATTAGGTAGATATGGCTTGAGACATATATTTGCCCATTCAGGATTCCTTACTTTCACCCATTCAGCACTTTTGCAATATTGTAATACTAATTTGTAGTCCTTAAGAAAGGGTCACTATTTTTTTTATGGACGAACCGCCACAGTTGAGCTCATCAATCATCATTGCATTCACTTTTTTCTAGGAAGCATCAGGGCTTGCAAGAAAGCTGCACTGGAGTGTGATGAAACGAAATTTGAACAATACAAGATGGCTGCTGGTGATAGTATCATGGTAGAGATCTAGTCCGTAGAGAGTTGCTTTCAGAAAAATAGAGGACTACAATGCTAGCAAAAAAAAATCTATCTCCCCTCTTGTTTTTAAGCATAATTTGTATCTAAAGTTTGTAAAGAAGTTGCATATTCTCATGAGACATTTAACACGAGAATATTAGGCATGAGTACAAAAAGGCATGGGTGCTGCCCCAACTATTACCAGCAGGTGAGATGTTGCTGCACACCATCTGGCGAGATGCATAGTATGTTTTCCTAGGCCTCAAGGCACTTGTGGCTCATCATAAGTTTCATCTTCTTGCAACGTAAAACTTTTGATGCAATATTGACCATGTATTGCATAAAATCACTACTAAACCAATGCAATATCAGTCTCCTATTGCATTAGAGTTTAGCACTATCCATCCGATGTAATAGTACTACCTACTTGCACCCATATTCTAAACCGTTGCAATACCTCTTACGTATTGCATAAAAATTGATACTAACGCAACAAAATTTGTCTGATGCAATATTTCTACCTATTGCATCTCTTGTATGAAATCGGTGCGATAGATCATACATATTGCATCGACATGAATTACTATCGCATCCAATTCCTTCTCGATGCAATAATGCCCACCTATTGCATCAGATTTACAAAATTAATGCAATAGCAACCACCTATTTCATCATATTTGCGTTTGATGCAAGGCAAAGCGATACGATAGGGTCAAAAATTAGTAGTGTCCCAACCAACCCAGGTTTCAAGGCTGACATGTGAATTTCTAATAAATCCTTAGGATTCAAATTTAGGCTCAGCATTCAACTAATGGTCCAACTACACTAACTCAACATAAAATTAATGTGGGTGCAAGTATAGTCAAGGACACTTGCCTTCAAACTGGGTTTGGTCAGAGATATCGAACTCTTGGTCCTAAAAGTTCTTGAACTCAACACCTTATATAGACAAACAACAAATATAGCCCACAATACAAATAAGAACAGTACACCAAACATTGGGAAATTGTGCTGCATAATTTACTAATGTGCATTACTTGCATTACTCATCGTTACAAACACGTCGGCTCGCGGCCAGATTGTTGGGCTAGAGCTGGAGCCTCTAATTAGTAATAATAATATTATTTTTAGTGACGGACCATGTTACTAGGGATGCGTCACCCAACAGTTTAGCTATGTAAATGTGTCATTTCTATAGGCGGCTGCAAAAACCGTCAATTCGATCTGACAATTCTTTTTTGTTTGTAGCACTACTTCGTGGGATGAACTATTCCTCGACTTGTTTTCTTTTGGAAAATGAAGAAACATGACAAAACTAAACGGAAATTTATTCACCATAGAAACAAATGGGAGCCATGTATACTACATGACTTCCATTCAACTAGGTGTGTTTGAATCTATTAGCACTAAAATATACATCTTGCTACGTGTCCAGATCAGTTTTAAATAGTGGGATTTAGCGGCCGCTTTAGCGGGCTATAGCGTTTGGAGAGGTCAGCCGCTAGGCTTCGACAGGTTTCACGCTAAACGAATTTTGCCGCTAATTAGCGGCTAAAAGCGCGCTAAAGCCGCTAAAGTGCCGTCCTTTTAGTGTCGCTATCACCAAAACTCAGCGTGGGCTTTGAATACCCTCTGGCCCAATTTGCGTGGCAGCCCAAATTGGAGTGCGTAACCCTATCCATTCGCCCATTCTGAGTCTCGACTTCTTGACACGAGGGACCTGCTTCGATTGGCGTGTGTGCGAGCTAGCGACCATGTCCCAACCGGAGCATGCAGGTAAGCTACTTCACTCTGTATGTACATACATACAGTATATAATAAACATATATTTAAATCATATTCATACAGTCAGATTTGGTACGTGACTGTGTACATACAGTATATAATAGGCATCCATATATTTATCATGCATGCTGCATATATTAAATCAAACATCACAATGTAGCTACGTCTAATTACCCGATGATTGGTATACGTAATGTCTTATCTTCTATATTTATTATGTGTAAAATTACCTGATGATAGACATATATTTTGGGGAGGCCGCTAAATGGCTTAGCCTGCTATAGCTTGTCTTAGCTTTTTGAGAAAGATAGCCGCTAAGGGGCTTAGCCCGTTATTTAAAACTATGATCTAGAAACAATATATGTCTAGATATATAATAAAATGAATATACCAAAAAGTCAAATCAATTTATAATTTGGAACGGATAGAGTATTTGCCATTGTGCAGGCGGTTGTTTGAGGCGTGCAGCACCAGCGTCTCAAAGGTAATTCCTGGTCCGAATGCCATCAAGACACCCCACTCGTTGAGGTGGCCGTCGACCACTTGAGAACCAGAACCAGGACCAGAACCACCACCCCTGTGTCTATGCTTGCACATCTCGTCGAGCACGAAGATCACGGTGGCGCCGAACATGTTGCCGTAGTCACGCAAAACACGTCGGCTTGCGGCCAGCTTGTCGGGCTGGAGCTGGAACACTGCGTCAATCTGGCGTAGCATTGCTGCCGTGCCCGGGTGCACAACCCAGAACAGGTCGTTCCAGTTGGGAACATCAATGCCGAGCGGTGAAAACGAGTTCAAGAGGCAGCGCTCCACGTTGCTCCCGACGAGCACCCCGAGATTGTCTGGAAGTGGCCTTCCTCGGGCGCAGCGAACATCATGATGGTGAGCTCGGCGCAGACGACGAGGACGCGCGCGCCGCTGTTGTTCTCGGCCAGGTCCTTGGCGACGCGCAGCGCGGCGGCGCCGGCGAAGCAGCCGTTGAGGTAGAGCATGGTTCGGCGCACGGAGGCGCGGAGGCCCAGGAGCTGCACCAGCCGGAAGTCCACACCTGGGATGTGCGCGCCGGAGTTGGTGGCCACGACGAGGTGCGTGATGTCGGCGGCCGGGCGGCCCCACTCGGCGATCGCCTTCCTAGATGCCGACGCCGCGAGCTCCGGCACCGCGGTCTTGACGATGTCGAGCCGCGCGTCCAGGGACGGCGACGCCCGGTCCAGGAACTCCAGGTGCGCGGCCAGGAGCGCCTCGTCGTGGTGGAAGAAACGCTTCTCCGTGCCTGAATTCTGGCCTGCATATATATACATATACGTATATATATGAATGAACGGCGATGCGATCTTTGAAATGTTACAAACAAATTGAGCTCCATGCATGCTTACATAGTGTTTTGAGCTTCTCTTTGAGCTGGGTGAGGTGCTCGCTCTTGGTGACACCGAAGTAATAGTCAGGGTATGCATCCTGCGATATGCAGGTTGCTGGGTTAGCCGTGCCGGTTGCAAGCAGTGTTGCAGGGCCATCCGCACGCTGGGCGCTGCGGATCTCGTGCACGCTGCCTGCAGCACTTGCACTTGTCATGGTTGCACAAGAGAATCCAGTACCTACAAATTTCTTCTGTACTAGCAAGGTCAGGTGCCTATATATAGCATGATAGACGAACGCCAAGTGGCCGGCAGCCTGGCATTCTGAGGGACTGTTTGAATCCACTAGCACTAAAAATTAAATTAGTTGGGTTTTGGATGCTAATAAAAGGACTAAACATAAACTAATTATAGACTAATAAGAATTGATAGTGGATAATTTGTGGTTAGAATTCACTAGTTCTTATTAGCCCATAAAAAACTCATATTTAGTCTATTATGATAAAATATGGGCTAATTTTATGCTTATGAAAGCAGCTAGTCAGGGTTTCATTACTGAGCTTTTACCTTAGGTGGTTGAGGGTGGATTAGTTAGTTTACAATATCCTGATGATATGTTTTAGAGAATAATATGGAGAAAGCTAGCACTCTTAAATAGTTGCTTGTCTTTTTTTGAACAAATGTCAGGTATGAAAATTAACTATGATAAGAGTGACTTGTTGACAGTGGGTTTAGATGATGATCAGGCTAATGACTTCGCAAGATTATTTTGTTGTAACATTTGTGATTTTACTATTAAATACCTGGCAATGTTTCCGTAGATATCTTAGGCCACATAACCCTTCCCACGTCTCTGTGGATGTAAGGTCACACTAAGAAACATCAACAAACGAACGACCTTTCTCAATTCTCATTATCTTCGGGGAAGAGACGGGGACGTCTGGAGGCCCACGTGCCCGTTTCTCTGAACAGTCATCTGAACGAGAGTAGAAATGGACACTCCGATTTTAGAAAGCGATCCTCCTCCTCTCTGAATGGTCAATTAATTTGTCATGGTCATCCACTCATGCATCGTCAGTGCTGGATCAGAATCCACGCGTGCGTCGTCGCATGCTGGGGGGAACGACGCCGACGGAATGGAAAATGGTGAGCATCTTTTCTAGTACTTCTAGTTCTAGATGGATGGCAGTGGCACGTAGTACTAGTGGACATCACGGAGGAAGAGGAATCGAAGCAGCAGTTGCCTTGGAGTATCTCCGGCTGCCAACTCCTGTAGTACGTTGGTACAGAAGTGAAGTATTTCATTTGTGGAAGACTAGGAAAGTTCAAAAACATGTTTTGAAAAAGCTGACGTCCTTCTCCAAGCAGTGGACCACCGCTCGTCCTCTCTGCCCGCGCTACAGTAAAATTTGGAGATCAAACGGCGCATGTTCATGTGTGTTTCCTTTGCTCGCTGACAGGCGGGCCTGGATGCCCACGTAGAGAGCCCACCATGGAGCAGACCTGCGTGAGCTTCATGGGAAAAGCTCGTTGCCTGCTGCTGCGTCGTGACAAAAGGGAAGAGGCTCATGTAGTACGTCTCTCCGTCATTTATTATCTGTCGTCATTAGTACGTGCCATAAATTTAATTTGATTCATAGAAAATATGTGCAATGTTTGTATCTCTAAATAAATTTATTAAAAAACTAGATTCAAATACTTTTTTAACATTATGTACAATAAATATTAATATTTTTTAATATCTATTTAGTTAAAGTTGTTTTTTTAGAAAACGCAAACGACAATCGTCTTATACCAATCAAACAGCACATTAAACGACTTAAATACATGGCCTTGTTCCCTCGAGTGAGAGCGCAATAACTTCGTAAAGTTTCAAACGTAACCATATAGTGTTCTACTTAAAACTTTGTATATATATATATATATATATATATATATATATATATATATATATATATATATATATATATATATATATATATATATATCGCGTCTTTTCTAGTGTCATTGGAAGATAAGAGGAAATGTCCAAAGATCGGTTTCTCTAGCCTGCGTGTCAGCGTCGATCTGGAAGCTAAACAGAAAGCACCGGTCAGCAGTCAGCAACTTGCCTCTGGACTGGCGTCTGGCGGCGCTGGTCCGGTCTCCGCCCCTGTTTCCATGCATATCGTTCAAGTCCGGTCCGAGTCCAAGGCCGAAAATTGTGTGGGCTTCGTTCGTTTCACGGGCACTTCACACGCATGCCACATTTTCCATTGGAGCCCAGCTACGAGGGATCGGACTCTTTCGGACATCCGGTCCAAGTCCAACCAAACGTGGAGAGATGCAGATTGCAGACCTGAAAACATTCCAATTATCTTTCCTGGCACATGTTTTTGAACTTTCCTACAACTTCCATACACCATACAAAAAATATATATACTATTATATACATGGTCTACGGTTTCATAACACTATTTTAGTGTGGGGAGTTGATAAAGACACGCCTGCCTACGATGTCCAATTTTTCACGGTACAATAGCAGCTCAAAATCAAATAAGTACTAATATGAATTTTCCAATGCCGCTGATTTAATATTCAGATCAATTTCGCTTGGTATCTCTGGGCAGACCAAAATATCTAGATTAGTTTAAGCGGCCCTGTAGTAGCAGTCTGACTAGATGATAAACGACCAGGTATAATCAACAGCGTCTCCAAATTTCAGAAAGTAGCAACACACAGACTGCTAGTAGCTCACGGAAATAACCGAAGATCAAAACATATAGAAGAATTATTTTAATCTCTGACAAACACAGGAAGCCACGACCACAAATATTATCCCAAACAATAGGGTCTCCATCACCAAACGGATCAAACAATTCTTCAGAGTAATCAAATACGAGCAAACGGATCAAACATATCCTCGTTGGGTAAGAGGAAATGTCATTGGAAGATAACAGGAAATGTCCAAAGATCGGTTTCTCTAGCCTGCGTGTCAGCGTGGATCTGGAAGCTAAATAGAAAGCACCGGTCAGCAGTCAGCAACTTGCCCCGGCCCGCTGTAGACTGTAGTAGTAGTCTTCTGGACTGGACCGCGTAGGCGGCAGTCTCTCCTCTGGTCTCCGCCCCTGTTTCATGCATCGTTCGCCGTAGTACTTCAGCATCTCAACTACTACTAGTAGTAGCCATGGTCATCCACTCGTGCATGGTCAGTGCTGGATCAGAATCCAGCGTGCGTCGTCGCATGCTGGGGGGAACGAGGCCGACGGAATGGGAAATGGTGAGCATCTTTTCTAGTACTTCTAGATGGATGGCAGTGGTATTTGTGAAAAACTAGGAAACTTCAAAAACATGTGCTACAGCCTACGACTTCCATACACCATACCAAAATATATTTATATATTGGCTGCTATAGTTGATTCTAAAATATATATATTGTCGGCTACTGCTACATATATATTATTGTTACTGCCTACATGCCTGTGTGTTACACTGGGACCATAAATTTTTTTTATCCACACCTACAATAACACATTTAGTCATTTTTTCAAAATAATAAAAAGTTAATAAATGATTTTACATTTGGTTCAAATCCATTCAGTTGGGCGATGACACCTTGTTGTAGTGTATTTGGTTTCCTTGCGCAGAAACTCGTTGCAGTTAATACTACTGCAGATTTGATTTTTCAATGTCGGCCCATCACTATCGGTTTCTTACAAATCGGCAATGATAGTGGCTGACGAGTCATTGTTGCTGTTTTTTTTGCTTAAACCGGTAGTGATATTTGAGTTATCACTGCTGTTTCATATTACTACCGGTTTTTTTCATGAACCTGTAGTGATATTGGGTTATCATTGTGGTTTTTTCCTACGCTTCGTGGCACAGGATGGATCGATGAGCGGGGCAACAGACGCAAATACAGATGGAAGTAGATTTTTTTTAGCTTTTTTAGGTGTCTGTTTGGATGATCATATGTTTTTCCCAGTCTGGACATGCAACGTACGACTGTAGGAGGCACGCGATCGATTGACGGTGCGGTGCAACAGACACAAATACAGATGGAAGTAGATTTTTCTGGAGCTTTTTCAGTGTCTTTTTGGATGATCGTATTTTTTTCAGTCCGATTGTAGAGTCCTTCCCAGAGTCGGTGATCGTATTTTTTTTCCAGTCCGATTGTAGAGTCCGATTATAGAGTCCTTCCAGAGTTGGTTTTATTTTTTTACTTGTACTATCGCTTTTTTGGTAGGGACTCGTTTTTTTCTTACCAGAGATTCGAGTCAGAGTCCGATCGTTTTCTATCGGAGATTTTGTTCAGCGTGTGCACGATTTTAGTCGGATAGTATACGTATTTGATATAGGTTTTTTTAGTCCTTGTGACTAAATAGTATACATTTTTGGTGCAGAGAAGAGATATACATGGTCTACGGTTTCAGAACACTATTTTAGTACTGTTCTCTGAATTTCTGATGATGAGTCGGTCAAGAGTCTACAGCTCTCGCCCGCCATGGACGACAGCTGTCTAGGCTCCAGCATAAGGCGTTTAGTTCCCACCCAAAAACTTTACACCATATTGTATCGAATATTTAGAGATATGCATGGAGCATTAAATATAAATAAAAAATAACTAATTGCAGTTTGTATATATTTTGCGAGATGAATCTTTTAAACATAATTAATCAATGATTGAATAATAAATGCTATAGTTACATATATGCTACATTATCCCGAAAACTTTACCGTCCCTCAGCTAAACACGCCCATGGATCAGAAGAGCTGTCTAGGATCGATTTGTCAACATGCATGCATGGTTAGGTGCGTATTGTCAACATGGCGGCTCCCTTGAGGCCTTGACTAGTCTAGGCTCGATTTGTCGACATGCATGCATGGTTAAGTGCGTATTAGGTGTACTCCTTGGTCTCCTAACGACGACAGCGATGGTACAACGGCAATGCCAAAAAGGGCTGGCAGTCAACGTTATGATTGTACTGGTGGCAGAGACAAGGAAAACATTCGTCCACTCTGACGAATGATCACTGTTCTTACTTTTATCCTCATGGCTCATGCAAGAAAAGTCATGCGGAGCGGAGGTTGATCGAGAGAAGAGGAACAAATAGTATTGCCTGCTTACAAGTCTTCATCGATTTGGTCACTGCTATACGCATGTACCGTACATGAAAATAAGGTACCCTAGTAGTAATTAGCAAGTCGATTATGGGACTATTATGGAAGTATTTGGATCTCATGCAGCTAACATTTAGCTACTAAAAATTATTAGAGATTGGGACTTGCTAGAGCACCTCACCAGTGGGCCCGCGCCGCCAGCCACTTCCCACGCCAGGTGCATCTCATGTGCAACACCTGATCTATTTTTGAAATATCCAGATATAACAGTTGCAACGTACAAAAGAAGACAGGCAAAACACTTGAAACGTGCGTCTGAAACACTTGAACAGCTGGAAAACACCTGAAACCTATTGCAAACATATTCCACATCTAGATGAAACACTTGCGTATTAAACACCTGAAACACTTGAAACATACGCTTGCAATATGCATGTATATGCAACATGCAGATCTACTTTTGCAATATCCAGATGAAAACACTTGCAACATACGTCTGATACAAATGAAACATTTGGAATATACACTTGAAACATACGTGTATAGCCATTGTACCATGTGCAACATCCCAATCTACTTTTGCAACATCCTGATCTGCTTCTACAACACCGATATAAACACTTGCAATATAACTCTGAAACATATGAAACACCTAAAAACATATGTTTGCAACATGTATTTTCAGCGCAACATCTCCTTGCTGCTTGGGAATGGAGGCTCGTCGGCGTGTGGAATTCACTAGTGCAGAGCCCGCCGCTCTGGTGGAGAAGACCGCGACAAGCCTAGTCGAGAAGGTCGCGACAAATCTAGCGCGAACTATTAGAGAATGCCGCGGCAGCTTGGAGGCACGATGGAGATGGAGGAAAGCGGGCAGCCAAACTCGGGCGCGGTGGAGATGCCAACCAGTGAGCACTAGATGTCGTGGAGAACGCCAAGGTGGCGTTGCGGAATGGAAGCGTCCAAGTGTTGGAAGCCTTATGGAGAACGGAAGCATCCGAGTGTCAGAGAGGATATGAGTGTTAGACCGTTGGGCTAGTGTCGCGGCCCACCAACGGGTGCGACCTCAGCACAGCATTCCCGTTTGAGATAATGTTTGGATCCTTAGCTAATAAACCAGCTAATATCTTATCTATCACCAGTTAAAATACTATATATATATATATATATATATATATATATATATATATATATATGCTTCCAAATGGGGTGCCTGCTTCAAGCAAGGTGAGACGTGAGATCATAATCATGCAGCGTTTGGGTTCGGTCACGGGTGTGTCAACGCTGAGCGCCGTTGTAAAAAAAACGCTGATCGCATTGGCGAAGAAGGCCTACGAGGCGCTCTACGAGGCCGAGCCCAATGCTTTCAACGTCGAAGCGCTGAAAGCACTCTTCCATAGCGGCGAGAATGAGTCGCGTTGGCAACAGCGGAAGCGCAAGCCCTCTTCCTAGGCTATGTCGCTACTGTTATGCTCGCTGTCTATCATTTGTGTTGTATTAAAATTTGTATCTATATGCTATGATGGTCCAACCCACGACTATAATCCTGTAGACCTCCTAAGAGGCTTGTAGAAGCGCATTGTTTGTATCAAACATTTCTACCTTCATTACAAAGATACACAAATCTTTTGCGTATTCAAGAAAAAAAAATAGATATATATTTACGTCCACATTAGTACTGGCCTTGCATTGCGACCAGAGGCGGATCTAGAGGAGTTCTTCTGGGTCCGTCGACCTCGATCAAATTTGTAAATCTTATACTCTTATAAAGCTAAACCCCACTAGAGATTTCTTTCAACATGCAAGCTATCCACATCAACAATCTACTAGAACTTACAATTATAGCCAACTAGCTCGTGTAATTATGATAGTTATCTCTTCATCCCCTAACATGTATTTAGCTGTCCACATCGATGTGTCAAACCATTCACTAAAATAACTATAAATTTAAATAGTCTAATTTTCCTTTTAAATTATCTGAAATTCCTGTAGCAACGCGCAGGTAGTCTCCTAGTTATATAGTAAACTAATGTCAAGCTTAAGAAAATTCATATATCATGTAATGAAGTTGATTCCGATGATTCAACGATGTTCTCTGCTAGATTCGCAACTGGTTGTGACGGTACACGCACCGCGCGGAGTGATGCTACCGCCTACTGCACTGCAACGGCGCCCGTAAATCGGCATGCATGCCGAACGATCTGCTGCTCCTGGTCCAATGTCGAGTGTCCAATGCCCGATGCAGGGCAGGCCAGCATGAGCACAGCGGCAGCAGAGAGGAGAGGTGAAGGTTGTCAGCGGCACGAACGCTCAGCATCCTCATGTGTTCCTTCCAAAGTCCAAACGCGCATACACACGCACACAGCAGGAACAGCAAAAGACTGGGAAAGGCGGGCCGGAGGGGAGCAGCACTGTACAAGGCATGGAATGCAGCTAGCAGCTCAAGTGCCCACGAGACCGGCAGAGACATCATTGCATACAAAGGGGAAAACAAGCGGATCATACGGGTCATCGTGCCTCCCAGTCCCAGCCTTGGCGGCCCAGCGCCGCTGCATGCATGATCCTTTACGCATGCCCTGCCCTGCATCTGTGCATGTCCGTGCGGCGTGCGTGCGTGCAACCACGTCTTGTCAACGCTTTTGGCACTGTACGTGTCTTTCATGCTTCACAAAATCTTTTATGCGGCGTTTCTAAAAAGGTCTCGAGGTGGGTGGCCTGGTTGCCCGCCTTCGATATTCAGAGGCAGGGCAGCTGGGCTAGCAACCGCTTCGGTTAATACTTAATCAAGGCGAACACTGTATTAATCGAAGCGGTCACCTAAAAAAACATCCGTCTTAATTAATCGATATTAATTGAGGCAGACATTTTACATTGTCCGCGGAGACGGGCACTCTACAAGGCCAGCCTCGGTAAATCAGGCCTAGGCGCCCAGGCCCGATAACCAACTTTGATATAAATACTCGAACTTAGGGTTCTCTTTCACATCTCAGCCGAGCACAACCCCTCCCCTCCCCCATCACGCCGCTCCCTTCCCTCCCCCATGCGACGACGCCCCTCCCTTCCCCCATCTCTCTCTCAGCCTCTCCCTTCCACTGCATGCGCGGCGCCCCTCCTCTCCACTACATGCGCAGCGCGCCGGCGCCTCTCCTCCCTCTCTACTGCATGCACAACACCCCTCCTCCTCTCCGCCTCTCTCTTCCCCGGCGGCACATATAGGAGAGGCCGGATCCGACAACGCCCCTCCCTCTCCGGTTGGGGGCGACGCAGGGGGCAGATTCGTTTGGGGGTAGTGCAGGGGGGCAGATCCGGTTGGGGTGACGTAGGGATACCTCTACGGCGGCCCCAAGGCGGATCCGACGAGGGGCGGCGCAGGAGCCCTTGACGGCGGCACAGTGTCGGTGTAAGAAACGACAGTCCTAACACCAACAAGTAATCGAGTGTCTGCGCGTCGGAGTCCGGATGGTGTGCAAGAAGAACACAGGCGATTTATACTGGTTCGGGCCGAGAAATGCCCTACGTCTAGTGGGGAAGGAGAGTTCTGTATTATCCTGCACTGAAGTGCTTGTAGTAGGGGTTACAAGCGGACGTGAGAGAGGGAGGAGCTCCCAAGTCTCAAGGCGTGAGTGGAGAAAGTGGGTGTGTGCGACTCTACTGGTCACCTCGCAAGGTCCAGGAGAGTAGCCTGCTCGTATCTTGCATTGTGGTGCTGTGGTGGTTCTTTTGGTCTTCTCTTTGGTTGGGGTTGTCTTGTTTTTGGAATGATCCCTGCATGCTCCTTTTATAGTCTCAAGGAGGTGCAGGGTTACATGATGTTGGTGTATGGTGTGATCTTGCTGGTGAAGGAACCTGGAGGCATCGGAAGGGCCTTATCCGGTGGTGACGTGGTCTGCACTGTGGAGGCATGGCGTCGGTACTTCTGGCACTGCTGCTACGTGTTCTGGTACGTGTGGCACTGCTGAAGGAGTGGTTTCTGTCTTTTGGGATTGTAGCGACGTGCCTTGTCATACTTGGTCCTATAGCCGGCGTGGCGTATTTGTCCTTGCAGTTTGACTGACGTAGAGGGCTGAGGCCTCGGAGGCGGGAAGTGCAGTGCGATCTTATCCTGATCGTGGGAATAGTGGCCCAGGGCAGTTGTTCCGTACACTGCGTAGGCACAGATCGTGCGTATAGTACCAGTATGGGTGGCATAGTGGTCAGCAGCTCTTCCCCATGCCTGTTGCAATCGATGGTGTGGTGATTTGACCCCGGTCATTCTCGGCCTATCCGGTTGGGTAGACGTGAGAACGTGGGTGACGTCACAGGGGGTCTCGAGTGCGCCAATGGGGGAGCGGCGTCAGAGGCCAGTCTCGGGCGAGTCGGAGATGGACAATGCTGCCTCTGGGGCTCGGGTGAGGCGGTGATGTTGCCGAAGGTCGGCCTGTGTCCGAGACCTCAGGGCGGAGGCCTTGGGCGAATCGGAGGTGTTTCGAGACCCCTCTGAGTGAGGCCTCGGATGAAGTGGAGAGATGGGCTGGTTGAAAGTCCTATGTTTGGTGTTGGTAATTAGTGACAATGCCTAAGTACTAATCCTATGCCTAAGTTGTATGTAGCATATGAGGATTAGTACATTCCAAGGTTGGTGGCAAGATGGACATGGTGATCATGTTGGCCACACTTGGATTTGGATGCAACCCTACGTGATCAAGGCAAAGGTATATGCTTAAGGGTTGTGTTTTAGTAACCAAGACACCTAGTGGGTGTGGTTACATTATAGGATAGATGGCCGTACTATAAAGAGGGGAATGACGCAGCTGTTGAACTCCTAAGTGCCTCTAGGTGTGCATTTCATAATCATATGCATTTGGATAGAACTAATAACGCCTCTAAAAATGATTGTGAAAATGCTAACACACATGCACATGGTGATGATCACTTGGTGATGTTAGCACATTTGCGATGGCGTTGGAGTTTGAGCGATAGAGAGGGTTTGGGGTCCTCTCTCCCTCCCGCCGAGCTTGCGAGGCGGGATTCAGGCGTTTTCGAGGAGTTGAAACGACTATTTTCTACTACACCGGAAGTCGGAAATCAAACGGAAGCGAACGGAGGTCACAGAGGTGACCGGACGCTGGACCGGACGCGGTCACTGTTTGACCGGACGCGTCCGGTCAGCGTTCAGCGTCTGCGCGAGTTTTAGTTTATCGATCGGACGCGCAGTGCGTCCGGTCACAGTCGACCGGACGCGTCCGGTCGTTCAGGGAGCTTACTGGACTCCAACCGGACGCGGGCACTGTGGCGTCTGGTCAGTTCTTCAGCGCGTCCGGTCGCTGTTTCGTTGTGCGCCGCTCAGGGTTGACCAGCGCGTCCGGTCGGTCACGGGACCAGCGCGTCCGGTCGTGACCAGCGTGTCCGGTCGTTGCGACCAGCGCGTCCGGTCGGTGTTTCGCGAAAGAGCCGTTGTGTGACCGGCGCGTCCGGTCAGTTGGACCAGCGCGTCCGGTCAACGCGACTTCGGCTGTTTCAAGTTTCTAACGGCTATTTTCGAAGGGGTACGTCTATAAATACTCGTTGGCCGGCTCAAGGCTCTCTCTCTTGGACATTTGACATACTTGTGAGCACTTTGAGCTAAGCAACTCCCCTCCCACTCATCTCTCTTGCTTCTTTGCATACTCGAAGTGAGATTGAGTGATCCAAGTGCATTTGCATTGTGAGATAGCATCTAGTTGGCACTTGGTGGTTGATTTACTGCGGGATTCTTGTTTCTCTTGGTGGTTGCCGCCACCTAGACGGCTTGGAGCAGCTTGGAGGCGTTGGCAAGAGTTGGTGATTGTTCTTGGCCACCTCCGGTGATTGTGAGGGGTTTGTGCCTACCTCGGCGAAGCGCCAAAGGCAACATTAGTGGATTGCTCATGTCATTTGCAACCTTTTGCCATTTGGTAGGTTCTTGTGGCGCCTTTTGAGAGGCTCGGTGTGAGACCGATTAGCCACCGAACCACGTGGTGAAGAGGGACACAACGGGGACTAGCGTGCCGGCAAGCACGTGAACCTCGGGATAAATCTTTGTGTTATCATTCTTATTGTGATTGATCGATCCCGGTGGTTGTGTATTGTGGAATTCATCTCTTGATCATATTGTTTGGTTGGCTCAATACTTCGCCCCTCGGTGATACCCTTCTAACTCTCTCTTGTATTAATTTCTTAGTTACTTTGCTAGAGTAGCTCTTTTGTGTAGCTTGTTAGTTGTAGTTTCCTTCTCGGTTTGACTTGTGCGGTTGAGTGCAAATATACTAGAATTGTGTTTTGGATAGGTGGCTTGCAAACACCCCGTAGGCTAAGCAAAACTCGCATCTCGCTATTTGTTGTATTGATAAACTTGTTTAGCTTGTCTTTGTAGATTTTTAAAAGGCTATTCACCCCCCCTCTAGCCATCAAGACCTTTCAAGTGGTATCGGAGCCGTGGTCACCGTTTGTAAGGCTTAACAACCTCGGTGTAAGATGGCTCAAGTTGTGTTCAACCATGTCGGGGGCAAGCCTCCATTCTTTGATGGTGTCTCATCTTTTGATCATTGGAAAAGAAAGATGAAGCAATATCTTGGCTCTATCAATGAGAAGGTTTGGGAGGTGACACATCATGATTATGCAATCATTGATCCCGACAACCTCACCAACAATGACCGCATCAACAACCAATGCAACACTATGGCTCTCAACACTCTCTACAATGGGATTGATGCAAAGGTCTTTGAGCAAATCAAGGATCTTGAGATGGCAAGTGAAGTGTGGACAAGATTAAAGGAAACATATGAGGGCACTTCAACGGTAAAGAGTGCCAAGCTCTATATGCTCAAGGATAAGTTTGCAAGCTTCAAGATGAAGGATGATGAGTCCATACCAGAGATGTTCTATAGGCTACAAGTTATTGTCAATGATCTCAAGAGCCTAGGAGAAGATGTCAAGGATAAGGACTTCTCACATAAGTTCTTGATGAACTTACCTAAGAAATTTGCTATCTTAAGGAAGATGATCCAAAGAGAGGGTTTGGACAAAGTGACTCCAAACCAAGTGCTTGGAGATGTCACGACCGATGCTCAATATGATGATGATGAAGATGAAGATGAAAAGAAGGAGATCAAGGTCAAGCAAGAGAAGCCCATTGCATTTAAGGCTTCATCTTCTAAGGGCAAGAGCAAGGTGGAGAGCGATGATGATGATCCATTCGATGATGAGACCATGGCCCTCCTAGTGCACAAGATGGGGAGGTTCATGAAGAAGAAAGGATATGGTGCAAGAAAGAGAAGGGACTTTATGAAGGCAAAGGAGATGCTTTGCTACAATTGCAATAGCCCCGATCATGTAGTGGCAAAGTGCCCCTATGAAGACAAAAGATATCATGATGGGGAGTTGAAGTTGAAGAAGAACAAGAAGGACAAGAAGGAGAAGAAAGAGAAGAAGAGCTTCACTATCAACAAGAAGAAGAAGGGTGGTGGCTATGTGGTCACTTGGGATAGTGATAACTTCGATAGTGATGATGATAGCTCTAGTGATGATGAGAGGACCACTCGACGAGCCATTGCAAGCATCGCCCTCTCCAACAAGCCATCCATCTTCGACACTACATCGACATGCCTTATGGCCAAGCCTACCAAGGTAAAATATGATGATAGTGATGATGATTCTTGTGCTAGTGATGGTTGTAGGAGTGATGATGAGGAGGATGAGGACTACTCCAAGGATGATCTATTAGGCATAATAGATCAAATGAGCAAGGGCTACAAGAGGACAACCAAGAAGTGCAAAATCTTGGAGCAAGAGCTCATTGCCAAGAGCAATGAAAATGATGCCTTGATGGAAGAGCTTGTTGCTCTCAAAAAGAGTAAGGAGTACAAAGGAATTGAACAAGAGCTTAAAGCTCTTAGGAAATCCTTTGATGAGCTAGAGGCCTCTCGTGAGTGTCTAAAGGAAGACCACGAGGACCTTGAAGTTGCTCACACTAGGCTTAAGGAAGCCCTCTCCTCTCTACTTGAGCTCATCAAGGAGAAGGACCTCAAGTTGGGGAAGCTCATGAAGGAAGCTAAGGAGGAGCAAGTGATTGTCACTTGTGATATTGGACTAACATGTGATATTATTGATGATTCTTTATTTGTTGGTCCTACTAATGCTTCATGTTGCTCATCATCATCCACCACAACCAACTCTACCTCTACTACTAGTGATTCATCACTTGTGGTTGAGAATGAGACTCTCAAGAGAGAGGTGGATGATCTCACCCGCGCATTAGGCAATGCCTATGGTGGGGATGCCCGCTTGCTAAAATGCTTGGGTAGCCAAAGGTTCTCTCTTAACAAAGAGGGTTTGGGCTATACTCCCAAGAAGGGCAAGGCGGCCTTTGCTACTCCAAAGTCTCGCTTTGTGAAAAGCAATGGTTGTTATTGCAATAGATGCAATCAAGTTGGGCATCTAGAGATTAATTGTAATAAAATTAACAAGAACAACAATAAGTTTCATGCTAAAATGGATTACATTCCTTTTGATTCTTGTTATGTACTTACCAAGGGTGAGAAAGGTGTGCATGCTAGGTTTGTTGGTACACCAATTGTGGGTCCAAAGAAGAAGGCCATTTGGGTACCAAAGAGCTTAGTTACTAACCTCCAAGGACCCAAACAAGTATGGGTACCTAAGAAACATTAATTTATTTTGTAGGTAAATTACAAGGCCGGAGGAAGGCATTGGGTGCTTGATAGTGGGTGCTCTCAACATATGACCGGTGATTCAAGAATGTTCAACTCTCTCAAATCAAATGATAGTGGCATTGATAGTATCACATTTGGTGACAATAGCAAGGGTGATGTGAAGGCTCTTGGAAGGATTGCAATCTCAAATGATCATAGCATTTCCAATGTGCTCTTAGTTGAAAAGTTGAACTTCAATCTTCTCTCGGTTGCTCAATTGTGTGATCTAGGTTTCAAGTGCATATTTGGTATTGATGATGTGGAGATAGTTAGTGTTGATGGCTCCAATTTGATCTTCAAGGGTTTTAGATATGAGAATCTATACTTGGTTGATTTCAATGCTAGTGACACTCAACTTTCAACATGCTTGCTCACCAAATCAAGTATGGGTTGGTTATGGCATAGAAGACTTGGTCATGTTGGCATGAAGCAATTGAACAAGTTAGTGAAGCATGACTTAGTTAGAGGCTTGAAGGATGTTACATTTGAGAAAGATAAGCTATGTAGTGCTTGTCAAGCCGGAAAGCAAGTAGGCAACACTCATCCATTGAAAAGCATCATGAGTACTTCCAAGGCATTTGAGTTGTTGCACATGGATCTATTTGGGCCAACTACATACACAAGCATTGGTGGCAACAAGTATGGCTTTGTGATTGTGGATGATTTCACTAGATACACATGGGTATTCTTTCTTGTGGACAAGAGTGATGTATTTGACATGGTTCTCAAGATGAAGAAGATAACTTGGATGATGTGAGAGGAACTCAATTGACCAATGCTATGAAAGAAATGGATATTGGTGATATTAGGCCAAAGCAAGTGATTGATGTGGATGACAACAAAGATCAAGTGCTCCAAAGTCTAATTACACAAGCTAGTGGCTCTCTAATGCAAAATCAAGCTAGTACATCATCTCAAGTGCAACAAGATCAACAAGTGGCTAGTTCATCATCTCCAACTCATGATCAACATCAACATCCAAGCAATCAAGTGCAAGTGCTTCAACCAACCAACATTGCTAGAGACCATCCATTGGATTCCATCATTGGTGACATACAAAGGGGAGTTCAAACTAGATCAAGATTGGCATCATTTTGTGCTCACTCTTCTTTTGTGTCAATGGAAGAACCCAAGGACATTGATAAAGCACTGAGAGATCCGGATTGGGTAAATGCAATGCATGAAGAGCTCAACAACTTCAAGAGAAATGAAGTATGGGAACTAGTTGAGAGGCCTAAGGATCACAATGTCATTGGAACAAGATGGGTCTTTCGCAACAAGCAAGATCAAGATGGGATAGTAGTAAGGAACAAAGCAAGACTAGTGGCTCAAGGTTACACACAAATAGAGGGTCTTGACTTTGGTGAAACTTATGCCCCGGTTGCAAGATTGGAAGCAATTAGGATTTTACTTGCATATGCTTGTGCTCACAATATCAAGCTATATCAAATGGATGTGAAGAGTGCATTTCTCAATGGGTACATTCAAGAAGAGGTGTATGTGGAGCAACCTCCCGGTTTTGAAGATGACAAGAAACCCAATCATGTCTACAAATTGAGAAAAGCTTTGTATAGATTGAAGCAAGCACCTAGAGCATGGTATGAAAGATTGAGGGACTTCTTGCTAACCAAAGGATTTGTCATGGGCAAAGTGGATACTACTCTCTTCACCAAGAAGATTGGGAAAGACTTGTTTGTATTGCAAATATATGTTGATGATATCATATTCGGTTCAACCAATCAAGATTATTGTGATGAGTTTGGGAAAATGATGGCAAAGGAATTTGAAATGTCAATGATCGGTGAACTTAGTTTCTTTCTTGGACTTCAAATCAAACAAATGAAGGAAGGAACATTTGTGAGCCAAACCAAGTACATCAAAGATATGCTCAAGAAGTTTGGCATGGAAGATGCAAAGGGCATTACAACCCCAATAGGCACTAGTGGAAGTTTGGATAGTGACAAGAGTGGCAACATGGTAGATCAAAAGCTTTATAGATCAATGATTGGTAGCCTACTCTATGTGACGGCATCAAGACCCGATGTGATGTTTAGTGTATGCATGTGTGCAAGATTTCAAGCCTCACCAAGAGAAAGTCATTTGAAGGCAACAAAGAGAATATTGAGGTATTTGAAGCATACACAAGATGTTGGATTATGGTATCCCAAAGGTGCAAGCTTTGAGCTAGTTGGGTATTCGGATTCCGACTATGCCGGTGACAAAGTGGAGAGAAAGAACACTTCCGGGACTTGTCAATTATTGGGAAGATCACTTGTGTCATGGTCATCCAAGAAGCAAAATAGTATTGCACTATCTACCGCCGAAGCCGAATACATCGCCGCGGGTAGTTGTTGTGCACAAATCTTGTGGATGAAGGCAACATTGAAGGATTTTGGAATCAATTTCAAGAATGTGCCATTGCTATGTGACAATGAAAGTGCCGTGAAGCTAACCAACAATCCGGTTCAACATCAAAGAACAAAGCATATTGATGTCCGTCATCATTTTATTAGAGATCATCAACAAAAGGGTGACATTGCTATTGAGAGTGTGGGCACCGAAGATCAACTAACCAATCTATTCACCAAGCCACTTGATGAGAAGAGATTTCACAAGCTAAAGAATGAGTTGAACATACTTGACTTCTCCAACATGAGTTGATGCACCCCATATATGACATGCCTCTCCTTCGAGCCCCAAGGTATAATTGGTTGACATGTCATACATTCTATACTAAGGACATGTTTAGTGCATCTAGTCATGATTTCTTATGTTCTAGGCTCATACATGAAAATCAAATGACTTTAAAGTTTATATGGTGCCACTATTGTTTCCATGACTTGTATGATCTAGTGGTAGCATATAACTTGTTTAAGTAGCTTGTGATCCTAAGTGTTTAATCTAGATCACTTGTCTAAATATTTGCTTCAACATGGTGCATGATAACCCTTCTAGTGAGGTGTGAAGAAGCTTGCCCTTGGTTCAAACCGAAGTATTTTATTTATGCAAGCAATCTAGGTTGAATCACAAACTTGATCCTCACCCCATAATTCAACATGATAATCTATCTAAAATTGGTCCCTTGTGGTCATTGGTGCCAAAGGGGGAGAAAATGTTGTTCACAAAGATAGATTATAAAGGGGGAGAAAACCTAAAGGGGAGAATTGATAAAAGAAGGGGATCAACTAAAATTTTGAGCACACAAGTAGGGGGAGCAAGCTCTTAAACATGAATGTTGCATTTCTATGTGCACTTCATATGTATGATGCATAGTTATGCATTTCTTTTTCTCCGATACTTTGCTTGTGTGGTGACTTGCTAGTATACAATTGAATGGTGTATTGAAGTACTAGCATGAATAGGAAGTAGTTAGATTTTTCTTGCTTCATGTTTTTTCAAAGTAGTACTAGAGCCTTGCTTATAATGTTGATCTCACGAGGTTTCTAGTTATGTTTGTGCTTTTTCAAGTGGTATCTAACTACACAAGGTGCTAAGATGGTGTTTATCGCTACTCCGATGGTATCACGCTTCAAAGGTCTATAATCTAAAACACTTAGCACCTATTGATAGTCAATGCTCCTAATCTTTCCTATCTAACATGTATGCTTCCAAAATCCAAACATATAGCATACATGTAGGGGGAGCCATTGCTATCAATTTGAATTCATGATCACTTGTCCATACTTCTTACACATGGTAATATACTTGGACAATGTGTCATGGGTTCAATAAAAATTTTATCATAATATCTTTGTGAAAGGGTTGTCACCAATTACCAACAAGGGGGAGATTGAAAGTCCTATGTTTGGTGTTGGTAATTAGTGACAATGCCTAAGTACTAATCCTATGCCTAAGTTGTATGTAGCATATGAGGATTAGTACATTCCAAGGTTGGTGGCAAGATGGACATGGTGATCATGATGGCCACACTTGGATTTGGATGCAACCCTACGTGATCAAGGCAAAGGTATATGCTTAAGGGTTGTGTTTTAGTAACCAAGACACCTAGTGGGTGTGGTTACATTATAGGATAGATGGCCGTACTATAAAGAGGGGAATGACGCGGCTATTGAACTCCTAAGTGCCTCTAGGTGTGCATTTCATAATCATATGCATTTGGATAGAACTAATAACGCCTCTAAAAATGATTGTGAAAATGCTAACACACATGCACATGGTGATGATCACTTGGTGATGTTAGCACATTTGCGATGGCGTTGGAGTTTGAGCGGTAGAGAGGGTTTGGGGTCCTCTCTCCCTCCCGCCGAGCTTGCGAGGCGAGATTCAGGCGTTTTCGAGGAGTTGAAACGACTATTTTCTACTACGCCGGAAGTCGGAAATCAAACGGAAGCGAACGGAGGTCACAGAGGTGACCGGACGCTAGACCGGACGCGGTCACTGTTTGACTGGACGCGTCCGGTCAGCGTTCAGCGTCTGCGCGAGTTTTAGTTTATCGATCGGACGCGCAGTGCGTCCGGTCACAGTCGACCGGACGCGTCCGGTCGTTCAGGGAGCTTACTGGACTCCAACCGGACGCGGGCACTGTGGCGTCCGGTCAGTTCTTCAGCGCGTCCGGTCGCTGTTTCGTTGTGCGCCGCTCAGGGTTGACCAGCGCGTCCGGTCGGTCACGGGACAAGCGCGTCCGGTCGTTGCGACCAGCGCGTCCGGTCGGTGTTTCGTGAAAGAGCCGTTGTGTGACCGGCGCGTCCGGTCAGTTGGACCAGCGCGTCCGGTCAACGCGACTTCGGCTGTTTCAAGTTTCTAACGGCTATTTTCGAAGGGGTACGTCTATAAATACTCGTTGGCCGGCTCAAGGCTCTCTCTCTTGGACATTTGACATACTTGTGAGCACTTTGAGCTAAGCAACTCTCCTCCCACTCATCTCTCTTGCTTCTTTGCATATTCGAAGTGAGATTGAGTGATCCAAGTGCATTTGCATTGTGAGATAGCATCTAGTTGGCACTTGGTGGTTGATTTGCTGCGGGATTCTTGTTTCTCTTGGTGGTTGCCGCCACCTAGACGGCTTGGAGCAGCTTGGAGGCGTTGGCAAGAGTTGGTGATTGTTCTTGGCCACCTCCGGTGATTGTGAGGGGTTTGTGCCTACCTCGGCGAAGCGCCAAAGGCAACATTAGTGGATTGCTCGTGTCATTTGCAACCTTTTACCATTTGGTAGGTTCTTGTGGCGCCTTTTGAGAGGCTCGGTGTGAGACCGATTAGCCACCGAACCACGTGGTGAAGAGGGACACAACGGGGACTAGCGTGCCGGCAAGCACGTGAACCTCGGGATAAATCTTTGTGTCATCATTCTTATTGTGATTGATCGATCCCGGTGGTTGTGTATTGTGGAATTCATCTCTTGATCATATTGTTTGGTTGGCTCAATACTTCGCCCCTCGGTGATACCCTTCTAACTCTCTCTTGTATTAATTTCTTAGTTACTTTGCTAGAGTAGCTCTTTTGTGTAGCTTGTTAGTTGTAGTTTCCTTCTCGGTTTGACTTGTGCGGTTGAGTGCAAATATACTAGAATTGTGTTTTGGATAGGTGGCTTGCAAACACCCCGTAGGCTAAGCAAAACTCGCATCTCGCTATTTGTTGTATTGATAAACTTGTTTAGCTTGTCTTTGTAGATTTTTAAAAGGCTATTCACCCCCCCTCTAGCCATCAAGACCTTTCACTGGTTCGCTCACATGTCTTGCTGGAGGCCCAGTAAGAGGGAGTTTAGCCCGTCTCTCTTTTGTTGATCTTTCTCCTTAAAGAGGGAGGCCGGGTGATTTTCCATCACAATTTAGGTACCCCTAATTGTGGTACCCGACAGTAGCCCTTGAGACTGTGGAGGAGTAGGGATACTCCTTCAGAGGCTGTTCGTCGAGTATACTCGTTGTTGGGCTTCTGGCTGGGTTGCTGGGGCCTCGGCTTGTTCTTGTATTTGCTCTTTTTCGGGGGGTGCGCGCGAGCGCACCCGCCAGGTGTAGCCCCCGAGGCCTTGGAAGGATATGATATGCTTCCAAGGTCTTGATTTGGAGTGGAGTGTAAGTCCGAGGCCTCAGCCTTAGTGCAAGGGTAGCCCCCGAGCCTCTGCCCATGGCAAGAGGCCGGTCAAGGGCGCCCCGTCTTTTTGTTCATATCTTTCATGCTTCTCCCCCACCGAAGGGAGTTGAGGGATATGCCGTGTTTATCTTTGGTGGGCAGTCGGTAAGCATTTCGATAGGGAAGCCTGGGTGGAGGTCCGAGCCCCGTTAGTTTTGGGGTTGGGTGATGATCGTAAGGCTCGTTCTAGTTCGTCTGAGGGTCGTTTAGTGGGCCTTAGAACCGCTTGATGGGTTCTGAGGGCTCGGTGCCTCCCTCTGATGGGATCGCACTGGTGGACGCCTACGGAGTCCTAGGTATGGCTTGGGGTGCCCTGGGTATTATTGCTCGGGCTTGGCCGTAGAGGGGCCCAGAGTGAAATAAGAGTGTACGGGGTCGAAGACGATTTTGGTTTTTTGCTATACTGGCGTGGTAGGACTAGCCCCCGAGCCCTATGGCTTACAACAGTCCAGGGGGTCTCGGAGGGACGACTGCTTCGACCAACCCCCCGGAGGGGTGAGCCACCAAGCCCATTTACTTTGTGATGACCTAGCCTGTTTCCGCTCTCGCGGCTTCGCTTTTGGGCTCCTTAGTTTTGACCAGAGGTTGATGGGCCAAGCTGGGTATTACCAAGTGGTTTTTTACGTGGGTCGTAATCGAGTTCGGGGGAGGCCCCTCTGGTCGAGACCTTATTCGGAGGATGCCCATCTCTTGTGAGGCCCATCGTTCGTTCGAGAATCCGCGGTTTCAGAAGTTAAACGGGTGCATTATAGTGAGTGGGAGCGTCGAGATTTAATCGAGGGAAGTGGAGGGGGGCGGTTCCATTACTCGGTTTTTAGCGGGAAGTGGGAACGTCGGCTCGAGCTCTAAGATCGCATTGATGATCCTGGGCGGCTGCGCGGCTGAACGGTTGCTTGGATCCTATTTATACCCGACTTGGTACTTGTTCTTCCCACACCTATTGCCACCTTCCACTCTCCACTTTCCTCGTCCACCATCTCTTAGCACAATCCCACGATCTCGATGGCGCGTGACAACTCTCCGCAGCAATCCGAAGAGGTGGACGGTCCCCTGACGGCGCAGCGTCGCCGGACGGACGATCGGGTTTTCATAGGGAGGGGCCGCCAGCTACATACTGGCGGCATCTCGATGGGGAGCATTCGCCCTCGTTATGCCCTCCCTGGGGCTCAGGCCGGCCCATCGGGGCCGAGGGTGGAGTAGGCGGAGGAGCGGGCGCTCGTCCGCGTGGCGGCAGCAGACGTCGAGGGGAGGGCGAACGTCCTCCTCCAACAGCTGGGCGACGCGGATCGCCGTGGCGTTGGTGAGTTTCTCTTCTATCCTCTTCCTTCTTCGTCTGCAACTCGGTGCTTTTTTCTAATCGTGAGTGCAATTTTTGTGTGTCAGAGGTGACCGTAGGGCTGGAGGGCCTCCGCACCGCGGTGGATGCTTTTCTGGACTACCTGGGGGTCGCCCCGGGCACCAGGGAGGACCGACTCTGGGCCGCACGCCGTCACGTCACCACCGCCATCGAGAGCGGCGTCCGCTGCAGCACCGGGGTTTCCCAGGCAATGGCGGAGCAGTCGGTGGGAGCCGACCTCACCGAGGTCGATGGGTTTCCTGCGGAGGAGCCACTGCGCCTCCACGAGGACTTTGCGGCGCGCTACGGCCCGGCCAAGGAGGCGGTGGCCGCCCTCGTCCCGGCCAGCGGATCCTTGCGGAGCTCCCCCACGACGCTGCCCCTTAGGGCTTTTTTCTTTTTTATTTTGTTAGATTTATCGACTGTCGACGCATGACGTCTTTTTATTTTATCAGTATGCTGAAATAAATTAATCGTAGTAGTTTTAAACTCTTTTGCCGTTCGTTTTGTGTAATTTGTTTCGTTAGTACGGGAAGCCACCGGAGAATCGCCGGTGGCGCGCGTGGCGGTGTCCCCTAGGGGAGGTACGTTCCCGAGGCTCAGCTGGGGTGTCAATCGTCGACAGGACCCCTGCTGCTCCGTGGCCCGAGGCGGGGTCGGCGACGCCTGGGTTCAGTATGCGGATAGGACATCCATCGGCCGGACTCTTTTGCCCCTGGGGCGCCTTCTAGGCTCTGGGTGATCCGTCCCGTACTTTAGGTCTCGGTGGGCCTCAGTAGGCTGTGCATATGAACTTGGACCTCCAAAAATCAAGACCCGTGGGTTCGATCCGGTGAGGAGGCCCAATGCAATCCCCTCTCGCATCTTTTTCGCAAAGGAGGGGTTGGACAGCGGCATGTCATCCCTCTCGAGTAGGGCCATTTTTCGTGGTGTCAGTTTGAGTTGCTAGCGGGTATTTGTAGTGCTTCGTTTACAAAAATGTAAATATAATTATTCACATTTATGTCTCAAATTGGTTTGTTAAAAAATATATTCTATAATTAATTTAATGATACTTATTTTATATAATAAATTAGAATTTTTATAATTATTTAAACTTAAAAGTATTCAATTCTTTAGATAACAAGAATTGCATTTTGAAGGGAGTAACACTCCCTCTGTCCTTGAATAAATAGATTTTTAAAGTTATCTTAAGACAAATCTTTTAAACTTTGACTGAATTTTAGAAAAAAAAAAGGGTCAAAATTTATCATCAAATTAGTATCATTAGATATACCATAGAATATATTTTCATAATACGGTTATTTTATGTCATAGGTGTTGTTACGTTTTCCTATAAAGTTAATCAAATTTAAGATAGTTTGACTTACCCGGATTCTAGAAATTGGTTTATTTGAGGAGGGAGGGAGTACTAATGAATTATTCGTTTATGTTATTTATTATTCATGTTTACCTGATCATGTGTTTTGGTTTGTGATAAACTTGTTGCTACTTAATTGCTTAAAATTGTGACTCAATAAAAGCTAAATGCAGTTAAACCCATGTCTACCTTTTGAGCCTCATGAACCCCTTGTTATTCTTGTTGAGTACGAGATGTACTTACACTTGTTTATTTTTTATTACTTGGATAAAAATCCCAGATGGATAACAGATGGCAATGGTTATGAGAATTTTCCTGAGGATTACTAGTCTTGTGGTCAACCAGTCGACCGTCCTTGTGGCTACGGAGACACCATAGAGTTATCTTTATTTATTTCCGCTTGCTAGACTTTGATATATCTATGTAATGGATTAAATATTCGTGATGTAATAAAGCAGTGTGGTTGGTATTCTCCCTTAATTTGTCTCTTTATGTGTGTAATTTTTCCTGGGCACACATATAATTTATATCCAAATTTGCCTTTAAATTTGGGTGTGACACATAATAAAAAACTAAAATAACAGAAAGTCTAAAGAGGTAAAATATCATGTACCGTATAGAACTACAAAACTAAATGGGTGTCTAATCAAGATTATCCTAGTTCTGCAGCTAAAGAAACTGACAATAACAGCAATATATCGGAATAAATTACAGAAGTATAGATGATCCTGGTTCTGCAGCTAAAACTCACTAACAATATAAACAATCAATAAATATATTAAAAAAGCATAGAATATATAAAAAAGGAAAATATATAACAATGTCTGACTGGGGGGAGCCCAGCATAACGCGGACATAAAAAAAAAGAGAAACATTGACGGTAACAATGTACGTGGGTTTGAAGAAGCAAAGGGCGAAAAGTGAAACAATGGAACTCAAAAATTTATATGCCCCAATACATAGAACAAGTTCGGGTCCGGTTGCCTATCTCCTACGTACAACATAACCGACGAGGCAAAAGTTTTAGCCTTATTCGGTGCCTCCACCCATCACATCGAATATTTGAAATATGTACGGAGTACTAAACGTAGATGGAAAAAAAACTAATTATACGATTCTCGGGGAAATCGCGAGACGAATCTTTTAAGCCTAACTAGGTAAGTGCCCGTGCGTTGCGACGGGGCAAAAAATATATACAATAATATTCATGTGCGTCGCAGATGTCAAAATTCCTTTTATTTGTGAACAAAGGTACTTATAATTCCATCCACATATATACTACCTAATTTACCGAAACCAAAAGTTCAGTATTCATCCACTAAATTATTGTACCATAACCTAAATGACAATTGCAACCTTAACAAAATGAAAACTCAGCTCTATAAAACTGTACAGATTAGGAATATCCAGTAACAAAACATATTGGTATTGTCAGATTGAATGAACAAAGACAATAGTATTAAGGTCTAAACTGTATGGCACATGGCTGCTTCGCCTTGGGCTCGTGCCATAGGATCCGCACCCGAATCCCCTGGATGAGCATATGTCCAGACCACTCTACCTGCAGGAATAAGATCACTAGCTCCCGTAAGTACCAACACAGGTTTAATTTCCTAGATCTATAGCACCAGATGTGTATTCTGAATAGCTCGGTTCCTAATTTGGTTAGTAAATTAGTATTAACACTCCTTTGATAATATATTGCTTACAAAAAAAATGTACCACACATGACACTTCATCTATCCACTTAAGCCAACAGCTTTTGATTAAGATGCAATGATCTGTTCTTATGTGCCAGCAGAGAATGTGTAAGCACGTACTTGTGATCTGTGCGTGTAAGATCTGTTCTTTTTTCAATTTACTCATTCCATGCACTCTATCCTTCCTAGTAGAAACTTGTGCCCTCAAATTAGGGACAGACTCAATATAGGACATGGATGCAATAATTTTTGCCAAAAATAAAAACTCTATACTGTCAATGCTAGTTATCTGGGTCAATTCCCGGTGCATAAAGCTTGGGTTCCCCACAGCAGCAAGCTGGGGAAGGAAAAGGGTGACGTACCTTGTGGATGATGATCGTCGCAGCCTCTCACCAAGAAAAAGAAGTGCTCTGCATTAGGTGCTCTCTGCATATAGTGTCATAACCTGATGGTTCAATTTTAGAAGGCACAATTTCATAAACCCTCTGGAAGCCTACATCGAAGAAAGAACCAATGGATAGAAAAAAAAATAAGTGCTCTAACATTAGGTGCTCTCTGCATATAGTGCAAAATCTGATGGTTCAATTTTAGAAGACACAATTTCATAAACTCGCCATGTTGCATTGCTCCTAAAATGACTGAAGCCTTATTTCAGAAGGCACAGTTTGAGTCTGAAGGCACAATTTCAGAAATGTATTATGGAGTTCCCATTCCAGGAACTACAGATTGACAAATGTAATCTACTAAGGAGATTGTTCTTTATCTCACAATTTATTGCATGAACACTTCTGTACAGCGCAACCGCAACATTGCTGCCACTGAATTCCATATCTTGATTTATCATGCACATAATTTAACCAAAATGAACACACTCAAGAACTAAGTCTGACAGAAGTACAGAAACAACCAAATTACTGACATGTGAAGTCACAAGTGTAATAACTATGCCTATACAGTCCGCATTGGGCGTCTGAAAAAAAAGTCTGGCAGTGTGATAGCTAAGGCCTGGTTTAGTTTCCAAATTTTTTTGTTTTCTACAATAAACGGACATGTTTGGACATATGCATGGAGTACTAAATGAAGACAAAAAAAACTAATTGCAACTTTTAAGACTTATTAGCCCATGGAAAGCCTTAAGTGCTACAGTAACCCACATGTGCTAATGATGGATTAATTAGTATCATTAGATTCGTCTCGCAGTTTCCTGACGGGTTCTGTAATTTATTTTTTTATTAGTATCCGAAAACCCCTCCCGACATCCTTCCGACGCATCCGATGTGACATTTTTCCAAAAACTTTTCGTGAACTAAACAGGCCCTCATTGGCAAGCACGCCATAGGGTCCTGAAATCCTGAGTAGTTCTACTACCTCCGTTTTCGTTTACTTGTCACCAAACTTTTACTGTAGCAATTTTGACCATGCGTTTTCTTTTGCAAAAGATTTTTAGATACATCAAGTTTTCACGTATATGATTCCTCATCGAACATACTTCATTAGTGTTATATGCTTTGAAGTATCTAAGATTTTTTAGAAGAAAAAAAATAGATGGTCAAATTTGCTACAGTAAAATATTGGTGACAAGTAAACGAAAACAGATAGAAGTAATTACCAAAAAGCCACATAATACAGGACATTTGCTCATCGTAGTCTCATTGTGGCAGCGGCGGTGGCTGCAGGGGAACACCTGGTTGCAGTACGGCGCCACGATCTTATACCACATGGTTGTATGTATCACACCAGGTTACTATAGAGGAGAACGCAAACGAGCCAAATCAGACAGGCACATCAAACGGAACGCTGGGAGCAGATCAACCAGGGGGTTCTCTCGAGGAAAAGCGGAGCAAGATGAAGGGGTGAAGTGGGCAGGAAATGCGATGCAGGGTCGAAGCCGTGGCCTAGGTCCGCGCGGCGCCGGTCCGGGGGCCACCCGCGCAGGCGGAGACGCTCGGGCTTGCCGGCGCTGGGACTGGCATGGTGGGCCGCCCTGCCAGGGGCTCTTCCCGCGCCGCCCGCATCAGGGTTTGCCGAGCCGAGGGCGCCATGGCGTGGGACGGCCCTAGGGGCTGGTATGGTGCGGAGCGGAGGCAGCACAGCCACGCGGGGATGCGAGGGGCGGGACAACGGCATGGCGACGGCGCTGTAGGGGAGTGGTTGAATGCTCCCGGAGTTAGGAAGCAGTGGAGCGGTAGGGGAGCGGCGGCACTGCGGCGTCGACGAGGTGCGGCGAGCAGGGGCAGTTGAGCACGCCCGACGGTCGATGGGTACGGGTACTCGGTACTGCGACGCGTCGCGCATGGGCGCGGACTGCGAAAGCTCGAGCTCGGACTTGGCGACGTCGTCGAGCTCCTCGGGCACAGACAAGACGCGGCCGCACGGCGAGCCGGTGTCGGAGACGGAGGCCCCCCCCCCCCCCCCCCCGAGTCGGCGGCGCTGCCGGGTGAGGCCGACAGCCTTGATCTCGCGTAGCTGGATGAGCGACGAGGCCTGAGGCCCGGTGGGCAGGAGCTCGGAGGGTGCGGCTGCGGTGGAGGAGGTGTCAGAGGGCGCCGGGGATGGCTTGCGTTAGATGGCGGCGCATGTGGCTACGGAGCACATGGCCTTGACGGCGGCGATCGTGGTTGCCCAGCGGTCGAGGATTTGGCGGCGGCACCTGGGCCTAGGCTCGCTAGCGGAGGAGGAGAAGGGCGTGGAAGCGGACGGGGTGTGTGGGGGTACTGGGGTTGGGGGCTGCAGGTGTGCGAGCGGTGCTTGGAGAAGTTGGGGAGTATCGTGGGTGTGCGACAGTTCCACGGGCGCCGCGCGTGAAGGAAGTACGTCGCGATTTGGGGCGGAGCGGGGCGATTAGTTACTAATCAGACGATAATATTAGGATCTTTTTAGTTGTAGAGATTAGTCCATGAAAAACTTTAAGTGCTACAGTAACCTACATGTGCTAATGACGGATTAATTAGTTTCCTGACGGGTTCTATAATTGGTTTTTTATTAATATAATATCAAAAAATCCCTTCCGACACATCTGATATAACACCCCAAAATTTTCTTTTCGCGAACTAAACGCACGCTTTAGACGGATTCTCGTTCCCAGGCAAAACTGTAGTTGACCAGGAGGGACCCACGACTGGAAAAGCCTGCCAATCTGTACTACGGACAGCAGGGAAACGACCAATCAAAAGCATCCGCTAAGCTCCACGGGCGCTCATACGCAAGGTTTTGCATTTCAGGCATAAACGTGCATGCGAAGTGGCTGGTCATCCAATCCAACCAAATATATAGCTGCCGGCTGCTGGCTGGTTCTTCACTTCTTCGTGTTGTTGCTTGGAGCTGAGACTGCTGGGACATGACCATGGTGAGGACGACGGTGGTCGGCAGGGAGAGGAGCGGGGGCGTGAGGCAGTACAACAGGCCCAAGATGCCTCGCCTGAGATGGACGCCCGATCTGCACCACTGCTTCGTCCACGCCATCCACAAGCTCGGAGACCAGGACAGTATGTGCTTCCTTGCATGCCTCGGCCCCTCTCCTGCTAACTTGATCATCTTCTTGCATTGTTCCTAGCTCCATTCCTCTCGTCTTTCTCTGGTTTGGCCTGATTGGATGCGTTTCTCATGCCACGAACTCTGAACCTGATATGGTCAATCGCAGAGGCTACGCCGAAGCGAGTTCTGCAGCTGATGGGAGTGGGAGGACTCACCATATCTCATGTCAAAAGCCATCTGCAGGTTGGTCTCTTCTCTCTTGGTCTTGCATGGATTCTGTTCTTCATATCCTTCTCCTATCTACTATACTGACTGAATACTTTTTTTCTGAATTAATGTCGAAGCAGATGTACAGGAACATGAGAAATGATCTTGGAATGCAAGGTATATACCCTAAGTAGTTCAGGCACAGCCCTTCTTTGTTCCCAGAAACGTTAGGAAAACCGAAAAGAAAGCATGTATCCTTTCTTTTCCCTCCTGTAGCTTGTTGGGTCCTCCAGTACGTACTGTAGAGAGACACTGAAACTAGCTAAGCCTTTCTCGCAAACATATCAAGGAGTTTTATTTTTAAAAAATATATGAATCCATGAAGTGATGAGTGATTGTGCATCAGTTAATTAATGACAGTCTAATTAACCAGACTCAGGAGTGATTAAGTCCAAAAACATATTTCTGAAGGGAATTGTTTTTTCAGGGCATTGTATTTTGAAAGAGTTGGCAGGAGCTCTGCCTATTCATTAAGAGGAAAGAAATTATATGTATAGAGTGGCTCTAAGGCCAACTAAGATGCCCAACTGGTCAAGTGGTACAAACTCTAGAAAATGATGAGTCCTAGATTCAAAATGGGAGCTATCAATGTGTAGTTGCAAAAGTCCTTCTATACTGTTCTATGTCTTCCTTGGTGCGCTCAGCCACTTGCACGGCTGTGGAGTACTTGTTGTCAAAGGTTCTGCGATTGCGTTCTTTCCACAAGTTCCACATGGTATAGATTGCCATTCCATTAAAGTCGCGCCTCTTTTCTCTTGGGATTGAGAGCGAGGCCGACTCCCACCAGTCTGCCAAGCTGTTGGATGGCGTCTGGAGGGCTGGCTGTAGATTGATGCCCTCCCAAGATGTCACTATGCTCCATGTCGCTTGCGCGAAGGGGCAGTCGAGACAAAGGTGATGTCCTGTTTCTAGCGGGCCATTGCAAAGTATACATGCATCCTGATGAGGCCATCCCCTAATGGCAAGGTTGTCCACTGTTAGGATTTTATTTTGAATGAGGATCCAGGCGAACAGTTTACACTTGTTCTCTGCCCATGCACGCCAAATGATGTCGGTCTTGTACGTGCGGTAGGTGCCATAGAATTGCGCTCGGTAGGCTAATCTGGTACTATATATCCCATCATTGGTCCATTTCCAAATGATTTGGTCATCTAAATCTGGCTGTAGGTTCACATCCTGTATGCGTACCCAAAGAGAGACGAACTACTGCAATTGGGTGGCCGTGCTGATTTTCCCCCTTAAGGTTTCGATTCATGCATCATTGGTTAGCTCTTGTTGCACCGTTTTATTTTTCCTTCTCACCAATTGGAAGAGATGTGGCGCTAGATTTTTGGGTGCCTCCCCATCCAACCAGCTGTGGTGCCAGAATCTGGTTTTGTTGCCATTTCCAACATGAATGACGGTGGAAGCATTGAAAAGTAGGCGATCTGTTTCATTGCAAGGGACTGCCGTGCCCACCCACGGTTTGTCGACTGTCATCCATTCCTGCCAAAGCCAACGCAGCCGTAGTGCCCTGCTGAATTTAGCGAGATCAATCACCCCAAGGCCTCCTAGGTCTTTTGGTTGACAAGCTGTCGGCCAGTTGACCAAGCAATGTCCACCATTTGTGTTGTCGTCTCCCTTCCAGAAGAACGAACGCCGAATTTTGTCAATTTGTTTCCTTGCCCAGACTGCAATGGGGAAGATGGTCAAATGGTAGGTTGGGATGGAGGATAGCACTGAAGTAACTAAGGTGAGGCGTCCTGCTCGGTTTAGAAGTCGTCCTTTCCATCCAGGGAGGCGTTTTCCAACTTTCTCAATCAATGGCTCTACGTGGACTTTTTGAAGCGCACGTGTGTGGAGCTGCAATCCGAGGTAGCGACATGGGAATCCTTTGCAGGCACCAGGGAAAGGTTCCAAGATATTTTGGAGATCAAGATGCTCACATCGGATTGGGTGAATTGAGCTCTTATCAAAGTTGGTGACTAGGCCGGTTGCCTGCCCAAAGGTTTGTAAGATGTCCTTGATTGACAGTAAATCCTCCTGTTTTGGGGCAATGAAGATTGCAGCATCGTTCGCGTAGAGTGAGGTTCTCAGTTTCATTGATGCGAGTGGAAGAGGCGTGAGTATACCATTATCCGATGCCAAGTCAAGGATTCACTGTAAAGGGTCGATGGCTGGTATGAATAGCATAGGTGATAGTGGGTCGCCTTGCCGCACCCCTCGTTTGTGGTTGAAGCTATCGCCAAGCTGTCCGTTGACCAATGCTCTCGAGGAGGCCGTGCCGAAGAGCATCGAGATCCATTCCCTCCATCGCTGTCCAAAGCCCAACGCACGGAGGACCTCAAGTAGGTAGCTCCATTTGATTGTATCAAAGGCCTTCTGGATGTCAAGTTTCATGAAAAGGGCCGGGACTTTTAATTTTTGTAGTCTCTGCACCGTATTCTGCACATAGAGAAAATTATCTTGGATACATCTCCGTTTGATGAACGCACTTTGGCAACTGGAGACAATATCATCAAGGAAGGGCGCCAATCTATTTGCAAGCAATTTAGAGAAGATCTTTGTGATGCTGTGGATTAAACTGATCGGCCTGTAGTCGCTTACTTTAATAGCATTTGTTTTTTTTGGGATAAGGATAATGTTGGCCGAGTTGAGGAGGTCAAGATGTTGGTTGTTCATGTTGTAGAGCTGATTTAGGGCGCTTGTGAGGTCTTGTTGAATAATGTCCCAACAATGTTTAAAGAAAGCTCCTGTGAATCCGTCCGGTCCTGGGGCCTTGTCTCCTGGCATCGAGTCGATAGTGCTTTTAATCTCCTCTTGGGTAAAGGGGATTTCTAGGACGGAAAGGTCATGCTGCTGGTATCCCAAGGAGGACCAGTTGAAGGTGGACAGCCTGCTGGTAGTCGATCCAAGGTGCTGCTTGAAGTGTTCAGTTACCTCTTTTTCCTTGTCCTGTTGGGTGAAGAGTAGGTCATTGCCCCGCTGTAGGCACTGGATGTAGTTTTTCCTTGATCTTGCATTGGCCCTTAGTTGGAAGAATTTTGTATTTGCATCACCTAAGCGAATGTATGTGAGCCGCGAGCGTTGTTGTATTCTGGATTTTTTGATGAGCGCAAGCCCGACCGAACGTGCTTTTAGACGCCTGAGGAGGTCTAACTCTGCCAGACTAAGTGGTCTGTCTTCCTGAGCCATTTCGAGCTGGAGAATTAACTCATTGACAATGGCCAATTGTAAGGCAGTGTCCCCGATCTTCGTTTTTTTCCACTGTTTTATTGCTTTTGCAGTGCGGGCCATCTTAATGTGCAAGCGCTTGAGAGGCTGGGACGCGCTAACTGGCATGTTCTAAGCTGTCTGAACCATTTGGTTGAAGCCCTCCATTTCTATCTAGAAATTTTCAAAGCGGAAGAAAATTGACGGGGCCCAATCGAGATCTCCCTGGAAAAGCAGTGGTGTGTGGTCAGACATGGTGGATGGCAAGGAGTGGAGGTAGCAGGATGGGAACGGCAAGTCCCACTCTGGAGTGCAGAAGAATCTGTCAATCCTTGTTAAGGTTGGATTGTCTTGACCATTGCTCCAAGTGAAGCGCCTTCCATTTAGCCTTATTTCTTTCAGGTGTAGGGCATCAATAGTTGCTTTAAAGGAACCCATGAGCCTGCGGTTGAGGTTGGTGTTATTTTTGTCAGCCGCCTGGTAAATGAGGTTGAAATCACCCACCACGAGCCACCGTTCGCAATCAGGGGCTGCAAGGTCTCTAAGCTCTTGTAAGAAAAGGAGTTTGTCCGCATCAGATTGTGGTCCATAGACCACCGTGATCCACCAATTTGTAGCATCAGCTCTCATGATTATTTTGGCCGTGATGGTGTGCATGGAGATCAGAGCATCGGAGATCAGGAAGTGGTCATCCGAGGCCGCTAAGAGAAGTCCTCCTCTTGTTTGCATAGCCGGCAAAAAAAAACAAAGTTGTTGAGGAACTTAGGTCCGAGGGTGCGGGCTATCACGGCTTGGTCGATGTTCTGAAGTTTGGTCTCTTGCAAACAAACATTGGTGCTCGCAGTTTCACGTACAGTTACGCTTACCGAGTCTCGCCTAGCTCCATCATTGAGGCCGCGCACATTCCAGTTGTGTTCAGGGGATTGTAGTCATGAGAGAGAAAGAACTGATCTTTCCAGCAATTCATGCATGCATGTGTGCATGGATGGCACGATTCTCGACAGCCATCTTCTTTTGTATGTGTGTTTGCTTTGGCAATATCCAATGTGTACTAGCTGATGGGAGTACTCAGAAGTGATATGCTTTATCCTCCATCCATGCATATATACTCCTACATACAGCTGTTGTACTCCATCAGTTCAGACTTCAGAGCCAGAGAACAAATAAACCAACGCTAACACCCGGCCATTCTTCCTATTCTTTTGCCGATCTTGTGATCAGGGTCGATGCAGATGCACCGGATGCAGGATCAGGAGCACGTATACGGAGGCGGCATGCATATGGAACTCTGCACCAATATACAGCCGCAGCAGCCGCAGCAGCAGTGCGATGCCCCCTGCTGCATCTGCCACTCCCATCAAAACCAGGAAAGGAGATGCAACCGCCAACCACTTCCTACCCCCATGGCTACAGCGCCACCAGCATGGAAGCAGTACCAGTGTCAAATCCCACTTTTACTGCCCATCCCGGGATGGGCGGTGAAAACCTGTCACTGCACACGCCATGCCGGGTACTGTTCCGCCACTGATCCCCCTCGAGGCATAACATACGACTGTCGTACCCCGAAATTCCTGGGGCTCGGCCTTATCCATTCCCCGTCGACCCACCTCGACCCGGCCTCGACCAACCGCCGGTCAACAAAGGAGCAAGGCCTGCACGCCACAAAACCCGGGGTCTTTTCACCATCCCATCCTTTACGTCACCATGGTGCCCAGAGATGGTCGGCCATTCCCGGAGCACGTCGCTACAGCAGCTTCCACAGCGCCCGACAAAACTTCACTTCTAAGGCACCACCCCGGCGTTTCTGCCTTCTCTTACCCTATAAAAGGGAAGGCAGGGGACTCTACGACGGGGGACGGAGAAAAAAAACAAGTCACCACACCATCACAGAAGATTAACATCTCAAGCAATCTCCTTTGTACTCTCTCTTTGAGACTTGGGATCGGCTCCCTCTCTCACAGCTTGTAACCCCTACGCAAGCACTTAGGTGCAAGGAAATACAATACTCCCCCCGCTGGACGTAGGGTCTTCTTTCGCCCGAACCAGGATAAACCCCCGTGTATTCTCTTTGCATCACCATCCAGATTAGGGGACACGCAGCACACTCACTCGTTGGCTTAGGGCCCTCACGGGTCCGAACACCGACAACATGTATACCATGAAATATAGAAAATCAAAAAACCAAAACATGAAAATAAAAAATAAACTAAAGAAGAAGAAAAGGGGGAATTATAAATAAATAAATAATGTATGCTATGAGTATACAGAAACAAATAACTTAAATATAGAATAAGTTAATAAACGATTAAACAAAACATAAGGAAAACAAAAATAACAAAAAGGAAAAAAAACCCACCAAATAAAGAAAAATAACAGAGAACATCACATGGATACTATTTGAACAACCAAAAATATATTAGTCGAATATAACATAGGTACTATGTGAATATTTAAAGATAATTATATCCCATTTATACTAGCTAAACTCTTGTGGGCGCCAGGCTCGCCAGCAAGTGCCTCACCGGCGACCCCAAGAGCTGCCCCTCCATGGACAACATCGTCGCGCTCGAGGACATCGAGGCCCTGCAGCAGCAGGGGGCAGGGGGGTAGGGGACACCGGGACCTGCCGCCACAGCCCAGAGCGCGCCGCTCTGAGTCAGAACATTTGCATTAATTCTTCAGCTTCATTCAACTAATCGCCACATAGTTTTCATTCTTTCTCGATTAATCCCTCATTATTAGTGTATATATAGGTTCGGTAATGTTCTTGGAATCGGACAGGATGCAAGGATAACGAATGACCACAATCGTAGCAACATACATGCAGATTATGAGTTATGAAACAAATATACATGTTGCAAATTTGAGAACAGATTACACTACACACAAGATTACCTCAAAATACCTAAGAATTCCACTGCTGAACAAAAATAAGAGCGAAACAAAGGTAAATCTCTATGCTCCAATGTCGTCCAAGGCGACTAAGATATCTCCTGCCTTCTAAATGTAGAATTATTCAGGATACCAAAAACCACCATCCCTTCTGCATGGTTGAAGCCAGAACATGAAAAACTAGCTTGACCTTGAACCAACAAAATCGCATTTCGATGGGTGATGAGCTCGTATTGTTGCCCTGTCATCACTCCAGGTGCGCTCTGCTCAACACCTTTTGCTCTGGGATATGGGGATGAAAACTGCATTAGCTGACAGTAACACTGTAGGGAGATTTGCAAAATGAATTAATGCTGAAAGAATCAGTTTCGTTGATACTTACACTGGCAAGAAGACATTTCATCATGCCCACTAAAATGACACATGACGGGCATACTTCTGTTGATTCCACAGCTTGTAATTTTTTGGCAGGTTTTTAAATGTCAAACCTAATCCAAAAGAACTTACAAGTGTGATGTAACTTGGTCGTGGTTGCTTAACCTAATCCAAAGCTTCATATCGACAAATTCCTACTGGTTCCACCCGCTGTACACCAGTTTGTTACATGCAACGAACTACCTGCACTGTTAAGAAACTGAACTAGAAATACAAAGTCCCATCTTCTGTTATCACAAAGACTGTATGCAGCTTACTGCATACAAATTAATCCCAAGTGCTGCCAGGGAACACAAACAATCACTTTCTCTCCAATTCTGCCACACAACCACCAAGCAGCAACAGACAAAACTTGCTAGGCACTTGACCATTGGATGATAACACAAGTATAGGTATTTACAGATGCTCTGCCCCTGCATCCTGATGAGCTTTGTGCCATTGTCAGGACAAACCAGTTTGACCAAGCACTTACTGGCCATTAGAATGTACCAAGATTCTTACTGTTTGAGTACTTGATGACTTGTACACATCAATACACTCAAGCAGGTCTGCATCGCATGTTAAAAGAACCCACTCAGATTCATCATCCAAGTACTTGAGGTCCACGTGCATCTCCTGAGCAATGCCGAACCGCTTTAGAATTTCTCCTTTTAGCTTTTCAAATCCCCAACTAGGCTGAAGTCGGAATATACATCTTTCTTCGCCATACATGGCTTTTATCTTGAGAGAATCAGGATTAGACATTTGCATACCTGCCATGTTTTCCACTGGTTTTTGTTCACTAAAAAGCATTTGACTATGAGACCTAGGCAGGGTGACAGGTCTTTCTTCAGGAAACATCTGCAATTCCGCATGGCTCGCATCTTTGAGTAGTGTGGAGCTCTGATTCACCTCCATGAAAGCTTCTTTCTTTACTGCAAGTTGAGGAGCACTGCCATGTTGTTGTGATTTCGAACCACTGGAACAACCATGGCTGGAATTCGAGCTTTGGCTGCAAGAGGGGGAGAGGGAATTAGAACCAGAAGTATGCGAGGTGAATCTACCCTCGCAATGCCGATCAGGAACAGAAGGTTCCAAGAGACCTTTTTCCTCAGACAACGGATAAGTGGCATCCCCCTGTGACTCTCTTTCTGACCATGTGGTCTTTGTAAAGTTTTCATAGAGCGAGCTGAGCTGAACAGTTCCTTCACTACCATGTACTGAATTAATCACCATTTGCAATTTCTTCAGGGAGTGCCCAACTTTCTTAATCTTCCGTGAGGGCCAACGATTAATTCCATGCTGCCTGCATATTCTCTTCAGTGTAGTGGGGCACACTGAAACAAATGATTGAAATGGGTAAAACATAGAGGAAAGCATTGGTGTTTCTACACAAATAGTGAACAAAGCATTGACCAATCTGCCTTCCGTCTGGAATTCTTGCAAAGGTAATGAAATTTAATTTACGGAGTAAATTTAATTGTAAGTGTCCCTCCTGACACTTGACTAACAGGACTACATACATTGTTCAACAACAATAACAGTTATAAGAAAATTCCAGTTCTATTTGAGTTATGAAATTCTAGTTATGGTTACTGGAAGATGCTGCGGTATTTCAGCAGGCTGTCTACAGGCTACTGATTATTCATCAATACAGAGAGGTACGTAGTACAACAAGAGGAATGGAAAAGAACTGTAGAGATATGTGGGTCAGAAGTTACCTCCTAAATTCTTTGCAGCTTCTTTCAGGCTACCAGCAAAATGCTTCCGAAGTTCTTCCAGGCTAACAGTTTTCTCCATCTTAGTCCGTCTCTTCTCTACAGTTTTTTCCAAGTTGGAAGAGCTTGGATCTCTGAGACAAGTTACCTCCTTGACCTTGTATTCTTCATGTTGCTTAAACCCTGAAAAGATGCTATCTTCAGGCCCTATTTCTGGTGAGGTATGCCAGCCAGCTGTAACACTAAACCCTTCATCCTCTTGCTTGCTGAATCCAAATGGCAGATCACCATCTATTTGTTTCACTCCCTTATTTTGAGCACACACAAGGCTTGCTATCCATGAGGATACCTCCTCAGAAGTTTCCAGCGATGCTGTCCTTGCAGGAACATCAATGCCACTACAAACCTCATCTAGGTTTTCATGCATAGTTTTGGCATATTCTGGTGGAGCAAGTGCACTTGTTTCAATTGATCCTTCATCCACCAGTTCTTTCAAGCTGACAACTCGAAGCGTATAACATGTTTGTTGTATTGTAATGGACAAAGAATTCAGCATGGCTCGTTGCTGTTCAATCTCTATACAGTCCACTGGCAGGAAGAATTCCAAGACATAGTCAAGGCTTCCAGTGGCGATACTTCGTAACCGGATGGCCACTGCAGCCCTTAAGCTGAAAAGTTTGGCATGATGAGAGAGAGGATATTGGATCTTGCTGGAGGTGGTAATGTCCTCGGAGAAACATGGCTCGTTCGTTCCAAAGGCCCTGCCAACAACACCCTCGCCTCTGAACAGATGATGCTCAGAGCAAGCTTCGTGAAAGCCCTTTACTTTTAGGTCACGGACGTAACACGCCTCATCCACGGTAGACACACAGTCCTTGAGTTTCTCATCAGTGTGGCGGCTTCCCCTCTTTGCCTGGCAGATGCAGGGTATCCATGTCTGGGCCAGTGGCAGTTTGTGTGTCTCACAAACAGTTCTGAGAACGTCAACGATCTCCGGTATGATTGCTCGGTAAGAAGTATCAGTCACCTAACAAGAAGTAAGTCACGTCTGTCACTGATAACAACAGTTCGGCATAACTCTACGATCTCGATATCATTCAGCTTACCTTTGCACGGGGATCACTCGAAACATCAGAGCTTCTGAGATCAACCTCCTGCACATTTGAGGAAACACAATCTTACTGAGACAAGAACATCACCGAATAAAGGAAGGTGAAAAGACTGATTACTTCGGGGATTGGCGTGCCCGGTAGTTATCACGTCTTTTCCTAAGGGCGTTTCATCAAACAAATTAAGAGCGCAACGGCATAACAGCCTGCAGAGCAGTAGTGATTGGTGGATCAAACTGAAGGCGACGAGGTGGGGAACGTGCAATCTACCTTGAGAGCGCTGCAGATGTTCTGGATCTCGGCATTGTAGTTGACCTTCTCCGTGGTCATGACGAGCTCGACCACGCCGAGGCATGCCCGGCTGCGGGGCTCGAAGATGGGGAGCGCGACGCTGCCCCGGATGTCGAAGTACTGCGCGTGGCGTACGCGCGGGTACTCCTCGGTGGAGAAGTAGCGGACGTCGGGGGTCCACTCGGGGACGCGGCCGACGAAGACGCGGCCGGGCATCCCCAGGTCGGTGCGCGCGGTCTCGTCGGCGGAGAACTGGTACTTCATGGACACCGTCCGGTAGTTGGCGAGGCGCTCGTTCCGGCGGTCGAGCCAGAAGGGCTGGCCGCAGGTGGTGAGCACCTGGCGGTCGCCGATGACGGTGGGGACCCAGACCTGCGCCAGCAGCTCCCCGGGCTGCGTCTGCGACAGCGACGCGATGCGCTCCAGCGCGCGCCGCAGCCGCTCCTTCACCGTGGCCTCGACCTCCTGCCGGGGCTGGAACACCCAGCCGCGGCGCGGCGGCGTGGTGGCCACCTGGTGGTCCCTGTCGTCGGCGCCCGCCGGCGCCGGCGGGGGAGTCGCCGTGGTGGTGGTGCTGCAGATGTCGAACAGCGGCGAGAAGCAGGCCCCCGGGGACGCGCCGCCGGCCCCGGGCTGCGAGAAGTCGGAGAAATCGAACCCCGGCGCCGCCATAAACAGCTCCTCCATGAGATCCAGGTCGCCGACCGCGACGTCCTCCATGACGCCGCAGTCCAGCAAGCCGTCGTCGTCGGTCTGCGGCGCCTGCTCCATGCCCGGACAAGCAGCACCAGGCAGCTAGGTCACTGACTCAGACTTCAGAATCTTGGCATGCCAATCGGGGGAAGCAAGCAGCACAAGCGACAGCCGCAGCCGCACCCGGCGCCGCAGCGCAGCCAAGGAACCCGGGCCACGGGCGGAGAGGAGCCTGGGCACCAAGAAGAAGAAAACGATAGTATTTTCCGTCAAGTACTATAAGGAATCGAGCACGCAATTGGCGATCTTTTTGGACGCATGGCTGCCACAACGGAAGCCACTAGCTAGTCCTCCTCGCACCACCGCAAGGCGAGCCGGGGTAGGGGACTAGGGGAGGCAGAGCTTACGGACGAAACATCCCCCCATTGCAGAAAGGGAAAGGGAAAGGGAAAGGAAGAGAGAGAGAGAGACGTCGCCATCCGTCCGTCCCCAATGGCGAGAAAGAAAGTGGTAGCGGTAAGAAACACAGTACGGCAGGCATCCATATTCACCAACCCAACCCAACACGGCAGCACCCACATCCAACCATCCATCCTGCCCGCAGCCGCAACTTGACAAACGAGCGCTGGCGTGCTGCCGCCTCCCCTTCCCTCTCCTCCCCACAAGAGAGAATGGAAGGAAGAATTCAAGAAAAAAGAAGGGGAACAGCTTTACTGCAACAGAGACGCCATGAACGAGCAGACCCACCTCAGTAGCCGGCCAATCGAACAGTGGACGGAGATGGAGCAGCTTGCTCTTGCCCTGGTGGTTCTGTCTGATCGATCGCAGATGCGCGGAGAGCGAGCGAGAGACACGCACGCTGTTTCAGCAGGATCCACTGCGCTACCAGATGGATTCTGCTGAAAGAAAGGGGAAGACTGGAAGAGAGACAGACAGAGGGAGGCAGGCGGTGGTGGATCGTTGTTTCAGCAGGATCTCCTCGGTCGATGTGCGCCCTCTTTCTGCGCCTGTATGGCTGTATCTTTGATTGTGCAGCCGCACGACGGCGACGGGATCTCCCGGTCCAGGTCCAGGTCCATCGCCCCTCAGGCCCCGGTGGGGACCACAGGGGCGAATTGGCGGGTGGGGGCCGGAGGTCAACCGCTTCCTGTGGGCCCGAGGCGGGGCAGGGTCGGAATTTCATTTCTCCTCGGGGCCGGGAGGGAGGGGGATGACGTGGTCATCAGGATACGTAAGACTACCCGCAGTGGTACTTAAAACGATACTCTAAAGCGCTTTAGAGTATGAGTATAGAGTAAAAATTGTTGTATTGGGTACTCTAAAACGATACTCTAAAGCTTTAGAGTATGAATATGGCCCTTGTTCAGTTCCCGAATCGGGGTGCCCGATTTGGTATAGTTTGCTACAGTGCGCATTAAATGCGCATTGTAGCAATTCGTTTGTATTTGGTAAAAATTGTCCAAATTTTGACTAATTAGGCTCAAAATGTTTGTCTCGCAAAGTACAATAAAACTGTGCAATTAGTTTTAAATTTCATCTACATTTAGTACTCCATGCATGTGCCGGTATTTTGATGTGATGGGAATCTTCTTTTTGCATAGTGGAATTTGGGGTTGAATTTGGGAACTAAACAAGGGCATGGAGTAAAAACTGCTGCATTGGGTACTCTAAAACGATACTCTATCCTTTCTCTCACTCTATATTTAGAGTAGTACAGTGCTTACTCTATACTCTATAGTGGCGGCCACACTAGCTAAACAAAGGAAAAAATATTATAACTCACAAACCAAAAATCCAAATTAAATTTCAATTGCACCATTAAATTCGTCTCAATAAATCCTTCAAAACTAGATCACATATGGATATATTTAGATAAAGTAACAAGTGGGTCCCACAGTGGATAAAGTGGATAGAGAATGATATAGAGGATGGATGAGTGTGGGAGAATTGAGTATAGAGGAGAGAATCTTGCTGACCAGGACGTATAGAGGATGAATATAGAGGCGCGGGTAGTCTAATGCCATGCGGGTCTGGTGGCAAGCCGGCGACGACCCGTACGGGTACGGCTGTGAGAGCCTGTGACCGCGCCTGCATCAGCTGTCGTCTGCCTGGGATGGGTTTTTTTTTTTTTTGACAAGGTCCTGGGATGGGTTGGGCGCTCTTGGCCTGTGGCCGACGGCCGACCGAACAATCTTGGATGCAAGGTTTTTTTTCCGAAACCGTGTGTAAACTTCCTATGAATGTTCGCATATACATACAATCTTTATAAATCCTTCTAAACAGACATATATTGGGATTCACGAAAAGTTTACAAGTTTAAATTAAATAACAATAGCCAACAAGGGATACCAGCCATCGTCGTTTTTTTAAATGAACTGAACAAGAGAGCTGACGATTATATCAATAAAAAAGGCTTAAATTGAGCCAACAACGGCCTCATAAAATATAGAAAAGGAAGCAACGGCCATTGCAAAAGACTAGGGTAGCTCTGTTAACACCGACCTACTTGCAACACCAACACAATCATTAGAAACACAAGCAACAATCAAAGTGAAGACAACGTCTAACGAAAAGGCAAAGAAACCTTAGCTAACAAGTCCCAGAAGGCTCGACATTTTAACACCATGAAAAACTTGAGAAGGTCCAACAGAAACAATTTTTGTAGGTGGTCTGCATAATCTTGAATTTCATTCTCGTTGAGCTTTTCATCATTCCCAACAACACCCAAATCTTTTAAAACACGTACTGCACTAAGCAAGGCGTTCGATGAAGATTATGCAGACAACAATTACTCCCCATTGTCTTCATATTCTTGAATTGCTCACCGACAACCTGCTCATCGACAACCTACTCCCCGCTGTGGCGTGTCCAAATATTGTTACTTCCCTACTAGCTCAATAAGCGCTCAAGCTTCGCACCGACGTGAGCGTTAGTGTATAAGCCGGTAAATCACGAGATACACCAACAACCACAATTTTACTAGAGTTGTTCTTCACAGTCTCTTGCGAAGATGAATACAAGAGCCTTAAATAAATCATCCTCCAAAACACCGCACAATCTCAAAATAAGTAATTCAACAGAGTCGTTGCCTCTAAGCCGTCTGATGGGTTGCTGCAGCGTCAGACAATAAGATGGTATATTTCAAACTATATTCCGGCCCAAAATGGCAGGCCTCACAAGATATGGTTGACAAAGGGTTATTTGGATTGAAGCAATTACAATTTTCAGTTTTTTTAATTTGCCATTACAATTCAAATATTTGGGGAGATTCACCATTACAATTTCTCAAGTGTATGATATTTGCCATTGTGGACGTATCTGGCATCCTTAGGCCCACCTGCAGTTAGTATGGCTACCGTATTTGCGTATGGACATATTTACCCGTGTGGATAAGGTCCAGCCCTTAGGTCCATTCAGCCGCATCCTTGTACGAGACCTGCCGCAACTGGTCGCTGGCGGCGGCAGCGGCGGTGCAGGTGCAGGCGGGCGCGGCGTGAGCCAAGGTGGCCGGCGTGCGGGCGTGAGGTGGCCGCGTGGGGGCGCGAGGCAGCCGGCGGTGTGTAGGTACCTAGTGCCAGGCGGGAGCTGCGGTGCTCAGCGATGCAGTGACCCTGATGTCTATTCATCTGCAAACAAGAAGCTGCAATCATCCCTGTTGTTGGTGGCAGGTAAATTTGCAAACAAGAATTTACATGCTGTCTATTACAAGGCCTGTTGCAATCATCCTGTTGTTAGTGCCGCAGAACAATGGAGGATGGGCAACAGCAAGACTGAAAGCGCCTTCAGGCAAGAAAGCAGAGGCCTGCCGCAGGAACTGCTCGGCCGGCTCCCCTGCACCCCCTCTGCTCGCCCGGCACCCCTGCACGCGACTCCCTTGCAGCTCCCCTGCGATCCCCTGCTCGTCCGGCTTCCATGCACGCGGCCGCCTTGTCGGACTCCCCTCGCCTGCGCCCGCTAGTGCCGCAGCACTCGCCTGCAGCCTGCGCCGTGGCGCTCGCCCGCTCGCCCGCAGCGCCCGCCTGCAGCCTGCACCGCCAGTGCCGCAGCGTCCGCCGGACCGCCCGCACTGTGCCAGCCGCGTCCGCCAGCGCCGCAGACAAGAACGCCGGGCCGAATCGAACGTATGGCGGACTGCATACGCAAATACGGTACAGATACGAACTGCAGGTGGTCCCAAGGACGACGGATACATCCACAATGGCAAGTTCTAGATACTCGAGAAATTGTAACGGTGAATCTCCGAATACTTGAATTGTATAATGGCTTCAATCAAATAACCCAGATATGGTAACCAGAGTCCTAGAACGTACGGTCGATGATTCAGCCCATAGAAATGGCTCAAGGCATTTTTCAATCTGGTAAAATATCTCAAAAGGTTCTTTCAGCTTGCACAATGTTGATGGAGACACTATTTTTTCTTTTCGGCGAATCTCTCGTCATCTTAACGCGCGGCTGTCTTTTCGCGTGGAATTTGCTCGTAGCTCATATCCTACGGGTAGTATCACATCAAGGAATTAGATACTATATTTTCGAGGATTATATATATGCACACGTACACGTAATACTCGTATACGTGTGCAGTACTACTTGATATTTTCTGTCTTGCTGTCCTGAATCCCGAGACAGCTTCGTTTCTGCGTATTTCAACTCTATCTCAAGTCAGCTTCAATATATTTATTAACTCTGAGGAATAAATTTATCACAAGCAAGATGGTTGCCGACTGATTTATATTACCTGATATAAATTGTTTGGAACTCTGGAAATTCTTCAAATGAAGTGAGATCACCCTTTATTTGGAATTCTTCAGTGTTATACACCTCATAATCATCAGGAATAACTGATCTTCTAACTCTTTGAGACATTCTCGAGGCCTCCACATTTGGCACATCTTCTATTTGAGGCTATTGTTGCTCCCCCTCATCTGTGGCATCAGTTTCTATAGGATCCTGAGGGATAGGTTCTTCATCATCATTTATTGTCATCACAGGAGAACTAACAACAAGTGTTAGTACTACAGTCTCCCACACTGTTGGTGCAACAAGAACAGGTAGTTCAAAGAATAGTTCCTGAATCATCAGAGTGGGCACACAAACCCACTTCTCCTCAAGATCAATTTCTCGAGCTACCATACTCCCCCTCATCATCTCATCCTCTAAGAAAACAGCATGTCTCATTTCTACAAACTTGTATATCTGTCTGGACAATAGAAACAAAAACCTTTTGACTTTTTAGCGTAGCCAATAAAATGGCAACTTACTGTTTTGGGATCTAACTTTCCAATATTTGAGTTGAACATTTTAGCCTCAGCAGGACTTTCCCACACACACGTAAGTGTTTTAGGAAGGGTACTCTTCCTGCCCACAACTCATATGGTGTTTTGAGCACCGACTTACTTGGTACTCTATTGAGAATATGAATGACGGTTTTTAACGCCTCCATCTATAGGCTCAATGGTAAGTTAGAGTAGCTCATCATGCTATGCACCATATCCATCAGGGTACGGTTACGTCTTTCAGCTACTCCATTCTACTGAGGTTCGTCCGGTGTAGAATACTAGGCTACTATGCCATTCTCCTAAAAGGTCCAGAAATTTGGCCATATACGGTATATCGACCATAGTACTTCCTCCACGGTCGGATCGGACTAGCTTTATCGTTAAATTGTGCTGATTTTCAACTTCAGCCTTAAATATCTTAAATTTATCCAATGCTTTTGTTCTTTCGTTAATGGGATAAATATAGCCAAACTGTGAGTAATCATCTGTGAATGTTTTGAATTAGTCATAACCATCTACATTTTTCACAGAAAAAGGACCACAAATGTCTGTGTGGATTATCTGTAGAATTCTTGTGCTTCGTTTAGCGTCCTTTTTAATTTTCTTAGTATACTTTCCTTTAATGCATTCTCTGCATTGTTCTAAATTTGAGAACTCTAATGGAGGAAGAATTTTATTCTTAACTAGTCTCTTTATTCTTTCCCTCGAAATATGGCCTAAACGATAGTATCATAATTTCGACGATGCATCTTGAGTTCTCTTTTGTTTTCTATTCGTATTCACAGACGAGAATACATTCTCATTTACATCACATACGGAATTCACATTTTCACAAAGTGATAACAAATAATGATCTTTCTTTTGAAAAGCAAGACCAACACATTTATTATTACACAATATCTCACATTTGCCATCTCCAAAATGGAAATCAAAACCATCATTGTCCAAACATGATACACTAATCAAATTTCTTTGTAGTGAAGGAATAAATAGAATATCTCTAAGTGAAAGAACGAAGCCATCAGCAAGCTCTAGAGAAACATCGCCAACAGCTTTGACATCTGCTTGGACTTCATTTACGATTTTAACGTGTCTTTCGCTTCTTTGCGTAGTTCTCCTCGAACAAAATCCCTGTAAAAAATTAGCAACATGGACAGTTGCGTCTGAGTCAATCGACCAAGTAGATTTAGAATATTGTACATATAGAGATTCATTTATGAACGTAATAATGTTCTCACCTTTCTTTGCCATGATCATCTTTAAGAATTCAGGACAATCTTTCTTGTAATGTCCCTCCTTCTTGCAGTAGAGGCACTGATCCTTGTTCACTACGAACTTGTTCTGCTGAAACTGATGTTACATGGGACCCTTGCCCTTTGGTTTTGAGGGAGAGTTGGCATTGGCATTAACATTTTTTTTTCTTATTATCTTTGATAAAGCTGATAGTACCACCATTGGCGGCCTTTATTCTCTCTTCCTTTTGCACACACATTGCCATACAACGTTCTAGATCTCATTTTTCGGGCTGAATGTTGTAATTGACAACAAATGTGTCAAACTCATTTGGTAAAAAAGCAAAAACCATATGGACAAGGAACTCTTCCTTGAGAGCCAAATCCATTGGTTCAAGCTTGTTGTTCAAATGATTCATCTTTGATATGTGCTCTCTTATGTCAGTGCCATTGTCACCTCCAGAGTACTTTTCTATCATCAGCTGCTTTATCGGCTGAGTAGCATATGTCTTTGAAGAGTCATAAAACTGACTCTTTATTCTTTTTAGGTACTCTATGACAGTGTCACACTCTTGGATTGAGCTCATTATGGTAGGATCAATCGTGTTCTTTATAACAGCAACACACTTTTTATTGGCATTGACCCACTTTTACTTTTGTAGGTCATATGCCATCTCTTCGGGAGCATGGTCCCTCTCTCTCTCTTTTGCCAATCAGCATCAGACTCATAAGCATCTCTCACCGGTGCCACAGGCTCAGTGGGGCACGGTGTGGTGACTGCCTAGTCCATCTCAGCCAAGACAGAGGTGAGGTCAATTTTCTTCTTTCACTCAACGTAGTTGTCACCTTTGAGTGGAGGAATGTCTTTGATGAAACCCATCAAGGAGTAACCTCCTGAAACAGAAATCATGTAAAGTGATAACATAATTACAACAACAATAAAAGCATGCTTTAGTTCCAACGGTGGTCAAAATTAAAACATACAATTTATCCTTTTACACTAATTCTATATCATCGTTGGGCATAAATAGAATTAATGTATGAAAAAACCATAATAACATCATAATATTGTCATTAATCAACGTTAGTCAGAATAATAACAATACTATAATAATATGAAAACATGTCTATTTTTCAAAATTAAATTCTCCCGTTGGTTCGAATTTAATAATGAAAACAACAACTTTAAATACGCAGCAGAAACATGAATAAAATTCTTGAAATTTACATTTGTCAGAAGCATCTTAGCATACTCTATTACTCTTTACTCAGATTTCACGTTGGTTAAAAAATGAGCAAGAAACAATATCAAAACTTAACAAAAACCATCAAAAAATGCTTCTGAAAAATGAAATAACAAATAAACAAAATCTATTATGCAACAGGGTCATTCGAGCTGACTCTCGTGGCCCAAACACGAAAACGGCCCGTGACTAGTTACGCGCGCTGCGCCTCCCCGCGCACCAGGCCCTAACCTAGGCCTGGGTCGGCAATTCGCTTGCTCGCATGGGCTTTATTTGGCCCAGCCAATCCCCGGTGAGATCTGAGTCGTCGATCATGAACGAACAGTTGTCCTCGCTCCTCGGCAAAACAAAATGCCGCCCGGCCTCCCAGAAACCCTAGCCCCTCATTTCATTTTCTCTCACCCTCTCCTGCTCTCTGGCCCAAATCGCAGCACCTCTCGGCAGTGAGCACAGCAGCAGCCGCCGCCGTTCATGGCGAGCGGTAGAGAAAGGTGGTGGCACCGCTGCCGGACCCTTCACTGGTGCGCGAGCTTGCCCTAGGGCTGAGCTCGCCGCCGTTGAGCGGTCTGGGCAACGGCGCCTTGAGCACGCACGCGCGCCGCGGGATCACACCGGCGAGCGGCGTCTCCACTTCTTTCCCACACAGCGTCCTTGACGCCGCGGATGGTGACGAAGGTGGGGCCCACGGTAGGTCATCCCCATTTCCGTCCTTTTTAAGTTTGTTAGGGTTAGGGTTCTAGTGGGGATTTCTTTCCGATTTGAAATCGTGTTGGTTTTCTTCTTTCTTTTGCAATCCTCTACCCCGATCTAGATCTAGAGCTAGATTTGGCAACTGATACCAATGTTAAACCAACAGGATCATCTAGCAGTGGATCTAGGGGGTACCAACTTTATTATTTAGTGATATACATGGTCCTATTACATGATCTACACAGAGAGGGAACAGAGAGAGAGAAAGAGAAGGAGAAGGAGTGAGGTAGGAGACACAGACCATCTGAAAGAACGGCGGGTGTGGCGGAGTTAGAGCTGGTGCTGGCCATCGCTGGTTCGGTGATGCAGTCTACGCACGGGCAGCGATGGTCGGTGAAGGGGAGGGAGTCGCGGCTGTGGCGGTGAAGACGGTAGCGGCTACCCGTCACTGGCTGCGCACCCTCTGTAGATCGGAGTTAGGGTTGTCGATGCGGAAAAGTGACTGCGGTGAACTTCGTGCCTCGAGCCGCCAACACCCCCCACCTCTTTATATTGCGCAGTGTGACGGGGCCACCAACCATGTAGGGTTGGGGCGCCCCCGATCAGGGCGCGTGATCAAGGCCCAGCAGGCCGTTGGGCCTATTGGAGAGGAGATCAAAACTAACAAGCCCGAGAAATGGGATAGGTTTTTTTTCTGGAAAAGTTGGCATATCCACATTGGCCAATTACCACTGTAGCATGGCCACGTCAGCTGTTGGCGCTGGCGTGGCGGGTTCTGGACCTTTGGTGCAGGACGATAATAAATAAAGGACGTAGATACTTGGTTTTTTTAGTTTAAGGACGTAGATGGGAATGTCTGAAAAGTTCGAGGATGCAGCATGCATTTTACTCGTTTGTTTTTATTGGGACTCGGAATCCATGGACCGGACGTGTGGTGGAATCTGGCCGGGCATCGGATCGGAGGAGACTTTTGCAGGTATACTACTCCTACGACTGAATTTCATTCAGATGGAGCCGGGCTAATCACGCTGACGATGCAACTGAAGTTGTTTAGATAGAGCCGGGCTGATGACGACGACGACGCAATAAAGTTGTTTAATTCTAGCGGGCCACACATCATCAGCCGGTCATGCGATAGGCATGCGTATTTGTTTAGTCGTTTACGGTAAGCTGTTGCTTGCTCGCTCGTTGCTGTTACCAGTAAGTAAGCTGTGCATCTGAATCTCTTCGATCCCATCGTCCCTCATTTTGACGAAAGCTACTGCTGCTACTTGCTTCGGTGGCATTGGACTGTGAATTTTTTTTTTTTTGCAACAGACTGTGAATTGTGAAGGCTGTCGGTTTCGTAGTACTGCATGCCTGCGTGTGCTCTCGCAATCTATAGGAAATATTCCCTCCGTCCTAAAATAAATGGCGTTTTGAATTTGTCCTAATATATGATGGAATTTTTGCATATAATTATTTAAATATCTGTTACGCCAAGTAATTGAGGCTACTATTGTTAAAGTGTTGTGCGAATATATGGTGCTGGTATTTTTTTTTGAACCGGGGAGTTTTTTCTCCTCATTCTCGGGTACTGTGCACAGAAATACCGCAGTCACCGGAGTTTAAACCCGGGGTGGCCAGACAGGGCCTTTGGCTCCATACGCTAGCCATCAGCAGATATGGTGCTGGTATTTGCAAGCACCACGAGTTTGATCACAAATTCTTGGGTGGTCTTAATAAGGAAATTACATATGGCCAATCAGCCCATATGTTCGCTTTAATCTAAAATGGCCCATGAGGTTAATTTAAGATGCCATGAACGTGAATTGTAAAGCGTGGGGTAGAAACCGGGCTCTTCACTTCAACGTCACGAACGACCCCTGTTTAAATTTGATGATATATTAAATATAGAGCCCAACGACAATTGGAATAGTAAGGGAAACCTGATTGTTTACTGATGGAGTCCTAATCTGTTTGCTATTTGCCGTCCGTTACAGAAAGAGATTTTCGATCTAATCCAAACATGTTTGCTTGGCTGATGGCCAAACGCCCGATCGACCTGCTCTCCGCTATATAAACAGACGAGGCCGTATAACGAGAGCGGAATAAAATCCTCTGCGGCGGTGCCGTATCTCGTCCCTGGTGCGACACGGATCAGATGCTCGACGCGTGTCCTACCGGAAGAAGCAAGCGCAAGATCATGTCCCCTGCAACCTGCGTTGTGCTGAGAAAAGCTGAGTCAAACGAACTGCCTCCGTAAAGCCGAACCGATTCAAGTGTTTGAACTGGGATTCGGGAAGTGTTCCAAAATTGAAACACCATGTTCGGTTGGTCGTTTCTGCGGCTGATAAGTCAGCTGATGCTGTTTTGTTGTGAGAAAAAAAATATTATACCATGGCTGATAAGCCGTGCTGATAAAACCAGCCGAACAATGGTTTGAGAGCCGAGGCTTCCGTGTACGCATAAACACGCCGGCGCTCTGCTGCTCGGAGAGGATGCCGTATCAAGAATAGATGGCGGCGCCTGGTAGTTGCTCCACGCCATGCATGCCTACACACATGATCGTGCTAGTTGCTGCACATCTACCCGAGGCCCGTCCAAGTCTCGCGGATGGCAATTCTGCCACACCGACTGCACGTCTGCATCTACATGTGGTACACAAAGCCCCGGTGCATCGCCAGACACCGACCCCATGTCGCCACGCATCCACGCACACGCCGGCGACACCTGATGCACGCCGGATGCGCGCCCGTTCCGGAGGCCCTGCTGCTGTGCGCCTTCGCTGAGTTTTCAACTTACGTTTCCCGGTGAGCATCCCATCTGATGCTTTAACAAGTTCAGATGAGCATGAGCAACTGCTCGTATGATGCGTCTACTCCGAGCTAGTTATTGGCTCTACTATTTCTACTACGGCGGAGAGGTCGTATTGGCCTGATCCTTATTATTTCTACGATGGCACAGAGGTCGATCGTATTGGCCTGATCCCTACTATTTTCACGATGGCAAAGAGGTCGTATTGGCCTGATCCCTATTATTTCTGTAATGGCGGAGAGGTCGGTTGTATTGGCCTGATCCCCTATTATTTCTACGATGGTGGAGAGGTCGGTCGTATTGGTCTGATCCCTATTATTTCTACGGTGGTGGAGAGGCCATATTAGCCTGATCAGATTACTTTCCGAACTCGGGATGCCGGTAATTACAGCGAGGGGTTGCCCTTACCAAGATTCGATGATTGATAAGGCGTTTGCCTCCGCGGGCTCTGCCCCTACATATAAAAGCCGTTGCGGCCAAATTTGGCGTAATGCACGAATTAATGCGAGTGACGCCGAAAGGCTGCCAAAATATTTGATGCCAAGCTCGTTATGCTGGTAATTACAGCGAGGGGTTGCCCTCAGCAAGCTCGACGAGTTGATAATATATTTTCCTAGCGCGAGCTTCGCCTCCGTGGGTAGACGCTTGTCGCAATAAAGAGGAAAAGTCGAGACGTACAAGACGAGAATGTCTCGTTTTGACGCCGGGAGGCTATCGATTTGATATCATGATGACAAAGCATCGTCCAAGCTACTTGTACCGCTAATTTGTTGCGGATCTTCTTATACTATTTATGATCGTTCACTATACATCTAATGCCGACGAGACTAGACGGAACTTTGACCAAGTGCCGATGAGGCGAGGTCACTATTCCACCGATACGTCCTAATTAACGGATCGGACACATCATTGCTGGGCACCGACGAGGCAAAGGCAACTCACACATGTCCGTGTTAACGAAGACCGGTGTACTGGGCACCGACGAGGCGAAAGTCATCCCCTTCATTATCATTCTATTCTGTTATTCCGACGTGGCGATGGCAATGTCACGACCGAGCTTTGGCGACATAAAGCCACACACATTGATTCTATGCCATATATCGCATATGGCTAACGACGATCGATAGGATATTTGACGACCATAAAGCACAGTTTAATCGGAGGTTTTACGCAAGCTTGTTTTGCGGATATAATTAACCGGCCGCGCCTAACAGACCTTAGAATCGGCGAACTACGCAATTTTCTACAAGTCAGACCTCTCCTTAAGCATAACGCTGAAGACGGAAAAAGATATTTTTTTTCGTTGATCATGTATTTTGTATATCCAAGAAAGAATTAATGAAATATGTGATTCTTGAATGTGTGCGTGTGTCTCCCTTGTATTACATTTATTTTTATTTATATCTTCGTTCGGTTTTCGACAAAACACCTAAGTCAAACTTTTTTAAGTTTGACCAAGTTTATAAAAAAACTACTAATATTTATGATACCAAATAAGTATAGCTAGATTTATTATGAAATATATTTTCATATTCTACTTATTTGGTGTCACAAATATTGCTATTCTTTTCTGTAAATTTGGTCAAACTTATGGTTTGACTTAGGACAAACCTAAAACATCATTGGACGGAGGGAATATATTAGTAAGGTGATGAATCATCATTTTGTTTGTTTGACTGAAAAAGAAAGATTTGAATCATTCTTTCTTCCATTTTAGTTCTTAAACAAGGCTCCTGTGATATGATGCCAGGTTTCAACTTATGATAGGCAGATCTTCTGCACATACTAAATTGCTGTATGATTATTTTATGTCAACATATAATTGCTTTTTTCAGGATGGTGAGCAGAGCACAATGCGTGCGCACAGGTTGGCGCTTGGCTGCAGCACCCGTGGGCGGCACGCAGCTTATTCCAAAAGGCGATCCCATATTCCCTCCGTTGCTAGCTAATTGACGATCGAGCGAGATATAACAACTTGTAAAATCAATTAATCGTGAGTCGTGACGTTGAGCAAGATTCCAACTTCTCTTGGATCGATCGCTACCTTGTCTCGACTCTTCTACACTTCTTCAGACGGTGGAGCATGGCATGTTCAGACTTGAGACTTTTCCACGATCGATTCAGACACACATTCCCGCGTTCACAAAACGCCAGAATTCAGAGAACTCAGAAATGCAACCGCGAAACTAGTTCTGTCTCTGTATTGCGCACACCGTACTGGCCATTCGTTTGGATTTGGCTTTACCTGTTTCGGCGTCTCGTGACACTATAACAATAAGCTAAAACCGTTGGAAATCCTGTCAAAGGGGGGGCCTTAATTAATTTGCATCTGCGTGTTACAGATGAACCAGCGGCCAATTGTCGATGGGCCTAAGAATCTCTTTTGTATTATACATAAACCTTCCAGCTTGCCGATCGATCCTGCAGAAGTGCAGAATCAAAATATTCTCCGTTAATCCGACCGGCCAGTCGTCCACCTGAAAGCAGGACTGGTCTCAGTACGCGCCTGCAGCTCCCATGGCGTGCGTGTGCAGGCGCACTATAGCTGCATGCATACCTGCATCTCCCTCTATTAGCGGCCTCGACGACATCAACGCATGCAGTGCAACTAGCTAGTAAATATATAAAAGCAAGGAAGTAGCAAGCACCGATATATGGAGGTAAACAAATGGAGTGGCTGTGGCTCATGGAGGAGCTAGCTTGGCCCTCCCCGAATAATATATATCTGGCCCAGTGCTATGCTAAGTTGCTAACACCACCAGATTATATATGAGTATTAATTAGTGTTACAATTAGTTCAATGAAGATACGGACGAGATCCTGCCGTGGTGGCCGAAGCAGACAGCAGTGCGATTAAGTTAGCAGCTGGCGTGTCCCCCATGAGGAGCCACCACCACCACCACTGACGACGCTAATGAAAGGAGCACTTGTGATTCTCCTGTATTATTTTCTGTTTGCCGATGATCATGCTTGCGTGATTCAGCTTGCTTGTTGGGGTCGTCGTCTAACCCTAGCTACCATTGGCCCAAGATTCCTTGTCTGGCGTCAGCCAATGCAGATTCTTCCCTGCCCGGCCCCAGAAGTCCTCTCGGCTAGCTGTCTAGCTTGTTAATTAGATGTAGTGCCAATCATGGCCTCCCTATCCAGATCCTGCTGTATATTATTTTCTCTCTCTCGAACATGCGAGAGAGCTCTCAAAGTATCTAATAAGGCTCGACAAGCATTCAGAGCACAAGCAATCACGCACTAATAATGCAGTCGTGGGTGCTCGTTTTCGGCTTCTATTTGTGGATAAAGAGATATACCAAGGATTATTGATTTATTGCAGCATTGCTCATCTCTTGGTCTCGTCATAGGTTTCGAGCCTGCGTATAGTATATACATGCCCTAACCGTTGTTGCATGATTGCAGTGGGTTCGTGGTTCAGAAAACTGATGCGCTGCTGATGTATGATATATTGATATGGGTTATGGGTGGCAGTGCGCGCGGGTAGTGCCTGCAAAAAAACTATTGCTCTATCTAGCTGCTTTGCTTTCGTTCTAGTGGATGGATGTGTGATTGTGTGGTGTGGACACTGTGGAGTGGAGCTGTGGAGGGATGCACATTGTGTGCAGCTCCAAGACCTATAAAATAAGTGCTGTGCTACAGTGACTTCGCTGCCTTATGACTTATTATGAGCGGTGAAAGAAAATGATGAGTTTTGCTGTCGGAGCTCAGCTCAGACCTTTGCACTGCATGCAGCCATGTGGGCCGACTGTTCAGAAAAAGACTTTCTTTGGACCAGAAAGTACAGTTAAGGCCATTTGATGGCCCAATAGAAATCGCGCGATTTTTATGCTGGCCCAGTTCATCAATCTGGGCACGAAATGAACATGCGCCAAATTGGGAACGGAAAATTCGTTTACCGAATCCGCTTTTCAAAGTTTTATCATACTAGGTAGCGTGCCCGTGCGTTGCTACGGGATAGCTAATATTTTATATTTAAAATACACGGATCGCATAATAAGATGACAATACTGTAAACTTAAATACCAACATTAAAGTGACATTATCTCAAAAAGCAAAGTTTGTGAAATCAAACACAGTCACAGAGAGTGCGGCGTCGTAGGCTCACAAACTCTATTTTATTTTCTCTACGTTTTTTTATTTTTTTCATCCCTTTGATCTTGAGTCATTGCTGCATATCGTGCTTTCTCTCTTTCCCTTTTACGCTGTGCACATTCATCAACTTGCGCTTGTGAATTTGATGTTATCTGACCAGCTGTTTGAAAATAAGTTGATAGATATTGACTTAATCACCACAAATAATACAAGTGAAAGCGTCTATAGACATGTGTATAAACAATTACCTCCATTGATGGTGTTTGTCAAAGTCTGCAAATGGTGTATGACCTTCATTATTTTGCATAGGTTCCATTACGATGAAACTGAACACAAAATTAATCCCTAGTTTCAATCTGAAATTAATCTCTGTAAGTGGTCGAAGATAGAAGGTAGTCTACATGTACACAATTGTAATTAGATCAGATCCAAATACAAATAACGAATTAGCTTAAGTTAGGGTTGGGTCCTCGGTTTAGTAACTACTGCAGTTGTGTCAGTTGTAAACAAGCGAAGATCATTAAAAAGTGGTCCACGTGTTGACTAAGGCTTCTTAGGTCCAATCGACTACTAATAGCTCTTCGACCTGTATAATTAAAAGGGCAATTGGTTCGCAGAAAGCTAGGTCCTGGATACTACTCCAGAAAGAACCAGATGGTTGTGCTTCCACAAAGTCAATATAGTTAAACTGCTAGCTTCAGTAATGAGACAAATTCATAATCTACCATTCATAAAGGAGACATGACCTGATGGTAACTTTTATTTCCTAGATAGAATTCTAGTCCACAAAAATCGCTCTTCGACAATACAATCGCAAATAAACCATTGCCAGTTGTAACCACACAAATAATAAGAAAACATAAATATGTACATGGATGAGATGCTGAGGGCAAAAGCTACATGGCACTAAAGATGATCGACATATATGTTATCAAGCTAGCTGTAGTCGAAAGCAACTCATACCCGAGTGTGCAGGTGATCAAGTGTTTTTTGTGTGGCTTTATCTGGTGCAGCTCCTTCTGCTAATATCCACCTGAACACAAGTAGCAAAAATAATCCCATCAGAAAAATAACATGTAGATGTAATACTTTTATTTACAAAGCATGTAAAGAGGTAAAAATGCTACATCTTAAAACAAAGAGCTCAACTCAAACAAATCTTTAAGTATATCTGATCAACTCTACATTGCCAAAGAAAACTACCAAAAATACATTCCCAATCTTGGTCGCAGGACCACCGTCTAGCTAGTCAAGTGCTTGTATACTTGTCTGCTTTATTTCTGAACATGCCCATGCATGGCGATCTCTCAGCTAGCTCTCTGATTATACAACTCCACTCATTTGATAAACTAAACTAAACTCCCGGCACAACCTCTTATGGGCAAGGGCGGCATCACTGCTGCTACTGACTTTTCTCTGAAAATATTTGCCTCCATTCAGCAACTGCATAAACCAGAGATAACGGATGGCGTTGAACACTGCCAGCTGCTTGCCTCTGTGTTTCGGGCATGCTACTGCTAGCCTCGAATTGACGCCTAATCACAGCATACTACTAATCCCTAGTTTCAATCAAAAATTAATCTCTGTAAGCGGTCAAAGTTAGCAGGCATAATACGTGTACACGAATGTAATTAGATCAGATCCGAATACAAATAACCAAATAAAGGCCGCTTGGTTTGTGTCAGACAACAACTTGCTGGTATGTGATGTTTTGCAGGTATGAGGAAAGGGAAGTCAACAGCTAACGGAGAGAACCTAAATAAAAAAACAATCTAGGACAAACGGTAAAATCAGAAGTTTGTCCTAGATATATATGGTTCTGTCATTTAGGATGGAGAAGAAAAAGAAATTACATGGTCTAGTTACTTGGTTATCTGAGTCAAACTGCAACAGCAAGGAACAAAAAAATGAAAGCTGCAACTGCATAAGCAGAAGCTACCGATGCACTGCTACCTGCTTACCTAATTGTCGAAGTGCAGCAACTCAGCTCCTCCGGCGACCTGAAATTACAATGTTTTTAATCCTCTTTCTCATCTGCCGATTTCTAAATCCCCCTCCACGAAAGTATTTCCATGAGAAAAAAAAGAGTAAATAAATCACCTAGACAGCTATATGCAACAACACTATACCACTGAGATGAGCTGTCCGTGTCCTGCTAGGATGGAACACATCTGCAGGGAGCTAAGATCAGATGGAAATAGCATGGCGAGCTATGAAAGGAAGAGCAGGCAAACTGCATGTATAACTCATCCATGCAAAGCATCTACGAACTACGTATCTATATCTATAGAGTACAGTAAGCGCATATATAAGAAACATGCATCAGAATTGTGATGGAGCTATCAGGCTATATAGAGGCCAAGGCAGAATCATGTATAGCTCACATGTAACTGATTGCCCTAGCTACTATGGAATGTGCTAGGACATCCAATCTGCATATAGGAATTAAGTATGAAAGGTCAATGAATGTTACCTCTGGACGACATATGCAAGCTTCACTGCTTTTCAGGAAACTTCTTAGTGATACGTATAATATGGTGGTTGGTTTTGTAGAAAATTGATTTACATATATGCTCTGACAGCAGGCAAATTCTATCTTCCGTTCTGAAGCTCAAAGGGTCTAAAAATCATTAATTCCTCAAAATTTGAAGCACATGCTGACAGGCAGTTTAGTCTGACCACTGATCATTGGTTCTAAACAATTCGGATTTCGAAAGCCTCTAGTGCATAGCTTGCCATACTGGCATACAACTCATTAGCACCACCAGAAAAATGAGTCTTTATGTATGGATGCTTCAACTGCTCTTCCCTTCATGCAGACCAATACCATTTCTTTTTGAAGCCTGCATTGGTAATAGATAGCATTGGTAACAGAGACTTAATGGCAGGAAATCAAAATTGCCCACCAATCATATCATGTTTTATTAGGAACCAATAGATACTTACCGGCAGGAAATCAAATTTACAAAATTGAAATCAACAGTGGCAAATGGCTCCTAGGCGCAATAGTGCACCCAAAAACTATTTAGTATACTATACATAGCAATGTATATGATTTGGTTTGTAGGACAGCTTTGGAAAAAAAGGATTGTTCTATACATACCAATGTATTTGATTTAGTTTGTAGGACAGCTTTGGGAAAAAAAGGGACTGGTGTATACCTACGTGAATGGCTGGTTGTCGATTTTGTAGTCCACAAAGTGATTCCAATGAATTTGATTGTCAATGTGCCAATCAATTTAAGCATTTAATAAATGGAATTAAATATATTTCAGAAATTAGAACTGCACTACTTTTCATGTTTCGTAAAGGCTTTGTTAAGTTCAACTTTGTTTTTTTCAAAGAGACTATTCTAGTTCTCTGGTATAATCGTATTTGCACTCACACTATACCTGAAATTGGTACGAACAGACAAATTTGATAAAGACAGTGAATATGTAAAAAAAATAAAATTGGAATGTTACAACTCTCGGAATCTTGAACTTTTTAGATAATGCCAGATGCTGTGGTAAAACAGCACAAACAAATCATCAGAGAAAGATTTTGCATACTTTCTTGTGTAGAAAACTGACAGATGCTTGAATTTCAGTGTCGGTTGGGCAACTGTAAACAAAATATGGACATATCAGTTTTGCATCTTATTATTTCTGGTAATCAAAGAAGCAAAATAAACTAAGTAAATTCAGTGAGCACATGATTAAAAAAATAGTTCAAGCAGCTCTTGTTACAGGTCACTAACACTTCTAAGATCTCCATTTTTCCTTAAATGCTTCGCAATTGATCCGGGTGTTGTGCATAGGATCTTGCAAGCTATCCATAAATTTCAGCCTTTCTAGAATTTCGTTTGGCCACTAAATCCCTAATTTAATCCAATAATAGTCACACTCTACCAAAATTATTCCACGGCCAGAATAATCACATTTTTTTGCCATCCTTTCTGGAATTTCTTCTGACCACCACCGAATTACGTTTTAGAACAGATCATCTCCAGAGCTGCTTCAAACCTCATCAAACAAACCAAATCAAGACAGATGGAAAAGAAATCCAAACCAGGGCACCACTATCTCATATCTCATGGGTGTTCTACTCTAATCGCTAAAACTAATAAAGATTGAGAATTCATCTCCAGTTTCTGGGAACCCTAAAAAAGGGGAAACCTTGGCCAAAATCCCAAATTGAAGGTTGCTGTGAGGGCATCAAATCGATTGATGACAGAGATTCACCCCGAATCGCACCCAAAAAGGAAGAACGAATACAATCACCCCGAATAGCTTGTAGATAGATTTGCCGGTAGGAAACCCACGTTCGCAGGAACTCAAACTCGCATCAGAAAAGGAGGGGTGGAAGGAGGCGAGGCTTGGGATGAACCTGAGGTTGCGGACGGATGGCACGGCGCTGCCGGACGTCACGTCTTGGCGCATCCGGGTCGTCCTGTTGCCCCCAGGCCGTGACGACGGCGACGCAGGGACGTCGGCCCCTCCACGACTCGGCGCGGTGCGCGACTCAAGTTGGGGCAATCACGACGTGGATGTCCTCGGAGGCGCGCGAGGGCGGGTGCGTGGGCGAGTCCGTGAGGTCGGCGGCGCGGCCAGCTGCGGGTGGGCGACGATGGGGAAGCGGGCGGATGAATCACGGATGGAGGCTGAATCACAGGAGTGTTTCCTTTTAGCTCTTTCTTTCGAATGCGGGAACGCAGCGACAAATGATTGATTTTTTATCCGGCAAATCGCACAGGCGATGTTTCTTTCCTTTTCTCGCGTGTGTGATTGGATCGCAGGAGGCAGACCCATGGTCCCACGTTAGAATGTCGCACCAAAACGATGTCCACTCTTTGTTCTTTTTAGTTGTAGGAGATTATTTGGATGAAACCCAGCCAAACATTAAATTAAAATATGGTTCCACGAGAAAAATTTTAGAGGGGAGAAGCCATTTTTAACAAACAAATTCGTGTATCAAATAAATATGGTATTGGTCAGTTCATACTGCAAACACCAAAATTTGATGAGTATATTATGAATAGAAATCATAGTTATGTGCTAAAGACACCACAAGACACCAATTATTTTGTTCATTTCTCATGTTTTAAGAAAGAGGAGGTGGGGAAAATGTCTTCTTTCCATAGTGATTTCTAGAATTGCAATTGACTGAAACGCAGCTACTGAAAAAAAAAGGTTGCAAGGAAGATACTCCATCCTCTCAACCGGCGGTGCCGGTGCTGTCTCCGCTATGTGTTGCACCTCTGAAATTAACTTGTTACGTTTCTATCCTCCGTTCTGTCTCCCTGCTACCTTCACCTATCCACATATGCTCTTGCCTATTCTAGGCCTCCACTTCCCCACGTCCTTCTCCCTTGAGGACTATCTCTTCATCACCTGCGGCCTCACCCCAGCCCAAGTCCAAGCGACGTACATCCAAAAGGAGTTTGAAAACGCATGCAAAACCACTCAGGGCTTGTTTGGTTGTATTCATATATATCCACATAGAGGTGCCAAATTTGAATAAACGCTTATGGAAGTTAAAGGATTCCTCAAGATCAATCTTTTTATGGTACCTCTGTAGGGAAGATAGGGCTCACTAAAGATAAACTAGCTAAGCGTAAATGGAAAGGGAACAAAACTTGCTGCTTTTGTCAAAAATATGAGACCATTAGGCACTTGTTTTTAGATTGTCGTCTTAGACAAATTGGTCAATGATTTAAGTGGCTTGAGGTCTTCCACAGCCAAGAAATGTGTCACATATGTTTGGGACATAGCTTGGAGGGTTTAATAAAGTGTTCAAACCTTTAGTTCTGCTAGGAGCGGCCACCACATGGTCACTCTGGTTATGCGGGAACGATCATGTTTTCGAAAAGAAAATTTTCTCAACCCCATTGCAGGTTATATTCTCGATTGCTCACTGGCTCCATATATGTGCTATCCTCCCAGACGCTAGACTCATAGGATTATGTTGTGGTGGCTTCATGGCGATTGGTGTAGATTGTTGCCCTTTTGCCGTCGACACAGGTAGCTAAGGATATCCTTTCCTGGGCACATGGATGGCGATCTAGTCTTAGGATTGATAGTCATTAATATGCTAGACACTTTTTTTAGCTTGTATGCTTTTATGCAGAGACCAGAAGTGGGCTACAATTATTGTATCAGCTCCATGTAATGATTGTGAATTAAGAAAATCCTTCCTTCATAAAAAAATGATTGCATTTTAACCTTGTGTGAAAAAGCATAATATCCTCCTAGGGCACGTATCTAGATCACACTTGCACACGCAAGTCGACCTTCAATCACATGTCTAGCTTCTACTCCCTTCAGTCACAGAAACATATTGTTCACGATAAGATTTACTCAAACCTTAGAAATCACAAAAATCCAATAACTTTAAATATTTTAGTTTGCAGACGTATAAAGTATATTGGTAGATGTGTACTAAAAATACTTGCAAAATATTATAATTTTTATTAAAAAACAAAGAATACATTCTAGAAGATATTAATTGTCAAAGATATATGTATGCATTGACATACAAAACCAAATGTAACAAGTATTTTTATAATAGATTTTAAAAGGATAATTGAGCTAAGATTATAGTTTTTTTAGTATGTATATACACCGTACCAACTTAATTTTAGGAAAAATAATATATATTATAGAAGCAAGGTATGCTAAGGTGTGCACTAGGGTCAGTTTGGCTCTAGCTTCGCACCTCCTAGTTCGAGGAATGCTCTAACACTCAGGCTTCCTGGTCTCCTGATAGGGCATCTGTCCGTCCGGACGTTTCCCGCTTGCGTTGCTCGCTCGCGGAACGGATCTCGCCCGTGCCGCCTCCGTCCATGTCGTCCGCTCGCTCTGTGACGTCGCCCCTAGACCCCTCCCCCCCGCCCTCACCAGTGCCGCCCTCGCTCACACCGTGTGCCCCCGCACGGACTCGGCCTCCCGTTGCGGTCGCGCTCCATCCGCCTACTGTGGCCCCTATCGAGGTCAGTGTCGCCGACGAGCTCCACATCTGCGACCTCCGTGCCACTCCGTTGAAACCGTATGTTGCAAAAGTCTATTTCAAGTGTTTCAGATGTTTCAGATGTATGTTGCATCTGTTTCATATGGGTGTTGCAAAAATAGATCGAGATGTTGCATATGTTGCAATTGTTGTACACGTATGTGTATGTTGCAAGTTTTTGTTCCCAATTTTTATTTGTTTTTTCAAACGTATATTGCAAGTGTGTTTATCTAGATATTGCTTTTATACATATGTTTGCAAGTGTTTTACTAGACGCTGCGTATGTTTTTTAATGGTTTTAAGCGTGTTTCAGGTATTTTTACAAGTGTTTCAGATGCATTTTCAAGTTTTATCTGCCTCCAGATATATGTTGCAAGTGTTACATCTGAATGTTTCAAAAGTAGATCAGGTGTTGCATCTTCCTTCTCGCTTTTTGTTGTCTCGCCTCGGTGTCTTCTCCTCCTCCCGGCACCGGGTGAGCATCCGCCGCCTTCTCCCTCTCTTCTCGATGCTGGTGACGTTAGGGTGACATGGGTTCCACGTGGGCGCGCGGAACGGCGCAAGAAAATGACTGGCATTTGGTCCGGAGGTCCCGGCGCTAGCAAGCCATCCAGGGGTATCCCGGCCTTCCCCGTCAGGCCCTCCGTGCGGAATGTAGCCCCGGTCAAATTGGCTTGGCGTTCGGAAGCACATGCGAAGGGGCGAGCAGACCCGACCCACGCCATTTTCCGAGGCGGCGCTTCCCCATCTCTAGCGTCCGGGGGCGCGGCTTCCCCGTGCCGTGCGAGAGTGCGAGACGACGCTCGCTCGCCACCAACTCGCCGCCACGAGCGTCCTACCTCCGTACCTCGGCCGTGTCTCCAAATAAACAAGTAGCGCGAGGGTATGCGGCCTGGGAATAGATCATCTCCACTCTGCAGTGTTATGCTGCTTAGTTGATGTCTTCTTTATATCCTCTTCATCTCTTCTCTTTGCTTCCATCTCCTTTCGAGTCATCCTGAGGCGGCTGCTAACTGAGTCTGCAAATACTCCCTCCAGGTTAGTAAAAGAAAATGTTTTGGTCAAACGCTGGGAATATATAATCATAAATAACTTTTAAGTTGCTGAGTTTAAAAATGTGAAAAATAAATATTTTTATAAAAATGAGAGGTTAAAGTTATGCTTAGACCATGTCACTGTCCAAAACAACTTCTTTTACTGTACCATATTTACACCAACAACAAATACAGCTCCAAGGGTAGAGCCTATGGATGTGTGCCTAATCCGTACAAACTCGCTTGGTGAAAAAAAAAAGGTGGTGACTGGTGAGATGATGTCGAAGAGACCAAATGGGTACTGAGGATAACAATGGTGCAAGAGATGGATCGGAAAGGACGTTATTATGCTTTGGAGAATGGTGGAACAACCAAATTTCAGAGATCGGAAGCGCAGATCGCTCGGCCTACCTGATCCAGTTCCCAAGATCTTACAACAGCTTTGATGCCTGTCCGCGGTCCACAGATCTGTCAACTATCTGTCAGGAGCCGGAGACATCGGATCATTTAGGGGTGCATTGCGTCGTCGGTAGAGAGGCCGGTCTGAGAGGCAGTCAAGAGTTCGGACGCAAAATGCAGTGCAGGTGCCGTCGATCCTGCCTCATCAAACTTTCAGAGATTGCTGGGATGCTATGCAACTTTGGCTCCGGTGATCAGTGTAAATAAGACGGCCGGCAGCGCAGTCATCATGTACATGTGGAGCATCTCTCCTAAAAAAACAATGTGGAGCATCCGGAAGGAACAGAATAAGATAATTTTGGATCACAAACACTCATCGCCAGCAAAGGTTCTGGTGGTGAGGACTTAGACCATGGGAAGGCTGGCTTGCTGCCAGCCGTCTGTAGAATGATTTCCTTTTTCTGCATGATATGCTCTTTGAGGAGTTTTTTCCAGCTTGCTACGCTTCTGCCAGCGATTGGTATTTCATGATCCTATGCTACGGATATAGCAAAGCAGAATCCTAACAAAGACATGTCATAATTTATTGTATGATGTGTTCTGAATTCAACAAGGTGCACTTACAATAATCCAGTGTAGTATCAGGTGGAGACACGTCTGCAAGTACAGATTATTACATGATGATGATTGATTGGTACAGAAATGAGACAGAACCATATGTTATGTCCTCTTATAGAATAATTGGAGCATCAGGTTGGGTGTTGCCGATCGATAAGAGGGATTCAGTTTCAGGCTGTCTTCCTTCCATGCATGAGCGAAGCAGAGTTCAGTCCCCTGCGCCGTTGTCTGATCGATCTTACATGCTCGGCTTGGCGCTGAGACGGCTCGCAAGCTTCTGGCCCAGAGACCTGTCGGCCTATATCCATCGATCAGGCAACCAGCGATTCAGAAAACAGCTCGTTCAGTTCAGTAAGCAACTCATTGTCTGAATAAGCTGCGGTTACATTACCTGAGACCAGTTGGAGAGCCAGATGCTCCTGATCTCGTGGGTGAGGCGGGGGTCAGAGAGCGCGTCGACCCATCTCTTGATGAACCGCTCTTGCCTGAAGATATGATGAGTACAGGTACAGTCCAATTCAGTTCAAAAGCAAACATGCAGTTCAGTGAGCATTGGCCAAAATGGGTCACGGCGTCACGCACCTTGCTGGGTCCATTGCGCGGTACCTCTCTCCAGGCTGCTTGAAGTTGTTCTCCTTGGCAATCACAGTCTGCACCAACAAACCAACAGTGATTATACTGATTCAGTACAATAGAGTAAACATGAGCATCTTTGTGATCACTGATCAGCAGTTCTAGCAGATAGTACCTTGTCTCGGCGGCCGGTGATGTGGACGGTCGGGATTGGGTATCTCGGCGCGTTCTTGGCAGGGTCGTACCTGGAGGGGAAGTAGTCCACCTCCTCGTCGCGGTGCATGAAGTTCATGAAGCCGTCGTAGTGGTTGTTGTGGTGGGCGCACTTGGGCGCGTTGGCCGGGAGCAGCAGGTAGTTTGGTCCCAGGCGGTGGCGCTGCGTGTCGGAGTAGGAGAAGATCCTGGTCTGCAGCAGCTTGTCGTCGGAGTAGTAGATCCCGGGGACGATGAGTCCCGGGCAGAAGGCCAGCTGCTCGTTCTCGGCGAAGAAGTTGTCGATGTTGCGGTTGAGCACCATCCGCCCCACGGGCTGCAGCGGGAACACGTCCTCGGGCCACGTCTTGGTCACGTCCAGCGGGTCGAAGTCGAAGCGGTCCTCGTGCTCGGGGTCCATGGTCTGGATGTAGAGCGTCCACTCGGGGAAGTTGCCCGCGGCGATGGCGTCGGTGAGGTCCTTGGTGGCGTGGCTGTGGTTGGCGCCGCCGACGGCGACGGCCTCGTCGTCCAGCAGCGACCTGACGCCGCAGGTGGGGCGCCAGTGGAACTTGACGTAGGTGGCCTTGCCGGCGCGGTTGATGAGCGTGTAGGTGTGCACCCCGGAGCCGTCCATGTGGCGGTAGTCGGCGGGGATGCCGACGTCGTCGAAGAGGAAGCTGAACATGTGGAGGCTCTCCGGGTGGTGGGAGAAGAAGTCGAGGATGCGCCAGTTCTCCTGGATGTGCGTCTTGGGGTTGGGCTTGAGCGCGTGCACCATGTCCGGGAACTTCATGCCGTCGCGGATGAAGAAGACGGGGAAGTTGTTGCCCACCAGGTCCCAGTTGCCCTCCCGGGTGTAGAACTTGACGGCGAACCCGCGCGGGTCGCGCAGCGTCTCGGGGCTCCCGCGCTCGTGGATCACCGTGGAGAAGCGCACGATCACCGGGGTCTGCACGCCGGGGGCGCGCAGGAAGTCGGCGCACGACAGGTGGGTGATGTCGTGGGTCACCTCGAAGAAGCCCTTGGCGCTGGCGCCCCGGGCGTGCACCACGCGCTCCGGGATCCGCTCACGGTCGAAGTTGGCCAGCTTCTCCACCAGGTGGTAGTCCTCAAGCAGGATGGGACCTGATCGATGATGAACGAATATAATTAATTAATTATTAAATTATAATTAATCCCCCAGCGCTTCTTCAATTGTTCTCGTTCACCTCAGCTCAGTTACAGTTACCGTCAAATTACACGTACGAGACCACTGGATGGACTGCTACTTCTGGCTGATTGATGATTTGATTCTAAACATCGCGAGTACTGGTAGTAGTAGTAGTCAGGACTCAACTGACATAGTACTCCTTTGGCTCTCGGTAGATGCGTGTTGTCCGTATATTTAAACTCTTATTTTTAGTACAATGATACGTAAATATTTTGCATATTTGAGAAAAAAAACATTGAGAATAGGAGGTATAGTGACAATAATTTACACGGTAAAATAAAAATCTTCGGTAGAGTATATTCTCTGATTTGAGCTTTTCTTTACTGTCTGTCCTATCAATTATCATAGGAGTAACCAGATACTGGTCCTGTTCATCTGGCTTATAATCCGTCTTATTTGGCTTGTTTTTTCAGCCGGAACAGTATTTTTCTCTCACAAAAAATCAGCCAACAGTGTTTTTCAGCCGGCTTATAATTCCAGCCGAACGGGACCACTACTTGGAGCTCAATTATTGAAATAGTACTGTTGTATTAATTAAAGGTGTTACTTAGTAATTCCATTAACGGAAATGCTCTGGAGCGGGACCGTTTGGACTCCGCGCTTCCTGGCATGTGCACTACCACCCAATACGCTTGTTTCCCTTTACCTTCATTCTTTCACCGTTTCTCAAAATAAAAAAAAAAAGACGGCGACATTCCCAACTAACACAGCCATCGCGGCGTTTCCTGCCGCTCGCCCTCCGCTCGCCTTCTCCGGCGGCGACCACCTCCGCTTCCTCCGCCTCAATGCCCTCGCCTGCCTCCTGCGGATGGAGACCGCGAGGGCTTCGTGATAGTGCTGTACTTCATGCTCGCATCAAGGCTCCACACGCCTCAGTGCCCCCAGCGGAAAGAAAGCTCGCTGCAGCCAAGCCCGTGGTTCTCTTCGCTCCGCCACCTCCCAACCCCGATCTGCCCATCGAGCCGGTTATCGAGTTCCTCAACGCGCCTAACATGGTGGCCACCTCCCACTAGAGTGTCGCGTCTGACATGTTGCGAGTGTATGTTTCAAGTATTTTAGATGTTCCAGAGGTATGTTACATGTGTTTCACTTTCATATGGATGTTGCAAAAGCAGATTGAGATGTTTTATATGTTACAAAGTGTTCCAGAGGCATGTTGCTAGTGTTTTAGAGGCATGTTGCAAGCGTTTGTTCAAAATGTTTCATCTGTTTCAGACATATGTTGCAAGCGTTTTTTTATCTCGATGTTGCATATGTTTCACACATATGCTGCAAGAGTACGTTTGAAATGTTTCAGTGGTTTTAGTCTTATATTGCAATAAGTGTTTCATGTTGCAAGTTGCTTTGCATATGTTTCACACACATGTTGCAAAGTGTATGTTCCAAATGTTTCATCTGCTTCAGACGTATGTTACATTCAAGTGTTTCATGTTGCAAGTGTTTTATGTTTCAAAGGTATATTCAAAGTCATGGGGACACGGCCCAGGCGCCGAGGGAAGGGGCATGGCGAGCAGGGGGCCAGCGGATGGGGTGCGCAACGCGCCTGGGGTCTTGCGAACAGGGCATGCTTGTCCTCGTCCCAGCTCTCGTGTCCTGCCCGCGCGGAGAGAGAGGAGGGGGTTACGGGGAAGGAGTGGCGGGCGCAGGGCGGACGGAGCGGGGCGGGGCGAGGTGGACTAGGGCCGAGGTACACGTGCGGGGTGGGATGTGGCAGATAGAGAAGGACCACAGCGATACGGTGGGAGTGCGACGCGTTTCTAATGGACCGTTCTGTTGGGCTGTTCGATACCGTTCGACGGAATCCTATCCCATCGGCGGGCGCAAGCAATTCCCAAATTACTTGTAGTGCTACCGTGCGTGCTCTGCTCTCTGCAGCAGCTTCGTCCTGTTGCTGATCGTTCCTCGTAGTACTCCTAACTCGCAACACGAAACTTTCCATACGCACCTAACTACACAGTAATTCGAAGGCGGTTAGTATCACCGCCATGTAAGGATGTAACCAACCGCCATGTAAGCATCGCTAGGTAGCTCTAGCCGGTAGGAACAGACAGACAGCACCAGCAGCAGACCAGCAGTTACCTCGTGCGCCGACGGTGAGGGAGTTGTCGTTGTTCCATACGGGCGCGCCGGAGTTGGTGGTCCAGTACGGGGCGTTGAAGGTGCTCGACGGGCGGTGCTGCACGCGACGCATCATCAAGTCATGAACGACGAACATAAGCAGCCGGTGTGGCTCTGGACTGTGAGGAGCACGGCGTACCTTGTACGGGTCCATGGCGATGGCGAGCTGGGCGGGCGGCGTGCAGCGCGTGCGCCGTGCGGGCTACGTACGCGAGGTCAGCCACACACCGCCGGTTATATATCGCGGGAACCGCACCGCAGCGAGTGGCTCTTGGGGTTTTTTTGCTCCCGATCCTTCCAGGGCTCGTGCTCGTGTGGGGCTACGTATGCCGACGCGCCTCCGGAGGGGTGGGTGGGTAGGTTTTTATGGGCCGCGCCTCATCCCCGGCGAGCCCCGTCCTCCAGAAAAAAGCACAACTGGTTTTGTTGCCGAAGCAAACTGCACTACGGCAGGAGCTGGACGTGCCCGGGCCGGGCGTGTGAACGCGACGGGCGCAGGGTATTTTCGCTAAAGCAAGCCTCCTGCAGATGCCGTTCACACGAGCTGACGCCTGACGGGCCACGGCGACGGCGAGGGGAGGTGTGTGGGTGCACATGCGCACGGGACGTAAATAGTACTCCTACTATATACATATACTGTAGAGTCCATGTGGCCGAACCGCCTACCCAAAAGCCGGAAAAGCACCCTCGGATTTTTCACGGCCAAGGCCAATGTGCGGTACAACACGGTGTTGTGTTACACGGCTACTTCGCGACCAGCGGCGCACCCTTTGGGGGCGTTACCGCGATTTTTTTTTTCTCTCGTTCCGGGACGGTTCGGTGTCACGAATGAATAATGCACCAAAAAGAGAAGAAAAACGAAGCAAAGACGAGCATCGTCACACAAGCATCAGTCCTGCCCATGCCACGCTCAACAAGCCTATCTCCTCGAGCAATGAAAAGGAGGGCTGCCTCCATCACCCCCATCCATGATCCATCATACTATCATAGGGTTGCGACTTACGCGCAAGACGACGGTCATCAGTAAGCAATGCCCAGATTTTTGCCCCAAATTAATCTCGCAACCAAAATGACCGTTTCGATTGTGCCTTGGCGTAGGCATGAGAGAACAGGCCAAACAGATGAGATCAACCTTTCCCAGACCCCTGAAAATACAGAAATTTACAAACTCGCCTAGTTATATGGCTCGCTGCATTGGCTCATCACCTCAACGGACACCAGGAAACAAATACAAAGTTAAGGCTAAACCACTGATAACAATCGAACATAATCTGAGAACCTGAAAGGCGACAAGAGGCATTCGAATAAAAGACAGAACAGCACATTAATCCACCATAAAACGAAAAGTGACAGAAAGCCACACAGATTGAATTATCCTGATACTATAAACCAAGGAAGCCATTAACGGCTGTCAAAATCCAGGGACAAAAAGGGTCAACAGACACCGCATCTTTAGTTAAGATAATCCATCAACTCCATGTCTCCAGCTCCACACTCAAACAAAAATGCTTGTCGCAGGACTACAGGGAACAATAAATGCCATTGCACAAGTTCTGATCTCCAAATAAGATAGCACTACTGTGACGCGACTAGCACTTCACTCGTCATCCTCATCATCATCATCGGCACCGCCAGAGGAGTTGAGGGCGTTGAGCCTTTCCACGAGGCTGGCCTTCCTCTGCTCATAGGTCAACTTCTTGGGGTTGTACCTAAAATAAACAGATGTGCATAGGTCAGTATGAAGAATGTTATGGAATTTGGGTGGGCAGACACATTCAGATGTAGATTATACAGAAAGTCAGAATCATTAGCCAGCGACGTAGGGTATACCTCTTGTGCTCCTTTGGTGGCGTCTTTGTTGACTTGGCCATGCTAGGATCGGCACGGATGGCAGCATGGACCTTCTTGTACAGAGCTTCCATGTCATCAGCCTCAATCCCCTTCTTGATGTACTCACTGAAGTGAGCCTGGTACTTCTCAGGCTCCTCATCAGCCAGATTCTGGAATAGTTCATAAGAATAATAGTACCAATGAGATTTAGTCAGCCCCAAAATAGAACACCTGATGTGGGATAGTTACATGTTTATGAAATAAACTTACAAATTCATATCCTATTACAGCGAAAAAAAACTATAATCTGGCAAGCAACATGCACAACTTACCTTCATATACTCAGCAACATGGAGACCATAGATGTACTTGCGGTGGATATCAGCATCCAGCTGTTTATCATCCTTTTTGAAGCCAGCAAACCTCTTATCACTGTGAGGAATATCCAGGCCACCATCTAAAGCTCCCTGCAGCAACAAGTATTTTGTATTAAAATGCTCTCCATAAAAACATATTACTTATAAACATACAGCAAAACTATAGTTCAATGAAAATTAGATAAATAGGAATGTCCATTCTTTCAGTGTGGACTCACATACATGTGCGAGTTCATAATGGAATATTGATGTTATTAAATTCAAGAAGAAAATGGACTAGTGGTAAACATTTATCAAGAATTAAGCAATAGTGAGCTCATATAGAAAAACTTTTCTTGATGAACCACCTACAAACAAATCATGAGGAAAACATCACAAGTATACAATCATTCATAATACAGAAGGAATATACCTTCAGGGCACCAAAGACACGGTTTCCAGTGGTAGTCCTAATAAGGCCGACATCCAAGAGTGCACGGAAAGGCCTCCTCCCTTCGGCTGGCTCGACAGAGAAGTCCTCACCAGTGGCCTGAGAACAGAAGATCATCACAAATGCTCACCCAACACAATATCAACAAAACAGCAAGTAGAACAAATTTAAATACTAGTTTAAATTTTACCTCAACATTGCCCTCATACTCCTGATCCAAATCACGAATCTTGAGCACACGACGAGCCAAAAGAAGACCAGTGCAGTAGGCTACAAGATGGGGGCAAGGTGTTAGCAATACAACATAAATGTGCTTAGTTACAAAAGAGAGTTACACATTTTTTGCAGACAAAAATATACCTGCAGCATAGTTGGTCAGACCAACTTCTAGACCGTATCGTGGCAGCTCATGGGAATAGGCAGCAGCAAGAACCATATCACCCGCGATACTTGCAGATACGATTTGTGCAGTGATGTCCTTGTTGGTCTAAGGAGATTTATTAAGAGATACAATGCCTCCAATGCTCAATGTGCCAAAAATAATAAGCAGAAAGAAGATGATCAAAGCGCAGAAATAATAAATTTGAAGGATACAAATCGCACAACGAATCGGTATTTGGGTGTATTGTATTTGTTCTTGTCTTGGTTAATCAACCTTATCCTTGCCCTGTAGTCTGTCTTACCAGCTGCAAACAAGAACAACAGAAATGTAGACTATGAAACACACAGCAAAAAGCAAAAATAACAAAACCATTGAGAGAGCAAACAAAACATACCGCGCCTTCTCTTGAACTTCACTTGGAAACGCTTGAAGTACGCATTGGTTTTCTGGGTCTTGACGAAGCCCCCCTGGAGAAATAACCAGAAAGCACATGAATACACAGGTGCAATTGAATATGAGAAATAAACTATCACTCATCCATACAAGAGACTCCTCTAAGTTGCCATCAAACATATACAGTGACTGATAGAAGATCAAACACCAAACCAAGCAGCAAACATGTTCTTATCAATAGTCACATGGCTGAGTTTACAATATATTAGATGGCAAAAGCATCCTACTGACATGTGCCTAGGAACCAGTGCCCCTTTACTGAACATAGGTCTAATGGCACTGCAATATGTCTATCAACAAACATTTAACAAAACATCAACCAAAGTCATCACAGGCATATCAGTTATACTCACTCAAGTGCTGAGGACCTACTAAACCTAACAATCTAAGCAATTCGAATCCTAGTCAAACCAGGAATGAGACTCATAAACACTCATGGACAGTTAAAATAAATGGTGTACCATGCATTCAACATTAGCTCCCCACCGCATGAACATGAAACCATAAATATACTAGATAGCAGATGCACTAATCACCTAATCAAATGACCTAGCCAGAAGCAGCACGTGCTTTGGCTGGAAGGGTCAGATGCCCTCCCTTCGCCCAAACAATACTTTTGCGAACATCCATTTTAATCCCATAAAGCCCGCAAGCAATTTAGTGCATTTGAGAAGAAAATATAAAGCATACCAAATGTAGTGCCATCAATCTCAGTACAATACAAACAACAGCACTAGGTCACAAATTGCCACAAGGCTCGCCTTGTCACAGTGTTCAGTCAACTCAGCGGCGAACAAATGCTAGTGAAAATTTGAGCACAATTATTTGCTACCATACAATGCCTAGGACACCTTGTCTTCCTCTCCAGGTGGATCAATGGTGGAACAAGGGTGGCTCTAGATTAGAAAATGGTAAGACAGGCTGCCTTTAGTAGAGGAAACAGTGGATACTTATAGACTAAGTATAGATCACGCTGCTGTACAATATGTTACTCATCGTAAGGCTAACAGGTCCACATGTCGAGAAGACAGTGGTGACACATATAAAGAATTGTGTAAAACTTAGAAGCCCAAATTTTGTCGCCCTGTCACGGTTTTTTTTTTTGAGCCACAAAGAACATGCCACATTCTCTCCTATTGCGATATGTTTGCTTTAGAGCAGAGAACAGCTTGATGTAATCATATTGCACTGTCACCTTACTGAATTTCATTCCATGAATAAGCTGATGGATGCAACCCCAAGGTGCCATGAATTTTTCACTTGTTTAGTGCTATCAACATTACAGAATAACCGAATAAGAGTGCTAGCAGAAAGGGAGTGTGTTGGCATTCAGTCTGTTTCCGCTTGTTATGTGCCAAATCCCACATCTGGGATACTGCGCCTCGCCAGCAGCAGAGGTACAGGCACAGGCACCGCACCATACATGACTTCCACCACCGCTTCTCTCAGCCTCGCCTTCCCTTCCCTCTCCGCCCCCGCTTCCACTGCCCTCCGCTTCTCTCTCCGACGCCGTCGCCGCCTTCAATAAGCTCCACGAGGCGTCCACCGTGCCCATCCCTCAAGATCCCACCTAGCCCCTGGTCGACGAGGACGCCCTAACCCAAAAATGCTTGCCTAGATTCCCCCTCTCCCCTAGTGATTAGTGAACAAATCCATCCACCCATACGCTAGATGCAAAGGCACAGACACAGCAATCCACTGGAGAAGCACGAACGGAGAGGAAGGTTTGGGGCTCTTACCGCCATCTCGGTCGCCTGCTGTGGCTGCGGAAGCGGACGCGGACGCGGACGCGGACGCGGCTGCGGCGGCGGCGGCGGCGGCTTCTCCTGGCGGCCGCGAGAGGGTGAGAGAAGGGTTTATATGGGCAGCTCCTCGGGCGCTTTTACTGGGCCGAGTGGACGGATGGATCGCATGACATCATCGCAGTGGACGGCCAGGATCGGTTGGTGGGTGCAGCGGGGATCATATTCACAGCCATCCAGGCTGTCAATTCTCAAAAGCACCCAACACCAGCAGAAGAAAATCAACTTCAGTCACATTCAAAGGAAAACTGTATTTGGGACCATGATCCCCTAGCTCTATTCTCGAATTGTTAATGAATAATATAACTATCCTCAAACAATAAAGTTCGCTGTTTGGTTTGTCACTAAAAAAAGTTCAGTCGCATTCGCGTGATCCCATTAATGAACGTATTCTGTCCAAATTCTAAACAAAAATTACATTGCTCTTTCTGGATATATTACTTTTACGATGGCACAATATATATCTAAATGTATAGGCGAAAATATAAAACCAAAACATCTCATAATTTGGAATAGCAAAAGCTAGACATATTACTTTTATTTTGTATCTAAACATAATCTATATCTAAGTGCATAGTCATTATCTTAAAAAAGGGTATAGTAAAAGTTATGTATCTAAAACACAAAATGTCTTATAATTTGGAATGAAAAAAAGTAATTAACAAACATGGCACACCATGATTTTGGTGAACCAGAACTTTGGCCATCTCCAGTAGGCAGTAGGGTGGTGACTAGGTGAGATAAGGGGAAAATATGTAGAGCGAACCTATCTCTTGGTGCAAACATGCAACGTCAATCAAAAATCATATTGCTGTGGCTCCAAAAAAAATGAAGTGATGCACATTCGAAAAGCGTACATATACTTTTGTCGCAATAGTTAGAATTCAAACTAATTTTATAAAAAATCATATGAAAATGACAAAATTCACTGAATTTTATTATTTTCATATCTTCTAAAATTGAGGAAATCCCAACTATTGCAACAAAATACATCTATGGGGGTATGGATGCATCTCATATTTTCTTGAGCAATCGAAATACAATTTTTTTTATGAGTTCTCATGGTTTGCACTGCATATTCCCCCTCCCTCCCCCACCCCCACCCTCTTGTACGGAAGACATTGTCCATGTACATTGCGAATAAGATTTCAAGAGATCAATATGTATGTACAGCAACCCAATGTACCAACAACAACAATTTTAACCATGACACCAGACCACATGTATATGAAAGGTTCTACCGGTACACTCTTTATTCATCCTTAAACACAGAATCTAGATGCCGCCTCTCAATCTCAGGTGTAAAACCAATGAACCAGACATGATCTCACAATGCCAACTACAGATCATATGATCAGAGTACAGTTATGATCATCATCATATTCTATTGGCCCATATTTCCAAGAAGTTGCTCCACTGCAGCATGAACATTTCCAGCGGTAGCAGCCAAGGCTCGGATGTTCTCCTGTGTGTCAAAGAAACCCATTTCTTGGAGCTGAGCTAATTGTGTTGCATACAGTTCTTCTGGCGGCACTGCAAATTTTGACATTACTTTGTTGATGAGAAGACTTCAAAAAAATCATCCAAAGAGAAAAGCTTCAAGAGATCATACTTAGTTGAACTGCAGGATTAATTTCTCCATTAACAGAACAGACTACGTACTAACCATTAGGAGCATTTGGAACACCTAGGCCACCACCAGCACCAAGCCCGCTGAACATGTTCATCAAGGTGTTGAGGTTGACATTGCCTAGGATTCAAGTTTTCCAAAAGTTATTAAATAAGCAAGGTCATATGTAAATCCACTTAGAAAGGCAGTCGACTGTCTAAACAAGTTTAATTAAATCAAGTTCTGGCAAAGACTTGAGACCCCAACAGAGTTGAATTAGCTAAAAAAATCAGGAAAACCACACATGCTTCTTCCTAGTATAGTCACTTGGTCAAAGAATATTACTATTCTCGTGTGGAAATTTTCACTCAAGATAAATATTTAAATGACCTTTGGAAGCAATGCTCAAACTGATCTTGTGGTTTATCCATACAGAATGTAAAGAAACAAACATCGATAAGTCCTAATGCAAATAAATTCTGGGTGAGTCCATTTCGAAACTGCAGATAGTAAATTCAGGAGATACCTGCACCAGAGCCTGATTGTGTCCGCTCCCTGGATCAAGCAACAAAAAGAATTCAAAAGGCAGTTGGTGCACAAAGTTGGAGATTGCGATACAAGAACAAATGAAAAACTAGGCTAAATAAGCATATAGTATCTCATAAAAAAAAGGTGAAATCAAAAGTTGAAATGCTCACTGTCCAGCTTGTTGTTGGCCAAGTTGTGACATCAAAGACTGCTGGAATGAAATTAATTGCTGCAAAAGAAATAACATTTAGTAATTTTGATGCACATGTAGCTAGAGCGGTATGATTGATCACCTGCAATGTTTCAGGAGACGTCAACTGGCGAAGAAATTCTGGATTCTGAATCATTTCTCTCATTTGAGTATTGGATTCCATCATGTTACGTACATTTGGATTCATATTAAGCAGCTGCATCAACGGAGTATCAGAACTCTATGTATAAGCAGGACAAGAAATATGCACTTTATCAAATATTTCACAACAGAAGTACTTCAAGCATCATACCTGATTCATGGACTGAGGATTAGACATAAAGTTCTGCATCATCTGCATCATAGTTGGGTTTTGCAAAACTTGAGTCAAGAAGGTAGCATCAGAGCCACCACCATTGGCACCAAGCATACTTCCCAAATCTGCTGAACCCAACCCTCCTAGGCCACCTGCTGTAGTACTCCTAGTGTTGCTAGCAGGAGGGGACCTTGCTGCTCCTTGGGCAGAGCCAGCTGTTGATTTTAAGACTTAGAACAAAGATACACACAACCACCAACATGGGAAAAAATGAATATCCAAAACTTACTATTTGGGCCCCAAGGATTTGGAAGTGGATTAGTATTTGGAGCTGGAGAGCCTGATGTGGGGTCTGAAGCTGTAGTTGTTCCATTTGCAGCTGAGTCTCTTGCTTGGTTAGACCCCTGGTTTCCTAGAAGAGCAGCAAATGGATTCGAGTTTCGATCACCCTCGCTACCCATTGTTGTTGCATTCAGAAAAGGCTCTTGGACAGTTTCATACATGCGACGGAGCATGTTGAATCCTTCTGGAGAAGATTCAATGTTGCTCATGGCTCTGTCTGTGTTCCGCATCATCTCCCTCATGAGTTCAGGATTCCGAACTGCTTCAAAAGTCTGGCGCATGATGCTTGGATCATTGAGGACATGAGCAAGATCTGGATTGCGATCAATGAGCTCACGCATTTGAGGATTGTTCATTATTATACTGCGTATGAGTTCAGGACTGTTCATCAAATTCTGCATGAGTGGCATATTCATTATTTCCCTCATCAAGTTTGGATTTTCCGCTAGCTGTTGTTGCATCTGGTCTAACTCAGGGAGGCCAGATCCAAACAAAGCCGACCCCCCACTGTTAGCAGCAGCCCCTGTAGCACCCAGACTTTGCAACAAGCCACCCAATCCTGCTGCTGGGGAACTGGCAGGAGCAGCAGTGGTATGTTCTTGGTTGGCTGCAGGTGCAGTAGATGCTGGTGGTGGTGCTGCACCACGTACCATGTGGATTGTATGGTCTGTCTCCACACCTTCATAACGAGACAATATAAGGTTACGAGAGAACGGAAACAGAATAAAAGGAACACACTGATAGGTGAAGTTCCTAAATCAGGCAACAGCTTGCCAAATCAAAATATAAAAAATGCTACGATTCAGACACGAAAGTGTTTCCATCACCAAAATAAACAAAATTCAGAATGTCCTTGATTTGTAATTGGTGATAACTGGTAGCATAAAGTTCCTTTGTAAGTGAGATCAAAATTGAATAGGCGTAAATAAAAACACAGAAAAGGTCTCCTCCATAAAATACCCATGGGCTCTCACTATTGATATTTGATGTTCTCAAAGAACTCAGTTATGCATCATAAACAAATTTAAGTTTCACGTTTGGCTAGTACTATTTGACAAGTGGCAATAGTCTACCTCAGCTTTGACAAATGAGAATTCTACATGACATTCAAACTACTGGTTTATTGAACTTACACAGGCACACAAATTGTTGGTGAATCAGAAATGCAACATGAAACCCCTACGTTATCTATTGTGTTAGCAGAAAACAAAGCAACAATATGTCTGATGTACAAGATCAAACACTTTCTAAACCTGCTGTATGAAAAATAGACAAGTTCTCTCTATATATCGTAAGTTTTAAATGTTGCCATAAAGAGCGCAATGTATAAAGGTAACATCAAGGTAAACCATTTAAATATGATCAGGTAATTGCCGGTGCAGATAAAAATAGGTTGTGTGCAAAAATGTTCGATGGCCATGGATCAAATCTGTAAAGCACTGAGACTCTGTGATGTCTTTTAGACATAAATTTCCATTTCATCTAGAACCATTCTGTAACGGAGATTGAACACGTGAACAATGCCCCCTGAATAGAAAGGATGGTTCATGTTGACATCTAAAAGACAACAAAAGTAACAGCTAACGCTTACGGCTGACACGTGGATCACAATAAAAACGGTTGACAAGATGTGTCCGACTGTCCGTTACCAACGAACTTAAACTATGGGTAAGAACTCAAAATGGAAATGATGATCCTTCCAAGTTACAGATCACTAAGATGCCATTGTGATATCAGCGTATATATACAGTATGAAATGCAAAAGTTCCACTGACCTGCTGATAAACTCTACTACCCTAACCACGCAGCAAGGGGTGCAGTACACACAAGGCTTGCGTGGCTTCAGCATATTCAGAACTACATTCACGTCAAGGCATCAAAGCAGCATGTATTTCTCTCCTGCTGCATCTTTGCTACCGTAGAACTATCAACGAACCTGCAAGTCTCCTTGCGCTAAGCCTACAGGCTGCACCTACCACGGAGCATTCCGAATGTACGGAATCATCCATGACCATCATCGCCAAGGAACAAACGCCCTTGTCCTGCCGGCAGCAAATACATTAACAGGCATTGCATCTAGCACACCAGCAAGGGAGAATCGAGAGTGCAACATCGCAGCTCGCACGCATGACTAACCAAATCGACCGCAGTCCACAGCGTAAGAGGGGAAACCACGCACACGCACCACCAAGGGTCAGGTAGAGCACTCTCAGGAGAGGATAGGGGGAAAGCACGCACCACCAAGGGTAGAGCACTCTCGGGAGAGGATAGGGGAAAGCACGCACCGTAGCTGGCTAGGGTTTGGTCGTCCTTCAAGATCCGGCCCTTGTAGATCAGCCGCTGCTGCGGCGCCGGCACGTCGCAGGTCTCGGCGACGATCGCCTTGAACGCCCCGACGGTGGTGCCGAGGTCGGCCCGCACGGCGAACTTGGAGCCGTTGGTGCACCGGATGTGCAGCGTGGCTTCCGCGGCCGCGGGCTCGCCGCCGGCGTCGGCGTCCCCTCCGCCCATGCCCTGGCCCTGGGGTCGATCCGGCCGGGGCGGCTGCCTCGCGGCTCCGATTCGGCTCTCGGCGTGCGTGGAGCGCGAGCGACGCGGCGGAGGAGAGGTGGAGGACTCGTGGCCTCGGCCCCCTTGGGAGGGAGTGCGTGCGCTGGGGGTGTTGGTCTCGTGCGAGGAGGAAGAAGGCAACGCACCACACACACCCAGACGGGACGGGAGGAATAACGACTTTGGGCCATGTTGCAAAAAATTTCAACCTGATGAATAATACTATTTTCGTCTTATTTGGTAAATATTGTCCAACAGTGAATCAACTAGGCTCAAAAGATTTATCTCGTGATTTCTAACTAAACTGTGTAATTAGTTATTTTTTTATCTACATTTAATACTCTAAGCAAGCGGCTAAAAATTGATGTGATGGAGAGAGTGAAAAAACTTGGAATTTTAAGGGGAACTAAACAAGGCCTTGGTGTGGAGACGCGATTTAACGGCGGACATAACTGTGCGACAGGGATGGATGGCCGTGATTCCTTGCGTGCCGTGGGGTCAGAACGGCCTGGGGCGGGCGGGGCCTCCATGTCAGGGTGAGCCTGCAAGAGCCAGTAGAATGTTCTAGACTTCTTGCCGCTCGCTACCCGTCTTCGTGAAGCGTGTACTGCGTCTGTGACTTGTCGGATACGGAACACAGGTACGTAGTGTACTGCTGTAATACTCCAAATCCAAGTCGATCAGGAAGATTATATTCCTTTATTTATCCAGTCTATTTAAGAACCCGAGAGAGGTCTCTTGTTTTTTACCCGCAAAAAAAAAGAGGTCTCTTGTTTTTCCAAAATGAAGGGCAGATCTGGTGCAGTTGGTGAGTGCTAGCTCGCCGAGTCACCAAGTCCTGGGTTCGAAGCCGTCTCTCTGCAGAATTTCTGCGGAGGTAAGACTTTGTTTGGGTTATTCCCTTCCCCCGACCCCACTCGTGTGGAGCACTGGGTCTGCCCCCTTGTTTTTCCAAAATATATATATACACCTTCATATAAAACTATATATATAAACTTCCATCTGCCAAGGGTGCAAATAATGTCGTCAAGCTGTAAGGAGGCGTCGAAACATCTACTGCCCATGGTGCCGTTCCTCGTCGCCACCGATCCCAATGCGATTACTGAAGATGGACGCACCATTTTGCTAGACTCCAATGGCGAGCGCCTCACACGCGACTTTGAGGCGCTAAGGGGTAGCATGAGACTTGCAGCCACCTGTCAAGGGTCGATACTGTCTCTAGGTTCAGAACAAGAAGATAATCGCCGAGCCTTTCTCTATGACCCTTACACCTGTGACCTGTCAAGGGTGTAATACCATGACTGTTTATTTTCTTCATGAAATCAGATTAATTACTTCACAGGACAGAGGCTCTATTTTAGTTCTAGAGTTTAGCGCCAAATCATTTTTTAAACTTGTAGCTAGGGAGGGTTTGCTAACTAGTCTGTTACCTCAAGTTGGCATGGAGTTCACCACCGTAGACAAGAAATATCATGTGATGATTCATTTCTTTTGCAAGTCTGTATGAATGCTTCTTGCCACATGAAAAAATCGTGTGATGTTTTATCAATGCATTCTGTTACCATTCAGAATATATAATTTACAAATAAGGGTTTATCAATGCATCTTTTTTTGCATCCCATTCTCACATACACAAAGCTGACATTCTTTTGTTATGCTGAAGCATCTCTTTTACCGTTCAGAGTTTACAAATCGACATAATAATTACAGGAACCTAGATGTCTTGAATTCATATACAATAATCAAACCCTCAGATTGACAGATATTCAATCATCACACGCTGAGTTAGAGAAAATTGGCTATTTGCCATTGCTAAAAGTCGGCTTCGCAAAAATGTCGGGCTTCGTAAAATTGCCATGTATAGTACGTTGACACATTGATTTCTATACAATTTGTCCTCTTTTTCTTAATTTCCTAAATTCATGCACCCAAAACCAAAAACACCAGATTGCCCTTGAGAAGGCGTCGCGTCGGCTGGAGCAGTGTCGGTCGGGCGGCGGCGCAGGGAGCAGTTGTTGCAGCGCCTTACGACGCCCCTTGGTGACCTTGGCGTGTAGTAGTCCTCGCTCGCATAGCTCGAGAGATCAGGAACCGGCCGCGGCAGCGACGGCGGCGGCGCGGCCCACCTCGTCGCGTGCTCTTGCGAGGTGTACTGGGCTACTGGCCTCGTGGGCTTAGTTGGGCCGCTGGGCTGGTATTTTTATCACCTGATGCGAGCCAAACGAGCTGGGCAGCTTGGACGCTGAGGGACGGCCGCAGATCGAGTGACTGCCGACAACAGTCGAGTCGAGTCGCCCGGCGTCAGGCGACCTGGTTCCGCGCCGCACCCATGTCATGACGCCGCCGCGTCGGCGCGCTGACCCGTCGCCCTCGCCCTCTTCCCCGCCTCCCCTCCTCTCCCGCCTCCGTTCGGCGGCCTCCAGTTTCCTGGTCAGTCGCCGTGGCACCTCTCTGCCACGCACCGTCTCTCAAGCATTTCGTCGAGCACCACGCCGGCCTGGCGCTTGGTCCAAGCGTTACTCTTCTTTCCGCTGACGCCGTCGTGTTTCTCTCAGGCGCGGCAGTACAGCACGAAGAAGGGAGGCGACGGCACCGGTCCTTCGAAGCCGAAAGGTGGTGGCTCCTCCGCGCCAAGGCACCTCAGGCCAGGTGATACTTCTTCATTGGCACTGCACTAGCTACAGGGGCATATTCTTCTGCTCCCCTGTGTAAATCGTATCTGTCACTTGCGTTTGTCTGGCTACAGGGGGCATATTCTTCTGCCCCCTGTGGAAATCATATCTGTCACTTGCGTTTGCGTCCTATGTCGTGGATATAGTGCTATTGGTAACATTGAATTTCGATGGGTGTTTGCCTACCGGTGTGTATGGCTCTATTCAGTAACAATCGCTCTTTTGAAGTAAAGGGTGCATGTAAAGTTTTGTGATCGAAAGATAGCTCTACAATGTTGCTACGCTGACTTGTTTGGTGAAGCTGAAAGGTTTCCATTTGTGCAGGATTCGTGGATCCTTCATCATGGAGGCATTTTGACTCAAGGGCTGTTGGCATTAAACCAGATGCTATACACACGGATGCATGGGCAGTTTTAAAAAAGCTCAGACGAGAAGGTACACAACTATTCTATTGACCATTTCCATTTGTGAGTTAATAGTTTCAACATGTCATAAATATTCTCTTGACCATGCATTTTCTTCTTGATACTCCTTTGATCCATGAATGTAAGGTGCACACACCTTTTAGAATTCAATCTTGGTAACTTTTGACCAACATCTAGGCTTATTATATATGAGTTTAGGCAGTGGCGGATCCAGGATCCAAATCCTGTGGGGCCAAGTTTTACACAAATATGTACATGATCAATTAATTGCAAGGTAATTAACAAGTGTTATGTAGGGGGTTAATATGTTTTGGCAAAACCTGTGGGGCCAGGTGGCCCCACAGCTTAAGCGTAGATCCGCCACTGAGTTTAGGGCCTGCTTAACATGTCATAACTATTTTCTTGACCATACATTTTTTTCTTAACACTCCTTTGATCCATGAATGTAAGGTGCACGCACCTTTCAGAATTCAATCTTGGTAACTTTTGACAACATCTAGGCTTATCATATATGAGTTTAGGGCCTGTTTGCACAGCTCTAGCTCCAGAAAATCTTGATGCTCGAGCTGTGGGCACATTGAAGGTATTTGGTTTAGCAATTTATTATTATTTGGACCAAGCACATATATTTAAGTAACTTTATTTTTTTACAACCTCCAAATCCTGCATGGATCTTGGAGCTGGAGATGTTGCACACAAGGCCATGATACAGAAGTGGTACAACTGGATACGTATCTGAGATACGTTCCTATGGTTAGAATTTTGCAAATAGTAACAATATACATTCTTTAGCTCATAATATAGGTCCATCCAGCAATACTTCCAATTCAACAAATATAAATCCATCTACAACTTGAAGACACAATTTGCCATTCACCTCCCTATTTTGCGCTTATTTAAGTACAACCATATAAATGTTTCATGCATGCCAAGTTCTCCCTCCGTCCCAAAAATAAGTGTCGCTATGGTATCCATGTCAGTCAAACTTTCTTAAGTTTGATTATATTTGTAGAAAATATTGACAACATTTGTATCTCCAAATAATTTTATTATGAAAATAAATTCAACGATCTATCTAATGATACTAATTATGTACTATAAATATATTAATATTTTCTTGCATATATTTGGTCAAATTTAAAAGTGTTTGACTACTCGAGAAGCGAGAATGACACTTATTTTGGGCGGAGGGAGTACTAGCTACCGCAATTATGCTAATCATTGATGGGTACTAGAGTTTCTACAATCTACCTTAAATTCCCATGCACAAGTCCAGCTGGACTGGAACCAGAGGGAGTATTTGAAGGAAACTTGCAGCCAAAAAAGTTCAATTTATGAAAGTGTACAGAGGGTGTACTATATTGCATAGATTATGAATTGGTGAAATCTGGCAACATGCTAGTTTTTATTTAGTTCTGTTTTTTAAGTACATAAGAACAACTCCAACAACACAAGGGAAAATAAAAGGAGGCAACCCTGTATTACATGTCCCTACAATGCATGATATTACATCTTGTTTCATCACAATTCAGTCGTCATTACCATCCATTCATGTATATCCATTGATTTGAAATCTATGGTTGAGATGAAGGCAGCAAGTGTTTCAAAATTTCCGTAAGATGTTTTTGAAACTCTATCTTGAGCTTCTTGTTTTTTGCTGGACTCCGAGCCTGTAGTGTAGTGGTTACAGTGCTTTAGTAGCACCTCCAAGTCCTAGGTTCAACTCCTCGTGGGAGTGAATTTAGGCCCGTTATAAAAAAAAATCCCCTCGCCGACAAAGCCAGGGTCCGGGGATTTTTCTTGGCCAGCAAGGTTGAGTTCTTCTGGCTACTCAAGTTTTTTCTTGTGAGGGCGTTACTTTTCTTATTTAACTCATAAAATGTTGTTTTTGCTAGTTGAATGCGGATAAGACTCATAAAATCCTTGCAAGGAGGGAGGATAGACGTGCTTGCTTTGATTGTAAGGTGTTACCTGGGGAGTGTGTTGTCCCTCAACATAAGCTTGTGGTGGCGGACTTTCGCTTTCGGGTACGTGTCCACCGGGACAAACGGGCCAAGATTGCGAGAACGAAGTGGTGGAAGCTTAGAGGGGAAGCAGCGCAAACGTTTAAGGAGAGAATGTTAGACGAGGGGCCTTGGGAAGAAGGAGAAGATGCCGACGACATGTGGCTAAAGATGGCAACATGTGTCCGGAAGGTGGCTTCGGAAGTGTTTGGCGTGAGTAGGGGAGGCAAACGGGAAGCGAAAGACACATGGTGGTGGAATGACGAGGTGCAAAGGGCTATTAGGGAGAAGGAGTGTTTCAAGCGTCTCCACCATGACAAGAGTGCAGCCAACATCGAGGGCTATAAAATAGCGAAGAGGCTTGCAAAGCGAACTGTGAGTGTAGCAAAAGGTCAGGCGTATGATGGCCTTTATCAGCGGCTAGGCACGAAGGAAGGGGAGAAGGACATTTATAGGATGGCTAGAATCCGCGAGAGGAAGACAAGGGACATCAACCAAATAAAATGCATCAAGGATGGGACAGATCGACTTCTGGTGAAGGATGAGGAGATCAAGGACAGATGGAGAGAGTATTTCGACAAGCTGTTTAATGGGGAGAATGAGGGTCCTACCCTTGAGTTGGACGACTCATTTGACGATACCAACAGACGCTTTGTGAGGAGAATTCAGGAGGCAGAGATCGGAGAGGCTTTGAAGAGGATGAAGGGAGGTAAAGCGATGGGCCCTGATGGTATCCCCATTGAGGTGTGGAGATACCTAGGTGCCAGAGCGATAGTATGGTTAACTAAGCTTTTTAACCTTATTTTTCGGTCTAACAAGATGCCTAAAGAATGGAGGAGAAGTATATTAGTACCTATCTTCAAGAACAAGGGAGATGTTCAAAGTTGTACTAACTACCGTGGGATTAAGTTGATGAGCCATACGATGAAGCTCTGGGAGAGGGTTATCGAGCATCGCCTAAGGAGAGTGACACATGTGACCCAAAATCAGTTTGGGTTCATGCCTGGTAGGTCGACCATGGAGGCGATTTTCTTATTACGACAATTGATGGAGAGATATAGGGAGCAGAAGAAGGACTTGCACATGGTCTTTATTGACCTCGAGAAGGCTTATGACAAAGTACCGAGAAATGTCATGTGGTGGGCCTTGGAAAAGCACAAAGTCCCAACTAAGTACGTTACCCTCATAAGGATATGTACAGGGATGTGGTGACGTTTGTCCGAACATGTGATGGCGACACCAGTGACTTTCCAATTAAAATAGGACTGCATCAGGGATCAGCTTTGAGCCCTTATTTATTTGCTTTGGTGATGGATGAGGTCACAAGGGACATACAAGGTGATATCCCTTGGTGTATGCTCTTTGCTGATGATGTGGTGCTAGTTGACGACAGTAGGGCAGGGGTTAATAGGAAGTTAGAACTATGGAGGCACACGTTAGAGTCGAAAGGGTTCAAACTTAGTAGGACTAAGACCGAGTACATGAGGTGCGATTTCAGCGCGACTAGGCATGAGGAGGGAGACGTTAGCCTTGATGGGCAAGTGGTGGCCAAGAAGGATGCTTTTCGGTATTTAGGGTCGATGCTACAAAAGGATGGAGACATTGATGAAGATGTTAGGCATAGAATTTCAGCCGGTTGGTTGAAATGGCGTCAAGCTTCTGGCGTCCTCTGTGACAAAAGGGTGCCTCAGAAGCTGAAAGGTAAGTTCTATAGGACGGCGATTCGTCCGGCGATGTTATATGGTGCTGAGTGTTGGCCTACAAAAAGACGACATGTCCAGCAATTGAGTGTAGCAGAGATGCGTATGTTGCGTTGGTGTTGTGGGCACACAAGGAGGGATAGAGTCCGGAACGACGATATTCGGGATAGGGTTGGGGTGGCACCAATTGAGGAGAAATTGATTCAACATCGGTTGAGATGGTTTCGACATGTCCAACGGAGGCCTCCTGAGGCGCCGGTGCGTAGTGGAGTTCTAAAGCGGGCCGATAATGTAAAGAGCGGTAGAGGTCGACCTAAACTAACTTGGGACGAGTCCGTTAAGAGAGATCTTAAGGAGTGGAATATCTCCAAGGATTTAGTTATGGACAGGAGCGCTTGGAGATTGGCAATCAACGTGCCTGAACCGTGACCTCTTTTTGTCTTGTGCCCTTTATGTCCTATTATGTGTCTCCCTGTTTCTCGTCTCTTTTGGGTTTCATCTCTAGCCTACCCCAACTTGCTTGGGACAAAACGCTATGTTGTTGTTGTTGTTGTTGTTGTGAATGCGGATAAGAATGTATGCAGTATTCAAGGCAAAAGTTTATTACAGGTTTTCAAGCTTACCTTGTTGGGGGGTGTGTGAGAGATTTGCTACTCAAAAGGGTACCTAAAGATTTTGATGTGATTACCACTGCAAGTCTCGAACAGGTTTTGGTCCATTCAAACATCATGATTATTTTTTCTTTTCCTGAAAGTTTTGATGTCCTTATTCCATTGACATATTTGTGTCCGTTACAGCTTAAGAAAAATATATTCAGGCGATCTATGATTGTAGGCAAACGCTTTCCAATATGTCTTCTTAAAATGCGTGACTCTGTAATTGAGGTTTGTTCTTCATATCATCATCATGGCCACCTGAGTTTTCTAGCAATGCACTCACTGTTTTTTATTTGTTCTAACAGATTTCGAGCTTTCAAACAGTTGCTAAGTATGGGAATAGAAGTGAAGCGGTAGATTATGTGGAAGAGTTGAATGGCTCTGATGTTAGGGATATTCTTCGCTGGAAGGATTCTATGAGAAGAGACTTCACAATAAATGGGTAATCTTTGAAACTCCACAGTAATTCTAGTGCTTCAAATCATCAACAAATGGTCTTGTTTTTTCATGTATCACAGGAGATATTTCATAACAATGTTGTAATACTTGTTTGGCAGTCTTTTCTTTAACCCGATGAACTTCAAAATTTATGATTACGTGAATGGAGTAAGGGATATGAGAAAAAACAAAGTAACACTCACTGAGCTCCATCTTTATTTAAGCATAGGTTCATCAGTGTCCTGGTTTTCTCTTCCTCTTTCTTTTCTATTTGCTAACTTCTTAATGGAAATCAGGTGTGTACAGTGATTCCTGCTCATATTTCTTTCATGGAGGACCCCGGTAGGTGTTTGAGGAATGGTTTTATTGAAATTGCTTTATCTCGCCGAGTAAAATTTATATCAGTATATTTCAGCAAGGATTTTACGTGGCTTCAGAATTGCTGCTCGCCTTGGTTTCCAGTTTTCCAATGAAACTTCTAATGCGATACATGATCTTTCTTCGTCTATAATTAGTATCGACAAGGTTTACTTTCTTGGTACCTCTGAAAAATAAACTAACAATTGTATGCACGTTCTCATATGGTTTTCTTCTTAGTTCTGCTTTTTGCCTCTTTTACTGTGTAGGCAAGGTTGATGATGGAAATGAATTATATAATGTCTTATGGGGCAGCAGCGCCTTCTGTTAGGTTGCTTAGAAAATATGGACTACTTGATATTTTACTGCCTTTCCAGGTAATTTTAACAATGCCTGTTGCTACAAAAGTACATTCCTTGTTGTAGCCCCGCCAACATTTCAGCCCACTCATCAACATTGAATGCCAATTTGTGTTTTAGGCAGCATATTTGTCTGATCAGATGAAGGGTGGTTCAAGTGACAGACATCTGATGCTCATGGTGAGTAACTCTGAAAATGTTTCACCTTGCTTTAGAGATCATTTTTTGTTTGGTACTTCTTTAAAAAGAAGTTACGGAAATACTGCATTCTTTTTGTGGTGTACAGTGGGTAAAGTGTTCCTTTTTTTTGGGGGGGTATCATAGGGTGTCCTAATCTTGCAGTCTGAACTAAAGGGTTTGTTATCTTTTTCTTGACCTACTGTTCGAAGATTTTCGTGATTATAAAATTTTATTATGGTCTATAGTTTCTGTACGGTTTATGAACAATATGATATTTATGGGCATGCTTGGTTTCTCCAACAAGGTTAGCCTTGCCTTGCAGAGCAAGGATCTAGAGCTGGCGATGTGTTTGGTTGGCTTGCTCGATCACCTTGGAGCCTGCGTTGGCTAGCTTTGTGAGTCATTTTCCTTGCCACCGCGAGTGAGCCAAAACGGCTCGCCTGGTTTGGCAAGGTTTGCCTTGCCTGAGCCAGCACGGCGAGGCCAGCTCGCCTGGGAACCAAGCAGGCCCTATGTTGCTTCAGAGTTTACTTCCTATTGATACCCTTTTAGAATTTTTATTGCCATAGTGCCATGTATAAGTAGAGGTTCTATGGTTATCTTTCAGGTTAGTTTAATGTGACAATAAACTTAAGGCTTATTATGTAATCTTATGCTGTTGACTTCACATCTGCAGAAACTACTGGCTAATCTTGATAGGTTACTCTCTGCAGACCGACCATGCCATAGCTCTTTGTGGTAAGAAACCTTAAATACCTACTTGGCGCATAACATTTTTATTGCTGTACTTAGTTATTAAATGCATATTCCCCAGGAAACCATGAGCACTGTGTATGCTAACTTGCTAAACCGGCAATTTAGCTTATTGGGTTGCATTGAGCTGGCTCATATATTGGTTTCTTTATTTCTGTAATCTTGCTCTTTGTTGGAATGTGTGTGTATTAGGCCCATGAGGCTAGGCCTATGTGGCCCATGTATGGTTACCTATATAGCTACCCTTCTAGGGTTAGCCCAAATCAATAGAATCACTTTCCCTAACATGGTATCAGCAGCCTAGGGTTTTCTCTCCTCCCTCTCCTCCTCCCAGCCGCCGCCGGTGGGCTCTCTCTGCTGCCGGCGCCATGGCTGGCGCCCCACCTCCTCCCTCATTCTTCAGCTATTTCCCTCCCCTCTCCTCCTCTTCCTGGGCCCAGGTGGTGGCTTCTACCCCCGCCGCCACCCCTGGTGTTCCACCCGCAGCCGCCCCTGGTGCTCGTCCGCCCGGAGCCGCGCCGCCCCCTGGAGCCGCGCTCCACCCCCCAGGCGCAGCCGCCAGCGCCGCCGCCGTTCCCAGTACCGGCGCGGGGGGGGGGGGCGACCACGGAGGGCGCGGAGGGAGCGGCTGCAGCGGGCCTCCAGCCGCCGCTGCTCCAGCAGCCGTTGCCTGAGGGCCGGGCGGCGGCAGCGGGCCTCCAGCCGCCCCTGCTCCATCAGCAGTTGCCTGAGGGTGCCCAGCCTCCGCTGCATGATGCTGCTACTGGAGGTCTCCCTCTCGGCCTGACTGGACCGGTCCGCCCACATGCTCCTCCGTCGTCTTTCCACGGCCCGGGTCCGGACTCCGCCCTCGCCGCAGCTCACGTCGCTGCCTGCGCTGCCGCCGCGGAGGGCCAGGCTCGTGTGCGCGCTGCTACCCTCGCGTGGGAGCGTGAGCACGACGCGGCTGACGCCCTGGCCCGCCAGATCGCCGAGGCCGAGCAGCTCCTCGCCTCTCCCGCCTCCCAGGACGCCGGAGCCACCTCCTCCGCCTCGCCGGGACGCCGCGTGTCACACACTGCCGTCCTCTGGCACGACCCGGTCGACCCGCTCGTGTCTCAGCTGCACTACCAGGCCGGGGGGGTCCAGAACATTCGCCTCCTCGTTCCGGTCGTCCTCGAGCCGGAGTCGCCCTCCTACGCCCGCTGGCGGGATCTGGTGCTTCTCACTCTCCGCCGCTACGCCCTCGACGACCACGTCCTTGTTGACGCCTCGGTTGCCGCCCAGACACTGTCGTGGCTCCGTCTCGACAGCATCGTCCTCTCCTGGATCCTGGGGACGATCTCTCTGAACCTCCACGACCTTGTCCGCACCTCCCCTGACGCGCGCCGGGCGTGGCTTGCCCTTGAGGGACAGTTTCTGGGCAACGCCGAGGCTCGGGCTCTGCGCCTCGACGCGAGCTTCCGCACCTTCGTCCAGGGTGACCTCTCCATTGGCGAGTTCTGCTGTCGGATGAAGGGCATGGCCGACTCCCTTGGCGACCTCGGCTGGCCCGTGGAGGATCGCATCTTGGTCCTTAACGTCCTCCGCGGGCTCAGTGACCGCTACGCTCACCTCAGGACGTGGATCACCCGTCAGAGGCCCTTCCCCACCTTCCTGGAGGTCCGTGACGACCTCGTCATGGAGGAGCTCACGCAGGGCATCCAGCCGGGGTCCACCGCTTCTCCGGGGTCCTCGTCTTCCTCGACGGCTCCGGCTGCTACTCCGCCGCGTCCGCCTGCTCCACCACGGTCGTCCGCTCCACCGCCGCCGTCTCTCCTGGGCCCTCCTCCCTCCGGGCCGAGCGGGGGTGGGGGGAGGGTCGTGGCGGTCGTCGTCGCCGGGGCGGGGGTCGCGGGGGTGGCCGGGGGGGTCACACCTAGGCTCCGGCACCGGGTGGGCCGTAGGGGGGGCACCATGGCCTTCCTTCCAGAACCCGTGGTCCAGGCGCATCTCCATGTGGCCCTTCCACGCTCCCGGGAGCGACCCTCGTCCACCGGCGGCCATGCTCACCGGAGCTCCTCCTGGTGCTCCACCTCCCGGCGCCTTCCCTGCTACACCGTGGGCTCCACCCTCCGTCACCCTACCTGGGGTTGCCGGCTGGGACCAGGCGGCTTTGGCTCGCTCGTTCAGCACCATGGGTCTAACACCTCCGGTCGGACCTGAGTGGATCGCTGATTCGGGAGCCACCTACCACACCACCCCTGACCCCGGTATACTTTCGTCTCTCCATTCTCCCTCTTCTCTTCCTTCGTCCATTATGGTCGCAAATGGTTCGTGTCTTCCAGTTACGTCTGTGGGTACCGCCGGTGCTCATGGCTCCTTCCGTCTTCCTGATGTTCTTGTTGCTCCTTCTATGGTTCACAACCTTCTTTCTATTCGTCGTTTTATAGCTGACAATTCCTGTTCTGTGGAATTTGACTCTTCTGGTCTTACTGTAAAGGATTTGGCTTCTCGGCGTCCTCTGCTCCGATGTGACAGCACCGGGCCCCTTTACACCCTTCGCTTCCCGGCGGCTACTTCGTCTTCTTCGCCGTCCGTTTTGTCAGCTGCTTTCGCCGCCTCTACTTCCTCTACTACTTGGCACCGGCGCCTCGGCCATCCTGGACGTGATGCCCTGATGCAGCTCAGTCGTAGCTCCGGTCTTCCATGTACTCGAGCTCATGATGAGCAACTGTGTCATGCGTGCCAATTGGGCCGACATGTTCGTCTTCCTTTTCATAGTTCTACTTCCCATGCGGCCCGCATTTTTGATCTTGTACATTGCGACGTATGGACATCTCCTGTTCTCAGTATTTCTGGTTATAAGTATTATCTTGTGGTGGTTGGTGATTTTTCGCATTATTCGTGGACTTTTCCCCTACGTGCGAAGTCTGATACGTTTCCCACGCTCCTTCACTTCTTCACTTGGGTGTCCACACAGTTCAGTCTCACCATCAAGGCCGTCCAGTGTGACAATGGTCGTGAGTTTGATAACTCCACCTCCCGTGCCTTCTTTCTCTCACGGTGTTCAATTGCGGATGTCTTGCCCGTATACCTCTTCGCAGAATGGCAAGGCTAAGCGGATGATTCGCACCACCAACGACACCGTGCGCACTCTTCTGTTCCAGGCCTCTCTTCCTGCTCGCTTCTGGGCTGAGGGCTTGCACACTTCCACCTACCTCCTCAACCGTCTTCCTTCCGCTGCCTGTCCCGCTCCCACGCCACACCACGCCCTCTTTGGTACCCCTCCTCGGTACGATCACCTCCGCGTGTTTGGGTGTGCGTGTTACCCCAACACCGCTGCCACTTCCACCCATAAGCTGGACCCCCGCTCCACTCTTTGTGTCTTCCTCGGGTACTCCCCGGATCACAAGGGGTACCGGTGCTTTGACCTTACCTCTCGACGGGTCCTCATCTCTCGCCATGTGGTGTTCGATGAGTCCGTCTTTCCCTTCTCCAGCACCACTACCCCTCCTGTTCCTGACCCCCCCTCCCTTTTTCCCACTGACACGGTGGTCCAGCCACCTTTTCCGTGGTCTCCTGCAAGTACCGCTTCACCGCGCTCCTTGCCGGCCACCTGTCCCGGCTCCCCGGTGGGTCCGGGCCTGTCGTCCTCTGGCGCGGCCCCGACCTCTCCGATTGGCGCAGACCCGGGGCCTTCGTCCCCCGCTACTGCCCCGGGGGGGCCGTGCCGGTCGCCGTCGCCGGGTCCTGCCCCAGCACCTCCGTCGAGGTTCGCCGCGCCGGTACAGGTGTACCAGCGCCGGCCGCGGCCGCCGCCACTCGCGGTCCCTTCTCCCCCAGGGACACCGACACCACCGCCGCAGTCCCCGCCGGCCCGTGGTGCACCACCAGTCTATGTAACAGAACCGTCCAATTATACGAAGTTAAGTAAGAAAATCATCCAACGGAAGGACAATTTAACAAACTTAAGCCCGTATAACCCGGTAGTCCGTGAAATCTCGACGGATTTCAAACCATTTCACATAACAGCCAAGATCGTACTAAGTTTAGCGGTCACCGTCATAAGTTACATAAAAGTTCGCGGCACAAAATACATCAGAGTTTAAACATAGTTATTACAAACCAGGTTCGAATAAAAGTAGCGGAAGCAGTAGTTCAAATCACGCACACACCCAGCGTTTTGAGATAAAGTGCCAGCTTGTGATCATCTCCAGCAAAAGCATCAGACGAGAGGTAGTGAATGACCATTGCCCATGGTCCTAAGCTTCGCCCATCGTAGATAGAGACAGTTGATACAATAACCATAGTACATCTGTCCATCTGCAACAAGTGGGAACAAAGCCCTGAGTACGAGAAGGTACTCAGCTAAACTTACCCGACAGAACCAAAATAAAATGACACCAAGGATCATGATAGGCTTTTTGGTGGGGTAGCTGACTCCTTTGCAAGAAAAACATTTTTAACTTAACAGTTCTTTTACAAAAGCATGCAGTATTTTAATCTTTATTACCCTGTCAGCTACGTTTGCACTTATGCTAGAGTAACCATGTGATTAAGCAAGTAAGGATTACCGTTGATCATTAACAATAATTACTATGTCATCTTCCATATAACTATCCAAGTGTTCATAATTATTACTACGATGAAGTAGCTCATGTGTTCACTATCCAGTGAACGATGGCGATTCGAATCGATTATTAACCAGCTGGTAATTTATTCCTCACATAAACCTCACTCACCCGCTAAAGTGAGGTATTGGTCACCGAGTCAACTATTCAGGTAAAGTCGCGAGCTTGCCAGGAACCACATGTACCCGAGGGCCGCCCGACTGCTCTTTGGCCTTATCATCGCGCCCCCGTTTCCTGCCACTACTGCTCCGGTACAGTGCGTTGCGGGCAATCCACTCGGCCCGAATAATCTCCCGGCTTCGCGGTCGAAAGGTACTTTATTCGGCCAGCTAAATGTGAGGCATGCGTTCAACATGACTCGAGGCCCAACAACGGACGGTCCTTAATCGACACAGACGGAAGACACTACAGTCCGAAACCCTGCAAGCTTCCGTCCGGTCTCAGGTTCATTTCGACACTTAGTTATTCTCATATGACATTCTTTCACATAAATCCAGGTAATCCTCTATAGCTCGCGGATGACAGGCAATCACCCGACTTCTACCGGTCTAAGCAAACTAAGCAATTTTTGACCGCGGACACCAGGGTAACAAGGATCGGGTAAAGCAAGGTGAAACAAGGTATAATGCAGCAATGGTTGCAAACAACTCCTAAACGTAATGCATCAAATTAAGTAAAGATAGTAATAATTTATTTGCAAACCGGGAGAGAAATGCTCCGGGGCTTGCCTCGTTCAAAGGAGCTCGGACGGTGGTCGGGGCACTCCGGAAGATCTTCACCGACCTCCTCTTCGGCTTCGGTCAACTCCTGCTCTGGCACCTCGGACTGCTCTTCTGGGTCCTCGGGAACTGCTACCGGGGTCACTTCCTGCGATCCTGTATGATGCAGAAGTATAAGTACTCATGCCTAGGTGCATTGCAGGGATGACATGGGATGATGATAATGAATGCATGCGATGTAAATGAGCATGTTACGTTATTTGGATTACGTGGAACTTACGACTCTTCTACAAGGTAGTCTACGTCATCCAAGAACATGTACTCGAAAACTACCACCATTATTCTCTAACATGCAAAGGCACTTCGACACTCAAGATGCTTCAAAGATACACCAAAGTATAGTTTACTAACTAATCTTGCATTAAAGAGTGAATGTAAACCCTAATTAGCCCTATGCTTGAACAGCAACACATAGTTTAGTAGCACAGAAAAATCTTAGAAAATTACAGTGGATTACTAATATCAAAACTAGCCTGCCACAAAATTTTCATTGCATTTGGATTAATAGAACTGTCTATACAAAAATAACAAGCTAAGGCCTAAAAAATAAATATTTAAAATACTTTGCATTATGAAAAGTATCAAACAACAAATTTAGAAATTTTCCTACTTTCTACACAGTAAACAAACACTATAGAAAAATTATTACTTGCATGTTTTATTCAAATTTATCTAATTAACAAAAATAACAATTATTAGTGATAGAAAGCATTTGAACTACACCTACACAATTTTCTACAGAACAGACATGATATAAACTTTTCCTAGCAAGTACATGGCACAAAAAGATTAACAAACTTGGAATCACATTTTTCTGATTTTTCTAGAATTTATTAAGCATTTATCAAGAAAACAGCCATTTCAATAGTTAATTAAAAACTCTACAGGAAAGTATCTCAAATTTGACATGCAATAATTTTATATCATAGATCTGGTTCCCATGAATCTAGATAAATTTATTTCACAATTTTTGGAGCTGAAATGACTGCTAAAATATTTTCCAAAGCATTTTCATCAAGAATAATAAAAGAAAATGGAAATGAATTTTTCATAACGGCACTGGGCCGGCCCGGGAAGTCAAGCGGCCCATGGCCGTTCGCGGCCTGGCTTGCGCGCGCGGGGGAACGGCCGAGCCGACCTGCTCGGGGCGCGGCCCACAGGCGCAGCCCAGTCCACCGAAGGGGGGAAAGGAGGGCAGAGCGAGGTCGCCGGCGTCCGTGGCCTCGACGTCGCGGCGGTGGCCGAGGGCCAACGGCCGGCTCCGGCCAAACCGAGACCAGCTAAGGCGCGCAAAACGCTCGCAAGAGAGTGGCGAACGCGTGAAGGAGACGCGGGAGGGCAGAGAGAGGGCGAGCGAGGCGGTGGCGCGGCGAGGCGAGGGAAAATTGAGCCCTACCGGGGCGAACGAGGGGATGGCGACACCCGTTCGGAGGAGGGGAGGATGGGGCGGAGCCTTGTGCACGGCCAATTGGACGGAGATGGTCCACCGGTGCCGGAACAGGGTGGTGACGGTGGCGGAGCTCGGTGGCGAGCGGCGTTCCGCTACGGTTTTCACCGGAGGAAGGAAGAAAGGGAGCAGGCGAGGCGCAAATGGGAGGGAGACCAGGTGCCCGGGCGTTGGCGGCCACGCGGTGGCGTCGCCGGCATGCGTCCGCCACGCGGCGGGCGTTTGCTGCCGGGGCGCCAGCGTACGCGGCGCGCGGGCGGGAAGAAGGGAGAGGAGGCCGGCTGGGCCGGGCCGAGGCGGAGGCGGAGGCGGACGCTGGCGCGCGCGCGCGGGCCGAATCCGAGGCCGGATTTGAATTTTTTTGAATTTCTCAATTTCAAATCAAATGCAACATAAACTTCAAACCCCATTTTGAAAAAGAAGACATTTTCTGGAATTGACCCAAAAATAAAAGTTGTTTAGAATTAAATTCTCTACAACTTTGATTAAGGGGCCAACTAAAAATTCTCAATAGATTTTGAATTGCAGAATAAAAGCTAAAATAGGGAGTATTTTTGAATATTTTTAATTAATATTTTTGAACAAGTTTTTGACAAAACTTTGAGTCATCTAGTTGCTCCAAAAATTGAACTATGGTTCTAAGTGATATAAAATTTGTAGTTACAAAAATTTTGGTGTAATGTGACTAGCATATTAATATATTACATCACATATACCGTTTCTAAGCTTTTATTTAACTCAAATTATAATATTAACATGTATGATTATGATGATATGAAATGCCATGCATATGATTGCCATGCAAATGCTTGCGTAACACCGGAGTGTTACAGTCTACCACCCGCCGCTTCTTCACCGACACCCGCGGCATGTTCACCCGATGGTGACACGGCACGCGGCTGGCACACTGCCGCCTCGGGCACTTGAGGCTTCGACCGGCAATGCGCTGGTCTCCCCGGTACCCTCTTCTGTCCGCGACGCCCTGTTGGATCCTCACTGGCGCCGCGCGATGGAAGAGGAGTACGCCGCGCTTCTCACCAACCAGACGTGGGAGTTGGTGCCCCGGCCGCCGGGCTCCAACGTCGTCACCGGCAAGTGGATCTGGACCCACAAGCGTCGGGCTAATGGCACTCTCGAGCGCTACAAGGCTCGATGGGTTCTCCGGGGTTTCACTCAGCGCCCTGGAGTCGACTATGATGAGACCTTCAACCCGGTGGTCAAGCCGGCCACCGTCCGTACCGTGCTCTCGTTGGCGCTTGCTCGGTCATGGCCCGTCCATCAGCTGGACGTCAAGAATGCCTTTCTGCACGGCCTTCTCACCGAGACAGTGTACTGCAGTCAGCCGGCGGGGTTCGTTGATTCCTCCCGTCCTGACATGGTCTGCCGGCTCAACAGGTCTCTTTACGGCCTCAAGCAGGCACCCCGGACGTGGAACCACCGGTTTGCTGCTTTCTTGCTGACACTGGGGTTCGTGGAGGCTAAGTCTGATATATCACTATTCATCTACCATCATGGGGCTGACACTGCATACTTGCTGCTCTATGTTGATGACATTGTCCTCACAGCCTCCAGTGAGGCCCTTCTCCGTCGGATCATTGCTGCTCTTCAGCAAGAGTTTGCTATGAAGGATCTGGGTGTGCTCCACCATTTCCTCGGGGTCACTGTTGAGCACCGTCCTGCCGGGTTCTTCACCAGCGGCAGTATACTCGGGATATCCTGGAGCGGGCTAGGATGACTGATTGCAACCCCTGCTCCACTCCGGTCGATACTCAAGGCAAGCTGTCCGAGGCTGAAGGCCCCCAAGTGTCCGACCCCACTGCATACAGGAGTCTCGCCGGTGCCCTTCAGTACCTCACCTTCACCCGGCCGGACATCACCTATGCAGTTCAGCAGGTCTGTCTTCACATGCATGATCCTCAGGAGCCTCACCTCACGGCTCTCAAGCGCCTCCTCCGCTACCTCCGGGGCACGCTCGACTACGGCCTTCTCCTCCACCGGGCCTCCTCCGCCGACCTCGTCGTCTACACTGATGCTGACTGGGCGGGGTGTCCGGACACTCGACGCTCCACCTCCGGCTACGCTGTCTTCTTGGGTGGCAACCTGGTGTCCTGGTCGTCCAAGCGCCAGCCGGTGGTCTCCCGGTCCAGTGCCGAGGCGGAGTACCGCGCTGTCGCTAACGGCGTGGCTGAGGCCTCCTGGCTCCGGCAGCTTCTCGCTGAGCTGCACACTCCGCCCTCCCGGAGCACACTGATCTACTGCGACAATGTCAGTGCGGTCTACCTCTCCACCAACCCCATCCAGCACCAGCGGACGAAGCATGTGGAGATCGACCTCCACTTTGTCTGTGATCGGGTGGCCATGGGCGAGGTGCGGGTCCTTCATGTTCCGACTACCTCCCAGTTCGCGGACATCTTCACCAAAGGCCTCCCGTCTTCGACTTTCTCCGAGTTTCGCTCCAGCCTCAACATCACCAGTGGCTAGTTGCGTCTGTGGGGGGCTGTGTGTGTTCTTTCTTGTTTCTTGTTCAGCCTGGAACTCCGCTACGCCGGTAGTTCAGACTGCGGGGGGTGTTGGAATGTGTGTATATGTGGCCCATGTATGGTTACCTATATAGCTACCCTTCTAGGGTTAGCCCAAATCAATAGAATCACTTTCCCTAACACTCTTGATATTTTTTCCACCACGGTAAAACCGAATTTCATTACCAAAAAGCAATGAAATGACAGTTGTAATCTTGCTCATGACAACTAGTGACACTGATTTAAGTTATTCTTTAGGGACTGTTCCAGTAGATTTGGATGTGTTTATTTATGTAGTCCAGTGGTTGTTCTGATTTTTATCATCAGCTCATGCTCATGCAACGAATATCTCCTTGATTTCTAGACTACCTTTAAAACATATGCATGGCTTTGCAGTTGTATCAGACTTTACCTTGTATTTTTGTGGAGAATGCTTGTGTACTCTGAAGTACCTTACGATTTTCCCATGGTGGACTGAGCACACAGTTTATTCATATTTCTAAACTGACATGCTCCACTTTCAGTCTGAGTGTTCCTCTTTTGTGCCTATCAATCCTCTTATTTGATCAAACAGGCTAACTGTTTCATTCATTCAGTTTATGTGGTAACCAAGTAACAGCGCAATCAGTATGAGCGTTTTTGTCTGCCACACCCATGACATTTCGTATTTTTCTGCAGGCTGGCGTTGTTGGTATTTCACAGTACATTGGTTATATCTCCACAAGACACGCTGGTAACAAGAGCTTTTGCTGCAGTGTTGTATTTTGGAACATGGGAAACCACAGTCAAATTTCTGGAAGAAGTTGGACCTGAAGTTACATTTGCCCCAGAGACAATGGGGCCTTCTCGGACCAAACTGGATGATCTTATGGAACAAACATCACATCTTGCATCACTAGTCAATTCTTCAATAGATACATTGACATGTGTACATGGTCTGGAGCAATCGCTAGCCAGATTCTCCGAACCTCCGCAATTTTCAGGAGTAGTAAGTATCTCACTGTATATGCCACCCCCATGATCTGTGCTAGTTAAATTTCACCACATCTTCTCTGTTAATTGTGATTTTGTACGGTAGATCATATATACTGGTGTTTTGTTTCCAGGTACTCACATCTAACAATGATAGGAAAAGGTTGTCAGTCATATTTGAGGGCCTTGCTTCTGACCTACCTTCATATGTCGAGAGAAGAGGGATGCGTGGGATTGATTACTGGTCGCTGAAAGATGGGGATCCTGCCGAGGTCCGATTTGTTCTCGGTAAAGTGATCATGGACACCATGTATGACAAGCTACCATGTGAATCTACTGAGGACAAGGACGCTGTTGCAACGGTAGAGCCAGCTACAGATCTTGCTGATGGAAGAAGCCTGCCTCCACTGTCCTCATTGTTTTAATCATAGTGAAGCTGAGGTTGTCACTCGAAACAAACTAGGCAGACTTTTCTGGTTTTAGTCAGTGCTGCAAAGCAATCGGCTTGTTCAGATTTTTTTCTTGTGTTGCAAGATGACCACAACGGCAGCTGTAGACGTATTTCAGAATTTTTATTGAGGAACTCACATGTGCAGTTGTAGCTGAACTTCCATGAATCCCTTTGTTGAACATAGGCTGTGCACGTGCAATCTCTTTACTACTTATGGAAAAATTAAGCCTGTGTCACCATGTCGATTCTTGGTTTCTATTGTTACCATTGCTTTTGCAATATTTAGACTCATGCCATCACTTTGTAAAACTTGTAATGTTTATTGCCACCGCCATACCAATTTTGAGTGGCAAAACTTGTTTGAGTCATGCCACTCTAAGTTGTCCGGCCGTGGTATAAACTGAACAAGTTTTACACAATGGTGGCACGAGTCTAAGGGGGTTTTTGTATCAAGGAGCTAATAATTAGCTCATGTTTTTTTATACCAATTAAAAAGTTTAAATGTGAGCTAATTCTGGGCTAATAAGAGCTAACGAGGGCTACCATAAGCCCTTATTAGTCCATAATTAGCTCATGTTTGATCTATTTTTACGGTGAGCTAATTTTTAGCCGTGAGATCCAAACAGACCCTTGGTAAATATCAAGTCACAATTGACAGAGTGGCACAAACACGGATCTGTTTATAATTACCAAAGATACAAGTGACCAAGATTTGGCTAAAAAGATCCAAGCAAAAAGCACAAACATGCGTCGCTTCATTTCTGCTCTTCTGTCCTCTGTAGTCCTAAATACTGAAATTTCTCTAACTGGCGAGTCTGCGAGTTGGTTAATTAGCGTAGCCCCGGTAGTCGTCCTCGCGGGTTCCCCCACGCCGGAGCCCGGAGGCAAGAGATGGAGAACGCGGTGGTGCTCCGGGAGTGGTTCGACCGCGTGGACGCCGGCCGCACCGGCAACATCACCGCTGCCCAGCTCCAGGTTCGCTTCCCTCTTCGCCATAACCCAAGCCTTCGCCCGATTCGTTCTACCGCTAGAGGTGCTGACCGCTAACGCGCTCCAACCGGCTGGCTTCCCACCAGGGCGCGCTCGCTGTCGGCAACCTCAACTTCCCCATCTCCGTCGTGCAGCAGATGATTAGGTCTTCTTCCCTCCTCCCCTGCTTCTGCTTTGTTCCCTCTGTTTTTTCGGGTTTGGTTTTTGACTTAGTGCAATTGGAACGGCCTTTTGGTGCAGGATGTATGACTTTGATCGGAATGGCACCATGAGCTTCGAAGGTTAGCGCACCATTTTTCATAAGTAAATAAATGAAGAGAGCTGATGGAGCTCTAGCGTACATTGTTACTTATCCAGTTATGAGTTATCCTAGCCTCTTATCGCCTTTTCCTTCGCAGAGTTTCTGGCTCTTAACAAATTTCTTCAGAAGGTATGTGGCTTCTCTACTTTGGATCCGCTGCACATTTAGGAATTAGGATTAGTGGATTACTCACTCAGACATGCATCTTTTGCAACGTCGTCGAATGATTCAAGGTAACGTGGCAAATTTTCTGTTTCATAATCAACAATGCCTGATATGTCTCATATCAATTAATGGCCCGTGAGAATGTTGTCTACGCTTCAGTTATACAAAGAAAATTCCGTTATGATAATGCACAAAAGTTATGGTTTATAATGAAAGGTATATTTGAGCGTAATAGAAATAGACTCTTTGTGCTGCATCCCTATTCCCTAACTGCAAGTTTCTTGTGTGCAACTCATCGTAATCGCTGGTATTTCCCTATTGTTTCCAATTTGTAGGTGCAAAATGTGTTCTCCACCCTGGAAAGGTACTGTGTGTCTGTGTTTCACTTATTCTCTTTGTTTCCTGAACTGGCTTTTCTTTGTGCCCCCTTTGAATTCATTTTTTTTTTAATATATAACATACAGTAGGGAAAACCCCTCCTGTTTCCTAAAAAAATTGCTGTCATCTCTAGCATCAAGAACAGAAATTGTTCCAGTGCTTCTGAAGTTTTTTTTTGGTCATGATCCGCATTTTCATAAGTTTTAGTGTCCTCTTACCAATCTTCTTAAGGACCCACAATTGCTGTTTCTGTATGTGATAGATTGTAGCTAGGAGCTTCTTAAAGACTCACACCATAAGTCTCATATATATAATGCTGTGTTTGTGCACAAATTTATCTTATTAATATTCCTGGTTTTCTTGTTAACTTCAGGGGTCGTGGATTTCTAAGTCTTGAGGAGGTGTATGAGGTAATATGTTAATTTCTCCAGTTAGGTAGCCTGTGTATCTTCAGCTGTTTTAGGTCCTTCTTGTATCAGCTAAAATAAGTTGCAAGCTACTAAAAAAAGATCTAGCTGATCCAAACTGCGCAGCTGATAGTCTAGCTTATAGCCCATTTTGAACTATTCAACCACCCAGCTTATAAAAAGCTATTAGATGACTCTCTCTAGCTATTGCAGCTTATAAAAAGTTTAGCTGATCCAAATGGAGCCTTAGTTCCTTGTGGTTGCTACACGCCTTTTCTTACCTCCATGTTTATTACAGGCATTAATCAAACTTGGTTTCTCGTTGGATTCACCATCCTTCTACACAGTTTGTGAGGTAAGGGAAAGGATTCAGCTGCCTTCTACTGTAAATTTGGCCCATGATTAATCCTGTCTTGCTTAAGAGAGTTCATCCTAGGCCTGTTTAAACTTAAATCTTGACACAAAGAAGTTATTTTTGTCCTAAGCTGTCTTTTCTTGCAATTTGGAGCATTTGGGTTAAACCAGTGTTGCTTTGGTTGCAACCTCCTAGTTGAGTTGTTGTACCATCAACATTCTATAGGAGGTTGAAATAGGTCATACGATTTATCTGACTAAGCCAAGGGTTTATGTCAATCTGGGTAGTTTACCACCTTATTCACTTACTTCCAGAAGAAGAATACTAGTACTCTAGCATGTTGTTCTTTCTTTGTGTATTGCACTATCACATAATTTCCTTAACACAGCTTAAACATCGTAGTGAGGCAATTTTTTTTCTCCTTTGAAGATTCCATTCCTGTATGACTGCTTTGAGCACCATTATTTATTCAATACCGTACTTGCGTGTTCGCAGAGCTTCGACAAGAGCAAGAAGGGGATGATTCAATTGGATGAGTTTATATCACTCTGCGTTTTTGTGCAGTCAGCTCGGTATCTTCTCCCTGACATCTAGAATCCTTGTGCTTTCTAGTTATATTGTTGTGGAAAAGTACTGCCTGTGCAGTCTTAGTTTTTTTATAAGTTTTTACTTGTAAGTTGCTAGCATTTCATGATTTATATTAACTGCTATATGATGAGGAGTATTTTCTTGGATTCTGTCCATGATTTGCATTTTTTTTATCGAAAACGCAGGATAGGTGATTTGTATTCTTAAAGTAGTATTTTCCATGTGTTCTGTGGTAAAGTCTTGTGGTTAACTAATCGAGTATTCGACTACATTTTTTCAGTAACCTGTTCAATTCATTCGATACAAGCAAGCAAGGAAGAGTGACTTTGGATTTTAACCAATTCGTGTACTGCAGTGAGTTCCTATTTCCTGTGTGTCTGTCACAGCTGCTCTATTCAGTTTTCAGACGAAAATATTCCTTGTGCACATATAAAATGATATTTTGTGTCTTTATGCATCATCCTACAGCGGCAAACTGCAGGATATAACGTGGTTGTACATGGACGCCCAAACAAAAAAGTTAGCACTGTGAAGTGCGAACCGTCCGCCAATCGAGCTTCATTTCTGAACCGGCAGCTGGATGGTATTGCAATTCATTGTTTGGCATGTAAGGCTTGTTGTACCATCATTTTGACTGAATATATTCTTGGTCTCCTATTGGTCAATTCGTGTCCAGTTTTCTAACATCCTGGGTTGTATATACAGAATAAGACATGACAATTTGTGGCTGTATTTGTATCAAATGTATCAAGTAATCCAGACATTCACTCCTTTGTATTGTGATTTTCCTTCCTCCCCACCCCCCCCATTTTCCAGGGGGGGGGGGGGGGGTTGGGTTTGTTACGGTTCTCTGGAAATTTTTTACTCCTCTGAATTTGAAGGCTGCTTTGGAAGGTTTTAAATAATGGCTAAAACATTTACCAGCAGCCTTTCTCCGGGAGCTATAAAAAACTATAGTGAGCTATAGTGAAAACTATTCCATTTAGCATTTTTATATAAAACATCAAAATTATTGATTAATTATGTATGGAAATATAACTAACGAAATTTCCCAAATAAAAATACTCAAATACATGTATAGGACCCTATGAGAACATGTCTATATCTATTAGGTCTTGTTTAGCATGGCTTTCAGCTCCTTACTATAGTACACGGAGTAGCTGGAGCTGGTGAAACTAAAAATATAAGTTTCGCTGATTCCTAGTTCATTTTGAAAGAGAGATAAAAAATAGTTTCTTGTTATATTGTATAGAGCTCCACCTAACGAGGCCTACTTAACATTCACTAAATCAATCAACATACTTACAACTACCATCATATATTAATTTAACATTCAAGAAACAACAATTCAATAATTGTTTGGTGGTTCATTACATCATTTATTAAGTAAAGGGCACAATGAAGAAGAATATTTTAAGGAATGAATACTTGCTTCGGGCAGGATTAACGACGCAGCTAAGCCTAATAGTGGAGTTTAGTGAAGCTATATCGTCATTAGCAACACCGGAACAATCAGCGATACCGTAGCAGTAGACCTATAGGAAAGCTAAGAGGCTCTCTACATGACTTTTTTTTTATCACGGAATGTAGAAAACAAACCAAAAAAATCAGGCCACCATCTGTCCGCTCTCTCTAAAACCACCATTCTCACTCTTCCATTAATAGAGATGCTATATCACTTTCTAAATTCATTTTTTGGTAGTTTTTTTTTGCAAATTACACAAAGTACAGATGCAGACGATTCAACATGTAAGTGCACTCATCCCCATGAACACATGTACGCAAACCATATCCCTATGACTCTATGAACACCTTCAAAATACTACGTTGGCACATCTCGAGATTGACAAAGTCACCACAGGTGCCTCGCTATCGACGGGGACATCGCCTACCATCCATATAAACATACGTACGTAAACCCTACCCCTATGAGCACTTTCGAAAGACTGTGTCGGCACATCTTGAGATTGACGAAGTCACCACAGGCGCTTCGCTATTGATGGGAATATCGCCTACCACTGAAAGCACAACGTCGTTAAATCCTGAAATAAATCTATGAAAATGCGAGCACCCGTGCCAAGTCTAGGGCTTAAACCCGGGTGGGCAGGTTCCACCACAAGGAACCTAACCAACTGAACTAGGCACAGTCTCTCATGTTTTTTTTTCACATATGATAAACTATTAGAGTGTAGAAAACAAAACTTAGTCCATTGAAGGTACCAGAGATATATACAAAGAATATTCATAGAATAACTCTCTAAATATGGAGATTGATTTTTTTTAAACGAATATGGAGATTGAAATTTAGAACCATATAAACTTAGGTCCTGTTTGGTTCCAAAGGATAAACTTTAGTCTCCGTCACATCGAATGTTTGGACACATGCATGTAGTACTAAATATAGACTATTTACAAAACTAAAAATATAGGGTGAGGATAATTTGCGAGACGATTTTTTTAAGCCTAATTAGTCCATGACTAGCACTAATTGCTACAGTAACAAAATGTGCTAATGGTGGATTAATTAGGCTTAATAAATTCGTCTCGTGGATTATCCACCGAATATGTAATTTATTTTTTTAATTAGTATCCGAAAACCTCATGATCAACCCCGGACGGAATAAACTTTAGCAGCCTCAATCAAACCCTTAGTACTGCATTAGAATTCTGTACTGTATTCGTGGGCCAGGCTGTTTATGGATGAAACGATAGGCCCACTAGAAGGTAGGCAGGCCCATCCATTGCCAATCCATGTGGACTAGGACTAGAGAGCTGTCGGAGCGTTGCTCTGAGTCTGAGGTGGAGGCGTGGAGTCAGCTCGACTTGCCTCTCACCGGTCACCACTCAGCTCCGCCCATGGCGACCATCTCTGCAGCCCTCGCCATCTCCTTCTTCCCATCCCCAACTCGCTTCGCCGTCGCCACTACGTCCTCTGCTTCCTCGCGCATCAAGGTACAGGCCCATGACCCCTCCCCTCCGCCCTCCTAGCTTCACCCCCTTTCCTCTTCCTGTTTGGTTCGACAATTCCGTGGTGCTATCCATTTTCGTGCTGTCCAAATGTCCATCTTCGCGCAGAGAGCCACGCGCTTCAGGTGCTGCGTGGAGTCTTCTTCCCAGGAGCAGGAGACCTCCGTCGCCCCTCCCGCCCCGCCGCCGGAGAAACCCCCAAGATCGTCCCCTTCGTCTCTGCTGGGCATTTCCACGAGCACCTGGTCTGCAGGTGTCTCTGGGCTGGGGTTCCTGGAGACTGGCTACCTCACTTACCTCAAGCTCACGGGCTCCGAGGCGTTCTGCCCCATCACTGGCGCAGGCTGCGGCGACGTCCTCGACAGCGACTACTCCGTCGTCTTTGGTAATCTCTTGGTGTTGTTGCTGACAGGTTATGGGTAAATGTGCACTAAACTGTGGCATTAGGCTTATGAGATTTAGACCGATTTTGTATAAACAATCTCGTTGTGCTTTGCTCCTCGGTATATAGGACTGTGTATACAAAGTTAGCTCCATTTTAGTAGTGGTTTATTATGGTAACTCCTTTTGCAGATCAACTATATGATTGATTTTACTAAACTACAGTAGTCTAATTTGATAAAATACGTAGTCACAAATGCACAGTGCTATCCCTTTCATTTAAGTGCTTAACGATTGGTCTCTCTTCAATTTTACAGGGATACCTCTTCCCTTAGTTGGTCTGGTGACTTATGGTTTAGTTACTGCACTTTCTCTGCAAGAAAATGGAAAGGACTTGCTCCCGGGATCGTATGACCTGGATATTAGATTAATATTGCTTCTGGTTGCTACTTCTATGGCTACTGCGAGTGCTTATTTTCTTTATATTCTAAGCACTAAATTTGTTGGGGTATCTTGTTCGTACTGTTTGCTGTCAGCATTTCTCTCGTTCACTCTACTCTTCATCAGAGTAAAGGTATGTGGTCACTGATAAAACTGTGTGTTCTTCATTTGAACCTGTAACCATGTAGTCCAGTTAAGTAACCATGATCACTATTAAACTTCCAGGACTTCGGTTTTGAACGTATCCAGAAGTTTGCTGGTATTCAGTTAGCTGTAGCTGTCATTATAGCTCTTGCTTTGACAAACTCATACAGTTCTGCTACTACTCAATTGAAAGGGTGAGGCTTCCTTATTGATGTCTCAAATGTTCTGCTCCTTAAATTGCTTTGTTTCTTTGCTCTATTTTGTTGTCTTCGTACACTATGTGGACTTACTATGTGTTTCCTTTTCTTTGATACCATTGGAAATGACTTTAAGATTCTCCTGTTCATTTTATGCAGCACAGATGATTTCGTATTAGAACCATATGAAACAGAGATAACAACCGAATCATCCCCATTTGCTATTGCACTGGCTAAACATTTGCACTCTATAGGTGCTAAGATGTATGGAGCATTCTGGTGTTCTCATTGCAATGAACAAAAACAGGTACACGCTCTTTCGCCTTATCCTAAGCGAATACCAAATGATTTCACAGCTGTAGAACATTATTCTGTTGCGAGGGATTGTAGATACCGAACTTGCTTGAAGAACTCTATTATAGTGCTAGTAATATAATGATAATACGGTATGAACTTATTTGTTGATGCTGCGCTGACCAAAATTCCAAAATGGAAGTATAAATGTGACCAAAAAGTCTCTTCAATCTAACCAAATGTTCATGCAGATGTTTGGTCGTGAAGCTACAAAAATTCTGGACTATGTGGAATGTTTCCCAAATGGAGCTGGTAAGGGAAAGAAAATGACTACAGAATGTGCCGCTGCTGGTCTTGAAGGTTTTCCAACATGGTTCATCAACGGAAAGGTAGTTCCCTGCAGTTTTGATGTTCTCATGAAGACATGATGTGTTCCTTCCGTAGATACTGTTATGTTGAAACATGTTTTCGTGCCTGCAATGCCTCTACTTTAGTTTTTGAATGGGGCAAACTGAATGATGCTAAACTTCGGTCACTGCCAGGGTTGCCTTACAGTTGAAACACACCTATCGGCATTCATTCTGCCTTTAACATTTGATTCTTCCGATTTGTTTACAAGTTGATTATGTACCTATTCAGGTTCTGAGCGGTGACCAAGAGCTTGAAGTTCTGGCAGAAGCATCAGGCTTCGTTGCTGAGGACACAGAACAATCCAAGGAAATATCGCAGAATTGATATTTCAGCATTCTGAACTGAAGTTGGGAGGTTCCTGAACCAATAATCTGGATGCAGTCTTTAGATAATAGTACCCCCAAAATCTTCACTAGCACAGTTGCATCCGAAGTTTGCTTACTCACAACTAACCACTGTAATTTGTAGCAGCTCTACTTGCTCTACGAGAAGAGAGAACTTGCTCTACGAGAAGAGAGAACAAAACCCAAGGCAGCGTGTTGTACAACCAGTTGTAGATCTAGTTTGTACTGTAGATGTGTAATCCTACGAAAACGCACTTGTTCATTTGACCGTATACAATGTATTGCTATTTAATGATATACAAAAGCTTGGTGGATCATTATACCTGCTTATATGAAGTTTTAGCTCATAACATCACTTGGAATACATGTGATAGCCTCCTAACGTCGAAATACTCGGTATTTTAAATGAATTATGTTTACTCCAGTTCCTGTTCGCTTGGGCTGAAAATAAGCGGCTAAAAGTACGGTTGACTGATTTGTTGTGAGAGAAAAACACTGTTGGCTGGCTGAAAATAAACGGCTGAATGCTCAAGCGAACAGGCTTAATATGTTACAGCACTGCTCCCAATGTCCCCTCAAAAATTGCAGCTACTCCCTCAGTCTTAAAAAGAGTGCAATTTTACGTTTGGAACAAGTAATTTTTTAAAGTTTAATCAATTTTTTTATGTCTCCAAATAGTTTGCAATTTTATGTTTGGAACAAGTGAAATTTTCGTAAGCAAACATCCCGCCAGGAAACACGTTCCTACTGAAGATCAGCGAATCTAATTTAAACTCCAGTACAGTGATCAGAACACGCACCGTAAACTCTACTAGCAATCTCACAATTCTGGAGAGGGCCAGAGGGGTAATGTGGGCAGGTCAGGTTGCAAACATAAGTTATAGCTGGCAAATTGGAGGTAGGAAACAAGCTAGTGTCGTGAGGCGTATGTGTGGTTCATGAACAATCAGCTACAGTAGCAGAGTTGTGGGAGAGGGAAACTTTGAAGTGCACGTTTAAAAGGTACAAGAATGCTTAATTGCAGACGCGCAGGCGAGCTACGGACTGCACACCGTCGTTGCCGTCTGATCCCATCATATAATATACAGAAATGCTAATATAACATGTGGTGCTAACTTAAACATGTTATCCACCATCTAAGCATCAGGTGCTATGGTCAAAACCTTTTTTTTCGTCTTATTATTACTAAGCATCTCTACACATCCTAACGTGTGCTATTGTTGCATGTATTGTACAAAGTAAAGTGTTTAGACACAAATGCTTAAGGAGGGAAAATATTATCATATCACAAAGCATCGGTATAGAAGTTAATTCCTACAAAGCAAACAAGTGCCTAGATAGGCTCAACCTCCAGTCCACCACCATTTAACAAATTAAGCATTGGTGCTAACTTAAGTATCCTATCCACCTTCTAAGGGTCATGTGCTAATGCTATGGTGAAGATGGTATGGTGAAGAAAAAAACATTATTTTTTCACTAAGCACCCCATTGTACACGTTCGAAGATTTCTTCCTTTGTTTTGCGTAGCTGATGCTCTGCAGTTCGATCGTGTGTTGTGTGTTAGGGTAGTTCACTGATCCTGCAAGATCTGCGATGATGCTCATCTGTACCAAGAACAGAGATGCTTGCACACGGTGGTTCGTCACGTGTCTTCCTGGGCCTATCCAGTGTACAGTCCTAACAACATTTTTACGTCTCTTCCACCTCTGGAAATTTCTCCACTCCCCACTCGTGTCAGTGTCGCAACGTCACCACGCATGCGCTTTGGCCCACTCAGCCCCCGCCGCGCCCCTTCTCCCATCGCGCACCCTTCCCTCGACGCACCGTGCCCATCCCTCACTGCACCCCATCGCTGGCCGGGCCGCGCCCCATCTCCAGCGAGAAGACGGGGTTGGAGGACTGCAGCCGAGCAGCGGCGGCGCTGGAGAAGCCATGCCGACGGGAGCGAGCCTGGGCAGCGAGCAGGCAAGGGATAATCGTAGGAGCGACGGGCCGACGTCCTGCAGCGGAGGTGTATGCTGGGCCGACGTCTCCTTAACCCAAGCTTGCTAGCTACAACAGTTCGCCACCAGGTAGGCCGTGGCCGCCGGCGACACCGTGTTTCTAAGTGTTTGGTCTGGATGTTGCAAAAGTATATATGAGTACACATGTTGCAAGCATAAGTTTTCAAGTGTTTCAGGCATTTTCAGACTTTTGTTTCATTTGGATGTTGCAAAAGTAGATCTGGATGTTGCATATGTTGCAATCACAATATACGCAAGTGTTTTATGCGTTTTCTGACTTTTGTTTCATTTGGATGTTGCAAAAGTAGATCTGGATGTTGCATACGTTGCAATGACAATATATGCATGTTGCGTATGTTTTCAAGTGTTTTACGCGTTTTCTGACTTTTGTTTCAAGTGTTTCGTATGAATGTTGCAAAACTAGATCTGGATATTGTATATGTTGTGATGAAAAAATCCACATGTTGCAAGCCTATGTTTCAGGTGTTTCAGACGTATGTTACAAATGATCTGGATGTTTCAAAAGTAGATCTTGGTGTTGCATATGTTGCAAATGCCTATACACGTATTTTTCAATCGCATGTTTCAAGTGTTTCATCTGTCTTCATATGTATGTTGCAGATGTTTCATCTGGATGTTTTAAAAGTAGATCGGGTGTTGCACATGCTGCAATGGCACCGGTGGCTGGTGGACGCCGGCCTGCTGTAGCGCCTTCCTCGCACAGCAGGCCTTGCCCTCTCCTCTCCTCTCCCCTCCCTCGTTTCCCTTCCCTTCCCTCCATCTCCGGTCCTACGTTCGAGCTCGGCCCACGAGCGCGTGGAGTCGTGGGGCGGGCTCGGCCGACGAGCGCGCGGAGTCTTGGACGTAGGCGCAGCAGGAGGCGCGGGCGCGGGCGGGCAGACGCAACACGCACGAGCAGGCGCAACAGCTTGTGCACGACGCGAGGCAGTCATGGGTGTCCGGACGTCCTTGCGTTAGCCATTCCGCAGCAAGAATGATACTTGCTGGCTTTGTGAAAGACGTGTCAAGAAAACTAAGGGCTCCTTTGGCGTAACTTCTTTCAACTTCAGCATCTACCGCGGGGGTATTATACTGACATTGTAGCACGAGGTTATTTTTCTCTCTTTTAAAAAAACAAAAAAAACAATTAAGGAACAAGAGAGCCGATATATGTTCATCGGCTCCAACTTCTGGAGGCAAGAATACTGCGAGCCCAGTAGCCTTGCCAAACAGGCTCCTGAGAATTTCCAAGTGGGGTGGCTGAAATCTGCTGAAACTGGAAATTCCGGTCGAAATACGATACTCACAATTCACAAAAAGGTTTCATCCTAATATACTACCCGGGCGCTGCTTTGAATACTCTCCGAATCGAACATCAGAAGAAGGAACACCCGGAGGAATAAAACGTAATCAACTTCAAGCAATCGCCTCCGACGGCGGTGGCGCAGTGCTGCCGCCATCAGCCACCACCTCACCACCTGCAGACCCCGACTGCCGCTGCTCGAACTCCTGCACGAGCTCGGCGTCCACGTTCTCGGCGGGCTCCCACGTGGCCTCCTCAATGTCCACCCATTTGACAAGGTACTCCCATCTCTCCTCCCCTTCCGCCGTCGCCGTCGCCGCCTGCCTCTTGTCGACCACGGCCTCGGCCACGGCGTACTCCAGCCCGGCTTCGAAGTCGCTCACCAGGTCCTCTGCCACCCACGCCGCCTTCACCCACTCCCTCTCGCCACCGTCGCGCCACTCCACCAGGTACTCCCGCCACTTGCCTTCGCCGCGGCCGTCGATCACCTTCTCCACCTCGGCCCACTCGTACACGGCCTTCTCCAGCTCCTTCTGCGCCGCCTCCAGCCCCTGTCGCAGCTGGAACGCCGCCGGGTTGCCCTTGGGCGTCCTGGCGAGCACCTCCTGGACCAGCTCCAGTGGCGTGCGGCCCTGCCCGTCGGGGAGCTCCGGGTCGGCTCCCAGCTCCAGCAGCGCGCGCACGGCGCTCGCGCGGCCGTACCCGACCGCGATGTGCAGCGGCGTGAGCCCGCCCCCCGCGCGCTCCCGGTGGCCCAGGTCCGCCCCGGCCGCGGCCAGCGCGCGCAGGCACTCCTCGGACCCCAGCCCCGCGGCGAAGTGCGCCGCGGTGCGCCCCTGCGCGTCCTCCGCGTCGGGGTCCCGCCGCAGCGTCTCGTCCGCGAGCAGCGCCGACAGCGCCTCCGCGTCCGCCTTCTTGGCCGCCGTCCACCACGACGTCTCGTACTCGGCCACCACGTCCGCGGCTATGGCCTCCGCGGGCACCCACGACGGCTCGTGCCCGTCCTTCCACTCCACCAGGTACTCCGTGGCGACGGCGGCGCTGGCCGAGCCGTCCTCCGCGAACACCGGGCTGCTGACGGTGCGGCTGGAGACGATGCGGTCCACCTCGCCGTACGCCTCCTCGTCATCGCCTCCCTTGCTTGCTGGCTCCTTCGGCTTCTGGTCCTGGAACACCGCGGCGGCGATGAGCCGGCGCGCGCGAATGCGGAGGAGAGATGGGGGAGGAAGGGATGGCGATGGCGTTCTGGGAAGGTTCGGGTTCGGAGGCTTGAGGCGCGAGAGCGATGGATGCCGTAGGACGGCCTCCATTGGTGTAACCGGCGGGAGGTCTCTGGTGGTGGCGCGTGTGGAGCGAACACGAACACGAACACGGAGTGGATAAGGCGATGGGGTTCTGGATACTGGGGCGTCACAGGCCGTCCGATTTGAATTTGGACGGTGGCGATGGCTAGACGCATATTTCGATCCGTGGGCTGTTATTTATGATACCGGGCCTAATACAGCACAGAGTTTTTGAATTGGACATTTGACCCAAACAAGTTTCCTTCTTTGTTTTCGAATTGGGTGTTTGCTGCATTTCTTTGCGCTCAGCGAGTCAGCGTCCCATCACCCAACCGAGCACAATCAAGTCCACTCAAAAAAAAAAAAACGAGCACAATCAATGGGCTTCAGCTGGAAACACCGTTTTTGTAGAAATGATAAACACTTTTGCAAAATGTCAGACGAATTGGTGATCTTTGGCACCTTAATTTCATGTTTGAGCTCGTTAGTAACTTACTTGGTAATAAAAGCTAGTATCGCTGGAGTTATCGCTATTAGTTAGTAGGTTTTACTGTTTTGCAACTGTACCGCGAAGGAAAGTGTACTTAAGTCGTAAACTGTGGCATATCATCATCAAGCAGCATGTTTATCATCGAGCATCATGTTGAAGCATATTATATACTCGTGTAGTTCCCGCTTTCGAAGAAGTTGAAGTTGCCGAGCAAGCCTCCGGAGAAGAGCTATCGTCGGTGGGTTCTGGACCGGAAGTCGGAGTCCTCGAGTCTGAGTCAGTCGTCGCGTCAGAGCAAGGCAAGCCCCAGTGCATTTAAACCCTACCTTGAGATTTACAAATCTTTATTATTATTACTATGGTTTACTGCATTAAGTAATTAGGAGTTGAGTGATAACCCAATTGTTGTATTATCATCCTTGATTATTGCGATATCACCCTCGATACCTGTTTTACTGAAAATGCGTAGTATGCTTCGCTATGCTTATGAGTTAAGCTTTTCAAATGAATGTTTACTTGGCCATGACGTCATACTTAATGAATACTGAAATATGAGAATGAACTTGTAAGATCGGGCGGGTGGTTTGGCCACTGCTAACTTGCATTGGCAGAGGAGTCTCAATGTATTGTTTCCGCCTTATCAGTTAAGGACCGTACGTTGTTGGTCCTCGCGTCATGGAGTTTTTATTAGTACTAGCCATGTACCCATGCCGGGTAAAGCCTTACTTCGGCTAGTCCATTACGAGAACGTCTAACCTCGCACTGGGAGTGGAGAGATGGCGAGAGTAGCGTATACCCTCGGGGCTAGAATTGGGCCGGGTTCGAGGAGTACTGTGCTCTCGGGTAGCGATGGACACGTTCTGGTTTTGGGTTACTCGGGTAAAAGTTGATATATGCAAGATTCGGTTCTACATATGTCGTGTGGTTAGGAATCCCCAGCTGGGTAAATGAAGCGGTTCGAATCGTCGTTGCTCCACGAGAAAGGAGTCTTGGCCTTGCACCAACATCGTAGTTAAGAACTGGAATTGAAAGAAAGAATGAGAGAGGTCTCAATGATAATTATTTTTTGATCTAGACTAGGATCGCTTAGAATTGGTTAATGAACCGTCAATGGTAAAAGTAAAACATTGAAAGTAAGGACTCACTTTAGTAAGCTTTTATGCAAAAGAAAATTTGATTCTGGAATACCCGTACCTTGATTCCCTAAAGCTAGCATGCCCTTGGAGTCTTTTTCTTAGTCGAGTAAGTCTTGTTGAGTACTCTCATACTTAGGGTTTGTTGAACCCCTTGTTGCAGGTGCGGTTCATGAACAAGTCTGCTTTGAGCCTTGTTGCATGACCGTTGTGGCTGAAGAAAGTGACGACGAGTAGACTGTGTGGCCTCTGGGCAAGGCATCTCGCTTATATGATGTAATAAAGTTACTACTGATACTTCCCTACTATCGGTTTGTAATAATGCTACGTAAGGTTTGAGGTTTGGAAACTGGTTTGTAAACTTAAGTTATTGTAAGGAGGCATTGTTCTACTGATTCTCGTGGTAGCCACCCATAAATGTGTCGCTCTCCTCTTGCGATGGAGGAGGCGCTCGGCGTCACATGAAGAGTGCGGAAGAAGACGATAGGGCCACGGTTGCCAAGGAGGCTACGTCGCCGCCACGATAGGCGAATATTCCCGTGGCCCAGCGCACATGTGTCCTCCCTGTAAATTCCTGAGCCAACAGTAGCTCTGGCGTCACTAGATTCATCTTCTGCTGATCCAGCAGTGGCTCTGGCACCGTCGAAGCCAGCAGCAGCTCTGGCGGCGCACGACCATCGAAAACGCTGGCAAACAGCATGACGCATGCTACCGCCATGGCGACGACTGCTGCAACTCTCATGGTGAAAGGCGGGGACTGGGGGTGGGGTTGCTGAAAGGTCCTAATATGGCTAGAGGGGGTGAATAGCCTATTAAAAATTCTACAAACTCACTAGAGAAAAAGGTTAGTATAACAAATGGAGAAATGTGAATTAGCTCTAGCTTTACAAGGGTTGCAAGCCACTTATCCAACAATTCTAATAACTATGATCACTATAACAAACAAAGGCTAAGTCACTACGAGCTCTCACAAGCTAGCTACACTAAAGAGCTCAACTAGGAAACAAGCTACACTAACAAAGAAAATACAAGCTCTCAAAACTAATTACATTAAAGAGCTTGTTACAACTAGTTTACGGAATATAAAAGAGAGGTAAATGATCTTTATACCACCGCGTCGAGGGATGAACCAATCACAACAATATGAAGACCAATCATCGGGAGAAATCCAAGAAATCAATCACAAAGGTGACACACAATTTTTCTCCCGAGGTTCACGTGCTTGCCGGCACGCTACGTCCCCGTTGTGTCGACCACCACTTCGTGGTTCGGCTGTTAATTGGCAATCCAAAGCCAAGCTCCCCAAGAGCACCGCAAGAACCTACCGCAAGTGAGGTAACTCAATGACACGAGCAATTTACTAGAGTTGCCTTTGGAGCTCCGTCGGGGAAGGCACAACACCCCTCACAAAAACATTGGGGAGGTGGCCAAGAACAAGCACCACTCTTGCCACAACTCCTCCGCTGCCTCCAAGCCATCTAGGTGACGGCAACCACCAAGAGTAACAAGAATCCCGCGGCCAATGCTCACCTAAGTGTCAACTAGATGCAAACTCACAAGCAAATGCACTTGAGATCACTCAAACTCACTTTGATTTATCAATCAAGCAAGGGAGATGAGTGGGAGGGAATGTGCTCAGCTCAAGAGGATGTTAGAGTGTCAAAAAGTCCAAGAGCATCCTATAGGAGCCGACCAACAAGTATTTATAAGCAGCCCCAAAGAATAGAGCCGTTAGGAACAAGTTGTCGCTGCCTGCGTACTGACCGGACGTGTCGGTCGAATTGGCCGGACGCGGTCACAACGTCCGGTCGCCGCTGAATCGAGTTGCTGACTACGTGACCGGACGCGCCGCTTGAACTGACCGGACGCCACAGTGCCAGCGTCCGGTCGATTCCAGTAAGCACCCACACACGATCAGACGCGTCCGGTCGATCGTGACTGGATGCGCCACCGCGTCCGATCGACCTCGCGCGTTTCGCAACTTCTCTAGAGCTTGACCGGACACGCCGGTCCCGTGACCGACCGGACGCGCCGGTGTGCGCGCTGCTGCCTCTGCACGTGGGATGAGCTGACCGGACTCGCTAGCCGCGTCCGATCCAGCGTCCGGTCACCCCAGTGACTCCCTTTCGCCTCCGTTTCTTTGCGTCCGGCGCAATGGAAAATAGGCGTTTCACTTCCACAAAAGCGGTAGAGAGGAACCCAAACCCCTCTCTACCGCTCAAACACCACCGCCTTCACAAATGTGCTAACATCACCAAGTGTACATCACCATGTGCATGTGTGTTATCATTTTCATAATTATTTTCGAGGCGAAAAGTTAGCCCTCCACTAGATCTAAATGCATATGCAAATGAATCTTCATCTAGTGGTACTTAAGTGATCAATAGCCCCGGAAATTCTCCTCTTTATAGTACGGCTATCGATCCTAAGTGTGATTACACCCTCTATGGTGTCTTGATCACCAAAAGCATATCCTATCTATACCTTTGCCTTGAGCTCCATAGGATTGCACTCCATCTCCTCTTCTTCTCCAAGCATGGCACCAATTCATCATGATCAACATGTATCTTGCCATAACTTAGGAGTGTACCAATCACCTTTTGCTATCAACACTTAAGCATATGTGATTAGTACTTAGGTTTCATCAATTACCCAAAACTAAACTAGAGACTTTCGGTTGCTTAGGCTTAAGGCTTGCTTTGGGGCTTGCGAAGTTGCGTTTTAGCGCTGGTGTTGTACTCGTTTGTAGTACTGTACTATTTTATAGGTAGAATGATGGCAAATACTAAGAATTGACACCGATAAGGTGCAAGAGGTCACGCTATTGACAAGCATGCGACCCTATCGCTTTCCCAATCGAGTGGGCGTGATTGGCCAAATCGTTTCTTGATCTGGTGACATACGTGAGAGTGCGTGATGCACGCCGGGCTCTACTACTTTTATTCATTTTTCACCTTAATCAAAAAAGGATAAAATTTGGATGTTTCTTTTAGAGTTTATTACTTGCACCGGTCACTTCTCCAAACACATGTCATTGTCAAAGTGACGTCAACAACAACAAAATGGTCCTGGTTTCTTTAATTGATCATAACGGTCTCATCAAGCATCCGTTTGCACCATTACGTTACTTGCGACTAGATGTAGAAAACAAGACCCATATTTGAATGGTTTCAAGATTGTTTTATGCAAATGACAATTTATTTGGGATGTATAATAGTAATTTAATTGCAAACTACGTAGCAAATTTGCATATTACAACTTTGTATCCTTTGGCAACCTACAAAAGCAAAAGGCTGTCAATTAGGGGCCAAACTGGCGTCCGCTTCAAATAAGTTTGGAGCATTGTGTTCTCTGTAACAAGGTCTACATAACACCTATACTCGAAAGATAAAATATGTTAAATTACCATATATTTTTTTGAAAGAGTTGGCATAAATTAATTAATACAGAAACTAAGAAACAACTTAGATAGTAATTTTCATAATACAAGTTACCTTACCATAAAACTGGGGAAGGTATGAATATGTTGCAAACTTGGGGGAGGGGGCATGTTGAAAACTCGTGGACAAACAACAGTCCTGACCTAGCCTAGCTCATAATTTATTCGTGCCCAATGAAAACCAGTTCTCGAGGAAGGACACATCGACACCTTGCCCCCAGCCCAGAAGCCTCCGTGAAAAAGAACCAGACCAAGGATCCGTTCATCCGGCTTATAATCCGTATTTTCAGCTTGTTTTTTCAGTCGGAACCGTATTTTTCTCTCACAACAAATCAGTCAACAATATTTTTCAGCCGGCTTATCAGCACAGCCGAACCGGCCCAAAGTTAGGTAAAAACACACTTGAAAAAGCACACGATCTGTATTATCAGAAACACCAGAAAGTATGCAGTTATTGTTTCCTTTCGGATTTTTCCTCTGCAAGGTTACCCCTACTTGTATTCTGTTGTGTAGAACTGGACGCATGAACAATTTTAGATTTCATGTTCTACTGTTCTGTTAAGTATATGAAACTGAAAAATTAGAGGCTTTGTTTCAGGAGATGGTTACATGAAGACCTGCAGTGCCAGTTTAGGAGACTTCATGACATTGTTTTTCGGTATGGCATTAACTCTGTTAAAGACCATCCTAAGTGGGATTGGAAAAAATCCGACTTATTTTCTGTCAAATCAACTTACAAATTCCTCTATAGGTATGACTATGGTCATAACTCAAAGAGAATCTGGAAGGCTAAAATTCCATTAAAAATTAAGATTTTCCTGTGGCTTGTTGAGCAAAATGCTATTCTTACTAAAGATAACTTGTTCAAACGAAAATGGAAGGGTAATAGTTCTTGTGCTTTTTTACTGAAAATGAGACTGGTAATCACTTATTTTTCGAATGCCCCACGACCAAATATGTATGGAGTCTACTGGCTTATGCTCTGGTCTCTGATTGTAGACCAAGTAACATGAATCAATTTTGGCTTCGGATTCACAAAATTCTTCCTCAGGCCCCCACTGTCCACGTTGTTGGGTTGGCGGCTGTTATCTGGGCCATTTGGCGCACACGAAATGCAATGTGCTTTGATATGAAAGGGTCAAATCTTGTACAAAGATTGTCTGTTTAATTTGCTCCTTCCAGACGTATTGGACAAGTTTGCTAGAGGAGGATCTGAAGGATCAAGTCATCCAGGGAGCGGAGGTGGTGAAAGCGTCGGTGCTCTTCTTTCACAAGCAAGACCTGCAAGCGCACTCGCTGGAGGAACGTCAGATAGTGCCATTCGTGGGCCAAAGTGAGAAAAGGGTCAAATCTCGTACAAAGATTGTCTGTTTAATTTGCTCCTTCCAGACGTATTGGACAGGTTTGCTAGAGGAGGATCTGAAGGATCAAGTCATCCAGGGAGCGGAGGTGGTGAAAGCGTCGGCACTCTTCTTTCACAAGCAAGACCTGCAGGCGCACTCGCTGGAACGTCAGATAGTGCCATTCGTGGGCCAAAGTGCAAGTCTTATGTGATGATTGATAGCCTCCTTTGTTGCTAGGATTTGTGTTGTCTGGGAGTAGCTGGATGTACTCTTATGTTCTGTGATGGCGATACCTGGTACTGTGGTTAGTGGATGTGCATTCAACATATGGTACCTGTGTGATCGTATGTTTGAATGGTCTATATGTCGTTTACGTTTCTGGTGTGACTCTAATCGATAACTCTTGTAATTTCATTGCCTTGGTAATGAATTCGGTTTTACCGGTGTGGAAAAAAAGATTTCATGTTCTGCCGGATCTTTTGCAATCTTCTATCTTTTTTAACACCCCTAAAAGAAAGCATTTTGTACATGGACTTGGTTGTGTACCATTAGCATCTGAATCTTTCAAGTACTCAGTGTACTTAATCTTGGTTTGAGTTCAGTTGCGCTGTGTTCCAGTAAACCCAGCTTGTGAGTTCCCTTTGCCCAAACGCTCTTGGATGTTGATGTTATGTTCCTCTCTGTCCCACCAGTCAGCTACCGCTACTCTTTGCTCTTCACAGCCGACTAATGAACATTGTAGCTGCAGCCACAGTAGCGGCTTTTTTGCACAACGGAACACCCCCAACCCAAAATATAAAATCTAGAAATAACATCTTAAGAGATACTTTCTGTAATCCAAATGTCACCCCAAAGGAGTGTATTTGACCAATTGTTTCAGGCCGACCCAGAACTGAGATAGTGAGATCCCCTTTACCCGAGCAAGTTGGCAAATTTGTGTTCTTCCGATACGTTCTCTTTAACAAAGAACAAACTGGATCCTCTTCACCACTATAGTTCAATCTCCATACCCATTTCAGTAACAAGGCTGTGTCCATCAGCCTTTTGTTTAGGGGGTGTTTAGTTCCCAAAAATTTTCGCCTTCTAGAGTAAAAGGACATGTTTTGACACATGCATGAAGTACTAAATGTAGAAAAAAAACTAATTGCACAGTTCTCGATGAAATCTTGAGACGAATCTTTTAAGCCTAATTAGACCATGATTATCCATAAGTGCTACAGTAACCAACATGTGCTAATGACGGATTAATTAGTATCATTAGATTCGTCTCACAGTTTCCTGACGGGTTCTGTAATTTGTTTTTTATTAATATCCGAAAACCCCTCCCGACATCCTTCCGACGCATCCGATGTAACACCCCAAAATTTTCACCTCCCCAACTAAACCAAGGTTTAAAATCGCCGGCCAAGGGTATTGTAACGGAACCGTCCAAATTATAAGAACAAAAGTACAAAAATAATCGCCGAAGCAATTAAATTCCCGTACTTAAGCTCCTATAACTCCGGTAGTCCAATAAAATCACGATGGATTTCAAACCAACCAACATACAAGCCAAGATCGTAGTGGTCCAACATAATAGGTCATATGTTACATCCATTTCATAAGTAATTCAACATATATCGGAGTTCAGTAGAGTTATTATAACTCAAGTTCTAAAGTAGCGGAAGTAAAGTAGTTTGAAGCTAATATCACCTTAATTCAAATACATGACAGTACCAAGGTCAATTTTCCCATAAAAGCATGAGAGATAAGATAGCTCAGAAGGATCATGCCCATGATCACACTCCGCCACTACAGCCGGAGTCTTCCAATTCTTGCAGTAGCTATGATACATCACAACCTGCAACAAGTGGGAATAAACCCTGAGTACGAGAAGGTACTCAGCTAGACTTACCCGTCATAAACCAGAAATAATATGACACCAAGGAGTATGCAAGGCTTTCTTTCTGTGGACTAGCTTGACTCATTTGCGAAAAGCATAAGTTATCATGAATAAACTAATTTAAGTCCTTTTGCATTATATTTATTATAACCTATTCAATCTAGGTAAGCACCTATGCTAAAGCAATCACTTGATTAACCATTAACATCAAAGGTTACCATCTCAGGTTTAGCATTTCCAACATTATTCACTTAACCATCAGTGTTTCATCATTGTTACTACGATGCCGTAGCTCGAGTCAAGTGCTCACTAACCGGGAGCGACGGCGATTCGAATCAAATTCCTATCCAGCTGGAGATTTATTCCTCACACAAACCATGCTTCCCCCGTCAGGGTCGCGTAGATCACCAATGACACTTTCCAAGAAGCCGCGGGATAACAATCATGGATTGCACTACCCAAGGACCGCCCGACTGCCAGGACGCACCTTGGGCTCACTCTTCGCGTCCCCGTCATACCCCCTTCAACACCAGTCTGCCAATCCGAGTTTATCCCGGCTCGAAAAGTGTCACTAGCTTCGCGGTCGAAAGGTACTTTATCCGGCCAGCTAAATGTGAGGCATGTGTTCAACATGACAAGAGGGACGTGCAACGATCGGTCCTTAATCGACACAGACGGAAAACTAACAGCACCCCAGAACCCTGTCTGGTTGCCTCCAACTTTTCCGTTCGGTCTCCAATTATCCATCAACACATGGTTAATTCCAGGATATCATTCTTTTCATAGCTAAATTCTTTCAGCAACCACCTATAAATGTAGGTGACTGGAAATCACCGATTGCTACCGGTCTAAGCAAGGCTAAGCAGTACTTTCGATCCTTAACCAAAATAGGATAGCAGGCATATTTGTGGGACAAGGAAAAGGTATATATGCAGCAAGTGTTTTCACTCAATTCCTATAACTTAATGCAACAATACATATATAACATATATATATTCAATTGCTTTTATAAAGTAGGAGTCTTAGAATGCTCCGGGGCTTGCCTGGGATCGAACACTCAGGTTAGTGGGTGACAGATGACACTCTCTTGGCGAGCATCTCCCATCCTGACACTTGCTTAATCCTTTCATCTTCAGGATAGGTCCACCAAACACTGTCTTCGGGTTTGGCTCCAACATCTCATCCTTCACGTGGTGCATCTAGCGAACCTAAATGAGATGCAAGATGCATGTGTATGAATATGATGAATGGTAACACAAGATGCATCACATAATCATTCAAGGTAAGTACAAGGTTACACTAAATACACATAAGCACTTCACATTGCTTAATTAAACATTACGCCACCTATCATGCTAAGATAGCAAGGGAAGCAATACCAAACATGACACAAGATTTGCAAAGCCTCAGGTATACTAACTTCATCACCAAGGACACGAATCACACTTAGCAACATGCAAAGCAACTCAAGGTGAAGCAACAACGATAACTGGAATATGCCAATTTCTGGACTAGCAAACAGTAGCTTCATAAATCAATCATATCTGGAGTTTTATAAATCCAAATGACTTGCAAGAAGTCATTCTGGAAAGCTTATAAAATTATCTACATTTCATATAATATAATCACAGCATGATTCATAAGTTAAATAAGTCAAAATTACAAAGTTCCAGAATCTGTTCCTGACAAACAGAGAGCAAGCAATTCTGTACCCCAACTTTAAACAGCTATAACTCCTAAACCACATGGCTAAATGCCACTAAATTTTAACAGCAGCTAGATACATAAATTATCTACAACTTTTGTATAAACAAGTTTTACAACAAAGCACATTATCATGAAGAACTTTGCTAAGTTCCCAGATCTGTCCAGAAACCTCATTTGTAAGAAATAATTATTAACTTATGTTGCAAACATATAATTGGACAAGACCAACTTTACCAACATGTCACACATGACTAATGAACATCAGAAAACATAGTGTCCATTCCTAAATAAATTATTTTAATATATTTCTTAATTTATCTATATAATTAGGTGGAATTATGAACACATATCAAAAGTGCACAATAAAATCTACCAAAATTACAGTGGCTCTCATATACCCCCAATAGTCTGCTGTCCAAATTTCAAGCCATTTGTACACGCATAGCAACCTCTATGAAAAAGAAAAATTGATATTACAAGAATTCATGTGAGAGCAAGATGAATCAATAACTCATTCATACTACAACCAAAATTCATGAAATTTTTATCACACACCAAACATCACATGAGTAGCATGCCACAAAAATTTCACTTCATTTGGAGCCCTATATTTGCAGTTATAAAAATAACAAATACAACTAACATTAAAAACCTAGCTGCACAAATCTATTTTTACAGAGAAAACTTTAAACTAAAATATGTCATATTATAGATCTACTGCATAGAGAATTTCACAAGGATTCTAAAAAGTCCTCATTTGCTATTTTACGATTTTTCTACAATTTACTATGATTTTCCAAAGTTCTAGTCATTTTTCTGTAAAAGAAAATTATTAAACCGGAAAGGACGGATACTTTACAACGGGACCCCTGGAAGAAACTTTAATTAAACCGAGCAGATAAGTCCTTCTTGCACTATTCAAATGAGTCACGATTCCTGCAGAAAGGCCCCTGGAGTTAGTCGAATTCTCCCGCGAGGTCCCTAGTCGCGATTTTGAGCAGAGAGGTCGCCGGAGCTCGCAGTGCCGGCCGAAGGGGGACTCGACGGCGAAGGGGGAATGGCGGGGGAGCATCAGGAGGCCCGTGCGCACCCGTTGGGCTACCCAGCTCGGCGCGAGGCGGTTCGTGGCGGTGCGGCCACGGTGGCCGGCGACCGGACAGCTAGCGTTACGACGGCGGCGCGTTACAGACGATGGCGCATCAGTGCGGGAGGCGTGGGAGGAGCGGCGTGGGGCGAGGAAGATTAGGGCACAGCCATCTAGGGCGGAGGGGCACTAGAGCGGCGAGACCACGCGGAGGCGGGAGCTTGAGCTGACGGCTATGGCGATGGCGAGCCGCGGCGCAACAGCAGGGCGAGGGAGAGCGCGGCAAGAGCAAGGAAGAGTGAGTGGGGAAGGCAGAGTGTGCTCGGGCGTCCACTCTTGGAGAAGACAGGACGCGACCACGCGGCAGCGACGGTGGGGGCTCCCTGCCTGCATGGTTGCCACGGCGACGTTCAGCCGAGCAGGTGGCGGGTGCTACAGTGGGCACATTGGATGCCGTTTTTGAGCATATTCGGTGTAGATTCGGGTCCTGTCGCCTGAAGCAAGTTTGATGTTCTCCTTATCCTCTTCAAACTTTATTAAGGGTGCATGACCATACGGACTCTGGATCAGTAGATAATTAAGCTCCAAGATGGCATTGTCAGCGCTTTGAAAATAGTCATGGAAACTCATTTTCGGAGATCAAAACTCGGTCCGACTGAACCCAACTTTTTGTATGCTCTTCCCCATTAAGTTAACTCCAACTTTCATTTTTGGGTCAACTTGAGTTGCTTAACGAAACCACGAGAACGCGACGTGCCAACCGTCTTGTCGTTGCCGGTCCAACTTCGTGAATATGACGAAACTAGCAGTTTTGTGAATTGATTTTGAAGGTCCAACCAAGCTCCAAATCTGGTGAGACTTGATCTATTCTTTCCTTCACAAGGCGTACTCCAACTCGTATTAAGGGATCCAATTGAGCTTCCATATGAATTTGGAAGATAACAGGTCACAAACATAGCAACTCACTGCTGTCAATCCAGGACTTAGAATTATTTTTAGGGCTGAAAAACAGCAGCTGATCCAAACTTCGAGCCTCTGTTTAACAAGCTTACAAGCTGATCTAGCTCTTGGTCCAAAAACAAAGTTTCTTCTACACAACATGAACTACAACTTTTATTTAAGGTCCAACATCAAAACTGGTATAGAAACTATATTTCTACTTTGACCAAAGTAGGATCACGATAAAGCTTAAATTATCCTTTTTGATCAATTGGAGCATTTTCTGGGCATTTGCTCAACACGAACCTTTCACGACTTTTGTTATAGAGTCCATATAGAGTCTTTTGGGCAAGGTTGCAAGGTTTGGTCGATGACCTATATTTCCATCCACTTAATAATGCAATTCCAGCACTTAGTAAAGTCATTCCAACAAGCATATAACTTATCATTTCATGTGACTTTTTGATTCCAAACGTCATGAAACTTTGCCAGTGACTAATATAGATAGGTACTAAGGTGAGACACATGAAGATATTGCAATAACACCACCCAAGCATATATTTTAAAAATGGACTATATGTAAAGCAAGGGTGAAACATCTAAGTTTAGGTTGGGGCTCGCTTCCATAGGTTTGACCTTGACATCTTCATCACCACTTAAACTACCATGTTTGAGCTCAAACCTACTGCTTAACTGGTGGCAAACACCTCGGGTGTTACAGGTATGTAGCAGATGACCTCTAAAACAGCAATAGCGGAGGCTAAATAGAGATATAGCGGGATATAGCAGGCTATAGCTCGTAGCTTGACTAGTCTCAAACAGCTATAGCCGGCTATATCTTCATCTATAGCCGGAGATTTAAAACTATGAACTAAACACCACCTTAGTAAACCTAGTGTCCCATAGTCTTTGGGAATGCAAAGTTCCTTTTTTTAATAACCTGCCTCTATTGCCTTGTACTATCATTTCAAATTATATGCCACTTTAAATAAAGTTCAACTGAATGTACTATCAATCCGTATTTTATAGAGTCTTTTTGATGAAACCAATTTGATGTTGTAGATGTGGTGTCTCTTTCTATAAATTTGGCCGGAGCTAGTAAAGTTTGAATCAAGGAAAAATTAGCATGACGTATTAAATGGATGTGGTATTCTCTTAAGTTTTAACCGCTGCCATGTTCTCTCTTGTAGCTGCTTTCGGAGCTGAGAGATTCTGTATGAAGACCTGCAGTGCCAGTTTAGGAGACTTCATGATATCGTTTTTCGGTATGGCATTAACTCTGTTAAAGACCATCCTAAGTGGGATTGGAAAAAATCTGGCTTATTTCTGTCAAATCAACTTACAAATTCCTCTGTAGGTATAACTATGGTCATAACTCAAAGAGAATCTGGAAGGCTAAGATTCCGTTAAAAATTAAGATTTTCTTGTGGCTTGTTGAGCAAAATGCTATTCTTACTAAAGATAACTTGTTCAAACGAAAGTGTAAGGGTAATAGTTCTTGTGCTTTTTGTACAGAAAATGAGACTGGTAATCACTTATTTTTCGAATGCCCCACGGCCAAATATGTATGGAGTCTACTGGCTTATGCTTTGGGCTATGATTGTAGACCAAGTAACATGAATCAATTTTGGCTTTGGATTCACAAAATTCTTCCTCATGCCCCCACTGTCCACGCTGTTGGGTTGGCGACTGTTATCTGGGCCATTTGGCGCACATGAAATGCGGTGTGCTTTGATAAGAAAAGGGTCAAATCTCCTACAGAGATTGTCTGTTTAATTTGCTCCTTGTTGACATTTTGGACAGGTTTTCTAGAGGAGGATCTGAAGGATCAAGTCATCCAGGGAGCGGAGGTGGTGAAAGCGTCGACACTCTTCTTTCACAAGCAAGACCTGCAGGCGCACTCGCCGGAGGAACGTTAGATAGTGCCATTCGCAGGCCAAAGTGCAAGTCTTATGTGATGATTGATAGCCTCCTTTGTTGCTGGGATTTGTGTTGTTTGGGAGTAGCTGGATGTAATCTTATGTTCTGTGATGGCGATACCTGGTACTGTGGTTAGTGGATGTGCATTCAACATATGGTCCTTGTGTTATCGTATGTTTGAATGGTCTATATGTCGTTTACATTTCTGGTGTGACTTTAATCGATAACTCTTGTAATTTCGTTGACTTGGTAATGAATTCGGTTTTACCGGTGTGGAAAAAAAGATTTCATGTCCTGCCGGATCTTTTGCAATCTTCTATCTTTTTTAACACCCCTAAAAGAAAGCATTTTGTACATGGACTTGGTTGTGTACCATTAGCATCTGAATCTCTCAAGTACTCAGTGTACTTAATCTTGGTTTGAATTCAGTTGCGCTGTGTTCCAGTAAACTCAGCTTGAGTTCCCTTTGCCCAAACGCTCTTGGATGTTGATGGTATGTTCCTCTCTGTCCCACCAGTCAGCTACCGCTACTCTTTGCTCTTCACAGCCGACTAATGAACATTGTAGCTGCAGCCACAGTAGCGGTTTTTTTGCGCAACGGAACACCCCCAACTCAAGATATAAAATCTAGAAATAACATCTTAAGAGACAGTTTCTGTAATCCAAATGTCACCCCAAAGGAGTGTATTTGACCAATTGTTTCAGGCCGACCCAGAACTGAGATAGTGAGATCCCCCTTTACCCGAGCAAGTTGGCAAATTTTTGTTCTTCAGATACGTTCTCTTTAACAAAGAACAAACTGGATCCTCTTCACCACTATAGTTCAATCCCATCAGCCTTTTGTTTAGTATAAACCCAGTCTCCCATAGTGTTTGGGAATGCAAAGTTCCTTTCTTTTAATAATCTGCCTCTATTGCCTTTTACTATGGAATTAGCTACTCCCTTCATTTCAAATTATATGCCACTTTAACTTTGTTTTAAATCAAATTTCTCTAACTTTAAATAAAGATTTAGAAAACTATATTATTATTCATAAGTTCAACTAAATGTACTATCAATCCGTATTTTATAGTCTTTTTGATGAAACCATGTGGTGTCTCTTTCTATAAATTTGGCGGGAGCTAGTAAAGTTTGAATCAAGGAAAAATTAAGATGACGTATTAAATGGGTGTGGTATTCTCTTAAGTTTTAACCGCTGTCATGTTCTCTCTTGTAGCTGCTTTCGGAGCTGAGCGATTCTGTATGAACCTTTTCGGGCAGCAAACACCAAACAAGCAACAGCACAAAAGCCAGGAGGCCAGGGCCAACGAGAAGCTAGCAGCAACGGCTTAAAAGTTGTGAAACGGACAGGTTCTTTATTTGTCACGGTGGATGCATGCAAGCGCTGTTATCGTACCGCCACTCTTGCGAACAAGTGTAGGATATGTCCATCTGACATAAGAAGTGACGCAGTCGGTGAACAAGTGTAGAAGCATTTTCGGAAGCTACTTGGGTGTAGGATTGTTTTCTTGTTAAAACAAGGAGAGACTTGAGCTTATGGACGAAAGAAGATTTTGTTCTGCATATCAGCTGTCCCGCTCCTTCTCTGGTTTGCCTGGAAGAGCCACGACCGAGTGATCTTCGATGACGACGTGAACCAAGTACCAGCGGTCATGGTGGCCGCCGCTGCAGCATATAACTATTCCACCGCAAAAGTACGTGGTATTTTATTTTTATCCGCGCAAAAATTTTAGTTTTTTTAATATATCTTTTCTTACAAACCTCGATATCTATATATTATATATAAATATAATTCTATATATTATATCCAGTGGCGGATGCAGGATGAGAATCAAGGGGGCTAAAACAATGGAGATGTTGATTTACATGAAAATTTAATGATGATTTGAGGTTTTTGCTACAGTGTTTTTAGTGGTAAATCAAGTCATTAGGGGGCTGGAGCCCACCCAGCCCCCCTGTAGATCCGCCACTGATTATATCTAAATATATATAGTGTTTCTAGAAAAGCTGAGACCACTTTTAATTTGAAACCGAGAGTATTTTATCTCTTTGCTCTCCGAAGCACGAGAGACAAATGAACCAGGTTATTTGCCGTGGAGAGCCAGAGTCCTACTCTCTTTGTTCCAAAGTAAATGCATATCTCGCATTTTGAGAAGTCAAAATTTAAAGTTTGACTGAATTTATATGAAAATGTAATGGTATTTTTTTATGTATAATATGAGTATTATTAGATTGAGCATGGAGTATGCTTTCGCAATAAACTTATTTAAAAATACGAATGTCGATACTATTTTCTATATTTTTGTTAAACTTTAAAAATATTTGTCTTCTTAAAAAAAGAAGATGTGTATTTATTTTGGGATCCAGACACGTGGCAAGTCGGTGCAATTATCCACACTCCCTAATCCGGCCCGCGGCGACGGAGAGGAAGGTGGTCGATGAGGCCCGGATGCGGAGCTGCGGCCCGCGGGGGTGCCGTCCGAGTCGGCCGACGCGCGGCAAGCTGTTTTCTGATCCTGCAACGTCCCCTCTGGAACCAGCAAGGACACGGTACGAGCTCGTTCTTCCGCACGGTAGTGGAGCACGCAAGTACGCAGCGCACTTCCCCGGCCCGACGGCAGAAGCAACTACTCGTACGCAGCATCGCAGGCACGATGTCACCGACACGGACGGCTGGACCCACTCGCTCGTGCCAACAACTTCTCCGAGCGCCATTTCCTTTTTCCCCCACATGCGGCACGCGATCTTCATTTTTTTTATTTTGAAAAGCGACCACAGCGGGAAGGCTACTGCGACCTGCCACCCGTACTAGTCAGCCCACTAGCCAGCACCAGCAGCTGACAACCACCCCCGCGTCTGCGTCTCCGCAGCACACACGACACGCCCCGCGATCCCCGTCCGACCCAGGACAACAGGCCCCGCGCGACCCGATCCCGCCGATCGCGATGGCGGACCGGCCGGAGGCGGCGGTGGACGCGCGCAGCGGCTACTGCGCCGCGACGCGCACCTTCCGCAGCAAGCGCGCGGACGTCCCGCTCCCCGCCGACGCGGACCTGGACGTCGTCCGCTTCCTCGCGTCCCGCCGCCACGCGGGCGTCGTCGCGCTCGTCGACGCCGCCACGGGCCGCCGGGTCACCTTCCGGGACCTCTGGCGCGCGGTGGAGGGGGCGGCCACCGCGCTCGCCGCGCCGCCGCTGTCTCTCCGCAAGGGCCAGGTCGCGCTCATCCTCTCCCCGAACTCCGTCCACTTCCCCGTCGCCGCGCTCGCCGCCATGTCCCTCGGCGCCGTCCTCACCACCGCCAACCCGCTCAACACGCCCGCCGAGATCGCCAAGCAGGTCGCCGACGCGCGCCCCGTCCTCGCCTTCACCACCCGCGACCTCCTCCCCAAGCTCCCTCTCGCCGCCGCCGGCCTCCGCGTCCTGCTCCTCGAGCCCGACCGCCTCTCCTCCGACCCTAGCTCCGTCGTCGCCACCATCGGGGAGATCTCCGCCACGCCGCCCGACCCCGCGCGCCGCGGGGACCGCCGCGTCACGCAGGACGACCCGGCCACGCTGCTCTACTCCTCGGGCACCACGGGGCCCAGCAAGGGCGTCGTCGCCACGCACCGGAGCCTCATCTCCATGGTGCAGGTCATTATGACGCGCTTCCGCCTCGAGGGCTCTGACAAGACCGAGACCTTCCTCTGCACGGTGCCCATGTTCCACGTCTACGGCCTCGTCGCCTTCGCCACGGGGCTGCTTGGCTGCGGCGCCACCATCGTCGTGCTCTCCAAGTACGAGCTCCCCGAGATGCTGCGCTCCATCAACGAATACGGGGTCACCTACCTCCCGCTCGTGCCGCCCATCCTCGTCGCCATGCTGGCGCACCCCAAGCCGCTGCCGCTCGGGAACCTGCGCAAGGTGCTCTCCGGGGGAGCGCCGCTGAGCAAGGAGCTCATCGAGGGGTTCAAGGAGAGGTACCCGCAGGTGGAGATCCTGCAGGGTTACGGGCTCACGGAGAGCACGGCTATTGGCGCGTCCACGGACTCTGCCGAGGAGAGCCGTCGGTACGGCACGGCTGGGCTGCTGTCACCCAACGCCGAGGCTAAGATCGTCGATCCGGAGACCGGCGAGGCGCTGCCGGTGAACCGCACCGGCGAGCTCTGGATCCGGGGGCCATACGTCATGAAAGGTAACAAAGCTCGGGAATCACGTATGCCTTCAGCGACGAATGTCTTTGATCAGGGTGTGGGGTTAAAATAATAAGCGTACTAAACGTGTTCTAAATTGCAAAACGAATTAATTTAGAGATAACCATGTGCTGATAATAATAGCACATAGCTTGCAAGAAAACAAATCAGTGTTACCGAGTAACCAAGATGTATCTTTGTAGATCTCGATGCTGGGGTCCAACTTCCTGTATTTAATAACAAGTAGTACCGTACTAACAATCATGCGCCGACATGAACGATGTCGTTGAACGTGTGTGAGATTAGCCTCTATTTTAAGATACTACAGTTACTGCTGCAGTTTGTTTCATGTCAGCAATCTAATTGCAATTTGATGCTCACCAATATGTCAGTAATCTGTGTTAGCTGTGCTGAACTGTGATGGCATATTGGTGTCACCTGGAACTTGAAGCCTTTTAAACAGTCTCACTTTTTCAAGCCTAGTTCAGGAATTGGCTCCCAACAACTTTCAGTAGAATGCTAGCACACAATATGCTCAGGTCAGAGTAATGGAATGTGCTAACACACGGTCGCCAAAAAAAAAAGAGAAAGTAATGGAGTTGCCTGCCATCAGTATGCTCATTTTGTTCGAGACCACTAAATATGTACTCAGGTGGTCCTCGTCTCACAAATACAGTCAGTTTATGTGGCCTTGTTTAGATCCCAAAATTTTTTGGGAAAAATTCTTGTAGCACTTTTCGTTGTTATTTGGTAAAATTTGTCCAACCATGGACTAACTAGGCTCAAAAGATTCGTCTCGACATTTACAGACAAACTGTGCAATTAGTTATTTTTTTTACCTACATTTAATGTACCCATAGCATTTAATGCCACCTTTCAAGCCTTTCGATGTTATTTATTCTGCTTAATCACAGACTTCAATTTTTCTGGTTAATATATCTTGATCTTGAACGAGTACTCACCAGGATTTGCCCTTCTAAAAACGTAGAAGTATAAGCATAAGCAGACAACAAGCTTAACTGAAATGTTTATACATAGTGCATTGACTGTCAACCACACTACTTGTAAGATTTCAAGTGTTGATTCTGTTCTGTCCCGAAACATGCATTAGATTCTATAAAAAGCGGGACCAATCGGTCTTTGGTCTTTAAACATGCATTAGATTGAGCATGTATGAGATTTGCTTCTACCGCCACCTCATTTGTTTCATGTCAGCAACCTAATGCAGTTTGATGTTCTCCATTATGTCAGTAGCTGGATTAGCTGTGCTGAACTGTGGTCGCAACTCACGATTTGTGCCCCCTGGAAGATTTTTGCACAGTCCCACCCTTTAAGCGTAGTTCAGGAATGGATTCCAATTCCAACTATTTATAGAGTAGGACATAACATGCACAGCTCAGAAAGTAGCGGAATTGCTGCCTTCAGTGTTTAGACAACACAGTTCCAATGTATTTTGCATGAATATCACGGTATGCTCATTTTGTTCCAGATTGCTAAATATTTAATGTACTCACGTGAACACTTCTCACAAAATAGAGTAATAGGCAATCAGCTTATAAACACTGATTAATGAATATCAGAAGGCTTGATCTGAGTTGATCACCTGTTTTTTGCCCTTAGTTGGTTTCTGTAGCTTGGTGGTTCAGCTGTTCAGTTCTTCTTTAGCTTTTTCTCTTCCTTGTAAGCTCGTAACCCCAGCAGGAGTGTGGTGTGTGGTCTCTAAAGCTGTTGTTACCTTTGTTGCTTCCTATAAAAGCAGGGTATCACCTCCTCAAAAAAAAAAGGCAATCTGTTTATACAGTTAGGATGAGTTTCAGGTAATTTGCCCCTCAAATGTACCAGCAGCATCTAATGTCACCTGTCTAACAACGCTCAGGAAAAGAGCATCATTTTATATGTTTTATTGTACTTAATCACTGATAACAACTTTGCTGGTTAATTTCGTTTGAAAAAAATAAGAAATAGTTTTAAAAAACCTTTGCTGGTTAAATATATTTTGATATTGAACAAGTGCTCAGGGTTTGGCTTTCTGAAAAAGCAGAAGCATAAGCGGGCAACAAGGCACGTACAAAACAGCTGTATTAACTGAAATGTTCATACGCTCTGGATTGACTGTCACCCTCAAGGTTTTCATTATCGGAAATTAAAATTTATCGGACGTCATGGATAAAGAGGATAAGCAAGATATATTGGAAATATCGGACCAAATTCAAAAAAAAATCAAAAAATTGTAGAATTTGACTTGAAACTATTCCTAAGATATTAAACATCACTTGTTCACAAATCAAAATAAGAATAAATCATTATAAGTGTCGGACCGTCACGTGGCTGATTTTGGATTGTCTGTGTAGAAACAGGAAAGAAGGGAAAAATTTGGCTGATATCAAATTTTATCGGACCCCGGGGATAGAAAGGAAATTTCGAAAATATCGGCAACTTTCGGCAGATAAAAAAAAAACCTTGGTCACCCTACACTGGGTTGCAGGAAGCAGTGTTGATTCTGTTCTGTCCCGAACATGTATAAGAATGTTCAGAAATTCGGGTCATCAACACTTGATGTTACTTTCTGTTGATTCAGTAACCAGAATATAGTTTCATTTTCATTTTTGAACCATAATGGGAAGTGTAGCCTGGGTATCACAAACAGTTACAGATAAGTAACTGGCCTCTGGTAACATTGGTAACAAGAATTCTGTAGTACAAGTTGGTAGATTTCATGTTACTACTTTTAGAACAGTTTGGTCAGTACCTTATGAACATGCAACTTTGATCTTCCCAGGGTATTTCAAGAACACGGAGGCAACACAGTCAACATTGACACCTGATGGATGGCTCAAGACTGGGGATCTCTGCTACATAGACGAGGATGGGTATCTCTTTGTAGTGGATCGTCTGAAGGAGTTGATCAAATACAAAGGGTATCAGGTAAACAACGCTGATGACATTCTGATATCTTGCCTTCAAATGCCTCTCTAACAGTTGTCGCCTTGTTGGGCAAGGCCTGGCTGAACCTCTGCTGTAAACACTAAAACTCTGAACACTTGGTCCTGCTGCAATCCCATAGCAACTGCGTTTCCGTCCCTAGAATTAGAAGAAAAAAAAACAGATAAAAATGCTTCTTCTGTAGTCTGAACCATTATTTTTTGGAGAATAGTAGTCTGAACTGAACCATTAAGTGTTCCTTGGCATCCAGGGGCGGAGCTTGTGATATGGCAAGGTATGGCCCTCGCTATACCTCAATTCCGGCGCGGATAGCCCTTTGAAATCGCTGGTGGTCAGCCGCTTATTCCTGTGCGGCATTCACACAAGATATCGATTGGCAGTTGGAGAAAAAAGCGGATAGATATTGGTTTATTAATATTATTTGTGCTGCATGCGCTTAGCTCTTTAGCCGTCTACTTTGCTTGTGGTCTGCACAATTAGCCCCAATTTGGAGCAACGCTTGCACTGCCGTTGTATCCCCACGAACTGTCAAGGGCTTGAGCCTCGAGGTGTCGAACTGACACCGTCCCTCACAAATGTATTCCTAGAGGTGCAGTTCGTGCCGCCCCAACCCACGCCAACCACCACTCACGTTGTCCGGAAAAATCGTTTGAGGTTGCCACTAGCTAGAACGTCCAGTCCAAACCGCTGGAGCTTGGAACACCATTGCCCATCGGTCAAGGCTTGTCTTCGCTGTTTTGTTAATTGCTTATGACTTATTTACTATGTCTTCATCTTCATTTGAGATGGATGGCACATGGTAGGGGACAACCAATGCCAAAATGAAACGCGCATATTGCAATTAGCGACATTATTTTATACACCATATGCATATAAATATATACTACTTTATTTTTTTAAAAAAAAAAAGATTACTGTTGACCCATTATTGTTATCAACTTCGCCACACCTTAATTTTTATTCTTCCACCGCCACTGTTGGCATCTGAAATATAACTTGTATATGGACAGGTGCCTCCGGCAGAGTTGGAAGCTCTTTTGCTAACACACCCAGAAATCCAAGATGTCGCCGTTATACCGTGAGTGTTAGTAAAACTCCTTATGGCATCTTAACTGTACCAGGTCTGTTTTAATGAATGAGTAAATGTGCTGGTTCTTTCGGTAGGTTTCCTGATCGGGAGGTCGGCCAGTTCCCAATGGCCTACGTAGTGAGGAAGAAGGGGAGCAATTTGTCAGAGCGCGAGGTGATGGAGTTTGTGGCGAAACAGGTACGTGTTCTCATGACTGAATGAACGGATGATCCCCACAAAAACCAAAAAAAAGAAAAACCGAAACATCACGTTCATCTCTGACCTGCTGCGGTGCACGTATTGTTCACAGGTCGCGCCTTATAAGAAGGTTAGAAAAGTGGCGTTTGTGACAGAAATTCCCAAGAACGCCTCCGGCAAGATACTGAGGAAGGATCTCATCAAGCTCGCCACATCCAAACTATGAAAATGTCCGAGTTTACTGTTGTCATCCACGAGCAGGGAGCCATTCTCTGCGCTGCCCCAGTACTATTGTAGAATGCTTGTAATTGAAGATCCCATCGGCTGTGTGCCTGTATAGACTGTTCTCATACTTGGAGGGAATGATAGTGTGCGTGTGTACCTTGTTTTTAAGAGAACGGAGTTTCCTCTGCTTTTAAGAAAGCTGTAAAGTTTACTGGTGTGTCTGTACCTAGGCTTGAATAATCAGCATAGGAAACAATTTCCGATAATTTTCAGTGTTGTATCACAAGAATTTTTATTTTCATGCACGGATCATCACAGGTCATTGCCCTAGCTCCTGCTCTGATCCTTTTACCTCACCCAAACACCCTGCCCCTGTGTGTTCAGTCAATGCTGAGCATCTTTTTGCTTTTTTTTTTAGGAAAAGCATCTTTTTGCTTGACGGAGTCTGCCGTCTAGTGGGCCGCGGCCCACAGAGTGGCCATCTCCGAAACGTGTATGACATGTAGAATCCACTGCTGCTTTTCAGTCAAGCAAACGTGAAAAATGAACATAAAGAACCCAACGAACATACAGTACTTATAGCAACATCTCTGTCACTGTCAGCCCGGTGGTTCGTGCGATCTGTCTATGCGATGACCCTGCCGTGACACGAACAACTTCATGGGGTTCACTCGCAGTCGCAGCAGCCCGTTGGGTCAGTCCACCAGTGACATCCGCGCTTGGAAAAGCATGCGAGGTGATGGTGGCAGGCAGGCGGGTCGGGTGCGTGCGTCTGGTTCGGCATCCACGAATCCCCAACCCAAGGGACAAGTCAGAAGCATGGCCGCCGCACCGGTCCTACCCTAAAGTCCTGATTCTTTGCTGCATCCACGCAAGTCCCACTGCGCGGCCCAAGTATCCTGGACGGAGTGGACGCACGCACGCCTGGCCGGCTGCGGCTTTTGGAGCTTTTTCTCCGATCCGATCTCCGACAGAATAAAGGAGAAACCGACCGATGGAAGGCGGTTACAAACGTCCTATAGAGAGCTCGCTGCACGACGTCGACGACCGCGAATGGATTTGGAGAAAAAGGATCGGGGAGCAAAGAAAATGAGAAGGACTCGCGCGAAAGCAGAGGAAGAACCGGGAAGGCAGACGGATTCGACGGAGACACGAGACAAGCGAAGCTCGGCTTGGCAAGCAATGCCCGTCCGTCAGTCGTACTACCTGCGTGCGTATGATTCCACAGAAATAATGGAGATGCGGGGGCTAGGCTTTGTCGCATTGTCGGTGCCCGTGCGTGGGTTCAGACGCAGCGTCTGCAAGTCCAGAGGACAGCTACCACGGAGCTGCTGCCCGAACGATGGAACGAGAGCAAGCCGAAGACGGCACTGGCAGTGGCGCCAGAGACCCTGCAACCGCCAGGCAGCAATCCTGGGATGCACGAGAAGAATCCGCGTGGTGAGGCCGGGGACGGCACGCTCGCAGAGCAAGGCCAAGGCGACGGCCGGCGACTCCGGACGTCCAAATCAGTGTGTCAATGCAGCACTGCGCGATCCGTCGTCCTGAATCGACGACTGATGCCACCACGCGCAGGACGACGTGACGCGCGGCGTGAACAGAAGGGGACAACGCGGGAGCACCGGGCCGTGCAGGCATAGCACTGCGCGTTACACGGGCAGAAGCTAGCCCAGTATGGGGTGAGGGGAGGGGCGCTTGGGCCTTGAGTTGAGTAGAGCCGCCTTCAAGCGCGCGGTCGCTGGGGGCTGCGGCCCCTTTGTTTGTTCCGTAGCGTCACGGGCAGGAGGAGGAGTCGGGAGACACCGCCGCGTCCTGTCACGAATTGACAGCCTAGCCGCTCGGCCCGCACGCACACGTTAGCCTGCCAGTGCCAGTGCAAGCGGAGCAGTTCGCTGGCCATGCCGTCGCGGTTGGCATCGGATCGGTGGCGCGAATCGTCGCCTCTGCCGCCGTCCCGTCCGTCCTGCGTATGCATGCATGCTCGCAATAGAATTTGCTTCGCTGAGCTGGTGGTGTTTGTACTTTGTACCGTTCCGGCGCTATGGTTAGTTATTATTATTATAATATCATGCGTGTTACAGAATAGTACTACGTGACAGTGGAATACTGCGTGTAAGCGACGTGCAAGATGGATGAGATGATGCTCTGCTCAAGACACTGCGTACGACATCCTGGTATCTGAAGAAACGGGGGGCACCCGTCGCCAGGCATCGATACCGCAAAGATTTGTCAATTAGGGCGGGCCGGGCTGGCTACCTGCGCGTCGCTTATCGTGTTGGTATTGGGAAGCTGAAGCACCCTCATGCGCTCAATGCAACATACGTATTTCCAAGGATGGGTTTCCGTTGCGCGCACACACACGAAAATGGGGAAATTTATTTCCCAGAATATAGCCTACTGCAATCTTTAATTAATCTTTGCTCTATCAATACAAGCCGTGCGGAGACTCTCATGAGACTGTGAGAGAATACTTTCGATTTCTTCTTCTTCTTATTAATTAATTACACTATTTTATTTTATACAATTCGCGAATCAATGGACCCGTGATGTAATCCCTGGCATATTGCGAATTGCGATACATGCATTTCAATACAGCATGGGCATCTGTATTTTCAAGGATAATAAGCACATAACGGACGCAACACGCTCATTATTGATGGGTCAATGGAGATGGAGTGGTTAGGCTCTTGTCAACTGCAACTCAAATGCATGCCTGCCACCCCGGCCGTTTCAGTATCATCCCACCATGCTTCATGGTTACCTAAACGGATAATAGAAACCCAACTTTGGTGCCGTTTGCCGGTTACTAGAAACCAAGCGAGGACTGGAGAATTTGCTCTATATAGGTTTGGGACAAACTTTCAAGAGTTTCAGAAATTCCACTTCCATCGTTCTAGGAGAGACACAACGCAAAGAAGACACATATATAAAAACAGTCCCAAGCCCTCAACACATTCAAATGATTAGTACGTGATGCTGATGCATCATCACTAAACAAATGTTGCATCCTTTGATGTGCTCTTTCAGTTATTTGGCCTACTACTACGCAATAAAATAAAATACGCTACGTGATGCATTGCATGCATGTCATGACATTATCCTCTTTTATCAGTACTATTTTTTTTGTTCGAAAGGACATTATCCAAAATTTATGTCCCCATATTGGAGGGACACAATAATGTACACCCATATCATCCTATATTCAAATCAGATGAACATCGACGAATTTGCTTTTCTTTTGTGTGTGTGTGTGTGGCCGTGTGGCGTGCCAGCACAGGCCACTGAGGATCTTGCCTCTGCAGGTCCCATGCGTGTGAGAAGCATGCCTGCTGCCCTTGCTTGCTTTCACTCCACATCATGCAAGCAAAGGCGGCCACTTCCGTTTTGCGCCGCCTCCATTTCAGTCTTATCCCCTCGCAATCATCCCCACTCAGCTTCCGTATCTGCAGACCCGTCCACCATCCGCCGTTCTATTCGACTCTCTGCTCCCTTCCTCTGCACGCCCCATTTCCTAGTGCTTGCTACTTTTCCTCTAGATTAATAATAACAAGAGCATGGCCTTGTTTAGTTCCCCTAAATTCACCCCAAATTCTACTATGCAAAAAGAAGATTCCCCATCACATCAAAATGTCGGCACATACATGGAGTACTAAATGTAGATGAAATCAAAAACTAATTGCACAGTTTTGTTGTACTTTGCGAGATAAACATTTTGATCCTAATTAATCAATGTTTGGACAATTATTACCAAATAAAAACAAATGATGAACAGTGATTCGGCACAGTGTTTATCTCACCGAATCGGTGAACTAAACAAGGCGCATATGTATGTGTAGACCACAACTTTAGTGGCATATATACCTATCATACTGAAAGGCTGTACGGTATGCGTACAAATTTGGCACTAGGTTAGGCAATCTTGCTTGCTTCCTTGGTGCGTGCATGCGCGTATCTGAAAGTATATATGTACACTGCAATATGTTTCTTTCTTTCTTTCTTTTTTTAATTTAAAAAAAGAAAGAAACTATACTGCAGTAGTACTGTGATGGTTGGTGGTACATGCATGTGTGCAAACGTGCATGTGACTCAGCTGATGATGTGCATATTGATATGGCATGTCACAGAAGCAAGCCAGCCTCTTTGAATTCTCATGTTTGGTTTGAACATGTTATTGGTGCTAGTCCAAAAACATTGCGCAAAAAGGTTTTCCTTCATGCGGTTGAGTGAAGGTTCCAGCAGTAATCAGTCGTCGGTAAGCTGTTACTGCCCATCAGCCCATGTGAACGTCCAGTCAATATATGCACCGAAACCTGTCAAATCTGCGTCAAAACTCCAACTGATGATGCACGGTGATCGCTACCCCGGTAAAAATCTTGTGCCTCAAGCGTCTCCGGTGTTTCCGACTCCGTGCTGCACCCGAGTGTGAAGTCGCCGCCTCGCCGCCCGGAGCTTGGATGCGTGCGTCATGCCTAGTCCACTGGTCGGAATTGAGTTGGGAAAAGGAAGCCGGCGGCGGCTCCGACGAGCACCGGGGCATGAAACTAATTTCTCTCCGACGAGAAAATTAACCGAGCGATGGAGACCATCCGATCCGGCTTCACCAACCCCCAACATCGCCGAGGCCTTTTCTCTTCAATTCAAATGCGGCGATTGTGCATGAACGCCAACACCATACGGCACTGCTGCCTCCTCATCTTTGATAATCCTGTTCTTTTTTTTTTGCAAAGCTGATTCTTGATATATTACTCCTATTTATTAGTGGCTTAACTAATGATGAAAAGGACAAATGATGTAGAATAATGGAGTGGACAATGGGTGGACCAGAAGTGGAATGAATCCAACGCTCAGCCACAAGGGAAGCTCACCAGCCAGCACAAGCTTGGCGACCTACCTGCCGATGATCATTGCTCACTGACAATCCATTTATATTGCATCCCATTTTTCTTTTGTTATCAGATACTGCATTTTTTCGGATTATTACAACGTATATCTGTACGAATTAATTATTCAGGGTTTGATATTATTCTGATACACAGATACTACTATTTTAGAAACGCTATCATTGGTTTCGTTCTCATATTATTTTGAGATTCACCTACGAGCAAATCCATTACAAGGCTTTGATATCCTGTTGTGGGGGGGGGGGGGGGGGGGGGGGGGGGGGCTTCCGGAATGCCGCCCCGCCTGACCTTTGGCCGTTTACGAACCTCCGATGTCTTGTTTTTGCAAGAACAGCGATCGGGGAAGGGGATGAAAAGATGCGAGGGGGACGGACCGGTCCGGGATCCGGTTCACCCTCGGAGGGCCTACGCCATGAAGGTAGCTGTTGGCGGGGGATGAGGCGAGGGTGTCTAAAGAGCAAGAGCCGGTGGTGCCTAGCTCGGAGCAGTTGGCAAGGAAGGAAGAAGTTACCATTATATGCCCCGGCCATTTGTACGGCACTGGGGGTAATCGTCCGACTCCTTTGTAATTTCACCTTACCCCCGGTATTGTCTATAAATACCCGGTGGGTGGAGCGGTTCTGGACACGATTTTGAGTAATTTAATGGGCATAATTCCACAATTGATTCCACTCCAAGAGTCGCTCACACTTGTCCATTTCTCCACTCATTGATCCGCTCCCCATGGGAAACCCTCGTCCTCCCCCCGCCTAGCCTCTAGCGAGGGTGGGAGGCCAGGTGTAACCCCATAATATCATGTTACTCCCATGTATTAATGACATCCTTTCAAAGTAAATGACAATTTTGAATTGTACATTGCAATATTTGACTAACTATATTTGTTTAAACATTTAGTGCACTATATAAATAAGAATAATATCCAGCATGTTTTATAAAAAAAGTAAAACAAGAAAAATATTTGTTAACATTTAGTTCTCTCCCATCCTATCTTATTATTACTAATTAGAGGACCTAAGGAGTTTTCATATTAATTCTCAAGAGGCGCGTTAGAATATAATCCTAGAAACTCAAACAACAATCAGAAACATACAACCTTTAATTTTGCAGATTGTAGTTATCATTACCAAAAATAGTCATTGGATCTACTATGTTTTATAAATAAATACCCCTGCCATTGTCCATAAAAATAATCCCAAAGTTTGCATCTAAACTACCCACCTCTAACATTATGAAAGATAACTTGAAATATCCCATAAATTTATATCTAAATTACCTCTGCCACTATCAAAAGCTAATATAAAATAATCCTTGAATTTTGTATATGAATAATCCACCTTAGTTATAGCCAGTACAAAAGATAATGGAGAATAACTCCTTAGTTTGCAAATTACTTTTCGTACGACTCCTAATAATATGTGTATTCTATGAGAAATAAATAAAGTGAGAAAATACATAAATTAATAATACGTCTCCTAGTAACACGTAATGCTTATATTTTTCTCCTAGTGTACGTAATTTTGTAGCCGTGCGGGAGCACGACTGATGGAGTAGTCATCATCTCTAAAACGCGTATAGGAGTTGTAGACTAGTCGTACTGATCAGTGCCATGAAGCGGTGTAGGACAAGATGCGGAAGGAGGAGGACACGTCCTTGAAAATAACCATCACCGAATAAGCGCCAGAAAAAAGCAACCATTTTGATTTGATTTAATAACTTTGCAAAACCCGTGCCGTGACCACGCACAATGGCCCCATTGGCCCCCGCCGTGTGCCGTCCCACGGCGAAAAAAGAGCAAGAGGGAGAGCGTGCCAGAACACGCTGGCTGGCTGGCTGGCTGGAGTAGCAAACAAGTGCAGTGCCAAAACGGAAGTCTCTGCAGGATCTGCAAAAGCTGTGGCCTTTGCTCCTCATCATTCATCAGAATTACTACTATATTATACTTGCCACGGGAGAGGGGGGAACGAAGAAGGACGTCACGAAAGGAAGCCCACGCACGTTTGATGCCCCGGCGTGCGAGCGGCCAAAGGGGCCCCGTCCGGCACAGTGGTCCGCTACGCTGACGCCCCGCTGCGCCTTTCCAGTTTCCACCACCGCCCGTGCCGCGCTGTTGCACGGGCGGCCGGCCTGGCCTTTGGGTGGAGTCGGTGGCCCTCCCCCCTTCCCCTTCCCCTTCCGTTTTGTATTTGGCTCCGACTCCGAGCAGAGTACACGGGCGAGCCCCTTGTGCGCACGCGACTGGCATGATGTACACCTCGCTCCTACTACTCGCCCGTCGACGACGTGCGAATGATACACACACGTCACGTAGTATCGCGTCCCTGTCGCTCTCATCTACGTACTAGTGTGGCGGCAACTGGCAAGGCTAGTCAGTCAGTTATACGGGCTGTCCGTTCGGGCACCTACACCACGCCACACCTAGTGGCTAGTTACGGGCGAGGAGCGTGGGTAGCTCAGCAAGTGGAGCGCGGGGAGGACTTGCTGTTCTAGTTCCGCACCCGCACCAGGCGAGGTTTGGGTCGTGGTGGTGTATAAAAGCAGTCGTCAAGCACAAGCTTCCCCCTCTCTCCCTCGTCTCGCCTGAGCCAAGGGCCAAGCAACCAGCCATCAAGTCATCCATCCATCGGCCGAGGCACACGATGGCCGTCCCTGCCGGCCTCGCCGCCGTCTCCACCGCGCTCCACCTGCTGCTTCTCGTCTGGTGGCTCCCGCTCCTCGCGTCCGCCTGCGACCGCTGCGTGCGCCACTCCAAGGCCGCCTACTACACCTCCTCGCTCACCCTCGCCGGTAGACGACGGCTTCCTCTGCTTCTTCTTCTTTACCAATTCATTCATTCATTCATCATGGATTCGAATTGGCATGCATCCAGGCGGCTCCTGCGGCTACGGCACCGAGGCCGCCTCCTTCAGCGCCGGCTTCCTCGCCGCCGCCAGCCCCGCGCTGTACCGCGCCGGCGTCGGCTGCGGCGCCTGCTTCCAGGTACGGTACCTGCCACTGCTACCTTCACCGATCAATCACCACCTGGCCCGGGCGGGCCGGCGCCGATCGCGCTCTCGATTCCCAATCAGTCTCCTATATTTATTACCTGTGCTGTTCGTGTCCCCTGATTCGGCGTGCCCCCACTCCACGCAGGTGCGGTGCAAGGACAAGAAGCTCTGCGCCGCGGCGGGCGCCAGGGTGGTGGTCACCGACCGCGCCAGGACAAACCGCACCGACCTCGTGCTCAGCAGCACTGCGTTCGCCGCCATGGCGCGCCCCGGCATGGCCAAACGCCTCGCCGGCCTCCGCACCGTCGACGTCGAGTACAAGAGGTAAACAGAAAAGAAATTAAAACCAACCACACCTGTTTTTTCACCAACCGTGCCATGCCTTTCATTCGTACGGAGTATTCTTCTATTCGTATTCGTAGTAGGAGCAGCATAGAATAGGACAGGAGGAAGAACAGTTGGGCGGTTCATAAACTCTCTCTCTCCCTTGAATGAATTGCGAATGGAAACACCCAACCGGGACCGGACGATGATGGCTGAGTTTTGTCAGCGCCGCGCATGTGCAGGGTGCCGTGCGAGTACAAGCACAGGAACCTGTCGGTGAGGGTGGAGGACAAGAGCCGCGCGCCGGGAGACCTCGCCATCAGGTTCCTCTACCAGGGCGGCCAGACCGACATCGTCGCCGTCGACGTCGCGCAGGTACGGTACACAGCCGTTCTCTGGATGGATTCGAGACGTGCTTGGAAAGGAAATTCGGGGTTTGGATTGGATTGAAATTACGGAGCCTTTCTTTTTTTGGGGGGGAAAAATAACGGAGCTTGGACTGCAGGTGGGTTCGTCCAACTGGAAGTTCATGACGCGCGACAACGGGCCGGCGTGGAGCACGAGCCAGGCGCCGCCGGGGCCGCTCCAGCTCAGGGTGGTGGTGACGGGCGGCTACGACGGCAAGTGGGTGTGGGCCGACCGCGAGGTGCTGCCGCGGCGGTGGCGCGCCGGCGAGGTCTACGACACGGGCGTCCAGATCACTGACATCGCCCAGGAGGGCTGCTTCCCCTGCGACACGCACGAGTGGGAGTGAACGGCACGAGCAGAAGCTGGCCCTGAACTCAACTGTAGAATTGCTCTAGCTCCTCCGTGCCACTGCCTTTTTGGCTGGGCTTTGGTCACCGGAGCCCGGAGGAGTAGAGAAAGAGAGACGACTAACAGACGCTGACAGAGTGACACGCGAGAGGAGAGTCCGAGTCGCCACTCCCCTCCCCTGTACATGAGCTGCTGATGTGTCGGATAAGTAGTAGCAGTAGTAGCGTCCCGGCGGAGGCCGGAAAGAATAATGAATGAAACGAACGGCCGCCTTGAGCGAGCGTGAAGCAACAGGCAACTTCGCCGCCGGCCATGGCCGATTTTCAACCGGATCACATGCCTCGTCTCGTCGTCGTTACTTCTGCCAACGTACTTCTCGCCTTTCTGTCTCCTGCCTTGTTTGAGCTGTCTGCAATGTACATAACAGAACGCTTTGGTGGACAACATCACAATACAGTTAGGACACACCGGCTGTTGTTTCCACTTGCTTTGCTTACGGTGCTTTCCATTACATTACTGTTAGATATAATATGGGCTTGGCCCATTAAATATTGAATAAATTAAATAAAACTCTATGGTCCGAATAATGCATATTAAATTGTTTAGTCTCATATGGTATTTTAACTGAAGGTTAACTTAACTTAATTGGTTGGTCTTTGACCGGTTACTTGGAGAAGTTAAGAGAAGGATAGCAAGTTGCCCCGCGCGTGCGCCGCCACCCGGCCCAGCCTGGGGCGGGTGAGGCTTAAATTTTTACCACTCAGTTCCCATGATGGCTGCAGTTGAAACTTACAAGCAACTGAGTTAGTATTTAAATTTTGATGGCTGGAGTTAAAACTCATAGACAACTGAGCTGGTATTCATTCGTCAGCCTCTTCATCTTCTGGCACAAGCTCTTCTCCTCCCTCCTTCTGTTCCCTATAAACAGAGAGTCTTCCCTATAATTAGTTTCTCCTGGACACACCACAAATCCAGTAGCACGAGTTCTCCCCGTTCCGCGCACACGAGATGGAAGAGTAGGCCTCCGGAACGTCTCCGTCCAAGGGTTCACCTGCTCGGGTGAGGACGGCAATCACGTTTTTGGAGAGTGTCCAGTAGCGGCACGACTACTCCCTTCGTCCACTCCCTGTTCCCAGCGCCGGCGCAAGTTCTTGTTCGTCTTCCTCCTGGCGGTGCGGCCTTCACGGCATCCTTTCTGCACTGCACCGAGCGGAACCCGAGCGGAACGACTACACCGACAGACACCATGTCTCTTTCGGGTGCAACCGGCTTTGCCGCATGGTATGATCTTCATATGATTTTGAATCATCCGCTTAAGTTCTTGATAAAACCTTGCTGGTTACCATATATACATGATGTGTAGCTTGCCGGTAGACATGTTTCATGTGATGTTCTTGTTTAATTTGAACATGCTATATATCAATGTCATGTTTACCATGAATATGATGTTTTGGTTTATTATGAACCAGCACTTAATTACCATTGTTTTTATCATGTCATTTTATTGGATTAAATTGAATCTGAAATTACCTATATTTTTAACAATTACTTGGCTAGCTTAGCTCCTTGTAAATCAAATGGGTTGGTGCCTCGGTGGTCAGTCAGAATTGGTGGACCGTGGACGGTGTCAGTCGTCAATCGTGCACGACAATACCACATGCAATGCAAACGATCGAACGAAAACATGCGTAGAGCACATCGACGAACGGACGGGATTTTGCTCCTCCATGAACTTGCAGGGCCGGACACAGTAAAGGACATGGATGTTCTTATGTAATTTTTGCAATAAAAAATCGAAGTTACTGGACTCGACACGATTCGATAAGATCCGAATACAAGTAGCCAGATAGCTAGCTATTAAACGACGGAAATACCTGAGGGCGTCCGTCGCACGCATTTCGTTTGTATTTGGTAATAATTGTCCAACCGTTGACTAATTAGGCTCAAAACGTTCGTCTCGCAAAGTACAACTAAACTGTGCAATTAGTTTTTTTATTTTATCCATATTTAGTACTCTATGCTTGTATCGCAAGTTTGATGTGATGGGGAATTTTTTTTTACATAGTGCACTTTTCAATGGAACTAAATACAGCCGTAAAGTCCAAGTGAAGCACTGCAGCTTGCATGCTCTGTTTAGTGGAGGCTTTTACGAGGTGTGATGTTGGGGAAGGGTAAAAAGAGCGGTGTTTAGTTGCACATGTAAAATTTTTAGAAGCACGGTAACTCTTTTGTTTGTATTTGGTAATTAGTGTCTAATTATAGGCTAATTAGGTTCGAAAGATTCGTCTCGTGATTTACAACCAAACTGTGTAATTAGTTATTTTTTTATTTAATGCTCCATGCATGCGTCTAAAGATTCGATGTGATGAAGAATCTTATAAAATTTTTGGAACTTTGAAGAAACTAAACAGGACCAAAGTTAAACTGACACTGTATTTTTTTTTCTTTGGGAATCCCTTGAGTATAGAGTATAGACACAATTGATGCAGTGATATCTCTGAAGATATCCTGAGACATGAAAACATTTGTGTTCATTCTTTATTTTGCGGCGTAAATAGGAGTCACAACCTCGGTGTGTTTAAAATGAAAAGTTTTTTCTGTATACTATTACAAGTCCAACTTTTCAAAACTGTCATTTTCATTATCATTTTCTCATAATCTCGAGCTAAACACCAAACCAAATTGCAGCATCAAATTGATTACTCGCTATATTGACAAGAACCATGATTCCTTTAAACCCTAAAACCTAAACCCTATACTATAAAACCTAACTTCAAACCCTAAAATCATAAACCATAAACCCTAAGCTCTAATTTGTTTAGATACCAAGACAAGATATGCCATGCACACTGTCTTGAGCATGCATCATTGTCCACTTCTGTCTCTTACACACACTATTCCACTGTCAGTCTGTCACGTACTCCCTTGGCCTCAAAAGAGTACACATCGTGCTTACAGAGGATTCATAACTATTTTAGGTTTGACCAAATATTTACACAATAATACTTACACACACTATTCTCACTATCAGTCTATCACGTAATAAATATCATTATATAGATCGGAAAATAGATTTTCTTAATAATAATCTTACTTAAAGTTATAAATATTGATAAATTTTTTCATAATAACTATTCCAAACTTAAAACAGTTTAATGTCTCAAGAAATGTGATGGGCATTTATTTTGGTATGGAGGAATAGGGTTTTTAATTTCATAATTGAAAAAAAAAATCAGCCACCACCAAAATTACCAAATTTCGCAAACTTTCACCGAAATTTTTTTGGCGACTAGCACATGAAGTATGCTTTCTTAAAAAAAATTTAGATGTCAACAAATATTAGTATGATTTATGACTACACATTTATTGAATTGAAGAATATGCAATATAAACAATATAAAATATGAGTCTAGAGTTGTATAGCACATGTATTAGTGTATTACAAAGTTTCAGATTTTTGTTTCGGCCACCACCAAAATTATTCGCCGAAATTTCCAACCCTGCGGAAGAAGTAGTGTTCTGCAATATGCATGAGAGTAGTATAACCGTACTGCCGGAACGGTACAAACACCACGAGCTCAGCCAAGCAATCTCTATTGCGAGCAAGCATGCATACGACGCAGGACGGACGGTAGAGGCCGATCCGATGGCCCTTATTCTGAACCGTGACGGCATGGCCAGCGAACTGCTCCACCTGCAGTCCCTCCCCTCTCTGCACAGACAGCGCGCGCGCATGGACGCACCGCAGCGCAGGCTACGTGCGTGCGGGGCGGCCGCCGGGTCCGTTCGAGTTCGAAATGGGTTGGCGGACGGTGCCAGTGCCTGTCGTCAACCGTTCCAGATTCAGTGAGCGAAGACTGCACGAGATCACCACATGTAATGCAACGATCGAACGAAAACATGCGGATGACGCTGGTGACGCCGGCCGCTGGAACTCGCTCACCGGCAAATCACAATACAAGTGGCATCGCGCCGTGCAATCCTCCGGTCGGTAGGTGCCGCGGATTTCCCAACCACACCGTGCATGCCTGCCTCTCTGTTTCGGGGGCGCAAATGCACAGCATAGTCACGCCTTTCATTCCCAGAAACAGGACATGAACACAGGGTGCAGTGCAAAGGGATCAAACGTTTAGTGCGTTTTGCTGAAGGCCAGATCAATCATCGTCAGATATCTGAGCATCTTCTAGCTTCCAGAGATCGAATGGTTAGGTACCCTGCCGTACATCAAGCGTGCAGCATCAATCAATCGATGATCAGCGCCCTGATTACAATACAATGTGGCGGATGATGTTATATATATTCTTCTGATGCGGACTAGAAACTCTGCCGGACAGAACAAGCGGTGCCGGTGAGTGAGACAGAGGCGCCGGCCCGCGGCACATTCGCTGTCCATCTCTGCCTGCATTAGGAAATCGGGCAGCAAGCGTACACTTGGCCTTTTGCTGCCGCGCGCGTAATCACACGGGTTGACCCATACGAAAAGGAGACTCGAATCTAGTAGTTGTTGGGAGCCATCCAAAACGAACAATTTCAAATTTAATATGAACTTCTGTTCTGTTCCGAAGTCTACTTTGGATGTTTTTTAAAATCACTTGCACCACTACCTTGTGTCTTCTCCTTGTTCCTAAAAACATGACACGTCATCAGCCATCCCTGAGCTACCTGCTGATCTGATGTAGTCGTGCAGCTATGGTTAGGTCATCTGAATGGTAGCAAGTCTTTGAGCTTTCTTTCTGTCTGTTCTGAAAATTTGGTCCTATGATGCGATCATCTGTTCGTGACAAACTGAAAGAACTAGCACAGGGACTGATCGTCTCCGTGTTAGGTTCAGTGTACCAGAACTGGCATCTGATTACTATTCTGATCCTCACAATCAGTAGCTAAGGTCACAGTCGGCAGTACTGATGTAACACTATGCATCTCTCTCCTCCGCTTGGTTCTTATCCTTAACATAGAGCAGGTTGCAACGTGGATATTAAACAGTGGGAGCAAGTATAGGTCGGATTCATTCGTTCATCTGTTTGGGTTGGGTTGGGGGACATGGATTGCTTGCTTGAATCTTGTGTGCAGATTGGTCACCAACCGTAACGGTCTCACCGTTGTGAAATTCATATTTGCACCGTACTACCTTTCTGACAGTTATTAGGTGACTGATTGATTGCCTTGTATTCAAAAGAACAGTTATTAGGTGACTCTGTTTCTTAGGTCACCCTTAATTAGCAATCAGATATAACTACTCCTACTATAAAGGTCAGTAACAGAAATTCAGACAATCATTTCTGAACTTTTTTCGGACGAACGAATTACAGAGTTATTTTTATCTGATGATGAAGTGGACTTCGGACATTGGGTGACACAGCAGGGAATGCGACGTTATCTTTGATAATTCCTGAGATGCTGCTGCAGAGAAATGGCTGATGTTACTTTCAGAAGGATCGGGCGTCACGCTTGAGTCACTGTTCTTCCTGCTGCTGAAAAAGTTTGGTGGCTACTGCATTGGCAGACCCTACTGAGAGAATCGAAATATAATCTAGTGATTGGAGAAAGAAATCACAACTTGGCAAGTACATACAATTCCTAGTAGTAGGAAGCAAAAGCAAACAAGCATCGCTGCATATGCCCGAGCCATGTGGCGTTCTAGGTAGTGGTCGCCGACTGAATGAATGCCGGTGAGCACGTTGGGAGAAGTTTCAGACGATTTTCAAGGTAAACCCCTTTTCCTGGAGGCGACACATGTGATCTGGTGGTGAAATTCATCAAATTGTCAGACATCCCTCTAGTCTAGTCAAATACTCAAATGGCATATTTTTTAGTATGTAAAATCGTACAAACGTAGCTTTAGCCTTTAGGTGTGCGATGATATGTTATAGATAGAGAGTATATTGTGACGAGTCATGACCTATCCACCATACGTGTACTGCAGATGACGTTAGCACATCGTGGTCACACGTGTCATCTTCATGCAGATGCAGATGCAGGCAAGCAAGAAAGACTTGTGCCGTGCCATCCATTGAGATGCCCGGTTGTTTTCCTATACTGGTGCCGCTGGTCAGCTGCTGCTTTGAGAGCGGCCGTGTTGCAGTAGCACGTCGGCGGCCAGTACCTGAGAAACGGGTGGGCTAAGCTGGTTGTTCACTTCGAGTCCAGGAACAAAGAGGACAAGAGAGAGAGGGGCTCGCTTCCGGAAACGGGCCCAATCCGATTGTGTCTAGACTCTGGGGCCTGGTGGGCTCTGGAGTCTGGTTCCGTTCCGACTTCCAACTCGCACTTCTAGGTGACCTCGGCCGGTCGGCCCGGTGGGCGCGGGCGATGGGGACAGCCGGCGCCTTGCGATCCCGTCTCCAATCCATACAGCACCACCGCGTCACCCAATTCGATTTCGATCTCGTCCACCCTCGCTCGCAATAACCCAGAGATGACGAGCAAGGAGGATCCGACGGGGATTCCTGCGCGGGCACGCCGGCGGACAAGGACAATAAGGCCGCTGCCGACGCTGTTGCCGCTGCCGGCAACGTCGGTGAGGCAGAGCCATCGGAGGAGGAGCTGGTGGAGATGCCGGAGGACTACCTCCGCTGGCTCCTGCTGCAGACGAGGGAGACCGACCCGTCCTAGTTGAGTGGCGGACCTATGATTTTACTATAAGTATGTCGTAATTTTTTTATGCAAATCGGTAAACCATATTCTAAGGCTCTGTTTGGTTCAGTTTAACTCTCATCACATTAATGTCGTGGCAAATGCATAGAATACTAAATATAGACTAATTGCATACGCGTCGGCACAGATTATGAGTAATTTACGAGACGAATCTATTAAGCCTAATTAGTCCAAAATTGAAAATTTTTTGTCAAATAAGACGAAAGTGCTACAGTGTTTGTTAAACTTTAACACCTCTAACCAAACCATTCCTAATTTAGTAAAACCACGTACATTAAATAGCACGACAAGCCTTAGATTAAAGATTATATAATCAGTTCAAATAAAATAAAAATAGTTGAAAATATAGCCATAGAAGAGACTCACAAGTCACAGGATATGAATGTTGATGGATTGACGCTAATTATTAGTGTGTTGAACGAACTCTGAATTGAAATACAAACAAATCATTAATAAATAAATAAAAGTATGTAGAACTGTAGGTACACAAGTTTTTTTGCAAATAAGAAAATCAATCTTAATTCTTAAACCTGCAACTCGAAGCAACTGGGCGGAAGCCGTCTGGCGTCTGCCCTCTGCCGTGGTGGCATGTCCTTCGTCGGGCACTCGGGCCTAGCGGCTAGCGCCCCAGCAGCCTAGCTCGCCACGGAGCCGCGGCATGGAGCGGCCGGTCCACTCGGCCGCGATCGACACGAGCGCCAAGGACCCCCCCCCCCCCCCCCCCCCCGCCGCCGCCGTAGCAGCGAAGCTCCGTGTCTCCGTGAGGCGCGAGACCGCGAATTTGTGGCCAGGCCGGGGTGCCCACCGCCGCGCCGAGCATGCCGACGTGCCGCGTGAGGTAGGGTTCATGTTCGTTCTCAACGACTGAACTTCATTGGACTTGGATTAGATCGTCGCGTGCGCGAGGCACGAGGCGGAGTTACACTGCGCGTGTGCATAGGGCAGAAGCGAACCAGAGGCGGACGTCGGTCGTCTTTTTTTCACATAGAAAATTTCTCATATGGGTCACTGACTGGTGGACCCCCGGGTATGCCGTGGCCCACCCGGCATACCCTGTGGGTCTGCCCCTACCCTAGCCTCGATGACTACAGCACCCGTGAAGCTGAAGCACCTGCAGGAGGAGATCGAGTGGTTGCAGGCCGAGCAGGCCGAGTTCTTCCAGTTCCAAGCTTGGGCCCGCAACGAGTTGGACAAGCATGGCCGCGTTATGGTCCCTGCGGACGAGGTTAGCCCTGAACAGTTTTAGGAAGCCATTAACGAATATTGGTATGGTCCGCTTGAGGAGTATGACAATGCTGATTCCAAAACTGAGGTTGAGGCTACCGTGCAATCCAACTGAAGTCCACAAGGATTCCATACGCTCCACATGGTTATCAGCGTTGTCCATATAGCTCATGCACCATCCGTCTTTAAATCGTGGACGGAGGCGGGTAGTAGCTCTATTTCTGATAGTTTTTAGGAAGATTTTCCCAGTTATCTTGTTTAGGGTCTATTTAGATCCTATGGATTGAAATCAATATCTAGAAAGTGTTTTTTATTTTATTGTTAGATTACTTTTCAATTACACTGTCAGCAGCCTGAAGGGTCAAGGATGCCGCTGATCCTGCAGCAGATCCGCCAGCGGACTCGCCTACGACTTCGCCCCATAGCCAGCCCAAGGGGAACCGAAGGCCCAACCAGCGGTATGCAGGCTCAGCGTTGATTGTTTGATGTCTATAGGTAAAAGAGAGTGAGAACCAGAGATGAACTATGAAAGAACATGTATGATGTATCCAAATATTCTATCTGAATGAAGCTTTCCTCCGAATCCCCATCTACCTTTGGTCTTCTTCTTCCCCAAGACTCCTTCCCCACACATACTCTCAACTCCAAGAAGCCAAACATAGCCTTAGAGAAAAGATTTTGCCACCCTATGGCATAGAGTTTAGAGTTCCAGCGTTTATTTTAGACCAAAGGCTTTTAGCCTAATTAACTTGTATTGAAAGCCTAATGGTAGTATTGATGGGGTTACCGACGTACATAACAACACCAAAACAAAGTAACACTTCTACAACAACACACCACCACCAACAAATGTGAAACCAGAACGCAACCCGACATCAAGAAAGTTCAAAAGGGGCTGCCTCCTAACTACTTTTGTTGCAGTGATTTGTGTTTTGTAGAAGAAATTTTTATAGCCTATTCATCCCATCTAGCCATCTGGATCCTTACACTGACTCAATAAATGGTGGCTCTAACGCCACCTGAGGTGTTGCTAGCTCATAAGGACCCCCAGCTGGCTCCTGTGCCACCCACCTCCAGCAAGCGCCTGAGCCCACTAGAGGGGGTGCTTCTCTCTTGGACAAAGACACCAAGAGATGGTGGAGGGGCCTTGGTGACCAAGTCCGCTGCCCATCTCATCACGAATAACGTACGTTTAATAAACGTACGTTAATTTAGTTTGAACAAATTATGTTTTTATTTATGGTACAATGAACTTTAGCTTATCTTCATTGGGAAAATGACTTCAGAGATGGCAATATCCAACTCTCACATCCTAGGGACGTCACTGCCTTAAATGTAAGAAATTTTCAGTTGTCTTAAATCAAAGAATCGTAGTTTGACAAAAGTAGAAAAAAATAACAATATTTTGCGATACCAAACAAGGTTCATCAGATACATTCTAAAACATATATTTTGTTAATATATCTCTTTAATATGGTAGATATTAATACTCGTCTCTACAAGCTTGAAAGAACTCTTATGTTTCAAGACGGGGAGAGTATCTATCTCCATTTTTTAGAACTGAGAAGTAGTTGGTTACAAACCTCTGCAATAGTCTAAATGCAACCGGTTTCTAAATGCAACCTCTCTATCTCTGTCACACACACACACACACACACACACAGTTGTGACTGCAAGCTTTCAACCAAGAACCTAAGTAACTCTGATCAGACTCGTGTAACCTTTGATGTGGCAAAAATTAGCAAGATTTGGCTATAAACCAAACAACAACATTTCTTCCAGAGTTGTGTATGTATGTACACTGTATTAAACGCTGCGACGGTCTAAATGTAGCATCCTCCTCAAAGAATCAACATGCTAATGCCAATTTTGAACTCTTTTTTTTTTCTGTGCAGATCCGTTTTTAGAAAGTACGTACTTCGCCGTCGTCCCTATTGCAAAAGGTATAGTAGGGCCTTAGCTAGTAGCAGCCGGCCTGGCGCTGCACATGCTTTACACTCACCGTTAGATGTAGGATTTTCTACGAGCTTAACATGGTCGCAGCATATTCAACTTGGGACTTGTTCAGATACCCTCCAAATTCCGAGGTTTTTTACTCTATCTTCTTCACATTAATTTTTGATGCATGCATAGAGTATTAAATGTTGGTAAAAAAACTAATTGCACAGTTTGATAGTAAATCACGAGACGAATCTTTTGAGCCTAATTAGTATATGATTGGACACTAATTGTCAAATACAAACGAAAGTAGTACACTAGATAGGGTTGAAAGAAGTTTGTAATCTGAACAAGGCCTCGTAGAAAACGGATTCCGCGCGCCATGCTCAAGTAGTTAGCCGACCAAATCGGCGGCCGGTGGCATTCGAGACAAAAAAAAAAACGGGGCACATGATATGGAATCACATCCCAGTGACTCTACCAGTAGCTGGACCTCGGTAAACCATCAGGGATAGATCCGCCTTGGAATTCGGTCCCCGACGTACTCATTTCATGTAGGGCCTTGTTTAGATTAAGAAAATTTTAACCCGATGAATAGTACCACTTTCGTCTTATTTGGCAAATATTGTCCAATCATGGACCAATTAGGCTTAAAAGATTCATCTCGTGATTTCTAACTAAACTGTGTAATTAGTTATTTTTTTACCTACATTTAATACTCCATGTAAGCGGCTAAAAATTGATGTGATGGAGAGAGAGTGAAAAAATTTGGAATTTTGAGGGAAACTAAACAAGGCCTAGGAGTACGTAAATAAAAACCTTCAATTCATTGTGAAGTCTTTGCATGCACGTATGTACGAGTACGATCAGAGCCAAATCTGATCCAGAGGACTACGTTCATGCACGAAACCTGAGCAGGGCCTCGTTTAGATGAGAGAATTGGGGAGAAAAACACTGTATCAGAATTCCTATAGCATTTCGTTTGTATTTGGTAAAAATTATCCAAATTTTGACTAACTAGGCTTAAAATGTTCGTCTCGCAAAGTACAACAAAACTGTGTAATTAGTTTTTGATTTCATCAATATTTAGTACTCCATGCATTTGCCGATATTTTAATGTGACGGGAAATCTTCTTTTTATATAGTGGAATTTAGGGGGAGAATCGGAAAACTAAACAAGGCCCAGGTCAATTTGGCATCGCTGCAACCGAGAGCAAAAGGATACGACTGGATTTCATGCCGATTGTTTCGAGTTGTTAAATGGCCTACGCCTCCAGACTTAGGTGCAGACAGCAGGCACAACAATATCGGCGTGGCTATAGCGCTCGGACGCTGGACACCTGCGCCTGCCCCGGCTGTTGCTGTGTCTGTCCGCACCCTGAAGCGGAGCCAGAAGCTGTCAGGGTGCGTTTGGCAGCGCTCTATGGATCGGATTCTCGGAGAGAATTACTTCTCGGCTGCTAAACGGTTTTTTAAAAGTGAAGTGATTCTCTGCTGATTGTGTGAAAGTGATTATCTGAAATGAACTAAGAGGCTGAGAGCTGAAAAAAGTAGCTTCTCCTGATTATATGAAGTGATTCTCTATAGTGATTTTAAGAGTTTAGGCTAAAGAATCAAAGAGAATAGTTTTCAGCCTCAGAATCACTTCAGCAGAGAATCAGGGAGCACAGCTGGAGAATCAGTGAGCATAGCTCTGCCAAACGGACCCTTAGAAGCCTGGGCAATCTTCATTATTCAAAACACATTTCGGGTGGCCGGGCGGTGGCTCTGCCACTGTCCGCGCCAACTGTGCTTCCCGTCCGCCCGGCGCCGACTACTACGTCTACCCGATATTTGTGCGCTCGTCAGGTAGGGTTTCCCCACCGAGCTCGAACTGCCACGGCGAGATGGAGGAAAGGGAAGAGGAGGGGAGGGGAAAAGGAAAGGCCAAGGCGCGCCGCGCGAGGCAGGAGCCGAAGCCCTATGACAAGCCGCTGTCCACCAGCCATCGGCGCCATTGCAACATGTGCAACACTATATTTACTTTTGAAACATCCAGATGAAACATTTGCAACATAGGTCTGAAACAGACGAAGCACTTGAAATATGCTCTTGAAACATGCGCGTGTAGCCATTGCAACATGTACATCACCAAGATTTACTTTTGAAACATCCAGATAAAATATTTGCAACATACGTCAGAATCACCTAAAATACTTGAAACATAAGATTGCAACATGCGTATTTTGTTACAAATATGCAACATCTTAGATATACATATGAAACACTTGAAGCAAAAGTCTGAAACGCCTAAAACATAAGCTTACAACATGCGTATTTTGTCAGTGGATCACGTCCAGCTTTAGAGTTCAGTCGTATGCAGTGCCGCCTGCCTGATCACGTCCTAAGCAGATGATCTGAGAAGCAGATCACGTCAATATGCGGAGAGGTATTACGTGAGTGGCTCTGATGGCTATACAGTGGGTTAAACGCATGGGCGGAGCTATATTGCTCGCTATGGGTGCGGCCGCACCCACGCAAAATTAAAAAGATTGTAGAAAAGTTAAATTTTTATTATATTTGCACCCACAATTTATAGATCCTTGCACCCACAAGACAAGACGCACTCCCCAACGCCGGACCACTTTATAGCGGTATCTGTGCAATTTACCAACAACATCATTGATTCGTCCTACATTTGCCACCTTTGTGGGGGCAGTGGTTACAAACCTTTGCAATAGTCTAAACGCAATCTCTCTCTCATATACTACGGTTGTGGATACATGGCTCCAACCAATTAAGATCCTAAGTAACTAGGTCAAACTCGTTTAAACCTTAGATGTCGAAAAACTTTGCGAGATTTGGCTATAATCTAAACATTACCACTTCTGCATGTGTGTATACAACTTTATTAAACACTGCAATGGTCTAAATGTAGTATCATCCTCAAAGAATCAACATGCTAATTAGTGTCGCTTCTGAATTCACTTCTTATTTATCCCCTTTTGGTAGATCAGTTTTCAGAAATTACTTCGCCGACGTCGCTATTATACAAGGTAGTAGTAGTAGTAGTAGTAGGGCCTATAGTAGCAGCCGCACATGCTTACAATCATCGTTAGATTTTCCACGACCTGAACATGCTCGCACCATACTCACTTCTAGAAAATGAATTTCGCGCGCCATGCTCAAGTTAGCCGACCAAATCGGTGGCCGGTGGTTCCGGACAAAAGAATGGGCACCTAGACACGCTCTTAGGCCACTCGCAATGGTTAGAGCTGGTTATTAGCTCTAATCTAACTTCATAAATAGTATTAACTTTTAGCAAATAGTTTTTAACATTAATAGCCTTAAATGACATTTTCATGTAACTTTGAAATATATGCGAGAGCTAACTTTTTCTCTCTCTTTTATTAAAATATGATATATGAGAAAAATGTTTAGACCTAGCTTAAAAGTCGATTGTTGGAGCTGCTCTTACAATAACTGGACCTCGTTAACCCACGAGGGATCTGCCTCAGAATTCGGTCCATTGATGTGTTGTTTTCATTAATGTAAATAGTATAAATAAAAATCATCAATTCATTAGTATTATTTTTTCGTGTATTCATTTCACACATGTTTCATTAATGAGAAATAGGACAGTTCGAAATACAGCTTAGAGGTACAATGCCCCAGATGCGAGAGGCGATGACCACACGAAGCACCCAGCGCCATAACTAAATATTGCTCAAACAGTCGCGATTTAACAAGGTCTACAAAAAAAAAGAACAACAATATTTAGTTATTTATCTCTTTACAATACCAAATAAGGTATATTAGATATATTATGAAATATATTTTTTGCTAATCTCTCTCTTTAATATGGTACTCCACTCATCTCTACAAGCTTGAAAACCATTTATATTTTAAGATGGAGAGAATATATGCATCTCCGTTTATCAGAATTAAGAAGTTGATGGTTACGAACCTATGCAATAGTCTTTTTTTTTAGGAACAGGAGGGGCTTACGCCCCTACTGGAATTTATTTAAAAGGAAATAAAAACATAGTACAGTACAAAAACAGAACAGAACAACAGAGCTAAGAGTTCAGGGGACCCAGAAAGAAAGGAAAAAATGAGATCAATTACAAACTTTACTCTAGCCATAAAGTAATGCTTGGGAGATATTTCTTCTTCGCGCGTAGAATAACTAGGCTGAAGATGTTCTTGAAAAAGAACCTACATCTTTCACTTGTGGCTGCCTCATTTCTGAAGATGAGATTATTTCTCAAAGTCCATATACTCCAGCAACCTATGCAATAGTCTAAATGCAATATATCTCATATACACAGTAGTCACTATTGAGCCTGCAATCCCGAACCTACTCCCTTTGTCGTGTAATGCAATACATCTATACCTATGCCTAATAATAAAGAGACAAATTTTTAGACTTTTTTTTCGTCCATCCATTTTTTTTTGTCCGTCTTCCTCTAACTACCGAACAATGGAGAGATTCTTTTGTCTGGACTTATATATATAACCCGTGCTCATACGAGTTAGAATAGCTCGCGTCTAGACCAATATGGAATAGGAATCCTAACCTAAATAGATTCCTCAGATCCTGAGAACTCTAAATAGAACTTTTAATGAGTTATGTTCTTTATTTTACACCGCTTTCTTTATTTACATATGAGTTAGAATAGCTTGCGTTTAGACGGATATGGAGTAGGAATCCTAATCTAAATAGATTTCTCAGATCTGATGATAATACTGTGCATTTATTTTCCTTTGACGGGATATATACGGTAGATTAAGGGACCGATTTCTTTTTTTAATACTGGGAACTTTCTTTTCCCCAGAAAATGTTGGAAACTTCCATAATAGATCAGAGCCTGACGTTTTTTTGTGGAAGGCTGAACAATATAATCAGGAAAATAGAAAAGGAAAAAAAGTATTATGGTTATGTCATCTTTTTTATCTACCTTACTTTTTTTTCTCTTTTGTCCTATCGTGTTCTCTTTTTTTTCATCCTTGCAAGCGTGTGTCGTCCAAGCATCCAGAGCCTGGCGTTTTTTATGGTGGAAGGCTGAACAATATAATCAAGAAAATAGAAAAAAAGTCTATGGTTATGTCATCTTTTTTATCCACCTTACTTTTTTCTCTTTTTATCCTAACGTGTTCTCTTTTTTTATCCTTGCAAGCATGTGCCGTCGGAGCATCCATGAAAGTATTTTATGGGGCGTTCACACGTTACTCGTTCATCTAAGTGATTGCTTTTTTTGTTTCTCCTATAAATATAAAAAACAAAAGAACTAAACTCAAAAGTCATGGATGTTTGAACCGTTGATCCTTCCTATATAAATTGAGAAATATTTTCTATATGAGTTAGAGCACCGTGCCATACATGGTGTGAAGTCTGATTCCAAAATGAATCGAAATAGATGATACAATCTGTAGAGTATGAATAAAAAATGAATTAGAACACCTGATGTAATTATTGGATTAATATTCAAGTCTCCAATGTACATACAAGTTAGAACGATGCACATCTAGCAATAGTATGAGTTTAATTCAAGATGAATCATACACATGATGAAGCTTTTATTGAATAAATTTCTTAGAAGTCAAAACGGACAAGAACTTAGACTGAACACAACAAAATAGAAACTGATAAGGAAACATGCGACAAAAAAGGAACCGAAAGGCTAAACACAAGCAAGGCATAGAGTTCGATGCAAAGACAAATTTAAATATACGATGCACTCTCAAATACTATTCAAAATTCGATGCTCGATCATATATAAGAGTCAGAGCGTCACACGTTTGTTGGATAAATTTTCAACCTACAAATCATCTAGATAAATTACACAGCAAGTTGTGTCTCCCGTTGCAACGCATGGGCACGTTTGCTAGTTCATAAACTATAATACAACTTAAGTGAATACTCAAATGACGCATATACCATGGAGTAAACCTAATTAAAGAGTTTTTCTTCAAATTATGGTTTCATTTTTAAACAAAACTTTGCTTAATCTCAGCATAGACACCACATAGAATCTTTATATTTTAGTACAAATTTTAGAAGTCATATTACACTATATTACATAACTCTTTGAGTGAGTAACTGCTAGGTTCGTGTAACCTTATATCTGGCAAAATTAATTTAGCAAGATTTGACTACAAACCAAACATCACCACCTTTTCACAGGTATGTATACGACTGTATTAAGCGCTGCAATTGTCTAATTGCGTTATCCTCCTCAAAGAATCATTTCTTAACTCCTGTCTTCTTTGTCCTTTTGCAGACCAGCTTTTACAAAAGTACTTCGCCCAAAAAAAAATATAATACCCTGTTCGTTTCGCTGGTTTATTGTGGCTGAAAGTACTGTTCGCTGATTTGTTGTGAGAGAAAAACACTACTGGATATCTGCTGATTCTACTGCGAAACGAACAGGGTGCAAGGTAGCAGTGGTCGTTAGATTTTCAACGAGCTGAACATGCTCGAACCATACTCAACTTGTAGAAAACAGATTCCACGTGCGATGCTCAACTTAAGTTAGCCGACGAAATCGGCGGCCGGTGGCACTGGACTGGAGACAAAAGAATGGGCACACATGACATGGAATCATCCCATACAGTAGTTGGACACTTGGAGTCTTGGAGCTCGTTAAACCACCATGGATTCGCCTCGGAATTCGGTCCCCGATGACGTGCTCGTTTTCATGTAGGAGTACTACGTAAACAAAAACCTTCAAATCATTCTGAAGTCTTCCCATGTATACGTACGAGCCCGTTGAGAGCCGATTCCAGACTAGTATGTTCATGCACGAAACCTGAGCAGGTCAATTTGGCATCACTGCAACCGAGAGCAGGTATGGATACGAATACGACTGGATTTCATGCTGACTGCTTCGAGTTGTTAAATGGCCTACGCCTCCAAACTCCTAGGTTCAGACAGGCACAAAAATATTCACCACCGTTCCGTTCCGTTGCAGTAACTGAGCTGCAACCAGGCACACGCCTGTTTGGATCTTCTTCGTCGTCGTCCAGGCTACGAATTCGTATGCCACACCACAACCACAAGTCCACAGCACACAGCAGCATCAGCATGGTCGCCTAAGGACCACTAGCTGACTGTTAGCGCACGTAAACATGGTGGTCAAGCTCGCTCGCTCGTATTGACCACAGCGCGTGCCGTGCCTCCGATGACGCCACAGGATGCGACCCTGTCGCCGTTGCAGTGACAGGGACGGGTGCAGCTGCTGGAAGAAACAGAGCCCTGCGTTGCTCTCCCAGCTTCGTACGTGTAACGTGTACGTACGCCAGAGAAGGAGCCGGGGCCACTCGCCAGTCGGAACTCGGAACGGAACAGCTCGAGATCGATAATGAGATGTCTTTTATGGATAGTGGTACTTATCTTTAATCAGAGTACAGTTGTCCTCCATTAAACTGTGGCCACATACACTGCATCTGATCTGACTCTGCGCCCCGGTATATGCCCTTGATTTCTTTACTCGCACGCATCGATGTGGATCGATCGGGAGGAGTAAGTATCTTACAGGAATCCATAAACAGATGAGGAGTAGCACGTACTACATTGTCAGATGTAGCCGTGCCTATTTTATGCCTGATCCATACAGATTACCCAGGTGGCCGTTGAAAGGTTCACCCTGTTCGGCAGGCTGTTTCTGTGGTTTATAAGCCGGCTGTGGCTGTTTTGCTGTGAGAGAAAAACACTGTTCCACGGCTGATAAGCCGTGCTGATAAGCTCAGCCGAACAGGGTGGTTAAGTCATACTACCAGTATTTCACATGGCCTGCAGATACAAATAGCATGCGTGCGTCATACATGCGGCGCACTGCTGCTCTTGTATTGTAGGATTGTTTCCCGCGGTCTCGTGCAGTTTTGGGATGTTTTTCAAGCCATGCCGGTAGACTGCACGTCAAGAATCAAGAATGCAAAGGCAAACGAGAGGCGTATCCGAAAGTCAGGCAAAGACGGTGACACGGCAACCAGCAACGCCGTGTCGGAGCAGAGGACAAAACCCAACCTACCCAAGCACGGTCAGCTACTAGTTGGCGACCTGCTGCTGGCTGACGATCCGGAACAAACATTACCCCACGTGGCCCCGTCAGATGACGATCCGAAATCTGATGAAACCGGACCAAACAAACAAGAGCACAGTACGATGGGTTCAGAAATGGGCACCATGAGCGCGCGACGCCAGCCAATGATTCATCAGGCTTCCGGGCCGAAACCCAAACCCCACCACAATTCATCCAAGGCGATGGCGATCTCAGCAAGGCCGCAATGATTCGCGCGAAACCGATCTCGATCCTACCGCGCTCGGAGACGAGACTGATGGACGACGCGCAGCATTAACCTCGCGAGATGCGGCGATGGATGCAGCCCTCGGTGGCGTGTCCCGTCCCGATCGCACGAGGGCTCCCCAACCTGGCACTGGCACTGGCACTGGCAGCCTCCTCGCTACCCGTCTCGATGCGACGCCAGAGGATGACGGATGGCGAGGGAGCGGGGCCGGCGCGCGGCGTTGGGTTGGGTTGGGTCTGGACTCTGGGACGTCTGGTGCGCGACGCCGACGTGCGCGGCCATGACGGCAATCGAATTGAATGTCTCCGGGCCCGGCGTGACGGCGCGCCGAGCGGGGGCGCGGGGCCCCAGGCACCGCCGACTGGGTGCCACACATGGCGGGCGCCACCCTCCCATTCCCAGGCCCAGGACGCAGCGCTGTCTTGGCAGCCTCCTCCCGTTTCCATCGGCCTTCTAGCTTCCCATCCTCCAATCCAGCCAGCCACTGCACCTTGGCACTCATGGTCATGGGCTCATGGCAGAGCAAGATCAGCAGCCAACCCACCCGTGCGGGCTCTACCAAATCATGCGCGACACCCCCTCTCCTATATAAACACACCCTTCCAAGTTGCCTGCCACTGCCACACTCCACCACCACCGAGCGCGAGGCGGCAAGTCAAACACCAAGCTACCACGACGCCGGGAGCTTCCGGACAAGCCAGCAAACTACACCATCAGCAGCAGCAGCAACAAGAGCAGCAAATGGCAGTGGGATTCCGCCGGCGGCTCACGGCGCTCAGCGTCCCCAAGGCGTCGTCGCTACTCCGCCGCACGCGGCACAAGAAACTGTCCTACACCCGCGTCCGCTGCAACAGCCTGCCGGGGCGCTTCCACCCGGTCGTGGCGGGGCTGCACGAGTCGGCCAACGCGCTGATCATCTGGACCGAGGAGCCGGCGCAGGCCTTCAGCCCGGCGTGGGTCGCCGACGGGGCGGCGCACCTGGGCCGCCTCCTGTCCGGGCTGACGGACCTGCTCCACCACCCGCAGGCGCGGGACCCGCTCCGCCACCGCCACCGGGGCAACAGCAAGCCGGCGGCGCCGTGGGCCGAGCGCCTGCTGGACGACCTCCTCCTCATCGCCGACGCGCACGGGTGCGTCCGCGAGGCGCTCCTGGCGCGGCGCCAGCTCCTCGCCGAGGCGCACGCCGCGCTGCGCCGCCGCGACGCCGCACGCCTGGCCGCGGCGCTCCGCGCACGGCGCCGCGCCGACCGCGACCTCTCCCGCCTCGCCTCCACGCTGCGCTGCCTCTCCCACCGCTCCTCGTCCGCCTCCACTGCCGCGGCGGCGGCGACGGACCACGGCGAGGCCGCGGTGGCCGACGCCGTCGCGGCCGCCACGTGCGCCGCGGCGGCCGCGTCCGCCGCCATCTTCGCCGGGCTCGCGTCCGCCTCCGCCTCGTCGTCGGCCTCCCGCGCGATGGCGTCCCCGCTGGCGTCGATGGTCTCGCCCGCGAAGGTGGCCGCCGCGCCCGTGTGGTGGGTCGCCGACCTCCTTAGGTGGCGCCGCCGCACGGTGGCCGTCGCCGCTGCCAGCGACTCCTCTGGGCCCGGTGCGAAAGAGCAGGTGCCTCTCGAGGCGGAGTGCTGCAGCGAGGAGGAGGAGAGGCAGGCGGCCATGGAACGCCTGCGGAGCTTGGAGGACTGCGTCGTGGCGGCGGAGAACGGCTGCGAGCAGGTGTACCGGATGCTCGTTAACGCGAGGGTGTCGCTGCTCAACGTGCTCACGCCATGCTTTTGATCCGCCCGACTTTTTGGAGGGAAAAAAAATACTTCAAAATTAGCAGCACGCATGGCGTGTTTCAGTGTTCAGTAGAGTGATGCTAGCAATGCCGTTTCTGTAGATCCTGTACAAAAGTGTACATGATGTATAGCAATCATTCCGGGATGGAATGGAAAATGTAATTAGGTGAAATGCTCAGTAAAATCTTGCTCTTAATTGCAACCACATTCTCTTCAAAAAAAAGGTACTCGATGAATGAAGCTGATCACTCTATGGCTCTGTTTCCTTTCCTCAAGAACTCCATGTAGAATCCAGACTCTATAAAACTTGGTTATGAATGGCATGGCAATGAGTTAAACATCGCGCGGAGTTCACCGTGTCTTCTGTTAGCTCTTTGGCCACGGTGGACGTAGCAAGTACACAGTACATTGTACAAACATGAACTTCCGTCTTCGGCCTTGTTTAGATCCCAAATTTCACCCTAAATTTCACTATGCAAAAAGAAGATTCTCCGTCACATCAAAATGTCGGCACATATATGGAGTACTAAATGTAGATGAAATAAAAAAAACTAATTGCACAGTTTTGTTGTACTTTGCGAGACGAATATTTTAAGCCTAATTAATCAATATTTGGACAATTATTACCAAATAAAAATAAAATTGCTACAGTGTGACGTCACATTTACTATGCAAAGTTTGGATCCCAAATTTGGGATCTAATCAAGGCCTTCGAGAAAAAGAAAAACCACAAGCAACCTTGAGGGCTTGAGGGGCCAGATCCGAATAGAGACCATAATGTGCCCATAAAGTCTGGCAGTTCGAGGCAGCTGTATTTGAATGACAGGTTATCCTGATTCAGATTTCTAGCTTTTTTTTTTTAGAACAAAGGTTTCCCCTGCTATATATTTCAATAGCAACAACATTCCAGTTCAGCATTTTTAGGCGCGCCCGCCTTACATGAAAGCCTCACGGCATGATAGAGTTAACTCTCACAACATCAGAACAGACATTCAGATTTCTAGCTTCAGCTCCAGCCGTCCAATGATGCAGCGCAGTGCTGGGTTCGCGATGAAACTGACGAAGTGTGCCGTTACATTGAGCATGTGCATGTGTTCCCTCTCGTTGTTTATACACACACGCATTTTCAATCGCAAAATGAATCTATGTTATAAATTGCGTAGGTCGTTAGGCCAGTCCGGCGTCACATGGATTTTCCATCATCGAGTTAACGTGTCACATTGGAACCAGGCCAACGAACTTCGATTCTCTTTGTTGACGTTTAGCGTCTTGGATCCAGCCTTCGCTCTCTGTCTGTCTCTCAGACCATCTTTGTACTTTACTAGGACTAGGAGTATAGTTATATTTCAATGCGCATTAATTAATATATTGGTGTGCATTGAGTTTTTAAATAAAGATTAGAGCATGCCATCATCTCGAGAATAGATTGGCAGTTTGTCAGGAGCATCAGCAGACTGAATGTTCAGTAAGGGTGTGTTTAGTTCTCCATTTCACCTAATTTTTTTTGAGTTATGGTCCATCTTTTTGCAAAATGGAACTAAACATCATGTAAAATTTTTAACAAAAATGTATCCATTCTCTATTTTGGATTTTGGCCTCAAGAGGCCAAAAAAAAAAGCCAAAAAGCCCTCACCCACTCCATGAAAAATTTGGCATTTTGGATGGAACTAAACATACCCATAAAAATTTTGGCATTTTGTATTGGCATTTTGCATTCCATGGGGAACTAAACACAGCCTAAATTTGCGACGATGCATTAGAGATTCAGAAGTTCCAGCACTGAGAGTTCATCCTGCAGCTAAATTACCTGCGACCATCGCCGCATTGCTTACGATCATCAGGAGGATCGTGACAGACAGATAGGACTTGTTTGCAGTTGTCGAGCAAGATTAATTGCTAAGCAAGAAAAGCTGCACATTTAGTAAGACAGGATAGGATAGGATAGGATAGGATGGAGCTTCCCTTTCTCAACAATGAACCGGTACAGTGTACATCAGTTTTGCACGCTCGCCAAGTCGCGATCAGAATCCAAAAGCAGCTCATCATAGATCTAGATGGAAGGTTGCAATCGAGGGCAGATGCAGCAAATGATTTCTGAAATGATATCGATCGGCTTCATTTGTACTGCAAGCTGGTTAGTGCTGCTACATTGTCAGCTATAGCAAATGCTGGGCACCGTTTGCATGATTAGGTCTTCATTACGAATTAAGGCACTGGTGATTCCAAATCCAAACGGACATGTTAACAAATCGAATGTTGATTGAAGTAGCAGCCGAGAAATAAAGGAACGGAGAATCGCTTGTTGCGGCCCCTCGTGTAGCCTGTTGGTTCCTTCTGTTTTTTTTTTTTAGCAGATTGTGTTGATACTACTTTGTTAGGCCCAAGTGAGTCGGGCCTAGAGCCCCACCAACAATGGGGGCCTTGCCATCACGGGCCCAGAGGCACCGAGTCCTCGCGGCTCAGCGTTGGGCCGTTGGCTCGAGCTCGAGAGATGCTTGCTACGACACTGACGGACGCGACCACTTGACGTGGGACGCAAACACGACGGCGGGTGAAGCGGCTCTGAATCAGGCCACACGTACAGTACAATTGTCGGTGAATAATTGCATCAGGGCAAGGACAGCTTAAAGTACTGACTTTGGGGCGGCTCTCTCCTGCATGTCGTCCTGGCTGTTGCTCCGTTGTACTAGCACTTCCCAGAGTTGCCTCCGTGCCATTAGGACCCTGATAAAGCGCACACCACCAACATTTGCTGAGGACACAGTTCCAGCCAGGCCTTGTTTAGATGCCACCAAAATTTCAAGTTTTTTCACTCTCTCTCCATCACATCAATTTTTGACGCATGCAAGGAGCATTAAATGTTGGTAGAAAAAATAATTAATTGCACAGTTTAGTAGTAAATCACGAGACGAATCTTTTGATCCTAATTAGTTTATAATTGGACACTAATTACTAAATACAAACGAATGTTCTGCAGTAGCTAGAGTTGAAAAAACTTTCGATCTAAACGAGGCCCCAGTAACATTTGTGTTTATCTTGGATTCTTGGTAGACTAGGGGGGGTGTCTCATTTCTGAGTTCCGGCAGGCAGAAACGTTTTTGTTGTACTGGTACCTCATTTCTGTGTAGTTTTTGGGACTCATTTGGTACTGGTACCACGCTAGTACACGAACGAAGGCAGTGGGCCGGGAACGAAGGCAGTGGGCGGAGAAAAGCGAACTGAGGTGAGCAGTGAAGACGAGGGCAGGAGCAGGAGGCAGCAGACGCGACGCCCGAGAGGGCGAGAGGACAGCGCTAGTACGTGAGTAGTACTGCTTGCACAACACGCCATTTTTCCTCTGCTAGCCGTGCATCGAAGCCTGCAGCACTGCTGGTCTGCCTGCTGCGGTCCTCCTAGTCCGTACGCCCGGCGGACCCCGGCGAGCCTCCCCCGCTTCTTCTGCAGCTCACGCTTTGCCTCGGCAGTGCCACCCCGGTGTTTTCGTGGGCGTGGGGAGGCAGGTCCCCTCCTCCTGCGGTCCTGCCGCGGCGGGCGCAGCGAGCACGTAGGCATGCTAGCTGATGGTGATCGCCGTCGGGATCGGGAACGCCGAAACGCGGGAAAGTGGGCGGCCTGTCACCGAATCCCGCGTAGACGGACGTAGCCGAGCACCTGGAGCCGTTAACCTTTTCAAACGCCTTTCCGGGGAATGGCTTGGCAATTGGCATGGCATGGTACGTACATTGGCAGTTTGGCACCAGTGAACCCGGCCACGTTGAGCTACAGTACAAACGACAAGCGGTGTTTTCGAATACAGCACGTATGCGTTTGGTAACAGTCGTGTTTTCGAACTATTCGACCCATGTCAGAAAAAAAGATGCTACTCCCATCGTCTCACCACGAAAATCAACCTACTCCTCCGTATGGGCCGGCCATTGGACTGAATGACATTACGCGGAAGTGAGTAGTAGCAGCGTATAATTCCCCATTTCCATTTCGGCACACCGACGGCGACTCAAATCAGGCAAAAAAAATATTCAGAAAAATCAGAAGAACTATTGTTTTAGTAACTACTAGTACTCTTAATTTTTTTAATATAAAGAAACAAGTCGACGAAAGAGATCGAGGACACAACCGCATTTTGTTTATTTGGCGATGGAATGTAGGAGCATGGTTGATGGTTGGGTACAAGTCGCTGTCCTCTTATCTGAGGGATATTTCCCCTTCCCTTCCCTTCTCTTCTCTTTTGCTTAATCATTGACCTGGATTAGGTGCTTAACCACGTGCTTTCCTGGTGGTGAGTAATAATCATACTCATTCAGCGAGGAGTGCATGCTTTAGTTAGGGAGCGCCTTTTGAAAAAGAAAAAAAAAGAAAAGCATCTGGTATCTCAGCTCGTCTCTTGCACTAGCTGGCTGCTAGCACGGGCACCCAGTGCCGGGCAGAGGCCGCGGCAATGGCGACGGCTACGTACTCCGTATATATCCAACCGCGAGACCGGTGAGCGTCCATGTCGAGGTTATGCAATGGATGATGGTATGCACTGGTAATTGTGCTGACGATGAATGTGTGGAATTGCTATCGAATTTAAGCTCGCGCTGGTCACTCGGCCTTTGGTTTTCCTGACTAAAGTAGTTTAGCCGCTAAATTTTAGTCACTTTAATAGCTACTAAACTATCAAACAAACTAACTAAAAACGGACTAAGGTAGTTTAGTGACATTAGTACCCTAAGGAGGTGCTAAAGTGGGCTAAAGTGCCCGGTAGACGGGGCTGCCTCTCATTATTGCTGGTCTCTCATCCTGATTTGTGCATTCAGTAGGGTTAATTTGGTCTTTGTTGAACTGTTTTAATGGCCTTTAATCACTAGAACCAAACATGGGTAAGTAAAGTTTAGTCATTGATTTTAACAGCTAAATTTTAGTCATAGAAAATCAAACAGGGCCTTAACCTTATAACTTTTCACCCTCTAAATCTAGTTCCATTTAATCACTTTTTATCAAACACTTTGACTAAATACGACTAAGAAGGCTTATGTCGACACGTACCGTCACTCCATCAGGAGCGAGGACGTGTGTGATGTGTACTCCTAGGTGCAGTGTGGGGCCTTGTTACTGTCGGAACCACTTTGGTCAATCGTTAATCTTTCTCTCGTCTGCAGCAGCCACCCATCACGTAGACACGTCATTAGCTAAGCTAGCTAGCCACCCACCTGTGTGGTGTGGAAATTCTGGGATGGGTCTCCGATCAGATTTTAGATATCAATGTCGTGTCCGGTGTATTTCGCACGTTCCCCTTCGATTTTCTGTGGAGGCAGTAGTACTAGGCAGGACGGTATATAAAAAGACAAAACACGCGGCGCGGGATGCAGATCGAGTCGTAGCACCTAGCCATCCATGGAAATGCTCGCTTGCATTGGCAGCCCGCAGCCTTTGGTTGCATTGGCCACCATCTTCTGGCGAGGTCGATCCAGTGATCCGCCTTCCGTGTCTGGCTGTCCGGCGGCAGACGCAGACCGGCAGTGGAGACAGTACGTAGGCGGAGGAGTTGCAGCATGGCAGGCAACGAAGCAAGCGCTGCTCTCAGAGCATGTTTGGATCGTGCCATGGTAGCTCGGTTGGCAGACAACAATCTACTAAATCCTAGCTAGGTGATCGGAAATTCAGAATCAGATGAGAATCAGATGTATTTTTTTTTCAAGATCACTCATATCCACAAGCGCACACTCGCCCATATGAACGCACACGCCCACACCATACCCCTATAAGTACCTCCAAGATATGAGTTAGACTAGCAAATCTTAAGATTGATGAAGTCACCGCCTATTAGCATCTCCGAAGAACTGAGTTGGACTAGCAAGTCTTGAGATTGATGAAATCACCACAGGCGTCTCGCTGCTGATGGACACGTCGCCTACCACTGAAGAATAGCGCCGTTAAATTCTTTAATAGATCTAGGAAAATATGAGAACCCGTGTTTAAGTCGGAGACTTAAATTGGGTGACAGATTCTACCAAAAGGAACACAACTAGCTGAGCTAAACTCATTTCGCGGAATCAGATGTATTCGAGTCTCATGTTTGACCAGCTAGCTCTTCGTGGGACACAAAACCAAACAGGTTTTGTCTCACTCTTCAATAGGCTAGCGTTGAGTTGGGGAGGCGGCGATTGCTGGAAATGGGGGAACAACATTGAGGATTTCGACGGTGACATACTTAGGCTACGTTGGGTTAGCCCGGAATCCATCTAGAAATTATTTTAGCTGATCAAAAGCTATATAAATTAGCTAAGCAATCGGCTATGATTTTTTTTTCTAGAACACGACTTCACATGTATTTCATTAAGAAGAGTAATTGGGCTAGGAATCATTTCAAGGACGATTCCTTAAAATGAGCCCTCAGACGAAAGAAAGAATGAAGATGCATATCGTAAACGAAGATCTTGATCTAACATATATAGAAAACAAATTCAAATCCTTGGATTGAATGATCAGTTCCTTTTTGTAAAACATAGTTCCTCTTTAGCTAGTTAAAGGCTACTTCGTTGTAATAATGAATGGTTGTGTGCAAAACTCTTGCAGAGGCCGGAAATATAACTTATTCCTTCTTCTAAAAAGTTCCTCTTTAGCTAGTGTGTTTCTACGTGACAACATTTTCAAAACTCGCATGTATATATAGTGGTTGCTCCTACTGATTCACTAAAAAAAGTTTCAAGTACAGAGATGTCCCCTGTCACCTTTGGTTTAGGTAAGCCCTTTATTAATCATAGCTCTTCACGTACATGAAACAACTTACCACAAAACAGGAAGAGCAATCCATACATAATGATCGTTACCTAATACCTATCAGCATGCATTCCCCTATACTCAACGCTGGTCAACCACGAACGGTTCTGAAACTCTGAATCCCAGACACCCATCTTCTTACTGTGATGGTAGGCTGTTAGCAATTAAGGGTCTGTTTAGTTGCACCCCAAAATACCAAATTTTTCAAGATTCTCCGTCACATCGAATCTTTAGACGCATGCATGAAGCATTAAATATAGATAAAAAATAAAATTAATTACACAGCTTAGATGAAATAGACGAGACGAATCTTTTAAGTCTAATTAGACCATGATTGGACAATATTTACCAAATAACAACGAAAACACTACAGTAACATTTTGCCAAAAATTTTGACATCCAAACAGTGCCTAAACTACAAACCACTTGGGAGCCATCGCCCAACCTTCTGTGCGCTCCCGGCCTGCAGCCCTGCTGTATAATCTTCTTCAACTCGAGGTTAATTAATCTTAACGGGGATTGTCAGTGCACGTGAGCACAAGTGGAATTCATCTATCCGCTCGAGGAAACCTTTTGGTGGCTCTAGGTGTAGGGCCACCAGCACCAGGAGATCGCCAGGACGTCCGGACGAGATTAGCTGGCGCCGCAGCCGATGATGAATTTCTTAATGGAGTTCGTGCGTGCTAATCTTTGTCTAAGGGTGTGTTTAGATCCTTTAAAATTCCAAAATTTTTACAAGATTCTCCGTCACATCGAATATTTAGACGCATACATAAAACATTAAATATAAATAAAAAATAACTAATTACATAGTTTGGTTGTAAATCATGAGACGAATCTTTCGAATCTAATTAATTCATGATTAGACACTAATTATCAAATACAAACAAAAGAGTTACTGTACTTCTAAAAATTTTACAGCAGCAACTAAACACAGCCGAACACTCGTCTTGTTGCTGTTGTACCTGTGCCCAGGACAGTGATAGCAGCAACGCCAGGGCGCAGCTGGCACTGGCAGTAACAAAAGCTGCTTCTGCTCTGCCTAATCCTCGCTAAAATAAACGCATCCGTATGGCTAGTGGAGTGCAGCGCAGGAGTACAGTAGTGACACGGCGAGCCGTCCGTGTGCGTGCCAGATCAGCTGCGCAACATTGGAAATTGGACCGAGCTGTCCCGCATCTGCATCAGCGAATGGTGCCTGAACCGTTTTGTACTCACTGAAAACTGACGCGGTTTTTTTTTCCGACTCACTGAACACACCCATTTCTAAGACTACCCGCACTCATAGACCTTTATATTCATTTTTGTACGTCCTAGTCAGTGACGTCCCAAACCTACTTGAAAAAAGAAGTGAAGGACTAGCCCTAGCACCACCACCGCCACCGCCCCCCCTCGTCCACCACCACTGGTCCCCTCCCTTCTCCTCCGGCATCTCGCCGGGGGCTGAAGGGAGTAGGGATCTATTATTTTTAATAAGTTTTTCCCAGTAGATCGAGTCATTAGGGTTAGCGTCTCACCATGCCAAATTACTTGGTACTGGAGTTTTATCTCCTCCTTCTCCTCATCTCTGTCGACGGTGAAGGAGAAGGGTGGAATCGTCTTCTCTATGGCGGCTCCGTTGAAGATGAGGACGACAACATCGGCGTCAGCATCTTCATCGACATGACGACATGGAGACTTTGGTTTCCGGACGACAGCATCAAGGCGGAGATGATGTCGTCGTCATGGAATAATTTTCTCCGGTCTCTTATTCGTTTTGTTGTGGTTAGATCTGGCCACGATGAAGGACTAGGGAGAATAATTTTCAGATCAGTCTTCCTCACTCTTCGGTGGCAGAAAGAAGAAGAAGGAAGACACCAGAAAGAAGAAGTTCCTCAATTCCGCCTACAGGAATGTTGGCCGTTGTTCGTTGGGCATTTGTTCTCAGGCATTTGCCGAGTGTTTGCCTGTGCGGTCATCCATACTGCAAAGCATTTAACGGGTTAGGTTTTGAGTTGTGCTATTCACAGCGTGGGTACTATTTTGTAATCCAGAGTGCTTGTAATGTGTTGATGTACCCAGCTATCATATAATATAATTCTCCTTTCGTCGCAAAAAAAATACGTCCTAGTCAGCAAGATTCTCTCCTCTATACTCAATTCTCCCGCACCCATCCATCCTCTATATCATTCTCTATCCACTCTATCCACTATGGGACCCACTTGTCACTTTATCTAAATATATCCATGTGTGATTTGAAGGATTTATTGAGACGAATTTAATGGTGCAATCGAAATTTAATTTGGATTTTTGGTTTGTGAGTTATAGCATTTTTTCCTTTGTTTAGCTAGTGGGGCCCGCCACTGCCCACTATAGAGTAAACACTGTACCACTCTAAATATAGAGTGAGAGAAAGGATAGAGTATCGTTTTAGAGTACCCAGTGCAGCAGTTTTTACTCTATATTCATACTCTAAACCTTTAGAGTATCGTTTTAGAGTAGCCACTGCGGGTAATCTAAACGCACACGCACACACTCCATACTATCCATAGGCATATCTAACTGCCTGAGCTCCATTTACTAGTTTAGTAGTCGTCTCTGGTGTGCTTCGAATTGCTTTTGTGAAAATAATGTGATTGTAGTTTTGTTTCTAGTTATGTTATTTGAAGTTTGACTAATAAGTCTATAAAATAGAGTAGCGATATTTATAACAATAAATAAGTATATTAAAAAATATATTTTTTATGCCAAATCTAACTATACTCATCTGGCTTCATCATAAACAAAGAGTTTTTTTAATACAAATTTAATTAAACTTAAAACAATAGACAATACTATGCCATTACTTTTTAGAACCGGCCCGGGGGGAGTAGCTTGAACCACCGAGCTAGTGATCTAGATCTAGTAGCTGAAAGAAAAGGTGTCGGTCTCTGTGCAATTCAGGTCTTATTTAGTTTGTGGGTGAAAAATTTTTGGGTGTCACATCGGATATTTTATGAGATGTTAGAAGGGGTGTTCGGATACTAATAAAAAATTAATTACATAACTCGCCTGAAACCGTGAGACGAATCTATTAAGCCTAATTAATCTGTCATTAGTACATGTGTGTTACTGTAGCAATTATGGCTAATCATTGACTAATTAAGCTTAAAGATTCGTCTCGCGGTTTTCATGCAAACTGTGCAATTAGTTTTTTTATCTACATTTAATGCTATATATATATATATATATATATATATATATATATATATATATATATATATATATATATATATATATATATATATATATGTTAAACATTCGATGTGACGAGACGAAAAGTTTTTAGTGACAACTAAACAGGCCTCACTCTCCAGTTACCCGCCAGAGTCTGCAAATGTGAAAACTGAAACCCCAGACCCGGTCATCACTCGCTTTGGTCTAGTACAGGTACACAAAAACGTTGAGACCGAAATACGGTGGTGGATCCACCATCGTCGTAGCAGCAGCAGCAGACCGACGAGGCGACGACTGACCTGACTTGGTCAGCAGGTCAAGCGAGGTCATCCGGGAGACTTGAAACGTTCTCATCAGACATTTGATTGACTCGTTAAACAAACAGACCAACACCATCACTCCTGCGAGAGTGTGAATCTCAATTAGAATAGCTATAGACACATTAAACAAAACGAACTGTCCTTTCTGCGTGTGTGACTCGTGGAAGAGAGAGAGTTGGAAAGTCTACTGGTTCAAATGCAGGTGTTTCCATACCTTGGGGTCAGGGTAATTGAGACTCAGGTTCAGACCCTTTCCTCGGACCAGTTCTTGCTGTTTTGTACGGCTGCTTTCACCCCTTTTTTCCCAAAGGAAAAAAAACACCGGCCATATTTAGGGGGTGTTTGGTTCACCCAATGACTCCTAAATCTAGTCACTTTGTTGCTAACTATAACTAAATGTGACCAAAAGGGTTTTAGTCCTCTCTAGGAACTCTAGAGTTGCTAAAAATGACTAAACCATTTAGGATGGACTAAATTTAGGAGGTATGAACCAAACACCCCTATTTAACCCCTGTAATTATAGCAGAGAAAAGTCATTGCGCATCAGACTTCAGTTGCAGCAGCGGGCATTTGCAGAAAATCAAGCTTGCTTTATCAACAAGTTTTTACTACAAGTGGTTGTTTTGTGCACGTCCGTTGCGAAAAACCGACAGCAACCGCTCGTACCCGGAAGAAAAGGGCTACAGCAGTACGTATGGGAATTGGACGCGCCCTCACCTGCCAGAAGTGAAATGCCGAGCAGACGTCAGTTTCATGCCGGGTAGGGGCGGCCGTGTCCACGCTACCGTTCAGGCGGTGGATGCCCTCATGTCGCCGAAAAGTTGCGCGGAGACCAGGCACCGCGGCGACACGGTCGCCGGATGCGCGGGGCTTTGCCTCTCTGCCTGCTGACGGCGGCGGTTCCCGATCCGTTCCGCCTCCATCCCGGGACGCGGTGCGCCCGGGCGGACCGACGGGCTGTACCACACATGGACGAGACGACCCGTTGACTCCACTCCTGCAGGGCTCAGGGCTCAGGTTGATGCCAACACGGTCCTTGCCCTGAATGACAGCCACAAGAGGAAGAATAATGCGCGCTCGGGCGGAACCTTTGGAAAGGCGAAAGACATTTCGAGCGGCGTCCGCGGAAATAATAAAGCCTTATTTTACAACAATGGTGATAAATAAAGTTTGAAGCCGTATTCTGCGGTAGAAGCCAAATCACGGCTGATACATGCTCCCTCCATCTCTTTGAGTCTGTCGTTGTAGCTTCTCAGCCGGTGCATCAGTCATTCCATAAACGTGGGCACACGGAGGGCTAGATGCATGTCTGACCGTATGAATGCAGACGTTCAAAATGTTACTCCCGATAACAGTCAGTGCGGGACACAGGAGTAGGTGAACTACTCACAATAGTCCCGATAAAGAAAGAGATCCTTAGATTAAGCTATCTACGTTGTCTATGTAACACGTGATCTGTAAGTTTACATATTGTTTGCCCCATCGGTCCTGTAACGATTGTCACGTGGTTTGGATCTAAGTTAGAAACTATAAGGCACTCGTGTGGCTATCATTCGTACAAATATTCTCTCTTATCACTAGTACTTTTATTCACTTGTGTGATCACGGAATAAAAGGTCTATCAGTTATTTCTAGCACCTTACTAATTCATTAATTTGAACAATGATAAATACAGGAGGAAGAATACTGCACAAAAATGCACTCGGGCGAGAGAGAACCTTGAGAAAGGCAGAGATTACGTGCATCATTGGTGAAAAAAAGTTCGGTTTCAACTTATGCCATTTAGGACTTGATCCTCTGGTCCAATGCTTGCCACATGGTTTGTAGTAATTATGATATCGTAAGCCACTCGTGTGGCTACTGTATCGTGCATATATTCTCCGTTGCCACTATTATTTTTGTCCACCCATGCAATCTAACTTTATTCGTTATTGCTAGAACTTTTTGTTCATTAATTTGAAGAAGGAACATTGACCGTTACATAACCATGTGTCGGTTAACCGTGATAATATAGATTTAAGGGTAACCCATTCATCAGTACTGTAGTGCTTTATCATATGACTTTGATTAAACCAGTGTTGCGTCGCTGGCGCAATACAATCTTCCATTCTTTTATACTACTACCATTGTTCGTTGAGCCATGGAAACCTTGACCCCCCTCTCTCTCTCTCTCTAACGAGAGTAGGATCGTCGTAGCTAGGCTTAAGAATTAAGATAGCGACGCACGCACGCACGGGCACGGCGGCTTACGCTTCAACCGCCCGCGGACGAAACCCTCCTCTCATACAAAGGCAGAGGCGCACCCAGCCAAAAGCAAAAGCAACCAACCCTCCCCGAAGGCTTCCTTCCTCTTGCTCTTGCTCTCTCCCCTTGTCCCCTGCTCGGCTACTGGCCAAGCCAGGGGAACCCGGCCCAGCCCCGCACGCACAGCGGCACAGGGTCGCCCACGCCACGCATACGCAGCCGCGGCGGAGGAGGGCCATCCGATGGGCTGCTGCGGCTCCTCGCTGCGGGCGGGGACGCACCCGGAGAAGAAGCCGCCGGGGGCGCTCCCCCCGCACCGCCCCTCCTACTCGCTGAACCAGCACCAGGCGCCGGCGCCCTCCGCGGCTCGCGCGGGCGCCGGCGGGCGCCAGGTGCCGCCGCTCAAGGAGTTCTCGCTCGCGGAGCTGCGCGCCGCCACGGGCGGCTTCGCGGCGGAGAACATCGTGTCCGAGAGCGGCGAAAAGGCGCCGAATTTCGTGTACAAGGGCCGCCTCGAGGCCAGCCGCCGCGCGATCGCCGTCAAGAAGTTCACCAAGATGGCGTGGCCCGATCCCAAGCAGTTCGCGGTACGCCACTACGCCCTATAGCAGATGGCCTCGGCCTTGGGGTTCGACTGTCTCCCCACCCACCCCGCGCGCGCCCCCTGATTCGGGATCGAATTCGCTGCGCTGAAAGCTTTGCTTCTTCTTCTTCTTCTTTTGCTCTCAGGAGGAGGCCAAGGGGGTCGGGAAGCTGCGCCACTGCCGCCTGGCCAACCTGATCGGCTACTGCTGCGACGGAGACGAGCGGCTGCTCGTCGCCGAGTTCATGCCCAACGACACGCTCGCCAAGCACCTCTTCCACTGTACGTTTGCTCTTGCCGATCCTTTACCCATTGGTCCATTTCTGATAAAGTCGCTTTCTGGATTTCTGGTTGGCTGCGAGATATATCTCGCTGACCATTTTCGGTAAATACAGCCTGCAAAGATTTTGTCCTTGTCGGATTCGATCCCTGATTAGTGCGGAAGTTGGCAAAAAAAGACGAATCCGTGTGCTCTGAGCAACTGCTGACGCTTAGCAGCCTCCCGCATTTGGTGTACCGAACGAATGATTGATGATTGGTCTAGGCTTTGTTATATGGAATTCCTTATCTGGCTGTTGTTGCCTTGTTGGCATGGTCGTTGTGTGAATCCATAGAATCAGATTATGGCGGCTGCATTGAACACATGGTATAATTTTAATGCATCACTGTTCTGTGTTCACAAGTTCTGTTCATTGTTTTGGATGGGTGGATGACTAGAATTCACTCAGACGATTTCAATGTAGCCGAATCTTCTCACTGTGAAACTTAGGAAATTGCTATGTGTTCTAGAAGCCTATTGGAATTAAGCAATTCATTTATATGAACTAAATGTTTGGATATGTATAATTTGTTTCCGATGAACATCCTGACCCTAGGGTGCATTGGCAAGTTTGGGTTTGTTGGTAACGATAGCCACGATTGATAAATGGTGCTTGATTTCTTTGTGAATATTAGGGCATGTCATTACTTCTTTTGTTAATCTAGACTGCATCGACCTTTTATGGGAAGATGATTTGGTAAAAATAAGCAAGTAACTGCGGTGTATGTAGTTCAGTTCACTGTTGATTCTGCTTTTACTCTTATTCAGGGGAAAACCAGACAATTGAATGGGCTATGCGCCTGAGAGTTGCATACTACATCGCTGAAGCACTCGAGTATTGTAGCACTGAGGGAAGGCCTTTGTATCATGACCTCAATGCATATAGGGTCCTCTTTGATGAGGTAACTATTACTTTGATTTTCGTTTTTTCTTACAGGCAATGGAGTTATATGGAGAACTGCCAATAGACTATAGTATCATAAAGCTGAGGGGTCTTGTATGGATAATATTGTTTTCTTTTTTTCTTATATGGATAATATTGTTTTCGCTACAAATATCTCTTGTGCAACTGCCAAATATTGCTGTGTTCCTCTGACAAGAGCAGCTTTTGATTCCATTTGCTTTTACCATCAGCGTGGATATTTTCTCTGCCTCATCTGAAATTGGAAGTGGAGGGGTCTGTTGCCACCTGTTTTCCACCTGTGGTGGTTGGAAGGAATAATGTATTAAAATAGAATGCCAGCTCTTTTTCATTAAAATTTCGCTAAAAATGGTATATTCAGCCCTAAAGGCAAGTCTTTAGATAGTAACGCCGTATTAGCAAACATGTTCTTTTTCGAAAAATGATTAGCATCCTTATGAGGAATGCTCTTTGCGATGACGTCAATTGCATGTTACAGCACTTTGTATGTTTCTCAAATTCTACTAATCATGCGTGGGCTGAACAACCAATGTAATTTCTTTTGCAGAATGGTGATCCTCGTCTTTCATGCTTTGGCCTGATGAAAAACAGCAGGGACGGGAAAAGTTATAGCACAAATCTTGCATATACACCTCCAGAATATTTGAGAAATGGTAACGTATGATTTATCTATTTGAGGAATCTTCTTTGAATTGCTTAGTTAGGGTATTTAGAAGTGATATAAATAACAGTACATGCTATTTACTGAAAATAGAATGGCTAACATTTTCATAATGATGGGATTTCCATGGCAACCTTTGCTGCTCCAGGAAGAGTAACATCAGAAAGTGTCATATTCAGCTTTGGCACTATATTGCTGGACCTCCTAAGTGGAAAGCGTATACCTCCTTCCCGTGTAAGTTTTTGTTACTAGTAACTATTTCTTTCCAAGTTCCCGAGTGATACAGAAGTACAGAACCCCTTTCACAAAATACCTTTGTATTTAATACTATTCTGTGCATATCTGCTTTGCGCAAGTGCCACCAAATGTGTGATACTAATCATCTTTGAGAGGACATATTTTTGTTGTGAATGTGACTTGGTAGCAGAATTGTTTGGTGAAACTACTTAATCATTAACAATTAGATTCGTTTCGCTCAGGCTCTTGATATGATAAAAGGCAACAATATCCAAGTACTGATGGATTCACATTTGGAGGGAAACTACTCAACAGATGAGGCAACCACATTGGTTGACCTTGCCTCTCAGTGCTTACAGTATGAACCTAGGGACCGGCCCAACACTAAAAAGCTGGTTTCCATACTTGAGCCCTTGCAAATAAAATCAGAGGTAACAGTTACATTTTTATCCTTCTCAATTAAAAATCCTTTTGTGCTCTGGCATCGATTGTTTATCGTGATGTGATTCATGGCTTCCATACAACTGTTATCTTTTGGTAAACAAGGCAATTTTTTGTTTTTACTTATGTCTGGTACATTTCCATCTTTAAATGACAAACAGGTACCGTCCTATGAGATGCTTGGCATTCCAAAGTATGAAGAAGAAGCACCTCCCCCTCCACAACCACAACACCCTCTTTCTCCCATGGGTGAAGCCTGTTCTAGGATGGATTTGACAGCTATCCATCAGATTCTAGTGAATACACATTACAGGGATGATGAAGGGAGTAATGAGGTAAAGATCAGAGCATTTCTGTTGCTGTCTGCTGACTTTTCGACAGGATATTATCTAAGAAAAATGGCGTCTTTATTGCAGCTATCGTTCCAGGAATGGACACAGCAGATGAGGGACATGTTGGAAGCTAGGAAACGTGGAGACTTTGCTTTTCGTGATAAAGATTTCAAGGCAGCCATAGATTGCTATACACAGGTGCCTCATCTTAGTTATATCTGGAACACTCAGATATTCTCGAAAACTGCTAGAATGCAGCCAATTCACTTTGCAACCTCTTCATATTGCAGTTTGTTGATGTGGGGACTATGGTATCACCAACAGTGTACGCAAGGCGGAGTTTGTGCCACCTCATGTGTGACCAACCTGATGCCGCCCTCCGCGACGCAATGCAAGCACAATGTGTGTACCCAGATTGGCCAACTGCATTCTACATGCAAGCTGTTGCGCTCTCAAAGCTGAATATGCAGAGCGATGCTACGGACATGTTGAACGAGGCGTCGCAGCTCGAAGAGAAGCGACAGAAGAACACAAAACCTTGAAACAGTTCCTTTTGCGGCTCAAAAAGGTTTATGTTGAGACATGCTGCTCGGTCCTTCCTAAACATTGTGGTTAGTTCCTGGTCCAGGGGTTGGGAATGTATCTGGGGGGTGTGCTGTAGAGTCCTGTTGTTGTAACTACCTGGTTTGGCATTTCTGTGATGCATTTTTTGGGCCCGTGTACATGTTACATTGACAAAAGTCGAAACAGGCGGAATGCAAGGGAATTTTACTTCTGGTTGTCAAAATCTGAGCTAGTTTATTCATTGAGCTCCAGAGTCTGTCTGGCTAACGGGCCGTGTGCTGCTTGTACTGACATGGGAAGCACATCCTTTTACGGCTCAGTCATGGTTTCAGTCTGTGAATCCCTGCCGCAATTACCGGTGATGGAAAACCTTTAGCCTGCTGGGTTTGGTCTCTCTGACTGCTGAATTGCCCATACAGATGCCCAGTGAGCAGTGCTATAGCCACATGGCAAGTGCTGAGGAGACGGGTTCCTTCTGCACGGCTGTCATGTTCTGCAGCAACCAATGCATAGCTTTGGAGTTTGGAGGCTCCGGTGCAATCAATTTCATGGCACCCCCGCCTGTCGTTGACAATGAGTTCCCTGGCCCTCAGGGGTACGGCTCGCCGCCGATCTGGCGATCTCCCTACCGTTAGCCGAGCAGATGGCGGGACGGCCAATGGTTTTTCTCTCGGTGAACCAAACCACCGGCCCTGTCGTCGGTCTTGGCCTTCCGGATGACGCCGAAGCCGTCGTCTGAACAGTGCACGCCATGATCGACGACCGGCGAACTGGACGCAGTTGGCTGCGGATCGCGGGCTGCACCAGCACTGCGAAGCTGGGTTTGGTCCCGCTCCCGCGTGAGTTCGTGACAGGTTGATCACCGACACCACCATCAACGGCGGTGGGCTATTGGGCTCCAGATCTGGAGTGGCCCAGATATAAAGGTCACATTAGCCGAATTGGTCCGTTTCAAGGTTAGTCAGCCGGTCGGCACTCGGCAACCAGTACCTGGGCCTGCACTCGGCGTCTGAGAAACAGCTGGGCCAAGCTGGCTGTTCACTTCCAGTACTGGGCCCAGTTATAAGGGCCTGACAGAATGTGGCCTGTCGTTGAGGCCGCCGATCGTATACTTCTCCTGGGCCATGATAAATGTTGACAGCTCAATACCGATGCCACTTTACGTGCCTCTGTGAGAGCGGGCCAAGAGTTTGGCCCCTGTAATAACAGATCCATTCAGGCAAACTTCTCAACTTATAGCTTATATGCTCCAATCATCTAATTTATGAAAAGCCATAATTACTCTATTGGCTTAGTTGGTTATGTTTTTTTTGGTGAAACCTGTCTATTTAGGTTTGAGTCGGCTAATTATTCTTTCACATATAGACGACATACAATCGACAACTACACACATGTGATAGCTTCGTCAACCAAAAGATACGCCACCTAAATATCCTAAAAGTGTGAGCTAGAGTGCGTGCGTGTTCATATTAGTAAGTGTGCACTCGTGTACTTGAGTGTACAATTTTTTTTGTTTCAAAATGTAGACAAAAATCCCGGTTCGTTTTTCTTTGTTTCCCTACCTAACAGCATGTTGCCGCAACAAACTCTGAACTCTAATCCATTGAGGATTAGTAACTAGCTAGGGCCAGCGGCTAGCATAGGGAAGAATATCTTCGACAATTATTAGTATATGACCTCTAACGTGAGCCTTATCTGCTCCTTCTAAGAAGAAAGAGCAAAATTCACCGCCGCTGCCTGATCTTGGCCGACGATATCATCAAGGTCCCTGAACTTCTAAAGTGATATTAATGGATCCCTAAATCAGTGGCGGAGGCAGCTATGTGGCGAGCCTTGGCGGCCGCAATACCTAAAAAAAATAAAAAACTGAATATATATACTATATATCTAAAATACATACACATACGTACGTATATGCCTATATGGTCATACATACACTACGGAGGGAAGCTAATAGGCCTGATGGGCTGAGGGCTCCGCCTCCTGCCGCCGGCCTCGTGGTGTGATGGCGTCGATTACCATACCAGAACTCCAGAAGCCACGAAGGGAAAGGGAATCGTCTACTCGCGTCTCTTGCTCTTCGTATTCTGATCTCATCGATCAACGCGCGGCGCGGTGGTTGCTCGACCGTGGACGGCGGACGGTGGCGCCGGCGAGAAGCCGAGAGGCGAGAACTCAATGCAGTGGTCGGCGGACGGGGGCGGGAGTTCGACGTGGCCACTCCGCTAGACCGCCACTCCTGCAAGTCTGCAACTACTTCAACAGTTCAACTGCACGATGGCACCAAAGAAGAGATATGTGATGAAAGGTTTTTTTAATTCAGAAACTAGAATTCTAAACACTCTATCTTTGAGTTAAGTACTATTTAGTTTGATAATATTGTTTTTCTTTTTTGTCTTATGACTTTTTATACAGATTTGAAGAGTATGTTTGCCAAAGCATGTATATCTAGCAGCTCCAACCAACTCCTGTAGATGGCGTTGCAGTTGCTGGACAACAAGATTTATTTAGTGAGGTATTTTATGTGCCAATGCTTTACTTTTGGATTTTTGTTATATTTGTTTATCACATATTAATATGCATATTTAGATAATGTTCTAGTGCGTCCTTTCATAATTGATAGTTATATTACACATGTTCAACCTTTATAAGTCCGCCGCACCTAGAAAATATTCCTGCCTCCGCCACTGTCCTAAACTTAGCAGACGGTGTCATTCAGGTCCCTAAACTTTTAAGGTGATTACCGCAGGTCCCTAAACTTCTCTGGTTGTGTCATCCCGGTCCCCAAATTTTCAAGATGATCACCGCAGGTCCCTAAACTTGGCAACCGATGTCATTTCTGTCCAAATGTAATTGTATTAAAAGTTACCTATAGTATTAAAATTTTTCTCTATTAAAAGTTGCTTCTAATTTTAGTATTATTTTAAAAGTTTTAATAGTAGTATTATAGAAGTAACTTTTCTCTATTATTAATACTGTAACATTATTATTAAAACTTTTAGTACTATAATACTATTATTATTAAAAGTTCTAATACTATAATACTACTATTAAAAGTAATAGTATTATAGTATTAATAAAAGAGAAAAGTTACTTCTATAATACTACTATTAAAACTTTTAAAATAATACTAAAATTAGAAGTAACTTTTAATAGAGAAAACTTTTAATGCTATAAGGATTTTAATATTATTTTAATACTATTAATGATACATAAATACTAAATTAATTTTAGTATATTTCTATTTTAGTTTAAACCTAATATATTTGTTGTTGTAAATTATTTTAATAATTTAATTATTTTTTGCTGATGTAAATTATTTAATATAATTTATATTTTCATGATAAATATTATATAAATAATGATTGATTAATAATTGACACATATTGGATCCACGTCTAACGTACAGTCAACGTGTCAAGTCAGCTTATAGAGTAGCTTAGACCACATTTAGACATGGATGATACTGCTTGCCAAGTTTAGGGACCTCCGGTGATTACCTTGAAAATTTAGGGACCGGGATGACACCGCTGGGCAAGTTGAGGGACTTGAGCTGATCACCTTAGAAGTTCAGGCACTTGGATGACACCGTCTGCCAAATTTAGGGACCTACACCTATCATTTTAAAAGTTCAGAGACCTAGATGACACCGTCGATTAAGTTCATGTACTGGCAGTGACTTTTGCTCCAAAAGAAAACAGTCTGAAGAGAGCTTAGCTGCTCATGACCAAGTGGGAGGACTTTTAATAACAGCATGTTGAGCACGAGTCAACGTAACGCCGGCCGTACGTCTGGACATGCCATGGCCTCACGGTAACCCTTACGTACCATCGCCATTACTGCGTGGAAGCTGCCACAGGTTGTGGGTGACTACTGGTAGCCGGGCCGGCTGGACGACGGTGACCACCAGCCAATGTATGCCTCGCTGCTTGGTAGCTCGCTTGGCATTACAAGAGCCTGGCCGGGTTCTCTCCGGCTCCTGCTTTGACACTATAGTGCACTGTTGTAAACTGTAGCGCGGTACCCGAGGAGCCTGGAAAAGGCACAGCCGGCTGGCTCCGTTGGTTTCACAGGCAAAACGAGCACCCGGAGCCGGTGCTTGCTATTGCTAGGCCATAGGAACCTACAGTGCCATATAGTACCTGCAGAGCTAGAGCCTTTCGGGCAGGAGCCATGTCAAAGATGGCCTAAATAAAAGCCGTGCCCAAATGGCAATGGCACTTCGATCCACCATTTTTCTGCATCCACCATTATCTCTACCTAACGAAATCTGCACCATGAAAGCGGGCCTCTCATTAGGCCACGTATCTAATACTTCATACGGCCACGTATCCGGCACCTAAAGCAGCCACATCAACAATTCATTTGATCGGGCCTTTTGAAAGCAGACACAAAATCGACCTTTCTAGAGCGCCTGTTCATCGTCTGTCGTCGCCTCCCTGTCGTACAACCACGGGCCCAAATAGGTCGACGTTGCCGGGCTGCCGGCGAGCCCTGCACACGGCCCTAAGCCCCCGACCACCTGACGTGGGCTCCCGAGCTAAAGCCGGCCACCAGGTACGACCGAGCGACGCCGTCGCGCGGCCGCGGCGCTTGCAGGCTCCTCCGACGGTCTGTTTTAGATGGCAAATTTTTGCAACTCTTGCAACGGTAGCACTTTCATTTGTATTTGGTAATTATTGTCCAATTATAGATTAACTAGTCTTAAAAGATTCGTCTCGTAATTTACTACTAAACTATGCAATTAGTTATTTTTTACCAACATTTACTCCTCCATACATATATCCAAAAATTTGATGTGAAAATTTGGAATCTAAACAAAGCCTACAGCTTAGCTAGGATCGCCGAACCGGGAGCCCAGGTGCGGGCGCATGGGGCGCAGAGATCGCGCGCCGTGCGCGTTGACCAAGGCTGCAAGCGGTATCCGCCATCCAAGCTGCGGTCGCCCGAAAAAAGACCATTTTTTATTTCAATTCATTCCGTATAGAAAACAAATCAGTCAAGAATATCCTTAGCCCAGAACAATTTGGTTTGCTGGCTTTGCTTTCTAAAATCTACATAATCATCCAAGAGAAAAGTGATTAGCCTGAGATGGATAGCCACCCTGATAAAAAATCATCAGGCTTTGTCATTTCATGCAATTGCATCAAATTTATATTATGTTTGGATCACAGATTTTGGCCCAATATAAGTGGATGCATCAAACATATAACTTGATGTTTATGACTTTTGTCTTATATCGATCATTCCTTAGTGGTTCGTGGATGGTCTGAGTCCATCAAGCAGCCTAGCTAAGCCCATTGGCTCTTTCTATACAAATAGAAAATACTTAACCGTGCCTAAATGCGACTGCAATCTTAGGTCGTTTTATCGAACAGACCACTATCAGGTATATGCTATTGGGTTTGCTTTCAGGTATGCACTCCCTTCATGACCCAGGAGGGATTTGATATCTTTTTTTTTCTTCTGAAGGTTATGTGCTCGTGATATGATTCTACTATTCTAAAACTAGCCACTCTTATGCTGAACAATTGCTTGTACATTCAACTTCTATGTTGCATGTATCTTCAACTTACTATATCGGCCCGCATATAACATATCAATGGAAGGTATTCCACATTTTTTTTCTAATGGAGAAAGTGAAGAAGTAGGTTTCGAGATTTAGACATGTAAGCTGCAATCGCTTCTCCCATATTTGATTACTTGCATTCTGATTATTTAAACTGTTATTCCTATTTGTTCAACTACTAGATTTGGCATTGCTGGTAGCCTCGTAAAATCTGAAGAACACAATAGAAATACCATTGGCTGGTTCTGGAGTACCTCTTTTGTCCCAAGGTTGTGATTCCTGCTCTGGTTTTTACATTATCAGACCACATCAAAATAGCTTTTCTAGATTCTCGGTAAAGAGCAACTACTCTGCTATTGTACTAGATCTCATTTGATCGGTAGACCATGACAGTTATATCTTCACCTTATGATTTATGAATATGGTCCTATTAATCTTAAACATGTACGAACTCAGTTTGGTCTAAGTAATTTATGCACTCAGTATGGGATGTAGGTTGATCGAAGCATGGGTTAAATATACAACTGGACGATCCAATCAGACATGGACAGCGAGTGAAGAGACCAAATATACATCTCTACCTTACCCTGCCCTATTAGCAATGATACACGGCGAACACAATGAACGCGACCAAATATACACCTCTACCTCACCCTGCTCTATTAACAATGATACACCGGCCAACACCATGAACGGCTTGCCGCGCAATGTTTCTAGTTGGTTCTGAATGACGCCGCAGGGGTCGAAGCCATCGTGCCACGCCGTGATAACTGATAACCAATGGCTGGACGCCCAACAACGACGACCGTGGCGCCGGGAGGGTCCCCGGGTACGGCATGCTCACCAACATGGTCAACGGCAGGAAAGAGTGCGGCCAGCAGGGCCAGCAAACGGAAGGCAACGCGAACCGGGTCGGCTACTACCAGAGGTACCGCTAGTGCGGCAGCGCCAGATGCTTGGAGTGACAGGTGATGACAACTTATCCTGCGAGAATCAGAAGCCCACCCTCCCTCTTTTCCCCTCTCTCGAACTCTCTCGTCCGCTATAGTTGCGAGAGGCGAAAAGGGAGGAGAGCGTCTCCGCTGGCAGAGCCGGTGGTCTCCTCCAGCTCCAATGGCCTGTGGGGCGTCGCGAGGTGGCGGAGACCGTTGGTCTCTTGCCGACTGGGGCCGTAAGGTGTAGGTTAGGTCCTAGCTTGTATAGGGTTTCGTGTTCGAGAGGCGTCGGCGGGTCGGCGGCGGCGGCATCGCGATGGAATAAGTCTTCCTAGGCTCTTCCCCATCCCGTCGGCGCTCCGCTCCGGTATCGATGGCGAGCCTATGGAGGAGGGTCTCCATGTCTTTAGCCCTTGTACAGGAGTCGGTCGGTGGCGGTGCGTTGTCTTTGGTGGCGGCGGCCGGAGCCGGTCAAGTGTCTCAAGGATGCGGAGGTGGCTGTGGGTGCTGTGGATGCTAGGAGGACGGATCGAGCTCGATGTCCCCGTGCCGGTGGTTTCCGTCGGTGGCGAGCTTGGATCCAGGGCCGAGGGAGCTTGGGGTGCGCCCCGACCGATGCGTGTTCAGCGTTGCTTCCTACTCATCCCTGGCGGTGAGTGTCTTCTGCAGTCCGTTTCAAAGCCTGTGTGCGATGGGCTTCGGGTTCGACAGCGGCGGCCGGAGCTGGCGTGTTCCGGCGGCGATGGTGGGGATTTCCGGAATCTTCTGCTTGCAAAGGGTCCAGGGACCTTGTTGTAATTTTCACTTTTCCAAGGGCCTTTTGTGAAAGTAGGGTAGGGCAGCTGTCCTCTGTATTCCTGTACGGCATACTTGTACGTGTACGCGTCTTGTACGTTTTCCTTAACTATTAAGGCAGGTATGCTTGATAAAAAAAAGGGCGCATAGCATAGCAACGGGAGGAGGAGTAGTACAGTAGCAATAATAAACAGCCAAAAAAATGAAGATGTTTGCAGTTTGCTGCATATATATGTTCTTTTTTTTTTGGAAAGGGGCTGGATATGCTCTCCCATAATAATTAAGTTCGTAAGGTTTACTAGAATTTACCCATAAAAAATAGCGTTCTACATTAACATGGAATATTGTCTCCTAATGCAGAAACTAATTATGGATGTATGCATTGCCAAATTCAAGAGATATCCTCTAGAGAAAAAAAAAGATGAAAGTACATCCATCTTTTGCCAGCGCTCTTAATCTGTCCAAAAATTTTAGAAATTTATTTATTAAGGGATAATGGGAATATATGTTACTAGCACTTGAGACACGCTCCACATCCAACGTACGCCCCGGTGCCGATTTGTATTGTTTACTAGAGTTTCAATTTCAGCTAAAACTGCTCGCCCTAGGTCTTTTGGCGGAACAGATTTATTTAGCCCTAGCCATTTTTTTTTACATGAACGTTTGGTAAACACAACTTCTCCTACATGTAGATAAAAAGATGAAATATATGTATTGTTGTTCTTATCTTTTATTTTTACATGAACGTTTGGTAAACACAACTTCTCCTAGCACGTTGCAAGATATTTGCATTGTGGCCGCTTCACATGCGCACAGCGTACCAGCCCCAGCCTAGGCTAGAACCCGATCCAATGGATGCAATGGACGACATACCATCGAATGCAGACAACATATCATCGACAACTAAGGCCCTGTTCCGCAGGCTGTTTTTTTTGGCTTATAAGCCGGCTGTGGCTGATTTGCTGTAAGAGAAAAACACTGTTCCACGGCTGATAAGCCGTGCTGATAAGCTCAGCCGAACATGGGGTAAATGCTTGTGATGACTTCGTCAACCACAAGATACACCACCTCAATATCCTAGGAGTGTGAGCTAGAGTGCGTGTGAGCGTTTATATTATTAGTCAGTGTGCACTCATGTACTTGAGTGTCAAGGCCGTTAACAAATCGCATTTTTTTTGTTTCTTCAAAATATAGACAAAACTTCCCGGGTTTTTTCCCCCTACCTGACAGCATGTTGCCGTAACAAACTCTGAGCTCCAATCCACTGATTGAGAATTAACTAGCAGGGCCAGCAGCACAAGGAAGAATCTTCGACAATTAGGATGACCTCTAACATGAGCTTTTAGCTGCTCCTTCTAAAAAGAAAACAGTCTGAGGAGAGCTTAGCAGCTCATGACCAAGTGGAGGACTTCATAAGCGTGTTGAACACGAGTCAACGTAACGCAAGTCGCACGTCTGACATGCCACGGCCTCACGGCAACCCTTACCATCATCGCCATTACTGCGCGGAAGCTGCCACAGGGTGTGGGTGACCACTGGTAGCCGGGCCGGCTGGACGACGTGACCACCAGCCAATGTATGCCACGCTTGATAGCTCGCTCGGCCTTATAAGACCGTCTGCACTGCATACGGTAAACCGGCACTGGATGACCATATAGCGTAAAGAGACGCTGCAGCGGCTACGGTAAAACAAACGCTACCGACACAGCGTTCGCTATATTTGGAGGAGTAGCGTTCGTCCTGTAAGGAGCCAGAGCCCCACCACGCGCGTGAGCAGAGTTTTGCGCGGAGGCAGGAGGGGGAGAAAAGCATGCACTGCTCTGTCATTTAGCGCGGGCCCCACTATTCAACTCACAATTCAACTCATTAAAAAATGTTATAACTCACAAACCAAAACACCAAATTAAATTCCGATTGCACCATTAAATTTGTTTCAATAAATTCTTTAAAACAAGATCTCATGGATATATTTAGATAAAGTGACAAGTAGGACCCACTGTGGATAGAGGATGATACAGAGGATGGATGAGTGCGGGAGAATTGAATATAGAGGAGAGAATCTTGATGACTAGGACGTATAGAGGATGAATATAGATGTTTATGAGTGCGGATAGTCTAAGGCCTTGTTTAGTTCTCCAAAATTCACCCCAAATTTCACTATGCAAAAAGAAGATTCCCCGTCACATTAAAATATCGGCACATGTATGGAATAGTAAATGTAGATGAAATAAAAAACTAATTGCACAGTTTTATTGTACTTTGCGAGACGAATATTTTGAGCCTAATTAATCAATATTTGGACAATTATTAGTACCAAATAAAAACAAAATGCTACAGTGAATCGGTACAGTATTTTTCTTCGCCAACTCGGTCATCTAAACAAGGCGTAAATAAAAGCCGTGCCCAAATGGCAATGGCACAGCAGTAAACCATGAGGAAGGTTTTAGCGCCGCTGCTGGCCGTCGCCGCCAGCGCTGCACTGCTCGCCGCAGCCGGCGTCGTCGTCAGCGCACAACAGGGCGTGGGGGCCATCATCACGGCGTCTATGTTCCAGAGCATGCTGAGCCACCGCGGCGACAGCGGCTGCCAGGGCGCGTTCTACACCTACGACGCGTTCATCAAGGCCGCCAGCAAGTTCGCCGGCTTCGGCACCACCGGCGACGACCAGACGCGCAGGCGGGAGCTCGCCGCCTTCTTCGGCCAGACGTCCCACGAAACCACTGGTATGCCGTATGCCTTGTGGACAGCGCTTTTTCGCTGGTTGTAGACTCTAGAGATGGAGACTCTTCGGCCGTCTAAAAGCTCGGCTCGCTACGCATGCATGCAGGTGGATGGGCAACTGCTCCGGGTGGACAGTTTGCCTGGGGATACTGCCGGGTGAAGGAACAGAACCCGACTGACCCACCCTACTATGGACGAGGACCCATACAATACAGCTAACTCAGTAAGATCAGCACACACACTTTATTATGTAGTTTCAGGATGCATGTGTATGTTAACAACCTGTTGATCCTGCTGGCACGGGTTCGCAGTGAGTACAACTACAGGCAAGCTGGGCAAGCGCTGAAGCTGAACCTGGTGGGCAACCCGGACCTGGTGTCGAGCGACCCCGTGGTGGCTTTCAAGACGGCCATCTGGTTCTGGATGACGCCGCAGTCGCCGAAGCCGTCGTGCCACGCCGTCATGACCGGCGGCTGGACGCCCTCCGCCGCCGACCGCGCCGCGGGGAGGCTCCCTGCTGGGTATGGTGTGACCAGTGACCACCAACATCATCAACGGCGGGCTGGAGTGCGGCAAGGGCCAGTCCACCGACGGCGCCAAGTACCGGGTCGGCTACTACAAGAGGTACTGCGATATGCTCGGAGTGGGGTACGGGGACAACATGTCCTGCAAGGACCAGAAGCCTTACGGAGGCTGACAACAATGGAGCGAAGAGTGATGATCGCACTAGCTGTAGCTGATCTATGCATCGTTGCTGCAAAGCCTTCACGTGTGTTAAATTTGCCTCTCTAGCTATAACTAGTAGTAAGAATAAATCAAGCTAGCAAACAGGGGCAACCTAGCTTCGCCGTGTGTCTACTTATCATAGTATATATCTTCAGAGATGATATACTGTCACATCACATCTCTGCATGCATGGTAACGAATATAATAATGATGTATAATTAACGATGGCGCCGGCCAATCGATGGTTAGATATATTTTGGGTCATGTTACCGCCATTCAATCGAGTCTAGCTCAGCACACATGCGCCATAGAGACCCCACGCGTAACCATCACAATTCACAAGTCGCCTTTCTCCTTGTTTTATCCTCGTCTGATTTTGAAATAAATATTAGGATTCTAAACGAATTTAAATAAAAATATAAAGTTGTATAACTTTCTGAGATAACGGATTAACAAGCTGCTTTAGCCCAACGAATACATAAAAGCACCATCTGAGCGTGTTCATTCGAGTTAAAAGTTATGCACAGTGCACGATCGTGTCATCGCTAAACCCTAAGAAAACCTCCGGACGGCGAAGACGCAGCGCTGGTCCTCGCGCACGGACACCAAGAAGAGCATGCATGGCCTCGGCCTTCCCCTGCACGTCCACGAAGTGGTGCCGCGTGCCGGTGCTCGCGTCCAAGTAGCTCTCGCTGCACCTTGTTGCCCTCTGTCACCGTGAACACCACGCCCTCGCACTTGACGCGGCCACCGGTGGCCTGCTTCCTCTCGCAGTCGCAGTGCGCGAAGTCGGCGGCGGCGGCGGAGCCCATGGTGCGGTGTCAATCTGTCTTGCGGTCGCCGGGACACCGTACACCGTAGTACCTACTAGGAGAACAGGAGATCGATCGATTGGTGCCCTTTTGTAGACTGCGATTCGTTCCGAGTCCGATACATGTGCGTGGATTCGTATCCCGGTCGAATCGGGACGCCAACCGGATGGCTTGGATTGGTTACCTTGTTATTCATTCATTCATGGCGCTTCGGACAAGCAAGTTAGCTTCTTTTTCTTCTCAGCAACTTTGTGATCATCGTGGTGGCTGTTGGTACTTGGTAGAGCCGTGACTAATTCGAAAAAAGTCCAAACTACCCCCCACACCTCAAGATTGGCCAAGAGCTAGCATAGTCGAAAAACTAACCACAATCCGTGTGGAGTTTCTTGGCCATCCATTTTTACCTGAACAAGTGTGTACGCAATGCGGATCGGAGCTACATCATGACATGCACGTACAGCGCATGAATCCAACTTTTGCTGCTGGGTGCTAGTAGCTCACTAGCTTGTACATGTCGGAAGCTGGAACAAACTACAGCGGACAATTGAAGAGGCAATATGTAATAATCTAATTAAAATGTAATGCAAAGTGGTGATGGGGAGATGCTAAAGAAGCAGCAAAGTTCGAGATGCAAATACGTAGGGTCATTGCCATAATGTCTCTAGGCTACATGATTTATCACGGGAATATTTTCACTATAATGATGAAAGACTAAGGACATCGGCATATGAAAATTAGAGTACAATATTAACAAAAATACCTTCCAGGAATATGTAATCATTGATCATTCGAAATATAAATTTTAAACAAATTACTGCATACATAGAGCATATCATATTTGCGTCTCCACGGGTTTAAAATTTTAAGCAAGCAATGAAGTGAGTGCAAAAAAGGAGTGTTGGCACGACACTAACATATAGGGGTTTTTTTTTGAAAAATTAGAGGGCACAGACATTCCAATTTATATTTATCTATTTAAAAAAGAAGCTTTTTATTACTACCTTGAATAATACACTTTGTATTTTTTACCCTCTAGACAAAACTAGGCCTAATTACTTCCAAAAGTCGAATTTTGAATTCAAATTTTATGGGTGCAGTAGAGTACATAATGTCTTGTATGATTCAGCTTGGAGATACATGATTTCGAGGGAGGCTAGACGAAAAAGCTAAGCCAAAGATAAGAGCATCTTCAAGAGCATTTCTAAATCTTACTTTCTATATCATTATTTGCACAGTCATTTGCATAAAAACCGTTCTCTATATCTTTTTACTCTTCAACAGTTTTTCTATATATCATGGAGTCATTCTCATCTTCTATTTTTGGCTAGCGAAAAATCCGAAATAGAAGATAGCTATATTTGAATAATCATTTAGAGAAGTCGTTGGAGGGTAGTTTTTCTTCAAAAATCTCTATTTCTAATATTTAGGAGGGATACAGAGAATCTCTTGGAGATGCTTTAAAGTTGGGTTGGGCCTGGGCCGCTAAAGCTGCCCTCACGCGTGTGCATACTAGCGGGCAATGGGGCAGCAACAGGGAAATTTCCCCTGCTGATAATAAAACAGCTAGACGTACGTTTTCAGCTAGCTAACACACACATGCATGTATGTACGATTGAAATGTGAGTCGCATTTACCGGCACTCCGTGAAAGTTCCATGCCATGGCATGGCCAGATTGACATCTGAGTTGTCAGTTGGTCACTGATGAATTGATCGATCAATGTATTTTTGATACTTATTTGAAGATATAAATATTATTAATACAAACAACAACAGCATAGCCTTTTGTCCCAAGCAAATTAGGGTATGCTAAAGATGAAACCCAAAAGAGACGAGAAACAGGGAGACACATAAAGGGATATAAAGGGCACAAGACAAAAAGAGGTCACGGTTCAGGCACGTTGATTGCCAATCTCCAAGCGCTCCTGTCCATAACTAAATCTTTGGAGATATTCTACTCCTTAAGATCTCTCTTAATGGACTCGTCCCAAGTTAGTTTAGGTCGACCTCTACCGCTCTTTACATTATCGGCCTGCTTTAGAACTCCACTATGCACCGGCGCCTCAGGAGGCCTCCGTTGAACATGTCCAAACCATCTCAACCGATGTTGAATCAATTTCTCCTCAATTGGTGTCACCCCAACCCTATCCCGAATATCGTCGTTCCGGACTCTATCCCTCCTTGTGTGCCCACAACACCAACGCAACATACGCATCTTTGCTACACTCAATTACTAGACATGTCGCCTTTTTTAGGCCAACACTCAGCACCGTATAACATTGCCGGACGAATCACCGTCCTATACAACTTACCTTTCAGCTTCTAAGGCACCATTTTGTCACAGAGGACGCTAGAAGCTTGACGCCATTTCAACCAGCCGGCTGAAATTCTATGCCTAACATCTTCATCAATGTCTCCATCCTTTTGTAGCATCGACCCTAAATACCGAAATGTATCCTTCTTGGCCACCACTTGCCCATCGAGGCTAACGTCTCCCTCCTCATGCCTAGTCGTGCTAAAATCACACCTCATGTACTCGGTCTTAGTCCTACTAAGTCTGAACCCTTTCGACTCTAACGTGTGCCTCCATAGTTCTAACTTTCTATTAACCCCTGTCATACTGTCGTCAACTAGCACCACATCATCAGCAAAGAGCATAAACCAAGGGATATCACCTTGTATGTCCCTTGTGACCTCATCCATCACCATATAAATATTATTAATATTTTCAATAAATATAATGATAGGGCTAGGATCCTTACCGGAGCCGCTACGCAGGTTGTATGGATGTGAGACGGCTGGACGTAGGCAAGGACGGCGCGAGGGCGCCGTGGCTGCAGCTGCTGCGAGCGAAAGAGGAGAGGCGGCGAGCTACAGTACCCACGGCGCTACAGTACCATGCGAGTATTGTTCATGCGAGAGCGGCAGAGGACCGGCGGCTAGGGTTTCACCCAGCTAGGGTTTCTCCTGGCTCCTTGAGGAAGCCGGAAACAATAATATGTTTTTGCTTAATTTTCCAAATAGAGTCTTACAAATATTTATATGTCTCTCTAATAGCGATAATTATAAAATAACCCTCTAGAAATACTATAATTGTGACAATTATATGGGCCATAGCCCCTTGATGGCTGGCTCCCCTCCTAGCCACTAGCGGGCCTGGGACGCCTGTAGGGATGCCGGTCATAACATCTCTCCCCGCCTGCAGAAACAGCTCGTCCTCGAGCTGGAAATCGGGGTGCTCGGCGCGGAACTCCTCGAGTGACTCCCACGTTGCATCATCTTCTGGCAGACCGTGCCACTTGATCAAAATCTTCCAAACACCTCAGCGCTGCTGAGCTCGCAGGGCGCGTTCCGGGCCTGGCAGGACCCGACCATCCAAAGCCGGTGGCAGGACGCCGACGGCAGTGGGGGGATCGCCGCGGTGATGCTTCAAGTGGCCCACATGGAAAACATCATGGATGTGGGCGCCATCGGGTAGCTGGATGCGGTAGGCGATGCAACCGATGCGCTCGGGCACGCGAAACGGTCTCGCCTAGCGCGGCCCCAACTTGCGCTTGGAGCGAGGGTCGGGGGACTACTGCGTGGTGCGGTGAAGGAGACGCAGCCAGACCCACGACCCCACCTCGAACTCCACGTCCTTGTGGTTGGCGTCGTAGTATCGTTTGGAGAGCTGTTGGGCTTGAAGGAGCCGCTGATGGACCTCAGCGAGCATATCGTCGCGGCTGCGGAGTAGGGCGTCGGCGGCCTCGGTACGAGCCGTCCCCGGCTTGTACGACAGGATGGGCGGCGGGGGGCGGCCGTAGACGACCTCGAAGGGCGTGGCGCGGAGGGCTGTATGGAAAGAAGTATTGTAGCAATACTCCGCCCAAGACAGCCAATCCACCCACGCACGAGGCCGGTCATCTGTAACACAGCGCAAATACATGGCAATCACCTTGTTGACCACCTCCGACTGGCTGTCCGTCTGGGGATGGAAGGCGGTGCTCATGTGGAGCTTGATGCCCGCCATCTAGAAGAGGTCCCGCCACACAATGCAGCCCCTCGATGAAGTCGATCGAGATGTCCGCCCAAACTTGGGAGGGCACGTCGAGGGGCTGCAGCAGTCCCGCTGGCTGTAACGCCTCCGTCTTGTTGCGCTAGCACGTGGTGCAGAAACGCACCAAGTCTCGCACCAGTGCCCTGTCCCATGGAATGTAGAACTCAGCACGAAGGCAGTGCAGCGTCTTCTGGGTCCCCTCGTGGCCAGCGGCATGGGCCAGGAGGAGGACCTAGTGGCGGAGGTCCCCGTGGTCCGGCACGAAGATGCGAGACCCATGGAGGAGGAGGCCGCTATTCAGGCGCCATGGCTCCGCGAGCTCCCCGGCCTGGAGCTGCTGCTGCTGCCGCTGGCCATCCGACGCCTCGGCCATAGCGCGCCGGATGTCGTCGAGGAGGGCAAAAGAGGGCCCGGAACAACCACCGCTGCCCCGAGCGCGTCCGGCGAAGGTACAGGCGCCACCGCCTCACTATCACGGCGTGACAGAGCGTCTGCCACGGTGTTGAGGCGGCCCGGGCGGTATTCCACCGTGAAGTCGAAGCCAAAAAGTTTGTTGATCCATTGGTGCTGTGGGGCGGTAGACAAACACTGATCAAGCAAAAATTTTAGACCGTAATGGTTAGTGCCAACCAGGAAGGGGCGCCCCCACAAATACGGGCGCCAGTGGTGCATGTAACGTCCCGCCTCCTCGAGGCCGGGCCCGCTTACATCTGGCCGCTTTCTAGGACATAGACTGACCTCACAGACCAACACAAGTCTTTTCTGCGCACTTTGTCCTCACTCGTGCGCACCCGGGAAGAACTTCCCGGTCGGTCACCCATCGCTCCAGGCCAAGCACGCTTAACTTTGGAGTTCTTTCGAGATGGGCTTCCGGAAAAGAAGTTGCAACTTCTTGGTATGAGTATCATATTAATCCTGTTAAGCCTTGGGCCGGGATGTTACATCCTCACCCCCTTAAGAGACCGACGTCCTCGTCGGTCAATCCCAAGCCAGGAACGTCCTCTCTTGGCCACGTCCGTGTGTCCAGTGCCAGCGCATATGCCATGCTGTGTGACCACTCTGGGTCCACACCAGCCATGCGCACCATGCCTGCGCAACAGCGACACACGCGCCCGTGAAACCGCGAGAGTCGGCTCTGATACCATTCTGTAACGTCCCGCCTCCTCGAGGCCGGGCCCACTTACATCTGGCCGCTTTCTAGGACATAGACTGACCTCACAGACCAACACAAGTCTTTTCTGCGCACTTTGTCCTCACTCGTGCGCACCCGGGAAGAACTTCCCGGTCGGTCACCCATCGCTCCAGGCCAAGCACGCTTAACTTTGGAGTTCTTTCGAGATGGGCTTCCGGAAAAGAAGTTGCAACTTCTTGGTATGAGTATCATATTAATCCTGTTAAGCCTTGGGCCGGGATGTTACAGTGCACAGCTTGCACCAAGCCGATGAGCTCACTTCGTAGGCGGCGAGCTTGAGGTGGCGAGCTGCAAATGGCCTGCTGAAGTAGGTGAGGGGTCCCGCGCCCTGGTGGAGGATGGCGCCGAACCCCGCGCCCGATGCGTCGCAATCGACCACGAAAGTCACGTCAAAATCCGGCATGTGAAGCACGGGCCCCGTCGTTAAGGCGCGCTTGAGCGCCTCGAAAGCCGTCATTGCGTCGTCATCCCACACGAACGCGTCTCGCCGCAAGAGACGCGTGAGCGGGGCCGCGATGATGCCGAAGTCGCGGATGAACTTCATGTAGTATCCCACCAAGCCCAAGAAGCTGTGAAGGCCCCGGGCCGAGCAAGGTAGAGGACATGCCGCCACCGCAGCGACCTTGTCGGCGTCCATGGCGACACCGCCCTCGGTGATGACATGGCCAAGATAGGCCACGGATGGCACCCCAAACGAGCACTTGGAGCGCTTCAAGTGGAGATGGTGCGCCCGCAGAGCGCTGAGGACGATGTTGATGTGTTGCAGATGCTCGGCCCACGACAAGTTGTAGATGAGGATATCATCGAAGAAGACAAGCACAAACCTCCGGAGGTAGTCGTGAAGCACATCATTCATTAGGGCCTGGAAGGTGGCCGGGGCATTAGAAAGCCTGAAAGGCATCACCAGAAACTCGAAGTGGCCGTGGTGAGTGCGGAACGTCGTCTTGTCGATGTCTTTGGGGTGCATCCGCACCTGATGATACCCGGAGCGTAGGTCCAGCTTTGTGAAGAAGCGAGCTCCATGGAGCTCATCGACCACTGGAATCAGGAACTTATCCTTGGATGTCTTGGCGTTGAGGGCGCGGTAGTCAATGCAGAAGCGCCACGACTGATCCGCCTTGCACACCAGCAAGACGGGCGCTGAGAAAGGCGAAGTGCTCGGCCTGATGATCCCTTGGGCGAGCATGGCCGCGCACTGCCGCTCTAGCTCATCCTTCTGTAGTTGGGGGTAGCGGTAAGGGCGCATCGCCACCGGTGCGATGCCCAGCAGCAAGTGGATGCGGTGGTCGTACGATCGCGCTGACGGAAGCCCCGTGGGTTCGGTGAAGACGATGGCATGCTGCTGGAGTAGGACGTCCAGCAGCGGCTGCCGTGGGTTGGAGGCAGCCGCGGCCAGCAGCTGTGCCGAGGGGCTGGAGAGGGTGCAGCCGCCCCGGCCACCCCCTACCAGGTGACGCGGTGGCCGTCGCGTCAAAACGATAGGGTGAGGGCCTCGCAGTACCATAGTATGGGGCCCAAGGTGAGGATGAAGTCGAAGCCGATGATGAAGTCAAATCCGCCCAAGTTGAGGCCGACACGCGTGATGGCGAAGTCCTCGTCGTAGATGCGAATGGGCACGTTGCACGCGATGCCCTCACAAGGCATGCGGTCGCCGTTGGCCACCGTGATCCGTAGACGCTCCCCACCTGTAGGAACGAGCCCCAGGCGGCGCATGGTCTCCCCCGACACGAAGTTATAGGTGGAGCCCATGTCGAGGAGGGCTAGGAAGCGTTCGCCCTTGATGACGACGGGCAGCAGCATGGAATTGGCGGCCCGAATACCTACAACAGCCTGGAGGGAAACCACAAGGGCGTTAGCGGCAGCCATCTTCGTGGCGGCCAACTCGCTGGAAGGGGTGTCCTTGGTCGTCTCCACGAGAGCCTCATCGATGTAGTTGTCGGCCTCCAGGTAGAAGAAGCGCTTGCACACGTGCCCGCACACGTAGGGCTCGTCACAGTTGAAGCATGGCCCCTGGCGACAGCGCTCCTGTTGTTCGGCCGGAGAGAGCCGACGAAAAGTGGGCGCCCCCGGTGTCGGTGTAGGAGCGGCGGCCGCAGAGGTAGGATCCACGCTTGGCGTACGCTGCTGCGGAGTCTAGGTCGACCGCTGGGGCGGCCGGGCGCCACGAGGCTGCGGTGCAGGTGGAGGTACGCATTCCTCGAACGCCCGTGCCAAGTACATGGCGGACTAGAGGTCGGGCGGTGCGCGAAGCTGAACCTGCTTGCGGAGCTGGTCCGGCAGCCCGCTCACGTACAACTCCGCCTTTTGTCGAGAGGAGAGGTTGCGGGCATGGCACAAGACAGCGTTGTAGCGCTCCGAGTAATCCTGCACGGAAGAACCAAAAGGAAGGCGGGCAAGCTGCGCCAACCGTGTGCCCACAACAGGAGGCCCGAAGCGGAGCGAGCATAACTCGCGGAAGTGCTCCCACGGGGGCATGCCCTTGTCCTGCTCCAGGGCATAGTACCACGTATGGGCAGCACCCCGAAGGTGGTAGGACCCGAGCCATGTGCGAGCGGATACTAGGGTCTACTGGCCGCGGAAGAACTGCTCGCACTGATTCAACCAATTCAGAGGGTCTGCCGAGCCGTCGTACGTAGGAAACTCCAATTTGTAGAATTTGGGCCCCGCCTGGGCGCCCGCGAGGGCAACAGCAAGGGCCGGGTCAAGCCCCCCTAGTGCTGGCCGCTCGAGGAAGAGGGCGCCCCGAAGAACAGTGAGCCGTCCACCCCCCCCCGAAGAGAGTGCCGCTGGCGGGGGGCAGGGTGGAAACCGCTGTCGCCGCGACCCTCGTGGAGGCTGATGGGGTGGGCGACGTGGCCATCGAGTAGATCGGAGCCGACGCCGTCACGGATGGCTGCAGCCAGTTAGGCAGCGGTGACGGTGAGGCCGGCCATTGCAACAGATGGAGCGGAACTCCGGCCCCCGTTGACGGCATGACATAGGGGTAGGATGTCGGTGGTGCATTCGGGATCGGTGTCGTGGGCATCAGCGGCGGAGGCGGTGGTGGTTTGGGGAACGGCGGCGGCGGAGGCGCCTGGAGCAGGCCGGCCCACACCTTCTGCATGGAGACCACCGCGTTGGCGATCAGATCAACCTTGGCCCCCAGCGATTCCAGCGTCAGGGGCTGGGCAGAGGCGTGGACGCCTCCGACAACTCCGACGACGGAGCGGGCAGCGACGAAGTGGTCACCGGGATGGAGGAACTCGGAGGCGCAGTCGTCATCGTACCAGATAATACCGATACCAGGTTGATAGGGCTAGGATCCCTACCGGAGCCGCTACGCAGGTTGTACGGATGCGAGACGGCTGGACGTGGGCGAGGACGGCGCGAGGGCGCCATGGCTGCAGCTGCTGCGAGCGAAAGAGGAGAGGCAACGAGCTACAGTACCCGCGACGCTACAGTACCACGCGGGTACTGTTCATGCAAGAGCGGCAGAGGACCGGCGGCTAGGGTTTCACCCGGCTAGGGTTTTTCCCGGCTCCCTGAGGAAGCCGGAAACAATAATATGTTTCTGCTTAATTTTTCAAATAGAATCTTACAAATATTTATATGTCTCTCTAATAGCGATAATTATAAAATAACCCTCTAGAAATACTATAATTGCGACAATTATATGGGCCATAGCCCCTTAATGGCCGGCTCCCCTCCTAGCCACTAGCGGGCCTACGACGCCTGTAGGGGATGCCGGTCATAACATATAATCAAACATAAGAAAGATTGACTTAAACAAAAATCTAAACTGACACTTGAAAAGAGACGGAGGAAGCACATCTGGAGCCTTCAGCAAAAATCTGGTAAAGATGATGACGAGGCAACTTTTGGTACATCGAATGAGTCATTCATCCTCTGCCTTGCAGTGATGTTGAACAAGGGATAAGAATGGACTGTTCTGTTCAAGCAGATACGCTCCGGCCTGCAGGGCGCAGGCAAGACGTGGCGTCCAGCAATGTCGACGCCTCGGTTGGCCGGGCAACGGCTCGTACAACTAGGAAGCGTAATGCCGTGATGGAGGAAGAGGAGGTAGTGAGTCGTCGTCGTCGTGGTAAAGACAGGGACCGGCAATACTCGGTAAGCCGGCTCCGATTTGGCTACAAAGATCTCCGGTTTTGACAGCCACCACCACCATCTCTCTGTTGTTCTTGTTGTTGAGGAACGCCTGGGGTAAGTGGAAGATCCATCTCCAGTCTCCACGGATCACGATCCTCAAGTGGATGGATCAAAGCGACGGGCGACGGTGACTTGCATTACCGGCGTGCCGACGAAAGATCGATGAACCTACACATACGGCAGCGTTATAGTTAAACAAGTCTTACTAGTTTTACTGGATGTAACTTTCAGCATATTAATAACGATGCATTAAAGAATGTTTTTTTTACATGGCCCCCACCAGTTATGGTCATGGAGTGGAAGTCTCTGTTCGCCAGCTTATCAGCACGGCTTATCAGCCGTGGAACAGTATTTTTCTCTCACAGCAAATCAGCCACAGCCGGCTTATAAGCCAAAAAAAAAACAGTCTGCCGAACAGGGCCACTAATTTTCAGCAACTGAGGGCTGAGGTTGGTAGATACTGAAATCTAAGCTATATACTGTATGATTTTGGTGCTCAACTCATACGGCAGTGTTATAGTTAAACAAGTCAGTCTAGGGTGTGCGCGGAACGAGAGGCCAGCTCAACAAGCTGGACGTGGATGGTACTTGCCCAGTCTCTCTCCTCCGCCTGCCTGCCTTTGCCACTCCCGCCTCTTGCACAAGTGAAAGTGTGAAACTACTTGATCATTGGTGCAGTTGTAGCCTAACTGAAGCTGTGAAAGTATTTTTTGTTCAGAAAATCAAATATAATTAAGGAACCTTATTCTACTGGACATTTGATAATTCATAATTGTAGATATTATGATGTTTTAGCTGATCTATGATGTTTTAGCTGATCCATAATCTTAATTGTTGTGGAAGAGGTATTTCATTCAGCTGCTCCTACATTTGAAGGGAGCATGTTGTGATTAAACAGCTTTTTTCTTAATCACTTGATCCTTTGTCATGGTTAAGACTCCATTGCTATTGCCCATTGATTGATTCTTTGTTTTTAGAATGTCTTACAATAGCCAGATGCCAATAGAAACTTCTGACACTTTACTTTTCTCATCTTGTATAGAGGAAACACACTGAATATTTGAACTATCATTATAGGGTGCATTATAGCTCTCTAAAATGGAGAATAAGTATTTGAGATTTGTCAAACAAACCAAATTATAGCAAGATCAGTTTTCAAGTGACACGTCAGTCTCGCTGGTGCATAAATCTCAATGTCATTCCTGAATCAAAGCGTTTCAAAAAGAGGCAAAAAAAAAATCTCAGTGTCATTCCTGAAGTATCCTGAGCTACATGCCTACCCATCTGTTTCCAACACATGTGAATTTTAGAATTTGGCACATAAAACCCCCACTAAGTCTAGCCTAAGGTAAGTATATTGGAATGAAGAGAGTACATCAGTTACAGATCATCGACAATTTACATGACTGCTATGATCGACATTCAAGTATTCTATTTCTGTAACACCATTGCAAGATCAGGACACTATCATCAAGCACTCCCAAGCCCCAACATCGAACAAAATGAGGTTTGCAAGAGCCAGAGTAATTGTGACAGTGATCCAATAGCAGAGAAATTTGGACCCGATAAAACTTGTTATTTTCCATCACTATCACATTTCAACAAAAGTGAGGTTTGCTACAAGTTTGAATAGATGCAGATTGCACACTGGCATAACTGCTAGCAGCTGGGCACACTGTCATACAAAACAACAGTAGTAGCACTGCAATTCATTCCTAGCAAGATCTATACAGCAGCAGGGATCAGGGCCTATACTTGCACATATTCAGGGAATAACTCAAAGAATAACAAGCATCATTTCGGACACCCTTTCCAGTTTTAAGATTAACCAAAAATTTTCATGTCATATACATAGTAATGTCAAAAGGAAAGAAGAAAACAATTCAACTTCCAAAATACTGATTTTGGACAACAGGTTCAGCTAGAAAGCCCTAAAACATAAGTGTTCAAAGCAAAGCATAGCTATAGAGGATGCCATCAGTTTTTTGACATTCATACTTCAGAAAAATACTGAACTTAAGCCGCAGAAGACAAGTCCCAGACTGGACTATGCCTACTCCCAGCCTTGGGCAGTCGGCTGAGGTGCTTGGTCCCAACCAGTAGGAGCAATCACTGGAGGTACAGTACCATCCACAGGTACAGGGACCCCAGCTTGATCCCAACCATCACCTGTAGGAACCGGAGCTGCAACAGAAAATGGGAATTGTCATGTTAGGAGAACAGTAACTCGGTACAGAGTAAAACTATCAGGGTTATAGTTTTCATGTGGACACAACATGCATGGATGAATAAGTCTAATACCAAAGAGAGGAAATTCTAAAAGAAGCAGGTAACAGTATATACCTGGAGCAGCACCCCAATCAGCACCAGTAGGAGCGACAGGCGGCACAGCCACATCAGAGGTCCACTGGTCACCACCCCACTGATCAGCTCCTTGGTAATCAGTGATTGCGGCAAACTCAGGGGCCGCGGCAGCTTCCTCCTCCTGATCCTTTGCTTCCTCTGGGTCTCTGTAGAAGAACAGATCAACCTGCAAACAAATTATCATATAAGAATGCAAAAGTTACCAAAAACCTGGACCCATTACATCTCCAATGTCATTTTGAACAGCATCATAAGCTAGCATACCATGACTTCCCACTTGTGCCCAGGGAGGATAGTGCCCCTCATCTGCAGAACCATCCTGGCCAAAAGCCAGAACAGGCATCCAATGCTGTTCCTCCCCTTGTTGTTCGCTGGGATGCCGATATCAACATACCGCATGGGAGAGTCAGTGTCACAGAAGGCAATGGTCGGGATGTTCCCCAGAGCAGACTCCTTGATTGGCTGCAAACAATTACCAGCATAACAATTAGTTCACCACCACATTGCAGGGTCCACTCATTAAATATTTCAGAACTTTGAAACTGAAATTCTTTTCACCTGATGGTCAGTCCTTGGGTCAGTAAGGATAAGCAGGCGAGGCTCGCTGAAGGAGGTCTGGAGCTGATTAGTGAAGGTACCAGGGGTGTGCCTCCCAGCGATGGCATGGGCGCCAGTGTATTGAGCGAACTTGAGGACAGCACGCTGGCCATAGGGGCGGGCGGACTGGACGATTATGTCCTTAGGGTTCTCGATGGCAACAATAACCCTCGCGGCAAGCTGGAGTTTCTCCCATGTCTTGCCAAGGTTGATGATGTAGATGCCTGATAAAAACAGTAGCCGGAATGCATATCACACCCAACAATTCATCTTGAAGATGAAGCGCTATTAAGCTGCTACAGTGCTCCACAGATCACAGCTAATTACTAGATCCCCATAAAAGCCCCATGCCGCCATAGCACTAGCCTTCCGCAAGTTGAATGACTAAGAACGTCTATCTCTGAATTACTGCGAAAAATCTAAAGCTCTGGTACACTACAAATACGACGACACAAGTTCGCAGCCCAACTATGCTTGATATTCACGCCCCGGAACTGTAGTACTGGAGAACCAGAGATTTCTTTGCTGTCTACGTCTACATGGATTGGCATGCGGAGGAGGAAAAAAGGCATGGATGCGGGAGTGAAGGCACATACCGTCGGTGCGGCGCTTAAAGACATAGCGCTCCATCTGGAAATCGCAGTTCTTGGTGCCGAGGTGGACGTCGGCGGCGAGCATCATCTGTATGTCCTGCTCCTTCTGGGACAGCGCACGCACTGCGCCTCCGCCTGCTGCCGCCGCCATGGTTGACGGGGATGCGAGTGATTGGGGCTGGTAGAGCGAAGGGAAGGGAAGGGAAGGGAAGGGAAGGGAGGGATCGCCGGATCGGGGTCGAGCAGTCGGGCTTGGTGTCTGGGAGTGGCGGCGCTCAGGAGGGAATGTATTTAGGGGATCTCTTATCTGCGACGCGTCAAAAACCCTAGGAAAGCTTCTGCAAAGACGTGTTGGGCCGTTGCAAAATATGGGCTTCCCATCTACTCCGTACTATATTTTGGTCCATTAGTGATGCGCAGGCAGCCTGTACCACCAATTGGTGATCTACCCATTTAAATTTAAACTTCACGATGCGAAGGTTGTGCCTAACACCAACTCCAACAGTTTTGTAAATAGGTTTTGCATTTCTATTTTTGCAAAAAAGTCTACAAAACTGCTATCCAACGGTTTGGCAAATGGGTTTTGCATTTTTGTTAACTTGGCAAAATCCTGGGATGGATTGGCATATATGCAAGCTCGCGATCGGCTTGGCATTCCATCTCATGCACTACTCCCGCGTGCGCTCTTCCCTCCCGCGCCGCCGGGTTTCCTTTTTTGGATTTTGGCAAGTCAATTTTGCCAAACCGTTGGAGATAACCTTTTTTTCTCCTCCCCATATTGATTTGAGAGTTGGCAAACTCCATCTTTTGCCAAACAAAAAATGCAAAACCGTTGGAGTTGCTCCCCATGGAAATGAGTTTTCTAGGATTCATTCAATGGAGTTTTGCTTACAGGGATAGGTGACATTACCTTTTGTAGTGGACGACCGAAACTCCTTATTGGTATTGATGCCCCTAACGCCTTTTTTTTGTTGGGTTCCCCGTTACCGTCTAGAGGTTAGTGGAAATTGGACATGTTCTTTTGTCGAGGCTACCTTTTTTTTTGCGACGAAAGAAGAATTATATTATATGATAGCTGGGTACATCAACACATTACAAGCACTCTGGATTACAAAATAGTATCAACGCTGTGAATAGCACAACTCAAAACATAACCTGTTAAATGCTTTGCAGTATGGATGACTGCACAGGCAAACACTCGGCAAATGGCCTGAGAATAAATGCCCAACGAACAACGGCCAACATTCTTGTAGGCGGAATTGAGGAACTTCTTCTTTCTGGTGTCTTCCTTCTTCTTCTTTTTGCCACTGAAGAGTGAGGAAGACTGATCTGAAAATTATTCTCCCTAGTCCTTCATCGTAGCCAGATCTAACCACAACAAAACGGAGAAGAGACCGGAGAAAATTATTCCATGACGGCGACATCATCTCCGCCTTGATGCCGTCGTTCGGAAACCAAAGTCTCCATGTCGTCATGTCGATGAAGATGCTGACGCCGATGTTATCGTCCTCATCTTCAACGGAGCCGCCATGGAGAAAACGATTCCACCCTTCTCCTTCACTGTCGACAGAGATGAGGAGAAGGAGGAGATAAAACTCCAGTACCAAGAAATTTGGCATGGAGAGACGCTAACACTAATGACTCGATCTACTGGAAAAAAAACTTATTAAGAACAATGGATCCCCACTCCATTCAGCCTCCGGCGAGATGGCGGAGGAGAAGGGAGGGGGACCAGCGGTGGTGGACGTAGGGGCGAATCTATGTGGACTCGTCGGGGTCGCCTGACCCCGACGGTTTGCTACGAATGCTTTGTACACGTATTTTTTCACCAGCCATGACAAACACACAATGGTGGTTGGGGTTTCATTGTTAGGGACCATCAGGGTGAAGCCATCATGGCTGGAGCAGGTCGACTAACAACTGTCCCAGATGTATTATCCGCGGAAGCAGCGGCATGTGCGAAAGCTTTGCAATCGGCAACGAACTTCGGGATCTCTCGAGTCCAAGTTGAGGTAGATTCGGCACTTCTACAGCAAGCGCTCCTCACGTCATCAATGGACCTAGCAGCCAGTGGTATGTTGATCAGGGACACACGTGTTCTCCTCCAAGAGCATTTCTTTTGCAATGATGTTCTCCTTGTTCCTAGGAACTGTAATTCAGCTGCGCATGCTCTAGCTAGCTTAGGAATGAGTTGGGATCCGGGTGAGTCTTGTGTCTGGACAAACCCCCTCCCAGAGTTTGTAAAAAGTTTGGTGACTCGCGATGTTGTCGAGTCTCTGGTTTCAATAACAAGGCCGTAGAGCCAGCTTTGAGTTTCAAAAAAAAAATATATATATGCATTGACCCCGGTGGCCAACACCAACGACAGCCCAACACAGCTAAATTTAATAGGCAGCCCAGTTTGTGAAACATTGGCAGGCCTACGCAAGAGCCAAGAGCCAAGAGCCCACAGCCCAAGGGAGAAGAGGATGGTCGCAATCAGTGCTGGTAGCTTGCCGCAGAATTCGACGATTCTTCTCCCTCAGTCCAACCTTCCAAACTTCTGCGTCGGTGTGTTGGTGTTCTCATTGTTGTTCCGTGATCACGGCCGCCGCTCGACGGCAACGACAGACGGGCGAACGGCCACACCGCCGCTACTCTCTGTTGATGACTTTACTCGATCGATCCTGCTCCAGTACAGAATACCCCTGCCTGTATTTTACGAGGTAACCTAAAATCTCAAATCTTATCTCAAAATTATTGTATGTTCCCCAATCTACAATTGTGAGATGCCTGCAGCTTATGGTATTTTTTTCTTTTTAAGCAAAAGGCAATCTTCTTGTGTTCCAACAAAGTGGATACTAGAGAGTACGTGCAACATTCATCTGCTCATCTTGACAGCAAACATAGTATAGCTAATTGTGCATTCAATATCTAATTGTATGTTAAATTTTGTTGATCGAATAATTTGATTGGCAATCAAAGCACATTGGATCATTTTTTGAAAAGGAAATTAACCCTAGCAACTGATAATTATATGCAATCAAAGCACATTGAATGATCGTATCATTTGCTTCGTTGAAGAAGAATTTCTTGATACAATTCCAAATGATGATATCATAGCTCTAAGGACGCGTTTGGCCTGCGCCGCAACCGTACACGCCGCAAGTGCGGCGGATGTTTGCCACACAGTTGGCAATCTCGGGCGCCGAAATTGAACTGGCCGGTGTGGGAGCCGCCAAACCTCTAGCGAAGTGTGCCATGGGTGTTTGGCCCTTGCGGCGTGCCGCACTTGGGGTGCAACGACACGCGGCAGGGGTTGGATGCCATCCAAATGCGCCCTAAGTCCAGAACGACCCCATTGACAATTTATCCTAGATTCGCCCCTGGGTGGACGACAGGGGCGGCTGCTGCGGCAGCGGCGGCGCTAGGGCTATCTGGCTGGTGCTTGCCTTTGTCGAGGCTCCCTTGCGGACGACCGATACTCCTTATAGGTGTTGTTGCCCCTAACGCCTTTTTTTTGTCGGGGCTCCCCGTTATCGCCTAGATGTTTGTGGAAATTAGATCTCCAACCAAATTTTTCATATGTGAGAATAGTGGGAGATATGCAAGGGAGCTTCTGTTTTGGAGGTTGTGGCTCTCGGTTATGGTGTCGGGATGGCTGGGCACGGTGCGACTGGCATTGACGAGATAATGGGAGATAAGCAATTAGAATAGTCGGATGTCAAGCAACGAAAATTTTGTTTTGAAGGTTTTAGGAACCTAGGTTGCTGAGATGGTCGGGTCACAACAAGCTATGGCAGTTCAGCGTATATGTTTTTTGGAACCAATAAAATGAAGTGTTTGTGGATCATGTTTTTTCATACACAATAATTTAGGCTTTATTTGAATGTCCATGTATCCACCTTAATCCATGGATATGGATACATGGACATTCAAACAAGGCCTTATTAAAAAGGTTGCAAAACCAGATTTTTGGATTCTCTAGTTTTGTTTTGAAGCTGATGTGTTGAGAAGAGCAGTGTGCTCATTTGGTTTGGGTAAGAGGTTGGAGTGAATCGGTTTTGGTCCCATAATGGACTCAAAGGACTCAGACTGTGTTGCAACAACTGGCGTGGTGCTGGTGCGAGCCAAATCTAGTAGTCAACCCATTGATTCCATCCCCAAATTTGTCTGTTATCTATTTAGAGTTATTTATTTAGGACTTATTTATTTTTATTTCTACTGCTTTATTGCTCCTAGTCTTATTATCTGTTTAAAACAAATAATATCCAAATAACTGTAAATAGAACAGTAACACGTAGACAATCGGTACTAGTTTCATCTTTTTATAATTTAAAATAAAATAGTATGGACTAGCAAAAGTGCACGTACGTTGCAACGAGACTCGATATGTATAGGAATCAGACTCATGTCATTGCTAGATGCGAGTTGTCTTGAGCTTGAGTCACGTATGAGATACATAGGGCGTAATCCAATACATATTGAAACCGGACTCTGTATTCATCATTATTAGACGCGAGTTGTCTTAACTTGTATGAGTATGAATCATAAGTCTAGGTTAGATATGTAGGGTGCAATTCAATATATATTGGAATCAACCCTGTATTATCATCGCTAGACACGAGTTGTGCGAACTCGTATGAGTATGGGGCATGAGTCTGACTCAGATATAAAGGTCTCCACTACTCTCGTAGTTAAGGAGAGGCGGACGGAAAAATAGGTATAAATAAATTTTACCTATTTTATTAGTTATTATAATATATATAATAACTATTTACAAAAGGATTCAAACTGAGCTAAAATTGATGGGTGCGTGGGCTTCTCACGACGGGGCTGGTTCGGCGGCGGTGGTTGCTGATGCGAGGCCAGCAGCGGCGCATCTGGAGGCAAGGGCGGCCGGTGGCGGCTTATCTGGAGTCGGGTCGCAGGGCCGCCACGCATCCGAGGGGTGCCGGGTTGCACGTGTGCAGTTGCGCAGGCAGCGTAGGCTTGGGGTTCTTGGTCGCACAAACAGGCTCGCCGGTCTTCGATCCTTTGATTCAAGGACATCTAGTTACAACTCTGCATGTGGTGCTTCTGATTGTTTTTTGATATTTTTGGATGTTGTTAACTTCGATCTATTTCTCTTCTTATATAATGTACACAACTTATAGACTGATATGCATCCATTGGATGCTGATTTGGGTTTTCTTTTGCGATATGATAACTGCTTGAGATTATGTTGTTTCCTCGGTGAAAGCGATATGATTGAAACTCTTTCGGTGGACGGATTCAAGTATATATGTCCGATGTTCTTTTTTACTGCCTTACCAAACGTGGGCCGAAGGCCGGAAGAGAATAGGAGACGGAGATCGAGCATGACAGATAGGCCAGACGAAAATCTAACCAGACCAAAATTATTCAGACCACAGGCTAGAGTGGGTCATTGGGCTGACTAAATTGGGCCGCGAGAAAGCCCAAACCACCTTGCAAACAGAAATCTATGGTGAAAACTAAAAAGTGTGCAGAAATTTTCATAATTTATTATTAGGCATAGATTTTTAGAGATCAAATCATATTTTTATTTTGTTAGAAAGTAGAAAACCACCTTTGAAACTAATTAGAAAAATAAATTTATCCGTTTTTGACAAGTGGAGAATCATTTGTACCTCGTCATAGTTTAGCGCTTAAAATCGGACAGTCGTACAGGTTAGAGATTTAGAAAATAAACTTTTAACTAATTTATTATAACTTTCATGTCAAAGGTCCCCTACCAAACGCATAAACAAAAAGAGCATCTACGAATACTCTTCTACTTAATACGAGTAGGAGTAGTATGTACAACCGAATTCACATCTAAGCTAGCAGTGCGGCTCGCCATTTGCAAAGCTGGACCAGCATTTTGGTGACACGACTAGACCAGCATTTCAGTAGAGCAGGTGGGCTAAGTGAGAGAAGAAAAGCTGGTCCTGCCACGGGCTGCGCAGCTGAAACGGGTCCTGCATCTGCGTCCAGTCCGCCACTCCGAGGTTGTTCGTCGGCACCTGCAGGGTGGGCAGGTCAGCGTGCCTCACCGCCGGGGGCTGCACTGCAGCCATGCTCGACGTCGACGCCACCGTGATCGCCATGGCGTCCGCGGCTTCCGTCTTGGCCTCCCTGGGCGCGGGCGCGCCGTAGCTGTCGCCCGACGGCGCCGACGAGGACGAGGACGGGAGCTGCAGGAAGCTGCTGTCGTGGGCGTCGTCCGACGACACCGACAGGTAGTCGTCGCCGGCGGAGCCTGCGGCCTGGACCAGGGATGCTGCTCTGGCCGCGCTGCTGCGCCTCTGCATCTCCTCCATGGCAGAGGCCCTCTGTTCCAGCTCCTTCAGTGGAGTGGCCTTCCTGTAGATCTTGCAGAGCACCATGTCCTCCTGCAGAAGCACACGACGACCGTCAGGCATTTGTGTCAATCCGTCCACCCTCTGCCCTGACTGCATGAAGAATTTCCATGCAATTTAACAAAAAGGCTAGTCAACTCCTAAGTCAACCACGTCAATTCTCACGTCTACTCTTGCGTTCATGGATGTCTACATCACTGTTACCAAAACTGACGACTGCTGGATTACCTTGGGAGGTGGCGGCGCGGCGCGGCCGGCGGCGGCGTGGTCGGGGAGGCGGTACTCGTTCATGACCCAGTCCGTCTTGGTGCCGCGCGGGGTGCGCCCCTGGTAGAAGACGAGCGTCTTCTTGAGCCCGATCACCCGCTTGGCGTCGGCGGAGCTCCGGACGGCCCTGTCCGACCCCGTGGCCTTCCAGAACCCACGCTCCGTCGTCCGGTTCGGCCGCCCGCCGCTGCCGGCCTTGCGGTCGCGCGGCACGAAGAAGTACCACTCCCGCTCCCCGATCTTCGCCATCGCTGCAAAACCATGTGTCTCGACCGGTCAGCCACTGCGCTCGATCGCTCGTCACAACGTACGCAAGCTGTTTGCAGCTGGATGATGCATCCTGGCGGACGTATCGACGACGACGTACCAGGAAGGTCCCAGGGGTCGTGGCGGTAGATGTTGAGGGTGCCGATGATGTCGAAGTGGAGCTGCTTGCCGTGGACGACGCGGGAGAGGTAGAAGCCGAGGAGCTCCTCCTCGGTGGGGTGGAACCGGAAGCCCGGGAGGTCCTGCTCCACCTCCATGGACGGCGCCCCGGCCATGATTGCCATCGGTATGGTGCTCGTTCGACGATCTCTGCTCTCGTGAATCTTCTTCTCGGACGCTCGGTTGCTCTGCTCTGCTCTGCTTGCTTGCTGCACTGGAGCACGATCGGTGAAGAGGGCGTGGTGGTGTTTCGCGGGCTCGCTCGCTTATATAGAGGGTTCAAGTCACGCGGTTTCTAGGATACCAGCAGTCACAACGCTGAAAACGACAAGTACTTTGATTGTGATGAGATGAGTGGGCCCCGCGGCCCGGCGGCTCAACAACAATAAAAATTTCAGTGTATTTTGCAGACAGTTATTTTTTTTATTTCATTTGGAGGGTGTATTTGGACTCTGGAGACTCTAGTTAAGTCACACATTTTGACCCTTTTCTATACATCTAAAAAACAGGTAACCTTCTGGTTGTGTTTGAATAATGGCAGTGACTATCCAACTTCGAACACCTAACGGCCGAATGCTGTATTAGAAGGTTCTATTACTCTTTTAAGACGAATTCCATTTTCATGATCCATGAGGATCCATCGGATTCATCAATTAATAAGAGGAACTCAAGCACTAAATATAATAACCATCCATGTGTCCTATATATTCTATGGTTTGCCCATTAGCGGTTCAGGACTACCGAAAAGCACTGAAGCCCATTACTTGTTAATGCTGTATTAGAAGATGACTTCTTTGCATAGCAGTTATAGCTTTAATGTCTAGCTGTTTTTAACAAAAAACCAGGCTTGGTTCATTGACGAGTAAAACGATTTAGTTCGTGGTTCACGGATTTATTTTCCACCCCTAGGTTAGTAAGCATTTCCTCTCTATCTTTTGCTTGCTAAGGTTGTGCTGGTTTTTTTTCTAGGTTCGAAAATGGAGTTGTTCTTGGATTGTCGGTCAATCAGCATATTTAAAAAGGAAGATTGTGCTTTCACTGCTATGAAAATACCTATCCCTACTCGTTCTAAACTGACAGTAATACTTCAAAAAATAAAGTAAAATGTGTGTTTCTTCGGATTCCAACCAATGACTCAGGCCTCACGCATATCATCTCAGGAACATAATAACTTGTGACCATATAGCTGATACTAAACTACAAAGTTATAAATCGCATCGCGTACTACAACTTTGGTGTTGATTTTGTCCCCATCTGAGACAGTTTAATAGGTCTAAGAACTTATGTTGAATATTTGGACTCTCTAATGAAAAGGTCTTTAACTAGTATAAAGTTCTAGATTATATTGAGCTCTACAGCTTTGATATAAAGTTTGTCTTCATCCGACTTGATAAAATTCATGCAAACTAATGGTTTTTTTCCTGTTGGTCATGTATATAAATCGACAATGATATTTCACTCTCACTACCTGTTGGTGACGATAGCTGGCAGTGAAAATCTAGGTTGTTGCCACGAACCAGCAATGATAGTGCTAGCGGTGATATGTGTTTTGAAGTAGTGTTTGCTAAGATTATGCCATTGAACTTTGCTAAGATGTGTCTTCCCCCTAAGACTATGTCCCTGAACTTTGCTAGCATTTTCTATTTATCGTTAATATTTCGCTACTTGGTACCATTGCAAAAATCGTGGCTCCCATAGGAAACCAGATCCATTGTTGGAGTATTTTCTTTGATTTGTTTTAGGTAAGAGGGTGTTTTTTATGGATAAGTTATTTTGTCCTTGGGGTTTGCATGTGGTAGCATTTTTAGCTTGTCCAGAGACTGTAGCTGTAGCCTAGCTATTTCCAATAAAGAAAATTCGATGACGTAATAGCCATTTTCAAATGAACAATATTTCAGTAGCAAAATGCAAGTGCCTTGTATGGATGGACTACCATGAAGAATTATATTCCTCCAGCTCTAGCTCGACAGGTAAAAGTCTGCATTATGACGGCTCATCAACCTGTAAAGTGACGAGAGTGATGAATTAAGCATGTATTGAAGGTTTTGGCTAGATTGCTAGCTAAAACACCGGGTGATTGCTTTGGTACTTCTCCCAGTAAGCCCATGAATGTATGCAACATTTTCTGGTTGAATTAAGCAATTGAATTCCACATTGCTCAGCGTCTCGAAACGTATGACTGGACTTTAGAACTTTATGTGAAGTCCACATCAACGGAATATTAGACTTAGTATAAGCTCGTTGGATTGAGATGGCGACTATTTTCAATTTTGAAGATGTCGATGTCAAGTAGCTAGGTGTCACTACTTTGAATATAATGAGAAAGTGTTATGTGGATGCATGCTTCTTTTGTTTTTCCCTCTTTTGAGCTTCAAGTCTATATACGAAACATCTTTTACTGTGCTTTGTTTTAAAGGCGGCGGTATATGTAACTTTTTTGTCCTGTGTGCTAGGTTTATTAATTTGGTTACTAAAACGTGGGCACTGGAGGAATTCTGGAACTATTGGTGTGATTCAGCCGTCTAGAAAAAACAGCTTGAACCATGCTTATTTTAGGCTCAAAGAGTGACTTAATGTGACTAGTTTTATCTCTTCATCATCAGGTATATAGTCCTGGCTGGAGCTTAATCCGCCACAAGTATGAGTTGGACAGCGGTAGTTACCATTAAATTACTATTAGTCTATCACCATATATATGACCATAATAAGACCAATATATACATTTGTACTACTGCTGGTCTTATTGATATTTCAATATATTTATATATATCAGTCCTAGTCCATATTAACCTACGATTTTGACGTCTAGAATACTATTCGCCGGGACGACCCAAAGCGGCCACACTGAGATTATCTGCTGAACAGGTAACCCAATTTGAATTTGAACTATAACGAGCGGTGTGCAGTACCTCTGGTTGGTTCTTGGAGTTTACCTATGACTGGACAGTCTTGCTCCTACCGCATCCAATGATCGATGTCAATCTTATACTGTTTCCTGGTTCATAATAAGGCTGCGTTTAGATGCAAATTTTTTTGCAAAACGGCACTGTAGCTCTTTTCGTTGTTATTTGGCAAATATTGTCCAATCATGGTCTAATTAGGCTTAAAAGATTCATCTCATCTATTTCGTCCAAACTATGTAATTAGTTTTATTTTTTATCTATATTTAATGTTTCATGTATGTGTCGAAGATTCGATGTGACGGGGAATCTAAAAAATTTTACAAAATTTTCTGAAAACTAAACGGGCCTAAGCTGAAATGGAACCGGGCAAAAGTCTCTCCTTCACACTGCTGTTTCAGTGCTTGAATTTTCTACAGTGAAGTCAGAACCGGCTGTGTTTAGTTTCTCCCAACTTTCTGAATTTAACACGGTAAAAAAGAAGATTTTCCGTCACATCAAATTTGCGGTACATACATGAAGTACTAAATGTAGACGAAATAAAAAACTAATTGCACAGTTTAGTTGTACTTTACAAGACGAACATTTTAAACCTAATTAGTCAACAGTTGAATAATTATTACCAAATACAAACGAAATGCTACAGTACTTGGTTTCTCGTTGGATTCACCATCCTTCTACACAGTTTGTGAGGTAAGGGAAAGGATTCAGCTGCCTTCTACTGTAAATTTGGCCCATGATTAATCCTGTCTTGCTTAAGAGAGTTCATCCTAGGCCTGTTTAAACTTAAATCTTGACACAAAGAAGTTATTTTTGTCCTAAGCTATCTTTTCTTGCAATCTGGAGCATTTGGGTTAAACCAGTGTTGCTTTGGTTGCAACCTCCTAGTTGAGTTGTACCATCAACATTCTTGATAGATATGTACATTAGGAAAGTGTATATTAGGCAAGTCTATATTTAGTATGATTAGCACCTGCCATGTATAGCACCGGTGGTGAGCCCCACGTTTTCAACTATGGAAAAAATGCTATAACTCTTTAAAAAAATCAAATTAAATTCCGATTACACTATTAAATTCGTTTCAATAAACACTTCAAAACAAGATGTTACATAGATATATTTAGATAAAGTGATAAGTGGGCCCCACAGTGGATAGAGGATGATATATAGGATGGATGGGTGTGGAAAAATTGAGTATAGAGGAGAAAATGTTGATGACTAAGATGTATAAAGGATGAATACAGAGGTCTATAAGTGCGGATAGCCTCAAAGGTCATAACTTGCATGAAAATCCAAATGCTGCTACTATCATGCACAGTTTTTTTTTTCTCCAGAAGAGAGTACTAGTTCGTACTAGCTAGCATACGGTGTGTGGGTGTGGCTGCGCCTGGAAAGTTTGGTCATCTTGGCCGTCTGCCTGTTCGGCTGAGCTTATCAGCATGGTTTATCAGTCGTGGAATAGTGTTTTTCTCTCACAGCAAATCAGTCACAGCCGGCTTATAAGTCAAAAAACAGCCTGCCAAACAGGGCCCGTGTTTAATTTCAGAATCGACGCACCAACTTAGAACAGCATGTAATAAATGCGTATTGTAGCATTTCGTTTATATTTGGTAAAAATTGTCCAAATTTTGACTAATTAGTCTCAAAATATACGTCTCGCAAAGTACAACAAAATTGTGCAATTAATTTTTAATTACATTTATATTTAGTACTCCATACATATGTCGGTATTTTGATGTGATAGGAATTTTTTTTACATAGTGGAATTTAGGGTAGAAATTAGGAAAAAGGCCCCATGACCGACTTTGAACGCGGACAGACTTCGTATCTGAGAGAGACCGCTCTGACGTACTGAAGAATCTCTGGGTGTCGTCCACCCTATATCATCATGAATCGACGGACACCAAACCACAATGTGTGTGTGTGAACGCTAGCTTGTGTGAACGCAGTACCATTTTTTTAGGTGGGGGGTAGGTTCAGAGTTCAGACACGGCGCAAGCAGCAACCTGCGAGTGAGTTAGGCGAACGAATAATTGCATATAGATGACCGAGCAAGCCCTTGATTAGTTTTCAAAATATTTTGCAAAATATTTTAGATTCTCGTGCATGAAGCATTAAATATAGATAAAAAATAAAACTAATTATACAGTTTAGTTGTAAATCACGAGACGAATCTTTTAAGTCTAATTAGTCCATGATCGGACAATAATTACTAAATAACAACGAAAATGCTACGGTTGCACTACAGTCACATTTTGTAAAATATTTTGAGAACTAATCAAGGGCCAAGTCAGGGTGTCCGAAGCAAAACCATACATTCGTTCTTGCCATAGTTCATCAGCCATGCAAGCATGGCAGACTTGAAACTGCTAACTGCCTGTGCCTGTCGTTTTGAATTCAAACGCAGTTCCTTGGCTGGGCGTGCAGACAGACAGATCGGTTGGTCGTAAGCGATCGATTTACGAGACCAAACAACGCAGGCAGAATACCATAGCGCGCGGATGTTGAACCGTTCTCGAATACTCCTATCGATCAAGAAAGCGAGCGCCGAGCGGCCCGGCTTTCTTCTTTTCTGCGGTTTGGCATGGAAAATATGGCGCCTGCCCTGCCTCTCCCTTGACAGACAGATCGGTTGCCCTTTCTTTTCCTGTGCCTGTCGTGTTGAAAAACTTTTGGAGCGGAGCAGTGTTTCGTCCCCATCCAGCCGAACACAGTGACGGTGCGACACTGTTTCGTCTCCAGGACTCGTTCAACTGCACCCTATACTCGCTCCTGTGTCCTGTCCTGTATTCCTTGCTTGCAAACCAACAAATAGTACGTGAGTCTGAATTTCCTTCCGTCCACGCAACGGGACAGCCCGATCGGTCTCTCTCGGTGTGTACCAGCATTATATTCAGACCAGTTCTTCAGAAACATACATACACCGAGCACACGCCTCACAGACACGCGTCCATAAGACCACGAGACGAGTCCATGACCATATGATGGCGAATCGCCGAATTAGAGTTGACTAGTATAATGCCCGTGCCACGCCATGACTTCATTTCAGGGGTGTATTTAAAAAGAACCAAACAATAATATTTTTTAATAGTTTAAGTCATACTTAATTGTATATAACCATGTATATCCGGAAAATGTTAATACATAACCAGACATAATAAAGTAATGTCTCACATACTACAACTAATTTATTTGTTGAAGTAGATTTTAGAGTTCTCCAGGGATATTATCTATACATTCATTTGCGCTACTCTTCAAAATGTCCACTATGAATTCCGTCCTCAGTGAACGTGACCTCTGTGAATGACAGACAATAAGTTAACTTTTTATTTGCTATATATACTACAAAATTTAAAGATGAAACTCAACGCCTGGTAGTCATTCTGATGTATCTTTGGTGGAGCGAGCGATGTGCTGTGCGTGAAGGGAAGAGACCGAGAAATTGTCGCACAGGTAGCACAAATGATCAGAACGTATACTGAAGAATGTTCAGTGTTTGAAAAATTCAAATCAGATCCTGTTCCTCGTCCCACAGGACCGAAACAGAGTAAACCAACAGAAAGCTTTGCTAAATTTAATAGTATATTGCCCGTGCTAACGCTACGGTGACATCTAGAAAAAAAATAAATCATAAAACTACATTTAGACAGCAAGTCAGATATTCAGCTCCATATAGTAATATTATTACTATGGTACTAATACTTCTAAAAGAAAACTATATCCTAGAGCAAGAATCTGTAAAGACTTGAAAGCAACCAGCAAACACTAGGGCATTGTTTAGATGGCAAAAAAAATTCAAAATGCTATTGTAGCACTTTTCGTTGTTATTTGGCAATTAGTGTCCAATTATGGACTAATTAGGCTTAAAAGATTTGTCTCGTGAATTACGGCTAAACTGTATAATTAGTTTTATTTTTTATCCATATTTAATGCTTCGTGCATGTATCAAAGATTTGATGTGATGAGAAATCTTGAAAAATTTTGCAAAATTTTCTAGAACTAAACAGGACCTAACTCCTTCATATTCGAACCATGTACAGGAATAAGCCCCTTCACAAGCTTGGTACACACATTGTTTTCCATACATTGACAAAACCAATAATTATTCTTTCGTACAGCAAGAAGAATCAGCATAGCATGCACGTTTGTGGAGTCATCTATGTACAAGTTATTTTAAGAACTGAATGTTGATTCCAAATGAAGCGAGAAAAGAACACTCGCACAGATTTAGGGAACAACCTAATAGCTCTTAACTTGCAAATTTAGGGGCCAGCCTGGTAGTTCTCTCTTTTGCTGTTTGTTTTCGATGTGACTCCATAGAAGCAGAAACTGATCATGAGTTGTGCTGAATCTCTTTGGAATCCACGGGATCCAAATCTAGCTCGTCCTTACATTTGTCAACGGTGCAAATGAAATGAAATTAAATTAAATAAAAGAAAAGGATGAAGGACAAAAAATAAAATTTTTGAGCAAGTATACCCACCGTTATCAACAATTTAGGACGTCTTTATAAACAATATTCTTGGTGGTGTTCCCTATGGAGTCTAATTCCTGATTTGGTTTATCCAAAACTCTTGTTGTTGATCTTGACACATCCCGCGACGATGCAACGTAGAGTTGTCCATGTGAGAACACAGGCTCTGAAAGATAGATCCTAACATTTGGGATGGTTTGCCCTTGCGCTTTATTGATGGTCATTGCAAAACTCAACAGAATTGGAAATGGTTTCCTCTTTAACTTGAAAGGGAGCGAGATGTCATCTGATTGAGACATACGATCCTGTTTGCTTGAGCTTTTAGCCGCTTATTTTCATTCAGCTAGCGGTATTTTTTTTTATAGTAAACCAGCCAACAACAGCCAACCAACGGGCTTTCAAAAGTTCTGAGCCTGTTCGTTTCGCTGATTTATTGTGGCTGAAAGTACTGTTCGCTGGTTTGTTGTGAGAGAAAAATACTGCTGAATGGCTGCTGATTCTGCTGATAAGTCCAAACGAATAGGGTGGTTACCATTAGTCTTTGTTCCATTCCATTGCACAAGCCATTTCAAAGAGCGCCTAGCAGTAGTGTGTCAGTGTGTGTCCCCACGCGGCTAGCTGTTCGGCCTTTTCCCGGCTCTTTCTGGGTTGAGAAAGACGACCGACCGGAGACCTCAGCGTGGACTAGTCCGCGTGGGGCGCCACAAATCACGCTTTGCTCCGTATGGTTTTCTTTCCATTCCCTCTGCATGGTGCATGGTGTGCATGGACGACGGCCGCCCTCCGTGCTGGGGAACAGACAATGGCCATAGACTTGGTGGCGGTCAAGTCAACACAGGACTCCCGGGTCGTGTCCAGTCGAGTCGTCCACCCGGAAGACCTCCGACCCCACTGACGACGATAATCCGTAGCGTACCCGTATCCTATCGCAAAAACTCGACAGCATGTTCGGCTGTCCGCCATATATTGCGAAGCACATGGTGGTACGTACAGTACATCGGAGTGGCGCGCTGCTCTGGTGCGGAGGATCCGTTTCGTTTGGCTGGCAAGTGGCAACGTCTCGCGCAGGTTCATCGTAGTTTCGTCCGTCTGAACATTCTGCGGGGGCAAGGACGGTACTACACGGTACGACGTGACCAAGGCCTTATTTGACTAATTGCAGCACTTTCGTTTGTATTTAATAAATATTATTTAATTATAGACTAACTAGATTTAAAAGATTCGTCTCATGATTTATAACTAATCTATATAATTAGTTATTTATTTTACCAACATTTAATGCTCCATATATACGTCAAAAATTAATGTGATTGGGAGAGAGTGAAAAAACTTAGCCAGGCAATGCATGCAATGGGGACTCATGACTCGATCACTAGGGCATTGTTTAGATACCCAAATTCACTCCCAAATTCCACTATACAAAAAGAAGATTCCCCATCACATCAAAATGTCGGCACATATATGGAGTACTAAATGTAGATGAAATCAAAAACTAATTGCACAGTTTTGTTGTACTTTGCGAGACGAACATTTTAAGCCTAATTAATCAATATTTGGATAATTATTACCAAATAAAAACAAAATTGCTACAGTGTGACGGGACATTTACTATGCAGATTTTGACCCCAAAGTTTCGTAACTAAGGCCTACTAGATCTGGGAATCGGCTCTCGGGCTCTCAGCAAAAGCTGCCTGTGCCTGCAAGCCAGTGAGTGCACTGCAGCTGACAGTGAGCTTGACTACCAGTGAGGCTCCAGCGACAGCAAGTCGTCGGAGGCTCCATTGCCACGTGACCATGTCGCCCATACGAACGGTGCGCCGGCCAATTCCATGGAAACTCCATTGCTGCCGGCGCAGTGCCCTGGAAATTACGCGTCCTGCTCCGGCTGCGCGGGCGCCGGCGCCGCACACTAGTGCATACGACTCCGGGACTGCAATCGCATGGCATGATCTCGGGGCCAGTGGCCCAGTGCTGCACTGCTGCACGTGTCGCCATGCCTGTCCTGGGTCATCGGTGTGTGTGGGAATCGAATCGGAAGGTGCAGTTTCGGGTGCGGATTGAGCGATTGCGTTCAACCGCGCGGAGCCGGCCAGCACTACCATTTGAGAAATCCGGCTGCTATAAAATGACGTGCTTCGGGCCGGGCAGTCATGGCTCGGGCTGCATAAAAATCTATACCGCTGACAGACGCACTAATTTACTGACAGTTGAAAATTTGAAAGACACACCTAGAGCATGTGACACAGCGGAAATCCCTCATTTTTATTTTGATACTTATTAATTATTAATCCAGCTATGGTCCACATAAACCCACACAATAGATAGAGAGATGTGCAATTGCTGAATTGCTCACACAGCCGAGATCTTTGCCTAACTCTTAGAGGTTCTATTCACACATCAGTAACAGTTGCTTCCCTCTCAAACTGGAAACAAATTGGGTGCAGTCTCCCTGCACCAGCATCTCCGTGAAGGACCACTCAGATGGAAGCCACATGTCCCACAAAATACAACATAGGGCTAGGCGTGGTGCAGTTCCTCTGATGGCTCAAGCGTGGTGTGACTCCTCAGAATAATCTAAAAATAGACAATTGAGAACTCCACCACGTGATCGTGGGATGTATTTCCTGGGACAGGTGGCTTCCATCTGAGTGGTCCTGCACAGAGACGTCGGTGCAGGGAGGCTGCACTCATTTTTCCCCTAAAACTTGAAGTTCCTTGCCGCGCTGGCTGTGCGATCTGCCAGGTTAGTGGTGGTGCCAAATCCCTAGGTTGCGCAGTTGGCTGTTGCCTGCACCGCTTCTCTGACAGCAGTCTCGGGATCGGCGGAGCTGGCTGCGGCCGCGGAACCGGCAGCTAGCGCCCTGGATAACAGGATTGATCTCCAGCAGCGAAGCACGTAGGCCACCAGCTCAAAGGCCAAGTAGACGATGAAGCTGCAGGCGCTTACCCTAGCAAGCGGCAGTATCGGAACCCAAACAAGACTCAGCTTGGTACTCCTTTTACCTTCATGAGGCTGGACAGGGCTGGTGGGAGCGGGAGGGAGGCCGTGAGCGTGCCCCGCGGGTCCGCCGCCAGAGTTTGCCGCCCCGCGTCCGTTGTCGTGCCGTGGACAATGTCCCGCGTGAGGGAGGCCATGAGCGCGCCTTGCGGGTCCGCCGCCCTGCGTCCGTCAAGACCTTGACCCAGACAATATGTCCCTACGCACCCCGTGTGCATCAAATGGTGATGCACATGGGGGCATATGCCCCGTCTCGTCTCACATGTGCCTCGAGAGCGCTAAGGTGCCACGTGTGCCCCGCCTCGTCCCGCAAGTGCTGATTGGGGATTGGGCGATTGCGTTCAACCGCGCGGAGCCAGCCAGCACTACGATGTTGAGGAATCCTGCTCCTAAAATGTATGTACACAAACAGTCCATCACATTATTGAGTTGCCCAGCACAGCATGCACAGTAGTATGATCGAATGGGGAAAAAACGGTTCATCATTCACGCATCGGAAGTTATAGACGACCAAATAATGGACACCACGTGACATGTGAAGGACCAATAGTTAGACCCGATCGGGCATGGCGCGAGCGGAGGAGCACAAGGCGTCGCCAGATCTGGCCACGGAGAAAATGGTGCGGCCAACTTCGGTGGAGGAGAACGCGTAGTGGGACAGGATCCGAGTCTCTGGCGGTGGAGCCATCGTCAAACAACCGAAGTCGTAGCAGGGGTCGGGAACTGAATTGTCCTCGTCGTCGTGGAGATTGAAATGGGGCCAAGATGTAGTGCAGCGAGACTTTACTTTCTTTCGTCAATTCGAATGTCCAATGAAGCAGTTTTTTTAGCTTCATAGGTGGTGCTGAGAATGGGGAAAGTAGAAGGTAGAAGAAGCGTGGAGTCATGTGGATGAGAAGAAGCCACATCTCTAATAAAAAGAAGAGCAATGGGTGCGGATGCGTGGACCTCCCGTAGGGACATCCGGCGATTTGCGCTAGCATCGGACGCATGAACCACACTATTACCGATCTTAAATAGATAAAACTAATCCGCTGTAACCAGTGCTCCTATATATATATATATATATATATATATATATATATATATATATATATATATATATATATATATATATATATATATATATATATATATATATATATGACCTACCCTTTTCCAAAATAAAGAATTTTTGAAAATTTTTAAATAGATTAAGGATGGTGGCAAAATATGCATATACTCGCATCTCATATTCTTTCCGGGAGGTTATTATTTGTATACGCACCCATAATTAGCTTCCACATTACAATACGCTAAAGCATGCGATCATTATCGGAGCATCACTCTCGGGTGTGCTAGAGCCGGTAGTGACTACTAATCACTGCCCAACGGAAAGGCAAGGTCCAGAAAATTGGCGGGAAGCTGATAACCCATCAATTATTGCACATATCAGTGTAGTAGTGTTTAATCTTATAGTTTCACAACATATGAATTATGTAATTTGTGAAATAGATGGTTAAAGATATAAATGTTTGATTTAGGACAAAGCTAAATGACATGTAAAAGGAAAAGAGGGTCTAGTACAATAGGGAAGAACATTCAAACATGATACAGGCTACAGCACAAATAACTACTACTAATTCTGCTATACCATTTCTCTATCGGTGACAGCCCCTTCACCTGCTGCTGCGGCATCTGGCTCTCCCAAAGTACTGTGCCAACAGCGAGCACCAGCTACGCTTACCAGCAGCAGAACGGGCTTCAAGTTGTCCGCTTCTCTCACAGTACTTTGCCCGTAAAGTCTCCCAGGAGCACCAGAGCTCAGCATATCCCTTGCTCTTCCGCACAAAGTCGTAGGTCACTGGCTCCGACGCAAACTGGAAGCACGCCTCCTTGAGCTTCTGGAAGCCATGCCGATGGGCCGTCGCCAGTGTAGCCGCCGCGGTGTCGACGTCGACGCACCGGCAAAGGACGCGCTCGCAGATCGCCGACAGCCTCCGCATGCCGTACCTCTTTGCAGCGAGCAGCAGGTGCCGGAACGTGTCCCTATAGCCGTCCCCGCTCAGGCCGTCCACGATGGGCAGGCTGCCGTTGTAGGAAAACTGCAGGAGCGCCTCTACGGCCAGCCGCGGCATGTCGTCGATGTTCACCCGCATAGGAGTAGCAGTATGGATGTCCGTCGCCGCCGCCGCCGTCGTCGTCTTGGGCCTCCGGCGCCTGCCGAGGTTGTGCTTCTTCAAGAAGCGAGGGGCGTACGCTTCTAGCACAGAGCTATGGGCGGGGATGGGGTCGGCCGCGCCGACGTGTATGAGCACGTCGGCGCCCACCTCCGAGCCGAAACGTGCCGATGGCCGCCACGTCCCGCGGCGTGAACTTGGGTGCCGGCGGGTCCCGAAAGGCGAGGCGGAAGTGGCAGATGTCGATGACGCACTCGATCCGGAGGCAGTCGCGGCGGAGGTAGCGGCGTGACCCCCGGAGGTCTTTCCTCCACGAGGCGAGCTTGTCGGTGCCCCAGTTGCAGCAGTCGTCGTTCCCGGCGTCGAACAGCACCGGGTCCTCGTTGGACAAGAAAGCGTCGGCGGCGCACCCGGTGGCCCAATCGACCAACCCGAGGCTGAAGTGCGCCCACACCGCGACGCCCTCCGTGACGAGCTCCAGGAAGGCGGCCATGTAGCCCTGCTCGTCGCCCACCCCGCCGGGGTGGCAGTAAATCATCCAGTCGAGGCCATCGACGGTGAAGGTTTCCGAGCAGACGTAGCCTGTGTCGCCTCGGTGCTTCTTTCGGAGCTTGCTGAAGTCGTGGACCTCGACGACGTGCGTGGCAAAGCCCGTCGCCGTCACGCGCAACGGTTGGGTCTTCCGCAACGTCGCCATCTCTTAGTCTTGATCTTGGAATGGCGTTACGTGATTGATCAATGCGGTGCGTTCATGTATATATATTGGGTTGGGTTGATGGCACCGTGCCGGCCATTGCCGTCTGGTTCGAAGGAGGATCGGATTACGACTCCGATCCGGCTGGCTAGATCGAGTATGAATCGGAGACGAACATGTTTCGTGTGGAGGAAAACTGAATCCGACAGAGTTCGAAAGAACAGCTATCATCTCACGGTAGATAAAAGGGTTGAAATAACGCAAATACCTTTCTCTCTCTTTTTTATTTTTTTATTTTTTCCCTTTATTTTTCTCCATCCCCTCGCGTCGTCTCCCACGGAGGTGACTTGAGGGCGCTCGCCCGGCCGGCCTAGCGCCTCACCTCCTCTTGCCGGCTCGGCTGCTGCCGCCGCGGCACCTCGCCTCCTCGTCGGTGGCGGTGGCGGCTAGGGAGAGCAGCTCAAAAAGGCTTTCTTCCCTATCCTTCCTCCCTCTCTATCCTCTGCACATGCCCTCCCCGAAACCCAAAATATCTCGATCCGTGCATGTTTTCGCTAGATCCGTGCTACTAGGTGTTGTGGATCCATGCGGAGAGGGACTGGATCCATGCAGCTGCTGTAGGCGTCAGCCGTGGGGCTTGGCCGCGGAAGCCGTGCGGGCCTCGGCGCAGGAAGCCGCAACTGCGCTCGGGGGCCATGCAGGGCCGCTTGAGGCGCCGGCCGCGGGGGGCTTGAGCGCGACGCCTCGGTCGTGTGTGGCCGCGCGGGCATCGGCGTAGGTGCCGCTGTGGGGCCGCCTACCGCTTCCTGCGAGGCGCGCAGAGGTCACGCGTGTGGCGGTGCGGCGCCGCCTGTGAGGCCGCACGGGCTGAGGTCGTCGCCGCACTTTCTCCGTCGATCTGCTTCAGGGGCGGGTCTGGATGCTGACGCGAGGGCCGGAGCCGCATTCTCCGGGGTGGGCATAGCCTCCAACGGGCGATGTCGCTGCTGTCGTGCCCCCGGCAGGGCAGCACGGGGTCACCAGCCGCGGACTCGCCTGCCATCCATGGAGGTCGTCGTTTGTAGCACGAAGGTGGGTCGATTGGAATTTGGGTGAAAACCCTACCTGGCCTCTGCTCTGGGCCGGCGACTGTGTCGCAGCTTGCATCACCTACCTCCATAGAGGCGTTGTCGAAAATTCCATTCTACCGTCCGCTCGCTCACCGGCAATGGACAATGATGGTGACGTTCGTGGATGTCATTCCCCCTCTTAAAGGCATCGTTGTCTGCACCTACATCATTGCTTCACTCCATCCCTTGTTCCTCTCGCCGAATCTGCCCCTTGTTGTTCATGTGTGTGCTTCATGTTTTTCACAAAGGTCTGGCCTACTGGAGTGTTTGGCCTAGTCATCGTCATTAGTCGTTTGGTCTCTGGCGGATGCTTTGCCGTTGTTGTCCTTGCTCCCTGTTGACATCGTTTTTAGCACGTGTCAAGATGATCAGGAAAGGCTAATCAGCAAGGGAAAGATTGCCGTGTAAATTGATAGCCAAGGAGAATAAGTTTGTTTTTAAGCGGTGACAGTGTATGAATTTAATTTGGAATGTTGCCGATGAGGTTAAGGGTGTTATTGCCGATGCCGATGGAAGGGGGTTTGGAGACTATTGCCGATGAGATAAGGGAATGTACCGATGAAGGCAGGTATGAAGACTGCAGCCGATGAAACAGGGAATGTACCGATGGAAGGAGATCGAAGGTTGCTGCCGATGGAACAGGGGCTGTGCCGGTGAAAAGGAGGTTGATAAGAATACCATCGTGATTAAGGCGGACTATGGAATAAAATAGGAGTTGATTTCCTTGTTTACGATTAGTAGAGTCTGAGTTGTGTCAAAGTCATGTTCTTTTCCTTACATTTGGATTTAGTGTCCTAGTCGTATTTGGTTATGTTTCTATAGATCAGGGTATAAATATAGAGTGAAGGGCAATGTAATAGGGAATCAATCAATACATCAAAAACCAGCTTTTACTCTTATTTACATCTACTTTTTTCGGCGACTTCGTCAATTTGCATATTTTTCCTTTTTACGAGTTCTCATTGATTCGGCGAGTTGCATTGCTCTAAGTGCAATCTTTGTCGATCCTCGAGTTCCGCGTGAGTACCTCTTGGCCGTGACTTCCGGGCGTATCGCTGTTGTCAGGACCAAAGTGCTCGTATCTTCATCCTTGTCGATTAACAGGTCAAATCGACTGGCACGCTTTGGATATCGATTTCGGGTATTAGCCCTTTGTGTTTGCAGATTCACTTTTGCATCAACACATCTTTTGACACGCCTGGTGGGACAGATCTAGTCAAGATGCCTAATCATGAGATCGATGCTGGGAATATCATCGCAGTAACAGAAGAAGATCTTAAGGACGATCAGAAGCAGGCTATGGAGAGGGCTATTGAAGAATATAGACAGTTTTGCTTGAAATCATTCAGCATGAACAAAAGTGGACAAGTCATCCAGAAGCAGGACTTGCCGTTGCCTCGGCAGGTTACCTTTGATCCTAATCCTGGTAAACTTCAAGAGATGGTTAATTCTGCGGTGAGTCATGCTTTAATTAATCACTCCAATGTGCTGTCCAATACTGTTCATAATGCTGTGATTCGAACTTTCAAAGAAGGGCAAGCGTCACATCATTACGTCGAGCCTGTTTATCATCAGCCAGAAGCAGCATCTGCTGTTGCTCCATCGGCTCCTCCAGCCGTTGCGGGTATAGAGATTTCTTCTCCTTCAGTATCAGCAGGATTATCTAATGCACAGTCTACTCCGGTGCGTTCAGATTCAGCATTATCAGGACGAGTTCAGCTTGGTACAGATCTATCAGCATCAGCTTTATCAGGTCCTATACCACAGAGTAATCAAACTCCTGCTAATTGGTTGGGATATGGTATGCCTCCAGAGCCATCTACTTTCAATCACGGATTATCTCAAGGGTTTGACGCAGCGGGAAAAACTCCTATTCCATCGGCTGGTTTGCCGATAGCCCAAGCGCCTCAATATATTACAACTACTGTACAACCGAGTCTAGGAGGTTTTCAGGCGTCTCTGGGTCAAACATCTAGTTCAAGTCTATCGGCAAATTTGTTACCGATGCAGCAGAAGGCTCCTATCACCAGTCAACCTGGAGTCCAGGTTATGCCTCAAGTTGGATGTAATTATCCAGCAATGCCAACAAGCTACCAGCCATCGGCAAACTTTGTGCCGATGAATACTAATAATTGGTCAGGGCAGTTTCCTACTCAACATACAGTTCAGCCAAGTCAGCAAGCCACAGGAGTTCATCAAGGACACATGCATGCTGGTTTTCAGAATCAAGCATCGGCAGCTCAGCCGATGAATCCTTTTCAGCAGGTTAATGGACCACAGTTAGTAGCAAATATGCCAATTGCTGGAGATCGTGGGCAACAAAGGTGTGCAGAAGGGTATCAACAGATACCTCCAGCAGAGATTCAACCATATCGTCAGCAAGATGTCGATGTTTTTTGGGCCGATAAGATAGCAGAAATTATGAGGGATCAATTTGGGATCAAGCCCAAGGTTAATACTTATTCTTATCGGACTCCGTATCCTCCGGCATATGATTTAATTCCTCTCCCAAATCGTTACAAAGTGCCAGATTTCACTAAATTCTCTGGGCAAGACGATACATCAACCATGGAGCATGTTAATCGTTTTATTATTCAATGTGGAGAGGCAGCTTGTAGAGATGAATTGAGAGTTCGTCTGTTCTCGTCATCTCTATCCGGATCAGCATTTACGTGGTTTATTTCACTACCGCCAAATTCTATTATCACTTGGGCTGATCTGGAAAAGCAATTTCATAAGTATTTCTTTGCTGGAATTCATGAAAAGAAGCTTACCGATTTGGTAAAGATGAGACAGCGCAATGATGAATCGGTAGAAGGCTTTGTGCAAAGGCTACGAGATGTAAAGAATAAATGTTATAGTCTGGTATTGGATGATCGGCAGCTTGTCGATTTAGCCTTTCAGGGATTATTACCACATCTTAAAGATAGATATGCTTCCCAGGAGTTCGAAAGCCTAAGTCATTTAGTACAAAGGATTTCTGATCAAGATACTAGGGTTTTTGAACCTAAGAGAAATTGGAACAAGAAAGTTTCATTTGTTGAAGAGGCGGAAGATTCTGATTCAGATAATGAACCAGTTATCGGTTTGGCAGAATGGGTTAAGAATAAGAAGCCGATATCTTGTCCCTTTGGTCACAAAGAGCCAGAAAAGTTTACTTTTGATGTCACCAAAGCCGATAAAATATTCGATCTTTTGCTTCGGGAGGGCCAGATTAAATTGTCACCCAATCATGTGATCCCATCGGCAGAAGAGTTGAAGCATATGCTGTATTGCAAGTGGCACAATGCAACTTCACACAGTACTAATGAGTGCAAGGTGTTTAGACAACAATTACAGTTAGCTATTGAGTCTGGCAGGATAAAATTTGGCAATTCCAAGATTCAAAAGCCAATGAAAATTGATCAACATCCTTTTCCAGCAAATATGTTGGATGCTGAAGGGAAAATTAAGGTGTTGACATCGGTAGCTGCTGAAAAGAATGCATCAGTAGATCCCCAACATCGGATAACTACCGATGATGCAAAAGGCAAGGGGCTATTGACGGAAAGTGGCGGTTCTGGGAGGCCTCCTCGATCTGGCATTGTGATTACTCATCGAAGACAACAGGAAGGTTGGCGTCAGCGAAGGGACCTGTATCGACGACAACAAGAGGAAAGACGTCAAGAAGAGTGGAATCGGCATAAGGATCATTGGAATTGTCCATTTTTTATTCATTGTTGGGAAGAAGGTATTAAGTTACCTACTGTTGAAAATTGTCCAGAGTGCAATGGCTATTATGGAGTTAATCATCCTGTAAGAAGGTTTCAATCTGGTAATCAAGGTTTGCTCATTAATGAGCCGATCAGAGGGAGAGCATCAGTACATGATCGGCTGGGGGCAGGCTCAGTGTGCACGAAAGGCTTAGTAAACGCGTTGCATATTTTCCAAGGAACCAAGAGGAACTCAAAGAGATGGCAAATGCAAGAGTTCCTGATGAAGAAATATTTTACAGGGATCCTAATATACGTCGTGTGGAGACAACTAGGACTTATCAGCCAGTGTGGAAAACTAAGCTTCCTCAATGGTGTCCAGAAGGTTTGACAAAGACACAGAAGAGAAAAATGCAGCGAGAGCGTCAAAAAGATTTATATCAAGAAGAAAGCCCCTCCAATGAGAGATCTGGTAACCAGCAGTGGCAGATAAGGCACAAGAATAAAGGTCCATCGGCAGATGTCAATATGGTGTTTATGTTGCCGATGGAATTTTTGGCTCTGTCTGACAGCGAAGAAGAGGTTGTTTCCTCTGATCAGATAGCTCAATTAATGTTAGATCCAATGATGGCTGTTTTTGAGAAGCCTGCTGATGATGAGAGACAACACCTCAAGGCTTTGTTTGTAAAAGGCAGAGTTGATGGGCAGCCTGTATCTAAGATACTTATTGATGGAGGAGCTGCGATTAATATCATGCCTTATGTGATGTATCGGAAGCTTGGTAAGGGAGATCAAGACTTAACTAAGACCGATATGATGCTAAAGGATTTTGAAGGCAATGTGTCACCAGCTAAAGGGGCAGTATGTGTTGAGTTGACCATCGGCAGTAAAACTTTGCCGACAACTTTCTTTGTTATTAATGGCAAGGGTGCATATAATTTACTTTTGGGAAGGGATTGGATTCATGCTAATTGTTGTGTTCCTTCTACAATGCATCAATGTCTGGTACAATGGATTGGAGATAAGATTGAAGTTGTTCCTGGTGACTCTTCTTATATCATTGCATCGGCGGAATCAGATACTTATGAACGAACCAAGTGCATATTGGGAAAAGCCTGGGAAAAGGAGTTCCTCAAGATTGCCGATTATGAAATTCTACCGATCCAAGCAGTCGGTTCTGAAGAAGAGTTTTAATGGATAGATTTGCCGATGATGGAAAACTAGGTCAAGGATTTACATCGGCAGATGATTTAATAGAAGTAGATATTGGTGAAGGCGATAGGCCAAGGCCCACTTTTATTAGTTCTAAGTTAAATTCCAAGTGTAAACAGCAACTAGTTGATTTGTTAAAGGAATATAAAGATTGTTTTGCTTGGGATTATACTGAAATGCCTGGATTAGACTGATCTATAGTTGAACATCGGTTGCCTATTAAATCTGGATTTCGGCCACATCAGCAGCCGGCTCGCCGATGCAATCCTAATATACTCCCTGATATTAAGGCCGAAATAACCAAGTTAATTGAGGCAAAGTTTATTCGGCAGTGTCGATATGCAGAGTGGATTTCTAATGTGGTTCCTGTATATAAGAAAAAAGGAAAACTCCGTGTTTGTATTGATTTCAGGAATCTTAATAAGGCCACACCGATGGATGGTTATCCAATGCCGATTGCTGATTTGTTGATTGATGCTGCAGCAGGGCATCAGATTATTAGTTTCATGGATGAAAATGTGGGTTATAACCAAATATTCATGGCTGAAGAGGATATTTCCAAGACTGCTTTTAGATGTCCAGGTCATGTGGGATTATTTGAATGGATAGTTATGACATTTGGTTTGAAAAATGCCGGCGCTACTTATCAAAGAGCTATGAACTTTATTTTCCATGAATATATCGACACATTGGTAGAAATCTACGTTGATGACATAGTGATTAAGTCTGGAGACATCACAAAGCATCTAACCAATCTACGGAAGATACTGGAGTACACAAGAAAACATGGATTAAAGATGAATCCCAATAAGTGTGCATTTAGTGTATCGGCAGGACAATTCTTGGGTTTTATGGTGCATCAGAGGGGCATTGAAATTAGTAGAAAATCTATTGAGGCAATCAACAAGGTTGTTGCTCCTGCCAATAAGACTGAATTACAATCCTTGATCAGTAAGATTAATTTCATCAGAAGGTTTATATCTAATCTGTCAGGCAAGATCAAGGCTTTCAGTCCATTATTGAAATTGAAAGCCGATCAGGAGTTTAAATGGGGGGATGAACAGCAATTGGCTTTAGATCAGATTAAGAGTTATTTAACAAATCCTCCAGTGTTAGTTCCACCCCAGCATGGAAAACCTTTCAGATTATATTTATCAACTGAAGATACTGTTATCGGTTCAGCTCTTATTCAAGAATTTGAAGGAAAGGAGCGTGTTATCTATTATTTGAGCAGACGATTAATAGATGCTGAAACTAGGTATTAGGCTATTGAAAAATTATGCTTATATTTATATTTCTCCTGTAGTAAGTTGAGGCATTATTTACTATCGGCTGAATGTACTGTCGTATGCAAAGATGACGTAGTCAAATATATGCTATCTATGCCGATATTAAATGGTAGGATTGGTAAATGGATTTTAGCTTTATCAGAATTTGACCTACGTTATGAATCGGCTAAGGCAGTTAAAGGACAGGTTATGGCCGATTTTGTTACTCAACATTGCAACACGGTGGGTTCTCTGGAAGTTGCTCCATGGACACTTTTCTTTGATGGGTCTACTTGTGGTGAAGGGGCAGGCATCGGCATCGTGTTGATTTCCCCTCAGGGGAAGAAGTATGAATTCTCATTGCCGATCGTCGCCACATCGACAAACAATCAAGCTGAGTACCAAGCCCTGATAAAAGGGTTAGAATTGCTTAAAGAAATTCAGACTGATGCTGTTGAGGTCTTTGGTGATTCTATGCTAGTTATAAATCAGTTGATTGGGGTTTATGAATGATGAAGTGAAATTCTAATTTCATATCATGAAAAGTGTTTGGAATTGTTAAAAGGGTTTAGGAGTTTTCATCTGGAGCATATTTCCCGGATGCATAATGAAGATGCTAACCGATTGGCTCAGCATGCTTCAGGATATCAACCTGTTCAAGAAGCATTGACATCGGTGGTTGATGCCGATGACTGGAGAAAGGAAATCATTGATTATTTAAAGAATCCATCTAAAAAGGTTGAAAGACGCATAAGGTTCCAAGCGACAAAGTATGTACTCCTCGATGATGAATTATATTACCGTGCCATAGATGGAGTTTTACTCAGGTGTGTTAGCGTAGAGGAATCAAAAAGCTTGATGAGTGAAATTCATGAAGGAGTATGTGGGGCTCATCAGTCAGCATTTAAGATGAAATGGATGATCAGAAGAAATGGATATTATTGGCCGACTATTCTTGAGGATTGTTTTAAATATTTTAAAGGATGTCAGGAATGTCAAAAATTCGGTAATATTCAAAGAGCACCCGCATCGGCTGTGAACCCCATAATTAAACCTTGGCCATTTAGGGGTTGGGCTATTGATCTCATCGGTCAAATTTATCCACCATCGAGTAAAGGGCATAAGTTTATTCTGGTTGCTACCGATTATTTCACAAAGTGGGTTGAAGCAATACCTTTGAAAAAGGTGACATCGGCTAACATGGTTGATTTTGTGAAGGAGCATATTGTTTACCGATTTGGCATCCCTCAAACCATCACTACCGATCAGGGCACTATGTTTACATCAGGTGAATTTGATGAGTTTGCTTTAAGTATGAGAATTAAAGTTTTGAGTTCTTCACCATATTATGCCCAAGCTAATGGCCAGGCTGAAGCATCTAATAAGGGAATTATCAAACTTATTAAGCGCAAGATCAAAGAATATCCTAAAAAGTGGCATACAATATTAAATGAAGCTTTGTGGTCATATCGGATGGCATGTCATGATGCAACCAAGGTATCACCTTATCAATTGGTGTATGGACACGATGCAGTATTACCTTGGGAGATTAAGATTGGATCTAGGCGAATGCGCTTTCAGGATCAACTGATAGCCGATGATTATGATATTCTTATGAAAGATGAATTGGAAGATGTAGCAGGTCATCGGTTAAAAGCTTTGGTTAACATCGAGGAGAATAAGAAAAGGGTAGCTAAGTGGTATGATAAGAAAGTGAAGGTAAAGGAATTTGCCGATGGTGAATTAGTCTAGAAATTGATTTTACCGATTGGGACTAAAAGTTCTAAGTTTGGCAAATGGTCTCCTAATTGGGAAGGCCCATATCGGATAAATCAGTCTGTTCCTGGTAATGCGTATATTCTTGAAACTCTCGAAGGAGTTGTATTTCCCAGAGCGTTAAATAGAAAATATTTAAAGAAATATTACCCTAGTATCTGGATAGATGCATAAAGAGTATAGTTGCCGATAACAATCCTATCGGCTGGAGTTAAAACAAAGTATCAATTGTGCCGATGCGCTAATTTAACAAAGCCTGGATGGCTGATATCGCACGCAGGCGAATTTCATCGGCTTCTTTTAACTCTTTGGCATCTTCATCGGCACTTCCTTTCACATGCTTGATTTTCTTTTTCAAGGCCAAGGCCTTGCGAGCTTGAGCATCTCGTTCCTGTTGAAGGGCCTTAATGGCGTCGGGAAGCTGGTCTTCTTCTTGTTTAGCCTGAGTCAGAGCTGTCTCAACCTTTTCCAGTTCAGCTAGCAGGGCTGCTTTCTTTGCCGATAGATCTGAGATTTTCTGTCTAATATCGGCACTAGAGGCTTGCAAATTGTTGATGTTCTTGTGCTTCTCGTCGGCAGTCTGCTTCAGTTGTAGCATTTCTTCTTTAAGTTGAGACTGAGCTGCTCTGTCAGCAATACGATGAATGGCCCTTTGATATTGAAGCTGTCTGCTCTCCAGATGGACTGCTGGAAAGATGATTTCTTCAATATTAGCGGGGACTTGGCCGCGGATCGTTTTGAAGATGGACTTCGCAGGATCCGAGTCGATCACCAATTGGGCAGTATCTTGCTGCAGCAGATTTAGAAGGGTTTCTAGCTTGCCATAGGTGTCTGATGATATTGTTCCCAATGCCAGGGAGGAACTTGCTTCTTCTCCGTCGTCATCAGAAACATCGATAGCAAAAGAGAATAAGCTATCGGGAGAGTCTTGTTCCTATGAAATAAAGAGAATTAGAAATCCTGTTTATGATATTTGGGGATATAATAAACCAAGTAATTGATCGGTTTACCTGCTTCAGGGCGATTTCTTGAGCTTGGCTTGAGGGAGCAGCTTGTAAAGGGTCATGCGAAGGATCGGTAGAAGATGCCGATGGAATGTCTTCTATGACCACATCGGTAGTCGGCCCTTGAGGTATAATTGCTGATGATGTATCTTGAGCAGGAGCAGTTTGTTCAGAGGGCTGGTCGACGGGTGTTGGAGCAGACGCAGGGGCTGGTGTAGGTTTCTGTCGTTTCTGTTGAGCCTCAGCATCGGTCAAAGCTTTACGCTTTGTTTGTGCTTCAACAACAACTGGCTGGGGGGCATCAACATCTGTTGGTTGGGGAGCCTGCATGCTTGGTGTGCTTACCGATGTGTCCATTTGTTGCTGCAAAAACAGGTATAAGATTGGATGTTTAATAGAGAAAAATAAAAATAAGAGAATACCTCTGAAGGAGGGGTAGAAGTTGCGGTGCTTGGTAAAGTTGCCGATGATGATCCAGCTGCAGCTTGTACACCCTGATAGTTGTATGTTAATATGAAGTGTATCGGTAGAAAAGAGAGTAAGCAAGATTGTTACCTTAAAAGCCTTGATCAGGCTTGAAGCAGCAGCCTTTGGAGAAGCCCTGGATGTTCCCAGTCTTGGTCTGGAAGTGCCGATTTTGGTGCGAGCCCTTTGGAAGGTCAAGGCTTCTAGGGTGGGGGCGTTGTAACCGATTGCTGAAATTGGAGAGGCTGGATGGAGGTTGAAGGGTTTTCCACTTTTGCTCATCGGTGGAACTGGATCATCAGCCTGTTTCAAGGAAGGTTAGCTACCGATATACATAATAAAAGGAAGGAAAAGGACAAAAGTTAAAAGGAACTTACTGCATTGTCAGGAATAGCATAATCGGGGTCGATCAGGTGCCGATATGTGTGAACAGACGTTGAAAACAGCTGTTCTTTCCACTCCTGCCACCATTGCTTATATGACTCTGTTATGAAAGATGCTGGTGACCAGGCGGAGAGATCGACATTTGAAATATCGGCATCGGGAGCAAGTCTTACTATCCTGCTCCATTCAGTTCCAGCAGTAATAATTTCTCTGGGCTTGATCACATCGGCATAGCATAGTTTGATGGGCAGTTGCCCAAAGGCCAGCTGGCGAGATACTGCCGATGGATTGTAGAATTCATAAGTAATGTGGGAGGCTTTCCCGCTACCAAATGTGTTGACTGGGATTGCTCTGGGGTGATAATGGCCATCATGAGATCGTTGTCTTGGTTTAGATCACTATCAGCAAAATTGAAGAGGAGAGGGAACTGGTTATCCTCATCAATATAAGGCACCCAAGCCCTGAGGTCACGAGGGAGGCCATGGTAGAAAGTTTGAAAAAATCTGCCGATTTGATCCTCATTGGCTTCTGTTCTAGGAAGGACGATGATTGCTTCACCGAAGTTGAGGGGGGGCGTGTTGCCGATTCATCATCCCTAAGGACGTACTCTTCGGGAATCTCTCGTGGGAATTTCTGAGCAAAGAGATCCCACTGTAAACGCTTGTGCATGTGAGCGTTTAACCACATATTAACAAACCACCATGGGCCTCCCAGATTGCCGATGGGTTCGCCAAGTATAAGCTTCTGAGATACTTGGCGGAGAAGGTGGTAGGTTGAGCTCAGGAGATATCGGCCAAGTGGGAATCTGACACCATTGGCCAAGAGTTCTGCTGTTGGGAGGAAAGCGTTAGTTGGTCCTACCGATCGGCCGCAGAAAATAAACTTTTCCAGCCACATGTTCAGGAATGTGGCATGCTTCCTTTGATTGACGGTGCCAGTCTTTTGATACTCCTGGATATATCATGTCCAGCCACCGATGTTGCGTGTAGTTACTCTGTATTCAGCTTTTCTGCCAAAAATATAGCCTTCATCGACAGTTGAGATGTCCAAGCCCGTGAGCATGTATACATCGGCAAGAGTAGGGGCACATGGGCCATGACCGAACATGAAGGTGTTGGTGGTGTCAGACCAAAACTGAGCAGCAGCTATCATCATGGATTCATTCTTTTGCATATCGGCAATGGATAGCCTGATACATTGATCTATCTTCCGTTCTGCCCAAAACACTTGCATTGATCTGTTGACCCTTAAGAACCAGTTTTTCCACCCTTTGGTGGGTTTGGGCCAAGAACGGAACGTGTCTTTCCACAGATTTAAAGAGAAATTTTGGGATTTGAATGGAATACGATTTGCCTCTGCATTAATCAAATCAGTTGGATCTGGGTCACCCATCGGACCTAGGCAATGGAGGGTAGCTTGATGGGTTGGAATCACCAGTGTGTTGCGAAGTTCCTAGGTTTGGAGGACCAAGAAAATGAAAGAGAAAGAAAGATGTCGACTGTAAGAACTCGCAGGGAACCAAAAGGATTAAAGTAAAAAGAGGAAGAACGAACCGCAGGGACGTCGAAGTTAACAGCCATTGCTTTAAGCGGATGAGGGCACGAGCTGGGAACTTGAAGATGATGATGGCTCTGATAAGTTGAGGACGCACGGTCGTTGGTTAGGGTTGCCGCCGGAGTGAGAATGTCAAAGGATGGAGTTTGAAGGTAGAAGATGAACAGCCCGGAGGAATCTATTTATAGGTTATTTGGAGTAGGGGTATTCTTGACTTATCTCTATGCCGTATGCGGATGGATCGAGGTGGTTCAGTTGGATATGGTAACTGTTCGCACGACAATCAAGGGATGGTGCAGAAGATTTGACGGCAAGTAATCATGACTTGAAGGATATCTTGATACAAGATTTTTCAGTTCTAAAAATGATGCGTTGCGGTAAGATCTTGTTGATGGATTGTTATTTTGGTATCTCAACCGTAGTTAAGGCAAAGAAGGTTGGAAAATATGCGATATATATTGAGATACATGGATTGGATCTAGATTTGATTGAATTTGGTAACAAATCATGTTATGCTTGGAGAATGGGTTAAAGAAATAGATAATAGCAAGCATCAGTTGGAGTAAATTTCGAAGCATCAGTATCTTATACTCCGAAATTGGGGGGGCATGTGTTGACATCGTTTTTAGCACGTGTCAAGATGATCAGGAAAGGCTAATCAGCAAGGGAAAGATTGCCGTGTAAATTGATAGCCAAGGAGAATAAGTTTGTTTTTAAGCGGTGACAGTGTATGAATTTAATTTGGAATGTTGCCGATGAGGTTAAGGGTGTTATTGCCGATGCCGATGGAAGGGGGTTTGGAGACTATTGCCGATGAGATAAGGGAATGTACCGATGAAGGCAGGTATGAAGACTGCAGCCGATGAAACAGGGAATGTACCGATGGAAGGAGATCGAAGGTTGCTGCCGATGGAACAGGGGCTGTGCCGGTGAAAAGGAGGTCGATAAGAATACCATCGTGATTAAGGCGGACTATGGAATAAAATAGGAGTTGATTTTCTTGTTTACGATTAGTAGAGTCTGAGTTGTGTCAAAGTCATGTTCTTTTCCTTACATTTGGATTTAGTGTCCTAGTCGTATTTGGTTATGTTTCTATAGATCAGGGTATAAATATAGAGTGAAGGGCAATGTAATAGGGAATCAATCAATACATCAAAAACCAGCTTTTACTCTTATTTACATCTACTTTTTTCGGCGACTTCGTCAATTTGCATATTTTTCCTTTTTACGAGTTCTCATTGATTCGGCGAGTTGCATTGCTCTAAGTGCAATCTTTGTCGATCCTCGAGTTCCGCGTGAGTACCTCTTGGCCGTGACTTCCGGGCGTATCGCTGTTGTCAGGACCAAAGTGCTCGTATCTTCATCCTTGTCGATTAACAGGTCAAATCGACTGGCACGCTTTGGATATCGATTTCGGGTATTAGCCCTTTGTGTTTGCAGATTCACTTTTGCATCAACACTCCCCTCTGTGGCAGATACCTGCTGTCGAGTGTTTGTTGGCCTCTCACCTTGCGGATGCTTTGCCGCCAAGGTTGCTCGAGTGAATGCTTCGCTGCCGTTGTTGTTGTCCTCTCGGGTGGATGCTTTGCATCCGTTGTTGCTGGTTCTTTGACCTCTCTGGTGGATGCTTTGCCACCGTGGCCTGCTCCACTTCGTAGGCAGCTTTTTGTGTTGTTGTATCTTTTCGCATGTTATGGCTAGTAGGGTTTTGGGTTGTGGGTTCTTCCTCTTCGCTACTCTTTCTCTCTTTTTATGTGTTCGGTAATCTCTGGATTACCTAGGTTGGTTGTAACTTGTTAAACTCTACTTTCTCTTATTGAAAAAAACGTGTGATAAAGACACGGTCGAGAAAAAAAAATCTCCTTTTAGCACCGTGGTTAGGGTCTAAAAGAAATTAACGAAACGAGTTCATTGGGTTTTAGAATTAAACACTCACAAGAATTGATAAACGTACCGTATGTGACTTCACCTTTGTGGTTGAGAAAAAAATTAAAATAAGTATTGTAAGTTAGTTTACTTAATGCGTAAACATGCTAATAAAAATCTTAATCGAAAAAATAGAATAAGTCGTTTTGGGCTTTTAGCGCACAAGCAAATTCAATAAGCACCAGTGTGATGTAACTCATGTTTAAGAAGTATCCTTTTTGGCGAATTATAGCATGCGAAATAATAAAATAACATCTATTTATTTTGTTTCTACAAGGTAGTGTGAAGTGTGGACTATGGCATGCTATGTTAATTAGTTGGAATCGGCAAGATCTATACCTCTTAAAAATTAGGGCAAAGGTGCTTAGGGCTGTAGGTTCTAGCTGTAGCCTTGTTTTTTTTAATGTGGGAAAATAGTAGACAATGCTATTTTGATAGGTAAATTCTAACAAAAATAATTAAACACTAGTGGCATGTATTTGTAATGTCGATTGCTTCTAGGAGGGTATTTAAGCTGGGTATAAGTCTTAGTGGTGTGTGTGGTATGTTGTCCTCGAAAAGTTTGCGTAAAACATCGCTTGAACGCGCTGTGAACCCTTGAGTTGATGCGTTGTTCGTGAACCAGCATGTCAGTGACGAGCGCATGTTGGCATCACAATGTCATCCACTTTAGTTGCTCTCTGATCAAGGTAATCGATCCCGAAAGTTAGCTGTTAGCATCAACTTTAGGGAATGAGAATCGGTCGAACCGAAGTTGAGTCAATCGGCAACTTCGGCCGTGCTCCAGAATTTGTGCGTCACAGTTCGTCGTGACTCGGTCGGGGTTCACAGTCACCGCGCGCGCATGTCATCGGTGCCTGGCCGCGGCTATCCATGGTCGTACTGTGGGCCGACCTTGCCGGCTGCCGGCCACGTGATGGGCTGGGGCTGGCCACGCTCGCCTCCTCGGGGCCGGGCTAGGCTCGCTGCCGGCCAAGTTGTGCGAGGATCGTGCCGACGCTGCTGCTGCCCGTCTCGTCACGTCGTGCTACTCCGCCTGCTGCCGCCTCTGTTTCGTTGACTCGGCCACAGTCGCGATGGAGACGTCTTCTGCCTCGCCTTGTCCCGCTAGACGACGGCGGTGACATGACCGCTCGGTTTGGCCACTCCCTGTCGTGCGCGTCACGCTGCACCTCCTCTGTCCCGCTGCCGCTGACCGCTTTCTGCCTGGGCGAGCCATTTCTTCCCGTACCCCACAACCCGCTCCCTCTGAGCCGCACCGCTCGCACGTCCTCGCACATTTATCGCGGCCTCGGCCGGGGCTGGTCGAGCCACGTGAAGGAGTCGCCTGCCTGCCCTTGCAACCACTGGAGCCACGCTATTTTCGTGTTTGCGCGTGGTTCGTAGCCCGTCACCCCGATTCAGCGCTCCAGCAGCGAGGTAGGGAAACCAGTTAGCAGCCGACCCCCGCCCTAGCGCAGACATGCATTACCAACTGGCAATTGTGGTGCTTCGCTCATTGCCAGCCATGAGCGCCGCCCCAGCCGGTACGAGGGAGGTAAGGCCCGAGAGTTCGATTGCTCGTAGCCTTGGACCCTTTGTGACTCACTCTACCCGGTGCTCGCGCTGTTTTTGCTAGGGCGTTCGTCGACGACGTGCTGACGCGGCCGTGCCACGCCCGGAGCGCCGCCATTCCGCTGGGTCGCATCGTGGCCAGACCACCCGGGCACCCTCCCGCCCCAACCATCACTGCGGCTGGACCCGGGGTAAGCTACTTGTGCTCCTGCACCTCCCCGTTCACTTTGACACTGCCCTAGCTGACCGGCGCAGCCGCGTCACGGCCGTGAACCGTGCAGAACCACCTGCTGCCGTGGCCAGCAGGCTGCTGTGCCTCATAGGCCACCGAGTCACCGCCCACCGCTGTGTGTGGATCCAGGGTGGGCATCGGCCCTCTAAGTGTGCTAAAGGGATCCTGAGCCGGTCGGCGCAACTGCCCAGTGCCGGCCGGAGCCGCGCCGGCATGCGCAGGGCCGTCGTGAACTGCCCTGTTGCGAAGACGACGTCTCTTGGGGTGTTTTGTGAGAAACCTCAGTCTGCGGAAACAGTGTCTCGCTGCTCCACTAGATTAGCTAAAAGTCGAAGCCCTCTTTTGCAAAATTCACAGGCGCGGGTGGGCTGCCTGCCGCGGGCCGCTTGTTGGGCCGGCCTGCTGCTCGCGCTGCCGCTCCCGCTCGGGCCGCGCTGGGGTGCTGGACGGTTTGGTTGCCAGCGGCCCCTTTTCTTTTTCTAAAGCGATTTCTATTTAGTTCTAAGCTAAACTTGTACAATTAAAATAGAATTTTATAGGAGTCCAAAAATTATGAAACTAATTTCGTTAGGGTCCTAAAACCATGATCTATCTAAGGGCGTAATTGGTTCATGCAGTTTCGTAATATTTCTAGGTTTGCTCTAATTATTTTGAGATGCTTAAAAATTATTAAATGTAGACTTGTAGGAATTTTTGTAGCAAAATGATGATGGTGTTAACTTTGAAAATTTTACAGTGAAGTCCTAATATTATTATCTACCCACTGTAATTTTTGTGGCTCCAGAATAATTAATTCATTAGGGTCGCCAACGAACCCTAAATTGAATACATGTGTTAATCGATAAAATGGTAAAGCAACACCTTGGGTTGTTTTACAAAACATTTGCCGGGAAAGTAATGTCTTGTTCAACAACGTGGGTACGTGACCTAGTATGTTAGCCATTAGAGTTAGCTCGTTAGCTTGCGAAGCGTAACATGTTCTCCTAATTGCTATTATCGTTGTTATTTACGTCTCTACGTTGCATCCACGAGTGTTATGATAGGAGCGATGATGGATCGTTGAGTCATCTGGAGGTAGCAGCAAAGATGGTGCATTGATGATTGTGTCACCATGATGGAATGCTAACTTTTGGTTAAATCTTACCCAAGTAAGCCTCGGTGCATAACCTCTATTATTCTGCACTTTATTTTATGCTTGTGCATTAAGTTTAAAGGAGTTGAATGAAACCCACTTGTATATATATATATATATATATATATATATATATATATATATATATGTCCCTATCCTATGAGTTTTACTAGTATGATAGGATCGTGTAGCGTGCTATGCTATAGGATCCCGGTACAAGTCGAGTGATTACCGTCACTCGCGAGAGATAGGATATACATTATTGTTACTATTAGCATGTTACTATCACATGGAAAATAAATATATATGGATAATTGGAGACAGGGCGGAATGGGTTGGATAGACTTTGACTTGGTTGCGCAGCAAAGCGAGGCTCTGATTACATTTGTTCCGCCTGTGTCGATTAAGGACCATTCGTTGCATTGGATTTCATAGTTAGGTCACAGACCTACTTGTCCCGAGCATATACTTGCTTATGGGAGCGGAAAGACTTATTTCTCTCTTGTCATGGGCTCCGGCTCTTTCCGGACTGGCTTCTTAGGTGGTTATATATATTGGGTTGAGGAGGTCTAAGCACCATACTGAGGTCGGGCCTGCAGTGTTGGGGGTTTAGAGTCCGAGCTTGGATGGGGACCTGGACCCCTTGACAGGACTAGAATGGGTTGGTCTTGCTTGTGCTCGGGATACTAGCAAGGCGTGTGTTTTCGGGGCACCCAGCTGGACACATTGATTCGCGAATCGCCGTCAACTTGATGGTAAGACATGACTATAATCTGGCATCGTACTAAGAACTATGGAAGATGGTGAAATGTTTTTGATTGCTTACCACCTGCTTGAAAGTAGCCTTGGTGCTTACATAGAATGGTTGGTTAACGAATTAATGATGACTGCTAATAAAAAAAATATAAGAATGCACCTTTAGTAATGCTTCTTACAGATGCAATAAACCCACAGACCAAAAAGTCTTGTATAATCCTTAGAGTCTTTTCTTCCTCCTCACGGGTAAGTCTTGCATAGTACAATTGAGTACTCAAGGTTTGTTCTATCCTGTTGCAGGTGACATGTGCTGATAAGCTGACCCTTGATTGTGGAAACCTCCTGATGGACTCAGCGAGGATTTCCTTTACGATGCATATTAGAGTTTATTTACTAAAACTCTCACCAAAAGTTTTACAAAGAAAATACTTACAGCTTGTTATCATTTCATGCTTATAAAAGTTATCATGCTAATGTTTATCTTATCATTAAATGATTTTATTTCCGCTGAACTCCGATCACATTTTATATTCCGCTGTCATAATCAAATAATGAATCACTCTGATATTGCGCTAAAAGTGATGTAAGAAATGGTAAGAAAGTTGTAAGCTTTACTCTCTTATTTGTGATCCTGATGTAAAAATGTGGATCTTCGAGTTCTCTCTCACGGTGTGCTCGACAGAATCGCAGAGTTTAATGTTCTCTCTTGGGTACTTAGGGTCTAATAGAAGGCGAATACTCTTGGAAAGACAGTAAATTAAGCGGTTCTGCCACATTTTATTTTCTCTTCTTATCTCTCATTTCTCTATCCTCCCAGCCACAAACCCGTCTCTTTATTTTCCTTTTCTATTTTATTTTATTTTATTTTATTTTTCTTATCTCGTTTATCTCTTCAACAGTGACAAATCGCGTCGTTCTCACTGGCTACAGTGCCCTGTCCTTCGGGCACTGTATCCTGTAAATTAGGAGCCGTTTGTACCCCGTTCGTATGTCTTATAAGCCGTATTTTTTTAGCCAATGAATAATATTTTTCTCTCACAACAAATCAATGAACAGTACTTTCAGCCACGACTTTTCAGCCAAGCGAACAGGGCACAAACTTATCTCTGTACGTCGTTAATTCTTAATTAATGAATGAATCTTATTATAAAAAATGGAGATGCAAGCATCCGGATGCCTGGACGTACGCGAGATGCCCGCACGTGCTAGCCCATTTCCCTGCACTCAGTTCCCCGCGTCTGCTCGTTTTGTGTGCCCACACAGGGCCCGCGCCGTCTGATCGCGTGTGAGGACCATCTGCCTGCTAGGCAGCAGCCCAGCAACTGCAGTAAGCGGCTGCGGCAACGTCCCATTTGACATGTGGAACATCCGATCTACTTTTTGCAACATTCAGATGAAACACTTAAAACCCGAAACACTTGAAATGCTTGGTACATACGTCATAAACACTTGCAAAACACCAGAAAAAACTTGAAAACACGTGTGTACCCATTGCAAAAATGCAACATCCAGATAAAAAAACATTTGCAACATTCATATGAAAACACTTGCATATATATATATATGTGTCGGTACCAATAGTACAGGGTTACCCACATTTAACGACAATAAAAATCAAAACGACTAAGCCACACAGCCCACTTCAAAGCGCGCGTCAGGTCCGCCTCGTACGAGGCCGGCTCGACGGAATGCCTCGACCGCATCCCATCTCCGACTCGTACGAGGCCCCCTCGACGGGAGGCCTCGACCGCGCCCCGTCCCACGCGACAAAACGTCTCGACCGCACTCTGACTCGCGTGAGCCCGAGTCGAGGCACTCGACCCCCTCTTCACCTACCCCGGGACAAAAGCCTTGGCATTTAATGCAATTACCTGCTACCACCTACCGGTATGGCTGCGAGTATGGTCGACGTGGGAACAATGCCAGTATCAGTCTTCACTGTTTTACCGCCTATTCCGTGATGGGAGGTGAAAACTGTCACTGTACCCACCTTACCGTGCACTGTGCATCACTAGTTACCCTCGAGGGAGGATACGACAAAGCCCGTACACCGTGATCCCAGGGATTCGGACTTATCCGTTCGCCCTCGACCCAGCCTCGACCAGGCCTCGACGCCCAGCGCAACTCAACAGGGAAGGGAGGACGGCATGGCGCGGCGTTCCGGGTCATTTCGGCGTCTCGTCCTTTACGTCACCGTGATGTCCAGGGATGGCCTTCCATTTCTAGGGCATGTCGTAACAGTCACCTTAACAGGGATCGACAGAACATCATCTCAAGGCTCTCCGTCGTCTTGGCCTCCTCTCGCCCTATAAAAGGGCTGGCCGGGGCTCTACAACGGGAAGGGGACAACAGACGACCAGTCGTATCCAAGTTAGAGATCAACATCTCAAGCAATCATCTTGTATTTCTTTTTCTCCTTTTGAGACTTGGGCTCACCACCCTCTCTCGCAAGCTTGTAACCCCTACACAGGCACCTCGGTGCAAGGAAATACAAATCTCCCCCCGCTGGACGTAGGGCCTTCTCTTGCCCGAACCAGGATAAACCCCCGTGTGTTCTCCTTACATCACCGTCCAGGAAAGGGACACGCAGCATTTACTCGTTGGTTTAGGACCCCTTCGGGTCCGAACACCGACAGTTGGCGCGCCAGGTAGGGGATCGCTGCGTGCCAACGTCGCTTTCCCGCCTTTGTTCCTGGATGGCTGACCCCGATCGCCCTATCCCGTTGGCCACGGTGATCTGGTTCGGGAGTTTGGAGTTCATGTCGCTTGGCTATGGCTACGATATGGTTCTACTCCCACCCAGGCACCCAACCGACGAGGATTACGAGCTCTCCCAGCCTGGGGGAGCAATCCGCTGGTACCGTCGCTCCAGGCGGGCGCGAGCCGCCCGACGACGACGAGCCCGGCGCAACCACCGTCTTCACCTCACGGAGGGTGATGGGGTTCCCCGGTCCGGCACCCCCCAGCCAGACGCCGATCCAGATTCCCTCGTTGAAGGTCTGGGGAGGATAAGCTTGGCTGAGGGTAACATGCCGACAGAGAATCCCGCCGCTCCCCCGTCCGGTGAGACACCGCTGCCCGGAGCACCCGTTCCGGCGTGGACAGCAACATCTCCTTCACCGTTCCCGTTTGGGCTAGACTCGGCCGCCCGGGTGTACGCTTCTTCTGTGAGCACTTGCATGAGCGCTTATGAGGAACTCCCCGGGCACCATCTACGCTCCACTCTGGACCTCGTTGCGTCCACGCCAGCTTCTGATTATCTGGACTCTACGGAGACACCAGAAATAGAACCCCGTGTGACAGCTTTCCAATGTTGCAACCCCAGTAACGATTTGCAACGGCCACACGTTCCCCGTCATACTATTATTTTGGCGCTCCTGACTCCGACTCGGCTGATGACACCTACGATCCGACCCGCGAGTGCTTCAACGTCGATGTTGAAAGCACGTCGGAATCATAGGAAGAAGAGCCGGTCGAAGGAAGGCACACGCCCCCTCATGTCGAGCTCCCTGCCGAGCGGGACGAGGCTCAACCCCTTGCGGATCAAGGAATGCAGCTCGAGCAAATCCGCGAGTTGTAGGAGAGGCTCGACGAGGAATGAGAGAACCTGCATCTACTTCAACAAACCCTCGAGCGTGAGCGTGCGGTACACGCACTTGGCAGGAGAGCTCGCGAGAGAGCTCGCGACGTCAACCGTCGCATCGATGAGGACCGGGCGGCCGACCCCCTGGTTTTTGCTCGAGCCAGCCAGAACGTCGTCGCCGCCGCCATGCTCCTCCGCAACATGCCCGAGCCGTCAAACCCCGACGCCCGCCGGGCTCGAGATGAGATCCGAGAACTCCTCGAGACCGTTGCCCTGCAGCAGGCCGAGAGCTCTGCCTCGAGACGACGCGAGCCCGCCTCGGAGCGGCTCACCGAGCCCTCCCGACAGGAGAGAGAGGCCTCGGTTCATCCCGAACCTGCCCAACGGATCCGGATGGCTCTCGCCCCTGAGCCCATCGCTCACGACCGTGGACCTCGAGACACCCGTGGCAACATCGTCGAGCGCCGCACGCGCAAGCACGGTGACGGCGTGGCTCGAGGTTACCACGTGCACAGGGGCGGGCGTTACGACAGCTCGGAGGATCGTAGCCCTTCACCCGAGCCTCCAGGCCCTCGGGTCTTCAGTAAGGCTATCCGCGAAACCATACTCCCGGCGCGGTTTCGCCCTCCCACAACTCTTGCCAAGTACAACGGCGAGACCAAACCTGAACTTTGGCTCGCCGATTTCCGCTTGGCATGTCAGCTGGGCGGGGCCACCGACGACCGGGTCATCATCCGATAGCTCCCCCTGTTCCTCTCCGACACCGCTCGAGCCTAGCTCGAGGATCTCTCGCCCCAACAGATCCACGACTGGGACGATCTCGTGAGGGTGTTCGAGGAAAACTTCAAGGGAACTTACATGCGCCCTGGCAACTCGTGGGACCTTCGGAGTTGCAAGCAGAAACCGGGTGAATCCCTTTGGGATTACATCCGGCGCTTCTCCAGGCAACGTACCGAGCTCCCCAACGTCACCGACTCCGACGTAATTATGGCTTTCCTCTCTGGCACCACTTGCAAGGAGTTGGTCCGAGAGTTGAGCCGTCACACCCCACTCACTGCTAACGGATTGATGGACATCGTCACCAACTTTGCCACCGGCGAGGAGGCAGTTGGTGCCATCTTCGGCGGTGAGCAGGACAAAGGGAAGCAGAAGGCCGACGATCCCGCGAGCTCCACCCGGGGCTCTAAGAGGAACAACCGGAAGAAGAAGAAAGGCCAGCAGAGCAAGCTCGAGGCCCCGGCCGACGAGCTTGTCGCCGCTGCCGAACGCAAGAAGCCTCGAGGCCCCCCGGTGGGGGCATCTTCGACAAAATGCTCAAAGAGCCGTGTCCCTACCACAAGGGACCCACTAACCATAACCTCGAGGATTGTCACATGCTCCGCAGGTACTTCGAGGGTGCAGGCGGTAAGAGCACCGACAAGAAGGAAGACCCCAAGGGTGACGACAAGGATGAGGGATTCCCTGAGATCCACGACTGCTTCATGATCTACGGAGGAACCTCGACCCGCCTCTCGGCTCGCCAACGCAAGCGAGAGCGGCGTGAGGTTTTCTCCGTACAAACGGCGGTTCCCCGTTTCCTCGACTGGTCCGCGGTGGCCATCACTTTCGACTGTGATGATCATCCTGACTACGTCCCCAATCCGGGAATCTACCCTCTTGTTGTTGACCCCGTCATCGCCAACACACGCCTCACCAAGGTGCTCATGGACGGCGAAAGCAGCCTCAACATCATCTACTCCCAGACTCTCGACCTTCTGGGGGTCAAGAGAGCGCGCCTCCAACCTAGCGTCGGGGGCTTGCACGGAGTCGTGCCAGGGAAACGGGTGGAACCCCTCGGACGGGTCGATCTGCCTGTTTGTTTTGGCACACCGGCCAACTTCTGAAAGGAAACACTCACTTTCGAAGTAGTCAGATTCCGTGGAACGTACCACGCTATCCTCGGGCGCCCATGCTACGCCAAGTTCATGGCTGTTCCGAACTACACCTATCTCAAGCTCAAGATGCCAGGCCTAAACGACGTCATCACCGTGGGGCCCTCGTACGAACACGCCTACGAGTGCGACGTCGAGTGTGTCGAGCACGGCGAGGCTGTTTTGGAATCGGCGACTTTGGCCGCAGACCTCGACGGTCTCGCCAACGAGATTCCCGACCCAAAGCGCCACGCCGGCAGCTTCGAGCCCGCGGAAGATGTCAAGGTCGTGCCCCTCGACCCCGCTGATCCCAACGGGAAGGCGCTGAACGTCAGCGCCACCCTCGATCCAAAATAGGAAGCCGTGCTCGTCGACTTTCTCCGCGCAAACATCGACATCTTTGCGTGGAGTCCCTCGGACATGCCGGGCATACCCAGGGAAGTCGCCGAGCACGCCTTGGAGATCCGGGCCGGGTCCAAACCGGTGAAGCAACGCCTGCGCCGCTTCGACGAGGAGAAGTGCAGGGTCATCGGCGAGGAAATCCACAAGCTGCTGGAGGCCGGATTCATCAAGGAAGTTCATCATCCTGAGTGGCTAGCTAATCCTGTATTAGTTAGGAAAAAGAGTGGAAAGTGGAGGATGTGTGTAGACTATACTAGTTTGAATAAAGCATGTCCGAAAGTGTCCTTCCCTTTGCCACGCATCGATCAAATCGTTGATTCCACCGCAGGATGTGAAACTCTTTCGTTCTTAGACGCCTACTCCGGTTACCATCAGATCAAAATGAAGGAATCCGACCAGCTCGCGACTTCATTCATTACCCCGTTCGGCATGTATTGCTATGTTACGATGCCCTTCGGTCTCCGGAACGCAGGAGCTACGTACCAGCGATGCATGCAGCACGTTTTCGGGAAACACATCGGGTCGACCGTCGAGGCTTATGTCGACGACATCGTTGTCAAAACTAAACAAGCCGACGTTCTGGTAAATGACCTCGACGTTGCGTTCAAATGCCTCCGAGCAAAAAACATCAAACTCAATCCTGAGAAATGCGTCTTTGGTGTCCCTCGAGGTATGCTTTTAGGATTCATCGTGTCCAAGCGCGGCATCGAGGCCAACCCTAAAAAAATCTCTGCGATAACTAAGATGGGCCCCATCCGAGATCTGAAGGGCGTACAGAGCGTCACGGGTTGCTTGGCGGCACTCAGCCGTTTCATTTCGCGCCTCGGCGAAAAAGCGCTCCCTCTGTACCGCCTCTTGAAGAAATCAGAGCGTTTTTCCTAGACTCTCGAGGCTGAGGAAGCTCTCACAAAACTCAAGGCCACACTCTCTAGCTCACCAATTCTCGTCCCTCCGACCCCAGGGGAACCGCTCCTACTTTATGTCACCGCGACGTCACAAGTAGTCAGTGCGGTCTTGGTTGTCGAACGGGCCGAGGAGGCGCACGCCTTGCTCGTCCAGAGGCCGGTCTACTTCATCAGCGAAGTACTCTCGGAAACTAAGGTCCGATACCCACAAATCCAGAAACTGCTATATACCGTCGTCTTGACGCGACGCAAACTCCGACACTACTTCGAAGGCCATCCGGTTACTGTGGTTTCTTCTTTCCCCCTGGGAGAGATAGCCCAGAACCGGGAAGCCTCGGGTAGGATTGCCAAGTGGGCAGTCGAGCTCATGGGTGAGACCTTATCTTACGCACCGCGCAAAGCTATAAAGTCACAGGTATTAGCAGACTTCCTGGCTGAGTGGACCGACACCCAACTCCCCCCCGCACAGCTCCAGGCCGAGCTATGGACCATGTACTTTGATGGGTCGTTGATGAAAACAGGAGCAGGCGCGGGTTTGCTCTTCATCTCACCCCTCGGGGTTCACATACGCTACGTCGTCCGCCTTCATTTTCCTGCGTCAAACAACGTCGCCGAATACGAGGCACTCGTCACGGGGCTGAGAATCGCCATCGAGCTCGGGGTCCGACACCTTGACGTTCGAGGCGACTCCCAGCTCGTGATCGATCAGGTCATGAAGAGCTCGAGCTGCCATGACCCTAAGATGGAAGCTTATTGCCAAGAGGTGCGGCGCCTCGCAGGACAAGTTTCACGGCCTCGAGCTCAACCACATCGCGCGCAGATATAATGAGGCCGCCGACGAATTGGCAAAAATCACGTCCAGTCAAACTACGGTTCCTCCAGACGTTTTCACAAAAGATCTCCAGCAGCCATCCGTCAACCTCGGGCCAGACGGAGGGGTTGACGGGACGTCACTCGACCCCCCACCTAAGGCCGAAGCCCCCTCGACCGGGGCTGAGGCCATGCAGGTGGAAGGCTCGACCCTACCATCTGACCTCGAGCCTGACTGGCGCGTCTCGTACCTCGACTACCTTATCCGAGGGGACCTCCCCTCAGATAAAACCGAGGCTCGACGGATCGCTCGCCGGGCCAAAACCTTTGTGATCATTGGCGACAGTAGGGAGCTGTACCGCCGCAGCCCTACTGGCATCCTCCAACGCTGTATCACGAATGAGCAAGGCAGGGATCTGCTCAGCGACCTGCACTCGGGGGCTTGCGGTCACCACGCAGCGCCTCGAACCCTCGTCGGGAATGCCTTTCGACAAGGATTCTATTGGCCGACCACGGTCCCCGACGCTGTCAAGCTAGTACGCTCCTGCAAGGGTTGTCAATACTACGCGAGACAAACCCACCTTCCGGCACATGCCCTGCAAACTATCCCCATCACATGGTCGTTTGCTGTTTGGGGCTCGACCTGGTCGGACCCTTGAAAAGGACAACTGGCGGCTTCACCCACTTGCTCGTCGCAGTCGACAAATTCTCCAAGTGGATCGAGGCCTGCCCTATCACTAGCATCAGGTCCGAGCAAGCTGTGCTCTTCTTCACCGACATCATTCATCGCTTTGGGGTCCCCAACTGTATCATCACAGACAATGGCACCCAGTTCACTGGTAAAAAGTTTCTGGATTTCTGCGACCGCCATCACATCCGCGTGCTCTAGTCAGTCGTGGCTCATCCAAAAACAAACAGCCAAGTGGAACGTGCCAATGGTATGCTCCTACAAGGCCTGAAACCCAGAATCTTTGACAAGCTAAACAAACATGGCAAAAGATGGGCTGCCGAGCTACCCTCGGTCCTGTGGAGCTTAAGAACAACGCCGAGTCGAGCCACGAGGTTCACTCCGTTCTTCTTAGTCTACGGGTCTGAGGCAATGCTCCCGACCGATATAGAATATGGGTCCCCAAGGTTAAAGGCCTATAACGAAAGAAATAACGATGCCGCGAGAGAGGACGCCCTCGACCAGCTCGAGGAGGCTCGGGATGTGGCTCTGTTGCATTCTGCCAGGTACCAGCAGGGACTCCGACGCTACCACGATAGACACGTCCGCAAGCGTGACCTCAACGTCGGCGACCTGGTGCTACGGTGGAACCAAAACACCAAGGGACGGCATAAGCTCACGCCACCATGGGAAGGATCGTACATCATCACAGAAGTACTAAAACCGGGCACCTACAAGCTATCGAACGAGAAGGGCGAAATCTTCACCAACGCTTGGAACATTGAGCAGCTACGCCGCTTTTTTCCTTAGAAAGCCTCGAGGCTCTGTAATTTCTTTTTCGTTAAATAAAGAATACAGTAATGATCAAACTTTTGTTTCGCAATGAGGAAGGATCGACTCTGCACTCCCAGAATCGACCCTCCCTCGGGGGCTACAAAGGGGGGGAACCCCCCAGTCCCCGAAAAAACTTGCGCTCTTTTTTAAAGTCAAGAACCGCTTCTTAGATCAACGGCGCGGCAAGAGCAACCCTAAGGTTCGAAAGGGCCCTCAAGCCAGGAGTGTCACCTACGCCCCCGAGGCTACGGTACCTCCACTCATCCCTTACATCTTCTAGGGGTGAGACTTCACGCTAGGGAGATCTAAACAGCGGTTCCTAACTCTAAAAAAGAACACACCCCCTGTCGTTTAGATCAGGTTCTCACGCGATCTACAAGGCCGCAACGTCAACCTGAAGCTCGAGGGCGGTCGAGTTGGGAGATCACCTACACCCCCGAGGCTACGGTACCTCCACTCGCTGCCTTACGCCAAAGGACACAATTGCGTGCTAGGTAAATCATGCGGGAACACGATCAAAACGATAAAAGGAAGAAAAGCTCGGATAAAACTGAAATAACCACGAACTGGTTTATGTTTCGAGGGCCTCCAAGGCCACCACGACCAAAATTCAAAATATTAACTTATTACATGGGCCTTTGCGCCCAGATCTGGCTCACAGGCCTTCGTCGTCAGCAGGCGGGACCACCTCGGGTTCAAAAAGCGAGGCCAGACGACTCCCAGGCCCCTCCACGGCTTCAATCAGCTCCAGGCAGGCGTTCTCATTGTCCTCGTCCGTCCGATCCGGGTCTGTGATGAAGCCGTCGGCGACGAGCTCCATGTCGAACACAAACCCTGAACGGACGACGGCCAGCGCCCTCTTCACACCGTGGTGGAGGCTGTCCCGTATCTTCTCCCGGGCAAGGCGGCCCAGCGCCGCCATCCGACGGATGAAGGAGTTCCCCGGGACGTCTTCCCCGGTGTCGGCGTCAGGCTCGACCCCCAGACCGTCACACACCGCCGTGATCACACCCTCGAGCAGTTGGGTCCTCCGGGTCTCGGCCTCGAGGAGGGTCTGGAAGGAGTTGGCAGACGAGTGGGCCTCTCGATTCTCACTCTCCAGCTCTGAAACACGACAAAATAAATTAGTACCTAACACGAGGCTTCGACGTCATGGCTGTAACAGTCATACTTACCCTCGATATGGGTCTTCAAGCCCACAACCTCGTCACGGAGCCCCCCACACGTCTGCTCGAGCCCCAGGAGGGCGCTGTCCTTGTCACGGACGGTCGCCTTCAGCGCCTCGATCTCCTGACGGGCGGTCTGGAGTGCTACGTCCTTCTCTTGGACGGCCCCGTTCAGCGCCGTGATCTCGTCCTTCAGCGCGCTGAAACGGGCCGTGACCTGCCCGATTTGGACGTTGAGGAGGTCGCGTTGACGGCTGACCTGGGAGACGTCCTCCTCGAGCTCCTTCACCCGTGCCGACAGGGGCTCGAGGTCCCTACGAGCCTGGGCCGCCTCTTCCCGGGCCTTGTCCATCTCGGTGCGCATCACGGCTTCGGCCGCCCAAGCCTGTATCGCCTCCTCCTTCATCGTCGAGTAGGCGGTACGCAGCTCAGCCATTTTGGCGTTCCGATCGGAAAGCCTTTTCTAGGCCTCCTCGACCAGGGCTCGTTGCTGCGCCAGCGCGGCCCACACTCCGCTCTCATCCCGGATGAAGAGCGACTTGCGGCGGGAGTACTCCTTCAGCTCCTGGTCACAATTCGAAGAAACCAAGAAGATAAAGAAACCGAGGGAAAAAGACACTAAGAGCCAAAAAAAGCCGACGGATCGATCGTACCTCAATGGCATCCCGTATACCCCGTGAGACGGCGTCGGATGCCACATTGAGTACCCGATCGAGGTGCCAGCGGACACCCTCGAGGTACTCCCAGCGGTGCACCTCATCCCTGTCATTCAGGGTGAAGATGGGCTCGGCGTCGGGGTTCGCGGCGTCCCTAAACTAAAGGGACGGCCCCCCCACCTCGGAATCTCTGCATCCGCTCGCGCTATGGCCAGCGCGGCGATGTCGGGCCATGACGACGACGACCCGACCGGGGCGTCTCCCGGTCCCGCCGAAGGGCCAGCCTCGCCCACAGCTCCCGCGGCTCCAGCGGCCGTCGGGGCACCGGCCTGATCCGTGGCCTCACCCCCCTCGACCCCCATCGCTTGTTTCCCCTTGTCCAGGGGGGGTCGTCGAGGGTAAGGCCCATGGGCGCCTGCCCTTCTGCGGTGGCCGGCCCCTCGGTCGCCGGCACCCAGGAGCCGGCGCCTCGACCGACGGCGCTCCCGGAGCCGGCGCCTCGACCGACGGCGCCGGCGCCTCGACTTTCGGCGCCCCTTCTTCTGGAGCTCCGGTAGGGAGCTCGACGGCCTCGCTTTCCACCGTGCCCACCGGTCGCGCCGGTAGGTCTTGCTGCGGCTGCGGCCCCCTCGCCGGTGCCACCTCCAGTCCCGGTGCTGACGCGACCTCCTCCGTGGTCACGTCGGCACCCGCCCGCTCCGCGCCACAGGCGGATGCTTCGCCCGTCACGGCCTCAACGGCAGCCTCGGCCGTCGGCAACGGCCTGGGCTCTGCCCCGACCGGACTGGGCGCCACCGCCCTCGCCGTGTCGGACCCCTCCATGGCAGGATCCGGGCCAGTGACCCCCGTAGCAGCTGCCGCCTCCTGCTGCTGCCGCAGGCGCCCCTTCGCGGCAGTGGCGGATGTATGTGTTAGCTGTGGGGCCACCTGGCCCCACAGCTTTTGAAGAAATTAGTAGAAATTTACTGTAGCATATATGGTTTGGTCCTACAGCTCTTACTAGCTGGCCCCACAGGTTTTGATCGCTGGATCCGCCACTGCTTCGCGGCCTCGACCTCGCGAACCTAGGCCGCGTCCTGCTCCGCCGTCCGGTTGAGGACAGCGGCGCTGGCCCGTAGCGACTTCACGGGGGTAGGCCCCATCAGCTCCGCCTTCCGTTTCAACCTGTGAAATAAGAAACAAAAATCAGCCGACGGATCCAAAGAAAAACATAATAACCAAGCAGTAACACCTACTCAGAAATTGGCACCAAGGGCCTCGATCCCGCGCGGTCCGAGCCTCCTGGGGCGCCCGACGGCAGCCGCGCGGTAGCCCCACCAGCAGACCGGGCGCTCCGTGGAGCCCTGGCCGGCGCCCTACCCTGCGCTTTCTATGGTTCCGAGGCCAGCTGGCCTCGGGTTCTCACGCCTGCCGGCGGCGCCGCCGATGACGACGCCGGCGCCACCGCCCCAGCCCCCGCCCGAGCTTGCGGGGCCTGGGGTGGTACAGGCGCCCCCGTCGACCTCTCTTGCCGGGTCCGGGGTAAAGCGGCCCCCCCATCGAGGGGCCCGCCTCTTTCTCCTTCTTCTTGTCCTTCTCCTTCCTCTTCTCCTCAGTCTCCTCCTCCTCCTCCTCGGTCTCCTCGACCACGATGACCGAGGAGGACGACCCCCCGATGGGCTCCAGCAGGGGACGGATATCGAGAAGGTCCCCCAGTCCGGTCGCGGCTTCATGCCGTGACAGGGCGTCGTTGTCCTCGCCGCTGCTGCCGTCATCCTCCCCCGAGATCGTCTCGAAGGGCGATGGCGCCAGGGGGACCCCCTCGATGGTCTGCTGGCGCCGGAGTTTCTTCAACGCCTCCGCCTCTTTGGCCTTGCGGATTGCCCGCTTCTTGGCCGTCTCCTTGGTCTGCTTCTTCTTGGAGGCGTGCAGGCGTCGAGCCTCCCGGGCGGGCCGGTCCTCTGGGACTGGCGGTCACGTCTCCCGCAGCGCCGACAAATCCTGCACGCCGGTCTCGACCAGATTAAAGGAGTCCAAAAAATAAATAAAGCTATCAAAACATGCGAGCCCAGAGATACTTACCACGGGCTCGAACCCCTGGGTAGGCCTCATGGGGACCCGGTCGGCCTCCTCTACCTTGAAGGTCCCGACCATCCGGCGCGCTCGTCGGAGGACCTCCTCGAGGGTGAGGGACTCATGGGACATCCGTGTCCCCTCCAGAGATGCCTCCGGAGTCATCTGGTCGAGGCGCAGACGACGCCGGCACAGCGGCATCGCTCTGCGGCGGTGGAAGGCCGTAGCCACCGCCGCTGCCGTCAAGCCCCGAAGGCGAAGCTGCTGCAGCGCCGCCAGCAGCGGGTCCAGGCGTGGCTTCTCAGCCTCCGACACGCCGTACGTCCAGTAGTCCTCTCGAGCGGTCAGCACGCGGCCGGTGTACCTCGGCAACTGATTTTCATCGTTGCGGAGATAGAACCAACCCTCGTGCCACCCGCTGTTCGAGGAGATGAGGCGAGCCGGGATATACAGATCCGCCCGGCTCGACCTCACCTGCAGGACGCAGCTCCCTACTCGCGCCGCGGCCAGAACCCCCTTCTCCCCCGCCCTCCTGGCGAAGAGCTCCGCCTTGAAGAGGTGAAGCCACAGGTTCCACTGCGGCTCCACTCTGAGGTAGCCCTCGCAGACCGCCGCGAAGATGGCGGCCTGCACGACGGCGTTGGGGGCGAGATGGTGAAGCTCCACCCGGTAGTAGTGGAGGAGCGCGCGCATAAAGGTAGACGCCGGTACGCCGAACCCCCGCTCGTGGAAGCAGACGAAGCTCACCACATACCCTTCAGGGGGAGCCGGCTCCCGATGGGCGGCCGGCGGCGCGATCCACTCCGGCCGCGACTGACTCGTCCTCGGCCGCAGCAGCCCATCCTCGACTAACTCTTCCAACCTCCTCTCCGTCACCGAGGAGGTGGCCCAGTCGTCGACGGGGAGGATCTGGCTCTTTCCTGCCATCGGTGCTGTCGGAAGGGGTGTGAGCGAAGAGGATGCGGTGGCGGCGGTGTGGGTGGAGAACGCAAGAAGGCAAGGGCTGTCTGGGGCAAGAGGATGGCAGGAGCGCAAGCAACCGGTGGGGAACACGGACCCCTAGGTTTCGCTTTTATATGCCCGGCGGAAGCCCAACGGCCGCGCGAAAAGGTAGGAACAGTTTCCCGCATTAAATGCGCTCACCTGACCGTTCCCCCCACGTCTCGCAGGAACAGGGCACGTGGCCGTCCCCCACGCCATAACCGAGTGCCACGTCGCCCACTACCAAGCCGGTTTCGCCCTAAAAAGACGCGCCTGGCTAACGGGCGGGGCGAGATCCACGGACGGATATTCCTAGATGCCAAACGGGCCCCGAGCCCGTCTTAAGTCTCGAAGGAACGGGAGCTGGCCCTCGACCCGGGTTCGACAGCCGCCCTCGAGCAACAGAGTTAGGGACGACCAGGGATGCGCCCGTACATGGCCAGGGCTCGAGCCACGCTCTTGAGGCACCCCAAGACATATTCGAGGCCAAAGGAGGAGGTCGACGTAGGAATCCCCTCGGGGGAGGCACCGAGCCCTCGGTTCCTGTCGCAGGGAACCGACATCCACACGACCACTCATTGGCATTTTTTGAGAGCGCCTCCAGGCCACGAGCCGACTCCTAACGACTGGAGCACGGACTCTCACTCGAATCTTCCCACTAGCAGCTCACCGGAGATCGTCGGAACTCGCCCAAATGGGGTAGTACGGCGTTCCCCACCCCTCCTCCTCTCCGCAGGAGGAGCGTGAGGGTCGCATAACAAAAAAGACGGCTGGGACTCCGATCGACCTCGTGCGCACGAGGCTCGGGGGCTCGACCGCATCAAACAACTCCCCGATAAAACACGTAAAAGACCTCGGAGGAGTCTTTAACACTCCACCGAGGCCTCGGGGGCTACACCCGGCGGGTGCGCTCGCGTGCCCCCACCGGAGAAGGCAACGGCGCTACGACTCCAGTTCATCAGCAAAAAGCCTCTAGGAGAGTGATCGCACACTCACCCAAAGGCTCGGGGGCTACTGTCGGTACCAATAGTACAGGGTTACCCACATTTAACGACAATAAAAATCAAAACGACTAAGCCACATAGCCCACTTCAAAATGCGCGTCAGGTCCGCCTCGTACGAGGCCGGCTCGACGGAATGCCTCGACCGCATCCCATCTCTGACTCGTACGAGGCCCCCTCGACGGGAGGCCTCGACCGCGCCCCATCCCGCGCGACAAAACGTCTCGACCGCACTCCGACTCGCGTGAGCCCGGGTCGAGGCACTCGACCCCCTCTTCACCTACCCCGGGACAAAAGCCTTGGCATTTAATGCAATTACCTGCTACCACCTACCGGTATGGCTGCGAGTATGGTCGACGTGGGAACAATGCCAGTATCAGTCTTCACTGTTTTACCGCCCATTCCGTGATGGGAGGTGAAAACTGTCACTGTACCCACCTTACCGTGCACTGTGCATCACTAGTTACCCTCGAGGGAGGATACGACAAAGCCCGTACACCGCGATCCCAGGGATTCGGACTTATCCGTTCGCCCTCGACCCAGCCTCGACCAGGCCTCGACGCCCAGCGCAACTCAACAGGGAAGGGAGGACGGCATGGCGCGGCGTTCCGGGTCATTTCGGCGTCTCGTCCTTTACGTCACCGTGATGTCCAGGGATGGCCTTCCATTCCTAGGGCACGTCGTAACAGTCACCTTAACAGGGATCGACAAAACATCATCTCAAGGCTCTCCATCGTCTTGGCCTCCTCTCGCCCTATAAAAGGGCTGGCCGGGGCTCTACAACAGGAAGGGGACAACAGACGACCAGTCGTATCCAAGTTAGAGATCAACATCTCAAGCAATCATTTTGTATTTCTTTTTCTCCTTTTGAGACTTGGGCTCACCACCCTCTCTCACAAGCTTGTAACCCCTACACAGGCACCTCGGTGCAAGGAAATACAAATCTCCCCCCCGCTGGACGTAGGGCCTTCTCTTGCCCGAACCAGGATAAACCCCCGTGTGTTCTCCTTGCATCACCGTCCAGGAAAGGGACACGCAGCATTTACTCGTTGGTTTAGGACCCCCTCGGGTCCGAACACCGACAATATGCAACATCCAGATCTATTTTTGCAACATTCCGATGAAACACTTACAGCATACATCTGTAACAGATGAAACATTTGAAACATATACTTGAAACATACGTGTATATCCATTGCAACATGTGTAACGTCCTGATCTACTTTTGCAACATTGAAATAAAACACTTATAACAAACATCTGAAGCATCTAAAACTCTTAAAACATACATTTACATCATATTTTTTCAGCGTAAGCGTAATGCCACCTTATTGCCTGGAAGGTTCGTCATAGCGGAGCTCAGTACCGGCGCGGAGGTGACCACCATTGACAGGTCCCTTGTCGTAGGACTCTAATCCTTTATCCTTTACTAGTATATTTGCCCGTGCTAACGCTACGGACCATATTAAATCTAAAGTTAAATCTACCTAATTTGAAATACTTCATTAAGATTCAATCAAAAACATATTTCTGTGGCTCCAAATAAATGTAGCGATGCAAGTTCAAAAAAAATGTAGCGATGCACGTTCAAGAAGCATAGATATACCTTTTGTCACAAAAGCTAGAATTCAATGTCGTTATATAAAAACTCATACAAAATGACAGCTTCACGACAATTTATCTGAGGCTTCCTCCTCATTCGGTCATTCCTGGACCGACTACTTGAAAGAAACGCAAGTTTCTGCCTTTCTTCCCAAACCAGGCCAGCACCTCCTCATCTCTCGAGCTCAGCCTGCCCCCATCCACTGCCTGGGAAAGAGCACTAATATTTATGAGAACAAATTCGTATCACTAAATACATCATGAATTATATTTTCGTAATATACTTATTTGGCGTCATGGATGCTGTTACTCTTTCCAATAAAGTTGATCAAATTTAAGACAACTCGACTCAGCATGATTCTAGAAACTGATTTATTTTGGTACTGAGGGAGTAATGAGATTTCCGAACAGATTGTGTGATATGGGATGCCATTTACTAAATGTGTATCAGCACTTAAATAATACAGCCATCTTCATTATATTAAATCCTGTACAATAATAATCTACAAAAAAATTACACCTTGATTGCAGATAACCGAAATTCAGTTTGCTAACTTTTGACTGGAAATCATTTCTCTACTTAGTGTACTGAGAAAACACATTGCAGCATACAAAACGATCAGACACTATTGCAGCGTGATTAAATGTATTAGATGTATACACAGCTACTGCACCAAAATACAGGGAATACACGCAATCTAAATAGTCTAATTCTCGCCAGTTGCTGCACACATAACCATTAACCATCAGATTGTGTGAAGAAGAAACAAATTTAGGTCTACATGAAGTGAACACAACACAGTGATCTTGCATTTAAGTTGATATACTTGGGGATACTCGTAGAGGCAAAGATTTGTTCTTGTACTATTAACCACCTGTAATATAAGTACTAAAATTACCAAACACGATTAATACATCACCCTGCTAATGGAGAAACCACTGAACTGGCCATGAACTTGGCAATATGATATGTTACAGGCACCTTTTTTTTTCTTTACCTTGAGGCAACATTCGCTGCGCTCTGTTGTCACAGGATTGGCGCGTGCTGGCCTGCCAGCGGTCGTCTGCACACGGCCTCCCGCAGCTGCTGCCACTGCGTGTAGAACTGAAAAATATATAAATGTGGTGTGAACAAATGCTATATGTAAAGTAGAGCAACCTTGGCTTAATAGGAATCTTTTTGAGAAAAATGAAGAACTATGTAAGCTGGGAGATTGAGAGTGCCTACCTCTATTGTAGTATCTGATGCAAATCAAGTCAATGATATCCTGACACCAGGGTTAAATAGTTTGTTTATATATGGAAAGAAACCACTATGGATTATATGTACTAAACTTTGCTGGATTAGCTAATATAGGTCGACCATGAAAATCTGCAGTTATGTGACTACATACTTGCCTATCTTTGTCTATCAGAACCATACAAAATTTTCAACAAATTCTGAAGTTAAAGAAGTTCGGCAAGCCAAGAAAAGTATCTGTATTGCAAAACAAAAAGGAATTAATAATATCATTGTCAATAAGTTAGTTTGACATTTGGGCAACATCGGCCAACTCATCAACGGCAAGTACAGCATGCAAGCAGGAGCAGCGCGCCCTGATTGTTTGAGGTTTCAACGTTAAGACGGCAGTGGGAAAAAAAACTGCAGTGATTACCTCTCAGCAGGGGAGGTCGGCCTTCCAGGCGGCCTCCCACTCGCTCTCCATGATCTACCCATGCATCTCGCACTCCATGATCTAGCTCTGCACCTCGCATCAGGGGCTTTCTTCATGGCGGCCTCCGAGCCGAACCCAGCGTTCTGGGGGAAGAGATCCATGGTCTCATTTGTTGCCTCCCCTTTCTCGTGTCTGCCGACGTCCTCTTTGCATCGGCTTCAGCTGAAATTGGAATAGAGCAGTCTTCTTCAGTAAAAGTTCAACACATAATTTTCAAACCGGCTATATAGAGGAAGTCATTTGCAAATATTAGCCAAGAATTTATCCTTTCCATGTTGACCCTAAATGTCATCTAATCAATTGTACAAGGGTGTATCAGTTGGGTATGCGGTGGTAAAATCTAGAGCTAATTGGTCAATAATTTAAGAGAGTGTGGTATGGTACATAATGCATCAGAGGCACTAAATTCCAACCGAGGCAAGTTGAGTACCAGAGATACATAATGTTAATGTTGACCCTAAATGTTGGAATGTACACAACCAGTCTGTACTGCCCACGAAAACAACACATGCCGTCGCTTTTATCAAATCACAAACCAAAATCGTGTATCGGCAAGAATCAAGAAAAAGTATCAAATAAATGGGGGATGGGATACACCTCAGCCGGGGGACGCTGCTCGCGTGGGGGCAGGCTGCGCTGCCGTCGGCCCCCCTAACCACGCGAGGCGAGGTGCCGCTGCCCAATGTGGTGAGACCGGGGAAAGTGACGCTTGGGGCGCTGTCCAAACGGGGCGGGATGCATCGCCGCCGGGCCTCCATCCACGAGGTGTGGGACGCGCCGCCGCCGAGGGGCGGGATGGGATGGCCCATGGCGGCGAGGAGGCGCCACTGCCTTGCGCTGCCACCTGCAGAGAAGAAGGGCGTCACCGCCGGTCCCCATGCGCCGATCCGCATCAGCCCCCTGGCAGGAGGCGGCGGACACGCGGGGCGGGATGCATCGCCGCCGGGGGCTCCATCCGTGTGGTGTGGGACGCGCCGCCGTCGAGCGGGTGCGACCGGGAGATGGGAGGGGAGGCGGCAGGTAGCGGAGGCGTCGCGTGGTGTGACCCGGTGCGTGGGAAGGAGGGCTTTTCTTTTTTCTATTTTATTGGTTTTGGAATAAAAGGGGTACTGGGATTCGATCCCTGGCCACGCCTCGCGGGCGGCCGCGGAGGGCGTGCGGGGGGCGCTGCGCGGCGTTGAAGCCGGTTTCACGTTGATGTCTGGCTTCACCACCGAAACAATCTTGGCCATAAGATGATGACAATGTTTCGTGAGAATAGATCTAGACCATTTATTTCTATTGGATGAGATTATCCAGGTGCACGGAATGGTGTGGATGTAGAAAAATTCATCTATGTGAGGGACAAATCCCTGGGTGGACTAAGTGTAATTTGAATTGGTCCATTACTCCATTTTGCTTTATTCCAGAGGTGACCCAAAGACAGGTTCCTTCTCATCTCGTCGCATGACGCTACTCCGTAGGTAAAGCGGTTTCGGCTCTAAAACGAGGCCGGCGCCGGCGGCGTTTCGGCATGGTGACGTCCACGAGTCACGCCCGGCGACATCCGAGGCACCGACCAACCCCAGGTGTGAGGTGTCCCGATCGCCCCCACGCGGCCATGCAGCATTGCAGCCTCTGCCGCACGCGCATCCCCGCCGCTACACGTGTGCCCCCCACTGAGAATCTGAGATCTCACGCGAGGGAGGCTGCCTCTCCCGTCCCGATCCATCCACCACGCAGCTATAAAAAGAAAGCCAGGGGGCGCACTGCCATTTCTGTAGCCTGTACCCGTGTCGAGCACCCAACCCCAAGCAATGGCGGAGAGGCTGGTGCCGAGCATGAAGAAGGCGATGGAACACCGGGAGGAGAAGCCCAAGGTGCCGTGGAGCGACCCGGAGCCGGACCTGGTGACGCTGGTGGCGGGGCAGCAGCCGCAGCTGCAGCGGGAGCACCAGCCGCCTAACATCTCGGAGATGAAGCCGCTCACGCAGGAGGCGTATGGCGGCGGGATGTACGGGACCGAGGAGGGCGGCCGGAGGGACCCCGCGCGGCCGCGCGCCCGCAGAGCGCCGACGGGCCGGAGGAGCAGCGTGCGCCACGGAGGCCCAGCCACCCGCCGCCGCCGTCCACCGGCGACCGCGACCTCGACGTCACCGGACAGTCTTACATCCAGTAGTAGCCGCCTGTGCGACTGTGCCGAGCGCCGCGCTTGGCGCGTGTACATTTTGGTGCCGCTAGTATACTTGGTTCTGTACGTACATGCCAAGTTGTACACGTCGCCTTGTTACGATGTACACTTACCAACGAATAAAGGTGTGGGCTTGGGCTTCGAGAAAGCCCCGAGAAAAATTAAAGTCATCAACGAACCCAGCCCAGCCCAGTGGCACTTGCTGCCGTCGTCAAAGTCGGACCATTTGTTCCGTTCCGTTGGCTTGCAGAATTCGACAAAGAAATGGTTTGAACTTTTTAATCTCGCACGCCCCTTTTTTTCTAAAAAAAAAGAAAAGACGAAACGAATGCAAATGACGAAGACAAAATGGAACGGAACTCTGCGATGCGACGGTGCCACGGCCGAGATCGGTCTGGAAATCTACAGCCAAATCCAAATCCAAAGCCACATCACTCCCACTGTTCCACACGGACGACTCCACGCGTATTTTCCCCTCCGGACGCACCGCAGCCAAGCGCTGGTACGTTCCAAAACCCAAGCACCCCCGTCAAGCGTCAATGCTTATCCGCTTTGCCGAGCCTGCGGCATGCCTAGCAGGAGGAAGCAGAAAAACACATGCATCCACGGCCGGCAGCGGCAGCGCGTCGCCCCGGTCCCTCCCTCCGAGTCACCGACCCCGAAGCAGCAATTTTATCCGCTCGCGCGGTCGGCGTCGGGCGAAAAGGTGCGGCGGCAACGGGCCAAACCGCCACGCCACGCCGGGGGAGGATAGTCCTCGTCGCTCAGGGCGACGCTGAGCCACGAGTTACCTCAACGACAACACCTGGGCGCGCCTTGTCTGCCACGTGTGAACCGGTCCACCCGTGCTCCCGTCGGCGTGGAGGATCCGTGGCCGCGAGAGCTGCCGCTTTTCCACGTAACTTTGCCGGGGGCCTCTCATCCTGATCCGGTTTCGCCCGCCACGTTGGCCCAGGGCGGGCTGTCCACATGTTCTGGGTCGCGTGGAGCCACGTCGGACGTGACACCCCGAAGTACTTGAACAGAACTTTTGAAGTAGCAGTACCTTTGTACTGGCATGTCGGCCGGCAAGGTGGCGTAGGCGTAAAGAATCATTTTGAAATGTTGCCGGTGCACTTTACCATAACCAGAAGAACTTACGAGAATCGCGGGTGAAATTATACTATTCATGTTTATTAATATTATTGAATAAATATCATAATACATGTTAGTGGTTGATTTTTAGCATTCTGAGGTGGACAGCTAAATATATGTTAGTAAATGATATGATTTGCTAATGCAAATAGCTTGATTAAGGATATGGGTCTATCTATATATCTGTTGACATATTTTGACACCAAAAAACTGTTAAATTTTAGACAAATGAAAAGCTGACACATCAGCAGGAAAAAACTGACATATGCTACAACAAAAAATCTGTCAGATTTTATTACACAAGACATATCCAACAAAAGATCCATAACCCATTAACAAAATACAGAAGATATTGTCTGCACTGAATGTGCTTGCAAATTTGTCTGCAACGGCTCTGAACAGTTCAAGGTCCCCAACCCTTTCAGCCTGGAGGACACAATTGTATAATTTAAGTTCAAAGTATTTCACCTATTGTACCAGAGTTTATGCATGACCAGTTACTTACATTTGTGAGCTCGAAATAAGGTGTCAGAGCTTTCTTCATTCCTTTCTGCATGAAAACAGTCCTATGTGGAATCTCTCCAAGCAGCAGCCTCACTATGATAGCCCATTTCTTGCACTGAATCCGAAAACCACGGGCTATTGTTGGCACCTTACGAGCAGCTTGCAAGAGACTTTCTTTAGCATCAGTGTATTCCAACTGAATTGTCCTAATTTTGCCCAAGTAGAACAAGTATCAGCAGAACTACAACAAAATGAATTTGTAGCATTTGTTTAGAAAGCTTTCCTACAGAACCAATTTTCTGAAGAAAAGATATAATACTTCAATCACCAACAGGCTACCACTAAAAGTTTCTTAACAGAAATAGTTACATACATGGTTTGCAAGTGCTAAATCTAAAACAGAGTAAATCCAAAAGCTGCATCACAGCAAATGGAATCAAGCAAGTGAATTACTTGTTGACTGGAATGTGCTTCAAAACGAGGTGCCTTTGATCTAAGCTTTTCTGCCTGATCATACAAGTTGTACTGAAGGTAATTGCGAAGAGGAGATTGAGCAGTGTTTCCTGAAATAAAAAACCAAATACATACAATCAGAATGCAAAATTCCACAACATAAAAATAGATCAGTGGCGACAAGAAAATCAGCATTACCTGGCCAAAGCTCATCTCGGTGCAAAGTTGCCATTTTGTGTAGAGCAAAGCAGATTCATGAAAAAAAACAAAAGCAAATATAGAAGAGATTGAGTAAATAGAAAGAAGTGAAAACAGAAGAAGCTTGGTTTGGTTCTGGGAGTGAAAAACAGAAGAAGCTTGGTATACTTTTATTTGAAACAAATCAGATCGAGTTTATGGGGATAAGCAAGCAATGACATATGGAAAAAAACGCCCAGTGATGAAGGTGCTTGCTTAAACTAATAAATTATAGTAGTTTACTATCTATGTTCACCGAGACGATGCTAGCTATGAAGAAATGAGTCAAATATGAATAGAATTCGAAATAAACAAAGCCACGATAGTTGCAAAAGTTGTCACAGTATAACATCTTTCAATGTGAACTGACTAAATAGAGGTTAAAGTTACATGCATTACTCATCTGGATAACATATATCACAATGTGACCAAATCCCTAGCCCAAATATCTATGTCAACTCCTGATCATCTCAATCAAATCAACAAAATCATCTCACAGAAGCTCATCAACCCCAAAATGAACGAGCTAACCATCAGCCAATCAGCAAGCAACAGGAAACACAATAATATAGTTGCCTAGAATAAAATGCACTAAGCATTAAAAATCTAAGAGTACAGATAAACCATGCCTTATCAACAAACAGATACACCAGGGATGGAAAAAAATAGATAGCAATACCTCAACAATTTAATTAGCAGCAACTTCAGCTGGAAGACCCTTGATGGCAAAAAGTGCATTGCATCCCACACACCATCACTAGTGAAGGCAAAAGCTGCCCACAAGCACAGAACAACTGCAATAGTGTAGGCATCAAACATCAGATTATGCATAAAGGACACTTTGCTCCAAACAAAACAAATACAACCTATACTGAAAAGAGCAAGTCAGCAGGGAAATAACCATCTTCCTTGATCTGCTCTAAAGAAATGTCATCACTATTAGTTTTTTATGCCATCTTGCGACTCCTGCAAAGCAAAAACAAAGATACCCATAGTAACAGAGCCTAATAAGTAACACCCAAAATCATTAGCCATTCAGAGAAACTTAAGCACAAGCTCATACACAGACATTGATGTAGTACTGGAGATACATCTTGAATCAGCGTGCGGGGATGATACCTGATAAATCCAGCGAGAATAAAGAAAGAATTACTCCTAATAATAACAAAAATTATAGCAAACAAAAATCAGGAGAGCCTGCGGGGGTACTGAATTTTTTTATCTAGCCTGTTACTGGTATTAAGATGCAAAGGACGTACAAAGAACAAAACAAAGACATAGTTCTTACAAAAGAAAGCAAAACACACAGCCACACTCACACACAACTGAGAGGCTCAGAAAAAAAAATAAAAAAAAGCCAACAAAGACAAACAAACACACACGAACAGAGAGAGAAAGATGGGAACACACACAAAGACATACACATAGATAGAGGGAGGGACACACATACATACACACAAAGACAAAGACAAACAAAATCAACTGTCAAAACAATGCACATTAAGATGCAAAGAACGTACAAAGAACAAAACAAACACATAGTTCTTACAAAAGAAAGCAAAGCACACAGCCACACTCATACACAACTGAGAGGCTCAGAAAAAATAAAAAATGGCCAACAAAGACAAACAAACACACATACGAACAGAGAGAGAAAGATGGGAACACACAAAGATAGACACAAAGATAGAGGGAGAGACACACACATACACACACAAAGACAAAGACAAACAAAATCAACTGTCAAATACAGTGCACCCACACCCACAAACCCAGAAACACACCCACAAAAACACACACAGACAAAGAGATAGAGAGACACACACAAACAAAGAGAGAGACACACACAAAGACATAGAGAGAAAAAGAGAGACACACAGACAAACAGATAGAGAGAGAAACACGCATGCACGCACACATAGGTAAAATACACAAAGACACTAAAAGGATAAAGGAAAAAAATTTAAAAAGGTCACGCATACAACAACAACAACAATATAGCCTTTTGTCCCAAGTAAGTTAGGGTACGCTACAGATGAAACCCAAAAGAGACGAGAAACAGGGAGACACATAGGCACAAGACAGATAGAGGTCACGGTTCAGGCACGTTGATTGCCAGTCTCCAAGCGCTCCTGTCCATAGCTAAATCCTTGGAAATATTCCACTCCTTAAGGTCTCTCTTAACGGACTCGTCCCAAGTCAGTTTAGTTCGACCTCTACCGCTCTTTACATTATCGGCCCGTTTTAGAACCCCATTATGCACCGGCGCCTCAAGAGGTCTTCATTGGACATGTCCAAACCATCTCAACCGATGCTGAATCAATTTCTCCTCAATTGGTGCCACCCCAACCCTATCCCGAATATCGTCGTTCCGGACTGTATCCCTCCTTGTGTGCCCACAAAACCAACGCAACATACGCATCTCTGCTACACTCAATTGCTGGACATGTCGCCTTTTTAAAGGCCACGCACACAACAAAAAATAAAAATAAAAATAAAAGAAAAAGAAAAAAATAACCAAAAAAGAAAAAGAAAAATAACCAAAAAAGAAAAATAAAAAAGGGCCCAAAAGAAAAAAGCCCATAAAAACTAAAGACAGACTTCAAGAAACAAGGACTGTAGTGACCACACAAACAACAGCCATATTACTTCTAATGCATATATCATTTAATAATCGACATCAAACTGGAAATGAGTAGGACAGATCCCTACTACCAGCAAATCAAAAAAGCTCGAAGCTGCATAACATTTTCCATTCCACCTTCTATATACATACACAATACTACTAACTAATGTAGTTGCCGAAGCATTAGAAGTCAGAACGAAAATAAAAGGACTAAAAAATAACCCACCATCTAATAGTGAACAACTGACCATACAATTAGAGATCAGGGGCTAAAGCTCTAGTAACAGTGACTAGCTCATTGCCAAAAGCTCCCATTAACCTATCATCAAACAAATCAACATCTAACTAAAAAAGGATCGGCTAAAGCCCCCATTAGCAGTTATTGCCATAGCTCCAAGCTGCAGGACGTGCCCCCACACCACACCCCACAACCGCTAATCTCCCTTCCCTTCCGGGGTTCCAGCCGTGGCATCGGTGCCAGAAGCAAAAGCAGCGCAAACAATGGCAAAAATAGCTCCTCAAATTAGCGGAAAAAAGACATCTACAGGAACAACGTTCTAGTTGTCTGAACTAGAGTTACAACACTGCAACTTCAAAAAGGAACAATATATCAAGGAGTAATAAACAACTGCTCGTATTCAAAAAAGGAACAGTATACTGAGGAACAAGTGCTCAAAATGTACACCACAATTATCAAAGAAAAAATAGTGTAAATAGCTGAAGCATCCTTCCTAAATTGCACGTAAATAACAAAGGAAGACTCTTACTCAGGGTATATGTCCGGATTTCTATTGACTACCACTGAAAAATTCCGGTGCACATGAAGCAAAAGTTAAATAAAAACATGCTAATTGTGCACACATTTTAGGCATCACAACGAGATTCAACACTGCATCTCTGAAGAATTCACCAGATTCAACAGCAGCAGCAAACAACAATAACTAAAAACAAGCTGTTCAACATCAGATTGTTGAGTAAATGTTAACCCCTAGTGCAGGTTTAGCTACTCTAGTCTTTTCTGTTTACACACAAACAAACGCTGACAACTCCATATTTCAGTTTCGAGGAAAGGAAAACCTCAATGCTGCAGAGCAGAATCCTAGAGCGAGAATTTATTGCTGATAATTAAATTATGGTTTTGCAACAGAACGGCCTTGTAGTGCCCTGCAATGTGAGGTAACTTTCATATTCTTCCATGAATTTATACCAAGAACAGAAGGGATGTCAGATCTTTTTAATTCTTTTTTCCTAGACTAGAGGATGCATGGCTCTTGCTTTATCAGACTGGCCGCGGATTTTCAAATAGTATAGCGAAGAAGTGCAGCAATTCACTAGTCCTATAGTAAGCATTTAATCAAGAATTAAATCCTGCTAGTAAAGCATAGCCATTGCAGCATGGAGCTACGTAGACACACAAAGCAAAAGTTTCTTTATTGCATATGGTGAAATCTGACAAAATAAATTAAGCTACTGCCGTGCCATTCATTCCTCATTGTCGAAGGGCAAAGAAATAGCAGAAGTATAATAAATCGCAGAGTTCTAGTATCTGTATAGCACTGCCGTTTCATGTGCTTTACCGCCAAATAAACTACGAAAACAAACAAAAAACTAAATGAAATCCTAGACGAAACAAAACCTAATTTCCAGGACCAACTACTACATGAATCACATCATCCAAAAACCAGATCAGCCAGCCTTCGCCACCTCCCGCGCACACAACACCCCCTCACACACACACAACACACCCACGCTCCCTAATCTCACATTGTCGCTTACAGGGCCCCGGCCGAGATATCGGCAAAAACGTAAAAGGAAGCATGCACAGGCGCACAGGGGAAATACCTCTCTCAGAACAGCGACAACTCTTCAATCAGCAAAAGCAGCACCTCTCTGCGGCGGCTGAACACAGGAGAAGCGGCGGCGACGGCCACGCCCCAACACACCCGCCGCGAGGACAGCGACGGCCGCGGCGCAGGGCGTCCAGCGCCTCGAGGACAACACCCCACCCCTGCAGCTCCACCCCACAGCTTCAGCGGCAGGCGAGACGAGGCACAGCGCAGGTGAAGCGGCAGAGCAACGACCTCCCACCCACTGCCTGCGTGCCCCTGCGCCACGCGCAAAGGAGACGGGAAAAGTGACGGAGAGGATTGGGGAAAAACCGGGGGAGATGAAATTAGCGGGTTTGTGGGTTTCGAAGGTTGTTATGCGGACCTGACAACGTGACGGACCCGTCAACAGCCAAAACAGCAGCACGAATCTCCAAACAAAATCAATGGCTCATAATCTGACAGATAAAAACCCAAAATATCTGTTGACAGATAAATAGCTTAAATCTAAGGATATAATGGTATGTGTTAGTTAGATGTGTTAGTAGATGTTAATGTGGATATTTTGTATGACGAGATAGTTAAATGTGCTAGAGAGATGTTCTAATGGATACCGATGTAGACATTTTGTATGGCAAGATAAATTGCTAAGGGATTTATCTTTGTAACGCGATATATTACTCAGCCATTTGGCCTTGCTGGTATTGTGCGTCCTCGGGAGGAAAACCTGTAGCGTGCGTGAGACACGAGCCCCGTAAGACAAGGTGAGAGGTTCTATGATAATCGTGTCACGTTGAAATGCCCGCATGGTGATGGCGCCCCATAAACTAGGCGCTCATTTTCTTACTCACCATGGTGAGCCAAAAATCCAAAATGGCATTCCATCTATTCAGAGCTCACTTCATAGGGGTGGTCACGTGCTTACTTCTTCCTCACACTTTTCTCGTTTTATTTTCATTTTTCTCCTTCTCCCTATCCATCCCTATGTATTCTATAGCACCTTTCCGTTTCCGTTTCCGTTTCCGTTTCCGTTTTGATCCTTACGTATATTAAGATTTAAATTTTATAATCTTGGATCAATATTATGGTCAATGATTTTTAACTAATAATATAATGTGGATGGGCCTGTTCCCTTGAGCTAAAAAGCAGTGGCTGCAACCCCATATGTTATTGTAGCACCAAGTCACCAGCAAAGTAAGTCGCAACAACCGTGATACACAACGGAACAGACCCAATATAGTTAGATTTGTAATAAATGCATCATCAATAATAATATAGTAATAAACAAACCGATAATCAGTAGAGAAAAATGTAGGACGAAAGACGGCTTCGATTTCCCTCGAACTTTTATTGCTGTGACATTTGAATAATGTTCAACATTTTCATTCTCGTTTCCAAAAGGTCATCAACTTTTAATTTTGACCAAATATATTTAACAAAATATTAATATTTATGGTACATAATTAGTATCATTAGGTAGATCGTTGAATATATTTTCATAATAATCTTACTTGAAGATATAAATGTTGCGCGTATTTTTACAAACCTAGTCAAAGTTGAAAAAGTTTGACTAGCTCGATTTCCATAGCGACTCTATTTTTAAGACGGAGGGAGTACTCTACAAATAATACTTACCTCCGTTTTCGTTTACTTGTCACCGAACTTTTACTATAGTAATTTTGACGATACGGTTTTTTCTGCAAAAGATTTTTAGATATATCAAGTTTTCACACATATGATTTTTTATTTTACATACTTGATTAATGTTATATACTTTGAAGTGTATAAGATTTTTTAAAAGAAAAAAGGCTGGTCAAGTTGCTACAGTAAAAGATTGGTGATAAATAAAAATGATGGGAAGTATTGTTTTTTAATGTAACCACTACCCAAATCATTACCCTCCCCAATTTGGCAGCCCAGCCACGGTTGCATCCGTGACATGGTCCCACGGCACATTCTTCCCTGACACACAACCAGGCCGGTCTGAAACTCTGAATCTTCTGCCACCGACAAGTGGGTCCGGCCACCCCACCTTGTCCCTTCTTCGTCTCCGTCTCTCCCAGCCCCATATCATTCTCCATCCCAACAATCTTCATCAAAGATCTAATAAAACCCATAGAAACTTCTCTCTCCTCGGCCCCGCGGGAGCGAACCCTTACCAGTCGCTCTCGTTGGCTCGGAGCAGCGATGCGCACCGCCTGCCTCCGCCCCACCATTCGTATAAAACCCTCCCCTCCGCCTCCCTCCTTCCGCCACTGCTAGGCCCATCCACACACCAACCCGCCGCCGCCCCCCACGGTCCCGCCTCGCCGTGGCATGAGAAGATGGCCGCGTGCTCCAGGGGCCTCGCGTGGCCGCCGTTCGATCTGACCACGGCGAGGGGGGCGGCGTCCTGGCCGCGCCGGCGTTCCGCGATCCGGTGCTGCTGCGCCGGGGCTGACCCGGAGCCGCGGAGGCGACTCTCGAGGGCGGCCGCGGTCGCGCCCGAGCGCGCCGAGGAGTGGCGCATCGATGGGAACAAGCCATCCGCCGCGGCACCGGGCCGGCGGCGCGCCAGCCTCACCGCTATGCCCCCGCTCCCCTTCGCTGCACCTCGGTACGTGGGAGGGCGGCTGGCCACGTCGCATTTAGGGATTTTTTTAGTTCTATAAGGACTTGTAGAGTGTGCCCGACCTCGCATTTTACAGTTATCAGTCGATTGCATCATTCCGACATTTGTTTTTTTGTGCTAATTTAGATTGCGCAATGACACGGTATCGTGCCAATGCTTTTATCAGAAGCCTCACATTTTGTACTAGTTCAATGAACATTGCTTAGGGAATGGAATTCTGACACTCATTTTTTTGTTTACTAGTATAGTTCTAGAAGGCAGTTCAAGCAACAGGACTTCTACCCGCGGTGCACCCCGAGGGGGCCGGCTCCTCAATCCCGTGATACCCCGCCCAAGAGAGGTTGGTCCCTTGTTGACATTGTCAATTCCAAAGAACATTCCCTCAGGAATGTCGGTTTACTGTGAAATGAAATGATCCCACTTGTAGAGTCCCAATTTTAGCTCTCTGCTTTGCTAAGGAAATGCATGTGTTTGTTTGGCACCTGCCTTATAGACACTGGTATTGCTAGTGAGAAGGAATGGGGAATCAACTTGCCGGATGAAGCAGTCAAGGAGTCTGGAATAAATGAAGATGGAAGCACTTGGTACAGGGAGAGTGGAGAAGATATTGGCGAGAACGGGTACCGCTGCCGCTGGACAAGAATGGGAGGACAGAACCATGATGGTTCCACCGAATGGAAAGAGACTGTATGTTTTTGGGCTTTTGGCTCTTTACATTCAGTTGCCTTTACAACATGCTTTCAGCTTTAAATAAGTGGTGCTGGGCTTCAGCCTTCTGCATTTAATCTTACTTTTATGTACTATATGTGCTTGAGTAGGAATTCAACTTTAAGCACAGTATACAAGTTCCTACTACCTTTTTATAACTATTATGTGTCTGCCAGTATGACTTTTAGTGTTTGGGTTTGCTTTGATTTTCTTGATGCTAAATTTTGAACATTTTTAGCATTACCTTTTGAACTTAGGTAATTCGATAGTCATGAAAATTATTGAATCGCTCGAAAACTCTAGCATGCACAATGGAGCATGCAAGCTTTCATCTGGCTTCAACTTCACTGTAGTCAATCCGGCTTAGAGGTTTGAGACTGTAAGACCACAAAGCTAAACACTCAACTCCATTGAAAATTACAAAATACTGGTCTAAGAATCATTCTTTTTCATCAAAGGACCTAACTGAAGTTTGCAAGTTCAGTAATCTTGTTGTTTAGTTCACTTCAAATCTTAACAACATCGTGTAACATTATTCTGTGTGGCAGTGGTGGGAGAAAAGTGACTGGACTGGATATAAGGAATTAGGTATGCAAATTATTCTTTTATTATGGAGCTCTTCCTCTTTGATAGCATAGTCATATTATCAAAGTGTTTAATCAGCATGATTCTTGTGCATGAGCGTGCAAATTTCGTTCGTAGCTATGTTCAATGCCTTTGCTTTTTGTTCTTTAAATGTATGCTTATTGCTTGCATCTGTCATAAACTCGTGACTGACTTTTCAATGTAATAATTATAAAACATTAGGCGCGGAGAAATCTGGGAAGAATGCTGAAGGTGATTCTTGGTGGGAGAAATGGAAAGAAGTTCTGTACCAAGATGAATGGAGGTAAATTAGCTAAATTGTAGATTCAGATATTTTAAGTATACCTGTCCTGCCCTTGTGTTAGACACAAGGTTTAGTCTCAACTGCAAGCTTAACTCACCTTTTTTGTAACATAGAGTTGTATACAGACTTTCTTTTAGCCTTATTTTTTAAGGCTACTTTGAAATCAGTGGTGATTCTGTAGCTCTGCTGAGAACTTAAGATTAGTTTTCACCTGTTTGCAGCTTATAACATTGTTTAATAGTTATACATCCATGCTATTTAGATTATTAGATCCGAAATTTAGTGTGCTGTTATTGCACGGACAGGATTCCAATACAATCTGCAAACAAATGATCAGCTATGTCATTGTTCTTGATACCTATTTGGAGATCCAGCCCATCCAGTGGTGTATCTATCAGTATGTGTCGGACTTCTAGCCCAACCTTTTGCTTAAACTATACCTGCCATATGTGTCAGTTTCTTCATTGATGTCCATCCAAAGCTAGAAGTTAGAACAATCTCACTTGAGGGACACTGACATGGTTTACCTTGTCCAATACAGCAATCTTGCAAGAATAGAGAGAAGTGCTGAAAAACAAGCAAAATCAGGTGTGGAAAATGCTGGGTGGTATGAGAAATGGTGAGAAATGGATCATATTTTTGCATGGTTCTGGTTGAACGTCTTCTGTAAAGTTATTTTTATCGATCAATTTTCTCTATAACAGGTGGGAGAAATATGATGCCAAAGGTTGGACAGAAAAAGGTGCTCACAAATATGGAAGGTTGAATGAGCAGTCCTGGTGGGAGAGATGGGGTGAACATTATGATGGCCGTGGATTTGTTTTGAAATGGTGAGCCTCTTAATGTTTTTAGCACTAGCTATGTGGCCATATAAGATAATCCTTATACAGCTGGTGTTGTGCTTAATCATCAATGTTTATTGCTCGAATCCCACAGCAGTGCATTTTGTTGCTTATTATGTGTTCGCATGTTCATTGGTTGGTTAATTACGCTAAGATACGTGTCTGACACACATATAGTTTATAGTGATACTGTGATAGGGAGTTTTTCTGAGGGACAACTTGATGCCTTCAATTTTGTACTGACAGTTCAGACATTGGAAAGCTGTTTTGGTACTTTATCTGCTCGACTGCCCAGTGGTGGTTGATAACACATGCATTGCATGAATGTTCTTAACAGGACAGATAAGTGGGCAGAGACAGACTTAGGCACCAAATGGGGGGACAAGTGGGAGGAGAAATTCTTTGCAGGAATTGGTTCTCGACAAGGGGAGACATGGCATGTATCTCCTGGCGGTGAACGTAAGATCCATCACCACTAAATACCGTATGTGCACCGCATTTTTCTCGTATGTATGCAAGTAACTAAGATATGCTACTGCCTCCAATTGCAAAACATAACTTGTATTTAGAATACGCTAATTATTTTCTAAGTATGACCATCATGACAGAAAACGTTTAGGTTTGCCACTTGATATTTTTATTCTAGTTGCATTTTATACGAAATTGGTCGCTTGAAGACCATGCCAATGTCCAAAGATGTTTTGAAATCTAGGCTAGCATATCAGTTATCATGTATACTTTTGAAATGTGCTACAGCCTTTTATCATTCCACTGTGATGGTGCTGGACCCACTACTTTATGATGGACATATAAAGTGCTGGACCCACTATCTTTTGCTTGGAATAATATGTAGGCTGATACTTCACTTGTGCTGAGACTTTCAGGCTGGTCAAGAACTTGGGGAGAAGAACACTTTGGTAATGGGTACGTGACATAATAATGTTTTGGTCTAGCATTGTACTTATTATTTGACTGGAATCTGTGCTGCATTTAGACTGCATTCTTTTCAAGCATCTTATCGGTATTTTAGACTGCAGAATTTTCCCAGCATCAACATGCAAATTATCATTATCTTAGATATGGATACTAATAGTAAATCGTTTTGAAGTCTGACTATTCTGTTGCTAATTTGCTACACATGGATCACAACTAAACCATATTTGTCTTGGATTTCAGAAAAGTCCATAAGTATGGGAAGAGCACAACTGGCGAGAGCTGGGATTTGGTAGTCGACGAGGAGACATACTATGAGTAAGACATTTGTTCCGCTGATGCTCTGAAACATCTCCTCGGCGCTAATTTGTCCACAGGTTGGATGCATTTGAATCTCATCGGTTTGCGAACATGTGATCCAGGGCGGAGCCCCATTATGGATGGGCCGATGTCGTCGGAGACTCGACACAGCTGCTGTCCATACAACCTGTGGAGAGGCCACCCGGAGTGTTCCCGGCCATCGACTTCAGCTCCGCGCCCCCACCAAAGGACGCTCCGCCGGGCATGCCTCCTTCTTCCCCTCTGGATGGAGTGGATTAGATCTGCCAGCACGAACGAATTTTTCATTCTACTACTAGGCTCCAAATTTTGCCTGTAAGGGAAACATTCTTTGTAGGAAGTTGATGGACCCCGTTTCCTGCGTCCGTTCGTTCATTGGTTGGTTCATTCTTTGCTACGCTTTCCTTTCCTCCCAAGCATGGCCTAACGTTCCTCTGATTGGGATATTTTTTCTTAGGAACCAGGTGAATGAAATAATCAAACGGCCCCCCATGGTTGTGTTGCCCTGTGTGCGTGCTGATGCTCGCTGAAGATAAGCCTATGTATTTCTGACTTCGTCTCAAGGCGGTGGACAAAGCTTTCCACAGCACGAACGCGCTTAAGCTCAGTGCGCGTCCGCGTTATGTCGACAGGTCTACCTTAGGTCGTCCATTTTCCTCGCGTCCAAGGTCCAGCCAGGCTGTCACGGTCGCCGGTCGACGCCCCAGGCCATCACCGATAACGCCCGTCGGAACCCGGAACTAGAGCGACCAGGCCACTCGGCCCACCAGAAAGCCCTCGCATTTTCCCTGTGCCGGCCAGATTTCCACGAGCTCGACCTCCGGAGCATGAATTTTGCAAAAAAGTACAGTTCCTCTATTTTTCATTCAAGGCAACCAAACGGAGACGGGTCCACACCGCGAGCATTTAAGCCACTCGACTCGAGCCCGTCAAACAAGCACTCAAACCTCCCTCCCTTCCAAGCCTATCCCTATTTGGCTATTTCCCATTTCCCCTCGCCGCGGCGCAGGCAGCAGCATGACGCCGTTCGCCGCCCGCCTGGCCGCACCGGCCGCGCTGCTCCTCTTCCTGCTCGCGGCGCCGGCCTCGGCCACCAACTTCACCTGCGAGACGGCGGGCAAGACGTGCCAGTCAGCCATCGGCTACGCGGTGCCGAACGCCACCACCTACGGCGAGCTGGTCACCCGGTTCAACACCACGACGACGCTCGCGGAGCTCCTGGGCGCCAACGGACTCCCCGCGTCCACGCCGGCCTCGACGCCGCTGGCGGCAAAGACCACGGTCCGCGTCCCGTTCCGGTGCCGGTGCGGGAGCAACGGCGTGGGGCAGTCGGAGGGGGGCCCCATCTACGTGGTGTACCCGCTGGACGGGCTGGACCACATCGCGCGGGACGTGTTCGACGCCTTCGTCACCTACCAGGAGATCGCCACCGCCAACAACATCACCAACGTCAACCTCATCCAGGTCGGGCAGAAGCTCAGGATCCCGCTGCCCTGCACCTGCGACCAGGTGGACGGCGCCGACGTGATGCACTTCGCGTACAGCGTCGCCAAGGGGGACGACCCGCCCGGCATCGCCGCCAAGTTCGGGGTGACCGAGAGCACGCTGCTGAGTGTGAATAAGATCACCGACCCCAAGAGCCTGATACAGGGGCAGATCCTGGATGTCCCTCTCGCTGGTAAGCGTGTTTTCTCTTCATCTTACTACGCTGCTGGGTACACATGTTGCTTCCAGTCTGATGCATCCAAACCTATTTGTGAATTGTGAGGACGATGGAGTGAAAAATGCTAGTAGTTCTGCTTAGGACGTACTCGTACGTAGGAGACATAAGAAGTGGTGAATTTTAGGCCTGTTTAGTTGCAAAAAAAAAATTTGCAAAATTTTTCAACATTCCCCATCACATCAAATCTTTGGACGCATGCATGAAGTATTAAATATAGATAAAAAAATAAAACTAATTACATAGTTTAGACGAAATGGACGAGACGAATCTTTTAAGCCTAATTAGACTATGATTGGACACTAATTGCCAAATAACAACGAAATTTACTACCGTGTCATTTTGCTAAATTTTTGGTAACTAAACCGGCCCTTAGTTACATACAGGAGAAAGATGACTTCATGACTGGGAAGCATAGGGACCAGTTGTTTCGCTTTCATAAATTCCTCCTAGGTAACATAGGTCTGCTAAATGCCTCAAGCAAATGCAGGGTTCTAAGGGCGTCCCCAATAGCTAGCTATTCTGACGTGAAGAGAGAAAAAGTAGAAGAGAGTAGTCACTGACGATGAACAAATAGTTGACCTTTCACGTAGTCCAAGAATCTGTGAGAGAAACATGTATGTCTCATACTACATAGAAAAATAAAAATGTATAAAATAGTTTTTGCTTTTGTCTCTCACTTTCACGTAAGCTAGCTACGTAGCTAACACCGTTGTGGACGCCCTAATAGTAGTATATTGTTTAGACTATATATATATATATATATATATATATATATAAGGTTGTTGCACATGCATGCTTCCGTTGTTCATACTAGAGCCCGAGACCTCAGACCACCATTGTGGACGGCATGAAGCATTTAGACAAGTGGCTATTGGTTCATCCTGTGTACCAGGACAAGTCCACCTATTTGATTGAATATTCAAGAAACCGCAACTCAGAATTCGTTTAAGAGATCAACTTTTTGTTCATATAAGGGGGTGTTTGGTTCCTCCTCCTAAACTTTAGTCGCTGTCCAATCGGATATTTGGACACATGCATGGAGTATTAAATGTAGACTAATTACGAAACTAAATACACAGTTTGAAACTGTTTTGTGAGACGAATTTTTTAAGCATAATTAGTCCATGATTTGACAATGTGGTGCTACAGTAAACATATACTAATGACGGATTAATTATGCTTAATAAATTCGTCTCGTGGATTACTGATTTGACAATGTGGTGCTACAGTAAACATATACTAATAACGGATTAATTATGCTTAATAAATTCGTCTCGTGGATTACTGATGGATTCTGCAATTTGTTTTTTTATTAGTATTCAAACACCTCATGCGACATCCCCATGTGACACCTCCTAAATTTTTGAGTCGCTGGATCCAAACACCTCCTGGATTTGTCTCGCGGTTATTGTTTAGACAACTGGATTCAACAATGGTTCCCTTGGGTGTAGATTCTTTTTTTTAAGATCTGTTGACGACTTGGTGAGCTGGACAAGGTTGTTGCACATGCATGTTTCCGTACGTTGTTCAAAGAGGGAGAGACAGAGACCTCAGAGGCTCAGCTGAGCCCACCATTATGGACGGCATGGAGCATTTAGACAAGTCGCTATTGGTTCATCCTGTGAGGCAGGACAAGTCCACCTATTTGAATATTCAAGAAACCACAACTCAGAATTCGTTTAAGATATCAACTTTTTATCCATATATAAGTTGTTATACGTTGCTATCACCGGATAAACTGCCTGACTTCGTGTCTGAACATGCGACTAGAACAGAAAGCTAACTAAGCTAACTCTGACTGCTCACAAGTCACAATTGTCAAAGATATTTGGACACATCCTTTTGACTACTACTCAATATCTCTCTTTTTTGTTTCATGATAGCAAAAGGGATTTCGCAACCCGGTCAGTACTAACTGTTCATGGAATTTCTGTGCTCGCAGTTTGCCAGTCATCGATCAGCACCACGTCGGCTGATTACAACCTGCTCGTCCCGAATGGCACCTACGTGCTCACCGCCGACGACTGCATCAAGTGCAGCTGCAGTGCAAGCAACTACGAACAGTAAGCTCCGGTTTTCTGTTTGCCGTCCCTCGATCAGCGACCATGACAACTTACAATTGTTTCCCATGTGATTACCAGCCTAGACTGCAGTCCAGTGCAAGGCAGAAGGTGCCCGGCAGTGCCGCCATGCAGTGGAGGACTGACGCTCGGGCAGGCCAACGGCACCGATTGCGCGTCCAGGATGTGTGCTTACAGCGGTTATACCAACACCACGTCTCTCACCTTACATACCAGCCTTGTGTCTGCAAATGAGACTGCGTGCCAGAGTAAGTAACAGCCTGCAACTCTGCAGCCGTTTACATTGTGTGCCTGAATTGTGATAGGTTTCTGATGGTTTGGTACTTTGGTCTTTCAGAGGGAGGAGCTGCGAGATCGGAGTTTGCAGGGTCCATGTGGAGGACGGCCGTCATCGCCTTCCACATGGCGCTGATCATGATCTGCTTCCTTTGATGCTATAGAGGTTAGAGCTGTAGTGCAGATGGTATATGATGTGCCACTGTCAGATACTCGGATTGCTGTTGTAACTTAGGAGTGATGTTTACGTTGCTCTGGTTCATCCAGATTTTGTTGGCGATTGGTCTAGCTGTTTGAATAAATAAAGCAAACATAAGTTTGCATCTGGGAGTGAATATTTATTAGAATTGGATGATCCAATAAAGCATCCCATGAATAGCCAAGTCCTGTTATATCATTTCACCATACAAGTTCATGTGCAACATGGTGGTTGCGAAAGCATAAGTGCATGACTGAATTCCCGGCTGCTCTGATCGATGGTGGCTAAGCAGAGTTGACCAAGATAAACTATTAGCAGGTTGCCACGAATATAATGGCCTGTTCCCAGAAACAAGTCAACTAGAGCCTGCTTCGATCTCCCGTAGCTGGCGAAGTGGCGCTCCAAATGTAGTGGTGGTCATTCGCGGATCTCCAGATGCTATTGCTTTCTTCTCCTTGCAGACTGATCATATATAGCTTCCCTATATATGACAAAGCATTTTGCCTGCGTGCGCTAGTATAAGCTGCTGCTGATTCATTGTCCCGAGTTAGCGAAATCCTACTGCTGAAATTCCGTTGGCACTTGCATTAGGCAACTTTTGTGTTTTGAACAGTGTATACGAGATTCTCAGCATGAAAATGCTACATATTGTGAGTGAGGGGAGGATCTCAACAGCACAGAAGAATATGTCCATTTCAAATTTCAACAGCGCAAGAGTGAACCGGATGCAAGAAATCGTTTACGCTTTCTGTCCAATGAACTTTTTTTTTGAAAGTAAACCGGGGGAGAGCTTCCCCACCTTCTCATTTCAAAAGGAGCAAGTTCCCGCCAGTTACCTGGCAGGCGATACAGAATTCGAGTTACAAAGGAGAATATGAGCCCTCCAACCATCGAGGCTGGCTACAAGATGGGCCGGCAAACGTTTTTGCCAAATGACAAAGTCATCACAGACTCGGTTTAGCACCGTTCTAAACTGAAAATTTTCGCCTCGGAAGACAGACCCGTTTCTGGCATCCCAAATTCGCCAAAGTATTGCCAGTAGAGCGAAAGGCCAGACCCTGGAGTCAAGCCCCACAGGGAGGATGGGGTCCCAAAGTTCTTCAACGCTCAGTGCGGAGATGTGTTGAAGATGAAGTGACTCCCAAAGGTCATTGCTTCGGGGGCAGCCAAAGAACACATGGTGCCGATCCTCCAGGGGGTGCGTGCATCATTGGCACACCGTGTCTTCGACCACATGCTTCAAGAGTAAGTTGTCTTTGGTGCTGAGCCGTTTTCTGAAGAAAAGCCATGCGAAGATTTTCACTTTGTTGGGGAGGTGAGTGCTCCAAATCCGGCGCCCATGGGGATCTAACGCGTCCCTTGAAGTGTCCAGCGCAGCGTACGCGTCGTGAGTAGTGTATGGCTTGCTCGTCGTCTTCATCAACCTTGTGTCGTCGGCTTCGCTTAGTGTCATACCCTGCAGACAAGAGAGGAGGTTGCGCAGCTCGCAGCTCGCTGCATTGGTTAGTCTGGGTCTCAAGCGCAAGTCAAACTCATCAAGGAAAACTCTTTGCACCGAAATACTAGGCATGGTGGTGTGGGAGAAGAGAGCAGGATGGGTAGAGGAGAGGGGGCCACCAGGGAGCCAGTGGTCGAACCAAAAGGAAGTAGCGGCGCCGTTGCCAATGGTAACATAGGCGAGGGAGCGGTAAGTATTCATTTCTTCATCGTCGATAATTCTCCACAGATAGCTGCGAGTGGCAGAGACGGAAGAGTCGAGAGGGGAAGCCTCCCTAAGAAAAGACTTCCAGCCCACATCTTTAGTTGAGAAAATTTTGTCAATGAACTTCATAAGCAAGCACTTGTTTTGGAGCTCAAGATTTTTGACACCCAAACCACCTTTGGTTTTTGGAGCCTGGACGTCTTCCCATGCCACAAGGCACTTGGAGCCGTGGCAAGTCTCTTCACCAGATTGATTTTTTATGCCTGATCTTTCTGTGGTACTGATTACTGAACCTTTAAACCACGGTTTTTTTTAAACATCTTTAAACCACTGTTAGGAAGGTATGACTTTTGTCGGTTGTGAGTTGAGTTAGTTTGGGCCAGGTGAGAGTTGGGTTTACACCAAAATGATATGTTGCCACAGGCGGCTGGCCATGGCCAGTTGGCCACCCTACTCTGTGAGCTCTCTCTCTCTCTCTTCGCGAAATACTCCTATCTGTGACCTCTTGTGCCTACTGGTGGCGACCGGCGACCTTGCCGGCTGCCTGGCTTGCCTATCTAGGGCCTTTTCAGTTGAGGGCAAGTTAAAAAAATTTTCACTCTCTCTCAATCACATCAAATCATTAGATACATGCATGAAACATTAAATGTAGGTAAAAAATAACTAATTACATAGTTTGGCTATAATTTACGAGACGAATCTTTCGAGCCTAATTAGTTCATAATTGGACACTAATACCAAATACAAACGAAAATGCTATAGTAGTGCAGATTCAAATTTCTAGCCATGGAAATAAGGGCCTATACTTCCGTCTAAAAACCCTCAAACACAATCCAAGGCCATGTTTAGATTGCCTCCAAATTTCAAGTTTTTTCACTCTCTTTATCATATCAATTTTTGACACATGCATGGAGTATTAAATGTTGGTAAAAAAATAACTAATTGCACAGTTTAGTAGTAAATCACGAGACGAATCTTTTAAACCTAGTTAGTCCACGATTGGACAATAATTACTAAATACAAACGAAATTGCTACAGTACCCGAGTTGAAAATTTTTGCAATCTAAGACCTGGTTTAGATACCATCCAAATTCTAAGTTTTTTTACTCTCTCTATCACATCAATTTTTAGACACATACATGAAGCATTAAATATTAGTAAAAAAATAACTAATTGCACAGTTTGGTGGTAAATCATGAGACGAATCTTTTAAACCTATAGTGCACGATTGGACAATAATTATCGAATACAAACGAAAGTACTGCCGTAACAAGAGTTGCCAAACTTTGCAATCTAAACCAGCCCTAAACGAGGGCCAAGTGTAGGTGATCTCGTGGCGGCGGCGTTGAATTGACGATGTGTGACATTTGGACTATGTTTAGATGCCAAACTTAAGAGGCAAAGTTTGCATAGTAAATATTGTGTCACACTATAGTAATTTTATTTTTATTTAGTAATAATTGTCTAAACATTAATTAATTAGGTTTAAAATATTCGTCTTGCAAAGTATAACAAAACTGTGCAATTAGTTTTTGATTTTATCTATATTTAGTACTTCATATATGTGCTGATATTTTAATGTGATAAAAAATATTCTTTTTTTATAGTGGAATTTGAGTGTGAATTCGGGTATCTAAACAGGCGGCGCTCTGCATATCCGGGGGAAACCGCCGCCCGCCCCCCTCCCTCCCTCCCCCGGATCTCACCGTCCGCGGTGACGAAGGTGGCGGCGGCGGCGAGGATGAGGAGGAGGACCGCCTCAGCGCGCTACCTGACGACGTCCTCTTCTTCATCCTCAGCCTCCTCCACTCCGCCGCCGCCGCCGCTCGGACCAGCGTTCTCTCCCGCCGCTGGCGCCGCCTCTGGGCGCAGCTCCCGGTGCTGTGGTTCCCGCTCCCCGCCGAACCGGCCCGCGCGCTTCCCTCGCCCGCTACCACCGCGCGGACCAGGGTCCGCTCCCACCGCTGGCGCCGCCTCTTGGCGCACCTCCCGGCGCTGCGGTTCCGGCTCCCCGCCGAACCGGCCCGCGCGCTGCCCACGTCTGTCTCCGCGCGCGCGGCGCTCGCCCAACACTCGGCCCCCTCGCTGTGGATGCTGAGCATCGTCGCCAACGACGCCGACCCGGGGGACATGGCCGGGGTACTCCGCCTCGCCGCGCCCCGCCTCACCAACGCGCTCTTTTTCCACAACGTGGTTACCTGAGGATCGGAAGAAGGCTGTGGTAAGGGAAGTCATTGAGCTGCCCTGCTTCGACAGGGCCGTACAGCTTTTCCTCCACTTAGGTTACCTTCGCCTCGCACTTCCACCGTCGGGCGTGTTCACGAAGCTCATTACGCTAGTTCTGAGCCACGTCCGGTTCCAAGGCGCCTTGGACATCGGCGACACCTTGTCGTCTGCCCGCTTCCCTCCACTGCGACTACTTTATCTCTTCGACGCTCAAGGGGTGTCCGATCTTAATATCTGTTCAGAGTCTCTCGTCCACATGTTTTTGCATAACCTGAAAGGGTTACAGCAGCTCACCGTTGTGTCGCCAATGCTGAGAGATCTGCATATCTTTAATTGCTTCTTCAAGAGGCAACCAGTGGCTCCGGTTCTGCAAAGGTTCGGGTGGCTTGATGAATATGATCCGAGGTGGGTCAAGCTAGGTGAGCTGGTGCATCTACAGGTATTGGCGACCTCCTTCTTTGCAGGTGCATGGTATGGATTGGCTGAACATCAGTACAATCGGCGCATTGTGAAGTTACTGCAATGCTTTAAGAAGATCCCTGCCCTTCACATTACGATCTTCTATCCAATTGTGAGTATTTTTCCTGTTATCATGGATTTCAAACTTTTCTTTACTTAAATATTGCTGAGTACAATCTTCCAGTAACTGCAAGTTTGTAACAAAAACTACTTTGTAGTGGCAGCGATTGCTAAATCTTAATGTACCGAAGCAACTGACTAATGAATAAAATGACTAGTGAAAGCACCTTCAGCTGTAGGTACAATTGAACAAACATAACTTGTATTGTTATGCTCACTATTGTAACACTTGCATTTAACTAATTGATCTGGCAAACAAATGAATTGGGGTTTTTGGATCCCACCTCAAGCCAAATGGACTGAATCTGCAAGGCATTACATTCTTTAGCTAATTTATAGTCCATCAGTCCCAAAAAGAATGCAATTCCCACTTTCCAAGGAGTCAAAAGATTATAAGTTTGACTAAATCTATACAAAAAAATACAAATATTTATGATACCAAATAAGTACCATTAGATTAATAATTGATAAAATCTATTTTCATAGTAAACCTATTTGAAGACATAAATGTTGATACTATTTTCTATAAACATGGTCAAACTTAAGAAAGTTTGACTTGTGCCAAACCTAGAATTGCATTCTTTATGGGATGGAGTGAGTGGAACAGAAAAAAAATGTATAACTCCTCTGTCCTGTCAATAAATATAAAGTCTTTATCAGGAATTCAGGATTAGTAGTTGAGAAGATTGTTGAATTACTCTTATATATTGTCGTAAACACAATCAATAGTTGAGAAGATTGTATTGATGTTGGTACCATCCATGATGGTGTTACAGCACGTCAATAATTGAAAATCATGCTAGATGACAATGCGCTGCCATATTTTCCCATGAATGTTTTGTTTTAGTAATTGAAATAAGTTTCCTTATCAAATGGGGAATGGGTTGAATGGAAATGAGTTCAGTAGGATATTAAGTTATCAGCATGGGTAGATACAACACCAACAAAGCCTTTTAGTTCGAAGTAGTTGAGGTGTGGTAGAGATTAAACCCAATAAATGTCCAACCATTAAAGAATCATAATAAGGTGTAAGCAATAGTAATTATTGAGTTGCATGCACCGACCAGTTCAACCCAAAAAGCTTAAGTTGATGGGGAGAGGTGGGCAATTCACTTATGGCCCTGTTTGGCTGATAGTTTCTGCGGCTGATGCTGATGCTGATTTGTTGTGAGAGAAAAACACTGCTGAATGACTGCCTGATTCTAGCTGATAAGCTCAAGCGAACAAGGCATATTCCAACACTCCCCCTCACATGGAGGCTTTCTCAGGCCTCAGACGTGGAATAGGAGCAAGCAACAATTTTATTTAATTGCGCTAACCTGGATTCGAACTCGAGACATCCTGGCTTTAATACCATATTGAGTTGCATGCTCTGACCAATTCAACCCAAAAGCTTAAGCTGATTGGGCGAGGTGGGCAATTCACTTATATTCCAACAGTAATAATGGTAAAATTTCCATGTGTTCCTATTGATAGATAATCTTTTGGGGATATTCTGTCAAGTATCTCTTTGCAAAGTCTTCTGATGTTAGATATTGATAGAGGTTGAAGCCTGCCTCTTTACATTATTTTTGGCACGCCGTTGTATTCTTCTATGTGATTGTAGTTTGTGGGAAATGTCCATGCCATTTCAATGATGGACAATGTTTTCTTCAATTGTTGCAATCCCTACAAACTTATATCATCATTTCAAACATAATCCTCTTGTATGACCACAAATTACAACTTTTAGGCACACCCCATTTCTTATATAAAATTCTTGTTTGATTTGTTTTTCTGAAGTCTCACATTCGTAGGGTAGTTGAGGTTATTCATTTAAATCAAATCCTATTGATGGATCATGTTTAATCTTCCTTTTTCATAAAGTTTAATGTATGTTGTACCTTATCATATGATTGCATTACTTCAGCCTTCTTTTGTCAGTTGTTCGCGTTGATTTGCTGGTATAGTTGTAATATTTGGTCAAGGACTTGAATTCAAGAGTGGAGGGTAGTGGGCATATTCAACTCAGTTAAGGCCCAAACAGGGTGAGTGTGTAGTTCTCAAGTTTGTGACCCTTTATTAGCTTTATTTAAGTAAGTCTGCTTGGGAAGTTTGCTGAGCCAGCTGAACCCTGTGGGTTCAGAGGCTTTTCCTAAGTTTCTCTGTGTCACTCTAGGCTCTCAAACCTAACACTTGTAATTTCATTGCTTCGCGGTAGTGAAATTCGGTGATGCCATTGTGAAAAAAAATTGTGATTCTTTACTGGAGAGAGATTCTGTGCCATTACCCAGCAGAACAAATCTGAAGTAGTTCTGCAGCATTTATAACGTTTATCCCTTGTGAGAAAATCAGTTATTCTGGAAAGTTGCTTTATTTCTTGCTGCATATGAAATTTTCCTGTGGCCTTTTATGAATTTGCAGAAGATGGTTTACTTCCCGTACTGCTTGGAAGGCCTGACCTCGCTGCTGGTTGAGAAATTACACCTGATCCTAGTAACACATGGACAATTGGACATGCTATTGGCTCTTGTGTGTTCCATCTCCTTAAGATTTCTACTAGTATAAGAAGTCTGTTTCTGGATATACGTGAAGCCATTAAGGTATTCTTCACTTTGTTCAGCTATCGAATACTTTGGTTGCTTGGAAAGTGGTGGGATATTTTTATTTGGTGCACTAATGCTTGACCAATGGTGATACATCTGGAGTTAGGTTTTCTAATTTGCTTCATGTTTTATTTCTAGATGATATAGTGTATGCATATACTCTAGCAGCCATGTGTTACTCCAAAAAGTACAATGAAAAGTTGTAGGAGTACTTTGGGTCCTAATTTAGATGGTGCAGATTTTGCTCGTTGGCATCTGGTGATAAACTTATGGTATGCTTTACACAGGGTTAGTACTAAAGCTGATGGTACTTGTTACGGTGCCACACTAAAGGCTCTGTTGAAACCCTAAGAAGCTAAATTCATTGATTATACACTATTTGTGATTGGCATAATTTTATAGATTTTTTTTCTCTGCAACTCTCTACACAGTACAAACTCATTGCTGCAATTGGCTATCACCAAAAGGAAATCCCGTTTCCTTTTCAAAGAACACAACTTTGGAGTACATTATTAAGTCTGCAAGATTGATAGGCAGCATAATTCCTCAGCTCACTCTTTAGCTTACCATGCAAAGAATGGTACATGTACTTCGCCTTCGTTCTGCTCTCATCCACTTCATTTCTCTGAATGTCCAGTATAGAGAGCTTTGTCGTCTGTATCTTAGGGTACTTTGGACCTCATCCAAGTACGATATTCATAGTCTGTATCAATGGAGTTCCTTTTTTTTAAGAAAAAAAAGGAAAGAAAGAAAGAAATCCTGTTCATCAGCAAATTTTCCTTCTACTCCCTCCATTCTAAATTATAAGACGTTTTGTCTTTTCTAGATACATTGCTTTTACTATGAATCTAGACATAATGTATATCTAAGTGCATAGCAAAAAAATATGTATTTAAAAAAAGCCAAAACGTCTTATAATTTGGAGTGGAGTACTATCTAAATCATTTCCTCTTTCTAATGCTGTTTGCTGTTTCTATTGTCAGTAGCCATTGTAAAGTTTATTGAGCAGTTAGCCGAGCTTATGTTTATGCTCCTCATCTCAGGAGCGAGCTGCTTGCTCACCAGATTGTTTTTGTCATGAGGAGCAAGTCTGGGAAACCGAGGAGCTTTTCTTGAATTCTCTCCAGGAATTGTACATTTGTGGATATAGTGGATCAGATTATGATTTCACATTTGTGGAACGTCTACTGGGATGGACGAGGGTGCTCAAATCAGTAACTATAAATTTTGATCCTAAAGCCACTGTCAATGAGGAGCTTTGTAAGGAGCTACTGGGCCTCGCTGAACCAGAGACTTGCATGAAGATTTACCTATATCGCAATGGGGCAAAGGTAATGTATACACCAGTAGGCTAGGGCAGCTTTAAGGGCCATCTCTTGCTGAGTAGTACTAGTAGTCATATATGGCTGTAGCATAGTGTGTAATTGTGTATCCAGCTGCTTGCTTCTATTGTCAATTGTGGTTCGTGACCACTACTGCCCAATCTTATGCATGTATGAAGATACAAAACTTCCATTTGACATACATGTTGTTTCTTACTAGAATAAGCTGATTCAACTGCTGCATTCCCTGATTGCTACTTCCCTGGTGTGCCTTGTGTAGGCTGTGATTGCATTTGCTAATTTAGCCTCGATCTTTAATGTAATCAGGGATTAGATTCTGTTTGAGAGCTAGGCGGGCTTGGCTGTTTTTGTGTGGTGTGGATACTGCGTTGCACTGAAGAGTTGTGCTATTAAAGTTATCAGACATTCGTGAGAAGATGGTTCCAGCTCCTCCACGGTACTGCGCCCCTGTACGTTCACGTTGCGCATTTGCATCTTTTGGATACAGTACTACTAGTCTTTCAGAGGGAGGAGCTGCGAGGTCGGAGTTTACCGGGTCCATTTGGAGGACGTCCGTCGTCGCCTTCCACACGGCGCTGATCCTTTGATGCTCAGATTGCTGTTGTAACTTCGGAGTGATCTTTATGTTGGTCTGGTTTATCCAGATTTTGTTGGCGATTGGTCTAGGTGTTTGAATAAAGCAAACATAAGTTTGCATCTGGGGCTGAATATTTACTAGAATTGGATGATCCAATAAAGCATCCCATGAAATGAAAAGCCAAGTCTTGGAATATCATTTCACCATAGAAGTTCATGTGCAACATGGTGGTTGTGAAAGCACGAGTACCCGGCTGCCCTGATCGATGATGGCTAAGCATAGTTGACCAAGATAAACTATCAGCAGACTGCCAGGAATATAATGGCCTGTTCCCAGAAACAAGTCAACTAGAGCCTGCTTCGATCTGGCTTGCGCAGGCTTCCCATGGCCCTCGCCTTCTCCCGGAGCAGATACTTCTGCGTCTTACCGGTGGAAGTCTTGGGGAGGTCGCTGAACACCACCGTCCTGGGCGCCATGTAGTGCGGCAGCCGTGCCCGGCAGAAGCCGATCATGTCATCCACGGTGGCCGTCGCCCCGTCCTTGAGCGTGACAAACGCGCACGGCGTCTCGCCCCAGTGGTCGTCGGGCTGCGCGACCACCGCGGCGTCGAGCACCGCGGGGTGCCCGAACAGCACCGACTCCACCTCGATGGAGCTGATGTTGTCGCCGCCCGAGATGATGATGTCCTTGGACCGGTCCTTGAGCTGGATGTACCCGTCTGGGTGGCGCACGCCGAGGTCCCCCGTGCGCAGCCACCCGCCGCGCATGGCCTCCTCCGTGGCGGCCTTGTCCTTGTAGTACCCGCTCATGACCGTGTTCCCGCGGAGCATGACCTCGCCGACGGCGCGCCCGTCGGAGGGCAAGGTCTCCATGGTCACCGGGTCCTTGGTGGCGACCTCCTGGAGCATGGTGTGGGCGACGCCCTGCAGCGCCCTGATCCGGGCGCGCTCCGCGGGGGGCAGCGCGTTCCACTCGGGTTTCCACACGCACACCGTCGCCGGCCCGTACGTCTCGGTGAGGCCGTACCCGTGCACGACGTCGAAGCCGAGCTCGTCCATCTTGGCCAGCACCTGCGGAGGCGGCGGCGCGCCGCCCGTGGAGATGCGCACCCTCCTCGGCAGCGGCTTCCGCTCCGCCGCCGGCGCGTTCACGATCATGTTGAGCACCGTGGGCGCGCCGCCCATGTTGGTCACGCCGTGGCGCACGATGTGGTCGAAGATCACCCTGGGGATCACGCTCCCGATGCAGACGCTCGTGCCGCCCTGCGCCGCGGTGCCCCACACCATGCACCACCCGTCGCAGTGGAACATGGGCACGGTCCAGAGGTAGACGGGCATGGTCGTCATCTCGTTGACCAGCACCGTGGCTAGCGAGTTCAGGAACGCGCCGCGGTGGCTGTAGATGACGCCCTTGGGCCTCGACGTGGTCCCCGACGTGTAGTTCAGCGATATCGGGTCGCGCTCGTCGGCCGGCCACCGGATGTCGAAGCCGCGCGGCGCGCTACGCAGAAGCGCCTCGTACTCCATGACGCTGCCGTCGTTGCTGCTGCTGCTGCTGGAGGCGGGGTCAGAGATCGTGATGACGAGAGGAAGCTTGTCTTTGGCGTCGGCGAGGAGCCTGAGCGCGTCACGGGCCACCGCCAGGAACGGCGACTCGACGAGGAAGACCTTGGCTTCCGAGTGTTTGAGCAGGACGGACACCATGGCCGCGTCGTGGCGGGTGTTGAGCGTGCACAGGACGCCGCGTGCTGAAATGGAGCTCGTACATCGCCGGAACGTTAGAGGCGATGACCGCGACCTGATCCGCAGCACAGCCCAGCACACGGTAAAGTAGAGATCACCAGCCGTTCCTCATCACACGGAAAAGCAAACAGCTCGTCATCCTCCAGTGGCTTACCACGTCTCGGCGGCCGACGCCGAGATGCGCGAGCGCGGACGCCCCGGCGAGGCACCGCTCCCGCGTCTCGCGCCACGAGAACCGCCGGTCGCCGCAGACGACGGCCGTGCGGTCGCCGTACACGACCGCGGCGCGCTCCAGGAAGCTGAGCGGCGTCAGAGGCACGTAGTTTGCACCGCACCACATGGACCCATCCATGGCAGAGCGTGTGTGTCAGTGTGTGAGATGGGAGAGCTGGTCCTTGGATTGGATCAATGGCAACGCGACCCAACGTGGATAACGAGATGATTAACAAGATTATAGAACATTTTTATAAACGAGATGACGAGCGAGTCATCTTTGGACTGGACGCATAGGAGGCCGGTTGGATCAGTCACATTTCGTGTGCATTTGTTAAGTGCATGTGCGACATTATACTATTGTACTCATCACTGAGCCTGATCGAGGCAAAAACAAACGGAATATTGTAGTACGAACCTAACATCACGGGCACGGCATGGCGCCAGGCGCAGCCTGTTCGCTCAGCAGTTTTCTCTCACATAAATCAATCAACAGTATTTTCAGCCATTTATTTTCAGCCCAGACGAACTGTCTAGGTGAGTTGACAGGTTAGAAACAATTTTCTTTTCTCGAGCACGCCGAAATTGTTTGTGAACTTGAAATAGATTCCTCCCCGTGTGGTGTATTTTTTAGACGCTATATTGGATTTTTTTGTCATCAATAAGTCGATGGAAAGACCACTGCAGTAAATCGATGTAGGAAGTGTGTGAGGAACTGACCACGAAATAGTATTCATGTGGAAAGAAGACGAGGAGAGAAGGGACAGAAAGCACCGGTTAACTTGTGCATCAGGAGAACAAAACAATTTTTTATTTGATTGGCCCAAAGGAGAGGCCTTTACCTGTATACCCCTAAAAAAGATGGCGGTCTTCTACGTACCCCTGAAAAGTTTATTCTCACTTGTATACCCTCACGTCAACTTTTCATTACCCACATGCCCTTCCGTCGGTATTCTGTTATGTTTTCGACGTTAAGTGTGGGACCTAGGTGGAAAAATGACCTTTTCGCCCTTCAATTTAATGAAACTTCTAAAATTTATAGTAATTCATAGAAAAATCATAAAATGAAAAATGAAGATGTTTTGAAATCCTTGTGAGTATATCTATGCAGTAGGTATGTAATATTGTATGTTTATATAGAAATTTTCTACGGTAAAAATACATCAAGTTCTGCGGCACTTGATATATTTTTACCGCAGAAACTTTCTATATAAACATACAATATTACATACCTACTGCATAGATATACTCACAAGGATTCCAAAACATCTTCATTTTTCATTTTATGATTTTTCTATGAATTACTATAAATTTTAGAAGTTTCATTAAACTGGAGGGCGAAAAGGTCATTTTTCCACCTTGGTCCCACACTTAACGTCGAAAACATAACAGAATACCGACGGAAGGGCATGTGGGTAATGAAAAGTTGGCGTACGGATATATAGGTGAGAATAAACTTTTCAGGGGTACGTAGGAGACCGCTATCTTTTTTAGGGGTATACAGGTAAAGGCCTCCCCAAAGGAAGAGTCGACTGACCACTGCAGATTACTAACGATAGAGTAAAGTTTACTATCGATCCTTAAACTTGCCCTTGTTCGGCTGCCCTTATCAGCACGGTTTATCAGCCGTGAAACAGTGTTTTTCTCTCACAACAAAACAGCCACAGGCGGCTTATAAGCCGCAGAAACAGCCTGCCGAACATGGTGCTTGTGTTACTGTATTATTCCGGTCCCTAAACTTTCAGAATGCTTATCCAGGTGCCTAAACATTATTCGGGTCATTCTGGTCCCAAATGCCATGAACTAGCTAGCAGGATCAACGTGCTCCGGGCAGTGGCCACCCACGCTCGGCCTCGGCCCGAGCTGCCGCAGTAGGTGCCAACCACGGCCGGCGTGTGGGTCTGCGGACTCGAACACGACAGCCATGGCGACACCGAACGCCGCCTCCTCTTCGGCGCCCACGCAGGCAGCGACATCCGCCGCGTTGTCGAAGAGGAGCCGGTGGGAGTGGATCTCGGCACGACAGCGACATCTGCCTCGTTGTCGCACACCATGGCGCTGTCGACGCCTCGATCGGACGCCGTGGAGAGGCTGCCAGAGCACACCATGGCAAAAGCAGGCGGCGGCAAGAGGTGGCGAGCGTAGGCTGAAGCCACCGCTTGTGGCCGCCCTACACCGCATCACGAACCGACCCGAGCGCGGGGGTGCTAGGGTCCGCCCATCGGACTGAAAACATCCGTCCGACCGGTCTCCCGTCGAACACGCCAAAAAATTTCGCTGTGGCAGAGGAAGCTCGCGAGTAGAGATGGCAACGGTATTCGAAACCCGAGTACGTGGCGGGTATTATCTGATACAGAGGCGGATATGGGATGAATTTTCTACTCGTGAGTACTTTATTGGGCAAAATCCTATACCCATCGGGTATGGCGGGTACGGATGTGGGTGTATACTACCCATACCTGCTGGTAAGACATACCCGCAAAAATAACTAGCCAACCTCAGTTATTTTAGCGCATATAAGTCATGAATTTGGCCTATTGAGACATCCACTGTATTTCTAGTAGATTGCCTTTGTTGTAATGATGCTAATAATGTTTGTTAGCATGTTTGTAACTTGTTGGAAGCTTAGAATGATTTATTTTTGCATGTGTTATTTGATATTTTTAGGTAATTTTCGGGTACGCTATTGGGTACGGGTTACCCGTCGGGTGAGAATTACCCGGCGGGTACGGGTATGGAACTATTTTTTTATCTGCATGCGGGTACAGGTAACCCGACGGGTAAAATTTTGCCGGTGCAGGTACGGATACGGGTGGGCACTACCCGTCAGATACGTACCCGTTGCCATCTTTACTCGTGAGCGTTGCTCCATGTAGCCCAGGCTGGCTCACGCCTATCTCACCCACGTCAGCACACATGCAAATGACTTTTAACCAACTTAAAAAAAGTAATAACCGCTAATCCAAAGATCCAAATTAAATTCTGATTGCACCATCGGCTTTCTCGCAATGAATCATTCAAAACAAGATCTCATATGGATATATTTAGATAAAATTTTATTAACGAATATTTATCTTATAAGGATAGAACATTTTGTTCTACTGAATAGATACGATGTTCTAAGTTCGCAGAACAATGTTCCATCTTCGTAAGAAAAATATTCTCGTTTCAGAAGAACAATATTTTAGTTTTAGGTTCATGAAATTGGTACTATAATATACATAAAAATAAATAAAGAAATATATAACATAAATAAATAATAATAAAATTTAGAGCAAAGAATAAAAAAAATAAAAACACGTAATAGAGAAAAATTTAAAAGAACATCACATGGATACTTTTTGAACATCATAAAATATACTATAGAACAACACATGTATACTGAGCGAACATAACTAAGGCCATGTTCATTCGGCTTATAATCTGTCTTTTTCAACTTGTTTTTTTAGCCGGAATAGTATTTTCTCTCACAACAAATCAGCCAACAGTGTTTCTCAGCCGGCTTATCAGCACAGCAAAATGGCTCCTAAATACGACATGGAACATCATTAAACTAATAGGATTGCCTCGTGCGTTGCTGCGGGTCTGAAGTAAAAATATAAATAAGTTAGACTAAGGATTAGAAGATGTATATGTATAGATGCATTAGCATAATTATGTAGATTCTATCGATTGACATATAGGTTTCATCAGAAGATTTTGTGTTACTTTTCAAAAAAAATACTTGTTGCTACTATAGCACATTGTTTTTTTTCATTCTCTTAGCTTTTGCTTAACTTGTCCTTGCAAGATTTGTGATTCTCTTGTTAGACTTTGGACCTGTCCACAAATCAAATATAGATCACTCAAAGCTCATCCACGCGAACCCCTCACCCATACTATACCTGAGGTTCATCCCCCCGTCCCAAAAGTTCTAGGAGTTTTTCTTCACAAAATCATACATGTTTCGGAGGAACACATGTAATCCATATGATTTACAGTTTTGCTAATTTTTTTAGAAACGGCAGTTTTATTAGGCTTTGCTTAAAAGCGGTTTAAATGTTTGCAAAAAAGTTATCAAATTATCCATGTGGGATCTTGCTTTGAAGAGTTTATTGCGAGGAACATTATGGTGTAATTGGATTTTAATTACGATACTTGGTTTAGGTGCTATGACTTTTTTTTCTATTTTTAAAGAAATAGTCAGTGGGGAGATAAATGGGGCTTAGTGGGCGCATGATGTCACTTAGTGGGTGGATGACATCACTTTTCAATGAGAAGCTAGAGAATACGCTAGTGGGAGTTTGCTTTATTAGAAGTATAGATACACTATAGAACATTATATATATTATGTGAACATCACTAAATGCATCATAGAACATCATAGAACATCGCTAAATACATTATAGAACATCGTATATATATTACGTGAAACATCACTAAATACAACATAGAACATCGCTAAATACATTATAGAACATCGCATATATATTACGTGAAACATCACTAAACACAGCATAGAACATCACTAAATACATTATAAAACATCGCATATATATTACGTGAAACATCACTAAACACAGCATAGAACATCACACGTATATTAAGTGAACATCACTAAATACACCATAGAACATCGCTAAATACATTATAGAACATCGTATATATATTACGTGAAACATCACTAAATACAACATAGAACATCGCTAAATACATTATAGAACATCGCATATATATTACGTGAAACATCACTAAACACAACATAGAACATCGCTAAATACATTATAAAACATCGCATATATATTACGTGAAACATCACTAAATACAGCATAGAACATCACACGTATACTAAGTGAACATCACTAAATACACCATAGAACATCGTTAAATATATTATAGAACATCGCATATATATATTATGTGAACATCACTAAATACACCATAGAACATCACATGCACACTATGTGAACATAAAAAAAAAACATAGAACATCACACGTATATTACGCGAACATCATAAAATGCATCATAGAACATTACATGTATACCACGTGAACATAAAAAAATATCACATGTATAACACATGAACATAAAAAACATAAAACATCACTACATGAACATAAAATACAACATAGAACATCATAAAAATAATAGAAAAAAAAGAAAAAATAGAAACAAAAGAAAGGTAAAAAGTATAAAGAAATGTAAAAATGAAAATAATAATAAACACGTAAAACAAAAAAAATAAAAAATGAATGATGCATGAAAAGAAAAAAGAAAAAAATAATATCATAATTATTCAATATGGTCTTGCCACTGTTTCCTGTTCACAAGAAAAAGAAAAGAAAAAGATGAACTACATATCTAGTGTTTATACGTATCACCACATTGAATTTCTAATGCTACAAGTTCGTTAGCAACAACAATAGCAAGCTCATCATCCTGCAATCATGTAACTTTAATGACTATAGAGCCATGAAAATGCCGCATTTTACATGAGTATGTTTAGTGGGATGGTACGACTCTGAATCAGAATGTTTTAAGAGAAATAATAAAAATATGATTAACAAATAATATATATATATATATATATAGAACAAATAAAATAAATGAATAACTTAAATAAGATGGAAAAATGAATAGAAAGAAATAATAAAATAAGAATGAAAAAATAGAAAACTTAAAAAGAAAATAAAAAATAAGAATAAATAGAAGCAAGGAAAAAAAGAAATCAAAAGAAAAAAAGTAAAAATAAATAAGAAAATGAAAAGAAATAAAATAAGAATGAAAACGTAGAAAACTAAAAAAATGAAAAAAGAAGGATAAATAGAAGCATGGAAATAAAACAATAAAAAGAAAACAAAAGAAAAAAGAAAGAAAATTAAATAAGAAAAGAATAAAGAAACATTCCGTACCTACTGCTGGAGCCCACGCACTGTACCGGCACACCTTTTTCCAACGTGTACTGCCGTAGCACCGCACTGTTTCTGCACACCTTTTCCCGCGCACCATTCGGCGCAGGTCTCTGGTCCGGCCGTTCGGACCGGATGATTTCCGCCTGAGCGCCACCAGGTGAGGCCGCCCCAGCGCCACCGTGCGAGTGGGCCCAAGTGCTGCTGGGCGATGGTGCCCTGGGTGAGCGTGCTTCCCTGCCGTGGATGTCAGGCATGCGAAGAGTTTTGCCATCGAGGAGGCCAAAGGCCGAGGCGGCGCAGTGGGCACTGGGCAGTCCGGGAGGAGGAGACAGGGTCACGGTTAGCGGGTTCAGACCCGTTTGGATGGGCAATGAGACCCAAACAATGTTTAGGTATTTAGATGAACGTTTTATAAGTTTAAGGACCGGGATGACACAGTGGTATAAGTTTAAGGACCGGTCCTGAACTTTACTCATAACGATACATAAAGTTTTGAAGCGATTTTTTACATAAAAGTTATTTAATATTGTAGATATGCTTAATGTATGAAAGCTATGAGCATTTCATGTGGGGCCCACGAAAGGATCAAGATGCCCAAGAGGAGGGTGAATTGGGCTAATTCTAAATTTCTTACAATAATTGAGCCCTACACATATATTTGGCCATTTGGCCGAGCACTATGGGCCGGCACGGGCCCGACCGGAAAAAGCACGACACTAGCACGGCACGGGCACAAGACTCATAGTGCCAGTGCCGGCACGGGCACGATCCCGGGCCGTGCCTAGGCCGCAGGTCCGACCTGTAGTGTCGGCACGGGCACGACATGGTTAATGGCCAGCACGATGGTGCCTCGATTATTTTGGATTGTTGGATTGATTTGCATCATTTCTTGTCGTTGGATTGACTTGCAACATCTCTAACCTAGGTATAAAAGCAAATCCCTCATTCTCTGTCATTTCTCCCTCTCCCAGCGGCCGTTTCTTTTCTCGCTGCTCCTCCCAGCTCCTCTCGTCCTCGTCCGAAGTGCTAACCGCAGAAGCCACTTTCTCACCCACTCGTCTTCTCCTCAATGCCACTCCCTGCCCCACTCGTCTTCTCCTTAAGGCACGACGGCGGCATGAGACACAACTTCGGCGGCTCGATGGCGTTCACGCAGCTGCGACGACGATGACGACGACGCAGCGGCGCAACGATACGGTGGCGCGGCGTGCTCGGTGATGCGACGATGAGAGACAACATCCACGCGGCGGCGGCACGACGGCCTGGAGCGCGAGGTCTATGGCGTCGCGTTCGTGGCGGGCGAGGGCACATGGCGTGGCACGACGATGGCGCACGGCGGCGTGGCGGGCGGGCCGGCACGAGCACTAACCTCCCATAGTGCCGTGCCTGGGCCGGGATGCCGGCAGGGCGGCACTACGCGGCACGGCACGGCAGTGCCGCCGTGCCCCGTCGTGCTGTGCCTAGGCGTGCCAGTGCCGTGCCGTGCCTGGGCGGCCCGTTTGGCCAAATATACCTACACTTAGCCCATTTCACCTCCGTGTGCTTAAGAGTGTTTCTATTGTTCTACAGCACAAAAGTTTTACACTGTGGTTCTAATCCTACTCTAGCATGGCAATTCTAAGAATGTAAAGACATGAATTGAATGACTTAAATGTAAATGCTCAAAGTAAAGAGAGGGATAGGAACGTGGCTATGTTTTTCCGAGGTATCGGAGAGTCGCCACTCTCCACTAGTCATCGTTGGAGTACCCGCGCAAGGATGTAGCTCCCCCTTGATCCGAGCAAGGATCAAGTGCTCTCTACTGGCGGATTCTTCAACAGTCTGTCACAATGAATCGTCCACAACCGCTCACACCATGGCTTAAGTCATCCACAAGCTCCGCCGGATTATCACCAAGCTTCCGATCACCATCGAGCTGTCTAGGTGATGGTGATCACCAAGAGTGTTAACTCTCACTTGACCAAGACAAGTCTAATGAGAAAGGTGGATACACACTTGCTCCTCCATATACACTAATGAGGTCCTTAATCTTCGATTCTCAAATCTCAATCACCTCATTAGGCTCTTGTTCTCTCTTGTACTCTAAAGTGTTTCATAAGCTGAACAAATGGGCAAGAGAGCTAAATTGGACGAGCAGAAAATGTATTTATACACCCCCGTTCAAAACAAGACCGTTAGGGTCCAACTCAGCATTTCTCGAAGTGACCGGATGTGACTGGACGCGTCCGGTCAGTTCTCTATAGCTATAGCACGCAGGGATGTCGGAGTGGAGAATTTTTATTTTTAATCCTTTTTATTTAATATTTTAATAATAATCGCTCCTAAATTTTTTTACGGATTTGACCCTTTTGGTTGCACTAGTAGCGTTGGCGCGATCAAATAACGTTGTCGCGTCACATGCATTGGTGTAGCAACATCCACCACGTTAGACGGCGTTTCCGATGTAAAAAATGCTGTCATGCCACTCTCGCTGGCATAACAGTATTGTTCTGTCGCGCCACCAGAAGTGGCGTGACAACACAAAACATTTGAAAAGTCATAACTCTTTGAAAAATAACTAATTGCACAGTTTGTCTGTAATTTACGAGACGAATCTTTTAAGCCTAATTAGTCCATAATTGGACACTAATTACTAAATACAAACGAAAATACTACAGTAGGCTAGATTCAAATTTCTAGCCATCTAAACAAGACCGGACACGTAGACGGTGGCAACTGTAGCAGCGAGGTGTCAGGGCAGACAGATGACCGGACGCAGGGAAGGAATGTGACCGGACTCGCGCATTGCCGCGTCCGGTCATCGGAGAGCATCCACAGAGGAAATTTGAGGACCTGTGGTGGACCAGACTTTACAGCGCGTCAGGTCACTCCAACGGTCTACTCTGACATGAAAATTTTTATTTTTAATTTTTTATTTAATATTTCAATAATAATCGCTTTTAAATGTTTTTTTTGCGGATTTGACTCTTTTGGTCGTGCCAGCGCTGCTGGCGCGACCAAATAATGTTATCGCGCCACATGCATTGGCGCGGTAACATCCACTATGTTAGACGGTGTTTCTAATGTGAAAAACGCTGGCGTGTCAATACTGTTCTGTCGCACCACCGGGAGTGACGTGACAGGATCGAAACTTTGAAAATCATAACTCTTTTATACGATGTCGGATGAAGATGAAATTTATATCAAAATTATAGCTCTCGATGAGATCTACAACTTTGTAGTTTTGAGTTTTTTCATTTGAGGATATTAAGATGCTCAAAAAAATTAATATATAATTTCAGGAGCATAATAACCGCGTACAAGTGCTCGTCGTATTAGAAAAATAATATCGTTTTTGTATAGTGTCAAATGAAGATACTTCTTAAATGAAAGTTGTAGCTCTCAATGATATCTACAACTTTTTAGTTTTGAGTTTTTGTATTTAATATCGTTAAAATGCACGAAAAAATATAAAATTTCAGCAGCATAATAATTGTGTATTAGTGCTTGTCGCGTTATAAAAATAATATTATTTTCGTATAACGTCAAATAAAGATACATTTTATATAAAAGTTATAATTTATAGTGAGATCTATAAGTTTATAGTTTTGAGTTTTTACATCTAGAGTTGTTAAGATGCTAAACCACCGTCCGGGCGTCAGCGGCACGTAGTTTGCACCGCACGACATGGACCCATCCATGGCAGAGCGTGTGTCAGTGTGTGAGATGGGAGAGCTGGTCCTTGGATCAATCGCAACGCGACCCAACGTGGATAACGAGATGATTAACAAGATTAGAACACTTTTATAAACGAGATGACGAGCGAGTATTTCAAGTTCTGTTGAATTTCCGCTTCGAGCGCGGCCCGCTCGCTTTACCTCGTTTTCGCTCGAAAGCGACGGGTCGCGTGCGCGCAGGGGCCCCGCCGGCGGCCTGATCCGGGGAACATGCGGCGTCGAGCTGAGCCAACGGAACGGGGGAGAGGGGGGTGGTGGTGGCAACTGGCAACTGCTCGCTCGCCCGCTGCTAGCACTCTAGCAGGTGCATGCGCGAGCGTGACGCCGGTGGCCTGTGGCCTGTGGGAGCGATCGGACGTCGGACGCCTGTGCGTGGCGTGGTGGCGCCGCCGTTCTGTTGTCGTCTGGGTGACCTGTCGGCCTTCCGATTGGCCCTATCGGCCCTCCAGAAGCTGACATGTCCCTGTCGGCAATGAGAGGCTATTTTGTCGGCCTTCCACTGGCCCCTATCGGTAGCTGGACCGATAGGTCCCCATTGGTGACGTCAGGTTATTTCGGCTGGCACGTGTGGGCCACGTAAGTCTATCGGCCATTGAGCAGCCGACAGGTGTTCTATCGAGGCCGATAGCCTGCTATATGTCAATTTTTTTATAGTAACAACTTCTATATTTGCAATTAACCATTAAAAAATATTTTTTTAAAAAAAATCAGAACATGCAGGGGCGTCGAGCCAACGGGACGTGGGGAGGGGTGTTTGGTGGTGGCAACTGCTCGCCGCCCGCTGCTGCTAGCTAGCAGGTGCATGCACGAGCGCAACACCTGTGGGAGGGATTGGACGCCCGTTTGGTGGTGGCGCCGCCCTTCCGTTTCCCGTTCCGTTCTATTAAATTTTAAGTATTCAGTTTCACCAAGATACGGAGCCTTGCTTCACATTTAGAATTGATCGACCACAATTCGACAAACCATATATATATCTCCTTTTTAATGAAAAAAATAAAAATATACATTATATAGACTCTCTATTCCTTCCGAATAAGCCATGGACTCTTTATTTAGAAAATTGTTCCACAATTCGTATGGAAAACTACTAATTTTGATAGCATGCAACCGGTTTAATTTTTTTTATCGTATCTATCATGTATTCTTTCATCATTCTAGACCACTCGTTCATCATAAAATCTAATGGTGTAGATTTTTTTTATTAATCTAGTGTATTCTTTGTTTTAATCTGAGCTGTTAAATTATCATAAAATACAACTATTGATATTATTTTTTTGATTAATGCCATAATTTGTGACCTTTTCGACGATCGTGGAGACTCCTTTTGATTGTGTTGTATTAATATAATAGATGTAGTCTCTTTAGGCTGTTTTTTATTTAGTTTATGGAAAGTGTTTCCGCTGCAAAAATGTCAACGGGTGTGTTTAGTTCCGCGAAAAGGTGTAAAAAAGTACTGTAGCACGTTTTGACTTTATTTGGTAAATAGTGTCCAACTGTTGACTAATTAGGTTTAAAACGTTCGTCTCGCAAAGTACAACCAAGCTGTACAATTAGTTTTTTATTTCATCTACATTTAGTACTCCATGCATGTATCGCAAGTTTGATGTGACGGGGAATCTTTTGTTTGCACAGTGTTTTTTTTTAGAAGTAAACACAGCCAACTAAACGGGAATCTGAAACTGCCTTTTCAGAAGCAGCTACTTTAACGTATTTCAATTTTCATAGCACCTTTGACCCTGATTTTCACTTTCATCTTTTAACCTTTTCAAATAGGTGGAAACCGGAGGAGGTTTTATAGTTGTTTCCAAGACAGGTAGAGAGATATGTTTCATAGTTTTTTCAACTAAACAACTTATAGTTTTTTCACAGCAAATAACTCATAACAACTTTTTTCACAAGCAAATAGCTCACAACAGTTTTTTCATAACTCGCAATTGAACGAAACATACTATGCAACTTGCTGTAGCATAGCCTGTTGGTGTGATTCCACTTTCATAATTCAAAATCACTACTTTTGCTTTCACAAATTAGTACCCGTTGATGGTTCTTTACTTCTTTGCGCTTGGGTGTGATAAATCTTCACTTCTTGCACAACCTTGTACTAAAAATTCTCAGGCTGTTCAGCGGTGACGACAATGGTAAGAACTCATCGGCCGCACAAGAATTTCAGAATATGCTTCAGTTCCAATCCAAGAAGACGCAGGACACAGGGCAGTGCTCTAAAAAATGGCCACCGTTTAATTCCAGGAATAAAAAATCGCAAGAGCTTGGTCATCATACAACTACAATAATACCACGATTTCCTCATATACTAAATAATAAAATAAACAGCGCAATCATACAAGAGAAATTGTCTGAATCAGTTGAACAGTGATCTCACACTTTGCCACTGTCAGTCTTTGTCAGGCTGCCCATAGCCCGGGCTTTCTCGCGGAGGACAAACTTCTGCGTCTTCCCCGTCGGTGTCTTGGGCAAATCCTCAAACACCACCGTCCTGGGCGCCATGTAACGAGGCAGCCTCTCCCGGCAGAAGCTTATGATCTCGGCTTCCGTGGCAGTGGCGCTGTCCTTCAGCTTGACGAACGCGCATGGCGTCTCGCCCGACGGCCGCCTCGAGAACGGCCGGGTGACTGGACAGCAGAGTCTCCACCTCGATCGAGCTGACGTTCTCGCCGCCAGAAATGATGATGTCCTTGGCCCGGTCCTTGACCTGGATGCTCCCATCGGGATGCCGCACAGCGAGGTCCCCTGTGTGCAGCCACCCGCCGGCCATGACTTTCTTGGTCGCGTCGAGGTCCCTGTAGTACCCGCTCATCATCGTGTTGCCCCGGAACATCACCTCGCCCATCGTCCGGCCGTCGCGCGGCACGCTCTCCATCGTGGCCGGGTCCTTGACGTCCGCGTCCTGCACCGCGAAGTGGTGGCACCCCTGGCGCGCCTTGAGCCGCGCTCGCTCCTCGGCGCGGAGCGCGTCCCATTCCGGCGTCCACGCGCACACGGTCGCCACCCCGCACGTCTCCGTCAGGCCGTAGACGTGGTACAGGACGAAGCCGAGCCTCTCCATCTCCACCAGGACGTGGGGCAGCGGCGGCGCGCCGCCCGTGATGACGCGCACCGTCCCTTGCAGAGGCTTCCGGTCCGCGGCAGGCGTGTTCACGATCATGCTGAGCACCGTGGGCGCGCCGCCCATGTGCGTCACCTTCCACCGCGCGATGCCGTCGAAGATGTCCTTCGCTGCAAAGCGGCGGAGGCAGACGTTGGTGCCTCCTTGCATGGCGAGCCCCCACGTCAGGTTCCAGCCGTTGCCGTGGAACATGGGCACAGTCCACAGGTACGTGGGCGCGGTGCCGACGTCGTAGGTGAGCACCGTGGCGACGGTGTTGAGGTACGCGCCGCGGTGGCTGTAGACCACGCCCTTGGGCCGCGACGTCGTGCCGGACGTGTAGTTCAGAGAGATCGGGTCCAGCTCGCTCACCGGCCACCGGATGTCGAACTGTGAAGGGGCGTTTTCTATGAGGTCCTCGTAGTCGGTACACGTGCGGCCCGAGGCGGCGCCGGGTTCGCCGTCGTCGTCTGTAATGGTTAGAAGAACCGGAAGGGTGGCGGCGCTAGACTCGTCGAGGATCTTCAGCGCGGCTCTCCCAACGTCGAGGAGGTGAGACTCGACGAAGAACACCTTGGCGCCGGAGTGCTTCAGTAGAACGGACACCATGGCTGCGTCATGTCTGGTGTTGAGCGTGCAGAGGACCGCGCCGGCCATGGGCACGGCGAAGTGCAGCTCGTACATCGCCGGCACGTTGGGGCTGAGGACAGCAACCTGAATAAGCATACATATAGCCGATTGTGTTGTGGTTAGTCAAAGCTGAAGGACGGCGAAAAGGTGCTCCCTCCTTTCGAAATTACGAAGTTTATAGCATTTTACCCTCTAAAAGCAAAAGGTGCTCTCCCTCCTTTCGAAATTACAAAGTTAATACCATTTGGCTATAAGAACTTTATTTTAGTTGGTTAGGACAAGTCTTGATTTCATTAATACTCCACGCATAAGAGGTTAAAAAAGACAGCTTGCCATCAACTATATCACAAATGGCATTTCATAGGATCTTTCTCATGCCATCACATCTGTAAACAAACAAATGAGGGTATACGTTGAATTGCTTGAGGAATTGTCTATGCAGGGAGTATGTGTCAAATGTTCCACCTATTTTTTTTATCAAAATGTGTTACCACAAAATCGTACAACTATCTTCTTCATTTTTTTATCCACTCGTTGCCATTTCCATCCTCGGATGCGACCGCACCTCCCACTTTCGCCGCCACCTCTAGCCGCCTAGTCATCGATGAAAATGGTTAAAAGGGGATGTGACTGCTTGTCCCCTCTTGTACTGTACCACCTCTTTTGGTGAATTATTTCTGTTGGATTTATTTAGATTTAGTTATTTTTAATCATAATTGAATAAAAACAAATTTTAAAATCAGTAATACTCCTACATGGCGTATATGCTACCCACTGCGCTCATCATGTTGCAAAGGACACTGCAATTCAAACACTCTCTTAAAGCATCTCCAACGAATTATCTATCCTTCGTCTTCTTAGAGTCTACATAGTATCTATCCTTCGTTTCCTAAAAATATATGTAGGTCATCTTCTATTATTACTTATTGGTAGTGCAATTTTTTTTTTCTTTTCCTCTAAAAATTTACCAATACCTTTAAAGTATATAGGGGAGATGGAGTGGATCTTCTACATTTGAGAGAGATGGTAAATTTTAAGTGATTACTTAAAACTTTTAGATATGGTGATATGATAAGTAATCTGTGGAAGCAACAATAATGCTTCATATTACGTTTTTTTTAAGTATTGGAGATGGAAATAATTAATCTGTTGGAGGTGCTCTAAGCTCGATGGCCTTAAGTAAGCCCATAATCCAAGTCGTTGAGTCTCAATGCAATGGTGAGGATCGGAAAAAGAAAAAGGTTGGAGATACAAGATATCGCTCGCTCGAAGAGTTGAAGCGTTGATTCCTCAAAAAAGAGTTAAAGCGTTTAACCATCGGATGGATCCATTTCGGAAAAAAAAAACCAACGTCCTGTGAGGCTGTGACCTCTCTTCTACCTCAAGGCTTCAAGCCAACGATATCACGAGACGACGCGAGCGAGGAGTGTGAGAGAGTGTCAGATTTTCACTTACCACATCGCCGCGCGCCACGCCGAAGCGGGTGACGAGCGCGGCCGCGACGCGGGCGCACCGGTCCCGCACCTCGCTCCACGTGCGCCGCCGCTCCCCGTACACCACCGCGGGGCGGCCACCGTACACGGCCGCGGCGCGCTCGACGAAGCTGATCGGCGTCAGCGGCGCGTGGTTGGCCGCGCACCGCACCGTGCCGGCCTCCGGGTCTAGCACCACCTCTCCGCCTCCGTGCCGCGCCTCCTCCCCTCCCGCGAGGCTGGAGAACAGTAGAGACGACGCCACGGCCGCGGCCGGCGGGTGGTATGGCGCCGATAAAGTAACGAGCGCGCGAGCTCGGGCGAGGTGATCCGAGTGCCGACTCGCGTAGCGGCGGGGCTGGTTCTGTAGGTGTGGCCCGATGCCGCTGCTGCACTGGTGCAATTGTCTACGGAAGAACGCAAGGGCTGCCGCGGCTCTCATGGCTCTAGCTACACTGCTGAAGCTCTTGCTCAGGCAGCTCGGTTGCTCGGACTCGGAGAAGACGAGTGATCGCGCGGATAATGAAGCTGCGAGAGCGGAATTGGTCAATGGGAGGAGTGCACGAGAACCAAACGGGGAGTAGAATATGTGCAGGCTGATCCGCTGATGCTGGAGCTGTGATATGATCGGTGATCCGAGGCTAAGCTATACTATTCTGTTAGCAGATGTTCTGTACTATTCCATTTGCAGCTCATCTGTACTATTCTATTAGCAGCTCATCTGTACCTACCTATCCTCGGAGTTTTAATTTGAGCATTTCTACGCTTGACAAAATTTGTACTAGTTTTTGCATTACACATATGCTTTGAGTCGAAAGAAGTGCTTGCCTGTTTAACCACCAGCAAAGATTCATTAATTGGACGAGATCGAGATGTCCAAACAGAATAATTAATGTATAGTTGAGTCGATCATACGACAATACAAGAGACAATGTTCCAACCAGGCGAACGACGTTACATTTTGCTATGGGCAATCTTTGTGAGGCTGCCCATGGCGCGAGCCTTGTCACGGAGAACAAACTTCTGCGTCTTCCCCGTTGAAGTTTTGGGCAAATCCTCGAACACAACCGTCTTGGGCGCCATGTAGTGGGGCAGCCTCTCCCGGCAGAAGCTTATGATCTCCGCTTCCGTGGCGCTGGCGCCGTCCTTGAGCTTGACGAACGCGCACGGCGTCTCGCCCCAGTGGTCGTCTGGCCTCGCCACGACCGCCGCCTCAAGGACAGCAGGGTGGCTGAAGATCACTGACTCCACCTCGATGGAGCTGATGTTCTCGCCGCCCGAGATGATGATGTCCTTGGCCCGGTCCTTGAGCTCGATGTACCCGTCGGGGTGCCGCACGGCGAGGTCCCCGGTGTGCAGCCACCCGCCGGCCATCGACTCCATGGTCGCCCTGAGGTTCTTGTAGTAGCCGCTCATCACGGTGTTGCCTCGGAACATCACCTCGCCCACCGTCTCACCGTCGTGCGGCACGCTCTCCATCGTTGTTGGGTTCTTGACGTCCGCGTCCTGCATCGCGATGTGGTGGAACCCCTGCCGCGCCTTGAGCCGCGCGCGGTCCTCCGCCGGCAGCGCGTCCCACTCGGGCATCCACGTGCACACGGTCGCCGGGCCGTACGTCTCCGTGAGGCCGTAGATGTGGTACACCACGAAGCCGAGCTCCTCCACCACGAACAGGACGCGGGGCGGCGGCGGCGCGCCGCCCGTCATGACGCGCACGGGGCCCGGCAGCGGCCTCCGCTCCGGGGCCGGCGCGTTGGCGATCATGTTCAGCACCGTGGGCGCGCCGCCCATGTGCGTCACGCCGTGCCGCGCGATGCTGTCGAAGATGACCCCGGCGGTGAAGTGGCGGAGGCACACGTTGGTGCCGCCCTGCATGGCGACGCCCCACGGCAGGTTCCAGCCGTTGCAGTGGAACATGGGCACGGTCCACAGGTACGTCGGCATGGCGGTGATGTCGTACGCGAGCACCGTGGCGATGGTGTTGAGGTACGCGCCGCGGTGGCTATACACCACGCCCTTGGGCCGCGACGTCGTGCCGGACGTGTAGTTGAGCGTGATCGGGTCCAGCTCGTCCGCCGGCCACCGGATGTCGAACCGGTCCGGGGCATTCCTGACGAGATCCTCGTAGTCGTCGGAGTCGGTGTCGTCTGAGATGGTGAGCAGGACCGGAAGGGCGGCAGCGGCGGCGGCATCGGAGTTGGACTCGCCGAGGCGCTTCAATGCGGCTCTCCCGATGTCGAGGAGGTTTGACTCGACGAGGAACACCTTGGCGCCGGAGTGCTTCAGCAGCAACGACACCATGGCCGCGTCGTGCCGCGTGTTGAACGTGCAGAGCACCGCTCCGGTCATGGGCACGGCGAAGTGCAGCTCGTACATCGCCGGCACGTTGGGGCTGAGGACAGCGACCTGAATACGATCAGATCGATCACCGAACACAGATGGTGAGTTTTAGCCATTTTTTTGTTTAAAGAGAATTCTTCGCCATTTGTCTGGGTTGAGCCCACAGCTACGAATTTCTCAAATGGACCAGATGTAATTAGGTCCATCGGAGTTATGGCCTTTAGAGCCCACAGGCCGTGCTGTTTGGTAGTCGGCCAAACAAAAAACAAGCAAAAATCCACATTACTTCCCTCAATTTTCGTGAAAATCCGCTACTCCAAAATCAGGCAAAACACTTTCCTTAACTCTTAAAATCATTCATCTTACCTCCCTGGCTCTGTTATAAACAGTTTTGAAGGCGGTTTTGTCTTTTTCTTTTTATTTATTTCGGCTAAATCTTTGAAAAATCATAGTAAATCATAAAAAAAATCATAAAATAGAAAATCTAATTTTGTTGGACTCTACATGAGTATATCTACACAGTGAATATATAATATGGTATGCTTTAATACAAAATTTTTGCTGTAATTTTAGATCTATACTTTTCTGTAATTAAATGAAACAATTCATAGCTGTAGTTTCTATGTTCTAATTGTGGTGAAATTTTTATGCTGGGTTAATTATTATATGCTTAAACTGTAGTAAAAATTTTATACTCATTGGATCATGTATAACTTAGTTATAGATTTTATTTAGCTTTATGTTTGTTAAATATAAATAAATCTATAACTAAGTTATACATGATCCAATGAATATGAAATTTTTACTACAGTTCGATCATACAATAATTAGCCCACCATAAAAATTTCATCACAGTTGGACCATAGAAACTGCACCTATGAATTATTCCAATTAATTACAGAAAAGAATAGATCTAAGTCACAACAAAAACTTTGTACCAAAGTATACCATATTTTATATTTACTGTGTAGATCTACTCATGTGGAGTCCAACAAAATTAGATTTTTTATTTTATGATTTTTTGTGATTTACTACGATTTTTGAAAGATTCAGCCGAAATAAATAAAAAAGAAAAAAAACAAAACCGCTTTCAAAACTGCTTATAACAGGACCAGAGAGGTAAGATAGATGATTTTAAAAGTTGAGGGAGGTGTTTTGCCCGGTTTTGTAGTTCTGAGAGGAAAAAACGAACTTTCGCGAAAATTAAGGGAGATAACTTCGCGAAAGTTAAGGGAGGTAACATGATTTTTTTTAAAAAAACAAACCCAAACAAAATCGATCGTGGACCGTCGAGCATCCCAATGTGGCCCGAGCTAAAAACTATAAACAAAATCGATTGTGGACCGTCGAACATCCCAAAACTAAAATCTCGATCTCATTGGGAAAAAAAGTCCACTAGAATACTGAATGCTCGAATTTTATATTTAGCACGCATCTCTATCTACTCAATCATATCCCCATTTTGACACGCAGAAGTCCACATGGACCTTAGAAATGACAACGATTACATGATTGGACATTTTCTATTTTCTACAAGAACCTTGCCAAATGGGTCCATCTTCCATTTGATCGCTTTAGATCGCCTAAGTTTCTCTAAAGATAGTACTCTTTCGTTTCAAATTATAAATTGTTTTAAACTTTTTTTGGTACATTCATTTTACTATACATCTAGATATAATAATATTTCTAGATACATAACTAAATGGATGAAAAAAATCAAAACGACTTATAATTTGGAATGAAGAAAGTATAAAAAAAATATGGGCTCTATTATTATGGAAAAAAGAAACAACTACCTTATTATTATTACAGTTTATACACAGATACAAATTGTTTGAGGACTTATTTAGATGCACTTATATTCAAATCAATTAACGTGTGCTTGGAATGATTTAAGGTACTATACATTTGTCCCCAAAATAATGCAATAGCACAGTGTCACTTTTTAGTAACTTAAGTTTGACCAGTTATAGATAAAAAAATATCAATGTTTATGATACCAAATAAATATCGTCAAATTAATTATGAAAATATTTTCATAATAAATTAATGTAAAGCCATAAATGTGAATATTATTCACTAAAAACTTGGTCAAACGTAAACTACTTTTCGTGACACGCAACCTATAGTTGCGTTCTTTTCAGGACAGAGGTAGTAGAAATTAGTTAATATAACTTTTTTTATCATATTATAACTTTGTTTTGACATTGTAGTTCAGAATTGACCAGAATTAATGTCTAGAGCACATGACTTCTTTGAGTCAGCAAATTATCCTCGTGTTTTCTATCCAAGTCAGGTTTTATTTGGATTTTGTCGGATTCACCTTTGTCCACGTGTTGAGGTGAATTGAGATGGAATTTAGTGAAGTTTCACCCCATTCCACCCACACCTATGAATTAATGTGAATCCGACTACATACAAATAAGACATGAGTTGTCAGATCTATACACTCCATCCATGTAAATTGAAATAGACTGATAGAAATTAGTTGATTTTCCACTATTGATTGATACGAGCGCGTTCAAACGACCTAAGAAACAACTCTTCCAACACAAGCTTCGCTCTTTAGGGCCTCGTTTAGATGAAGGCTAGAGTTAAAAAATTTTCACTCTCACCGTCACATCAATCTTTGTACGCATGTATAAAACATAAAATATAAATAAAAAATAACTAATTGCACAGTTTAGTTATAAATCACGAGACGAATCTTTTAAACCTAGTTAGTCTATAATAGACACTAATTATCAAATACGAACAAAAATGCTACCGTTTTCGCGATCTAAACGAGATCTAGCCCCTCAACCCCGCCCTGCTTGCCTTCTAACGGAAAGCTGTGATAAGACAGCTACACTAACGACAACGGATGGAGTGGAAGGACAAACTTATCCGCGATCAATCACGACAGAGGGGAGCAGGAGAGGTTAGCAAGCCAAGCGGAGCGGAGCACTCACCACATCACCGCGCGCGACGCCGAAGCGTGTGGCGAGCGCGGCCGCCACGCGGAGGCAGCGCCCCCGGACCTCCGCCCACGTGTGGCGCCGGTCCCCGTACACCACCGCGGGGCGGGGCCCGTAGACGGCGGCAGCGCGCTCGATGAAGCTGATCGGGGACAGCGGCGCGTGGTTGGCCGCGCACCGCACCGTGCCGGCGTCCATGTCCAGCACCACCGCCTCCTCCTCCTCCTCCTCTGTTCCCGAGAGGCTGGAGAAGAACAGCAGAGACGCCACGGCAGGAGTAGGAGGGGGAGAAAGCGACGCCGACGACCCCCGCGGGTGGCATGGCGAGAAATTAAGCAGCGCGTGAGGTCGCGCGAGACGATTAGAGTAATCCCAGTGGGGATTAAAGTAGTAGCGGGACTGATTCTGTGAGTGCCAGTGCGACCCGCCGCTGCCGCTGATGCTGATGCTGCAGCGGGTGAATAGCCTGCGGATCGCAGAGGCCGCCGCGGCTCTCATGGTTCTTTATGCCACTGGTGGTTGCTGCAGGTGCCGGCTGCGGCTGCGTGTGGCAGTCTGGTTTGTCGGAACAGGGGCTCGTGTGAGCGCAGGCCGCCCAACACTCGCCCGGGACGATAAGGGTGCCTTTTTTTTATTATTTTTTTAGCTCTTTTTTTCAAAAGATTTTCTTAAATATGTTTTTGACGGAAAGATTTTAGAAAATGGACCTACGGTTTAACGCCATTAACGCTGGCGCCAAGATAACATAGCTTGGCGCCGTTAACATTGGCGCCAAGCCCCCATACCACTTGGTCGACGACGCCGAACTGGCGCTGACGTGGCAGCACCTTGGCGCCGTCACCATTGGCGCCAAGCTTGGCGCCATCGTCATTGGCGTCAAGCCTGGCGCCACAGACCTGTTACCATGTATATTATTTTTTATCCTAAGTATTTCTAGGTTGTTCTAAGTGATCAAACAGAAAGTTACTGTAAAAACTTTAGAATTAGTCATATTTCTCAATATCCAAGTCACGTTAAAATTTCAAATTTGTAAATGTCCAAGTCATGGTAAAAAAGTCATTTTTCCATATGTCTACCACATGGTAGTTGGTATTCTTATTCTAACATATTCAAGCCATAACAAAAATCCAGATTTATTTGGCTAAGTCATTAAATTTACTATGGGATGGAGATAGAAATATGGCTAGCCAATTTGCATATGTCTAAACCTTAATAAATATCAAGACTTAACAAATTCTAACATGTCCATCTCACGGTAAATTTAGGTACTTAAAACAGGGTCTTGGCGTCGTGATCTGTGACACCAGGCTTGGCGCCAATTAGAGTGGCGCCAAGTCTTGGCGCCAAAGATCATGGCGTCAAGACCCTGCCACATCAGCGCCACGCGTTAAGGTCTTGGCGCGAGTTATCCTGGTGCCATGCCGTGTTACCTTGGCGCCGACGATCATGGCGCCAAGCCCTGGGTCTATTTCCTGAAATCTTTCCGTCAGGGACATATTTGAAAGAATCTTTAAAAAAAAGAGTAAAAAACGAAAAGCTAGCACGATAAGGCCTTCCCTAGCGTGGAAGTGATGGCCAAATGAAATGGGTTCCACACCAAGAAAAATAGGCATCACTGGTACTAAGCTGCAGGGTGTGAAAAAGCATGGCTGCTATCTTCCATGCTGAGGGCCCAAGGAAATAGAAAAGTACTGATCTCATCTTCTCTTCCACCATGTGCCTTATTGCAGATCTCAGAAAAATATATGCCAAATTTTTTAGAAAAAACTATAAATTATTTTTATGGATTGCAGATACCAGAGAAATATATGTCAAATTGTTCACAAATTATTGCCAAATTTCAGAAACAATCACAAATGTTCGCAAATCGTGGAAGGGATGGGGCCGCGCCCGTGCAAGCGCCGAGAATGGCCGCGCTCGCGCCGGTGTGCGCTGGCGGAAGGAGCAGCAGCCGCTACCATGGGGCAGCAACGGACAGCCGGTGCCGGGCACGAGGCGGCGGACGGCCAGTGCTTGGGAAGGGGGGGCAACGTCGCAGGAAGGGCCGATGCCGGGGGACGGCAGCGGTGCAGACAGGCAACAGAAGAACGGCGGTGCTCGGTGCGGGCGCCGGAAGACTATGCGAGGAAGGAGATTCCTGTTCATCGAGCGGCACAGGGCGCGCCACGCGTCAGATCCAACCAATTGACAGATGAATAGGAATTAGTCGGATGTGGTATAGCGTTTCTCTAACATAAATATCCAACATGAAACTCATATAATTTTGAAATATGTGCATGCTTTCTCTCTTTTCTATTAAAATATGAATTAATATGCTTTGTGTTAACTCATGAGTCACCATTGGAGCTGCCCTAAATGATTGGGATTGGCTCAATCGGTAATAAAGGTCCGTTCGGCACAGCTGTAGCTCACCAGTGAAAGCTGTTTTTTTTTCTTCAGCTCCATGAGCAGCTCTACCAGTGGAACAAAAACTTTTTTTCGTGACCTGTTTGGCAAAACAACCTGGTAGACCAAAAACATATTTCCTCCTTCCCTATTTGTTCAGGTTCCCGCTTCTCTTCATCGCGACTTTCATCTTCACGCCTCTTCACAACCGAGCGACGCCTGTGCACCATGAGGGTCACGCCCATGCCCCGACATCTGCAGCCACGCATGCCCCGGTGGCGGCCGAGCTCGCCCTTCCTAGCGACACGTCCACCCCTCTGCACGTAGTTGTTCGTGCCGGGGGCAACACCCCCCCCCACACCTCCCCCTCGAACCACCAATCATTTATGAGAGTAGGTTTGGAGTTTTGTTTTATCCTGTTTGGCACAAAACAACCCCATGAGGTAGTGGTGGAGCTATGCAAAACAGGGCCTAAGGTACTTCTCTCTCTGAAAGTTCTAGCTTTAGTGTCAAATGTGCTATGGAGTGATTTTGTTGAGATTAGAATAGATAAGACCAGGGTGTAATTTCGTCACAATTTTATGAATTTTGGTAGTTTTGGGAGTGGCTAGAAGAAAATTATAAACTTTCAAATTATACTAGTTCCATATGCTTTATTTTAAATATATAACTCTAAACCCATATTTGCTACTGTTTATATGTTGTATATTTCCCTACTCAATATATGTGTAGTCATAAATTATGCTAATATTTTATTTGGATCTAATCTTTTGCTTGAAAATTATATCTTTTGTTGAAGTCTCCACTAATTTTGATAATTTTGAGGTGGCCGAAAAGTTTCGAATCCCAAATTGAAAATCTTGATGAGTAAGACTATCTATGGAATAAGTGAAAACGATGCTAAGATATGAAAGATGACATTGCATATTGATGCTGAGTTGCCGACTTAAAAAGAGCAGCTTGAGAATCAAGTAGATGCCTAGTTGAAGAACTTCTCCAAGAGTCTTTTTTTTAACTCATTCTCTAAAGCCTCATTTAAAGAGCCATTTGAATAGAAATCTTGTACAAATTTTGGGTAGCGATTCCTGCTCTTTATCTTTGTCTAGTAAATATCTAGATTAGAGAGGTCTTTTTTTTAACCAAATTATGTATCCCTATTAATACTGAAGCTTATAAAGAAACTCTTGGAGTTGCTCTAGCCAAAAAAAAAGTGATTTCACAGCCGGTCGTTGGAAGAAGTCACAAAGGCAGTGGTGTTCTGACAAGTTGGTCCCACTTGCACTTGGGCATCTTGCTGGGTGCTGTGTTTTTCAGCATCGAGTACACTGTAGGCACTCCAAAGATGTCTAAAAATTCATTTCATCAATGTTTTAGCGTCTCCTTCGGTAAAACAGAGTGTACGACCGATTGCTTGGCTCTTCTTGACAAGCCATCCTTTTCCCACGCCTCTTCACTTTTGTACTAAATAGTCGGACAATCAATGCAAAATACAATTTTTTTTTACTGTCCCTTTCTTTTGCATCACAATTATATTTAGAGGCTGTTTGGTTGAACCCAAGCAGCTTTGCCTGGCCGCAATCCAAACACGTCCTTAGTTCCTTAGTTTGGAGGGCGCTAAGATCATGTGAACAAGTTCTCCTGGGCAGACTGAACTCCTGTACAGCTCGAGAAACGTAAACGTCTGTATGGATAGAGAATTTCACATGATAAGCTGCCCCAGTTTCTGGGAGGACTGCCCGTCAAAGAAAAAGACTGGTTCGGCGATAACTCCTGGCAATCCAAAATTTGTCAACTTATTTGAAAGAAGACCACTGAAGAAAGCTTCTCTGTTTCTACCACAAACACTTGATATAACTTATTAGCTTCATGAAAGTTAGTCAGCAGTCCAGGTCTCGATGTCTATACCGCATTGCTGCTGTAAACTGCTGTATATGAATGATTTGGAAATCTCTACATACTCTGAAAAATAAACCGTTCCTACTTCCTAGTACCCTACCACATTTGTTAACACAATGTTTTGTGTTATTACAGCAGATTTAACGGAACAAAACTATAACTGGCAGATTTGGAGCCCTGGGTGACCCTTTTTCCATCTTCATTAGGTTGCTTGGGCAGAAAGAGGAACACAAATGAAGCTCATCGACTCTCCAGCCTTGTGCCTGTGACGAAATGTCCAGAATGGCATTGGTATGCGTTTCGTCAAACTTTTTTTTTACTGCACAACGTTTCCTGCGAATAAGACGATGAAACCTTTTTTTTAACTCCACAAAACCTCTTGCCAATGAAATGGTGAAACCTTTTTTTTACTCTATAACATTCCTGCAAATAAGACAGGTTCATTTAGGGCAGCAGCAACCTTCGACATTCATGCATCAACCATTTCTTTACAAGTGCATTTGCTATATCTATAAATTGGAGACTACCTACCTAAAAAATGAACTGTTCTAGGAACATCGGTACTAGGGCTAAAACGATAAGCTCACCACAGACGAATAGAAAGAGAGTCATCATTAGCTGTATCAATCATCTGAATCTGACAGCAGCATGCTCAAAATAATCTCTCCTTGCATCTGCATCCAATCAAAAAAATAGTAAAAAAAAGAGTAAGCATCCTAGCATTGTAGATCATGTAACCCAAAAGTCCGAGCTTGTAAAAATCTCTGAACATGCTTACCATGTTTCATAGTTAAAGAAGGATCTTCTTTCTCTGTATAACCAACTATCTTTGCAGGATTACCTACAGCCATACTTTGAAACAAAAGGAAAACAACAATGTAAAAATCAATGATTAAGTTGAGGTACATATAACATAAATACATAATATACATGGTCAAAGACCACTCAGTCATAGCAGAAATGATGACCAAATCGTTAACAAATTAATTATTGCACTAACAAAATGCATATTAATGTAATCATAGGCTGTAGGCGAACCTGGCTACTGGTTCAACTTGCTCTGTAAGTTTCACTGGACACTTATTAAAAGTACAGATCTCCATTTTAACACCACTAAGGACACCTTTACACAAAAGAAAAGTACGGACTTTTCTGGTACTACCAGCTAATGTCCAATTGGAGGGGGGAGGAAAGGATCCATGGGCCCATACTGGCTAAGGTTCCCACCAGCACTTTGGATGGACTGTCTTATATAGATTCTTTACTGATAGCCAGCAAAGTCAGGTCCGAATTAACTGGAGGTAGATCAATCAATAGGACATTGAAGTGCTGAAAGATCAAATGCTTATATTTTTAGATAGAGAATGAATCCCAGAAAATCCAGGAAAATCGCATATCCTATATTCCCTCTGTCCCAGATTATAGGTCGCTTGGCTTTCTATGTGCATAGCTTTTGGTGTACACCTAGACATACAGTATGTCTAGATACATAGTAAAAATCTATGTATGTAAAAAAACTATGTATCTAGCCAATACGACCTATAATTTGAAATTGAGGGAGTAGTTAGCAAGACTACATCTAGGGCCTTTAGACACATGATGTAGGTGTCATACTGCTGCCAGGCTATTTGTTGGCAATGTAGTACATCAAGTTTCCGACCAAAACTCTGCTCTGTTTTTTTTTAACCCTGCAAGTTACATAGTTAATTTTGGATACTGCATAAAGTGAGCATAGGTGCAGCCTCTAGCAACTCAATCATTTTTTTTAAAGAAAACGCTCAATCAGTCAATATATGAATAACATGCGCTGGACACTGGACAGTACCATTTTAATCATTTTCTTCTTAATGTTTGCTTTCTTTACAAGGACTATCCATACTGCAGGAACATTAGAACATCCAAGTTCAGATCTGTTCCTTAAAGTTTTCACCTGCGGTGTTATCATGTAAGATTGTAATACAGTAGTCTAGTTTCTAACCTGTGGGGAGGTACATCCTTTAAAACAAGGGAGCCAGCAGCAATCATGGCACCTTCGCCTACATTGATATTGCCAAGGATAGTAGCACCAGCTCCAATAAGAGCTCCCTGACCGATCTTGGGGTGCCTGTCTCCATGTTCCTTGCCTGTACCTCCAAGTGTAACACCCTGTACCAAAGGTCAGACTCATAAGATGGTGAGCTTTCGTTCTTTTTACGACTTTCCCTAAGAAAGCTTTGGAATCTTAATAGAGTTTAACTATGAAAAAAAAGGAAGCTGAGCTTAGCTCAGTTGGTCAAGGGTGTGCATGTATACCCAGACCATCGAGGTTCAAGATCATCGAGGTTCAAGTCCTCGTCCAGGCGAATTTGGGTGCCTCTATTCTTAAAATGAAATGCCACCTAGTTCCTCCTAGGTTGGTCTAGTTTCTTTTTTTAACTATGAAAAAAGGAACCGGCATGAAAATATATAGAAATAGGGCAATTAGGGCATACTTATAGGATACAGATGTGAATCTAGCCAAGCGAGGACTAAGTTCATTTAAGATTTACGAAAAACTGAAGGGAAAATAGTAATGCAATACTGCAAAGCAAGCATACGTATGCCCCTAACGTTTCCCCACCTTTTTCCCATTTTACTTGTATATATATGCACACATCAAAAGATTTCTCATGCCTCTAGAATCTAGACAAAAATGAAAAAACTTCTGAACTTAATTGAATGGGTCGCAATTACACACAAAAAAAAATATTTATTGAATAAATACAAATGTGTGCATAGAAATCATTTAAGGAACAAACATAATCTAACAAGTCTACTTAATTTGGCCTATTACAGTCTGAAGTTTATATCTAGTTCGTACAATGTATCATCATAGAATAATACTGCATAGGCTTGCCAAGTTTGCCTATTCACACATGGCTGTCAAAATAGTTATCGAAGGAAGATCCGTAGTTTCAGTTGACGAAAACCTGGACATCTTTGCCTGCTGCCTGCTTTAGTTCTATAACTGATTAGCTGTTAAGGATGCAACTTGCTATATTAAAAGGAACAACAGATGAATGGAGGATAACCAAACTATTTTAATTGTTTACACATGATTTTACCTGGGACTAAAGGATTTGTGGTTTAACCTACCTGTCTTTTTAATTGTTTGAAACAGCATCAAATTTGCTATACATGGAAGCAAATTTGATGCTATTGGGCCAACAGCTGGACGGTTCTGGAGTCTCACCGATCTGATGTGGATCACCGACTTACAGGGGGCCTTGAACGTCAGTGTCCTTGCTGAATTCCTTGATCACATTTGGCATCAGCACCTTCGAAGGAATATTCAGCAAGGTCAGCTTATGATGGTTTCCTCCAAGGATCAGTTTCTTTTGGCCCTCGAGCATTTGGAAGAGTTGGGCTTCTTCATGTGGTTGGTTAACCATAAAAAATGTTGGACGGTTGACCGCTGGCTCACCGGGGTTTGCAATATCCCCCTCGCTGCCCATTGTGTGACCAGGAAGGTGAAACAATTAATTACCTTTTGGTGGCATGTGTTTACTCTCGGCAGTTTTGGTTTGGGCTGCTACAAAGGGTGGGGCTCCTGAACCCCTCCCCTCAATCAAGAGTCTTCCTTAGATGGCTGGTAGAATCAATGAAGGGGTGGTCGGACAGGTTCGGCAAGGTATAAATTATATTATAATTCTCGGAACTTGGACCATCGTAACTACTGTGTTTTTTATGGGGCTTCACCAAATCTTGAGAGCATCACGTTGTATTATGGGGGTTTGGCAGGGGCTAAGGGCATTGCTTATCTAGATGCCTTGTCTCGTGATGGGACTTAAAGACATTTTTCTCCTGGTCGTGGTAGTGTTTTGTGGTGTATCATGAGCGATATAGTTGTTTGGGAGTGGTAGGGTGTTAGGTGTGTGTTTTGTAAGGGTTTCTCTACCCGGTTTTTCCTTAATATAATGATACGCAGCTGTCCTATGTGTCCGAGAAAAAAAAAACATCAAATTTGCTAAGGTGATAGCTACCAACAACACCATCAATTCTATGTCTGCATATGCACTACTTTTGTGAATAAGTATGAGTCGATGCTCAAGATAGATATCAAACACTGAGTCGATGGGATAGAAGTATGTAACCTGCAAAACAATTTTTGTAGCACACCAGCTTGACTTACATATAAAGAACAACCAATGGTTAAAAACACATGCTTCATAAAATAACAACTACTTTGTTTTCCATTCTTTACAACAATACAAGAAAGTAACAACCAAAAAGGATCTTGGAAAGCTAAGGACCGTACTTCAACAAACCACTCAGCATTTAATATGGACTTCAAGAATGAAACAATCTCTCAAACAAGAAAGGAACATGTCAAATTGTGTAATAAAAATCATACTGCAAAAATTGTGCTGTTTCTTTATGGAAAAAAGAGGGGTTGATTTATGCATTCACCTGCATTAATGAAACCCAATTTCCAACTACAGCAGTTTCACCAATGACTAAGCCTGTTCCATGATCCAACAATATTCCCTCGCCAATTTTGGCAGCTGCATGTTAAAAATAAAAAACACTGAAGACCTAAAAAAATAATGTATCAAAGCATACAACCTAAAAACAAATAAATAACCAAGCATTTGTATTTAACAGCTGAAAACTTAGAAAGGTGGAAGCACCTATTGTAGAGTCGTGCTACTTATTTTCTAGCCTGAAGAACAAACCAACAAAGCACTTGCAGAATGGCAATACATATAGCTACATAAGTATTAAGTACAGAACTTCTATGATGACCCCAGAACTTTATTAAGATCAAACAGCACAGACCAACTGATAAAACGAATGGTAATAAAGCGACTACTAAGTAGATTGACCTATCAAGGCCCACTGTGTATTAACACCTTATTTACTTCCTAGTGATTTTCTAGTGTTCTGAGTTGCATGTGTAAATTTGATATTATTATATTACAGAAATTTAGTCTTCTAAATTCATAGATGAAATACCTGGATGTATATCCACAGCAAAGACCTGCGAGCAATAATGATAGCAAATGTTACTCAAAGAGGAAAGCCATATGGCTACAATAGAAATCTATCTGCTGACTAAGAAATCATGCTTCACCTCACTAATACGGCTTTGCAGTGCCAATGCCAAAACTTTACGTCCCTGGTTCCATAATACATTAGCTATTCTGTATGATTGCAACGATTGGTAACCCTGAAAACAGGGTACAAGCAGCATGACAAGACACTAGACATCAGGGTCGTATATGTTTGTAAGAATTAGATGATAAACCAATGTCAGAAACATGTAACAAGGTACAGAAGGGTGCCAGAGGCAATTCAACCCTATCCTACACAGTAAAACGAGCAACCAAATTCTCCCTACTCAGACAGCATCCTGGAATGGATATCATAAATACGCACCTTTAGGTATAACAGTGCCCAACTATATTGGGAACAAGCTGGATCTCTGTCTTTGAAGGCCTGAATTAGCAAAGCAGTTCCCATAGTTATCAATTCATTAACAGGATGGTGTAGAAGAATTAATACGTAAACATAAAACAAAATGAGTTAGCAGAATAATAGTGACTCACCTGAGCATCAAGGCGAATGGAACGGCATATATCTTTGTTATTCAGAACGACATTGTTAAAAATATCGATTAGCTGAGTAGCAAGCAATGTTGGATCTTCAAGCCTGTTTGCAAGGACGAAGCTCAACGCTCGCTCCAGACAGTCATGGGACAACACACTGGCGTACAAGAAGCTACTCAAAATAGGTTCCTTTTCTGCCTGTGGAAAATGAGCATCGCACTGTTGGCCATCAGGTAACCAATATAACAGTAAAATCATGACAAACACGACCATGCATAAAGAGGTGAGAGCATAACGTTAGAATAGTATAAGAGTGAAAAAACATCAACATGATTTTTTATTCCATTTTCTACAGGATTTGTTATTTCAGTTATTACATAGACATAAAGCTCTTCTGTAGATTGTAGTCATGCTTAATGTTAGTTGCATTGAACTTGATTTTATTACTGCCTTTTAAGCTTATTATAACTGAGTAGAACTTAGCTTCCCTACATAATAAATGCAAGAAATATGCATCTTCACATGACTTTTTGGCAGAAACAGATCACAGCATCATCAAAATTGAGTTGCCAGCAATGTTTCCTTTTTATCTAGGGTTGCCTGCACAACATATAAAGTTATAAACACAATGGCATGGGGACATATATAGTTAGAAAATAATTCACATAGTTTGAAATCGAATCCATTGGCCTTTTGATTTCCTTGGCTAAGCTGAAACTGTAACTATTACAAACTCGCAAAAAAAAAAATCAGAACTGCCAATAGTTTTAAAGGCAGTTCCTTTTGTCACATCAACTAAGCTTAGCCAATAAATTATCTTGGCCAATCCACTCTACCGTTGAAGTAAAGAAGGAAAAAAGATGTGGACTTGCGCACTCTGCGCAAAAGGAGATAACGGCTCCATTAAATCCAAGAACTACAAAAGCTGGTTACAGAGAAAATCAAATAGTTCAAGTTCTGGGGGGGAGTACTAGCGTGTTGCCACCAGAAACTAAAATATAGTCAAACGGATTCTTAGGCCTTGTTTAATTCGCGAATTTTTTTTTGAGAAATGATACTTCAGTACTTTCGTTGTTATTTGGCAATTAGTGTCAATTAGGTTTAAAAGATAATTTCGTCTAAACTGTGTAATTAGTTTTATTTTTTATCTATATTTAATGCTTCATTTCGTCTAAACTGTGTAATTAGTTTTATTTTTTTATCTATATTTAATGCCCAAAACCAAAAGCCATGAAAGCTGATAGCAATCGAGCGCCAACCATAAACGTAGCTTTAATTCGTCATCTGCGTGGCAGAAACAAAAGCGCAAGCTGCGATCCATTCCAACCAATCGAGGTCCGGAAGCATACTCACCTCAGACTTGGCCTCCGCCTTGACGGCCACCCATATGGGGTCCTCGGGGGAGTCGACGATGCCGCGCGCCGCCGCCACGGTGCTCCCCCGCGAGCTCCCCATCACGTAGATGGGGAAGATGGCCTCGGACCGGCCCCGCCAGTCCCCGGCGCCCGGCGCGGCCTTCACCCTCGCCTTCGCCGCCGCGTCGCCGTCCACCTTCTCGAGCACCAGACACCCGCAGGACGTCATGGAGGGTCGAGCAGCGATGCCCGGAGCCTCCCTGGTCCTAGGGTTTCGTTCGCCCCTGCGGCGGCCCGACGCGGCGAGCCGAGCGCGTGCGCAAAGCGGCAAAGGCGAGCAGGTGCGGAGGGGCGCAAAGCGGCAAAGGCGCACGGAGGGGAATAGTAGTGTAGAAAAAAGAGCGGTTGGGAGCAAAACCGAATCGCCGCGACGACCACTGACGGCGGGGAGGCGCCGTACGGGGATGCGCGCTCGGGGAGGGCGGTGACAGCTTTTCGCGGGGATTTTGCGGCGGACGGTGGCGACCAGGCCGTGCGGCGTGAATGGAGCCACGGCTTTGCCCTCTGCTGCGCCTTTCGGCACGGACGGTGGACGGGGCACGGACGGTGCGCGCGGCGTTGGTGCGCGGAAACGTTGCGCGCTCGTGGCCCCTGGACGTGGATGCTGCCATGAGCTGGAACGCGCGGGGCCTGGGCTGCGTGTTTCATGCCGTCTGGCGATGGTGGGGAATTCTGAACAGGAAAGGAAATTCCGGCTGCCAGACACGGTCGCTAGCTATAGCTAGGTTGCCCGGAGAAGGAGAAAACAAAGACGCAACTAGTAGCATGTGGACATGTGGGGTGCCCCAAGTTGTCGATTTTCCAAATTCCATTTTCACCGTTCACTCGTTGACAAACCCTATCCATCACGTGTCCACGCCGCGCGTTGTTCCTTCTCCTGGAAAACTTCTGTTGTTCTCTGTCTCTCCCTTGCCTCTTTCTGTAATGCGTACCGGAGGCTACCGAGTTGTTCGACTCAGATGCGCGTAAGTGCTCGCACGCTAACCGTAGTCCGCAATAGCGATGCATGGGTTTCCAAGAACAAAGATGATTGGAGGTCTATTCTTTATGGATGGACCAGTAAAAAGACCAACTTAATGCCAAGAGGCAGAATGAAGATGAATACGCTCTACAAAACTTTTACAACAAATATCAGCAATTAAAACAATTAAATAGTGCATCGTGCCAAACCCGGCTCGACCAGTTTTGCTTGGCTGACAATCAACAGTGACCAAACCCGGGGTGACCAGGTCCTTATACTGTGGCTTAGCTGGTTTATGCAGAAAATTGTCAGAGCCTCCTCATCTCTTTTCACGTCGATGCAAACTTGGTGTGTGACTTCTCTAGAGTATGTTCATAGGTTCACACGCCCCCTACAATCATAAACAAGCGCACTCAAGTAGACATAAGCGGAACCACAATAAATATAAGCAATGAACAAATATGAGGCTAACTAAGTGAGACGCGAGGAGTTGTTTCCCGAAGTTCAGATCCCCTCTAGATCCTACCTCCCTGTTGCGGGAGTCGAGCGATCCACAAAGGTCTATTATAGCCGAGTTTCTTTTAACTACTTTCCACACTTCCACTAAACGATCTTTTTTCTTTTTCAGAGGATGATCAGCCCTCACAAACTTACGTAGTAGCCCACAACCTTGGGTGCTTACCGGTACACAACTCCACGAGCAGCACAAACGCAAATAATTGAATTTCTTGACTTTTCTCAAGTGTTCAATGTGTTTGATAGCTCACACAAAGTCTCTCAAGCTCTCTAATGCCACTAAGGCTTCTCACAAAGCAAGGCACACTTCCTAAACTTAGGATTATTTCACTTCTCTGGTCACTTTCACCAACGAAGAGAGGTTTGGGAGTAGTCAAGGACTTTTGGTCGTGGTGTATGAACGGGGAGCAACAACACTAGCCAAAGGAGGAGCGGGAGATGTATTTATGGAGCCCACTCACAAACTGGCCGTTAGGGCCTGGACGGTTTTGCTACATGGACCAGACAAAAGCTCTCTCTCTCTCTCTCATTCACTCTTTGTCTCTCGGTCTCAACTTCCTCACATGGGTTAACTTGAGCACTTTCACTTATCTTAAACTCAGTGATGCATCCCTCTTAATTATTGAGTAGAGACTCAAGAATTAAGGATAGCAACCTTTAAACTACCACTTGAGCCTCCTTCATACCTTTGCTTGCCAAATTGATCATGCATACTCGAGGTTCTTCATCACTTCACACTCTAAGCATGTCAACCTTGAGCATGTGACTTGAACCAATTCAACCTTGGCTTGGGTCAAGCTTGGCATGGCCCGGCACGATAGGCGGGTGGTGGCTGGGATGCTACTCTGGCACGGCGTGCCAGTGCAGCCATGCACGATTACTGGTCCGCCCGGAACGGCCTGCTAACTTCTAATATATAACTATTGAGTCCTGACTCCTCAAACCCTACCTTCTGGCTACATCACCATGTCCTCCTAGTGCCCGCCACGTCGCGATTCGTGTCCCCCAGCCAAATCCCGTGTCGCCTCTCCCATGCCCCTCCTCCCCTTTCATGATCACACATCGCCTTCCATGTTCCTCGATGCATGCAGCCTACGCAGGGGCATTCCTTCTCTCTCAGTTCCTCTTCTTAGCAACGGCCACCAAGCGGTGCCCTCCTCTCCAATTTGCACAAGGGTGGCGCGGCGGTTTCTCCGATCCGCGCAGGAGCATTTATATACCATAACACATAGGCGTAGGTGTGGACAAGAAGATCACTGCAGAATCGACCGTACATACTCGTCGGGAGTCCAGAAGGACCTCGACCCCATTGATGGGCGGGCATATAGACACGATAGGTTTGGCGCCAGTATGACACACTTCACACAATCTTCGTTCGATAGCAGCCTTGTGATTTGTACACTTTTTGCGGATAATAACTTGTACTCACGGTCACACTACATGATACATAGGCAATTAAGTTGAAACCCTGAACCAAATACTGAACTGAGCTGAGCTGGTATGCACAGTCCTCACCAGCTGCTTATTCACAGTTTACTAACAGAACGCTGCTTAGGGTCACTGCTACACATTGCACAATAGGGTGTCATGGCTTTCGGCAGGTAGTACTTCATTCACACGCCGCTCCTCGGGCGCACGCGGACCTCCAGCGGCACTGCCATCTCGCAGGACAGACGGAGCACCTCCGAGAGGTCGACGCCGGCGCCTGTGTCCGACGCCGGCAGCCACTCGAACTCGTGCAGCAGCGTGGCCATCCAGGCGGTCACGGTGGTCATAGCCAGGGACTTGCCGGGGCAGCTCCTCCTGCCGGACCCGAACGGCACGAGGCGGCCGTCGGCGCCGAGCACGGACACGTCCTGGCCCTCGCCGCCGGGGAGGAACCGCTCGGGCCGGAACTCGAGCGGCGCGTCCCACACCTCGGGGTCGCGGCTGATGGCCCACTGGTTCACCATGGCCGTGGTGCCCGCCGGGACGAGGTGCCCGTCGACGTACGTGTCGGATATCGCCCTGTGGCGCCACGACAGGAGGGGGCCCGGCGGGTGCATCCGGAGGGCCTCCTTCAGCAACGCCTGCAGGTAAGGCAGCGACGGCACCGCCGACTCGGTGACGGCCTGGCTGTTCCCGCCGACGACCTCGTCGAGCTCACGGTGCGCCTTGGCTTGGACGTCGCGGTGGAGGACGAGACGAGCTAGCGTCCACTCCATGAGCACGGCCATGGCGTCCGTTCCTCTGAAGATCATCTCCTGATGAATACAAGGGCAGCTAGCTTACTTTAGTTTCTACTAGTGCTTAGTGATGCATGCAGGTAGCCATCCGTTTATGGGATTCTTTCTATAGATAAACAAATTTAAAGATTAGAAAGAAAGACGAAAAGTTGGTAGAATTTTTGCACGCACGCACTGTTTTAAATTCTAAAGCTTTCGCTACTCTTTCCCCCTGTTCGGCTGAGCTTATCAGCACGGCTTATCAGCCGTGGAACAGTGTTTTTCTCTCACAGCAAATCAGCCACAGCCGGCTTATAAGCCAAAAAACAGCCTGCCAAACAGGGCCTTTTTTCGGATACGATCTGAGCAAAAGCATTTTTGCATGATTTGGCACGCTCTTCAGCAAAACTTGTTTGTTTATACTGATTGAACCCTTCGCATAATTTTGGTGTAGGAGTAGTAGCTAGATGTGTTTATTCATTGTGTTAAGTTGGCAGTCTAGCTACCTACTAGCTCTAGTTAAGTGCATGAGTTCTTACCCAGAGCACAGCGGCTATGTCGTCGTCCGCGAGCCTCTCGCTCTCCTGCAGGGAGAGCAAGATGTCAACGAAGTCACGCGCGTCTTCTCCGGCGATCGCCTTGGCACGGTGCCCCTGGATGATGCCGTGCACGAACCGGTTCACCCGTGGCATGAGCTCGGCGCACCGTGCGCCTACTCCCTGTGGGTCGAGGGCGGCGAGCCCCGGGAAGTAGTCGCACCAGTTCTCCATGCCCAGGAGGTCGTACCCCTCGTGCACCATCTCGAGCAGCTCCTCCACCTCCTCCTTCTCGGACGCCGGCACCGCGCGCGACACGTCGTACTCCTTGCCGAACACGAACCGCATGATGTAGTACAGCGACGCTCGGCGCAGGAGGCCGCGCACCTGGACGACGCCGCCGGAGTCACCGTGTAGGGCCGCGACGATCCCTTCCCCGACGGCCGCCCGGTACGGCGCGAAGGCCTCGACCTGCCTCGGGCCGAACAGGTGGCCCGCGGCGACGCGCCGGAGCGCGCGCCAGTAGGGGCCGTGCTCGGCGAAGCCGATGGAGCGGTGGAACATGAGGCCGTACGCCGCGTGGTTGAGGGGGCGGTCGGCGAACGCCGGGTTGTCGAGGATCTCCTTGGCCACGTCCGGGTGGGACGTGACGACCGCGCGGACGGGGCCGAGCGACAGCGCCATGAGCCTCTTGGCCCCCGGCCGGCGCGACGCCTCGTCGGCCAGCGAGCAGTGCGCCAGCCCCGACATGAGGCCGAGGCTGCCGACAACCGGGAGCCCCTTGGGCCCCGGGATCGTCGATGACGGCTTCCCCCTCGCCCTCCAGTACTTGCCCCACGCAGGGCCGCCTGGGTGAGCCCAGTAGAGCAGGGACGCGCCTGCCCATGCAAGGCATGCGAAGATGGCGAGGTAGGCGAAGCTAGTGGCTATGGTGGCCATGTTCTCGTGCTGCTCGCCGGAGATGGCCGGGATCAAGGTCATGGGAAGCACCCACCAGCTCTCAACTGAGCTCTCCATTGCGACTCTCAGCTTGCTGCTAGCTGGTGCGTTGCGTTGCGTTTGTGCTGTGCTGTGAGCTGCGGCAGGGGGAGCCGTATTTATAGGAGTTTCCGGGGGAGAGAAGATTCGCACGCACGGTGCTTGCAAAGATGACTCAATCATTGGGAAGCAAAGATTTGAAAATGCATCGCTGGGCCCTATACCTTTTCCTCTTGCAATTTTCATCTACTACAAGAAATTTTTAAAAATCTGGGAGAAGCTTTACAGAAATAACAGCATTTCCTAAATAAATTTTATTGAGTTAAATAGTGCACTAGAGTACTAGACCACATTATATATTGTGCCTAAACAATGCACAAACCACATGCAGAATATTTGAATAGAAGCAAATAAGGTCCAACTTCTAGGGAAAATGTATTAAGTTCCGAAAAGAAAAGAAAAGCATACATCAGTTGGTATGGGAACAAAATGATGGGTTAGGCTCATCTCATGATACATATGTCGTTCATTGATTGGCATTGCATATTTGCATGCGTTAAAGAGACAAGGCACAGAAATCACAATACATAGGCCATCCACGGAGAAATAGGATCGGCCCCGCGTCGCCCCGTCTGGGCGGCACGGGCGGCGACGCCACCACCGCCCACCTCTCCTTCCTCCCTCCCCGTGCCTCCTCGCCGCTGCCAGAGCGTGCTGCCGGAGGCCGCGCAGCCCGCGAGGATGGTTGCGGCGGGGCCCTTCTCCCTTGTTCCCTCCTTCTCTCCTCCCTGTGGAAGTTCTTTTTCCGGCGATGGTGGTGGTTGCCCCGGTGGCCGGCTCTCGGATCCACAGCACCAGTGACCGGATCCGATGCTCTTGAGGCCAGATCAGGCGCCCCCCGCTTGGATTTGGTCGGGGCACAACCGGCGTGGGCGGCGGCGCGCGGAGGGGCCAGGGTAGTTGGACGGCTCGACGCGGCGTCCGGCTGTGGACAGCGCGAGAGCCGGTGGATGCGCGAGGATGACGCCGGGCTCCTTCTCCGCTTGCCGCTTCCTCAGCCATGGCGCGTCGCTCGCTAGGAGACGTCGGCTACGGCGGCGGCGGCGACCCAGGCATGTCGGGGAGCCACTGGCCGCAGCCGCGTGGGCGGCGGTGCACGGAGGGGCCAGGGTTGGTGGATGGCTCGGCGCGGCGGCCGGCCGTGGATGGCACGACACCGGCGGCTACGTTGGGAAGCCGCTGGCGGTGGCCGGTCACACATCGCCTCACACGGGCGGCGGTGCCTGTCACTCTGCCATCCGTGGTCGGCGGCTGGTGCAGCAGAAGGACCGTGGCTATTGCGCACGGGGCTGAGGCGCCATGGCGAAAGCCTTGTCCCTCTTAGGCCGATGACGGCGAAGCCTTCGGGCGCCGTTTTCTTCGTCGGAAGCGTTCATCGAATGACCCTCTCCCCTGTGCGCAGTGTGTCTTTCTTAGGTGAAAACCTTGACCGTCTGGTCAGGCAACGGCGGCACAGATGTGTCGTGTCCCTCCTTTGAGGTGTTGTTTAGGAAGCTCGTGCTCGTGTCTGTGGCGGAAGCTAGCGTCGTGGCGAGGAAGGTGGAGGCTTAGTTGAGGATTCAAGTTTGCAGTGTCCACGACGGAGGAAGGTGGTCAGGAGGAGAGCGGTGACGCAAGGATTGGAGGGCTTCACATCTGCTTGGCAATGGAGGGCGACGTTTTGATAGGATCGTCCGCTAGTTGTGACCACGAAGTTGGCAAGGAGGCCGGCGTGAAAGATAGTGGCCAGCAGATTTGAGTTGCCGAATTGACCTGCGTGGTTTGGTGGTAGGCAGTCCCGCACAGCGACGGCTGTTTCCGGTGCCAAGATGCGTTCTAACTGATAGCCTGAAGACGTGTGGGGTGCTTCTACCTTCGATGAGACAACCAGGTCCTGGAACTATGTAATTCTGTAATAAGAAACAGCTATATGCATTGGTTGATGCAGAAACTGGGATATTAATATATTCCCTTTTCTAAATAAAAAATGTCGTTCATTGATTGAATATATATATATATATGTAATGTACTAGTCTTTTCTGCATAAGTTGTATAACTTGATCGCATCATCACTAGATGTAGATGATCAGTCAGCGTACTGATGATGGAGCAGTTGTGCTGAAACTAGTATACAATCTTTACATCGACCAAGTTTCTTCGTTCAAAAGAACATTGCATCGGCCAAATGATTGAACTGAAAAGTTGTTATTCGGAGCTAGCCAATACCAATTCTAAATTCTGAGACTGAGTATGTACATCCAAACACGATGTTAAGATATCCAGACATATGCAAAAGTACTTTGTGCTAAAAAAAACCCCAGCTAGAGCTCAGCTGTACTGGCTTGAACAAGTATAGATGGCAATTTGTGCTCTCAAGTTTATGCTGAAGCAAGGCCAATCATTTGGTCTATTTAATTGCGACAAAATGATTGGTTTTTAACAAAAAGATATTATAATCTTATTTTTAGGGCCATCCTCTCTAACAGCATAAGGAATACGATAGATCGAGGTTAAAGCGGGCAAGCCGTATCATGGAGCCATTAGCAATGGAGATGTTTGCTAAACATGGGTGGTGGCCGTCTTCTAATAGCCTTATTCAAATTGTTGCCACTCTCACTCTCTCTTACACCGCGGGAGCTTTTAAAGAGATCATTTTTACAAACCGAAGGCTGGAACTGTAAAAGAGATTGATCATGTGCATAACTCATGCAGTGGCCAGAATAAAACTTTCATTTTCAAAAATAAGACATCAGCAGCACCTAATCCATGCATCATGCATGGGTAGGACCAAAGTGGTATTTTAAGGAGAGGACAGTTTGCTTTCATTGGTGACCCGCGCGTTAGTTGCTCCCGCCGGTTTTCCTAACGCAAACATCACTTTCCAAGGACAAGCGCCACGCCGAAACACACCTGTGCAGGGCATGGACGGACGCGCCGGGAAGCTCACAGCAACCACCAAGAAATCCCGGGGCGTATCTGCTCCTGTTGTTGGGGGAGATCGAGCCTGAAGGCGGCCATTTATCCCCTTTTGGCGCACAGGACACCATGCCATATTTTTTCCCCTCCTCTCCCTGTCTCCCACCATCCGCAGCAGCAGACATCGTCGTCATCTGAAAGCTGAAAGAGACGACGTACGACCTGGCTGGCAAGCTCGACGCACACACCACTGTCGCCTAACTCCTTCGGACGCACGCGGGGACAGGCAGGCCCGACGTACGTGTCGTCCCGCCGAACGCCGGCGACCCGCAGCGAAATATCTCGGCTAGTCGCCGGATCCATCGGAATTCTCCCGGCTCCAAAGCCGGCATGGCATCCCCAGCTGTGCTCTGGGGCTCGGCCGGGCTAGAGCGTGCCAAATGCGAGCTATGGGCCAAGCACGCCGACTCCAGCCGCTGTCAAACGAGCTGGAGGCTGGCTGGATCGCTAGACGTTAGGGGAAGGCACGCATTTGTGCAGGCAAATCCGCCCAACTCACCGGAGATCGCCATGGACGAGCTACGAGTAGCTAGCCGGCCCGTTGCGGTCGCGAGGTTGGCGCGCGCCGTGCGTCCCCGTCCCCAAATCTCACCACGGTTATTCACGCGACGGAGGAAAAGAAAACAAGTGTGTTTTCTGGTCGGCCTTGCTGTTTGGAAACTGATGATGAGATGTCAGCACCGGCGCAACCCGGCCAGAGTCTAGAGATCCTCACAGTAGGTACAGTGCCTATTGCTACGAATCATATATGCCATTAATTTTTTTTTCAAACTAAACTGAGCCTACCTCTGCTTGCTAGCGCCCGGACACCCGGACGCCCGCGCGCTGCATTCCGTTTCACGCTCCACGAGGGGCCTGCGCCGTCCGAGCGATAGGAGGGGAAGGGGGGGGGCGCCTCCGATTCGGAAGGACCTGCCGTGATGCCCTACCGGCGCCGGGAGAGAGGATGCAGCAGAAGGTGAAGAGAAGAGATGCAACACCCGATCTACTTTTAAAACATCCATATACAATAGTTGCAACATACATCTGAAGGCAGATGAAACACTTGAAACATGCTTCTGAAACACTTGAAAAAAAGCATCTGAAAAATACTTGAAACCCATTGCAACCATACACAACATCCAAATAAAACACATGCAAAGTATGTGTGAAATATATGCAACATCCAGATAAACGCACTTGTAACATGTGTCCGGAAATCCAGATAAACACATTTGTAACGTGCGTCCGAAAACACAGATGAAACATACCTCTAAAACATCTTAAACACTCGAAACCCACGCTTGCAACATGCCTCTGAAACAATTGCAACATGTGTAACATTCCCCGATCTACTTTTGCAATATCCATATGAAACAATTGTAACATACATCCGAAACACTTGAAACATAAATATGCAACATAGGGGAGTGGAAGACTGGGCCGGTCGATTCCGGTCGCCGGGGTGAGAGAGGATGCCGCCGGGGGTGGGAGAGAAAGCAGCCCACTCCCTGCAACACCGCCGTGCCACCTCCATGGATTTCGCCGGGGTGGGAGAGAGGGCCACCGGATCCATAGGTGTTGGGTGCTCCCGGTTGGTAAGGACGTCGGGTAGAGGGAGGGGCGCTGTTGGGGTGTGGAAAGGAGCTGGGGGAGGATGCCGGGGTGGGGAGTGTGCACGCCGGGGTGGAGGAGCGCGCCACCGGCGGCCAGGGAAGCAGCCATGGCTGCGTCGTCGCGTTGGGGCGGGAGCGTGAGCACGGAAGGGATAGGAATGGAGAGGGGTGCGAGCACGTACGGGAGTGAGCAGTGGGAGGCATCCGTCCATCCGGATGTCTTAATCGTATCATTATCATTTCTAGATCAACGTTAGCATTTAACGACGCTAGTGTTGTATTTTTCTTTATTTACTCCAGAATTTTATTTGAAAGCTGAAACTCTCCCTAAAGATAAAGATTTTTGCTTTGTATCTTGAGCTGTAAATACTTTGCCTATGATTTTCACCAGAAATAGTACATTCTTCTTTTTTTATTTACTACCTGATTTGCTGGAATTTTTTTGTAAATTTTGTCCCCCCTAAAAAAACAGAGTGTAGAGAAAAATGAGTGCCTTTTTGCAGCTCTGGACATACTTTGCCTATGAGTGCTGTGTTTTTCAGCATCGAGTACACTGTAGGCACTCCAAAGATGTCTAAAAATTCATTTCATCAATGTTTTAGCGTCTCCTTCGGTAAAACAGAGTGTACGACCGATTGCTTGGCTCTTCTTGACAAGCCATCCTTTTCCCACGCCTCTTCACTTTTGTACTAAATAGTCGGACAATCAATGCAAAATACAATTTTTTTTTACTGTCCCTTTCTTTTGCATCACAATTATATTTAGAGGCTGTTTGGTTGAACCCAAGCAGCTTTGCCTGGCCGCAATCCAAACACGTCCTTAGTTCCTTAGTTTGGAGGGCGCTAAGATCATGTGAACAAGTTCTCCTGGGCAGACTGAACTCCTGTACAGCTCGAGAAACGTAAACGTCTGTATGGATAGAGAATTTCACATGATAAGCTGCCCCAGTTTCTGGGAGGACTGCCCGTCAAAGAAAAAGACTGGTTCGGCGATAACTCCTGGCAATCCAAAATTTGTCAACTTATTTGAAAGAAGACCACTGAAGAAAGCTTCTCTGTTTCTACCACAAACACTTGATATAACTTATTAGCTTCATGAAAGTTAGTCAGCAGTCCAGGTCTCGATGTCTATACCGCATTGCTGCTGTAAACTGCTGTATATGAATGATTTGGAAATCTCTACATACTCTGAAAAATAAACCGTTCCTACTTCCTAGTACCCTACCACATTTGTTAACACAATGTTTTGTGTTATTACAGCAGATTTAACGGAACAAAACTATAACTGGCAGATTTGGAGCCCTGGGTGACCCTTTTTCCATCTTCATTAGGTTGCTTGGGCAGAAAGAGGAACACAAATGAAGCTCATCGACTCTCCAGCCTTGTGCCTGTGACGAAATGTCCAGAATGGCATTGGTATGCGTTTCGTCAAACTTTTTTTTTACTGCACAACGTTTCCTGCGAATAAGACGATGAAACCTTTTTTTTAACTCCACAAAACCTCTTGCCAATGAAATGGTGAAACCTTTTTTTTACTCTATAACATTCCTGCAAATAAGACAGGTTCATTTAGGGCAGCAGCAACCTTCGACATTCATGCATCAACCATTTCTTTACAAGTGCATTTGCTATATCTATAAATTGGAGACTACCTACCTAAAAAATGAACTGTTCTAGGAACATCGGTACTAGGGCTAAAACGATAAGCTCACCACAGACGAATAGAAAGAGAGTCATCATTAGCTGTATCAATCATCTGAATCTGACAGCAGCATGCTCAAAATAATCTCTCCTTGCATCTGCATCCAATCAAAAAAATAGTAAAAAAAAGAGTAAGCATCCTAGCATTGTAGATCATGTAACCCAAAAGTCCGAGCTTGTAAAAATCTCTGAACATGCTTACCATGTTTCATAGTTAAAGAAGGATCTTCTTTCTCTGTATAACCAACTATCTTTGCAGGATTACCTACAGCCATACTTTGAAACAAAAGGAAAACAACAATGTAAAAATCAATGATTAAGTTGAGGTACATATAACATAAATACATAATATACATGGTCAAAGACCACTCAGTCATAGCAGAAATGATGACCAAATCGTTAACAAATTAATTATTGCACTAACAAAATGCATATTAATGTAATCATAGGCTGTAGGCGAACCTGGCTACTGGTTCAACTTGCTCTGTAAGTTTCACTGGACACTTATTAAAAGTACAGATCTCCATTTTAACACCACTAAGGACACCTTTACACAAAAGAAAAGTACGGACTTTTCTGGTACTACCAGCTAATGTCCAATTGGAGGGGGGAGGAAAGGATCCATGGGCCCATACTGGCTAAGGTTCCCACCAGCACTTTGGATGGACTGTCTTATATAGATTCTTTACTGATAGCCAGCAAAGTCAGGTCCGAATTAACTGGAGGTAGATCAATCAATAGGACATTGAAGTGCTGAAAGATCAAATGCTTATATTTTTAGATAGAGAATGAATCCCAGAAAATCCAGGAAAATCGCATATCCTATATTCCCTCTGTCCCAGATTATAGGTCGCTTGGCTTTCTATGTGCATAGCTTTTGGTGTACACCTAGACATACAGTATGTCTAGATACATAGTAAAAATCTATGTATGTAAAAAAACTATGTATCTAGCCAATACGACCTATAATTTGAAATTGAGGGAGTAGTTAGCAAGACTACATCTAGGGCCTTTAGACACATGATGTAGGTGTCATACTGCTGCCAGGCTATTTGTTGGCAATGTAGTACATCAAGTTTCCGACCAAAACTCTGCTCTGTTTTTTTTTAACCCTGCAAGTTACATAGTTAATTTTGGATACTGCATAAAGTGAGCATAGGTGCAGCCTCTAGCAACTCAATCATTTTTTTTAAAGAAAACGCTCAATCAGTCAATATATGAATAACATGCGCTGGACACTGGACAGTACCATTTTAATCATTTTCTTCTTAATGTTTGCTTTCTTTACAAGGACTATCCATACTGCAGGAACATTAGAACATCCAAGTTCAGATCTGTTCCTTAAAGTTTTCACCTGCGGTGTTATCATGTAAGATTGTAATACAGTAGTCTAGTTTCTAACCTGTGGGGAGGTACATCCTTTAAAACAAGGGAGCCAGCAGCAATCATGGCACCTTCGCCTACATTGATATTGCCAAGGATAGTAGCACCAGCTCCAATAAGAGCTCCCTGACCGATCTTGGGGTGCCTGTCTCCATGTTCCTTGCCTGTACCTCCAAGTGTAACACCCTGTACCAAAGGTCAGACTCATAAGATGGTGAGCTTTCGTTCTTTTTACGACTTTCCCTAAGAAAGCTTTGGAATCTTAATAGAGTTTAACTATGAAAAAAAAGGAAGCTGAGCTTAGCTCAGTTGGTCAAGGGTGTGCATGTATACCCAGACCATCGAGGTTCAAGATCATCGAGGTTCAAGTCCTCGTCCAGGCGAATTTGGGTGCCTCTATTCTTAAAATGAAATGCCACCTAGTTCCTCCTAGGTTGGTCTAGTTTCTTTTTTTAACTATGAAAAAAGGAACCGGCATGAAAATATATAGAAATAGGGCAATTAGGGCATACTTATAGGATACAGATGTGAATCTAGCCAAGCGAGGACTAAGTTCATTTAAGATTTACGAAAAACTGAAGGGAAAATAGTAATGCAATACTGCAAAGCAAGCATACGTATGCCCCTAACGTTTCCCCACCTTTTTCCCATTTTACTTGTATATATATGCACACATCAAAAGATTTCTCATGCCTCTAGAATCTAGACAAAAATGAAAAAACTTCTGAACTTAATTGAATGGGTCGCAATTACACACAAAAAAAAATATTTATTGAATAAATACAAATGTGTGCATAGAAATCATTTAAGGAACAAACATAATCTAACAAGTCTACTTAATTTGGCCTATTACAGTCTGAAGTTTATATCTAGTTCGTACAATGTATCATCATAGAATAATACTGCATAGGCTTGCCAAGTTTGCCTATTCACACATGGCTGTCAAAATAGTTATCGAAGGAAGATCCGTAGTTTCAGTTGACGAAAACCTGGACATCTTTGCCTGCTGCCTGCTTTAGTTCTATAACTGATTAGCTGTTAAGGATGCAACTTGCTATATTAAAAGGAACAACAGATGAATGGAGGATAACCAAACTATTTTAATTGTTTACACATGATTTTACCTGGGACTAAAGGATTTGTGGTTTAACCTACCTGTCTTTTTAATTGTTTGAAACAGCATCAAATTTGCTATACATGGAAGCAAATTTGATGCTATTGGGCCAACAGCTGGACGGTTCTGGAGTCTCACCGATCTGATGTGGATCACCGACTTACAGGGGGCCTTGAACGTCAGTGTCCTTGCTGAATTCCTTGATCACATTTGGCATCAGCACCTTCGAAGGAATATTCAGCAAGGTCAGCTTATGATGGTTTCCTCCAAGGATCAGTTTCTTTTGGCCCTCGAGCATTTGGAAGAGTTGGGCTTCTTCATGTGGTTGGTTAACCATAAAAAATGTTGGACGGTTGACCGCTGGCTCACCGGGGTTTGCAATATCCCCCTCGCTGCCCATTGTGTGACCAGGAAGGTGAAACAATTAATTACCTTTTGGTGGCATGTGTTTACTCTCGGCAGTTTTGGTTTGGGCTGCTACAAAGGGTGGGGCTCCTGAACCCCTCCCCTCAATCAAGAGTCTTCCTTAGATGGCTGGTAGAATCAATGAAGGGGTGGTCGGACAGGTTCGGCAAGGTATAAATTATATTATAATTCTCGGAACTTGGACCATCGTAACTACTGTGTTTTTTATGGGGCTTCACCAAATCTTGAGAGCATCACGTTGTATTATGGGGGTTTGGCAGGGGCTAAGGGCATTGCTTATCTAGATGCCTTGTCTCGTGATGGGACTTAAAGACATTTTTCTCCTGGTCGTGGTAGTGTTTTGTGGTGTATCATGAGCGATATAGTTGTTTGGGAGTGGTAGGGTGTTAGGTGTGTGTTTTGTAAGGGTTTCTCTACCCGGTTTTTCCTTAATATAATGATACGCAGCTGTCCTATGTGTCCGAGAAAAAAAAAACATCAAATTTGCTAAGGTGATAGCTACCAACAACACCATCAATTCTATGTCTGCATATGCACTACTTTTGTGAATAAGTATGAGTCGATGCTCAAGATAGATATCAAACACTGAGTCGATGGGATAGAAGTATGTAACCTGCAAAACAATTTTTGTAGCACACCAGCTTGACTTACATATAAAGAACAACCAATGGTTAAAAACACATGCTTCATAAAATAACAACTACTTTGTTTTCCATTCTTTACAACAATACAAGAAAGTAACAACCAAAAAGGATCTTGGAAAGCTAAGGACCGTACTTCAACAAACCACTCAGCATTTAATATGGACTTCAAGAATGAAACAATCTCTCAAACAAGAAAGGAACATGTCAAATTGTGTAATAAAAATCATACTGCAAAAATTGTGCTGTTTCTTTATGGAAAAAAGAGGGGTTGATTTATGCATTCACCTGCATTAATGAAACCCAATTTCCAACTACAGCAGTTTCACCAATGACTAAGCCTGTTCCATGATCCAACAATATTCCCTCGCCAATTTTGGCAGCTGCATGTTAAAAATAAAAAACACTGAAGACCTAAAAAAATAATGTATCAAAGCATACAACCTAAAAACAAATAAATAACCAAGCATTTGTATTTAACAGCTGAAAACTTAGAAAGGTGGAAGCACCTATTGTAGAGTCGTGCTACTTATTTTCTAGCCTGAAGAACAAACCAACAAAGCACTTGCAGAATGGCAATACATATAGCTACATAAGTATTAAGTACAGAACTTCTATGATGACCCCAGAACTTTATTAAGATCAAACAGCACAGACCAACTGATAAAACGAATGGTAATAAAGCGACTACTAAGTAGATTGACCTATCAAGGCCCACTGTGTATTAACACCTTATTTACTTCCTAGTGATTTTCTAGTGTTCTGAGTTGCATGTGTAAATTTGATATTATTATATTACAGAAATTTAGTCTTCTAAATTCATAGATGAAATACCTGGATGTATATCCACAGCAAAGACCTGCGAGCAATAATGATAGCAAATGTTACTCAAAGAGGAAAGCCATATGGCTACAATAGAAATCTATCTGCTGACTAAGAAATCATGCTTCACCTCACTAATACGGCTTTGCAGTGCCAATGCCAAAACTTTACGTCCCTGGTTCCATAATACATTAGCTATTCTGTATGATTGCAACGATTGGTAACCCTGAAAACAGGGTACAAGCAGCATGACAAGACACTAGACATCAGGGTCGTATATGTTTGTAAGAATTAGATGATAAACCAATGTCAGAAACATGTAACAAGGTACAGAAGGGTGCCAGAGGCAATTCAACCCTATCCTACACAGTAAAACGAGCAACCAAATTCTCCCTACTCAGACAGCATCCTGGAATGGATATCATAAATACGCACCTTTAGGTATAACAGTGCCCAACTATATTGGGAACAAGCTGGATCTCTGTCTTTGAAGGCCTGAATTAGCAAAGCAGTTCCCATAGTTATCAATTCATTAACAGGATGGTGTAGAAGAATTAATACGTAAACATAAAACAAAATGAGTTAGCAGAATAATAGTGACTCACCTGAGCATCAAGGCGAATGGAACGGCATATATCTTTGTTATTCAGAACGACATTGTTAAAAATATCGATTAGCTGAGTAGCAAGCAATGTTGGATCTTCAAGCCTGTTTGCAAGGACGAAGCTCAACGCTCGCTCCAGACAGTCATGGGACAACACACTGGCGTACAAGAAGCTACTCAAAATAGGTTCCTTTTCTGCCTGTGGAAAATGAGCATCGCACTGTTGGCCATCAGGTAACCAATATAACAGTAAAATCATGACAAACACGACCATGCATAAAGAGGTGAGAGCATAACGTTAGAATAGTATAAGAGTGAAAAAACATCAACATGATTTTTTATTCCATTTTCTACAGGATTTGTTATTTCAGTTATTACATAGACATAAAGCTCTTCTGTAGATTGTAGTCATGCTTAATGTTAGTTGCATTGAACTTGATTTTATTACTGCCTTTTAAGCTTATTATAACTGAGTAGAACTTAGCTTCCCTACATAATAAATGCAAGAAATATGCATCTTCACATGACTTTTTGGCAGAAACAGATCACAGCATCATCAAAATTGAGTTGCCAGCAATGTTTCCTTTTTATCTAGGGTTGCCTGCACAACATATAAAGTTATAAACACAATGGCATGGGGACATATATAGTTAGAAAATAATTCACATAGTTTGAAATCGAATCCATTGGCCTTTTGATTTCCTTGGCTAAGCTGAAACTGTAACTATTACAAACTCGCAAAAAAAAAAATCAGAACTGCCAATAGTTTTAAAGGCAGTTCCTTTTGTCACATCAACTAAGCTTAGCCAATAAATTATCTTGGCCAATCCACTCTACCGTTGAAGTAAAGAAGGAAAAAAGATGTGGACTTGCGCACTCTGCGCAAAAGGAGATAACGGCTCCATTAAATCCAAGAACTACAAAAGCTGGTTACAGAGAAAATCAAATAGTTCAAGTTCTGGGGGGGAGTACTAGCGTGTTGCCACCAGAAACTAAAATATAGTCAAACGGATTCTTAGGCCTTGTTTAATTCGCGAATTTTTTTTTGAGAAATGATACTTCAGTACTTTCGTTGTTATTTGGCAATTAGTGTCAATTAGGTTTAAAAGATAATTTCGTCTAAACTGTGTAATTAGTTTTATTTTTTATCTATATTTAATGCTTCATTTCGTCTAAACTGTGTAATTAGTTTTATTTTTTTATCTATATTTAATGCCCAAAACCAAAAGCCATGAAAGCTGATAGCAATCGAGCGCCAACCATAAACGTAGCTTTAATTCGTCATCTGCGTGGCAGAAACAAAAGCGCAAGCTGCGATCCATTCCAACCAATCGAGGTCCGGAAGCATACTCACCTCAGACTTGGCCTCCGCCTTGACGGCCACCCATATGGGGTCCTCGGGGGAGTCGACGATGCCGCGCGCCGCCGCCACGGTGCTCCCCCGCGAGCTCCCCATCACGTAGATGGGGAAGATGGCCTCGGACCGGCCCCGCCAGTCCCCGGCGCCCGGCGCGGCCTTCACCCTCGCCTTCGCCGCCGCGTCGCCGTCCACCTTCTCGAGCACCAGACACCCGCAGGACGTCATGGAGGGTCGAGCAGCGATGCCCGGAGCCTCCCTGGTCCTAGGGTTTCGTTCGCCCCTGCGGCGGCCCGACGCGGCGAGCCGAGCGCGTGCGCAAAGCGGCAAAGGCGAGCAGGTGCGGAGGGGCGCAAAGCGGCAAAGGCGCACGGAGGGGAATAGTAGTGTAGAAAAAAGAGCGGTTGGGAGCAAAACCGAATCGCCGCGACGACCACTGACGGCGGGGAGGCGCCGTACGGGGATGCGCGCTCGGGGAGGGCGGTGACAGCTTTTCGCGGGGATTTTGCGGCGGACGGTGGCGACCAGGCCGTGCGGCGTGAATGGAGCCACGGCTTTGCCCTCTGCTGCGCCTTTCGGCACGGACGGTGGACGGGGCACGGACGGTGCGCGCGGCGTTGGTGCGCGGAAACGTTGCGCGCTCGTGGCCCCTGGACGTGGATGCTGCCATGAGCTGGAACGCGCGGGGCCTGGGCTGCGTGTTTCATGCCGTCTGGCGATGGTGGGGAATTCTGAACAGGAAAGGAAATTCCGGCTGCCAGACACGGTCGCTAGCTATAGCTAGGTTGCCCGGAGAAGGAGAAAACAAAGACGCAACTAGTAGCATGTGGACATGTGGGGTGCCCCAAGTTGTCGATTTTCCAAATTCCATTTTCACCGTTCACTCGTTGACAAACCCTATCCATCACGTGTCCACGCCGCGCGTTGTTCCTTCTCCTGGAAAACTTCTGTTGTTCTCTGTCTCTCCCTTGCCTCTTTCTGTAATGCGTACCGGAGGCTACCGAGTTGTTCGACTCAGATGCGCGTAAGTGCTCGCACGCTAACCGTAGTCCGCAATAGCGATGCATGGGTTTCCAAGAACAAAGATGATTGGAGGTCTATTCTTTATGGATGGACCAGTAAAAAGACCAACTTAATGCCAAGAGGCAGGATGAAGATGAATACGCTCTACAAAACTTTTACAACAAATATCAGCAATTAAAACAATTAAATAGTGCATCGTGCCAAACCCGGCTCGACCAGTTTTGCTTGGCTGACAATCAACAGTGACCAAACCCGGGGTGACCAGGTCCTTATACTGTGGCTTAGCTGGTTTATGCAGAAAATTGTCAGAGCCTCCTCATCTCTTTTCACGTCGATGCAAACTTGGTGTGTGACTTCTCTAGAGTATGTTCATAGGTTCACACGCCCCCTACAATCATAAACAAGCGCACTCAAGTAGACATAAGCGGAACCACAATAAATATAAGCAATGAACAAATATGAGGCTAACTAAGTGAGACGCGAGGATTTGTTTCCCGAAGTTCAGATCCCCTCTAGATCCTACCTCCCTGTTGCGGGAGTCGAGCGATCCACAAAGGTCTATTATAGCCGAGTTTCTTTTAACTACTTTCCACACTTCCACTAAACGATCTTTTTTCTTTTTCAGAGGATGATCAGCCCTCACAAACTTACGTAGTAGCCCACAACCTTGGGTGCTTACCGGTACACAACTCCACGAGCAGCACAAACGCAAATAATTGAATTTCTTGACTTTTCTCAAGTGTTCAATGTGTTTGATAGCTCACACAAAGTCTCTCAAGCTCTCTAATGCCACTAAGGCTTCTCACAAAGCAAGGCACACTTCCTAAACTTAGGATTATTTCACTTCTCTGGTCACTTTCACCAACGAAGAGAGGTTTGGGAGTAGTCAAGGACTTTTGGTCGTGGTGTATGAACGGGGAGCAACAACACTAGCCAAAGGAGGAGCGGGAGATGTATTTATGGAGCCCACTCACAAACTGGCCGTTAGGGCCTGGACGGTTTTGCTACATGGACCAGACAAAAGCTCTCTCTCTCTCTCTCATTCACTCTTTGTCTCTCGGTCTCAACTTCCTCACATGGGTTAACTTGAGCACTTTCACTTATCTTAAACTCAGTGATGCATCCCTCTTAATTATTGAGTAGAGACTCAAGAATTAAGGATAGCAACCTTTAAACTACCACTTGAGCCTCCTTCATACCTTTGCTTGCCAAATTGATCATGCATACTCGAGGTTCTTCATCACTTCACACTCTAAGCATGTCAACCTTGAGCATGTGACTTGAACCAATTCAACCTTGGCTTGGGTCAAGCTTGGCATGGCCCGGCACGATAGGCGGGTGGTGGCTGGGATGCTACTCTGGCACGGCGTGCCAGTGCAGCCATGCACGATTACTGGTCCGCCCGGAACGGCCTGCTAACTTCTAATATATAACTATTGAGTCCTGACTCCTCAAACCCTACCTTCTGGCTACATCACCATGTCCTCCTAGTGCCCGCCACGTCGCGATTCGTGTCCCCCAGCCAAATCCCGTGTCGCCTCTCCCATGCCCCTCCTCCCCTTTCATGATCACACATCGCCTTCCATGTTCCTCGATGCATGCAGCCTACGCAGGGGCATTCCTTCTCTCTCAGTTCCTCTTCTTAGCAACGGCCACCAAGCGGTGCCCTCCTCTCCAATTTGCACAAGGGTGGCGCGGCGGTTTCTCCGATCCGCGCAGGAGCATTTATATACCATAACACATAGGCGTAGGTGTGGACAAGAAGATCACTGCAGAATCGACCGTACATACTCGTCGGGAGTCCAGAAGGACCTCGACCCCATTGATGGGCGGGCATATAGACACGATAGGTTTGGCGCCAGTATGACACACTTCACACAATCTTCGTTCGATAGCAGCCTTGTGATTTGTACACTTTTTGCGGATAATAACTTGTACTCACGGTCACACTACATGATACATAGGCAATTAAGTTGAAACCCTGAACCAAATACTGAACTGAGCTGAGCTGGTATGCACAGTCCTCACCAGCTGCTTATTCACAGTTTACTAACAGAACGCTGCTTAGGGTCACTGCTACACATTGCACAATAGGGTGTCATGGCTTTCGGCAGGTAGTACTTCATTCACACGCCGCTCCTCGGGCGCACGCGGACCTCCAGCGGCACTGCCATCTCGCAGGACAGACGGAGCACCTCCGAGAGGTCGACGCCGGCGCCTGTGTCCGACGCCGGCAGCCACTCGAACTCGTGCAGCAGCGTGGCCATCCAGGCGGTCACGGTGGTCATAGCCAGGGACTTGCCGGGGCAGCTCCTCCTGCCGGACCCGAACGGCACGAGGCGGCCGTCGGCGCCGAGCACGGACACGTCCTGGCCCTCGCCGCCGGGGAGGAACCGCTCGGGCCGGAACTCGAGCGGCGCGTCCCACACCTCGGGGTCGCGGCTGATGGCCCACTGGTTCACCATGGCCGTGGTGCCCGCCGGGACGAGGTGCCCGTCGACGTACGTGTCGGATATCGCCCTGTGGCGCCACGACAGGAGGGGGCCCGGCGGGTGCATCCGGAGGGCCTCCTTCAGCAACGCCTGCAGGTAAGGCAGCGACGGCACCGCCGACTCGGTGACGGCCTGGCTGTTCCCGCCGACGACCTCGTCGAGCTCACGGTGCGCCTTGGCTTGGACGTCGCGGTGGAGGACGAGACGAGCTAGCGTCCACTCCATGAGCACGGCCATGGCGTCCGTTCCTCTGAAGATCATCTCCTGATGAATACAAGGGCAGCTAGCTTACTTTAGTTTCTACTAGTGCTTAGTGATGCATGCAGGTAGCCATCCGTTTATGGGATTCTTTCTATAGATAAACAAATTTAAAGATTAGAAAGAAAGACGAAAAGTTGGTAGAATTTTTGCACGCACGCACTGTTTTAAATTCTAAAGCTTTCGCTACTCTTTCCCCCTGTTCGGCTGAGCTTATCAGCACGGCTTATCAGCCGTGGAACAGTGTTTTTCTCTCACAGCAAATCAGCCACAGCCGGCTTATAAGCCAAAAAACAGCCTGCCAAACAGGGCCTTTTTTCGGATACGATCTGAGCAAAAGCATTTTTGCATGATTTGGCACGCTCTTCAGCAAAACTTGTTTGTTTATACTGATTGAACCCTTCGCATAATTTTGGTGTAGGAGTAGTAGCTAGATGTGTTTATTCATTGTGTTAAGTTGGCAGTCTAGCTACCTACTAGCTCTAGTTAAGTGCATGAGTTCTTACCCAGAGCACAGCGGCTATGTCGTCGTCCGCGAGCCTCTCGCTCTCCTGCAGGGAGAGCAAGATGTCAACGAAGTCACGCGCGTCTTCTCCGGCGATCGCCTTGGCACGGTGCCCCTGGATGATGCCGTGCACGAACCGGTTCACCCGTGGCATGAGCTCGGCGCACCGTGCGCCTACTCCCTGTGGGTCGAGGGCGGCGAGCCCCGGGAAGTAGTCGCACCAGTTCTCCATGCCCAGGAGGTCGTACCCCTCGTGCACCATCTCGAGCAGCTCCTCCACCTCCTCCTTCTCGGACGCCGGCACCGCGCGCGACACGTCGTACTCCTTGCCGAACACGAACCGCATGATGTAGTACAGCGACGCTCGGCGCAGGAGGCCGCGCACCTGGACGACGCCGCCGGAGTCACCGTGTAGGGCCGCGACGATCCCTTCCCCGACGGCCGCCCGGTACGGCGCGAAGGCCTCGACCTGCCTCGGGCCGAACAGGTGGCCCGCGGCGACGCGCCGGAGCGCGCGCCAGTAGGGGCCGTGCTCGGCGAAGCCGATGGAGCGGTGGAACATGAGGCCGTACGCCGCGTGGTTGAGGGGGCGGTCGGCGAACGCCGGGTTGTCGAGGATCTCCTTGGCCACGTCCGGGTGGGACGTGACGACCGCGCGGACGGGGCCGAGCGACAGCGCCATGAGCCTCTTGGCCCCCGGCCGGCGCGACGCCTCGTCGGCCAGCGAGCAGTGCGCCAGCCCCGACATGAGGCCGAGGCTGCCGACAACCGGGAGCCCCTTGGGCCCCGGGATCGTCGATGACGGCTTCCCCCTCGCCCTCCAGTACTTGCCCCACGCAGGGCCGCCTGGGTGAGCCCAGTAGAGCAGGGACGCGCCTGCCCATGCAAGGCATGCGAAGATGGCGAGGTAGGCGAAGCTAGTGGCTATGGTGGCCATGTTCTCGTGCTGCTCGCCGGAGATGGCCGGGATCAAGGTCATGGGAAGCACCCACCAGCTCTCAACTGAGCTCTCCATTGCGACTCTCAGCTTGCTGCTAGCTGGTGCGTTGCGTTGCGTTTGTGCTGTGCTGTGAGCTGCGGCAGGGGGAGCCGTATTTATAGGAGTTTCCGGGGGAGAGAAGATTCGCACGCACGGTGCTTGCAAAGATGACTCAATCATTGGGAAGCAAAGATTTGAAAATGCATCGCTGGGCCCTATACCTTTTCCTCTTGCAATTTTCATCTACTACAAGAAATTTTTAAAAATCTGGGAGAAGCTTTACAGAAATAACAGCATTTCCTAAATAAATTTTATTGAGTTAAATAGTGCACTAGAGTACTAGACCACATTATATATTGTGCCTAAACAATGCACAAACCACATGCAGAATATTTGAATAGAAGCAAATAAGGTCCAACTTCTAGGGAAAATGTATTAAGTTCCGAAAAGAAAAGAAAAGCATACATCAGTTGGTATGGGAACAAAATGATGGGTTAGGCTCATCTCATGATACATATGTCGTTCATTGATTGGCATTGCATATTTGCATGCGTTAAAGAGACAAGGCACAGAAATCACAATACATAGGCCATCCACGGAGAAATAGGATCGGCCCCGCGTCGCCCCGTCTGGGCGGCACGGGCGGCGACGCCACCACCGCCCACCTCTCCTTCCTCCCTCCCCGTGCCTCCTCGCCGCTGCCAGAGCGTGCTGCCGGAGGCCGCGCAGCCCGCGAGGATGGTTGCGGCGGGGCCCTTCTCCCTTGTTCCCTCCTTCTCTCCTCCCTGTGGAAGTTCTTTTTCCGGCGATGGTGGTGGTTGCCCCGGTGGCCGGCTCTCGGATCCACAGCACCAGTGACCGGATCCGATGCTCTTGAGGCCAGATCAGGCGCCCCCCGCTTGGATTTGGTCGGGGCACAACCGGCGTGGGCGGCGGCGCGCGGAGGGGCCAGGGTAGTTGGACGGCTCGACGCGGCGTCCGGCTGTGGACAGCGCGAGAGCCGGTGGATGCGCGAGGATGACGCCGGGCTCCTTCTCCGCTTGCCGCTTCCTCAGCCATGGCGCGTCGCTCGCTAGGAGACGTCGGCTACGGCGGCGGCGGCGACCCAGGCATGTCGGGGAGCCACTGGCCGCAGCCGCGTGGGCGGCGGTGCACGGAGGGGCCAGGGTTGGTGGATGGCTCGGCGCGGCGGCCGGCCGTGGATGGCACGACACCGGCGGCTACGTTGGGAAGCCGCTGGCGGTGGCCGGTCACACATCGCCTCACACGGGCGGCGGTGCCTGTCACTCTGCCATCCGTGGTCGGCGGCTGGTGCAGCAGAAGGACCGTGGCTATTGCGCACGGGGCTGAGGCGCCATGGCGAAAGCCTTGTCCCTCTTAGGCCGATGACGGCGAAGCCTTCGGGCGCCGTTTTCTTCGTCGGAAGCGTTCATCGAATGACCCTCTCCCCTGTGCGCAGTGTGTCTTTCTTAGGTGAAAACCTTGACCGTCTGGTCAGGCAACGGCGGCACAGATGTGTCGTGTCCCTCCTTTGAGGTGTTGTTTAGGAAGCTCGTGCTCGTGTCTGTGGCGGAAGCTAGCGTCGTGGCGAGGAAGGTGGAGGCTTAGTTGAGGATTCAAGTTTGCAGTGTCCACGACGGAGGAAGGTGGTCAGGAGGAGAGCGGTGACGCAAGGATTGGAGGGCTTCACATCTGCTTGGCAATGGAGGGCGACGTTTTGATAGGATCGTCCGCTAGTTGTGACCACGAAGTTGGCAAGGAGGCCGGCGTGAAAGATAGTGGCCAGCAGATTTGAGTTGCCGAATTGACCTGCGTGGTTTGGTGGTAGGCAGTCCCGCACAGCGACGGCTGTTTCCGGTGCCAAGATGCGTTCTAACTGATAGCCTGAAGACGTGTGGGGTGCTTCTACCTTCGATGAGACAACCAGGTCCTGGAACTATGTAATTCTGTAATAAGAAACAGCTATATGCATTGGTTGATGCAGAAACTGGGATATTAATATATTCCCTTTTCTAAATAAAAAATGTCGTTCATTGATTGAATATATATATATATATGTAATGTACTAGTCTTTTCTGCATAAGTTGTATAACTTGATCGCATCATCACTAGATGTAGATGATCAGTCAGCGTACTGATGATGGAGCAGTTGTGCTGAAACTAGTATACAATCTTTACATCGACCAAGTTTCTTCGTTCAAAAGAACATTGCATCGGCCAAATGATTGAACTGAAAAGTTGTTATTCGGAGCTAGCCAATACCAATTCTAAATTCTGAGACTGAGTATGTACATCCAAACACGATGTTAAGATATCCAGACATATGCAAAAGTACTTTGTGCTAAAAAAAACCCCAGCTAGAGCTCAGCTGTACTGGCTTGAACAAGTATAGATGGCAATTTGTGCTCTCAAGTTTATGCTGAAGCAAGGCCAATCATTTGGTCTATTTAATTGCGACAAAATGATTGGTTTTTAACAAAAAGATATTATAATCTTATTTTTAGGGCCATCCTCTCTAACAGCATAAGGAATACGATAGATCGAGGTTAAAGCGGGCAAGCCGTATCATGGAGCCATTAGCAATGGAGATGTTTGCTAAACATGGGTGGTGGCCGTCTTCTAATAGCCTTATTCAAATTGTTGCCACTCTCACTCTCTCTTACACCGCGGGAGCTTTTAAAGAGATCATTTTTACAAACCGAAGGCTGGAACTGTAAAAGAGATTGATCATGTGCATAACTCATGCAGTGGCCAGAATAAAACTTTCATTTTCAAAAATAAGACATCAGCAGCACCTAATCCATGCATCATGCATGGGTAGGACCAAAGTGGTATTTTAAGGAGAGGACAGTTTGCTTTCATTGGTGACCCGCGCGTTAGTTGCTCCCGCCGGTTTTCCTAACGCAAACATCACTTTCCAAGGACAAGCGCCACGCCGAAACACACCTGTGCAGGGCATGGACGGACGCGCCGGGAAGCTCACAGCAACCACCAAGAAATCCCGGGGCGTATCTGCTCCTGTTGTTGGGGGAGATCGAGCCTGAAGGCGGCCATTTATCCCCTTTTGGCGCACAGGACACCATGCCATATTTTTTCCCCTCCTCTCCCTGTCTCCCACCATCCGCAGCAGCAGACATCGTCGTCATCTGAAAGCTGAAAGAGACGACGTACGACCTGGCTGGCAAGCTCGACGCACACACCACTGTCGCCTAACTCCTTCGGACGCACGCGGGGACAGGCAGGCCCGACGTACGTGTCGTCCCGCCGAACGCCGGCGACCCGCAGCGAAATATCTCGGCTAGTCGCCGGATCCATCGGAATTCTCCCGGCTCCAAAGCCGGCATGGCATCCCCAGCTGTGCTCTGGGGCTCGGCCGGGCTAGAGCGTGCCAAATGCGAGCTATGGGCCAAGCACGCCGACTCCAGCCGCTGTCAAACGAGCTGGAGGCTGGCTGGATCGCTAGACGTTAGGGGAAGGCACGCATTTGTGCAGGCAAATCCGCCCAACTCACCGGAGATCGCCATGGACGAGCTACGAGTAGCTAGCCGGCCCGTTGCGGTCGCGAGGTTGGCGCGCGCCGTGCGTCCCCGTCCCCAAATCTCACCACGGTTATTCACGCGACGGAGGAAAAGAAAACAAGTGTGTTTTCTGGTCGGCCTTGCTGTTTGGAAACTGATGATGAGATGTCAGCACCGGCGCAACCCGGCCAGAGTCTAGAGATCCTCACAGTAGGTACAGTGCCTATTGCTACGAATCATATATGCCATTAATTTTTTTTTCAAACTAAACTGAGCCTACCTCTGCTTGCTAGCGCCCGGACACCCGGACGCCCGCGCGCTGCATTCCGTTTCACGCTCCACGAGGGGCCTGCGCCGTCCGAGCGATAGGAGGGGAAGGGGGGGGGCGCCTCCGATTCGGAAGGACCTGCCGTGATGCCCTACCGGCGCCGGGAGAGAGGATGCAGCAGAAGGTGAAGAGAAGAGATGCAACACCCGATCTACTTTTAAAACATCCATATACAATAGTTGCAACATACATCTGAAGGCAGATGAAACACTTGAAACATGCTTCTGAAACACTTGAAAAAAAGCATCTGAAAAATACTTGAAACCCATTGCAACCATACACAACATCCAAATAAAACACATGCAAAGTATGTGTGAAATATATGCAACATCCAGATAAACGCACTTGTAACATGTGTCCGGAAATCCAGATAAACACATTTGTAACGTGCGTCCGAAAACACAGATGAAACATACCTCTAAAACATCTTAAACACTCGAAACCCACGCTTGCAACATGCCTCTGAAACAATTGCAACATGTGTAACATTCCCCGATCTACTTTTGCAATATCCATATGAAACAATTGTAACATACATCCGAAACACTTGAAACATAAATATGCAACATAGGGGAGTGGAAGACTGGGCCGGTCGATTCCGGTCGCCGGGGTGAGAGAGGATGCCGCCGGGGGTGGGAGAGAAAGCAGCCCACTCCCTGCAACACCGCCGTGCCACCTCCATGGATTTCGCCGGGGTGGGAGAGAGGGCCACCGGATCCATAGGTGTTGGGTGCTCCCGGTTGGTAAGGACGTCGGGTAGAGGGAGGGGCGCTGTTGGGGTGTGGAAAGGAGCTGGGGGAGGATGCCGGGGTGGGGAGTGCGCACGCCGGGGTGGAGGAGCGCGCCACCGGCGGCCAGGGAAGCAGCCATGGCTGCGTCGTCGCGTTGGGGCGGGAGCGTGAGCACGGAAGGGATAGGAATGGAGAGGGGTGCGAGCACGTACGGGAGTGAGCAGTGGGAGGCATCCGTCCATCCGGATGTCTTAATCGTATCATTATCATTTCTAGATCAACGTTAGCATTTAACGACGCTAGTGTTGTATTTTTCTTTATTTACTCCAGAATTTTATTTGAAAGCTGAAACTCTCCCTAAAGATAAAGATTTTTGCTTTGTATCTTGAGCTGTAAATACTTTGCCTATGATTTTCACCAGAAATAGTACATTCTTCTTTTTTTATTTACTACCTGATTTGCTGGAATTTTTTTGTAAATTTTGTCCCCCCTAAAAAAACAGAGTGTAGAGAAAAATGAGTGCCTTTTTGCAGCTCTGGACATATAGTACGTTTAGTTTGGCGCCTGCAAATGATATACTGAATGAGCGTGCTGCATGCATCCATATAGTGCACACATAATTGTGTCCTAAACTAATGAAATAAAGAAATATGAATAGTTGTTGCTTGGTAGTTGTGACAGTGTATTTGATTGACATGCTGCACACGCACGCGCGGGTGCGTTGACGAACAGTAGCATCTCTGATCATTGTGCAGGCTAGTGGCAGATAGCGAGAGAGCCTTTGGAGCCTAATAAACTCAGGCCACGTTTAGTTTTTAAAAATTTTCAAGATTTCCTGTCACATTGAATGTTTGGATACATACATGAATCATTAAATGTAGACATAAAAAACTAATTATACAGTTTGGTAGAAAATCACGAGACGAATCTTTTGAGTCTAATTAGTCTATGATTAGACACTAATTAACAAATACAAACGAAAGTACTACACTAGCTAAAGCTAAAAATTTTCGTGAACTAAACACACCCTCCCCCACCCCACCCACCCACCCATACACAAAAAGAAGGCTGACACTCCGCGAGGAGACAAACAATCTAAATTAAAGTTTAACTAGAGTTATAGCATAATATCCACATTTGTATCTTCAAATAAATTTATTTATCAAGGTACATTCCATATTTATTCTAGTGATTATACTTATCATACATTATAAATGTTACTAGTTTTTTATATTTAGTTAAATTTGAATTATTAAAAAGGGGGATGCAATGTTTTTTGTGGGTGCATGGATTTAGGACATATAGTGTCCACATATGGTGAAAATTTAATTTTATGTGGTGGGGGTGGAGTGCATATGCACCCTTGGCTACAAACGCGGCTTTGTCCTGCTGTGTTTTGAACGAAGGAAATACAAGCACACCTATCGCACATCCCACATATCTAGCTGCAATGGAGGTGGTGGAGCGTTGCCAAAGCAGAAACTGTCGACGTTGTAACCAGTGCAGCGACATTATCAGAAAATGTAGTTGTGGTGCCGGTATTCTCTACTATAATTTATCACTTCAAATTATTTTAGGTCCACCAACGAAAACATCCCCCGCTGAGTAGTCTAACTATTGTGTACCCAGAAAATTACACACAGAAATTTACCTCCATTAAAATCAAGAGCTCGTAAAACACCTATACCAAAACCGATGGCCAAGATTAGATGTGTGAAGCCTGGCTTCTCACCCCATGCCAAGCTACTCACGCACGCGGGCTTGGAACGCCCACCCACACCTTCCGCGCCCAGAGATCGAAACCCCGCCCCCTCCGTCTTGATTTCTCTAGGAAAAAAAATAAACGCAAAAAAAAAAACTCGCGGCGGCTTCACTGCGCCTAGGATTTGGGCCCGTCGGCGGCGCCTTCAAGGCCGTCCCGCTCCAGTCCCCACTACCGCCTGGCCGCAGTTCCCCAATCCGCCATTGAATTCGATGGCGGCCAACACGACGCACAAGATCCGCAACGCCAAGTTGATGCGAATTCCGCAGGCGCGGAGGCAGCGGCAGTGGAGTCGGTGAGCATCGACATCATGGAGGCAGCCGCTGGTGGATGCCATCATGCTGGCAGCGTTTGCGGTGCTGGTGCCTGGCCTGCCACCGTTCGCGACGGCGAGCATGGACTGGAAGGAGACGCCGACAGCGCACGTGTTCATGGCGGACGTTCCTGGTCTGCGGCGTGACGAGGTGAAGGTGGAGGTGGAGGAGGAGAAGGTGCTCAAGATCAGCATGCCGCCCACCCAGCCACCACCGAGGAACGCTCGTCGCCCTCCTCCGCCAGCCTCGACGGCGAGGAGACCTAGGTGCACGCTAGCCCTCACGCGCCCGTTCCCCACCGGCAACTGGATGCCATGACCGCGCGACGGCAAACCCATAAGGGCACACCTTCTACATCGTCATCTTCAGGGACAACAAGCACCAGTTGTTCATCCATGCATAATTGTGAGTACAAGCCTTACATGTTCTTCCCTTGCTTTCATCTCCATCTTGTTCGAAGGATCCGTGGTTTCGAAGGATCTGGGGGTTTGGGAGAAAGCGAACCGCCCTGCTCTATGTGGGATACTGGGATGCCTATGTCGGGATTGAAAAGGGAGCACGGGTTTCTAATTGAGGTCATTTGAGGGATTCCTTCTATCTTCTGTGAACTGCTTTTCAATAGGATGATGGGATAGTTCAGGACTTTGTCAATTGTACGAGAGGTTTGTAGAAATGTGGACTAAGCACTGATTTCTGCATGATCAAAATATTTTGATTCGAAATCGGAATCAGCAAAAGGATGGTGCTAATGACTCAGAAAAATTGCACGAGAAGTGTTTGCAAGTTCAGACTTTACTCCATCAATATTAAGGTACAGGTAGTTGCATGATTTCATCTCAATTCGTTCCAAAATGAGGAACAGCAAACGTGTTTTGACTTTTGACACCGTAACAGTAACTTGCAAAATAATATACCAGATATGATCAGCAAAGAAATGGCAAAACTGCAGAGTTTTTGGATTAACAAGGGAGAAATTGGATGTGATACCTGATGGGTTGTTAGATTATAGGCTAAAAGGTCTTATATCTTTCTTCATTTTAAACTGAAATTGATCTGCACACTGGTAATAGTTGTTTTCGTTTCAAAATATGCAGTGGAGCAGATGCTGTGTGCTGGGACCATAAGGCACTTGTTAATCAAGTATATGCATGGGAATATCATCGAATGTCTCCAAACTGAAATTTGTAAGTGCATTCGCTGATGGGTGGATGACTTTCTTGTGCTTGCAGTTCCATAGTGGAATTGTGATTCCTTTTTTCGGTTTCCTATGTTCGTTGTCTTGGCAGGTGATGTCTTGCTCCAGTGATCCTTGATTGGGAAGACTTGGAACATAGGTGCTGGTTGGCATGTTTATATTTTAAATCCATGTTGTGGATGCAGCTTAACCTGTATACTGAGGTGGGCATCCTACAAGCAGAATCCTTTATGCCCACAATGCAAGGGGCCATCTGAATTTATCTGCATGCACCTCTCTATTGATGGCGACTCCGTGCTCATCTGAAACTCGGGGGCGTATTGTTTCAGGTTAAATGTGAGCTTCTTTATTTTCTGCAGCCTAGATAGTCCTCTAACTATAGCTTTATGAGAAATTCTACTTAGCCTTTCTTTTGTCACAAAACAAAATTGTCAAAATATACCTGGTGATATTGAGATAATTAGGGCTGTCATTATTATTTTCGTCAATTTTGAGAGAATTAATGAATATGGTGACTATGAATTGTAAGATCCTTCTTAGTATGGCTGTGTGGTCTTGTCTATTTTCTCCTGAGTGAGAAATGACCAATCTATATGAGACAGATGATTTTTGGTGTTGCTGGTGTTCATCCAAAGAGGAGAGATGAACTTATCAAGGCAGGTTAACTTTCAGAACCTGTATGGCTGTGATGGACTTTATCTCATGGAATGCGATGATTGCTGGGCATTTTCAAAATGGTGACTGCAATACAGGATTGGAGTTGTTTCTTACTATGCTGCACGATGAGGTTCAACCTAACCTCAGGAAGCTTTGGGATGGAAGGGGTGGTAAAGCTTGGGACAATTACTGCTGGCGGTAAATTAGTGAATTTTGATATGGATTGAGTATGTTGTACCCTATTAATATTATATTGTTGCAAAAAAATAATTATATTTTTATATAATATTATATGAATTGACTCATAACATGAAGCTCACCAAATGGGAGGACCTGGAGGTACGTACGAACTGCATCTCCAGCAACCAATTTTAAAACTTTGTAATTTGAGCGCTACCAATTTGGAGCAGGTCCTTATTTGAGGATGCTGTTCTGTCAGAGTTCAGATAACTAGAGCAACTTCAATTTCTGCAGCTATATGCTTTGGATCTGCACAACTCTGATTTTTCACAGGCTTAATGAGAACTTGTTAGGCTATCACTGAGTTCAGTTGATGCATTCAATTTCTGTTCCTTATGCACCGTATTAAGCAAATTACAGAAATATTTGGTCATTTGACATCTCTTGTATTAACAGGACTTCTGTCTTATATTTAGAGAAATATTGCAGAGCTCAAGAGAAGAGTTCAGTAAATACAGGTAATCCTTGAAGCAACGGCTTGAGAGTCTGTCTCAGGAACATCTCATTAAACGTTGTAAGTATTCCTCTTTCTTTCCCCGGAGTTTCTTCGGTGACATTCAGAATGTGTCTTCTGTATAAAATGAGCTTATCAATGTGATATGTTAAAATTTTATTTTGAATATGATTCTTGTGATGGGCCTGTAGATATGTTAGGAACCTGTAAAAAAATATTTTTGTTGTAAACTAAGTGCCAACTATATGCCTACAGTTGTCATGTTCTTATGTTTTAAAACCAGCTAAAAATAGAGAGGATTACCATATTTCATCACTTCCATGTTTCTGTCATAGGTTGTCAATCTTTTTTAAGTTCCTGAAGCTATGATAAAATATATAGGGGATCTATTCAAACAATATAGCTATAGTTGCTTTGCTAAATTCTAATAGACAATCTTATGTTTTAGTTCCAGCTAAAAACAGAGAGGATTACCATATTTCATCACTTCCATGTTTATGTCATATGTTGTCAATCTTTTTTAATTTCTTGAAGTTATGATAAAAATATATAGGGGACCTATTCAAACAATATAGCTATAGTTGCTTTGCTAAATTCTAATAGACAGTGGTTGTAGCTAAAACATCATTATCTTGATAAAAAGACTACTGCATTATCACTTTTATGAGACCAATGAGATTATTCAATCATCAGGAATAAACTGGAGCTTACCAATCATCTTTTTAGAATAGTTGACTCACCAATTTTTTCTTGCCAATGTTGCAGATCAGGAGACGTTTGAGAGGGAAATTGGTTGTCTTAGAACATTGTTCCAGCAGCAACAACAACAACAATGTGTACCACAGCTGCAGGCTCCTGCCCATAGCCATAGTAACAACAAAGACCTAGATTCACAATTTGCAGACCTGTCTCAACACAACGATCCCAGTTCAGGGCATGATGCTATCTCTAGCCTTCTCATTAAGATTCATTTGTTCTGGCCTTTGGATATCTGAGCTTTGCAGAACTTGCTGCCCCCTTTGTGGCACTCTTTATGGTTGTTAGTGGCATCAAGAGAGGAGCAGCACTGGCGAACCGGGAATTTCATCCCTGAATAAAGCTGGAAAGGTTAACAAGCATCTGTGGATCTGGTCCTTAGTTGTTTCAAAATGTGCACATGATGGTCATCTTAGCTTTTGTCTATTGTTTGCAGATTATAATATGTCATTCAACTTTAAGATCCTTCTTAGTAGCGTTGTGTGGGCTTGTCTATTTTTTTAGTGGGAAATGACCAACTCTGCGAGATAGTGAATTTGTGTTTCTTTCATCAATTGATTTATTTTAGTTTTATGATTTATTTTTTCTAGACGCTACCGTAGCTTTAGCATGGGCAATATACTATGGAAAAAATATCATTGTTTTGTTGTTTTCATATGCATCCCTGAATGAAGCCGTGGTCTCCACTCCACGCGCAGGGACACCTGCGCCTAGGGTTTGGATGAAGGGCACGGCGACGGCGGCGGCTCCACTCCACGCGTAGGAACGCCCGCGACTTGGGTTTAGGCGAAGGGCACAGCGGCGGCATAGGCGCTGCTGCAAACTCCGTCGCCAACGCGAGGGTCAGCGGTCACCTCCAGCTGCTCTGAGGTGAGCCAAAACCCTAGCCGCCGCCTCCAGATCCCGATTACGCAGGGGAGCGGGAGAGGGAGGGCCGCCCCGCCGCAGATGGAGAGCCCGCGAGGGCGCGCAAGGATGGGCGCTCGGCCTCCCGTCCGTGCGGTTCGTTCTTGCTCCAGGTGCACCGCGAAGGCCATGGCAAAGGGCAGCGCTGCACGGTCCTCGCCGTCCTGGCCGCAGCCGCGCTGCCCCGGCTGGAGCACCTAGCCAAGAACGACGGGTTGCTGAGCCTGCTCGTCTTCGGGGACTGGGGCCGCAAGGGGGAGTGCAACCAGTCCCAGGTTGCTAAGTAGGTAACAAGCATGTCAGCTAAACCTGAAATACACACTCTTTCAACAAAACAAACTGTTGGATCTTGGCATTAATAACTGGTTTACAATGGGACCTTAATCAGGAAATGCAGTATATGTTCTTTCTTTCTTTCTTTCTTTCTTTATTCACTGAACAAATCAATATCAGCAAAAACATTGCTCAAAGTTAGTTTTTTTCTTTTATAAAGTTGTGATGCTTATGCGACAGAGCAAGATAGAGAAGGCGACAGAGCAACAAATCAATATCAGCAAAAACATTGCTCAAAGCCATGATGCTGTTTGATTGCATGAGTAAGTAATGGTCATCAGAGTTCATACCTCAGTTTAGTGCTATTGAATTTACCTATTTTCACACAATGTCAGGTAGATTTGTTGCTGATATGGGAGGATTTGCATAAATTCTTGTTAGAGTATACAAATTGAAAATATGTATGGCTTCTTGCTACCCCACTATTAGTTAACCTTCACCGGAGAAGGAGGCCTTGCTGGACTGGGAGAAGGGGAACAAAAACATTCTTGGTGGTATATATCTCAATTTTCACTTGTATCAGCCTCGCTGGACCGGGAGAAGTACACGATAGCAACATTCTCGGAGGTACAAGTCTCAATTTTCACTTGTGATTCTGTAAAGTTACAGGCTTTTTATTGTGATAATAAGAATGGTCCTTTCACCAGGCCACTCTTGATTTTATACAACACATTGTAAGGAGTTTCCTTGGATGATCTTGCGCCATTTCTGTGATATGAGCTAAGTAGAACATGGCATGGTACCTGTGAAGTTTGTTGCATCCTAGAGTTAGAGCTTTAGGATGGAAAGACTTTCAGTCTGAAATACTAACTGATGGTCTATTCTTGGTCGATTTGTATATATGACTAGATTTAGGAGATCTGATCGCAAAACAAACTAATGGATTTAATGGACCAATTTTCATTGCTTGGTAGATTCAATTCTAATTTAGCAGTGCACTATTGTATATATTGAGTTAACAAGCCCTAGATATGCACACTCACACCCATAAACCATTTTGCTCTTGCAGAAGTTGAGCGGCCTGGCAATTCACCATTTAGATATTTTCTTGGGAAAACTATATGGTGACAATAACAGGGACAAGACAGAAGATTTTACTCAATAGACCAATTTGACGTGAAAATTTACCTCTGGGGACTGTAATAACTGGTAAGAGCAGTAGTAGTAATCAACAAATTTCCTGCAGATGGGAAGGGTCGGAGAGAAGCTCCACATTGGCTTTGGTGGTATCCACTGGGGACTTCCACGACACCAGGTTGACAGGCGTTCATGACGACGCGTTTGAGCAATCCTTCATGGACATCTACACGACAAACAGCTTATAGAAGCCGTAGTACCTAGGTAAGCATTACTGAACCTGAAACTTGCGCTTTTCTATTACCAGTTCTATTTCTCTTGTATCGATGCGATGACAGAAAATACTCTTGTAGTTCATCGTGTTAGATGATAAGTTCAGGTTGTTAGCTGGGCCATGCGCCCAAGCCGTTGTACACGGCATGTAATCTAGTTTGTTAGGTTAGATAACAAGATAGAGTATAGATGAGATCGTGTTGTGTATTCGGTTGTAACAAAACTTGTGTAAGCGCCACGGTAGGGGCTCTTCCTACCCTATATTAACACGAACCGAGAGACCGAGAGGTCATCTCGTTAACCCTAATTTTACATGGTACCAGAGCCAATCTTTCCTTCGTAGTCATGGCGCTTCCCTCCTCCTCTGCGCAAGCTGCGGCGGCATTCCTCGGTCTCTCCTTCATTCCTGTGACGGAGAAGCTGACAAGAAGCAACTTCCAATCCTAGAAGTCCTAGGTCATGTCCGCCATCAAGGGAGCCCAGGCGGCGAAGTACATCAAGTCGGGTGCTACACCACCAGATAAGTATCTGGCGCCCAAGAGTGGTGACCCCAAGGAACCTCCTGTGCTCAATCCTGAGTACGAAACTTGGATCGCCAAGGACCAGCAGGTTCTGAGCTACCTGCTGGCGTCCCTGTCAAAGGAAATCCTCGGTCAGATCTCGACTGAGGTGACGGCATCGGCGGCATGGGCTGCCATTGAAGCCATGTTCGCGTCCCAATCCCGGGCGCGAATCATCACCACGCGGATGGCACTTGCCACCGCGTCAAAGGGGTCGTCCTCCATCAGTGAGTTCTACTCCAAGATGAAAGGTCTTGCTGACGACATGGCGTCGGTAGGAAAGAAGATTGAAGACGAGGAGTTGATCTCCTACATGCTAACTGGCCTTGGTGAAGATTTTGATCCAGTCGTCTCTGCGGTGGCGGCGCGTGTTGAGCCGATCACCATTGGTGAGTTGTACACACAGTTGGTGAGCCACGAACAGCGCATTGAGATGCGCAATAGCGGAAGTAATCAATCTTCCGTGAACGTCGCGGCCAAGGGAGGTCGCGGTGACCGCGGTGATCACGGCTACTCGCCACGCAACCGTGGCGGTGGAGGCAGAAATGGCGGCCGCAGCGGCTGTGGCGGCTACGGGCGCGGCGGCGGTGGAGGGCGTGGATCGTCCTTCCAACAAGGTGTGTTTTGCCAGTTGTGTGGCAAAGGACATTCTGTTGTCCGATGCTTCAAGCGCTTTGATCCTTCGTTCACTGGACCTCCACAGAAGAGTGCATCTACAGCAACCAGCTCCTATGGTGTTGACACCAATTGGTACGTCGACTCCGGTGCAACCGACTACATCACTGGGGAACTGGAGAAACTAAGCATCCGTGACAAGTATCATGGAGGCGATCAAGTGCACGCCGCCAACGGATCAGGTATGGAGATAGATCACGTTGGTCATAGTGTGTTGCATTCCCCCACTGGTAATATTCATTTGCAAAATATACTACATGTTCCTAAAGCTAGAAAGAGTCTAGTTTCTGTCAATCGCTTAACTCGTGATAATAATGTGTTCATTGAGTTTCATCCGGATCATTTTTCTATTAAGGAACAGCAGACGAAGAAAATTCTTCACAGCGGTAGATGTGAAAAGGGTCTCTACCATTTGAAACCTTCGAATCAACAAGTGCTTGGTGCCTCACGACAAGCTCTTGGTGTCCTCAAGCCGTCGAGTTCAATATGGCATGCTAGGCTAGGTCATGCTGCTGCTCCTATTGTCCAGCAAGTCATTAGTCGCCATAAGCTTTTATTTTCTAGGGAGTTGAATAATCATGTTTGCAATGCTTGTCAACAAGGCAAATCTCATCAATTGCCTTATACTCATTCGAGTGTTATTCCATCAAATTCTATGGATCTTGTGTTTTCTGATGTGTGGGGGGCGGCACCTACATCTGTAGGACGTCACACCTATTATGTTAGCTTTATTGATGATCACACCAAGTTCGTTTGGATCTACCTCTTGCGTCAAAAATCTGATGTGTTCCAACAACTTGTTGAACGCCAGTTCAATAAGAAAATTAGATCCATTCAAACAGATTGGGGTGGGGAGTATCAGGCTCTTAATTCCTTTTTCAAACGTATTGGTATTGTGCATCGAGTTTCTTGTCCACATGCACATCAGCAAAATGGTTCTACTGAAAGAAAGCATCGCTACATAGTCGAGATGGGTCTAACTCTCCTTGCTCATGCTAGCATGCCCCTAAAATTTTGGGACGAAGCGTTTCTCACAGCTGTGTTCCTTATAAATCGGCTCCCATCTAAGGTCATTGATCATCAAACTCCCTATGAATGTTTGTATGGGTCCAAACCCGACTACACCTTTCTTCGCACATTTGGCTGTGCTGTTTGGCCTAACTTGAGGCCTTATAATGCTCACAAGTTACAATTTCGCTCTAAGCGATGTGTTTTCCTTGGATATAGCAATATGCACAAAGGTTTCAAATGCTTAGATCCCTCTGAAGGACGAGTCTATATCTCACGTGATGTCACCTTTGATGAACATGAATTTCCCTTTGCTGCTCTTCACTCCAATGCCGGAGCTCGACTCCGTTCCAAGATCTCGTTGTTACCAGCCATTCTATTAAATTCTAATAGTACCTTTGGGGATGCAATACTATATGATCATGATGACTCTACTCCATTACCAACTAACCCTTCACAGAAATCCTTTCAAAGTACTGGTATTGCAGGTGAAAACGGTGAAGAAACAGTGCTGGATCGTCGTTATTTCATGCCGGCAGGAAACAACAACCGGAGCGCTGAATCCCACGTTGATGCGCCGCCTCAGGACGTATCTGCTCTGGGATCAGCGACTTCCGTTATGTCCTCTGCAGAAAGCAGCGAGGCAGCCTCTTCGCGTGGATCTTCTACGCCACCTCGCGACGAAAACTCACCGTGCATTGCAACCCGGTTGGCACAACCTGATCCCGGTATCGACGGCAGCCATCCAGCGGGGGCAGGCTCAACAGGCTCGACTACTGGATCGTCTGTGCCGTCACCTGGTGTGATCCCATCACAAAGCAGGCCTATAACTCGAGCTCAACATGGCATCAGTAAACCAAAAATCTATAGCGATGGCACGGTTCGTTGGGGCAACACTGCCACATCCACTACAGGTGAACCAACTAATCTTTCTGATGCACTTGCTGATTGTAACTGGGTTGCAGCGATGAACAGTGAACATCAGGCATTGCTTCGGAATAGAACTTGGCATTTGGTTCCTCGCCCAGAAGGTAAAAATGTTATTGGGTGTAAGTGAGTCTACAGAATTAAGAGAAGAGCAGATGGTACTATTGACAGGTATAAAGCTCGGTTAGTAGCAAAAGGGTATAAACAACAGTATGGTATAGATTATGAGGACACATTTAGCCCTGTTGTCAAAGCTGCTACAATACGTCTCATTCTATCCATTGCAGTTTCAAAAGGTTGGTCACTACGACAACTTGATGTGCAAAATGCATTCCTCCATGGTGTGTTGGAAGAAGAGGTATACATGCATCAGCCACCCGGATATACAGATAAGGTACATCCGAACTATGTCTGTAAATTAGATAAGGCGTTATATGGTTTGAAGCAGGCACCCCGTGCTTGGTATGCAAGACTTTGTGGCAAGTTAGAACAATTGGGCTTTATACCTTCAAAGGCAGATACATCCTTATTTTATTATAGTAGAGGTGAACACACTCTATTTGTCTTGGTGTATGTGGATGACATCATAGTTGCTAGCTCATCTCAAGCAGCAACCAATGCTCTATTGAAAGATCTGCAGTCAGAGTTTGCACTAAAGGATCTTGGTGATCTTCATTACTTCTTAGGTATTGAAGTTAAGCGGTTGGAGGACGGTCTAGTGCTCTCTCAGCAGCGATATGCAACAGAAATTCTGGCCAAAGCAGGGATGAAAAATTGTAAACCTATAAGCACTCCTATGTGCACCTCGGAGAAATTGAGTATTGAGAGTGGTGACAAGCTTGGACCGGAGGATTCAAGCAAATACCGAAGCATGGTTGGGGCTCTACAATATCTCACTCTCACCAGGCCGGATCTCTCATTTGCTGTGAACAAAGTATGCCAGTTTCTTCATGCTCCTTCTACTTCTCATTGGAGTGCAGTCAAAAGAATCCTAAGGTATGTGCGTGGGACGTGTGGTACTGGCATCAAAATCAGAAAGTCTAAGTCAATGATGGTGAGTGCTTTCTCAGATGCGGATTGAGCAGGATGTGTTGACGACAGGAGATCCACGGGTGGTTTTGCTGTTTTCCTTGGAAGCAACTTGATCTCCTGGTGTGCTCGAAAGCAAGCTACTGTGTCACGTTCTAGTACCGAAGCAGAATATAAAGCACTTGCCAATGCAACTGCAGAGATGATGTGGGTTCAGAAGCTCTTGCAAGAACTGAAGGTTTCCCATCCGCCAGCTGCTAGATTGTGGTGTGACAATCTTAGTGCTACATATCTAACAGCTAATCCAATCTTTCATGCTAGAACCAAACATATTGAAATTGATTTTCACTTTGTTCGAGAGCGTGTTGCTCAAAAGTTACTTGATGTGAGATTTATAAATACAGGTGATCAACTTGCGGATGGATTCACAAAGCCAATGTCGACAGCAAAGCTGAAAGAGTTTCGGTTCAATCTCAACCTTGTAGGTGGCTGAGATTGAGCGGGAGTGTTAGATGATAAGTTCAGGTTGTTAGCTGGGCCATGCGCCCAAGCCGTTGTACACGGCATGTAATCTAGTTTGTTAGGTTAGATAACAAGATAGAGTATAGATGAGATCGTGTTGTGTATTCGGTTGTAACAAATCTTGTGTAAGCGCCACGGTAGGAGCTCTTCCTACCCTATATTAACACGAACCGAGAGACCGAGAGGTCATCTCGTTAACCCTAATTTTACACATCGAGGCTTCATTGTGCACGCGTGCGTTTTCAGTTCTGGGAAATCATGACTACAGCAGTGGCGCACTAGCTCAGTTTAGTCCAGCCCTGCGGAATATCGACAACTGGTTTATTTGCATGAGATCATTCATCATGAATGCAGGTGTTTACTTGTGATAGGACAGGTTTGGATACATGGTCGTTTCAGCATTAGACATGGCTTTTACTCTCTCCATTTTAGGATTGCACCACTCTAGCTCCTACCAAGCCCTGACTGATATTTGAGACTACATATTACTACTTGGCAAATTAGTGTGCCAGGTACTATCCAATGAGAAGTGATGGTTTCGTAGCAAATTCACAATTTTGTAGCAAATTGATGTAACTTGTTGCATCTCATGATTTTCTGACTACAAGTGACATGCTACCGATTATCATGAACTGTTTTGGGGTTATAGAAAAGGTGCACAGTTAGTATATGATTTTGAACTTCTATAGAAATTAAGTTGTCGATTTCTTCAGAAGTACGAAAACACATTGCTTTTATTCAGAGCTACAGCCTACTGTTCACAATCTTCCCTTTGTTGCTGCTATATGGTTGCTTCAATAAATGATTATATTGTTATTTTGGTTAACACAACAGGGAACTGGAAATACTTATATCGCTATTAGGTGGTCTGAATGATCTACAGGATGTCTGTCATTACATCATTAGGATGACTGATTATTTTTCATATACAAGTTTTGTATCCTTGTCATTGTATTCAAGAAAATGGTTATGCATTTTTCTGTTTAGAAAAATATGGCATGTGTATAAGATAAAAAGATTGTTGTACAAATACTTCTCATGTATTATTGGTTTAACTGTTGTCAGTTGATATTCTTTCTTGTTTCTCATACTATGATCTCTTTGTGATAACATAAGAAGATGCACAGAAACATTATTTCGGGTAACAGTTCTCACTCTTTGTCTGCAAGAACAATAATTTTTTTCAAACTTTCAGATGCATTTCCAATACTATACACTACCCTTTTTTATTCCTTACTGTGGGCATGCTTGGGGACTGGCAATACAGGTTGAGGCTGAAGAGACCAGATGCAGTACTGTACTGATCACCCAGAGGAGGTGAGTAAGCTGTCCAAAGTGTCCAAAGTGAGGGCTCAGGTTGAACAAGTGAAAAGCATCATGATGGAAAACATCGACAAAGCTCGCTCCGCAATTGTCTAGACCATCTCATGGTTGCTAGCTGCAGAGAAGATTTTGGTAGAAAGGTGCTTCGCACACACCTTGCTGAACATTTGCCAGGGGGATCACTACCAGTCTGCCACCAAGATGTACTTATTTAGGCCTTTGTATCTTGGGTAGAGATGATGATTGGCAGAAAATATACTTATTGTAATTCTAATTCTTTGAGTGTGTCATGTGAAGTTATCAATGTATTTCAAATGAGATCAGTGCTAATATATCTAACTCTGTATCGTTGTGCTTTAGTGAATCTTAAACATGCCACATCTACGCTTTGTTACCGATGCATATATTATCTTTTAAGTGTTTGGTTTATACTACAGAAAGATAAATGTTTGGTTTATACTACCGAAGGTCGTCGTAGTGGTACCATGGAAAAATATCATCGTTTGGTTGTTTTTATGAGCATATATGAAATGAAGCCGTAGCGTTAGCACGGGCACTGTACTAGTTCTTATAAACGCGCTGGTGATTGATGAATGCTATAAATACGTGAATCTAGCCTTCTTAGATGGTTAGCCTTTGATTGGACGAGGAAATTTTCTTATTAATATGTTTTTTATGAAATTGAATCAATTCTTATAATAAATTTATAAAATTCCTACATTCCAAACTATCCTCTTGCTTGCCTTCGTATCTATAGTTGAGTCTCCACTTCTGGTCTTTCACCGTAGCCTGGCACAACCATTTTTTTTTACAACATCTAGAACTTTGACTGATGATGTAAAAAAGACAATATATATGTTTTTATTTTCATAAATAAAAGGGGGGCCATTTTCTAAAAAGAATAGCTTCTACGAGATTTCTTGCTCCCTCTCCATCTCCATGCGGTCAAAATTCGGAAGGAATTGGTTCGATCAAAGCTGTGAGCATACCACGAAAAAAAACAAAACAAATTTCTGATAGTGCAAGTAAGTGCACGGCCATCGCGACGTGACATTTATGGTTAAAATTTTGCCCCTACTCTTCCGGTCACCCTGATCCATTGTTCAGTCGTCCATGCCAGGACCGGATGCGCAACTAACTGATCTGATCGATGATTTTGTCCTCAGCAGCATGCAAGCAAGTGCAAGTGTGCAACCAACGAGATATCCATTTGCCAGTGGAGAACCCTAACCGCCAAAAAGCCGCGCGCGAGCACGAAAAAGAGGCGATCGAGCATATGATTCCGGCACACGCGGCTTTTTTTTTCAAAAATTTAAAAACGACTCAAAATCCGAAAGCAAATTCTTTTGGGCGACCAAGTTGCGCATATATGCTTTCAGGGCTAGCCTGATTCGATCTTGTGTAGTCTTTCGTGGCCGAATAGAACTTTCCTGTTTCTGCTCACTTGCAGCAGGACCGCTAGCAATGTTGTACTATAAAATTCATAGCTAGCCCACTTCTTGTGCATATAAAATGTTGTACTATAATGTAAACCTAACTATTTAATCGGCCACTTTATATACGCATAAAGGCTGGAATCCTTTCTCTGAGATTTTGAAACCAAGACAAGCCAATGCGTAGGTGACTGCTGCTCCACTCCAATGGGTTTAAACAGATGGTGGTGCTCTTACACATAACACCACTTCTATTTTTTATCCATTTTTCCTCCAAAAAAAAAGCCGTCTTGTTGCATGGCTTTCGAGCTAATGATCACGGAATAAGGCTTTTGTTGAGGCAGGTATAAAAGGTACGATTTTTTGGATTGAAGCAAATATAAGTAGCTAGCTTATAGTAGTACCTAATTAAGCCTCCTATTCATCAGCTATGCCTACAATATATATATATATATATCATGCCAGCCCATTCGCTTGCTCAAAGTACAAATTCATCATGATCCTGTCATTAGCTGATAGGCTCATGTATAATACTTGTAGAGGGCAATCATTCTTGATCCTGACGACTGAGCTTCAAGATATCTGAGAATCCAGGGCGAAAGATTCTTTTCTGTTGTTTTATCATCTCCCTTTTGCCTAAGCTCTATTTACATAGTGGACCAAGGACCCAAGTCACCCAATACACATTCTTCTGCTCGACTCAATCCTATCTTCGAAGTGTTATAGATATGCCCAAACTGCCCTGTTGCTACTTTGAATGTAATTATTTCACATATATAGGGAGAGCCAATACATATTTTGGTTAAAAAAATTACTCCCTTCAGTCACAGATAATTAGCGTTATGGAGTCGTCTATAGTCAACTATTTAAATTTTGATTATTAATTTACGTGTAATATATACAAGTAAAATATAGCAAATGCCTATTTTCATAAAAATTATTTTTCCTGACAAACTCCTCATATCACTCCAAACATTCCAAGTTCCAACTGACTGCACATGTAAAAGCAACCTGTAGTCAAAGTTTGTACTGACTGATTTCATACAATTCCAAAACGCCACTTCTATGTGACAAAAGTTGCAATCTTGTAATACTCGTCTATTGGACAAAAGTTTACATTATTTATCCAATAATTGAAGTAGCGATCTTGTGATACTCGTCTAGTGCTGCAAACTGATAACAACCGAAGTACTGGACTAGAGAAAAGTGGAAACCCAAAGACTTACGGCCTGTTTCAATCTATTAGCTGCTAATAGGTCACAGCTAGAATTAGCTGTTATAACCTAGTTTGGTCCAACTGGTGAAACAATTATTAGTTGAGTATTCAGCTACTTACCTAAACTGTTAGCCTGTTTGGATACAAGGAGCCGATTACTACTCCTTGGATACAAATAGAGCCTTGCATGATCCGGTAAATACTTTGCACATAGAAAGTTGCTCATATTAGTCATTAGTGACTAGTTATTCCAGAGCGAATCATTACCCAATTTGAACTATCGCAAACACATTCCTTTGTGATCTTTTGTGGCTAGATGCACCTATGACCAACTATGACGGATGAACTCTAACCAACTCGAGAGTATGCAACTCTCATTAGCGAGAATGGGCTCTAGCTCTGTTGGCAAGCGTCGCCGGTGTGCATGCTGCTCGTCAGCGTTCGAATCCTAGGTTCGGATTTATTCCCATAATAACATTTCAATGCAGTCTCTCAACGCGTGGAGCGACAAAGAGACTGTGACGCACCCATCGTCTACAGAGTCTTGTTGTCTCTGGTGATCTCTCAAAGGACGCGTCTTCATATCTGTGTCTAGTTGTAGGTCTGGTTTTGTACAAGTGGTGTGAGTGAGGTGTGCGTGTGTGTTGTGTAGGTGTGTGTTTGTATGTGCACAGATACTACAAATGTATCGAGATGAGAGGTGTTAAAAAAAACTCTCGTTAACTCGAGCAGATGTAACTCCGATCTATTCGAGAGTAACTTTGACCAACTGGCAAGGCGCCAACACATGCCGTGGACAAATTAGTGATCCATGTATGAGGTTGTGTAGCCACAGAAGTTCACAAAGAAAAAAAATATCAGATAGTAAAACGAGTATGCTCAAAATACACTCTATTTAACGTTAAGTCAACATGACATGTGAGTCTAAACCTGGTTATAGTTATTGTATGGGCGCTTTTAAATTAACATTGCTGAAAAGTGAGGTGCAATTCAGTGGATGTAGTGTGCCTAGGTCTTTTGCACTGTTTTCAAGTGCGCACTAGCCAGCATAGGGCTACAAACGTCATTGCTGAAATTCACGACAACCACTACTTCTTTCGTCCCAAAATAACCATGGTTCTTGCTTCCGACATAACTTTAACTAATTTTATATTAAAAAATATTAGTATTTATGATACATAATTAACATCATTAGATATATCGCTTAATCTATTTTTATAATATTTTTTTTAAAGATATAAATATTGTATATATTTTTTATAAATTTATTTAAACTTATGGTATAAAAAAATATAGATAATTTGAGACGGAAGGAGCATTTCTAGCTAGCACCGGCTAGCGTCAAAAAAAAAAAACCGTTGGGTGCGGGTCCGAGTACAGTCCTTAGCGCATCTCCGGGAAAAATGCTGATTCGATTCAGAAATTGCGCCAAAGGGCCACGGCACGGTCACAGCCGCGCATATCCCGGTGGTGGACTCGTGCAACGAGCAGCTTCGGTCCGGGATGCGCACAATGTTGGGTCGCTTTCCTTGTCGGTCTGCCGGGCCGCGGTCAAACGAATTCTACTATTCTGGCGTTCGTGCGGTCCAGCCCAACTCTTGTTTTCGTCTCTTCTGATCTTGTCGCTTGACTTGACTTCACCTGTTCCTTTCTTTTTAGTTTTGCTGATCCGAGGATCAACTTCACTTATTTTTCGCAAAAAAAAAGAGGATCGAGTTCACTTACGTGTCACATATGCATGCATGGCATCAAGCTACTATTTTTATTTGAAACTTTTCAGATTGAATTTAGCTAGTTACTAGTTATAACTTATATGGACTATTTATTTAGGCATTATTTCTTCTCAATTCATTTGGAGATCGAACCATATTAAGTTTCGATAGCATTTATTCAGAATTTGTCTTCGGCAATTGTGTTACATGGACTCTATTTAAGTTTTTTTTTTCCCGATTCATATTTTTTTCAGATCTACTATTTATTAATTACTAGCAAACATACTCGTGCGTTGCAACGGGAGAAAATTAAAACTTATATCTCTACTTAGTTACCAAAAATATGTATATTTTGCATTTAATTCATCGGCAGTGAAGCAATAATTACATTAGAACATTGACCGTATATAAAAGTGCATTTGGAATAATGCCGGCCAAATTAGTAAATTCCTTATATCATGCAAAATAAGTAGAAATATGTAAACATATATTGTTTTTTAATCAAATATGTAAACATATTTAATTTTCCATGAGAGAACGAAAAAGTTCAGCGGAAAAGAGGAATCCCTGCAGGCAGCCCATCTCATTCGCTAGGGCGGAGCCCTAGCGGCTACATCTGCTTCGCCGTTGCTGCTGCCAACCGCAGCTACCTCGCTGGCGTCTACCACCTCCTCCCCACCCCCTTCTCCTTCTCCGCTCGCCTCCCCACCCCGAACACGTCGTTGTGGCCGTCTCGCCGCCTAGCCGCCACTGCCTCCCGCGGAGGCCACATCTGCTGGCAGTGTAACCCCAGTTGTCGCTTCCCGGTTAAATTGGACAATAAACTACCTAAGATTTCTACTCATGATTTAATTAATTAGACCATTAACTGATCTAGGTTATAATAAAAATAATTTTTATTCTTAATCAAATTACATCAATAATTTAGTAGTAGGAATATTTGATTATTAAGGATTAGGGAAGGATGAAGGATTAGCGGGAGGGTTTGTTGTCCAAATTACTCTTTTTTTTTTCAATTTGTGTGTGATTTGTTTCGTTGCCGTATTTTTTATCAGAAACGTTTTTTTCCATATATTGACGAAGTGGAAGATTTTTTTCAGAATGTTTTGGTTTTGGTTTTTTCCTTTTTTCAGAAAAGGATTTGTTTCGGAATTTTTTTTGGGAAACGTTTTTTCCCGGCTGAACTTTTTTTTGTTTTTGCCCGTGGAAGAGTTTGTTTTGAAACGGTTTTTTTTGCCATATATTTTTTTCGTATGCGACGGCGTCGCACCTTGCTCCCGTGCGATAGCCTGTACGCAGCTGCCGCGTGTCCGCCTGTGTATACGTGAATACGTGATCCACCGCTCGAACTCCTCTCCATGGCAAACAAGCGAGCGACTAAAGGACACATATCTCTATCTCTATCTACTACTAAAAAATTTACAAAAGAATCGTTCACCGGGGCGAGCGAAAACTACCGGAGTCATTCGCTCGACCAGCCTTGACGCGCAGTTAAAAAGGAAAGAAAGCAGCCTCCAATCATCACATCAAAAGAAAGTAGCCTCCAATCACAACATCCTCCGATCATGCCTCCAATCACAAGGAAAGAAAGCAGCCTCCGATCGTGCAAATCCGCGGCATTCTTTCCCATCGCGAATCCATCGGAAGCAGCCTCTAGAAGCGAGGCACCGTTCTCCGCACTCACCTGCGCCGCAACACCGTGCCATAGCCCTCGCCGTCGCTTCCATCGCCGTCATCGCGCACCGTGTCCGCCCTCACCCGCGCCGCAACGCCGTGCCGAGAAGCTAGCTCGACCTAGCCGCAGCCCGTCGCTCCTTCAACCTCCTGCTCGCGACGTCGTGTCGTGATCTCCCCACGCCGGTCGCCTGCTGAACACCACGACCTGCCCGGCTGCGCCGCTACCTCGACGCCACTGGACGCCCCACTGCCTCCACGACCTGCCCCACTGCCGTCGCTGCCGTAACAACCCTGCCCCGTCAACCCAAGCGCCCGGGTCTCCGCCGTCCCTGTTTCGCGGCGCCACCGTCGGACGGCAGCCGCTCACTGGCGAGGAGCGCCCAACAGGTATGTCCTTCATTGGATCCACACCTGCAGTTCTGTGTGCTCTTAGCCTACTAATTTTGATCCCTTTCAAAGTTACTAGAACCTGCAATTTTGATGCACACATGCAATTTTGATCCACACCTGCAATTAGCCTATTAATTTTGATCCCTTTCATTGGATCCACACCTGCAATTTTGATCCACACCTGCAGTTCTGTGTGCTCTTAGCCTACTATGATTTGGATTCACACCTGCCATTTTGATCCACACCTGCAATTCGGTTGGTTGCTTGGATTGGGGCTACGTGCTCAGAATCGTTTTGTTAACTTTTACTGACACATCTGAAAACATAATCACTTGGACCATCTAAAGAAATCATTTGATCCTTATGACTGAATTATATATAGCATGCTGAAATCATTATCCAGATTGACGAGGTCAGGGCAATTTGTGCCTTTACAACCATATAACTATTTCTGTTATATGCATGATGCATCTATAATTCAGTCATTTAAGGATAAATCCAACAAAGCATGTGACCGTGTATGAATTTGCTATTTTCTTTGCTATTTGCTAAGCAGTGCTGGGCAGTCCTAGAAAGCAAGAGTGGAAATATTCAGGCTTTGTCCTTTTCTACAACTTATGAGCATCTTATGACCCTACTAATGTAGGTCATGTTTTTCTTCCAGGTGCCTTATATCAACTTTGTGGCTTTCTGTGCATCAAAGAAAACGGTATGAATCTAGATCATAGCTTCATTACTTATGTTATCTGTATTCAGGCTTTGTCCTTTTCTACAACTGCCTGTGTTCTTGTGTGAATTAAATTAGTAGTCTATTTTTATGGCAAAATTGCAAAAAAAAAAACTACCCATAAGTCACTTGGGGTTTTGGATGAGTGGTGAAGCCAGGAACCACTGGTCATGGTTGGTGGAGGGTTGGTGGGTGGCATGGTGTCGGTGTTAGCGGAGTTAGCATGTGAGGGGTGGTGGGAGTGGATCCGGCAATGGAACGCTGCTTATGACGAGCTACTTAATTGAGCGAATGAAGGATCAGGGAGAGTAGGCTCGTAACAGTATTATTTTGTTTGAAAATCTTCTTAGAACTTCCCTGAGGCTCTGAGAAGTACCGAATTAGCCAGAAGTAGTGCATACTGGTGTTGTTTTTCTTTAAAGTGAGCAAATGCAACCTGTTCAGAAAAAACAAATATATATCCCTATTTTTCTTATAAATGTGCATCTTTGGTTTATTAGATGGAAGGTAGCAACAACAGGTGTTTTGGCTTATTTGGTTTATTAGATGGAAGGTAGCATGTCAGTAGTGATTTAGCTTTTATTTGGTTTTTCTGATGGAAGGTAGCATGTTCGTGTGGATTATAGAACAGTTTTGTCATGGCAACAATATGCTCAAGGTGGTGATATATTCATCAAAGTGAATGTCTACATATATGCTCTGTTGTATTTATTGAGTTCTCTCACAGTCATAGACAATGTTATATCAAGATGAGCCTTTAGCAGATTACATTAATTTACATGTGTTATCATAATTCAGTAGTTACTGACCTTTCTTGGATATTGTGCTATTTGAATTGTCAAAGCCAACGGTCCAGAGGAAGTAGCCAAGAAACTGAGATCTCGCCGCAAACTCGCTTCTGCTGCACTACCTGTGCACCGTCGAAACTGACCCAGAGATCACCGTTGTAGAAATACTCTGCCACTGACTGGTTGTCAAAGGTAACAACGGTGCTTTCAGAATTTGGGTACTCTTCAGTCTCTGCATATGCAATTATCCCAGTCTGGTTGCTTTTCCTCTGCTTTGTTCCCGCAGCGGCGGTCGGCGATCCCAAAGCTTCCATTCATGCTACCAAATTTGTTTTTTTGTTTTACTTTGGTATTTCTTTTAGTTCATGCATGTGATGTTTAGGGCAGCAGGAGCATGATTTCCTATCCATAGAGCTTTACAAGACCAATAAATGATCCAGGTTCTAAACTGAATATGCAGACAGAAAGCTGAATAACCTGGGATCCCATCATCCCAATCCATATCATAATCAAGAATAAAAAATAGATAGCTGAAAAAATGACTGAAACCTGAAGCTACCCGGGCTAATCTAAAACCTGAAACTAACCGGGCTATAATTTTCATAAATGACTGAAACAGGATGTACATTGTAGCTGTCCGACAACACACTAACCTGAAGCATCACCTCCATTTGATGATGCACCTTGCAGACCATCGGATCCATCTCCTTGCACTCATATTGCAGCATCAACTTCATCTCCTTGCTCGCCAAATGCTGCAACACAGAAAAGGAAAGAATAAGCTCATAGACAGAAACAACAGAAGGCAAAACAAAGATAGCATGAGCAGTTAGCAGTAGGTGCTATCCTGAATTTATTTTATACTTAACCACATACTCCATCTAGCAATTAGCACGTTCCTATCTGATGATTTTCTGCATTCTTTGGTTTCCAGTAATGTAGGTATGCTCTTGCTGTATGTTTGTTGCCTTGCAAAATGTGTAGTGCACAAGCAATTAGATTCCCTTGATATATTTTTGCTACCTGCAATTTGTAGTGTCGGAGTTACTGTAGTTAGAGCATTCCCTTGATATAACCGCCTTTTTGATGCTTGTTGTAGTTTCAGAGTTACTGTAATCAGAGCATATATGATATATGAAGAGGGCTGCACAAACACCATATGGTTTGACGTATTCATTCTCCAATCTTAAGCATGTTCTATGATCTTTGATGAGAAACTGTGGGGGTTTAATCCTTTGGGTTTAATGATCCCAGCCCTACAAACATGTTTGCTTAAGCCCTATGGTTCACCTGATTTTTTTGAGGGAATGGTTCACCTAAATTTCAGTGATTGCCACTGCCATGGTTAGGTGTGCTTACTCACAAGGAGAGCATGCCAGCTACTTTTAACTCATCCATAGTTTAATTAATGCATTGACATCTCAGTGAAAGCGGAGAAGGTCTTAGACAATTTGGCCAATTCAATGTGGTATATTATTTGCAGACTATAAAAAATAATGACTTAGACAAGCTGAGAGTTGTTTGGCCAATTCAATTAGTATGTGAATTAGTGAACTTCATATTTATCTGCTTTATGAAATCATCAATTTGTGTTAGCAAGCTGACACCTCTCACATGTATTTCATAATTAGTCAGTTACTCAGTTGCTCCACCATCTCTCCAGTTACCTAATATGAAATGTCATTGTCATCATTACCCCGATTTCTGACTTTTGAAACTTGGGTTTCACATTGATGATGTTTTCACTACCTCTTGTACTGTAACAAATAGTCCATACAGATTATGAATGCCATAGACCTGAACTATTATTGGCTTGCCATTTTGTTTTAATTGTTAACCACAGTTCAAGGCTGTCGCTGCCATTTTAAGGTGTTTGTTGCCAGCTGCAGTCCTACAGATATTGATACTCCATTTGTAGGTAAATTCTGTGACCGGTGGATAATTGGTATAATTCTTTTTTACTTTTGAGTTCCTGATATATGCCCAATGATTTACTGGCTTTGATCTGTTCGTATAAAAAAATACATGGAATTAGTGCAAAATATTTTCAAATACCCACTTTTTGTTGTGATGGAGTTGAGGCGAAGAAAAAACTGCAGCCTATAATTTTCATTTCCTGAATTGATAATTCTTGATTCTGATCAAGCTCCACACAAGGGCTGCAATTTATACAGCCTAATCAAGTGAAAAACTTGAAGAGCCCTTCCTCACACATTGTACAGCCAACTAGATGGAGCTCCGTGCAGAATGGAAATTCCTCACACATTGTTCATGGTGATGTTGGTATGCAGAAGGGAGGTGATGTAGAACTCGACTTTGGTGGTATCATCAAAGTCAGCTTATATACGTGTTCATGTTGGTTGTATTCTTCATATTATTTCCACAACATTATAATACATGGTAAATGAGAAGTCTCCTAAATATCTTCTAAAACAATGTAATATCACTTATGAAATGGTATCCAAAAACTTCTTGCGGTTTTCTTGATCGTGTCCAAAGGATGGATTCTTCATGGATTTCTGCGAACATCAACTCTGCTGCCTTTTTATCGTGAAAACTCTTTCATTTCTTTACTTGGTATCTAATTCGTCAGAACAATCAGCATATGTGCTTGCTTGCTCCCTTTCTTTACCATATACATGAAAATGGTTATGTTGCTTCTCTTTTCTTGCAGAAGATTTCTTCATTTACTGAAGTTGCAGAAATTCAAATAAATGGTGTGTATAGTCCTGAGAAGCTACTAATCACAGTAACAAGATGGTGCCTTTGTTAAATGGCAGTCTATTGTATCAACTGTCAAGCTTAAGCAGTTGGGCGATGGTGGGCATGACATTGTGACAGCCTGAGCCACTGGGGTCGATGGAGAGGGCAGGGTTCTAGCATGATAGATGAAGGGTTCAGCATGTGGACAGAGCACAAATAAGCTTAAATTTTTTTCCTTTTGTTGTTGTATACATTGTTGACAAGTACAAAAAAAACGGCACTTAAAATATTATTTTAGTATTTTTTTCCCGTTGCAACGCACAAGCATTTACCTAGTACATGAACTAGGTAGCGTACCCGTGCGTTGCTACGGGACAACTAATCTTTTGTACTAAAAACATACAGATCGCACAATAAGATAACAATACTGTAAAATTAAATAACAACATTAAAGTGACATTTAATAAAAAAAGCAAAGACAGTCACAAAAGAGCGCGGCATCGCAGGCTCACCAACTCTACTGTATAGACCTTTCCATGCGTTGCAATAGGAACAAATAATGCTTGACCCTCAATTTGTGCTAGTGTCTTTGTATGAGGTGTGCCACTTGGGGCGTTGTTTTGGGTTCAGACCACCCTTGGTATTTCCCGATTTGCATCCCTAATTCATTTATATTGTTTGGTTTCTTGAATGCAATGTTCCTCTCATTTCGCAGTGCAAATTTTTGTGCACGTTGCAAGACAAACAAAAATTTCGATGTTCTCATTATTGGTTAATGGTCAGTAAGAGTAGCGATGACTGTCACCTCAAGTCATTTCTAACATCACAAAGCAACCTTCTGTACCTACCAAGACACCTGCTCTCGATGATAGTTAAGCTCTGGTCTCTCTGCGCCATCACAAAGCTGGACACACACTATTTACGGTGCCACACAACCAGCAGCACTGGTTAGTGAGATCCTCTCTACCACTGGTATTAGAGATTCAAACATCAAGCACCATCTTCTCTACTACTGCAGATATCTGATATGGCATAGTTGCTCCCAATTCTTGATTTTGGACACCATGGGCCGCTGAAGCTGAAGAAAACCATGCCACATGCCAATGGTTTCAAAGTTACCGCAAACTCCATAGAGCAGTAGAACTTAAAGCATTGAAAACAATATGTTTTTTCTCACAAATCCGAAACTTTGCTATAGACTAAAAAATATCTCTGTTATGCCACCCAAACAAACAATTTAGTAGGTTTCTTGAAATACGGAAATGCTGGAGAGAAATAAAAAAAAACTGCTTCCTGAAATCTAACAATTTAACAGTACTAAAGTTTGATGCAAAACAGGACATGCCACACTTACTTCCTGTGTATCTCTGCTGTGTGACAGGCTTATTTTAATTATTCTGCAGTGTGATATGCTGCAAAGAACCATTTGGTACATCTTTAACGATGTGCTATCTCATAGGAAAGCATCCAGTCTATTTACCCTGACAACAGAAGTCCATGTCCTTTTGAAAATCAACAGGTCCAACCATCTCAGTCGTGCCACAGAAGTGCCCACTACCATTGACCTGATAAACATATCAAAAATTCAATTGTTGAACTTTGAAGACGACAAATTTTATGGATGTTCAATAAATCAGTACATCCAGGTTCAACAAAACAGTAGAAAATTCAATTGTTGAACTTTGAAAGTAATGCCCCTCATAAGTTACTGAAAGTTAACTTGTGAATTTTTAGATCGCATTTTACGTATCAAATGTATTACAGTGGGCTGTAACCAGATATGCAATAGTGTCTGGCAAGACTAAATCAAGAAGACAGAATGAAAAAATTTGCCAACATTGCCTGAAACAAGCGGCAAATCCACTATGGCAGTGTTGAAAATTTAGCAGCCCTAACGATATAGCACAACCCAATATGCTACGGGTTTTACTAAACCTACAATTTTCTTCAGTACTGACTATTGAGCAAACCGTGGGGATGCAAACAAGATTCAACCTTTCCAAGCAAGCAACCAGATAAAACAAATCTATGATTCAAGTCAGGGATGGTAGTAAACATGTAGTAGGCTACAACAATCACCTCCTCGATGTTTTGTGCAGTTTTAGCAGATGCCTCGATAAAGACAAGACCACGCTCCTTGGCCCTGTTCTCCTTCCTCATAGCTGACAACATATCTATGAGAAAGATCACATTTGTTTCCAATCAGCATCACTACCATGTTACCATTTGCATGCTGCCTGACATCTTCTAGCCTAGAATCAAAATCCCAAATGTATGTGACATTTATGTAAACACAGTAGCTATAGCTCTGTTAAGCACGATGGCTTACCAAAACAACGAAATCTAAGGAACCGAATTACTGAAATAAAAAAACTGCATACCTGCTACGCTGCTGCCGGTTTGGCATTTGCCTATGCAGAGTGCAGCTCTGCGCCAGGTGCCGGCGGTATGCCTGCTGCACCTCTTGCGCCCTGCGGCTGCCGGCTGCCCGCGGCTTGCTACAGCCAGCCTGCTCGCGGCGCGCTGCCCTGCAGGGTGCCAACTGCTGCTCCCGCCTCCTGCCTACCGTTGCTTAAAACTGCAAATCTTGCGCAATGTGCAAAAACAGGCATGGACACAAAAATTCAGGCACAATGTCAATAAATAGTTTAAATCCTAAACTAAAATGGGTAAACAAGATCTTGTATGCAGGAAAGAAAAAAAACAATTAACAAATAATCAGTAGAACATAGGAAGCTAGAGCATTATAATGTTTTTCTTCTGTAACCTGAATTTGCAAATCTCTGCTGTAGAGTTCAGATAAAGGAAGAAAATAAAGCTACATGTGATGCACAAGACAAGAGAAAAAAATGGGTCTGAAACCATCGCTTGGCCCAGATGCAAGCTATCGCATCCCCTGGTCCTGTTACAACCTGACCAAAAATAATTAGCCACGATCAGTGTTAGTTCAGATACCTTCTCAAGCACAGAGCACTGATGTTAGCCAAGCTTATAATGCTAAAGACTCTAAAGCAGAAATGCAATTTCTTCTATGTGTGTTGAAGACTCCTATAGGGCTATTTAGACATAATCTCAATAAACCTTCTTTCCACACATGTTTTAGATTGGAGGAAAACTGATACTTCAGAGCCCCTCAGCGAAGTGGTGGTCTCTGCCGCCTTCGTTGCAGCAATTGCCTGGGAAACAAGTATGGCAGAAGCATTAGAAGATGATAAGGAATGGCAGTAGAATGACAACGGCAAAGGAAGGCAATCACACGTTTTCTCATGAGGGCATACAATTGTGTAGTCTTGCTGCTACACCAAAAAGTAGTTTTTTTTGCAATGAGCCAGTTTCCTGAAAGCCCCAATACAAGTTTAGTTTCTTGATATTTCAGTTTAATTCAAGATTATGCATTTTCACCTATCTTTATGTAGAACAATAAAACTTTGATATTGAACTTGGAGCAACCGTGAAGAAATTAGTATTAACAGCCAATCATTTATTATAACAATAGATCAACAGCAAACATGGCATGAACAACTAATATTTGCCCAGAGAGTTGTTCCAGTAATACATCTACTAACTTTTGAAAGGGATCGAAGTTAGCAGGCATAATACATATACATACACCGAATACAAATAGCCAATTAGCATAAGGTAGGGCTTGGGTGCTCGGTTTTGCACAGAAGGGCAGAGAAGGGATTGGCACACCTGGTGGCGCTCCTTGTAACACCCTAATTTTTGCCTTATTTCAAAATAGATAAATTTGATTTAATTATGTACTTGTTTGTGCATTCAAATTTAGGGAATAATAATTTTTGAGAAATTAAAATCAATCATAAGGTTAGCAACTCCTTGATGCACTCATGCTGCTGTATTTTATTTTTTTTGTGATGAGTGGTATTTGTTCTTTAGTTGAAAGGATTTGAAAATCTTTTGGAAATGTGCTTTGAAAATCAACTCAGAAAAAGAAAAGTGAAATATTTCTTCCCTCCTACCCTTCCCTGCTTTCGGCCTAGCCCAGCTCGTCCCAGCCGGCCCGCTCGCCCTCCTCCTCCCCCTCTCTTCCTTGCTGGGCCGGCCCGGTCAGCGCCGCAACTGCCGCAGCCGCGCCCGCTCTCCCCCCTTGAGCCGCTGACGCGCCGGGCCCACGTGTCGGCGCCCTTCTCCAACCTCCGCTCTCCCTCTCTCGGCCGAAGCAACCGTCGTCCGACGCCCGCGCCCACCTCCGCGCGACGTGGGAGCCTCCCCCGCGCCTCGGGCCCTTTAAAGGGCAGCGCGACCCGGCTCCGCCCTCCTTTCCCACTCCAACTCCCTCTCTCTCGAGTTCGCTACGCCATAGAACCACAGCACAAATCGCCGCCGGAGCCACCTTCCGCCGCTCCAGAGCTGTCCCCGTCTCGTTTGAAGCCGTGGTGAGCTTCCCCGTACTCCCCTCTGTCTTCCCATGCTTTTATTTTCTCAAATTTTAGCCTCTAGGGCCGCTCCCGCGAGCTCCCGCGAGCCCCTCCACGGCCGGCCATGGCGGGTGCCCCTCGGGCCTATCTCCGGCCGTGTTTTGCCTCGGGACGGATTCGCCATCACCCCCGCTCTCTTCCGGTGCTCTCGGCTTGGCGAGATGAGAACCGTAGCGCCCTAGCCGCCTTCTCCGACGAGCTGCACACCGCCGGTCATGGAGCACCGCCGCGGGCTCATCTTCTCTGGCGGGCTGCGCCGCCCTCCTCTCCTCCATCCAATCCGAGCCGCTCATCGCAAGATCAACGGCTCAGAAAGCCCCATACCCCTTCGGGGTTCATTTTTGTTAAAGAGACCCCCCGCTTTCATCTATTTGAACCCGCCGTCCTTGGCGTATTCCCAAAATACGCGTTCTAATTTTGAAAGCGTAGTTCTTCGGTATATATGAAAAATACGCTTTCAGATTAATTACAGAATTGCCACTGTAGTAAAACGTTTATAAAATCGTCGTTTTAGCTCCGATTTGACCCATTCAACTTGCGTTAGTTTCATAATTTCATAATCTACGCAATAGTGCTACTGTTAGACCTGTTAAGAGTTTTTGAATTTCTCAAATAAATCTAGTTAATAACTGGCTTTTGGAATAGTAAATATCTCGTAACTTGTGCGTCGTAACTCCGTTTTTCGTGCTTTTCGCGTCGTTGTGATCATAGCGAGATGTAGATGATTTTGGTAAACATTTTATTCAGATTTATTTATTGTTGGTGTACTGTTCTAATCGTAGTTATGTTTTGCTTGTATGTCTGCTCTGAATTGCGTGTTGTACTTCGTGTCGTTCGAGTTCAGGCGGTGAGGAGTACGTCGAGAATCCGGACACGTACGAGGAGCAGCAGGACCAGCAGCAGTTCGTGAACCAAGGCAAGTATAGCATGGGCCTACCTTGTTGTCCTATTCATTATATAACATACTCATTATGCATATGTCTAATATTGCTCGACTATAAGGACTTCCTAGCAAATTGATAACATGTACCTTGACTCCTATGGGGATTATTTGCATATGGGTAGAATGCTAGTGCTCTAACTAAACATGATCTACACTATGATTAATGGAACCAACGGATAAACATGATGATAGTAGTGGAACTAAAGGGTGATGGTGCAAATGATGTTGATCATGTTGCCCTAAACCCTCCGTAAGGACTTATCTGTAGGGGAAAAGCTGGGACATATAGTGCAACCATGAGAGTTAAATGGCTCTGACTTTAGCTCAGTAATAGGATCTTTTCTAACTTGTTAGAGGTTACCCGAAAGGGCGCAAGAGGGGCTTGCCACGTTGGGTATAGAACTGCCTCTGTTCTGATGTGTATAGCCCGCGGGAATTATGCCATCGAAAGGGGGATTCTCTATATCTGCCTACTGAGGAAACCTAGCGGCCCTAACTTGTTAGAAGAGGCCTATGGAAGGCTTCATAGTGTACCCTGCCTGCTCACCTTGGAAGTGATAGGGGGTCGACGGGCCCCGGGCATATGGGTAACACAACTCACGGGTAAAGATGCACAACCTCTGCAGAGTGTTAAAACTGTTATAACAGTCGTGCTCACGGTCACGAGCGGCCCGGAAAACTCACAGAATAAAGGGTTACTTGACACGTGGATGAACTATGATGATGATGACGAGATCATACTGATGCCTTCTCTTCTTAATTCTAGTAGTTGATCATGTGGGTTAAATGGGAATTTAAGCATAACTTATTAATAATTAATAATGAAATGTTGACCTATTAAAAGTGCTAACTGCAGTCAACCGTGTTTATCCTTTTTGAGCCTCATAAATCCTCATACTATAGTTGTGGAGTACAAGTGTACTCACACTTGTTGTTATTTTGTTTTTGGATAAAAATCCCGGATGGGTAATAGATGACAGTTTCTACGAGGATTTTCCGGAAGATTTCTAGGTTTGGGTCAACCAGTCGTCCTTCCCTGTGGAGCAGACACTATGTTCGAGAGTGTTATTTACCTTTCCGCTTGTTATGTTAAGAACTATATGTTGTAATATCGTGATGTATGAACACCGTGATGATACTCTTGTTAATTTGTCGGCTTATGTGTGTGACTATTCCTGGGGCGCACATAAGATGTATGCACTCTATATTGTCCTTAATTGGAGTGTGACAAATTGGTATCAGAGCTGTGTCGACTGTAGGACGCAAACCTAGATAGAAATGGTCGTTTCTAGGAGTTTGGTTTTATTTATTTACTTGCTACTATCTCAATCTTGGTATTTTATTAAAATTTTATGCTCTATTCTTTATTCTATTGCATAAAATATTGACTCTGATAATATTTTATATCAAAACTATAGATGCCTCGCCTCAGTGCCGCTGCCTACGTCGCCCAGTTCACTCCAGCAGCATCTGCTCCACCAGCACCACCAGCAGTGCCACCAGTGGTGCCAGAGGTCGTTCACATCACCGACGAGGAAGAGGAGGAACCCATGGAAGAGGAGGCATTTTCAGCTGCTGCATCTGATGGACCTGCTTCGACCCCCATGGCTGCACCCATCCCACATGTGGATGTGCCAGTCCCCGCTGCTACACCTCCACCAGCTTCCCAGGCCGCTTCTGCACCAACACCAGTGCACTCCCCAGCCGCATCAGAGGAACCAGAAGAGATAGGGTGGACCACCAGAAACAAGTTTAAGGAAGCTCCCGAAGATGCCCATTACCACAACCTCCTCACCACCATGCTAGCCGAGTACTACCTAGATTTTGCTGCCTCGGTGAAGTATTACTGTGCCGAGCACACGCATCCAGTAGAGGCGACATACTGGAAGACCAATGTGATCATCACCGCCTGGAATAACACCGACCAGTCCCAAGATGTTGTGACTACCCATAGCCACCGAGCCAGGCGTGCCAGAGCCTACGACAGCATGGAGGATGTTGCGTAGGCGGCGTACCTGCATTACCATGGTCGACGTTTTGAGGACATACAGAATAATCGGTACCGGTATCTTCCACGCTATGACCCGAAGGAGAAGACATGGGCGGTGTTGGCTCCTCCAGCTTCTGATCCCACCTTGGACATCACAGTGAGGCACCTCGGCGCCATACAGGAGGCCAACGAAGCACTAATGGAAGAGCTTCGTGCGGCGTAAAAATCTGAAAAACGCCTTCAGAATCAGATAGATGAGATGGTCGTTCAGCTAGGACAGCCTACCATTTACAAGAAGAAGGCCCGGGTGTTCACCATGGTGGATCGCGCTCCTTAGATGCTTGCAGCCCCGCCATAATGGATGTGTTCTAGATCGAAAGTCGTGTCAAGTTTATGTGTGTATTGTGAACCTTTAATTGTCTTGTTGGTTGTGTTGATGAATTTAAATGATTTGGAGTTTGTGTGATTGCTAGAACAGTGTGGGCTTGTCCACATGTTCATTTTATCAAAACCTTAAGTTAGTATTTGTTTAACTTAGTTGGGGTTTAAATTTCCGCATCACTGCTGTGCTGTTTTTCAGAGCAGTCCGCAATGTTTGTCTCATATCTCTAAATCTCTACGTCCAATAATTATGAAATTTTTGTGGAAAGAACTAGACTTGCGTACCTCTCATTTCCCACTAGAATCACCTCATTATCAATTTTAGTTTGAGAGATATGCCTGCTGCAACCTGGTAAGTCTGTGCAGTCTGTAACCTAGAACAGAAATTGTTTAGCTCAGTTTTTGATGATGTTGCCGTCTGTGTCAGTGAAAAAGTTCTATACAAAAGTTGTAGCAGACTCTTTAAGCTTTCCAACGATGTATGCCACGCCTATTTTGGATTTCTGAAACTCGAGTTACACTTCAGTTTCTGATCTGCTATTGTAGACACCCGTCCAGAAATTTTCAGTTATGTTATTTACCTTTTATAAATAATTTGTAAATTTTTGGAAGATCTCTAAAAGTTTGCACATTTGCTTGAAAGTAGATGGCCGTCAGAGGAGGACGTGGCAGAGGCCGTGGACGTGGTCGTGGACATGGAGCTTTAGTGGATCCACCTCCGCCACCGCCGGTGACAATTGAGCAGTTGATGGCCATGCAAGCGCAGCTCATGCAGACAGTGATGGACCGTCTCAGTGAGCAACCAGTAGGAGCACCCCCACCTGTGCAGGTCCGTGACAAATGTGGTGAGTTTCTAAAAGGACGCCCACCTGTGTTCACACATACCTCTGAACCTATGGAGGCTGATGACTGGCTGAGAGCTGTGGAAAAACAGCTAAACATTGCACAGTGCAACGACTTGGAGAAAGTCTTGTACGCCTCAGGTCAACTCCAAGGAGCTGCTCAAGATTGGTGGGAGTTATTCCAGTATGGACGTCCAGAGAATGCTCCAGAGATCACGTGGAAAGAGTTCACGCAGAACTTTAGGTCCTATCACATCCCTGAGGGACTTATTGAACTAAAGCAAGAGGAGTTCCGGGCTCTCAAACAAGGGTCCATGTCTGTGGCGGAATACCGCGACAAGTTTGCACAACTATCGCGATATGCCCCGGCAGAAGTGGCCAGGGATTCTGACAAACAGCGCCGTTTTCTGAAAGGACTGTATGATGGACTCCAACTGCAACTGATGTCCAACAAGTATGCCAGTTTCCAAGAATTGGTGGATCGTGCTATTGTGATCGATAACAAGCGTAAGGAAATGGACCTCAAGAAGAGGAAGCTCCAGGGACAGGCGTCGGGTAGCAACACTCGCCCACGAGCTTTCCCACAGCAAGGTTTTCCGCAGAGGAACCAAGGGCCACCCAATCAATGGAACAAAGGCCAGTACCCCCAGAGGAACCAGAACCAGCAGCGTCCCCAGTACCCACAGCAGTTTGGTAACCAGAGTCAGCAGCGCCCCCAGCAACATCAAGCTAGCAATCAGGCGCCACGTCAAGGAGTGCCCAACAATACCCAAATCAAGAGTGGCACCCCAGGCAACCCCAATGCATGTTACAACTGTGGAGAGGTGGGACACTATTCATACCAGTGCCCAAAGAAGCAGAACCGGCAGGCCCCGCAGAACCAGCAGAACAACCAGAGACCCAACGCTCGACCTTCGTTCACCGGCAAGGTGAATCATGTGTCGTCAGAATCAGCTCAGGAGGCGCCTGAGATTATGCTGGGTACGTTTAGCGTCAACTCCATCTCCGCTACCGTATTTTTTGATTCCGGTGCCTCGCATTCTTTCATATCCCAAGCTTTTGTTAGAATGCATAGCATACCCCTGTGTGCCATGAAGGACCCCATGTTAGTAAATTCACCGGGGGTAGCATGCCAGTAAATTATTGGAGCCCTTCTACTAGTATATTTCTAAGGGGGGTAGCTTTCAAAGTGAATCCAATTGTTCTGAGAACCGCTGGAATTGACCTCATCCTGGGAATGGATTGGATGAAGCAGCATAGGGCAGTGATACAATGTCAGGAGAAATCCGTTGTTGTGACATCTCCAAGTGGTGATAAAATTTGTGTCGAAGTGGAAGTGCAAGCTCAACCTACCGCCACCGTCAATCAGCTGAGCGATGTTGCTAACCAGGAGAACCAGGTGGTGGATGAATTCCCTGATGTGTTCTCCGATGAATTGTTAGGTATGCCACCCGATCGCGACATCGAATTCCTTATCGAGCTTTTACCTGGAACTGCACCCATAGCTAAGAGACCATATAGAATGGGGGTAGATGAATTAGAAGAACTAAAGAAACAAATTAAGGAATTGCAAGAGAAAGGTTTTATTCGTCCTAGTTCTTCACCTTAGGGAGCACCTGTTATATTTGTGGATAAGAAAGATGGCGCACGAAGGATGTGTGTCGACTATAGGTCCCTTAATGAAGTCACAATCAAGAACAAGTACCCACTCTCTAGAATTGATGATTTATTTGATCAGCTGAAAGGTGCTTGTGTGTTCTCAAAAATTGACCTCCGTTCTGGATATCATCAACTAAAAATTCGTGCATCTGACATACCTAAGATAGCAGTTACTACCAGATATGGCCTTTATGAGTATACAGTGATGTCTTTTGGACTGACAAATGCACCTGCATACTTTATATATCTGATGAACAAAGTATTCATGGAGTACTTGGATAAGTTTGTAGTGGTATTCATAGATGATATCCTAATATTCTCCAAAAATGAAGAGGAACATGCTGAACACTTAAGGTTAGTCTTACAAAAACTCAGGGAACATAAATTGTATGCAAAAAGGAGCAAATGTGAGTTCTGGCTGAAAGAAGTATCTTTTCTGGGACATGTGGTCTCTAACGGTGGAATAGCCGTAGATCCCAGTAAAGTGCAAGATGTGTTAAATTGGAAAGCCCCTGTCAATGTTAGTGAAATCCGTAGCTTTTTGGCTTTGGCTGGGTACTATAGAAGGTTTATTGAAGGGTTCTCTAAGCTAGCTAAGCCTATGACAGCCCTATTAGAGAAGAATGCCAAATTTGTTTGGTCAGACAAATGTCAGGCTAACTTTGAGGAGCTAAAGAAAAGGTTGACGACAGCCCCAGTGTTGACCCTACCTGATTTAAGTAAGAGCTTCTCTATTTATTGTTATGCATCTCGCCTAGGCCTTGGATGTGTTCTTATGCAAGAAGAAAAGGTTGTGGCCTACGCATCCAGGTAGTTGAGAAAGCATGAACTGAATGACCCAACCCATGACTTGGAATTAGCCGCAGTTGTCCATGCTCTGAAAATCTGGAGGCATTACTTGATCGGACATAAGTGTGACATCTATACTGACCACAAGAGTTTAAAATACATTTTTACTCAGTCCGAGTTGAACTTAAGGCAACGTCATTGGCTGGAATTGATTAAAGATTATGATCTGGAAGTGCATTATCATCCTGGAAAGACAAATGTTGTTGCCGATGCACTCAGCCGGAAGAGCTATGCCAACGGACTTCAGTTGATATTTATACCAGCAGAGTTGCGAGCTAAAATAGAACACCTCAACTTGGGTTTTGTCAATAATGTAGTAGAATTGGCTATAGAACCTACATTGGAGCAAGAGATATGTAAAGGTCAGTGGGAGGATGAGAAATTAAAGGAGATTGCTGAGCATGTAGTGGTTGGAAAGGCACCAGGTTTCTGGTTGGATGAGAATGGTACTCTATGGTTTGGAAAAAGAATATGTGTACCTGAAGTGAAAGCTATCCGTGATATGATTCTGCGAGAGGCACATGATTCTGCTTATTCTATACACCCTGGAAGCACCAAGATGTACTTGGACCTCAAAGAGAAGTATTGGTGGTATGGTTTGAAAAGAGATGTGGCTGAGTATGTGGCCATATGTGATACTTGTCAAAGGGTGAAAGCTGAACACCAAAGACCTGCAGGATTGCTGCAACCAATGAAAATACCAGAGTGGAAATGGGAAGAAGTTGGTATGGACTTCATTACTAGATTGCCCCGCACTCAACAAGGATATGATTCGATCTGGGTAATAGTGGATAGACTTACTAAGGTAGCACACTTCTTGCCAGTCAAAACCACTTATAGCGGTGCAAAGCTAGCGGAGTTGTATATGGAGAGAATAGTGTGTCTACATGGGGTTCCAAAGAAGATCGTATCTGACCGAGGAACTCAGTTTACATCACATTTTTGGCGTAAGGTACACAGTGCTTTGGGAACCAAGTTAAATTTCAGTTCAGCATATCATCCCCAAACCGATGGGCAGACCGAAAGGACCAATCAAATCTTGGAAGATATGTTGAGAGCTTATGCTTTACAGTATGGTACGAGTTGGGATAAGAGTTTGTCATATGCTAAGTTTTCATATAACAACAGTCACCAGAAAAGTCTCAAAATGGCGCCATTCGAAGCTTTATATGGACGAAAGTGTAGAACACCTCTATTCTGGAATCAAACAGGTGAAACCCAAGTGTTTGGACCAGATGTCCTACGCAATGCAGAGGAACAAGTGAGGATGATTAGGGATAATTTGAGAGTAGCACAGTCTAGACAAAAAAGCTATGTTGATATCCGAAGGAGAGAGTTGAGTTTCAAAGTAGGTGACTATGTGTATTTGAAAGTGTCACCAATGAGAAATGTGAGAAGATTCAATATGAAGGGCAAGTTAGCATCGAGATATGTGGGACCTTTCAAGATTCTGGAGAGACGTGGAGAAGTGGCTTATCAATTTGTCGGTACAATTGGTATAGGGGCACCCACATTTAACGATAATAAAAATCAAAACGACTAAACCGCGCCCAAGCTCTCCCGCACACCGGGTCCGCCTCGTACGAGGACAGCTCGACAGAGTGCCTCGACCGCGCTCCGGCTCTGACTCGTACGAGGCACCCTCGACGGGGGCGCCTCGACCGCGCCCTATCCCGTACAGCAAGGTACCTCGACCGCACTCCGACACGCACGAGGCTCGACCGCCCACCGGGAAGACTCCGACTCGTGTGACCCCGGGCCGAGATGCTCGATCCCCTCTCTTTACCTACCCCAGGACAAAAGCCGTAGCATTTAATGCAATTACCTACTACCACCTACCGGTATGGCTGCGACCAGGGTCGACGTGGGAACAATGCCAAGGTCAGTCCGCACTGTTTTACCGCCCATCCCATGATAGGAGGTGAAAACCATCACTGTACCCACCTTATCGTGCACTGTACGTCACTAGTTACCCTCGAGGGAGGATACGACAAAGCCCATATACCGCAATCCTAGGGATTCGGACTTATCCATTCGGTCTCGACCCGGCCTCGACCCGGCCTCGACGCCCAGCACGGCACAACAGGGAAGGAAGGATGGTATGGCACGGTGCTCCGGGTCATTTCAGCGTCTCGACCTCTACGTCACCATGATGTCCAGGGATGGCCTTCCATTTCTAGGGCACGTCGCTACAGTCACCTCAATAGGGATTGACAAAACATCATCTCAAGGCTCCCCGTCATCCTGGCCTCCTCTCGCCCTATAAAAGGGCAGGCCAAGGCTCTACAATGGGGACAGAAGACAACGGACAACAAGCCAGACACAAGATAGAGATCAACGTCTCAAGCAATCATCCTTGTACTCTTTTTTCCCTCTTTGAGACTTGGGCTCGCCGCTCTCTCTCACAAGCTTGTAACCCCTACACAAGCACCTCGGTGCAAGGAAATACCAAACTCTCTCCCCCTCGCCGGACGTAGGGCCATCTTTTGCCTGAACCAGGATAAACCCCCGTGTGTTCTCCTTGCATCACCATCTAGGAAAGAGACACGCAGCATTTACTCGTTGGTTTAGGACCCCCTCAGGACCGAACACAGACAGTTGGCGTGCCAGGTAGGGGATCGCTGCGTGCCAACGTCGCTTTCCCGCCTTTTTTTGGATGGTTGACCCCGAATGCCCTATCCCATGGCCACAGTGATCTGGTTCGGGAGTTTGGAGTTCATGTCGCTTGGCTATGGCTACGATATGGTCCTACTCCCGCCCAGGCACCCAACCGACGAGGATTATGAGCTCTCCCAGCTTGGGGAGCAATCCGCCGGTACCGTCGCTCTAGGCAGGCGCGAGCCGCCCGACGACGACGAGCCTGGCGCAACCATTGTCTTCACCTCACGGAGGGTGATGGGATTCCCCGGTCTGGCACCCCCCAGCCAGGCGCCGGCCTAGATTTCCTCATGGAAGGTCTGGGTAGGATGAGCTTGACTGAGGGAAACATGCCGACGGAGAATCCCGCCGCTCCCCCGTCCGGTGAGACACCACTGCCCGGAGCATCCGTTCCGGCGTGGACAGCGACATCTCCATCGTCATTCCCGTTTGGGCTAGACTCGGCTGCCCGGACCTATGCTTCCTCCATAAGCACTAGCATGAGTGCCTGCGAGGAGCTCCCCGGGCACCATCTACGCTCCACTCTGGACCTTGTTGCATCCACGCCAGCCTCTGATTATCTAGACTCTACGGAGACTCCAGAAACAGGGCCCCGTGAGACCGCTTCCCGACGTCGCGATCACGGGAGCGACTTGCGACGGCCTCACATTCCCCCGTAATACTACTACTTTGGCGCTCCTGACTCCAACTCGGCTGATGACACCTATGATCCGACCCGCGAATGCTTCAACATCGATGTTGAAAGCACGTCAGAATCGGAGGACGAAGAGCTAGTCGAAGGAAGGCACACGCCACCTCATGTCGAGCTTCCTGCTGAGCAAGACGACCCTCAGTTCCTTGCGGATCAAGGAATGCAGCTCGAGCAGATTCATGAGTTGCAGGACAGGCTTGACGAGGAATGAGAAAACCTGCATCTACTTCAACAAACCCTCGAGCGTGAGCGCGCGGAACGTGCACTCGGCGGAAGAGCTCGTGAGAGAGCTCGCGACGTCAACCGTCGCATCGACGAGGACCGGGTGGTCGACCCCCCGGTTTTCGCTCGAGCCAGCCAGAACGTCGTCGTCACCGCCATGCTTCTCCGCAACATGCCCAAGCCATCAAACCCCGACGCCCGTCGGGCTCGAGATGAAATCCGAGAACTCCTCGAGACTGCTGCCATGCAACAGGCCGAGAGCTCTGCCTCGAGGCGATGCGAGCCTGCCTCGGAGCGGATCGTCGAGCCCTCCCGACAGGAGAGAGAAGCCTCGATTCATCCCGAGCCTACCCGGCGAAACCGGGTAGCTCCAGCCCCTGAGCCCACCACCCACGACCGCGAACCTCGAGACACCCGTGGCAACATCGTCGAGCGCTGCACGCGCAAGCACGGTGACGGCATGGCTCGAGGCTACCACGTGCATAGGGCGGACGCTACGACAGCTCGGAAGATCATAGTCCTTCACCCGAGCCTCCGGGCCCTCGGGTCTTCAGTAAGGCTATCCGTGAGACGATGCTCCCGGCTCGGTTTCGCCCTCCCACGACTCTCACCAAGTACAACAGCGAAACCAAACCCGAACTTTGGCTCACCGATTTTCGCTTGGTGTGTCAGCTGGGCGGGGCCACCAATGACCGGGTCATCATTCGACAACTCCCCCTGTTCCTCTCTGACACCGCCCGAGCTTGGCTCGAGGATCTACCACCATGGCAGATCCATGACAGGGACGATCTCGTGAGGGTGTTCGAGGGAAATTTCAAGGGGACCTACATGCGCCCCGGCAACTCATGGGACCTCCGGAGTTGCAAGCAGAAACCGGGTGAATCCCTCTGGGATTACATCCGGCGCTTCTCCCGGCAGCGTACCGAGCTCTCCAACGTCACCGACTCCGACGTAATTATGGCCTTCCTCTCCGGCACCACCTGCAAGGAGTTGGTCCGGGAGTTGGGCCGTAACACTCCACTCACTGCCAATGGGTTGATGAACATCGTCACCAACTTTGCCGCCGGCGAGGAGGCGGTTGGTGCAATCTTTGGTGGTGACCAAGGCAAGGGGAAGCAGAAGGTCGACGATCCCACGAGCCCCACCCGGGGCTCCAAGAGAAACAACCGGAAGAAGAAGAAAGGCCAGCATGGCAAGCTCAAGGCCCCGGCCGACGAGCTTGTCGCCGCTACCGAGCGCAAGAAGCCTCGAGGTCCCCCCGACGGGGGCATCTTCGACAAAATGCTCAAAGAGCCGTGTCCCTACCACAAGGGACCCACTAACCACAACCTCGAAGATTGTCACATGCTCCGTAGGTACTTTGAGGGCACCGGCGTCAAGGACAACAAGAAGGAGGACCCTAAGAGTGACGACAAGGATGGGGGTTTCCCTAAGATCTACGACTGCTTCATGATCTACGGAGGACCTTCGACCCGCCTCTCGGCGTGCCAGCGCAAGCGAGATCGGCGTGAAGTTTTCTCTATACAAACGGCAGTCCCCCGCTTCCTTGATTGGTCTGCGGTGGCCATCACTTTCGACCGTGATGATCACCCAGACTATGTCCCCAATCCAGGAGTCTACCCGCTCGTTGTTGACCCCGTCATCGCCAACACACGCCTCACCAAGGTGCTCATGGACGGTGGAAGCAGCCTCAACACCATCTACTCCTAGACCCTCGACCTTCTGGCGGTCGAGAGAGCGCGCCTCCAGCCTAGCGTCGGGGGCTTCCACGGAGTCGTGCCAGGGAAACGGGCGGAACCCCTCGGACGGGTCGATCTGTCTGTTTGTTTTGGCACACCGGCCAACTTCAGAAAGGAAACGCTCACTTTCGAAGTAGTCGGATTCCGTGGAACGTACCACGCTATCCTTGGGCACCCATGCTACGCCAAGTTCATGGCAGTCCTGAACTACACCTACCTCAAGCTCAAGATGCCAGGCCCAAATGGCGACATCACTGTGGGGCCCTCATACGAACATGCCTACGAGTGCGACGTCGAGTGTGTCGAGCACGGCGAGGCTGTTTTGGAGTCGGTGGCCTTGGCTGTAGACCTCGACGGTCTCGCCAATGAGATTCCCGACCCAAAGCGCCATGCCGGCAGCTTCGAGCCCGCGGAAAACGTCAAGGTTGTGCCCCTCGACCCGGCTGATCCCAAGGGAAAGGCGTTGAATGTCAGCGCCACCCTCGATCCTAAATAGGAAGCAGTGCTCGTCAACTTTCTCCGTGCAAACGTCGACATCTTTGCGTGGAGTTCCTCGGATATGCCGGGCATACCTAGGGAAGTCGTCGAGCACGCCTTGTAGATCCGGGCCGGAGCCAAGCCGGTGAAGCAACGCCTGCGCCGCTTCGACGAGGAGAAGCACAGGGTCATCGGTGAGGAGATTCACAAGCTGCTGGAGGCCGGATTCATCAAGGAAGTTCATCATCCTGAGTGGCTAGCTAATCCTGTATTAGTTAAGAAAAAGAGTGGGAAGTGGAGGATGTGCGTAGACTATACTAGTTTAAATAAAGCATGTCCAAAGGTTCCCTTTCCTTTGCCACGCATTGATCAAATCGTTGATTCCACTGCGGGATGTGAAACTCTCATTCTTAGATGCGTATTCCGGCTACCACCAGATCAAAATGAAGGAGTCCGACCAGCTTGCGACTTCATTCATTACCCCATTCGGCATGTATTGCTACGTTACGATGCCCTTCGGTCTCCGGAACACAGGGGCTACGTACCAACGATGCATGCAGCACGTTTTCGGGGAACACATCGGGTCGACCGTTGAGGCTTATGTCGATGACATCGTCATCAAAACAAAACAAGCTGACGATCTGGTCAACGACCTCGATGTTGCGTTCAAATGCCTCTGGGCAAAAAACATCAAACTCAATCCAGAGAAATGCGTCTTTGGCGTCCCACGAGGTATGCTTTTAGGGTTCATCGTGTCTAAACGCGGCATCGAGGCCAACCCTGAAAAAATCTCTACGATAACCAAGATGGGCCCCATCCGAGATCTGAAGGGCGTACAAAGGGTCACAGGTTGCTTGGCGGCGCTCAGCCGTTTCATTTCGCGCCTCGACTAAAAAGCACTCCCTCTGTACCGTCTCTTAAAGAAATCGGAGCATTTTTCCTAGACCCTCGAGGCTGAGGAAGCTCTCACAAAACTCAAGGCCACACTCTCTAACTCACCAATCCTCGTCCCTCCGACCCCAGGGGAACCGCTCCTACTTTATGTTGCCGCGACGTCACAAGTAGTTAGTGCGGTCCTGGTTGTCGAACGGGCCGAGGAGGCACATACCTTGCTCGTCCAAAGGCCGGTCTATTTCATTAGCGAAGTACTCTCAGAAACTAAGATCCGATATCCACAAATCCAGAAACTGCTATATGCCGTCGTCCTGACACGGCGCAAGCTCCGACACTACTTCGAGGGTCACCCGATTACTGTGGTTTCTTCTTTTCCCTTGGGAGAGATAGCCCAGAACCGGGAAGCCTCGGGTAGGATTGCCAAATGGGCAGTTGAACTCATGGGCGAGACCTTGTCCTACGCGCCGCGCAAAGCTATCAAGTCACAGGTGTTAGCAAACTTCCTGGCTGAATGGACCGACACCCAACTCCCTCCCGCACAGCTCCAGGCCGAGCTCTGGACCATGTACTTCGATGGGTCGTTGATGAAAATAGGAGTAGGCGCGGGTTTGCTCTTCATCTCACCCCTCGAGGTTCACATGCGCTACGTTATTCGGCTTCATTTCCCTGCGTCAAACAACGTCACCGAATACGAGGCGCTCGTCATGGGATTAAGAATTGCCATCGAGCTCGGGGTCCGACACCTTAACGTTCGAGGCGACTCCTAGCTCGTGATCGATCAGGTCATGAAGAGCTCGAGCTGTCGTGACCCCAAGATGGAAGCCTACTGCCAAGAAGTACAGTGCCTCGAGGACAAGTTTCACGGCCTTGAGCTCAACCACATCGCACGCAGGTATAATGAGGCCGCCGATGAACTGGTAAAAATCGCGTCCAGTCCAACTACGGTTCCACCAGACGTTTTCACAAAAGACCTCCAGCAGCCATCCGTCGACCTCGGGCCAGACGGAGGAGTCGACGGGACGTCACTCGACCCCCCACCTGAGGCAGAAGCCCCCTCGACCGGGGCTGAAGCCATGCAGGTGGAAGACTTGACCCCACCGTCTGACCTCGAGCCTAACTGGCGTGTCCCGTACCTCGACTACCTTAGCCGAGGGGACCTCCCCTCGGATAAGACTGAGGCTCGACGGCTCGTTCGCCGGGCCAAAACCTTTGTGATCATTGGCGACAGTAGGGAGCTCTACCACCGTAGCCCTACTGGCATCCTCTAACGCTGCATCACAAATGAGCAAGGCAGGGACCTGCTCGGCGATCTCCACTCGGGGGCTTGCGATCACCACGCAGCACCTCGAACCCTCGTCGAAAATGCCTTTCGACAAGGATTCTATTGGCCGACCGCGGTCTCCGACGCTGTCAAGCTAGTACGCTCCTGCAAGGGTTGTCAGTACTATGCGAGACAAACCCATCTTCCGGCACATGCCCTGCAAACTATCCCCATCACATGGCCGTTTGCCGTTTGGGGGCTCGACCTTGTCGGACCTTTGAAAAGGACAACTGGTGGCTTCACCCACCTGCTCGTTGCCGTCGATAAATTCTCCAAGTGGATCGAGGCCCGCCCTATCACCAGCATTAGGTCCGAGCAAGCTGTGCTCTTCTTCACCGACATTATTCATCATTTTGGGGTCCCCAACTGTATCATCACGGACAATGGCACCTAGTTCACTGGCAAAAAGTTTTTGGATTTCTGCGACGACCACCACATCCGAGTGCTCTGGTCAGCCGTGGCCCATCCAAAAACAAACGGCCAGGTGGAACGTGCCAATGGCATGGTCCTACAAGGCCTGAAACCCAGAATCTTTGACAAGCTAAACAAGCATGGCAAAAGATGGGCTGCCGAGCTGCCCTCGGTCCTGTGGAGCCTAAGAACAACGCCGAGTCGAGCCACGGGGTTCACTCCATTCTTCTTAGACTACGGGTCTGAGGCAATGCTCCCAACAGATATAGAATACGGATCCCCAAGGTTGAAGGCCTACAGCGAAAGAAATAACGACACCGCAAGAGAGGACGCCCTCGATCAACTCGAGGAAGCCCGAGATGTGGCCCTATTACATTCTACCAAGTACCAGCAGGGTCTCCGACGCTACCACGACAGACACATCCGCAAGCGTGACCTCAACGTCAACGACTTGGTGCTACGGCGGAACCAGAACACCAAGGGGCACCATAAGCTCACGCCACCATGGGAAGGACCGTACATCATCGTAGAAGTACTAAAGCCGGGCACCTACAAGCTATCCAACGAGAAGGGTGAAATCTTCACCAACGCTTGGAACATTGAACAGCTACGTCGCTTTTTTCCTTAGAAAGCCTCGAGGCTCTGTAATTTCTTTTTCATCAATAAAGAATACAGCGATGTTTCAAACTTTCGTTTCACAATGAGGAAGGATCGACTCTGCACTCCCAGAATCGACCCTCCCTCGGGGGCTATAAGGGGGGAACCCCCAGTCCCCGAAAAAAAACTTGCACTCTTTTTAAATTTAAGAACCGCTTCTTAGATCGACGGCGCCGCAAAAGCGCCCTAAGGGCTCTCGAGCCAGGAGTATTACCTACGCCTCCAAGGCTACGGTACCTCCGCTCACCCCTCATGCCTTCTAGAGGCGCGACTTCACGCTAGAAAGATCTAAACAACGGTTCCTAACTTTGAAAAAGAACATACCCCCTGTCGCTCAGATCAGGCTCTCACACGATCTACAAGGCCGCAATATCACTCTGAAGCTCGAGGGCAGTTGAGCCGTGAGATTACTTACGCCTCCAAGGCTACGGTACCTCCACTCGCTCCCTTACGCCAAAGGACGCAACTGCGTGCTAAGTAAATCACGCGAGAACACAATCCAAGCGATAAAGGGAAGAAAAGCTCGAATAAAACTAAATTAACCACGAACCAGTTTATGTTTCGAGTTCTTAGGGCCTCCGAGGCCACCACGACCAAAATTCAAAGTACTAACTTATTACATGGGCCTTTACGCCTAGATTTGGCTCACAGGCCCTCATCGTCAGCAGGCGGAACCACCTCGGCTTCAAAAAGCGAGGCCAGACGGCTCCCAGGCTCTTCCGCGGCTTCAATCAGCTCCAGGCAGGCATTCTCGTTCTCCTCGTCCGTCCAATCCGGGTCTGTGATGAAGCCATCAGCAACGAGCTCCATGTCGAACACAAACCCTGAACGGACGACGGCCAGCACCCTCTTTACGCCGTAATGGAGGCTGTCCCGTATCTTCTCCAGGGCAAGGCGGCCCAGCACCGCCATCCGACGGATGAAGGAGTTCCCCGGAACATCTTCCCCGGTGTCGGCGTCGGGCTCGACCCCCAGGCCGTCACAACGGTGGTGATCGCGCCCTGGAGCAGCTGGGTCCTCCGGGTCTCAGCTTCGAGGAGGCTCTGGAAGGAGTTGGCAGACGATTGGGCCTCTCGATTCTCCCTCTCCAGCTCTGAAACACGATAAAACAAATTAATACCTAACACGAGGCCTCGACGCCGTGGCCGTAACAGTCATACTTACCCTCGATATGGGTCTGCAAGCCCACGACCTCGTTGCAAATCCCCCCACAAGTCCGCTCGAGCCCTAGGAGGGCGCTGTCCTTGTCACTGATGGTCGCCTTTAGCGCCTCGATCTCCTGGCGAGCGGACTCAAGAGCCGCGTCCTTCTCCTGGACAGCTCCGTTCAGCGTCGTGGTGAGCTTCCCCGTACTCCCCTCTATCTTCCCATGCTTTTATTTTCTTGAATTTTAGCCTCTAGGGCCGCTCCCGCGAGCTCCGGCGAGCCCCTCCACGGCTGGCCATGGTGGGTGCCCCTCGGGCCTATCTCCGGCCGTGTTTTGCCCCGAGACAGATTCGCCATCACCCCCGCTCTCTTCCGGTGCTCTCGGCTTGGCGAGATGAGAACCGTAGCGCCCTAGCCACCGTCTTCGATGAGCCGCACACCACCGGCCATGGAGCACCGCCGTGGGCTCATCTTCTCCGGAGGGCTGCGCCGCCCTCCTCTCCTCCATCCAATCCGAGCCGCTCATCACAAGATCAACGGCTCAGAAAGCCCCATACCCCTTCGGGGTTCATTTTTGTTAAAGAGACCCCCCGCTTTCATCTATTTGAACCCGCCGTCCTTGGCGTATTCCCAAAATACGCGTTCTAATTTTGAAAGCGTAGTTCTTCGGTATATATGAAAAATACGCTTTCAGATTAATTACAGAATTGCCACTGTAGTAAAACGTTTATAAAATCGTCGTTTTAGCTCCGATTTGACCCGTTCAACTTGCGTTAGTTTCATAATTTCATAATCTACGCAATAGTGCTACTGTTAGACCAATTAAGAGCTTTTGAATTTCTCAAATAAATCTAGTTAATAACTGGCTTTTGGAATAGTAAATATCTCGTAACTTGTGCGTCGTAACTCCGTTTTTCGTGCTTTTCGCGTCGTTGTGATCTTAGCGAGACGTAGATGATTTTGGTAAACATTTTATTCAGATTTATTTATTGTTGGTGTACTGTTCTAATCATAGTTATGTTTTGCTTGTATGTCTGCTCCGAATTACGTGTTGTACTTCGTGTCGTTCGAGTTCAGGCGGTGAGGAGTACGTCGAGAATCTAGACACGTACGGGGAGCAGCAGGACCAGCAGTAGTTCGTGAACCAAGGCAAGTATAGCATGGGCCTACCTTGTTGTCCTATTCATTATATAACATACTCATTATGCATGTGTCTAATATTGCTCGACTATAAGGACTTCCTAGCAAATTGATAACCTGTACCTTGACTCCTATGGGGATTATTTGCATATGGGTAGAATGCTAGTGCTCTAACTAAACATGATCTACACTATGATTAATGGAACCAACAGATAAACATGATGATAGTAGTGGAACTAAAGGGTGATGGTGCAAATGATGTTGATCATGTTGCCCTAAACCCTCCGTAAGGACTTATCTGTAGGGCAAAAGCTGGGACATACAGTGCAACCGTGAGAGTTAAATGGCTTTGACTTTAACTCAGTAATAGGATCTTTTCTAACTTGTTAGAGATTACCCGAAAGGGCGCAAGAGGGGCTTGCCACGTTGGGTATAGAACTGCCTCTGTTCTGATGTGTATAGCATGCGGGAATTGTGCCATCGAAAGGGGGTTCTCTATATCTGCCTGCCGAGGAAACCTAGCGGCCCTAACTTGTTAGAAGAGGCCTATGGAAGGCTTCATAATATACCCTGCCTGCTCACCTTGGAAGTGATAGGGGGTCGACGGGCCCCGAGCATATGGGTAACACAACTCATGGGTAAAGATGCACAACCTCTGCAGAGTGTTAAAACTGTTATAACAGCCGTGCTCACGGTCACGAGCGGCCCGAAAAACTCACAGAATAAAGAGTTACTTGACACGTGGATGAACTATGATGATGATGACGAGATCATACTGATGCCTTCTCTTCTTAATTCTAGTAGTTGATCATGTTGGTTAAATGGGAGTTTAAGCATAACTTATTAATAGTTAATAATGAAATGTTGACCTATTAAAAGTGCTAACTGCAGTCAACCGTGTCTATCCTTTTTGAGCCTCATGAATCCTCATACTATACTTGCGGAGTACAAGTGTACTCACACTTGTTGTTATTTTGTTTTTGGATAAAAATCCCGGATGGGTAATAGATGACAGTTTCTACGAGGATTTCTCGGAAGATTTCTAGGTTTGGGTCAACCAATCATCCTTTCCTGTGGAGCAGACACTACGTTCGAGAGTGTTATTTACCTTTCCACTTGTTATGTTAAGAACTATATGTTGTAATATCGTGATGTATGAACACCGTGATGATACTCTTGTTAATTTGTCGGCTTATGTGTGCGACTATTTCTAGGGCGCACATAAGATGTATGCACTCTATATTGTCCTTAATTGGAGTGTGACACTCCTCCCAGGGCGGGAGGGAGATGGAAGTACGGCAGGAGCGGAGGATTTGGCAGCATAGCAGGACCGATGAAAACACGAGCCGGATCAAGGGGAGGGACGCGCGGGCACCCTGCCGCGCGAGCGGCAGGCATCGATGTCGATGCAGGGGCGGCAGGGATTGTCGCCGAACGGGGCTCGGGTGTTGGTGAGCCCAGTCGTTGTCGCTGCTGCCATCGTTGTTGGAGGGGTCGTGGGAGGGAAGGGGAGGCGCCGATTCCTCTTTGGTGGCCAACGACGACTTCCAGGTGACATCCCACTCTTGGGTGGCGGCTGGCCTAGGGTTTGGTGGGGCGGCGTCGGCAGAGAAGAGCCCGATGTCGGATGGGCTTCCTTTTTTAGGCCGGGTGGAGCCCTTGCGTGGGGGGCAGGGCTGGGCTGCGGCGTTGGCAGCGGAGAGGCGGCGGCGGCGGAGTCCGTCGGGAGCCAAGCGAGACAGGGGTCTTCTATTTTTTCCTTCTTGCAAGCGGCGAGCGGGGAGTCGGGTGGAGGGAGAGGGAGCGGCGGCACGCGTCGCGGATCTCAGCACCGGTCTGCGGGCGGGAGGGAAGGAGGGAGAGGGGGCGGCGGCACGCGGTCGCGGATCCGGTCGCGGAACTCAGCACCGGTGCGCGGGTGGGAGGGAAGGAGGGAGAGGGAGCGGTGGCACGCGGTCGCGGAGGGCGCTCCAGCTGCTCTTGTTCTGGGCGCGCACGGCGATCGCAGGATGCGGTGGACGCTGATTCGATCTTTGTCGCACGGGATGCGGTGGGCGCACGGGATGTGGGATGCGGTATCGCGGGATGCGAGATACGGTGAAAGATCGCACGAAGCGGAGGCAGACGGACGAAATTTTTGTCGCACGAAGAGGATTGTCCATCTTTTATTCTTTTTAGTTGTAGGAGATACGTGGAAACGGAACGGCCAACGAACTACGGGGACACATGGCAGTCGGGCGACGCGGAAGCCAGATTATATAAGCTGGGCAGAGCGATTAACTTCTTCATCCGATGATAACGTTAGTAATTTTTTAGGTGTAATAGAAGACATACTGGATTTTTTTGGAAACGGGTGTTTTTATAGTGTTTAGAAGACGTACATGGTTTTTTTTGGAATCGGGGTGTTTTTTTATGGTGTTTTGAGTTTGTTTTGTAAACAAGTTTTTTTTTGTTGTATATCTTTTTCTTTCCGGAAAAGGTTTTTTTTTTGCCGTAGAAGAAACGGGGACGGTGGTTTTGATTTTCATCGAAAACTGGACGGTGTTTTTTTTTGTAGATAGGTTTTTTTTGCCGTATATCTTTTTCTTTCCGGAAAAGGTTTTTTTTGCCGTAGAAGAAACGGGACGGTGGTTTTGATTTTTTTTTCAGAAACTAGATGGTGTTTTTTTGCCGTAAACGATTGTTTAATGGTGCAGGTCAACGTAGAGGTCGTATTTGACTCATGTTCCTAAAATAGACGTATTTGAGATTGAATCTTGGTTTAGGAGGAGTCTTACATCTTACATGTAATTTTGGTTTAGGAGGAGTCTTACATCTTACATGTAGGTGGAAAAAAATCTTGGCGGATTGGTTCATTTGTATCTTTCTGATGTCTTGAGAAACTAAACATCTACTGCAAAACTCAATTACAAAATCCAACAACTAAAAACAGAAAAAAACAGCTTTTCCAGCTAAAAGAAAAAGTAGAAACTTGGACCGAAACAACGGACCCTAAAGCCCGAATCCGTGAATGGACCTTGCCGTTCTATACGCAAAAGAATTTGACGAAACGAAGTGAATGGACCTCTTGTGAATTAGGCTAACGTTTGTCCGATGGCTTGGATCGGTTGCATCCCCCAACCCGGGCCGAAGCTGTGTCCCCTGTTGCTCCACGTGGGATAGCCTCCGTCTCATTATAGCATTCTGGTTTGACAGCGGTTGTAATAGAGAGAAAGAGAATGAATCAAACTGCACTTTTCCATTGAATGATCTCGGTATTTATGCAAGTTGGAAGGACGCCATGGGAGTAGGGAACGTCGGTTCGGAACGCAGAAAGGCGATCGCGAACGGATATCCCTCCCGGCGATGTCGGTTCCTAAGAGTAGAAGGGGGAGACGCCCATTGGGGAACGGATCGTAATTACAAGGAGATTTTACATTGATCGTAGGATTAGCACTAAGGCTAGGACTTAATCCATGTCACTAATCTGTGGGATAGGATCCGTGTGGATATGATCACTCTAATCCTATTAGTTCATCTCCTGAGGCAACAGATTGCTTCTTAACACTACCCCTGGACCACATCCAGTCTTAGATCAATCAATAGCTTCAGAACCTCCAAAAAAAACTTTGTAGAAAAAATATGAGGTGGTAATGTTGATGATACATCATTAAACTCCTCAAAAATTCAGTGGAAAAAATCAGGAGAAATGATATGATATATTTTTTAGATTATTGTCCATTGTAAACTTATATGGGAAAACCTTTATAGGAAAAGCCCATAATTTAGTTTAGAACAATATTATGCTATATGGGCCATAATTAGTATAACCTTCCCCAAAACCATGTGGGAAAATATGAGGAAAAATGTCTTTGATATGTGGCAGAACCGCCTAATATAATGCTCTCCTAAGAGTACTTGTCTTCCATTAGACACTAAGTACCCAAGAGAGAGCACCAACTATGCGATTCTGTCGAGCACACCCGAGGGAGAACTCAAAAATCCACATTTTTATATCAGGATCATAAATGGAAGATAAAGCTTATAACATTCTTAGACATTTCTTACATCACTTTAAATATAACATCAAAGTAATTCATCATCGTTTGAATTTAACAACAGAATGTAAATGTTATCAGAGTTTCAGCGAAAATAATAATTGGTTGATGACAAGTTAACCATTAAATTTATATACATGAAATGATAACAGTTTATAAATCTTTCCTTGTAAAACATTTTGGTGGAAGTTTTAAATAAACTCTAAGTCCGCACGTAAAGGAAATCCTCACTGAAACCACCAGGAGGTTTCCACACATATAGTCAGCTTTATCAACACCAGACACCTGCAATAGGGTAGAATAAATCATGTGTACTCAATTGTACTCCGCAAGACTTACCCATCATGAGGAAATAAAAAGACTCCAAGGGTATGCAAAGCTATCTGGCTGTGGGTTATTGGAACTGCAGGAAGCATTACTAAGGGTGCATCCTTATGTTCAAGTTTTATTAGTAGTCCTCATTAGTTCAATAACCAACTATTTTATGTAAGCACCTATGTTACTTCCAAGCATGTGGTAAGTAATCAGAACTATTTTATCATTCTCAATGTTCTAGTTCTTACTATGGTGCTAGATACTAGCCAGGTCGTACCTTCACGTAGAAACGACGATTTGCGAATCGATGTAGCCCAGTTGGGTACCCCAAAACACACGCCTCGCTTGTACCCCAGGCACAAACATGACCAACCCATTCTACTCCTGTCAAGGGGTCTAGATCCCCGTTCAAACTGGGACTCCAAGCCTTCAACACCTGGGGCTCAGCCTCAGTGCGGTGCTTAGACCTCCTACCCAATAATCCACTCTTAACGGCCGGTCCGAAAAAGAGCCGGAACCCATGACAAGAGAGTAACAAGTCTTTCCGCTCCCATAAGCAAGTATATGCTCAGGATAATAGGTCTGTGACTTGACTACTATCCACAGCAACGGACGGTCCTCAATCGATACAGACATGACAAAATGCAACTAGAGACCCACTCTGTTGCCTAACCAAGTCCAAGTCCATCCAAGCCCAGTCCCGTCTGGTCTCCAATTATTATTCATATATATTCCAGGTGATAGTAACATGATAATAATAGTATTAAAATATTTTTTCTAGCTCTCGTGAGTGACAGGAAATCACTCGACTTCTACCGAAGTCCTATAGCATAGCAAGCTACACGATCCTATCCTACCAGTAAAACTTATGGGATAAGGATATATAGATGCAAGTGGGTTTCATTCAACTCCCTAAACCTGATGCATATCACATAATATAAAGTGTAAAAATAGGAGTTATGCACCGGGGCTTGCCTAGATAAGATATAACCAAAGTTATCATTCCATCATGACACAATCGTCGAAGCACCATCTTTTCTGCTACGCCAAATGACTCCACAGACCATCATCATTCTTATTATGATGTTCGTGAATATAACATAGAAACGTAAATAATCGAAGGCGACTGCAACTCACAACTACGATTACGTCTCTTAAGCTAACGAACTAACTCAACGACCAACGTACTAAGCCACTTATCCATGTTGTCGAACAACGTGTTAATTCCCATTAAATATTTATGTTATACAGACTCAAAGTGTTGCTTTATTTATTTTATCGATTTAATATTTATATTCTAACTAGGGCTCATTAGCTTTCTTAGCAAACTAATTATTCTGAAGCTGCAAAAATTACAGTGAGCATATAATAATATTATGAAGCTACTGTAAAATTTTCAAAGCTAACACTATCATCATTTTGCCCCAAAAATTCCTACAAATTTTATCCCAATAATATTAAGCATCTCCAATTAATTAAGGAACTCTTGAAAATATTATGGAACTATGTGAACAAGTTATACCAGCAGGTAGACCATGATTTTAGGAACTGAACAAAATTGTTCTCACAATTTTTGGTCAACTACACAAGATTCTATTGAATTTACAAGTTTGATTTTTGAACTAAATTAGAAAATGTTTAGAAAAAGAAAAGGGGCCGGCAGCAACCCATTCAGGCCCAGCAGGCCAGCGCGGTCGCAGCCGCGTGCGTGTCGTGGCAGGTGGCAGCCCAGCGCGGCTCAAGATCAGGACGCCCGAGCATGGTGGTGTTCTTGCAAAAGAGAATATGCTCTTCTTCATAATAGCACAACCATCATTCATACTATTCTTCCAGTCAACAGCTTTGCAAATAAGCTCCTGGAGGTTGTCGCCTTTACCACGAGGAGGTCCCTGGACGTCCCATGCTCGCCGACACGGTGGCCATCGGCATAGTGCAACTACACCGAGCAACCTAGGCTCGCTAGGACGAGAGTGAGGGGATGACCACTACCTATGGCTAAACGCGCACGGCTGGGTGGCAACGAGGGCTCAGGGACACCGTAATGCGATCTGCAGCGGCGAGCGGTGAGCCGCGGTGGCGGCGCAGCTATTCCTACGAGCCTACGTACTCTTAGGAGAGTAGAGGTAGTAGAGGTGTAAAAGGTCTTGATGGCTAGAGGGGGTGAATAGCCTTTTAAAATTTTCTACAAAGACAAGCTAAACAAGTTTATCAAAACAACAAATAGCAAGATGCGAGTTTTGCTTAGCCTACGGGGTGTTTGCAAGCCACCTATCCAATTCACAATTCCAGTATATTGGCACTCAACCGCATAAGTTAAACCGAGAAGGTTACTACAACTACAACTAGCAAGCTACACAAAAGAGCTACTCTAGCAAAGCAAACTAGCTAGCAAAGATAACTAAGAAAGTAATGCGGAGTTGAGTTAGGAGGGTTTCACCGAGGGGCGAAGTATTGAGCCAACCAATATGATCAACAATGAATATCAAAACAACCGAACACCGGGATCAATCAATCACAATATGAAAGTGATGACACGAAGATTTATCCCGAGGTTCACGTGCTTGCCGGCACGCTAGTCCCCGTTGTGTCCCTCTTTACCACGTGGTTCGGTGGCTAATCGGTCTCACACCGAGCCTCTCAAAAGGCGCCACAAGAACCTACCAAATGGCAAAAGGTTGCAATGACATGAGCAATTTACTAATGTTGCCTTTGGCGCTTCACCGAGGTAGGCACAAACCCCTCACAATCACCGGAGGTGGCCAAGAACAATCACCAACTCTTGCCAACGCCTCCAAGCTGCTCCAAGCCGTCTAGGTGGCGGCAACCACCAAGAGAAACAAGAATCCCGCAGTAAATCAACAACCAAGTGCCAACTAGATGCAATCTCACAATGCAAATGCACTTAGATCACTCAATCTCACTTCGAATATGCAAAGAAGCAAGAGAGATGAGTAGGAGGGGAGTTGCTTAGCTCAAAGTGCTCACAAGTATGTCAAATGTCCAAGAGAGAGAGCCTTGATCTGGCCAACAAGTATTTATAGATGTACCCCTTCGAATATAGCCGTTACTCACTTGAAACAGTTGCAGTCGCGCTGACCGGACGCGCTGGTCTAACAGACCGGACGCGCCGATCGCACAACGGCTACTCGCGAAGCACCGACCGGACGCGCTGGTCGCAACGACCGGACGCGCTGGGCTCGACCGGACGCGCTGGTCCCGTAACTGACCAGACACGCTGGTCAAGCCTGAGCAGCGCACAACGAAACAACGACCGGACGCGCTGGAGAACTGACCGGACGCCACAGTGCCAGCGTCCGGTTGGAGTCCAGTAAGCTCCCTGATCGACCGAACGCGTCCGGTCGACAATGACCGGACGCGCTGCGCGTCTGATCAAAACGCTGAGACACGCGCAAACGCTGAACACTGACCGGACGCGTCCGGTCAAACAGAGACCGCGTCCGGTCCAACGTCTGGTCACCACTGTGACCTCCGTTCGCTTCCGTTTGATTTCTGACTTCCGACGTAGTGGAAAATAGGCGTTTCAACTCCTCGTAAACGCCTAAATCCCATCTCGCAAGCTCGGCGGGAGGGAGAGAGGACCCCAAACCCTCTCTACCGCTCAAACTCCACCGCCTTCGTAAATGTGCTAACACCACCAAGTGATCTCGTCAAGTGTGAGTGTGTTAGCATTTTCACAATCATTTTTTTGAGGCATTATTAGTCCTATCTAAATGCATATGATTATGAAATGCACACCTAGAGGCACTTAGGAGTTCAATAGTCGTGTCATTCCCCTCTTTATAGTACGGCTATCTATCCTATAATGTAACCACACCCACTAGGTGTCTTGGTTACTAAAACACAACCCTTAAGCATATACCTTAGCCTTGATCACGTAGGGTTGCGTCCAAATCCAAGTGTGGCCATCATGATCACCATGTCCATCTTGCCACCAACCTTGGAATGTACTAATCCTCATATGCTACATACAACTTAGGTATAGGATTAGTACTTAGGCATTGTCACTAATTACCAACACCAAACATGGAGCTTTCAAGGTGGCAGAGGCATCAGTAGCTCACCTTGGTACATGCTCTAAAGGCGGTTGAAACAGGGAAGCACTGGGGCAGGCTAGCCACGTGCGCCCACACCGTGCGGCGGTGCTTCGAGCGCGGCACCGACGCGTCACCACCTGTTCGTCGAACACCCTGGCCAAAGTAGCACGAGCACTGGATGGAGAGAGTTAAGGTGAACTTCGGGTTACAAGCAAATAAGCAATCGAACTATTACCGCTCCTGCTTGCCTCACCTCCCACCCCACCGGTTTGGCGGCGCCCATGGCCAGCGGCGAGAAGAAACCCAAAATTCAATCGCGCCATGCATCGATCGGACTCAGTGCGAATGGGGTGCCTAGCTAACTTTCTCTGCTAGTCACGGACGCAAGTAATTGGGCTGGGAAGCATTGAGCTTCGGATTATGAAGGGAAAGGGAGCGGTGCACTGCCACCGCCATGTCGCGGGGAGAGTGGGTTATAGCACGCGGCTGTGGAGGGGGCACGCGCGACGACTAAGTAGTTAAGACGGCGGATTTGGTCGCTAGTGATGATGCGAGCATGCACATAGGGGACAAGACAGGAGTGGGCTCGGCGCGACGCGCATAACTCGGGGTGGCCAAATCCGAGCGACTCGTTGGCGTCAGCTAGCGGGGCAACAGGACAGAAGAGCATCCCATCGCCACTGCTACCGGGCCAATCGACCAGACGCACGGTAGGGCACATGCCCACGGGTTCAGCGTGGTAATTGGGTCAAAGGGCAGGGCGGACGCCATGTCGGCCAAGTAACGCAGCCGCTGCCTCAGCTTGACCCTGCACGCGGCACAGCGGCAGTGGCAGATAGACCACAGCCGGCCAGGGCCAGCCAGCACCAGGCCATGGACGCCACATCGCACAGACTAGGCACGCGAGCTGGCCAGCGACAGTGGCCCAGCCACAGCCTGAGCCCGGTGCCAGCAGCGCCCGTGCACGTGCGGTGACCGCGGACTCAGGTCAAGCAAGTGCAATTGGTGGCGTGCATGAGTTTTAAAGCAAGCAAAGGCTGCTAATGTTTGCGACTGAGGTTCAACCAATCCCATGACTCCAAAGTCGGTACTATCGACTAGCTAACTAAGCAATCCATACAACCAGGAGATGACCAAGGAGAAAGAAAGAGAGGCGCCCAGATAGGCCTGTCACGCAGAACGCCAGATCACGAACAAAGCGCCATTCACATGGTTACAATGCGTTCTAACGAAGTTGAGAGATTTTTAAGAGGGCATGGGGACCTCCCACTCAACCACAACCTATATCATGTTCAATTGCATACCTAGAAGCAATCAATAGTGTAAAAACATGAAGTTATTATTTTATTATTTTTGCTAGTATTTAAATACTAAAATAACATTGTCTAAGGGTTTAGTTAGGGCTAACTGCCATTAGCACTTTTGTCATAATTTTTAAAAGGTCTAAACCCTATTAATTTCAACCAACATGTACCTCATGCAATAATCCATACTTTGTACTAAACCATGGGATCGAAATAATAGAACACTATTTGATTATTTTGCTCACTATAATTCACCAAAAATGATACCTTTGAACATAAGTTCAAGTGTTGCCGACTTAACGAAAGAGTTTATCTTAATTTCACATGGGGATTTTTGAGCTCCTAAAAATATTAGTTAACAATATTTATTTTGACTTGTACACAATCGCAAAAGTGAGTCACATAAGATTTGTTTACCATTTCCTGTGAGTTTTAAATCTAAAATCCGAAGAGCTCGTAACACTAGGGGTGTTACATGATATTCCCTTAAAAACCTCTTATGAGGAAAATAGGAAATATGACATGTTATGGATTTGATATTGCCTCATTAAAAACCTTATTTATGAGAAAGTTTATAAAAACTCATAGTAGGAAAAGAGTGCAATATAATGCTTAACACAGATTATTATTTTCAGAGAGTACCTCCCCAAAGCTTGCAAGTCTTTAAGTCGTCGTGTACCAATACCATGAACAAAATTTTGGAACGTGGTACCTGGTAGTGACTTAGTGAATAAATCTGCAAGATTATCACAAGACTTTGTTTGCAAGATATTGATTTCTCCATTCTATTGTAATTCATGAGGATAAAACAACTTAGGAGAAATATGTTTAGTTATATTGCTTTTGATATAACTAGTTCCCATCTGTGTAACACAAGCATCATCATCATCATAGATAATTGTGGGTGATTCAATGGAACTAATTCCACTAGATTGTTGTATGTGATTAATCATTCTGCGAAGCCATACATATTCACGTGATGCTTCATATAGTCCAACAATTTCAGAATAATTTTTAGAGGTCGTCACTAGAGTCTATTTAGAAGACTTCAATGATATGGCAGTTCCTCTATATAAAAATACAAAGCCTGTCTAGGATCTGTCATAATAGGGATTAGATAAATAGCCAGCATTAGTGTATCCAATCATAGTTTGATCTTGGTTTCTTTGGAAAAATAATCCAAGATCTTTGGTTCCATTGGGATATCTTAAGATTTGTTTAGCTCATGTCCGATGACATTTAGTTGGAGCAGCGCTATATCTAGCTAGTAAGCTTACTGCAAATGCTATATCAAGCCTGGTGTAATTTGCAAGATACATAAGTGCTCCAATGACACTGAGATATGGAACCTTGGGTCCCAGTATCTCTTCATCATCATCCCTCGATTTAAATGGATCTTTCTCCATGTCTAGAGATCGAACAACCATGGGAGTTTTGGATAGATATGATTTATTCATATTAAATTTCTCTAGTGATTTCTGGATATAGGCAGATTGATGCACTAAAATTCCTGAGTGAAGGTGCTCGATTTGTAAACCCAAGCAAATTTTGGTTTGACCCAAATCCTTCATCTTAAATTCCGTCTTTAAGTGACTGCGTGCTTCGTTGATATCCTGTGGGTTGTCAATGATATTTAAATCATCCACATATACACATATAATGCAGAACTCCGTTTGGAATTTCTTTAAGAAGACACATGGATAATCATCACTATTGGTGAAGGAATTCACTCAGTCGGTTGTTCCACGTCCGTCCCGACTGTTTTAAGCCATATAGTTACTTATTAAGTTTTACACAATATGTGGCGCAACTTGCTTTAGGGTTCAGAATAGGGATTCCATCGGGAACCTTCATGTAAATATCTGAATCAAGTGGCCCATATAAATATGCTGTCACTACATCCATCAACTGCATAGATAGATGATTTTGAACTACCAATGATATTAAATATCAGAATGTTATTCCACTCATAACTGGAGAATATGTTTCATTGAAATCAATGTTGGGTCTCTGCGTGAACCCTTGTGCTACTAGTCTCGCTTTGTATCTCACTACCTCATTATTTTCATTTCGTTTTCAGACAAAACCCATTTAAATCTCATAGGGAAGATTTTTTGGAGGTGTAGGTATTGCTGATGAGAATACCTTTCTTTTTGTGAGCGAGGCTATCTTTGCTTGAATTGTTTCTTTCTATTTGTTCCAGTTCGAGCGCTTTTGCACTTTGCCATGGTCTTGGGATCTGGACCATTTTGGATGATTTTAGCAATTGCTATAGCGAAGTATATGTCGACAATCGTAGTCTTTCGGTCATATGATTCTCCAGAATCAGTATAGTTTATGGAAATTTTTTGTATCCCTCATGACGGTTGGTTATTTCCCAATACGATAGCGTCAGGGCATTCCGATGTCCCAATGTCAGATATTGAGTGCACTGTTGATGTGGGATGTGAATTTTGTATATTCACTTGGTGTCTCTCAATTTGTTGTTGAGTAACATTTGCTAGTTCAAAAATTTTGTTGTTCTGTTTCCTTTGGCGCTTAGGAACCACATCCTGAATAATGGCCTTAATTCTCCCCTTCTTACCTTGAATAGGTTTCTGAGTTAGGAGTTGAATAGTTTTGTTTGATACCTCTATTTTTTCAAGCACATTTTCTAGCAGGATGGTAGGATTTAGTGACACCTTTATAATTTAGTGACACCTTTATAATCAGTAAATGCATCAGGCAGATTATTTGCAATGTTTTGCAAATTTATGATTTTTTGAACTTGGAGTTTAGATTCTTGTGTACGTGAATCAATAGTGGAGATGTCTTGGACATCCCAATTTATTTCCGGGCATTCTTTTTGGTACTTGTAATCTCCCCTAATGCCGGAAAATGATCCTCATTAAAGATACAGTCAGTGTATCGGGCCGTAAATAGGTCCCTTGTAAGGGGTTCTAGGTATTTAATGATCGACGGAGATTGATACTCGACATAGATCCCTAATCTCCTATGTAGACCCATAGATGTACGCTTGGGCGGTGAGATCGGTATGTATATAGCGGAACCGAATTTTCGCAGATGAGAAATACTTGGTTGATTTCCACGTACTAATTGTAGCAGGGAAGCTGTATGATATGCAGTTGGTCGCAATGGTAGTAAGTCAACAGCGTGTAAGACGGCATGACACCAACATGAAGTTGGTAGATTACAATTCTGCAATAGTGGTCTTGTTATAAGCTTAACTCTTTCGATAAGAGCTTCTGCTAAACCATTTTGAGTGTGGACATATGGAACTGAGTGTTGAACTTGAATTTCTAAAGCCATACAATAATCATTGAAAGCTTTTGAGGAAAATTCAGCAGCATTATCCATTCTTATAGATTTTATCTGGTGTTCAGGATAACTTGCTCGAAGTCTAATAACTTAAGCTATTAGTTTGGCAAAAGCATGGTTGCGTGTGGATAAGAGACACATGAGTCCATTGTGTAGATACATCTATTAGAAGCATGAAATATCTAAACGGTCCAGATAATGGAGTAATGGGACCACAAATATCACCTTGAATTCTTTCAAGGAACTTAAGTGCTTCAGCTTTGATCTTAAGATAAGATGGTCTTAAAATCAATTTTCCAGTGGTGCATGCTGTGCACACAAAATCAGATGATTCTGGGAATTTAGAATTAGCTACGTCATGATCATAGGAATTGTTTATAATTTTTTGCATCATCCCTATGTCAGGAAGACCAAGGCGATCATAGCAAGTTTGGAATGTATTGATATTCTAAAAAATTATTTTATAGGCAACATGTGGTATGGGTTCAGATGATAAAGAGGAAATTTTCTCAAGAATTTGTTTGCCATATCCGGTATCTTTGATTAAGAGAAGAAATTCCTCTTTATGTTCTTCATGTGTTTCCACGTGAAGTCGATTTTTCGGATATCTCTATAGCTAAGTAAGGTACGAGTTGAGTCGGGATACAATAATGCATCCTCAATTGTAATTTGAGTACCCATGGGAAGTGTGATAGTGGCGCAGCCAGAGCCTACTATCATTGCATCGCGTCCAGCGATTGTTAGAATATTTTCTTGTCTCTTAGTTAGAGTTTGGAAATATTTAGTTTTCCTTAGTATAGTATTAGTGGTTCTGCTATCCACTAGGCACATTTCCTCCATTGGATTTAATCCCGTAGAAATATTTTCGACGAGAGTCTTCTCCTTCTCGATCTCGAGCAGTGCTGATAACGTGTTTGAGAGTGGTTGTAATCGAGAGAAAGAGAATGAATCAAATTGCACTTTTCCATTGAATGATCTCGTTATTTATACAAGTTGGAAGGACGCCATGGGAGTAGGGAACGTCGGTTCGGGAATGTGGAAACGGGATCGTGAACGGATATCCCTCCCGGCAATGTTGGTTCCTAGGAGTAGAAGGGGGAGACGCCCATTGGGGAACGGATCGTAATTACAAGGAGATTTTACATTGATCGTAGGATTAGATCTAAGGCTAGGATTAATCCACGTCACTAATCTGTGGGTTAGGATCCGTGTGGATGTGATCACTCTAATCCTATTGGTTCATCTTCTGAGGCAACAGATTGCTTCTTAACAATTCTTAAATTAAATTTTAGAGTGGTTAAGTCAGACTAATTTATGTTCAAACGAATTAATTTAAAAATATTTATGAAATAAGTATATTAGAAAATTTTGACTTAAGGTAATTCTAAAAATTGATTTATCCAGGAACCAAGGTAGTAGCAGTGTTATAGGAAGGTAACGGATGTGCCCCTACAAATGATGTCTTAGTATGTAATAATCGCACTTTAAAAATTGAACAAAATAGCACCTACTAGTTCTAGGTAGGCTAAGAACTGGAATGTCACTTTTTTGCGTGACTAATCTGAATTCTAGGAGGGAGTACGCCTTACCCTTAACACGTTTTAATAATGCTATTTTTTTCAGAATTCAGACAATACCGAAGCGTTTTCTTTTGATGCGGCTACAATGCGAAAACCCAAATGCCAGTCCAATCGGAGCGTCCCATCAAAGCCCACGAACACCACCACGACGGCTATGCGGGTGGAGCCAACCAGATCGACTTTTTTTTTGAGAGGCCACGCGCGGTGCGCCTATTCTTTACACCAACCTATATGAGGATTTTTTCTTAAATTTTAATCTTTTTTAATAAATATTTTAATATTAACCACCCTAGAAAATATTTTGCATCAGGTAGCCTTTTGGTTGCACCAGTCCCGCTGGTGCGACCAAATAACATAGTCGCGCCACATGCGTTGGCGTGGTAAGATACAACATATTTGACGATGTTTCCGATGTCAAAAAGCTTGTCGCGTCACTCCCGCTGGCGTGACAGTATTGTCTCGTCGTGCCACCATGTGTAGCGTGATAAGATTGAATTTCAAAAAATCATAACTCTTCAATACAACGTCGGATGAAGATGGTTTTTATATGAAAATTGTAGACCTCGACGAGATCTACAACTTTCTAGTTTTGAGTTTTTTTTCGTTTGACAACGATAAGATGCTCAAAAAATTATATAAAGTTTCCGCACCAAAATGATCGCGTATTAGTGTTTGTCGCATTAGAAAAATAATATATTTTTTGTATGTATTCAAATAAAAATACTTTTTATATCAAAGTTGTAGCTATCAATGAGATCTACAACTTTGGAGTTTTGAATTTTTACATTTGAGGTCGTTAAGACGCTCAAGAAAATAATATAAAACTTCAGAAGCATATTCGTGCTGAAATTTATATTATTTTCTCGAGCATCTTAACAATCTCAAATGTAAAAACTCAAAACTACGAAGCTGTAGATCTCATTGAGAGCTACAACTTTAATATAAATGGTATCTTCATTTGAATCCCTACAAAAGAAGTTTTAGTATTATCTTCTTTTTAGCATCTTAACATTTCAAACGAAAAAAACTCAAAACTAGGAAGTTGTAGATCTCGTCGAGATCTATAATTTTCTATAAAAACCATCTTCATCCGATGTCGTATTGAAGAGTTATGATTTTTCGAAAGTTCAGTATTGTCGCGCTACTCCCGGTGGCGCGACAAGATAATACTGTCACGTCAGCGGGAATAGCGCGGCAAGCTTTTTCACGTCGAAAACACCGTTGAATGTGCTGTATTTTGCTGTGCCAATGCATGTGGTGCGATTATGTTATTTGGTGCGACCAAAGGGGCTACCTGATGCAAAATATTTTCTGAAGCGGTTAATATTAAAATATTTGTTAAAAAAGATTAAATTATAAAAATTCTCCCCTATATGACGGGGGGCATGAAAAGGCTGAACAATAACAAACAGCAGTCGAAGCCCGGAGGAGGAAAAAAAAAGAGAAGCGAAAAAGAAAAGGCAAACAGTAGCTGGACGAGGGAAAAAGGGAAATGAACAGTGCTAAAAGCAAGTAATGAAAAGGAAAAAAGGAATAGAAAAGGGGAAAGAAAGAAAAAAATGAACAGTTGTTAGAAAAGGGCAAACAGTAGCTGGACGAGGGAAAAAGGGAAACGACAAGCTATCTGCTAATCTCCACGTGCGGAAGCGTCGATTGAATCTACCAAGACAAACATGCAAGATCACATACGACACCAAAGGCACGATATTTGTTGACGAGGTTCAGTCGAAGCCTAGTCCCCGGGGCACGATTACGGGCGCTCCTCCCCAATACCAGCAATATCGGCCGTTCCAGGGTCCGACAACGTGCCGCCGCTCTCCTGCGAACCTGTTGCTACATCGTGATGGTTACTAGCCCTGGGCGTTCGGTAATATCGGACTGATCGGTTCGGTTCTTCGGTACCTATGCAAATTCGGTTCCACAGGAAACTGATACCGATCGGTTTTTAAAATAACTCGGTACCGAAGAAATTCGGTATCGGTACTTACAGTTTGGTTTTGGTATTTACCAAAAGAACCGAACAAATTATAGTATCATGTAACATCAAGTTCGATAGCCAATTTTGATAGAAATCCAACATAATTTCATATAGAATAGCAGTGCCTAAATCATACATATAAAAAAACCACAGTACTACAGGACCAATACATAATATAGTTGTCCACAATAGACCCATCAAATCATCAATAATATTATATATTACTCAGTAAATTCGGTTCTAGTCAAAACCGAATATACCTCGGTAAATTCGGTTCCTGAGAACTAGGAACCGAATATTTCGGTACTTTCGGTTCGGTTCTCGATAAATTCGGTTCGGTTCTCGGTTCTTGATATTTTGTGCCCAGGGTGAATGGTTACAACAGTAGCCCTTCTCTCATATTTATGAGGAGACTAAGTTACAGAGTCCAACACAACTCTAACCTATACTATCAAATACAACTCAGAGTCTTAGCGTAGCCAAACTCGTACATAATATTCGACATATATTCTAACAACAGTGTCAGAAGCAAGGAGGAGGTGGGGATTCCTGGATGGTTAAAAGAGGGGAAGGAAAGAAAGGGCAAAAAAAAAAAACAGTGCCAGAAGCAAGGAGGAGGCAGGGATTCCCGGACGGTTAAAAGAGCAGTTATATATCCTTTTGTTAAAAAAAAACTTATATGATATCCCTTCCAAGTTCCATCCGGCCACGTTCTCAATTCTCGTCGTTGTTGACACGTATAATAAACTATACTCAAATTCAAAGTTGTCATCCAATCACACGCGCAAACTTCGTCACAAATTTATAAAAACAGCCTACAGACATCACAATCGCAAACTTACAGGCGCGCACATTGCTCGTTTCCACTCCCATTTATGCTACACCACCTCGCTCGCCGACCAGCCGGCCATCGCCACAAGCCGTAGCCGTCGACGCGCGCACAGCTGCACCGAAACCTGCCATGGCGACAGCTAGGGGCTTGTTCTGCCTCGTGTCGCCGGTCCGCGGCGAGCCCTCCGACCGCTGCCGCCGCCGCCGCAGCAGCAGCAGCAGCGCCGCGTGCATATGCTGCGTCGGCCCTCACCACAAGCCGTCGTCCGGCGCTCCCGACGCCGACCTGAGCGTGAGGCTGCCGCTCATCAGCTGCTGCAGCGGCGGGGACGTCCGCGGCCGCAGCAGCGGCGCCGCGCGCACGCCGCGCACCCCGAGGACGCCGTGCACGCCCACCGCCAGGCACCTCTGCGGCGTGCGCTCACGCACGCCGCGCCGCGGGCAGGTCTGCTGCTTCCCCGTCGCGTCGGCAGGGCCGGGGCCCGCCGACGTCGCGAGGACGCCGCGAACCCATGGCACGCAGCAGCGCGCGTGCTGCGTCCGCGTCCCCGCGCAGCAGGGCCCTGGTAGCGCCAAGCTGGGAAGGCGGCGCCTCTGGTTCCGCTCCGCTCGCCGGGCGGGGGCGCAGACGACGCCGCGCTTTCGGGGTGCCGGCCGCGACACCGCCCACGCTGGCAACAGCAACAACAAAAGCCTCGCGGAGGCGGAGACGGCAGCGGCGGCTGCCGACGAGGAGACGTGCTCCAACGACGAGTACGCGCTGCTCTGCAGGGAGGGATTCTCCCGGGAGGACGTGGCCGCGGTCACCATCCAGGCCTACTTCCGAGGCCACCTGGTGCGCGCCTAGTTACTGTTACATCACGGCCGGGCCCTCGCTTTGCTCCGGCGACGGCGTGTACTGTACTAAAGAGCGGCTCGTGTTTGCATGCAGGCGCGGCGGGCGTTCAGGGCGCTCAAGAGCCTGGTGAGGATTCAGTCGGTGGCGCGGGGCGCGTTCGTGCGGCGGCAGGCGGAGGTGGCCATCCACTGCATGCAGGCGATGGCGCGGCTGCAGGCACGCGTGCGCGCCCGGCGGATGCTGGCCGTGGCCAAACCCGAACCCCAGGAGGAGCAGCTCTTGCAGAGCTGACCGGAGGCTGCATGCTCGGTCGGCAACAAGAGTCCGAGATGATCCATTGCACGAATAAGGTACAGGCTATTTGGAATATGCTGTTTGTGTGAGACATTTGCTCTTTCGATTGATGAACTTTGCCTGGGTCTCAAATCTGTAGTGTCCCTGTAATTGGCCTTCATTTTCTTTTCTTTTCTTTTCGTTTTTGGCTGTGGCAATATGTCTATGTGTAACTGCTGCATTTTGTAACGTTGGTTTGAGACTTTCGATCATGGAAAACAGTAAGATCAAAATTCATACACATGAGTACGTTTCACACGACACTGAAAATTGAATTTCATTCAAAAGTGGGGTGGGGAGCTTACATCTTATTACACGACGAACAAAAACACATGCTGCGGTGAATCAGCAAAAGGCGGAATTGGACTCGTAGGCCCCTGCACCCGGGAATGGAACGGAACTTGAAAAGCAGCAGACAAGTACGACGTATGAAAGCGACACGAACAGCTAGAGGAAGACGGCGGCGGCCGGCGGCCGCGCAGGTGGTTCATTCATCGGCGGGAAGGGACGGTGACGGCTAGAAGTGCCGCTCGTTCTGGACCTGCTGGTGGCTCTTCACGCCGTGACCGTCGGTGGATCCCGGCAGGTGCTGCTGCTGCTGGCCGTTCTTGGCGCTGGCGTCGGTGGACGTGGACGGTGGGCGCTGCAGGCTCTTCACGTACTGCCAGGTGTCGCGGCTGGAGACGTCGTGCCACCATCTGCTGACGTTCTTGCGGGACTCGAACATGCGGCGGGAGCGCGGGTCGGAGACGAGGCGGTCGGCGTTGGGCAGGTGCGACAGGTCGGCGATGGTGAAGTTGTCGCCGGCCAGGTACTTGGCCTCCTCCAGGCGCTGCTCGTAGATGTCCAGCAGCTTCTCCAGGTCCTTCTTCCTCTGCTCGAACAGCTTTAGCATCTCCTCCTCCTTCTGCGGGCTCACCTGGCTCTGGCTCGCCGCCGGCTGCTGCGACCCGGCCACACCGCGCTTGCCGCTGGACGCGTCGGCGTTGCTGCCCACGGCGACGTCCCTGGCGTTGAACCCGCTGCCGGTGCCGGTGCCGGTGCCGTTGTTGTCGTTCTGCTGCCTGGGCAGGGTGGGCGGCAGGATGGCGAGGCTGTAGACCATCTCGGCGCTGGGCGAGTCGAAGCTCTGCGCCTCCGTCTGCAGCCACTGCTCGATGGACGCGCGCTCCAGAGCGCCCGTGCCGATCAGGTCCGGGTTGCCCTGCTTCGCGTACTTGTGGGAGACGTGGCGCAGGATCCCCCTCGAATCTGCAGCAAGGCAAGGTTCACCGGCCGGTGCATGTCAGCGCCATTGCTGCACCAAGCAACGCATTGCAGTGGGTTGTTGCTACTTGCTAGCAATGCGCTTACCGGAGAGGGTGAGGCTGTCGTCCTCGAAGGTGAGCGCCTCGCCGTGCGGCTGCAGCTTGAGGTACTGGGGCATGCGCTTGGTGCCGCGGTAGGCGTCGACGCGGATCAGCTGGAACTCCACCTCCTTCTCGAACAGGCACATGAGCACGCGGGCGACCTCCGCCGAGGTGGGCGACCCGAAAACCTTCACGCTCGCCATCTCACTCAGTCAGAGCACACTACTGACCTGAAGGGTGAAATGCAATGCAAGTGTGGCTGTGTGCTGCCATTGGATTGCTTGGGCGTGCTTATATAGTCGCCAAAGCGAGTAGCACAAAATGCCTTGCTTGGCCGGAGGTAAATCTAAAGATAGAAGACGAATCAAAGGGAAAGACAAAGGAGATAAAGAGCAAAGCGTTTTGATGCCAGTTAAAGAGAAAGACAAGGCTAATCTCTGCTGGAAGATTGTCTTGTGTGGCATAAACATGAAGCCATTATGGCAACCACTGGATACCAGGGTAGGGTGTTCATCAAAGAACAGCACAAATGAATGCTTTAAAAAGAGTGAGAAATGATCAAGATCTGAAGATTTAACTATTATTTATGTCAGGAAAGGGGAGGAAAAAGAAGAGTGCAGAAAATAGGTACTAGGCTTGTAGCTGATTTGGCTGTTTGATTTGTTCATAAATCATAAGTTGTTATTTGCTAGGGCAATGCCCTGTTCGATTGAGCTTATCAGCCAAAATCAGCCAGCCATTCAGCAGTATTTTTCTCTCACAACAAATCAGCAGCAGCCGCAGAAACCATCGGCCGAACAACACTGTTATTTCTGTTCTACGCACCAAGCACAAACGGCAAAAGCTTTCTCTTTCAATAATGCTGCTAGTTTAACATGCTCAAATATACTAATAAGTACTAGATCACATGCATGAAATGTCGCATCAGAACAAAAATCATGACATGAGCTGCTTAAGTAATGTAAAATCAAAGCAAAAGGAGATTAACCAGCCTCGTACATATAGACATGAGCTGCTTACAGATCTCAGTAATGTAAAATCAAAGCACGCATGTTGCAAGTGTACGTTTTATGTATTTAAGATGTTTCAGAGGTATGTTGCAAGTTCTTTATATGGATGTTGCAAAAGTAAATCGGGATGTTGCACATATTGCAAATGTTTCAGATGAATGTTACAAGCGTTTGTTCAAAATATTTCATCTGTTTTAAATGTATGTTTGCAAGCGTTTTAATCTGAATGTTGCATATATTTCACGCATATGTTGCAAGATTATGTTCCAAATGTTTCAGTTTTATGTTGCAGCAAGTGTTTTCATATTGCAGTTGTAAGTGTTTATCTAGAAGTTGCATATGTTGCAATGGCTATATACGTATATTGCAAGTGTATGTTTCAAATATTTCAATTGTTTTTAGAAGTATGTTGCAAGTGTTTTATCTAGATGTTACATATGTTGCACTGGCTATACACATATGTTGCACGTGTATGTTTCCAAATGTTTCATCTGTTTCAGACGTATGTTGTAGGAAGTGCTTCAAGTTGCAAGTGTTTTCATTAGCAGGCACGGGAAGAGGGCACAGGTAGAGGAGGTCCCCGCGTGCATGCCCAGCAGCATGGCATGTGTAGGCACAAAGCAGCAGCAGACGCATGTGGGCACTGTAGCAGGAGCATGTGGACGTGTGTAGCAGGAGCTAGCAGGAGCATGCGGGCGCATGCATAAGCGCGCAGCAACAGCAGGCGCACGTGGGCGTGTGCAGCAGCAGGTGGAGCAGGCAGTCGCATGCGCATCAGGCGCAGACAGGCGCGGGCGTCCGGATGGGGCTATTGTCCGAACGTCCGGGCGTTAGCCACGCGGTTTACATTTTTCACCAATAAGCCGCCTTTGAGAACTATGTGAAAGTTGATCGATTGTGAGGAGACAACCGATTTGAGAAAGAGTATTGTGGCTGGCATTAAACACCAGACAACAAATTGTAACTCTTTTTTTTGAAATGGAAAATATTTGGTCTCTTCAATCGCACGTCGCCAATTCTTACAAGTTTTTCAGCTCAAATGTTGAAGTGCACTCGGATAGTCGGATATATATATAGAGAGAGAAATAATGGAAAGTCTATCAGGAATAACTAAATAAAGAACTTCTTTGATTTGACGTGCATATAGCCGTTTGGGTCATATGATTCAAAATTTCTAATGTCACTGGATTAAGAAGTTAGACACATCAATTTTTTAATGTACAAGAGAGTTGTATATCATTAAATTAAAGTATAAATAGTCTATTACACGACATGGCATGCTGAAACAAAGGGCGAAACTAGAGAGAACTATTCTCTCGGGGTTTTGCGCTTGTTTCAGTTCATGTTCTGTCGAGCATTTCCACCATTGTCACCGTGCCGAAAGTTTCTTTTCGGCAATGTTGGTCACAAGCAAATATCTTATACAAGTAGAAAAGAACGTGTGGAAGTGAAATAAATATCAGACCCTGAATAGATTATATATGCGAGACGTTGTGCTATTTCCAGTTTGATGATCTTGAGAAGCCAAATAAATGTAGTGCGAACGAGCAAAAACGCCCGGACACATTTTTATTGAATTGACCAATATTGCAAAAGGGTTGATGATAAATACATCACAATACAATACCCAGAAAAGACACTGCGTATATATGCAGCGAAAGGAAGACACGAGACACCGTAGGCAGGCAGGCTTCACGTTATTTTAGCCCACAGGACGTACGATACGACGAACTCGACAACCACATCACGGTATGAAGCCTGACGACGAAGAAGCCGCCGGTGTCCGGCGGCAAGGAAAGTACACGCCGCGGCGCATGCCGCATGCACCACCACGCCGGCCGGCCGATCACTCGAAGGCGCCGGGGTGCTCCCTCTGCATCTTGATGACCTGCCTCCACGAGTCGCGGGTGGAGATCTTGTCGTACCACCTGGCGACGTGCTTCCTGGCGGTGAAGAGCTTCCTGCCCCTGTCGGAGGAGTTGACGATGTAGTGGGAGTTTGGCAGGTGGGAGAGGTCGGCCAGGGTGAAGTCGTCGCCGGCGAAGTACTCGTTCTTGGAGAGGATGTCGTCGTAGACGCCCAGCATGTTGTGCAGCTTCTTCTCGTTCTCCGCGACGCGGGCCTCGTCGGGCCGAACGTCCTTGAGGTGCGGCGCGAACGCCAGGTGGAACACCAGCTCCGAGCTTGGCGCGTCGAAGCTCTGCGCCTCCGCTTGCAACCACTGCTCGATGGACGCCCGCTCCAGCGACCCCATCCCGTACAGCTTCTTGTACCCGTCGTCGGGGAACTGCGTGCACAGGTACCGGCAAATCGCCCTGGAATCTGCCATATATGCGTATGTGTCAGAATCTGAATGCCATGCATTTCATTTCTTAGTTGTTCTGAGTTCTTACCAACGATTGTTTTGTCACCGTGCTTGAAAGTCACCTGCCCAGTAGGATCCTGCAGAGCCACACGCACAGCAGCAGCTTATTAGTATTTTTTCCCCCTTGCACCTGACCTAGTGATCTGATCTCCAAGAACCGAGAGAGAGGAGAGAAACTGAATGCACAAGACCATGACAATGACATACCCTGAGCTTGATGAACTCGGGGAGCTTGTGCGACTTCTTGAAGGTGTCGGTGCGGACGAGCTCGAACTCGAGGTTCTTCTCGAAGAGGCAGGTCAGCACCCTCGCCACGTCGGTGGACGCCGGCTGTCCGAACACCTGTAGCCCTGCCGCCATTGCTCCTGATCGATGTGTTGGATTGGATGACCTGCACCAGCGATCGAGAGCAATGTGCTGGATGACCGACCTGCTGCAGATGTGAGGTGAGTCAGACACTGATGAGATGCCTGGATGAAGATGACGCCGACTCATCGGCGTCTATTTATGCAGGTGGATAATATGCTTGCCTTGCCGCCGAGGATTACAGCACGGCAGCGAAAAGAGAAAGCTCCCCCGATCCGCCTCAAAGGTAAAGAGCGTCAGGACTCAGGATTCTTGCTTGATCGAGCAACCATGCACGCACGCACGCACGCTGTCTCCGTCTCCAGGAAGCAAATTAAATTAAAAAGATCGCGCGGAAACGATAGATCGCACAAGCTCGCCCATGCGTTCATGATGCATGCGATCCTTTAGCAACGGGGTGCGCAACACGAAAGATCCATCTATGGCAGTGTCGGAGGAATTGAATACTGCAAAGAAGGGATCGCCTACGTTGGATTTCGTACGGAATTGGCGCCAAATTAAAGATGAAGCAGGTGGCTTATGTCGGTACAAGAATATAACTCGCTATGAATGTTGGGCTTTATTTCATCAAACTAAAGCTAGGTTCTGGATGCAATTTCCAGTGAGACACGGGACATGGAATTCGATCGATCTGGTTTCGCCGGACTAGCTAGAAACTTTTATTTTTTTCTTCAGCTGTACGTCCAGGTGCCTTTGCGTGTTAACAGGTAAAGCTATCGGCAGCATAAAAGATAATGATGGTAGATCTGATCGAGTTGCAGTAACGATATGTCCCAAAAAGCCATGTTCGCTTGAAGTTATCGGCCTGACTTATCAGCCATGGTACAGTGTTTTTCTTTCACGATAAATCAGCGAATAACACTTTTCGCCTGTGTTGTTTTCATGTTAGTACTAGCGGATTGTTCAATAGTTACTCCCTCTGTCCTAAAATATGAGGAATCCAAATCTGTTCTAAGTCAAACTATATTAAGTTTGACCAAATTTCAAGAGAAAAATATTAACATCTATTGCATCATGAGGTATATTAGAAACATAGGGCCTGTTTGGTTCTCTTCTCACCCAGGTTGCATCGCATCTAGAGAGACAGGCCTGCGTTTTGAGCCAGTCCAGCCAGGTCCGGAAAGATGTTGTTTAGTTGGTCTCTGTCTCACGCGTGCAGGCATGCGCTCGCTTTTGGCTCCGCGCAGCCAGGCCGGCTAAAAACGGATTTAGAATCTGTTTCCCACGAGCCAGGCTGAGAGGGGCTGGATGCATGCACTGGGCCAGGCCCTGGTAGCAGTTCAGGTATCCAAACATGTCAAGCCTGCATCCTAAGGGCCAGGCCAGTCTAAAACCGGGCAACCAATCAGGCCCATATATTTCATAATGTATCCAACTAAGCTAATTTGAAGCTCTATGTATTTTTATCTTTTGTTATATAAACTTGGTCTAAGTTACTACTCCCTCCATCCCAAATTATAAGGCATTCCAAGAATCTTGGAGAGTCAAAGGATCACAAGTTTGACTAAATTTATATAATAAGATAATAATATTTATGACACCAATTAAGTATTATTAGATTCTTTATTAATTATATTTTCATAGTATACCTATTTAATGTTATAAATTTTTGTAATTTTTTCTATAATTTTGGTCAAACTTAAGATGTTTTGACTCTCCAAGATTCTTGGAATGCCTTATAATTTGGAATGGAGGGAGTACAGTTTAACTTAAGACAAATTAGATCCTTGTATTTCACGACAGAGGGAGTACATGTGAGAATTCTGAGGATGCATGGCAACCAATTGCTTTCTTATTTCGGTGCATTTTGTTGTCCGTTCTGGAAACTTGTCCGCTGTACAAGTGCATAGATTGGTTTTTTTTTTCAAATTTGCTAAAGAAAGGGGATCTAACCTAGGAGTAACCAGGTGGTTTGGTTTTTCATTAATCATTAAGAAGAGAAATAGACACTCAAATTCAGTCCAAGAGAGGACTTAAATCTGGGTGGTTGGGTGTATGACCATACCTCCCACCCAACCAGTTGAGCTAGGCTTACTTTCTCCAAAATCAGTCCAAATTCTCGTTGATGTTGACACTGGCGACGTTTTTGGTAATGTATCTCACATTCTCACTAATGCATTGTGGTGAGGACTTCCTCTTCCCTAACCGGGGGCTTCACTAAAACCCTAGTGTTGGGTTTTAGGCCAGCGTTGGTGGCACATGTGGATGTACAGAGACATCACTATGGGGAATCCCCTCCACCTGGTAGATGTTGTTGTGGTGTGCAGAGTTGCTCTTGGCGCCGAATGTTGTGGTGGGCTTCAGCTAGGTTTTCTTTGTTATGATGGTTGTCATGTAGGTGGGTGATGGTATGTTGTCATTCCTGTTTTTCTGCATTTCACCTTCTTTATTAGTTTGCGTTTGGCAGCGGGAATGTAGTTTTTGCTATCATTTTGGGACACAAATAAAGCTTTTGCTATCATTTCGGGAAAAAAATATAAGACATGCCAGAACATCCGGTTCCTAGAATTTTGAGGATGTAAGCCAATTTATTCTTCTTTGTGGATAGGAATGCCAAGTTAAGCCTTTTTTTCTGGGTCAGTGGGTCCGATCTAAAACTCATTTAAATGAACTAATCTGGATTTCAAAAATAGAATAAAAACAAACTAGATAACTGCCCCACTGGTACCCATTACTGCACAATGATTTTTCAGATCCATTAACGTTTTTATTTTAAAAAATTGGATTTGTCCATGAAAAATTTCAGGCGCACTATCAAACAACTATGGTTCAGTACTTCTGTTTCAAGAATTGGCTTGGCAGTCAGCAGGATTCTTAGTAAATTAGCTGCAGACACACCCAACAAGGCTGCGAGTTTCGGTGATTTGGACGCTTCAAAGTCCCGCTAACATCAGCAAAAGCTAACTGGTGGCCTTTAGTCAAGCAGACACTATGGGCTTTCTGTAGTCTGTACTTTGATATCTTGCAAGTACATTCGAGTTCAAAATTGTTCATGTACTTTGAATCACCAAAAGGCGTCAAATCTTGACTTTATGGCATACAATTAATCAAAGGCACATCAAACTAGGCATTTGATTTATCCAAACAGAAGGAATCTGACAGTTAGAACAAACTTTCTACTATATTTCTCGATAACATCAGTAAAATTATGAAGTATTGAGCATACATGACAAGGTAAAAGATTGAGCTTATACGTGATGATAAATTGGCCCATAGAAGAAATAGGCAATAATTAATTCACAAGAATGTAGGACAAGGGGACAATTTTATTCATCAGAGACCCTTGAATACATGGAGACAAATGCGTTTGAGAACAAAAAGATAATGCATCACAGTAGGGCTTCACATTATTTTGGTTGACACGACAACCATGATGGGTGAAACAATGGATCACTAACAACACTGCAGAGCCAGACTGACACAAACGATGAAGCCATTCAAGATGAACTCGTAACCCACCAAGTTAAGCAATTACTCAAATGCGCCAGGATGTTCCTTCTGCATCTTGACGACCTGCTTCCATGTCTCGAGCTTGGAGAGTTTGTCATACCATTTTGCCACATTCTTCTTGTTAGTGAAGAGCTTTCTTCCTCTTTCAGTATTTATGATGTAGTGCGAGTTTGGAAGGTGAGAAAGGTCAGCCAGGGTGAATTCATCACCAGCCAGGTACTCATTCTTGGAGAGTATTTCATCATAAACATCAAGGACTTGCTTCAGTTTATCCTCATTTTCAGCAATAACAGCAGGGTCCTGACGAATGCCCAAATGACTGAGATGAGGAACGAATGCCAGCTGAAAGACAAGTGCAGAGCTTGGAGGACCAAAGTTTTGAGTTTCTGCCTGAAGCCACTGTTCTATTGATGCCCGTTCTAGAGCACCAGATCCATAAAGGGTCTTGTTTCCATCATTTGGAAACTGGTTACAAACGTACCGGCATATATCCCTTGAATCTGCACAGAATTAAGGTTTGCATTTCAATACTCTATAGGAAATGGAACCAAGAATATTTTGTGCTCAATGTTTATTCATATAAGCCAATGTAATACTCGTAACTCACCGACAAGAGTTTTGTCGCCATGCTTGAAGGTCACTTGGCCATTCGGATCCTGTAAATAGCAAATGGGATAAGTGCAACTTTGTCGAAACAAAGCACAAAAAGGAAAAGAAAAAACTGATGCAAGTGCCATACCCGCAGCCTAATGAACTCAGGAAGCTTGTGATGTGTCTTAAATGTATCAATGCGGACAAGCTCAAATTCCGAGTTCTTCTCAAACAGGCATGTCAGAACCCTGGCAACATCAGTAGATGCTGGCTGGCCAAACACTTGCAAGCCTGCTGCCATGCTTCCCTTTGATTTCTTTGATCTCTAGCTCAAGCTGTGAAATGACAATGAGGGATGATGCCAACATGGCTCACTACCAGGTATTTAAAGAAACAAGAAAGACAAAAATGCTTGCCTTGCTACCTGACACCATGCAAATGGAAAAGGGAAAGTGTAAAGACAAAGGGGAAGGTATGGATTCTTGCTTGCAACAATCATATTGTCTCTACCAGCAAAACAATGCATATAAAACAGTCTTATTTATTTTCACTTCTGCACTGCAATGAAACATACAATATACATAACAGAAGTTTGGGAGACTGCACAATGCATAGAAGGTTTATGACCATATGTCATGAGAATTGGTTTCAGATAAAAAAGAATATGGCATCAATTAACATCAGAAAAGAGGATCTTGCAGCTTCTGTCAGGGTACAAGAATAAGGGCCTGTTTGGTTTACATGAGTTAAAGTTTAACTCCCATCACATCAATGTTCCCTCAAATGCATAGAGTACTAAATGTAGACTAATTGCATGCATGTCGGCACAGATTAGGAGTAATTTACAAGACGAATCTATTAAGCCTAATTAGTCTAAGATTGGAAACTTTTTGTCAAATAAGACGAAAATGCTACAGTGTTTGTTAAACTTTAACTCCTCCAACCAAACACCCCCTAAGGTTTAGGGCAAAAGCAGTGTCCCTGGTATGGAGTCAGATAGAATCCAAATGTTAAATGGGTGCAAGTTAAGAACAAAGGACATGTCTACATGTGCTTAGGCTTTAAAAAGAATAAAGAGCATGCCAGAGTGTTCTTACGCTTTAAATCAGGTATTTCAGAAATCAGAAGTTCTACATGTCTACATGTACTTAGGTTTAACCAAAAGAAGAGTTACAAGAACAAAGTTGATTTGTCAGGACTAATGCCAGTAAAAAAATATGAAATGGCATACTGAGCTGTTTTCTTTCTTCGGCATGATACTACAGATAATGGTATCAGGTGGGATAATAAATGAAGTGGGAAAATCCATTTTCTTCATCTTCATCCTGTAGCGGTAGCAACTTACAGTATCAGTAAATTCTTTAAAAATCTCTTAATGCACTGCTCCAGAGCCATTGCCCAATAACCATGCCTTCAGTTTGCCATGAATAACTATACAGTCCTTTGCTCATAGAGTTGCTCCAGTCATCATAATTTTACGGTTTTATTTCACCAGTGCAATGTAAACAGGTACTACAATAACCCACTCCATATTTGGGTAATCCATAGATATAGAATATGTTGATCAAGTAGTTGCACATTCGAGAGATAAGGTAGATTACACTCTAAGCATTCTGAACCAAGCTCTTGAATCAGTGCATTTGCAATGGTATCAGGCTACTTCATTATCTGTATGGTAAACCATATGAATAATTGTAGGTACATGGATAAACTAACGGACCAGAAGAACAGATTCAACCATACATAGATCAACAGTTAAGAACGATAAAAGAACATGAAACGGTACAAACAAGGACTTGATGACAAAACAAGGAGTGCCATCAGAAGCTGCTCAAAGAAACAAAGAAGGCTCTAAGAGGGCCTCGGTGCGCTCTGCATCTCAGTAACCTTTTTCCATGCAGGACGAGCTGAGACATCATCCCACCATCTAGCCAGATTCTTTCTCTCGGTGATCAAGCCAGCCTTGTTGGTCCTGTTCACAAGGAAATCTGCATTGGGCAAGTGTACAAGGTCGGCCAGGGAGAAATCATCACCAGCAAAGAACTGGCTCTCCCCCAGCCGTTGGTCATACACATCAAGCACCTTAGCGAGCTTGGCTTCATTCTGCTCAACCACAGCCAGGTCAGTGGCCCGGCCCATCATCGGTGCAAATGCAAGCTGGAAGATAATAGCCAGGCTCGGTGGGTTAAAGCTCTGTCCTTCAGACTCTATCCATTGTTCAATGGCAGCACGGCCAACCGCACCACCTTCTTTCTTCCCAAAGAGGACCTGGTTACCACGGTCCGCATACTGGTCGCATATGTAACGGCAAATAGCCCTTGACTCTGCCAAAGATGAACCATACACAGAGTAAAGAAATTGGCTATCTAAGATCTCTTAGGTTTTCTTTTACCAGCTAGGCATGCATATGCACAGGTAACTCCTAGAATATATCCTAATGCTTCAGCAATTTTGCATTTTGCAAAAGGGAAATATGCATTTCTGCTTGAAAACGTAACTGCAGATCTGTATTCTTATTGCATCTTTTATGACGAAACACGAAAGGAACTTAGAAGAAAAAATGTGAAATTTGCAGGTGTTCTTGCCATGAAGCATTACATAAATAAAACCCAAAAGATACTACTGGAGATGCAACAAGAGTAGTAGAACCGGGAGAGGGAGGTACCAAAGACGGTTGTGAGGTGGTCCTTGAAGGCAGGGACCTGGCCGAAGGGCTGGAGCTTGAGGAAGGACGGCGACTTGTGCTCGCCCTTGGACATGTCCACCGGCTCGATCTGGAACGGCACGTCCTTCTCCAGGAGGCAGGCCGCCACGCGGGCCACCGCTGGTGAGATCACCGGCCCGTACACGGTCACAGGCGCCGCCATCGCCTCTCCGCCGCTGGGGACCTAAGCTGAAGACTGAGGAGCGGGTTGATGGGATGGAGAGGGTGGAATCCTAGAGTGCTAGCCTGCTAGGAGCTAGCACCCCACACTGGTTTGAGACTCGGCGAACAGTCGGATAAGGATGCCGTCGTGACAATAACATGCGTTGCCCTCTTTTTGCGTCATCGTTAAATCGTATAGGAAAAGAAAAAAAACTGCGAAAGAAATATTTTGAGATATATTTTGAGGTTTTTTCGCTGGATGCATGCAAAAACCATGCGCCGGAGAAGAACAGACATTTTGTGCTGGTGATAAGGGCACCACCCATGGAGCTAAGACTCCCCGTGGTCCAGTACAAATAAAGTGATTTATACATTACGAAATGTCGAGACTACTATTTATACAATGCAAACTATCACCATTTATGATTTGTAAAGAAACTTTTTTTCTTTCATCATACCTCATAATTATTTCCTCTCTCTCTTCTTTTTTAGCATCAATCACCTTCTCTTTCCAAATATATGTAGCTCCTGCAAGAACATCTATTTTTTTATCCGATTCTACATGGCACTTGAGGCTACATGTAAAAAGGGAGCGTTCTATTTTTTTATCCGATTCTACATGGCACTTGAGGCTACATGTAAAAAGGGAGCGTTGGGGAAGCCTAAGGACACCGGTAGCCGGCAGCTTGGGCCTGGTTTAGTTCTCAAAAATTTTTAGGTTCACCAATCACATCGAATGTTTGAACACATGTACGGAGTACTAAATGTAGACGAAAAAAAACTAATTGCACAGTTTGATTAGAAATCACGAGACGAATCTTTTAAGCCTAATTAGTCCATGATTAGCCTTAAGTGCTACAGTAACCCACATGCGCTAATGACGGATTAATTAGGCTTAATAAATTCGTCTCGTAGTTTCTAGGCGAGCTATGTAATTAGTTTTTTTATTAGTATCCAAAAACTCCTTCCAATATCCTATAAAATATCCAATGTGATAAAAAAATTAACGAACTAAACACAGCCTTGGTTTTGGTCGTGGAGTTGCTGTCTTGATAATAAGGATGTGACAAGACTCTCGTGCCTGGCGGGAGATGCTGTCTAGTGCCACTGGAAGGTGGCGCCATTGCTCCTGTAAAACAGGAATTAACAATGATGTTTCCTCGAAAAAAAGGAATTAACAATGATTAAATTAGCCAAAGGAAGCAAAAGTACTACTACCTCTCTTCTAATAAAATATAGTAGATTTAAGTTTGTGCCAAGTCAAATCATTCCAAGGGCACGCTTAGGCCTTGTTTAGATGTACCTAAAAGTTAGAATTTTTTTACTCTCTCTTCGTCACATCAATCTTTGGACTCATGCATAAAGCAGTAAATATAGGTAAAAAATAACTAATTACACAGTTTAGTTAGAAATCACGAGATGAATCTTTTGAACCTAGTTGGTCCACGATTGAACAATATTTGCCAAATAAGACGAAAGTGGTACTATTCATCGGGTTGAAAAGATTTGCAATCTAAACGTGGCCTTAGTACAGTTCCAAATCCTGTAGAAACATTTTGGATTTTAGTTTCTTCCTAAAACTGTTTCTCTAGTGAATCGAAATCACTTTCTCAACTCTTTTTGGGATATATATTTTGAGTCCTGTTTCATCCATCAATGTATTTTTAAATAAAATTTAAGTACGCCTTCATATTTTATCCATCTGTTTTAAGTCTTTATAAATGTTTAATTTCTCTTAATATATACGGATGCAAAAAAATTCTTTTGAAAATGAATAGATTTATGTTTTACATAAATAGGTACTCTCTTTGTCCCAATATAACTATATACCTTGTTTTAGGACGGATATATCTCCTAATGTATTCCAATATTTGACTATTTGTATAAAATATTATCAATGTTTATATCTCCTAATATATTTATTAAGAAAATGTGTTCTAATATTGATCTAATGGTATTTATTATGCATCATAACTATTAGTTTTTTTATATATTTAGGTAAACTTAGAAAAACTAACTCCTCCAAACGAGTACAATTATTTTAGGACGGATGAAGTATATAAAGATTTGAAAGTATGACTTTGAAAACCAACTATGCTTTACATTGATAGAGAGAGTAAATACGCAGTTTCCTGCATTACAGGAGTGTTTAAATAAGACGCTGGATGCCTTTGCCCTTTAGGCTAAGCTTGCCATGTGACAATCCATCCAAAGGCATCATCAGATCTTCGGAATCCAAACGACGGAGTGAGCAGAAGTGAGGACCTCTCCATTATCAGATTAATATGTGTAACCATGTGACTGAATTTCAATAACACCAGAAAGCATAGATACCATACATCTGAGCACCGATTTGAAATAGTTTGCTAAGTATGAGTGGAAATACCAATATGATAAAACAACAAACTAGTTTCACGCCTGGAATAATCAGCACGACTCCCGCATGTGTCAGGGTCACACGAGAACTGGACAAGGGCAAAAACTGCAGAGCAGATACCTGGCAACCAAGTTAAGAATTCAATACAAAGAAAAACTATGTGTGTCCATATGCAACGTCCAGAATCTGAATCGAACATACATAACATGCTTGCCATATGCACACGGAATGGCAACCCAAGGAATGGTACATATGAGAATATCTTCACTACTAGCACAACAGATCAATACATAGCTGATTCGAGCTTGGTGATATCATATTTGGTTAAGCAACTATGGCATATGACAACAGCTTACCAAACAGTTTCCTCATTGTTCCATGATGGTGTCATCATCTGAAACCGGTTCACCCTCCAAGAGCCACTGTTCAAGCTCATCAAGATCGTCGTCATTATGTCGATACCAATCAGAGGAGGTGTCCCAGAGCATAGTCCCTAATTCTTCACCACGACAAGCCATATGTAAGAAAGGCCGGCTTCGAGACAGTGCATCCACCATAACCCTATTCAAGCTACCTGAAATTCCCAGCCACCGCAATCTAGGGAAGTAAGGTTTCTTAAACCATCGAGTTGCAAGGGGTGTAATCCCACCACAGTCAAAAAGATCCAGCAGCTGCAAGCTGCTGCCATAAGTTCCACCATCCAATTGCATGGAAGCAAGAGCCATCACAGAGGCATCCCCGATTTTCGGATTTTCTCGCATTCGGAGCTCAATAAGAGGGGTTCTGCTCCTTGCTAACAGCATGATACCATCATCTGTGATACTTGGAATTCTGGAGAGATCTAACACCTGTAGGCTCTGCTTCACAGGGCCAGCAAATAACAAGGTGATACAATCATTTGTAAGCTTCCGGCAACCCCTCAGAGACAAGGAAGTTAGAGGACATGTTCCAAGTCCCAGATATTTCAATGATTGATCGCTAATATCAGTGCCATCCAACGTCAAAGTCTGCAACTTGGGAAGGCAGCTCAGAGCCCTAACAGCTTCATCACCCAAACTGCGGCAGTCCCTGAGATCCAGTACATTGAGATCCTTGTTGCATGATAATCTCTCTATCCCAACATTAGTTAGTAGTTTGCACCACCTCAGACTTACATGCGTTAGGCAAAGAGAAGTGGCTATAATGTCATGGAAAACCAGATCAGTTAGGTGGCTTCCATGGGACACCCGAAGCTTGTGAAGACCGGAACAAGAGTGAATGATTGCCCTGAAACCAGTGTCAGTAACACGGGAGAAACCACCTAGACATACACTCTCAAGATTTGAACACCTGTCAGCCATCAACAGGATTCCGAGATCATTCACTCGGCGGAAGGAAGTTACTAAGAATTCCTGGCTGCGCATGAGAGAAATATGCTTCAGTTTACCATGTGGATTGATTTGCTGAAGACCAGCATTGGTGAGATCTGATGATGAATTAGGCTCCACAATTGGTGCATCTTGCAGGTCCAGATGTGTCAATGATGGAAGTGCGACTGATATGGAACCAATCAGATGGTCAGTTATGAAATCCACAGCCAGGCATAACTTTTGAAGGCTAGGAAAGAAAACTGGTGCCTTAACATAATCCATGCATTGTTGTGCTTCCGTAACTGCTGCCAGAAGTTCAAGTAACATTGTCATAGGAATATAACCGATCTCAAGAGATGATAGGCTTTCAGAAGCAGATGCCCACACATGACCAAAGTTGGGGTCATCAAAAGTTGAGAAATCAAGTGCCAATCTCAGACTCTGAAAAGGTTGGAACAATGTCAGGCCAATTCAAAATCAGTAGGGTATGCACTAGTAGAAGTGTACAGTCTGATCATAGTGGCTCATCAATGACTCACATACAAATCATGAGGATGGCACTACCAAGAACTAGTAACATATAAAGCAAGATACAGATCATGGTATGTATACCACAAGCTTTCTATATCAGTTGACTTCAGTTTATTAATTGGACAATTATAAACACTAGGAGTTGACCAGCATGCTTTCCTCGATTCATGTAATAAAGAAACCAAATGACTGTGCCAATCTGTCGGCACACTAGTGATCAGAGAATGAAATCGATCCATTTGTAAGTTGTAACCTACCTCTAGCTGAGAACATCCATTAAGCAATTCTTGTAGATCAGAGAAATTTACCACCAGTCCCCTACGTGCACCAAGAGAGCTGAGAGAAAGCACCCTGCGTCCGTAGGAAAACGTGCATTCAATATCATAATAGCATACCGTACGACTGAAGTACCAATTCAAACAGAGCGGATGCTATACATCCATGTCATATGTGCCATGCCATTGTTTGCATCAGAAGCGGCTCCGATCGGGTGTACAGGTGCCGCGCAGGCGACCCAGTCTAAGAGAGAATGTATACAGTACGTACCTGAGATCTCTGCAGGTGGTGCCGAGCTCGCAGAGCAGGCGGCCGCTGATGTTGTCGCAGTTGAGGAGGAGGAGCTCGTGCAGGCCGGGGCGCGCGAGGCAGGCCATGGCGGCGTCCTCGAGGCGAGCGCAGTCGAGGCGCAGGCTCCGCAGGCTCGGGTTCGGCGGCAGCAGCGGGCGCAGCAGCTCGTGCGTCAGGGCCACCTCCTTTAACAGTCACCCAAAAAAGCAAACGGAAACGAGGAGCGCGTCAGTCTCATGGGGACGAAAACGGGGGAGAGCGAGGAGAGAGAGAGGGCGTGTGAGCTAGGTACGAGGAGGTGGAAGGAGGGGAGGAAGGCGAGCGCGTGGGAGGCGCAGGCGCGGAGGCCGCGGCAGGCGGCGGCGGCGAGGAGCAGGGAGCGGACGTCGAGGCGGGAGAAGATGGTGGCGACGACGGCGGCGGGCAGCGCCGCGTCCATCGCCGGCGCCGGCGCGCACGGCTCGATCGGATCTGGCGGGAGAGGCGGGGGCATGGTGGGATTGCTGCGTCGTGGCGTTGGTGGGGAAGATGGAGATGCGTGGTGGGGCGGTGGGGGTGGAGAGAGAGAGAGAGATGGCGGTTTTTGAGGAGGCAGAGCCGTTGCTGCTTCGCGGAAGCTTCGTCTCTCGGATCGGATCACGGGGCCCACGTCCGCCGCACCGCATGCTAGCGACGGTGGTTTCGGCGCAGGCCGTGCGGGCTGAGGCCCATTCTGAAAATTCTGTAGCTGATGGTGGCCTACTGACGTTGCTGCTCGTCTACGGAAGTCTTCTTTCTCTTCTCTCTCTTGGCTTGGTTTTTTTTTTCGACTCCTCTTGGCTTGGTTATTGTCAGCCTCCGTCCCAAAGTCATTCCTTCGGAGGGTGAAAGGCATCTTAAGTTTAACAAAATTTATATAATACAAAATAATAATATTTATGATACTAAATAAATATTATTATATTATTCATTAATTTTTTTCATAGTATATCCGTTTAATGTAATAAATCTTTGTAATTCTCACTAGTCAAAATTGAGATGTCTTGATTCTCCAAGAAAATCGGAGTGACTTATAATTTGGAATAAAGGAGTACTTCAGTCCTAAAAAGATGTAATTTTAAATATAGTCAAAGTTGAACAATCTTAATTCTTTATAGAGAATATTATTAATGTGTATGACTCTAAATAAATATATAATAAAAATATATTTCCTGACCAATCTGACTATACTTATTTAATATGAAAAATATAATACTTTCTATACAAAATTTAATTAAATTACAAGTTAGTTCATTTAGTACTAGTATTCTGTAATTGTTTCCTTTTTTGTACGGAGGGGTATGTTTGAAGGGGGAATTGGGAGTGTTAGAGATAAAAAATTATGTTATACGTACATGTGAACTCTGCTTAAAAAAATATGTACTCCCTCTGTCCAGTAAAGAATGCAACTACGGGTTGCGTGCCGGTAAAAGTAGTCCATGTTTAACTAAGTTTTTAGTGAATACTATTCGCATTTATGACTCCAAATTAATTTATTATGAAAATACATTTCATAATTAATCTAATGGTATTTATTTAATATTATAAATATTAATACTTTTTTATCTATAATTAATCAAACTTAAGATTCTAAAACGTAACACTGTGCTAGAATTGCATTATTTGCTGGACGGAGGGAGTACATGTAAACTACTTGCAGAATCTGTACGCTAGGTCTCTGCCGCTCTGTGACTGCTACACATTCTTTGTGTAGGCCAGGAGGCCAGGAGTAAAGTAAACACGGCTAAGTACCAGCTATTGGTATTGGAGTAGCTTTTAGAGCAAGTTTGCAACACAACAACAAAGTCTGAGAGGTGAAAGCGACGTGGATAAATTCTTCAATCTGGATCCAAATTTAATCTCCTAAGAAGAGTTTTAATATCCATGTTGATATGGATATTCAGAATCTGATTGTATAAGGATACAAGATAGGACATGGATTATTCATAAATTTTATGTAGATTATCCTACGTTTAAAATAAGGTATCCGATATTTCTCTCCCTAAATTAAAAACCAAAAGAATCAAAGATAAAGAAAACTTGCTAACGGAGAGCGCTTATTTTGTGATGTGATGTGATTGTTTTATGTGCCAAGTTTTGAATTGAGAATTTGCTGGATGTTGTTGCTTATTAGCAATTTCAAGATTATTGAAGCCTTTGCAGTGACATTTCACGTAAAAAAAATGTAAAGTACCTTTAGATGCCTACACGGATTGCTGAATGCCTACTACAAGAAAACGCCAAGTCAAAAGGAAATTTTATACAACTGTAACGGGCTTACCGCTAATTGAACTGGCACAGTGTTTTATCCGCTGCACACGACATGTGTGGTATGGTGAACCATCTTACCGCCATTTCAACAGGCGGCGATAGGATAGTTTTGCCAAATACCTCTGCCGGGATTTCTTCCTTTTTTTGTAAGAACAAAAAAGAAAATAGAAAAATCCCACACAACACAACAAAATTATTGACAGCCTGCGTCAGTCCAATGCTACAAAGTTGCTAAGGCACTGACAGCGCCAGTGCTAACACCGACTCCTCCTGCGCTCACCGTAGACCGCCCGACGCTGACCGTGGCTGGTGCGATGGCCACATGGGGTGCGTGGGGACATATTGTTTGGGTCAAGGTCCTGACGGACGCGGGGCGCGGCGGACTCCGGCGGTGGACCCGCGGGGCACGCTCACGGCCTTCCTGACGCGGGACATCATCCACGGCACGGTGGCGGACCCGCGGGGCGGGCTCACGGCCTCCCTCCCGCTCCCACCAACCCCATCCAGCCCCGCGACGGTAAAATGAGCTGAGTCATGTCTGGGTTGTGATACTGTCGCTTGCTGGGGTAAGCGCCTGCGTCTTCATCGTCTACTTGGTCTTTAAGCTGGTGACCTACGTGCTTCGCTGCTGGAGATCAATCCTGGTATCCAGGGTGATAGTAGCTGCCGGTTCTGCAGCCGCGGCCAGCTCTGCCGATCCCGAGGCTGCCGTCAAAGAAGCAGTACAGGCAATAGCCAACTGTGCAACCTCGCGAGTTGGCACCGCCGCCAACTTGGCAGATCGCGCAGCCACCGTGGCAAGGAACTTCAAGTTTTAGGGAAAAAATTGAGTGCAATCTCCCTACACCGACGTCTCCGTGCAGGACCACTCGGATGGAAGCCACCTATCCCAGAAAATACATCCCACGGTCACGAGGTGGAGTTTTCATTTGTCTATTTTTAGATTATCCTGAGGAGTCACACCACGCTTGAGCTATCAGAGGAATTGCACCACGCCTAGCCGTAGGATGTATTTTCTGGGCACGTGGCTTCCATTTGAGTGGTCCTGCATGGAGACGCTGGTGCAGGGAGACTACACCCAATTTTTTTTCCAGTTTTAGAGGGAAGCAGCTGTTACTGATGTGTGAGTAGAACCTCTAAGGGTTAGGCAAAAATCTCGGCTGTGTGAGCAATTCAGCAATTGCACATCTCTCTGTATTGTGTGGGTTTGTGTGGACCATAGTTGGATTATTAATAAGTATTAAAATAAAAATAAGGGAATTTTGCTGTGTCGAACACTCTGGGCGTGCATTTCAAATTTTCAACTGTCAGTAAATTGGTGTGTCTGCCAGGCACAGGCAGTCTGCTAGTCTTCACTCTTCAGAGAGCTTCAATCCTCTTTAACTCATTAGTTCCATCACTCTTCAGAGAGCTCCAATCCTCGTTAACTTAATGGTTCCATTAGAATAGGCCTAACAGTTATCGGCTCTCCTCCTTTCTCGAACCCTCTCCCTTGCTACAGTTGAGAGAGGTGAAAGGGAGGTGATTCGTGCTCCCACCGGCGAGGTCGCTGTTTCCCTCCGCCTCCGGTGGCTTTCGGGCCCTTTGACGTGTGGGGAATCGGTGGCTCTCTGTTCGGCGATGTAGATTAGGTCCTAGGTTTTCTAAGGATTGGTTTCCGGCGGCGCGTTCGTGGCGGTGGCGGCGGCAACGCCATGGAATAAAGTCCTCAGCTCTCCCCCATCTCGGTGGTGCTCTGCTCCGGCGCCATCGACGAGCTTGGGGCCTATATAGGAGTCTGTGTGGTCTGTCGTCATGTCGTCTCGGAGAGGTGGCGGTTGTGGCAGAACCTCCTAAATTATATGGCACACATGTACTTATCATTGTCTTAAAGACCTCTAACAACCATACATGTGTACCACAGAACTTAAGAAGTCTGTCGGGTGTCCTCAGAAAACCTAAATCATCCACGATCTTCCGAGCAGGATCACATTTCAGAGACATCACAATATTACAACATTTTATATAATAAATTACATCAAAGTAGAAATGCGAAAGTCTTACATAATATAAGTTTACAAACCCTTTGTTTCAAGCTTACAAATCTTAAGTTTAGTTATTACAACCATAACAGTGGAGTAGCATTAGTAACTTTATTACAAATCATCAAAACGTGGCGCTCTGCCCAAGAGCCAAACATACTACTCGTCGTCGCTTACCGCAAAGACGGTCATGCAGCAGGGTCCGAAACAAACCTGCTCATGAGACGCACCTGCAACAGGGGTTCAACAAACCCTGAGTACAAAAGTACTCCACAAGACTTAACCGACAAAAAAGGTGGAGAAGACTCAGGGATGCAGGCTCAGGGGAATGAAGGTGAGGTTCCAGCAAGAATCAAAGTTCTTTTACATAAAAACTACTAATGGTGAATCCTTAATATCAATGTTTTATTTCAGCATTAATCATTCACAAAATGTAAGTGATCCTAGTCTAGATCAAATAACTCATACAACTTCTTTCTTATTTTTCGACCAAAGTTCCACTTGTTAACTACGATGTTGAACAGATAATCGAGTCTCCTTAACCGAGGAGCAACGACGATTCGAATCGATTATACCCAGCTGAGGATTCCTAACCACATGACATAGGTAGGACTCTAACCTACATATATTAACCTTCACTCAGATCCTTCAAAACGTGACCAGGTCCAGCGCCACCCGAGAGTACAGTACACCTCTAATCCAATCCTTGGCTGCGAGGGTACACACTACTCCCACCATCTCTCCACTCCCAGTGCACGGTTAGTTGTTCACATGATGGAATTACCGAGGTCTTAGACTTATCGGAGCATGTGGTCAGTTGCAAAGTCTCGACGCACGCAATTCAATCAATGGTACGGTCCTTAACTATTTCTAAAGTTTTCTCATTAAGTATGGCTAAGCATACTAAGCATTTTCAAATAAAAACAGTAACAAGGATAATATTGAAGTATCAAGGATGGTAGTGCAGTAATTAGGTTATCACTCAACTCCTATTAGCTAATGCAACAAAGTATTAACACCAGTGAAATAAAGTTTTTCAAAATGCAAGGAGGGTTTAAATGCATCCGGGGCTTGCCTTGGTCAACGGAAAGTTCAGGTTCCGGGTCAGTACCACAAATGTCAAATCTCACCTCCACGGATGTCGGCTCTTCTTCTGGGACGGGTTCAACTTCAATAATCTCCTCGTTCACGGGGACTACACGCGATGATAATATATGCTCAAAATGATGAAGTAATAAACATGTTGCTTGATGGATGCATAACAAGAATAAGAACTCGAGTACAACTTTCCTTCACGGTACAGTTGTAAAATAACAGAACCTACTCTAACCTTCTAACCCTAGTCCAGGGTTTCCTGATGTTAACTACTTCATTAATTACTTTCGTTAAGCACATGAAATAATACCAATTAAGCCTTAACAGTATGATTAAGAGAGCTCCAACAATCAATTAAAGGTGCTAAAAGCCATTAAGTATTAATGACCTAAAGTTAACACTCAATCACAAAGTCAAACAACCCTAAATCATTAAGTACTAATTACATGGTTAACTAATAAATTAATAAAGCATAAATTAAGTATAAAATTAACTTTATATAATTGAGCCCAAAATTTTATTTTAGGAATCTTACATCATAACTAAGTGGTAAAACAATTTTCACAATTTTTGGATAATTAATTAAGCCTAGAAAAATTATGGAAAAGTCATTTATTAATTAATGGAGCTAATTAATTGACCTTCAAAAAGTAATCAAAATTAGCATTTCAAATTTTTCCTAAATAGTACACAACATAGGGAGTCTACACAAAAAAATTCATCATTTATGGAACTCTAGATATTTCTCAATGAAATAAATAAAAAGTGTTACTATTTAACATTTTTAGAAAAAGAAAAACAAAAATTGTCAACACGGGCCGGCTGCCGGCTCTTCTCTTCGCTCGGCCCACCCATGCCCCGCTCTCTCCTTCCCCTCCTTTTTCCCGGCCCACCTCCCTTTCTCCTCCCCTGCACAGCCCAACCGCCCAAACCGGCCCAGCAGTCGAGCCGGGACACCATTCCTATCGGCCATGGCGCAGCAGTGGCCGGCCGGTGACTACCTCGCCGGCGGTGGGGCTCCAGCAAGATGGACCTGACCACAATGACTAACACAACCTCGTGAACTCACTCAAGCACTCAACACTGCAGCAGACGCACCGGAGAACTTCCCCCGTGCGGCCATGGCGGCTCGGTGGTGGTGGCGCACGATGCTCCGGCGAGACAAGCTGGTAAAGAATGAATTAAGAGGGCGGTGAGCTTCAGTGGCTCACCATGAACACGGCTGAGCAATCGGTAGGCGCGAAGAGACAGCGGAGGCGGTGTAAGGTCCAAATGGCTAGAGGGGGGTGAATAGCCTATATTAAAATTCTACAAGCTTCACTAAACAACCACGTTAGTATAAAAGATGGCTAAGCTAATTCTAGCACTAGCTCAACTATACTATGCAAGCCACCTATACAATTCTAGTGAAGCAAGGCTATGATCTCTAATACACACCAACAAGACTAAGTCACTAAGCTACTTACTCCTATGTGATAAAAGCTACACTAAGCAAACTACACTAGGAATAGTACAAGAAAGTAAAGAGCAAGTGACTTGATTCTTATACCAACGATGTAGAGAAGTAATGCGCTCGAAGAATCAATCATAAAGATCAACCACAAGAGAAATCCTCGGCAAAGAGATGACACAAGATTTTTACCGAGGTTCACTTGCTTCCCGGCAAGCTACTCCTCGTTGTGGCGATGCACCCACTTGTCGGTTCACGAGCTAATCGACTATCAAGAGTCGAGCCCTCGGCGGGCGCCGCACAACCACACACAAGATGGGGATCCTCCAAGCCACGAGCTTCACTAGAGTATCCAATTTGCGAACTCCCACGGGGAAGGATCAAGAACCCCTTACAACACTTGGTGAGGGCTCCAATAATCTCCAATTGCGAGCTCAATCACCTCCACCGCTCCAAACCGTCTACCGTGTCGGGAAACATGGAAGAGTAACAAGAAATCCGCAACAACTCGAAGATCAAGTGCCTCTAGAATGCAACTCTCAAGCAATGCACTTGAATCTCACTCAATCTCACTCAAGATGAGCAACTAAGCAAAGAGATGAGTGGAGGGGTTGTTCTCTAGCTCAAAGGATGTCTCTAGGTCTCAAAATGTGCAAGAGTTACCCTCAAACCCCGGACATCCTCTATTTATAATGAAGGGGTACGCAGCTAGCCGTTACGGATGACGCAGCGAAAAACGCGCTGACCGGACGCTCCGGTCAGGGTGACCGGACGCGTCCGGTCACTACAGGACAAGCGTGAACAGTACGCGTCAGAACTAGCCGTTGCCGTGACCGGACGCACTCAACCGTTTGACCGGACGCGATAGTGCCAGCGTCCGGTCGTGTTCCAGTAAGCTCCCGTCGAGACCGGACGCGTCCGATCGCACGTGACCGGACGCGTCGCGCGTCCGATCAACACTCTACCCTTCTGGACGTCTGACCGGACGCTCTGGTTCCGTGAGGGACCGGACGCGCCGGTCGCGCACTCTACTTCAGCGCACAGGAGAACTGACCGGACGCGCTGGTCAGGCCAGACCAGCGTCCGGTCACAAACCCTAATGCCCGCGCCGCGTTGAACTGACCGGACGCGTCCGGTCAAACCGAGACCGCGTCCGGTGCAGCGTCCGGTCACCACAGTGACCGCCGTTCGCCTCCGTTACTTTTCCGACTTCCGGCGCAGTGGAAAATAGGCGTTTCATTTCCTCAAAAACGCCTGAATCCCGCGCTCGCACGCTCGGCGGGAGGGAGAGCCAACCCCAAACCCCTTACTACCGTTCAAACACCACCGCCTTCGTAAATGTGCTAACACCACCAAGTGTACACCATCAATGTGCATGTGTGTTAGCATTTCACAAACATTTTTCAAGGCGTTATGTTAGCTCTCAACTAGATCCTAATGCATATGCTCAAGACATTGATCTAGTGGCACTTGATTCCCGAGCTAACTGTGATTGCCCCTCTTGATAGTCGGCTATGTATCCTAAACCCGGTCAATCACTTCTCTACTCATCTTAGACCGGCAAAAGGAAAACCCTATAGTTATACCTTTGCCTTGCGCTCTTAGATCTTTCTCTTCCACTTGATCATTGTAACACCCCGGGTGTTATAGTGCTAATTAATCTGCCATGTCATCATAATGCATCGCAAAGCATCCTTGTTAAGTTAACATTGTTATGCATCAACTAAAACGAGTTTACTTCATTAGGTTGAATGTGTTTCTCTGTGGTGTGCTCCGAAATCAAAAACCCTAATTTCGAATACCACCGCAAATACTTAGTCCATGCCCTGCGTAATTTGAAGTGCGCGACTGTGTTGCACACTAGTGTCAAGTGTAGGGTATGAGCTCAAGTACAACATCTAAAATGAAGCTCCAAATTTGAGTTTGAATTGGAGTCCCAAAACTTGTCGCGAGTTTTCCGATTCGAATTCGAATTCAAATCTGGGGAGAACTGTAAAACAATTTCGAAAGTGAATTGGTCAACCAAGAGTGACATTTGGTCAACTATGTCATGTTGGTCCAAATGATGCCCTTGGGTGAGGTTTTGATCACTAAGTAATCACAAATCAAAGTAGAAACAAATTCCAATTTGAAATCCCTCCAAAAACCCTAAATTTCAAAACCCTGTTTTACCCCTTTTGAAATAATTCAAAATCTAAGCAAAATTTGGGAAAAAGTTCAAAACCAAGTTTGTAGAACTTTTCAAGGGCTACAACTTTGGTGTTTTGAGTTTTCAAAGTTTAAGTGAAAAATGTGGAGTAATTTTGAAAATAAGCAAATTTCAGTTTTAAATCATTTTTGTCCCCAAACTAAGATTTTAAAATGGAGGCTGAATTTGAAAAAGTTTTGAACAGCAAAGTTGTAGATCTGGTCAAGATAAACAACTTTGATGTTTGGAGATTTTGAAGTTTCAATATAAATCAAAAGTAATTTCTAAATTACCAAATCTGAAAAATGTGTCCCTTTTTGAATTTAAACTCAAATTTCAAAATCCAAGCATAATTTGAAAAAGTGTTCAATACCAAATTTGTAGAGCTTGAAATTCTGAAGATTTCATACATTGGAAGATTTTCAAGTTGTTATACAAATTTGGAAGTAATTTGAGTAAACAGTTTGAATTTCAAAATTGGGGGGGGGACAGCTACAGTGCGCCGGCGTATCACCGACGACCACCGCGCGGTATGGGCGCCGGCGAAACGCCGGACGGCTTCGGCCGGCTTCCAGGCGTGTTCTCGATCGCCAGCTCGACAACGCGCGTCTTCCAGTGAAGTAAACCGTGGTCGTTGCCTATATATACGTGAGTTCACCGTGACGTTTTTCATTTCCGCCATCGCCGCCGCCGCGCAGCTCCACCGCTCGCCGCTGCCGCCACCGGACCGCCTCCGGCCACGCCAGTCGCACCAACAGCATCGCCACATCCTCGCGCACCTCGTGAACCACCCGCGCCAGCCCAATTCCACCGGAACCACCGCGACCACCGCTTCCCGTGCTCAACTCCGGCGACCAAAGCCGCTCTCCGTGGCCAGAGCACTCCAGTCGCTCCCCGTCGCCACCAAGACCTCCCCTGCAATCGCTTCACCGCTTTCGAAGAAGCCGAAGTCGTTGAGCAAGCTTCCGGAGAAGAGCGATCGTCAGTGGGTTCCGGACCAGACGTTGGGGTCTCCGAGTCTGAGTCAGTCGTCGTGTCCGAGCAAGGCAAGCCCCGGTGCATTTAAACCCTACCTTGAATTTTACAAATGTTTTATTATTTATATTATGGTTTATTGCATTAAGTAATTAGGAGTTGCGTGATAACCTAATTGCTGCATTATCATCCTTGATTTTTGCAATATTAACCTTGATACCTGTTTTACGGAAAATGCGTAGTATGCTTCGCTATGCTTAGAAGTTAAGCTTTTAAATGAAATGTTTACATAGCCATGACGGCATTCTGAATGAATAATGAAATATCTAAAAGAACTTGTAAGATCGGGCGGGTGGTTTGGCCACTGCTAACGTGCATTGGGAAAGGAGTCCCAATGTATTGTTTCCGCCTTATCAGTTAAGGACCGTACGTTGTTGGCCCTCGCGTCATGGAGTTTTTATTAGTACTAGCCATGTGCCCATGTCGGGTAAGCCTTACTTTGGCTAGTCCATTACGAGAACGTCTAACCTCGCACTGGGAGTGGAGAGATGGCGAGAGTAACGTGTACCCTCGGGGCTAGAATGTGGCCGGGTTCGAGGAGTACTGTGCTCTCGGGTGGCGATGGACACGTTCTGGTTTTGGGTTATCCGGGTGAGAGTTGATATATGCTAGATTCGGTTCTACATATGTCGGGTGGTTAGGAATCCCCAGCTGGGTAAATGAAGCGGTTCGAATCGTCGTTACTCTACGAGAAAGGAGTCTTGGCCTTGCACCAACATCGTAGTTAAGAACTGGAATGGAAAGAAAGAATGAAAAAGGTTTTGATGATAATTACTTTGATCTAGATTAGGATCACCTAGATTTGGTTAATGAACCATCAATGGTAAAAGTAAAATGTTGAAGATAAGGACTTACCTTAGTAAGCTTCTCTGCAAAAGAAAATCTTGATTCTGATTTACCCGTACCTTGATTCCCTAAAGCTAGCATGCCCTTGGAGTCTTTGTCTTAGTCGGGTAAGTCTTGTTGAGTACCTTTGTACTCAGGGTTTGTTGAACCCCTTGTTGCAGGTGCGGTTCATGAACAAGTCTGCTTCGAGCCTTGTTGCATGACCGTCGTGGTTGAAGAAAGCGACGACGAGTAGACTGTGTGGCCTTTGGGCAAGGCATCTCGTTTGGGTGTTGTAATAAAGTTACTACCGATACTTCCCTACTAATGGTTTGTAATAATGTACATAAGGTTTGGAGTTTGAAAACTGGTTTGTAAACCTATGTTATTGTAAGACTTCCGCTACTTTACTCTGTTGAATATTTTGAATAAACTGTTGTAATATTGCAATACTCCTGTGATTGGATCCTGTTCGGAGGAAAGCAGGCCTTTTAAGTTATGGTGAACATAAGTACGACTGTCAAAGGTCATTATGACAATGATGTGTACTTGTGGGCCATCATAATTAGGAGGTTCTGTGACAGCTGGTACCAGAGCATAATCACTTGAGTTATTGTAGTATTACTTTGCAAAACTTCAAAACGTTTTGGGTCAAATAAACTTAATATTGATATTTCGGGTCCAAATTGCTTTTGCTTATCTTAATCTATTCTATAGTTTCCTTAGCTCATATTTGAAAGCTTCGTAGTGAAGTATCTTGTATAGTGCCCTATGTTACAAAGTTTGCATGTGTTACTTAATCTTTCTGTTAGATCGTAAGTGCGATGCGTGCATCATGTTTAATTAACCTGCTTAAGTTACCTTCCCTTTTAAAGTGGTTTGGGTTAAGTAAGGTTCAATCCTATTCATGCTAACCTTCAGATCCCCCTATCTGTTCTCATCGTCCTAATTCTATCTTGCTTTAGGATGGCACGTGTGAAGACAACTCCTCGCAAGAAAACGGGTCCGCAAGGAGTGCCGCGTCATCAGTTGGCCACCAGAGTTGATGGAGCAAGCAGTAGCCGTAATCCGAACCCGGATTCGGAATCAGAGGTTGCCAGGCTTACATCAGAAGTGGAGCGACTGAAGCGCAATATGCGTTTTTGGAAACAGTTTCAGAATGAGTCTCTGGAAAAGGAGACAGAAGCCAGAGCTCGTGTTCGAGAGCTGGAGCTTTATGTGACAAACCTGGAGCAGTACAATACTGTTCTGCATGAGGAAGTCCATAGGCTAAATGATCTGATGAATCCCAATCATCAGCCCCAGGCAGTGGAAGATGATGTTGGTGCCGTGATTGTTCCTGGTGTAGAGGACAATAATGAAGATGAACCCATGATGGAAAGTGGGGATGATGCAAGTCATGTCACTGGTGCCAGTGTTCCAGAGGTGGATGATGAAGTGATCGTGATCAGCGATGATGATGAGGAGTGAAGTGTTGACATGGATGGCTATGTAATATAGTAGTCTTTCCTGCTTTCTAAGAACCTTAGTGGGTAGTTTCTTGCTTGCGAGCAAGTTTGTAATGAAATAATGTAAGATAAGTTTGTATGTGTATACAAGTTCCGTTTTAACTGCTTTTTAATTCAATAAAGCGATGTAAATAAATATGGTTTGTGTACAACAGATGGACGGTACTGGAACTTCCCAGGATGGGGACAATACTCCGAATCCCCCACCGTTTCCACCCACCTTGGCTGAGGCTATTGCCGCTTTGGTTAATGCCACTACACTGTTGGCTCAGAATCAGAATCAGAATGGAAATCAGGGTCGTCGAGGCCGTAACAATGGAGGGGAAACCACCTATGTGGATTTCACCGATACTCGTCCACCAGTATTCTCAAAGGCAGATGAGCCGCTAGAGGCGGATGACTGGCTCCGTACCATGGAGCAGAAATTTGAACTGTTACAGTGCACGGAGCACCAGAAGCCCGTGTTCGCAGCGCAGCAGCTTAGAGGTGCCGCAGGGGCGTGGTGGGCGAATCTGGTCGCCGCACGGCCTGCTGGCCACCGTGTCACTTGGCAGGAGTTTCGTGAAGCCTTTAGAGCACATTATATTCCAGATGGTGTCATGGCCATGAAGCTAGAGGAGTTTCTCTCGCTGAAGCAAGGGAACCAGACAGTTCTGCAGTACGTGGGTAAATTCAATCATCTGTCCCAGTATGCAGCAGAATATGTGAACACTGATGCAAAGAAGAAGAGTTGTTTCATGAGAGGGTTGAGTACCAGAATCCAGGAAGCATTGGTCACCTGTTACAATGCTACATACCATGAGATAGTCAACGTGGCTATTGCGTCAGAAGAGAAGTCCAGACTGCACAAAGAGTCGAAGAAAAAGAAGCCAGTGTTTTCAAGCCCGTCTGGCGGCATTAAGAAGCGCCAGAAGTTTATTTACCACCCTCAGAATCATTTCCGCCCAACCTATCGTCCACCGCAATACCAAGCTCAGCCGCAGACGTTTTATCGTCCTGCCGCAACCCCGCAGTTTACCCAACAGCCGAATGCCCCTGGTATTCGAAACCAAGCACCAGCCACCCATAACTTTCCCTGCTACAATTGTGGAAAGCCAGGCCACTTTTCAAAGGACTGCCCGTATCCAAGGCAGTACAATCCCAACTATCCCAGAGCTCCTGTGCCACAACAGCAACAACCTCAGAGCAAGAACAATAATCTGAATGTTCAGAAGGGTAAGGGTGAGAAGAAGAAGACCGGACGTGTATTCTATACTCAAGCAAGTGCAATCCCAGAGGGAGAACCTGTTATGATGGGTATGTTCCCTGTTGCTAATCATCCAGCAGTACTGTTATTTGATTCAGGTGCATCGCATACATTCATAAATCGCACCTTTGTTGTTAAGCATGACATTCCAATTATGGGAACGCCAGAAGAGTTCTTTATCCAGTCGCCCGGGGGACGACTGTGTACTAAGGAGATGGTACGTGACGTACCTATAGAGTTAGGTGGGCATATATTCCCTACCTCAATGATAATATTACAGAAACAGGATATAGATGTAATCCTGGGTATGAATTGGATGTACCAAAGAGGAGCCCTTATAGATGCACTGCACAGAACTATAAGGTTGAACCTGCCAGATAATAAATCTCATCTTCTTATCCAACTTCCTATTCCAAAGAGGACCGTTGAAAGGGTATGTGCAACTTCAGTACAAGAGATTTGTGATATACCAGTAGTCTGTGAATTTCCAGATGTGTTTCCAGATGATCTACCAGGCCTGCCACCAGACAGAGATGTAGAGTTTGTGATTGAGTTAAAACCGGGTACTGCCCCAATATCCCGGAGAGCTTACAGAATGCCACCCAATGAATTGGCAGAACTCAAGGATCAGTTGCAAGAGTTACGTGACAAAGGTTTTATCAGACCCAGTTCCTCACCATGGGGATGTCCAGCCCTGTTTGTTAAGAAGAAAGATCAGACTTTAAGGATGTGTGTTGATTACCGACCGCTGAATGAAGTAACCATTAAGAATAAATATCCGTTGCCACGCATTGATCTACTCTTTGATCAGCTTGCGGGGGCAAAGGTATTTTCAAAGATCGATCTTCGATCAGGGTACCATCAAATCAAGATTCGACCTGAAGATATCCCAAAGACTGCATTCACCACCAGATATGGGCTGTATGAATACCTAGTTATGTCTTTTGGTCTTACCAATGCACCGGCACATTTCATGTATCTGATGAACTCAGTTTTCATGCCGGAACTTGACAAGTTTGTGGTTGTGTTTATTGATGATATTCTGGTATATTCCAAAAGTAAAGAAGAGCATGTTGAGCATCTCAGAGTTGTTCTGAATCGTCTGAGAGATCACCAACTGTATGCCAAGTTCAGTAAATGTGAGTTTTGGTTAAGAGAAGTGCAATTCTTAGGCCATGTGTTGTCAGCTGAAGGAGTAGCAGTAGATCCTGGCAAGGTGAAAGATATTCTGAATTGGAAACCACCAATCTCAGTTCATGAAGTCCGAAGTTTTCTAGGAATGGCGGGTTATTACCGTCGATTCATACCTGACTTTTCAAAGGTAGCCAAGCCGATCACAGAGTTGTTGAAGAATCAAACTAAGTTCATGTGGTCTCCAGAATGTGAGAAAGCTTTTAGAATTCTAAAGAAGTCATTGACAACTGCTCCAGTTTTGGCACAACCAGATATAGAAAAGCCATTTGATGTATATTGTGATGCCTCGGGTATTGGCCTTGGTTGTGTATTGATGCAAGAAGGCAGAGTCATTGCTTATGCCTCGAGACAGTTGAAGCGCCATGAAGAACATTATCCGACACATGATCTTGAACTAGCAGCTGTGGTTCATGCATTGAAAATCTGGCGTCATTACTTGTTAGGTAATACTTGCCACATGTATACAGATCACAAGAGTTTAAAGTATATCTTTACTCAGTCAGAATTGAATATGAGGCAAAGAAGGTGGCTTGAATTGATAAAGGATTATGATTTGGAAGTACACTATCACCCTGGTAAAGCAAATGTGGTTGCTGATGCACTCAGTCGAAAGAACCATTGCAATTGTATGACTGTGAAGCCAATGGATTACAGTTTATGTTATGAACTGGAAAAGTTGAATATTGAAATAATTCAACAAGGTCAGTTGACTAATGTCACAGTAGAATCAACAATCAAAGATCAGATTGTGTCTGCACAGAGAAATAATTCTGGAATAGCTCATATCAAAGAAAAAGTTAGAACTGGTCAGCAGACAGATTTCAGTATTGATGATGCAGGTGTACTATGGTTTAAGAACCGGCTAGTGGTCCCAAAAATTTCAGAGTTACGTCAGCTCATTCTTGATGAAGCACATAGTACAAGGTTTTCTATTCACCCAGGGAGTAATAAGATGTATCAAGATTTGAAACAGAGATTTTGGTGGACCAAAATGAAAATCGAGATTGCTAAGTATGTTGCCAGATGTGATACTTGTCACAAAGTGAAAGTTGAACATTTGAAGCCGGCAGGAATGCTACAACCCTTGCCCATTCCATCCTGGAAATGGGAAGATATTAGTATGGATTTCATTACTGGGTTACCCAAGACTTCAAGAGGCTTTGATTCAATTTGGGTCATTGTGGACCGTTTGACTAAGTCAGCTCACTTTGTACCTGTGAAGGTTGACTATAGAGCATCTAGATATGCAGAAATATATGTCACTCGGATTATGAGTTTACATGGAATACCTAAAACAATTGTTAGTGACAGGGGTACTCAATTTGTTTCGCAATTTTGGAGACAATTTCAAAAGTCGTTGGGTACTAAACTTCTTTATAGTACAGCCTATCATCCACAAACTGGGGGACAGACTGAGAGAGTAAATCAAATTTTGGAAGATATGTTGAGATCCTGTGCTCTCACCTATCAAGATCAATGGGATGAATGTTTACCGTTAGCAGAATTCTCATACAACAATAGCTATCAAGAGAGTATCAAAATGGCACCGTTTGAAGCATTGCATGGCCGCAGGTGCAGAACTCCGTTGAACTGGTCTGAACCAGGAGAAAGATGGTTTTATGGAGTTGATCTAGTAAAGAAAACAGAAGAAAAGGTTAGGCAGATACAAAAGAATTTAAAAGTTGCTCAGTCTCGACAGAAGAGTTATGCAGATAAAAGGCGTAGACCTTTGATGTTTAAAATGGGAGATTATGTTTATCTGAAAGTGTCACCCATGAAAGGAGTTAATAGATTTGGAGTCAAAGGCAAGCTCGCACCACGTTATATTGGTCCTTTTCAGATCATTGAGAAATGTGGAAAGGTGGCATATAGATTAAAGCTGCCTGAACAACTGTCAGCCGTGCACAATGTATTTCATGTATCACAAATGAAGAAGTGTCTGCAAGTGCCTGATCAAGTTGTTGATGTAGAGGGGGTTGAACTTGAGCCTGACTTGACATATTCTGAATATCCTGTCCGAGTCTTGGATCGAAAGGATCGTGTTACCCGAAGTAAAACAATTAAATGGTACAAGATACAATGGGATCAACATTCAGAGGAGGAAGCCACCTGGGAATCGGAAGATTACCTGTTGGAGAATTTTCCGGAGTTCTTTGCTTCTATCTAGGTTGCAATTTCTTCTTTAAATTGTAACCTATCCTTTTAAAATCCTTGTAATGCAGAAAACCCCTACCTGTTTTGTAGACAAGTCTTGGACGTGTTTGCTTGACACGTTTCCTTTTCCATTACTTAACTCAAGGCTTTAAATCTCGGGACGAGATTTCTTTAAGGGGGAAGGGCTGTAACACCCCGGGTGTTATAGTGCTAATTAATCTGCCATGTCATCATAATGCATCGCAAAGCATCCTTGTTAAGTTAACATTGTTATGCATCAACTAAAACGAGTTTACTTCATTAGGTTGAATGTGTTTCTCTGTGGTGTGCTCCGAAATCAAAAACCCTAATTTCGAATACCACCGCAAATACTTAGTCCATGCCCTGCGTAATTTGAAGTGCGCGACTGTGTTGCACACTAGTGTCAAGTGTAGGGTATGAGCTCAAGTACAACATCTAAAATGAAGCTCCAAATTTGAGTTTGAATTGGAGTCCCAAAACTTGTCGCGAGTTTTCCGATTCGAATTCGAATTCAAATCTGGGGAGAACTGTAAAACAATTTCGAAAGTGAATTGGTCAACCAAGAGTGACATTTGGTCAACTATGTCATGTTGGTACAAATGATGCCCTTGGGTGAGGTTTTGATCACTAAGTAATCACAAATCAAAGTAGAAACAAATTCCAATTTGAAATCCCTCCAAAAACCCTAAATTTCAAAACCCTGTTTTACCCCTTTTGAAATAATTCAAAATCTAAGCAAAATTTGGGAAAAAGTTCAAAACCAAGTTTGTAGAACTTTTCAAGGGCTACAACTTTGGTGTTTTGAGTTTTCAAAGTTTAAGTGAAAAATGTGGAGTAATTTTGAAAATAAGCAAATTTCAGTTTTAAATCATTTTTGTCCCCAAACTAAGATTTTAAAATGGAGGCTGAATTTGAAAAAGTTTTGAACAGCAAAGTTGTAGATCTGGTCAAGATAAACAACTTTGATGTTTGGAGATTTTGAAGTTTCAATATAAATCAAAAGTAATTTCTAAATTACCAAATCTGAAAAATGTGTCCCTTTTTGAATTTAAACTCAAATTTCAAAATCCAAGCATAATTTGAAAAAGTGTTCAATACCAAATTTGTAGAGCTTGAAATTCTGAAGATTTCATACATTGGAAGATTTTCAAGTTGTTATACAAATTTGGAAGTAATTTGAGTAAACAGTTTGAATTTCAAAATTGGGGGGGGACAGCTACAGTGCGCCGGCGTATCACCGACGACCACCGCGCGGTATGGGCGCCGGCGAAACGCCGGACGGCTTCGGCCGGCTTCCAGGCGTGTTCTCGATCGCCAGCTCGACAACGCGCGTCTTCCAGTGAAGTAAACCGTGGTCGTTGCCTATATATACGTGAGTTCACCGTGACGTTTTTCATTTCCGCCATCGCCGCCGCCGCGCAGCTCCACCGCTCGCCGCTGCCGCCACCGGACCGCCTCCGGCCACGCCAGTCGCACCAACAGCATCGCCACATCCTCGCGCACCTCGTGAACCACCCGCGCCAGCCCAATTCCACCGGAACCACCGCGACCACCGCTTCCCGTGCTCAACTCCGGCGACCAAAGCCGCTCTCCGTGGCCAGAGCACTCCAGCCGCTCCCCGTCGCCACCAAGACCTCCCCTGCAATCGCTTCACCGCTTTCGAAGAAGCCAAAGTCGTTGAGCAAGCTTCCGGAGAAGAGCGATCGTCAGTGGGTTCCGGACCAGACGTTGGGGTCTCCGAGTCTGAGTCAGTCGTCGTGTCCGAGCAAGGCAAGCCCCGGTGCATTTAAACCCTACCTTGAATTTTACAAATGTTTTATTATTTATATTATGGTTTATTGCATTAAGTAATTAGGAGTTGCGTGATAACCTAATTGCTGCATTATCATCCTTGATTTTTGCAATATTAACCTTGATACCTGTTTTACGGAAAATGCGTAGTATGCTTCGCTATGCTTAGAAGTTAAGCTTTTAAATGAAATGTTTACATAGCCATGACGGCATTCTGAATGAATAATGAAATATCTAAAAGAACTTGTAAGATCGGGCGGGTGGTTTGGCCACTGCTAACGTGCATTGGGAAAGGAGTCCCAATGTATTGTTTCCGCCTTATCAGTTAAGGACCGTACGTTGTTGGCCCTCGCGTCATGGAGTTTTTATTAGTACTAGCCATGTGCCCATGTCGGGTAAGCCTTACTTTGGCTAGTCCATTACGAGAACGTCTAACCTCGCACTAGGAGTGGAGAGATGGCGAGAGTAACGTGTACCCTCGGGGCTAGAATGTGGCCGGGTTCGAGGAGTACTGTGCTCTCGGGTGGCGATGGACACGTTCTGGTTTTGGGTTATCCGGGTGAGAGTTGATATATGCTAGATTCGGTTCTACATATGTCGGGTGGTTAGGAATCCCCAGCTGGGTAAATGAAGCGGTTCGAATCGTCGTTACTCTACGAGAAAGGAGTCTTGGCCTTGCACCAACATCGTAGTTAAGAACTGGAATGGAAAGAAAGAATGAAAAAGGTTTTGATGATAATTACTTTGATCTAGATTAGGATCACCTAGATTTGGTTAATGAACCATCAATGGTAAAAGTAAAATGTTGAAGATAAGGACTTACCTTAGTAAGCTTCTCTGCAAAAGAAAATCTTGATTCTGATTTACCCGTACCTTGATTCCCTAAAGCTAGCATGCCCTTGGAATCTTTGTCTTAGTCGGGTAAGTCTTGTTGAGTACCTTTGTACTCAGGGTTTGTTGAACCCCTTGTTGCAGGTGCGGTTCATGAACAAGTCTGCTTCGAGCCTTGTTGCATGACCGTCGTGGTTGAAGAAAGCGACGACGAGTAGACTGTGTGGCCTTTGGGCAAGGCATCTCGTTTGGGTGTTGTAATAAAGTTACTACCGATACTTCCCTACTAATGGTTTGTAATAATGTACATAAGGTTTGGAGTTTGAAAACTGGTTTGTAAACCTATGTTATTGTAAGACTTCCGCTACTTTACTCTGTTGAATATTTTGAATAAACTGTTGTAATATTGCAATACTCCTGTGATTGGATCCTGTTCGGAGGAAAGCAGGCCTTTTAAGTTATGGTGAACATAAGTACGACTGTCAAAGGTCATTATGACAATGATGTGTACTTGTGGGCCATCATAATTAGGAGGTTCTGTGACAATCATCATGTCCATCATTTTATGTGCATTTCTTCACCATGATCGACATTACATGTCCATGCTCCATTTCTTTGTGATCTTGTGGCCACCATTCCTTGCCACATACACCTTCATCACATGTGTTGCTTATGCCTGACTCAAAACACTTAACACATGGCATTAGCAACTTGGTGTCATTAATTACCAAAACCAAACTTGGGCTTTCAGGCGGCTAGCCACGGGGAGGCGGCTCGGTGGCGCTCGGTCACCGGAGAAGAGGAAGGAAGCGATCGTGTGGGTACTCCGGGCGAGATAGGCTGGTGCGAGTGGCCGAGGAGGCGCGCGACAGCCCTACAGAGCTGGTGATGCGGTCGCTCTAGCCGGAGCCAGCTCGACGGAGGCAGCAGCGAGCAGCGGAGCTAGGCGGCGGCAGTGAGGAAACAGAGGAAGAAGAAAAGATGATGACGGCGGCGTTGGCATTATATAGAGGTGGCTGAGCAACGCGATGGCGACACGTGGGATGAACTTGCCAGCGCGAAGCAGCAGCGGGCGATCGCGGCGCGCCTGGAAGCCGGCCGAAGGCCGCCAGCGACGAGCAGGAGGTGGCGCCCTGTGGTTGGAAACCAAGTTCAACTTACTTACGAAACTGCCACTGACTCAATTTTACAAATTACTCTAAAATTTTCTATAAAAGTTGAAAATCTGTAAAAACAAAAGTTTCTCCATTTTCAAAGTTCTACAACTTTCTCAATATAAACTTTTCAAATTCAGCCTGGATTTTGCAATTTGAATTTGAAATTAAAAGGGGACATTTTCTGAAAATTGGTAATTTCAAAATTACTTTAAATTTTATATTTAAACGTCAAAAACTTAAAATACCAAAGTTGTACATCTAGCCAAGACCTACAACTTTACTATTCAAACTATTTTCAAATTATGCCTCCATTTTGAAATTAGAATAGGGAAATTAAAAGGGGTTAAATCTAGGATTTGAATCTTTTCCAAATTACTCCCACTTTAACACTAAAACTTTGAAAACTCCAAAGACCAAAGTTGTACAACAAAACCAGATCTACAACTTTGATTTTTGGCTCACCCCCAAAATTTGCTTAGATTTTGAATTACACAAAAAGGGGTAAATCCAGGATTTTGAATTTTAGGGTTTTCGGAAGAATTTCAAATTGAAACTTGTTGCTATATTAATTGGTGAGTATTTAGTGATCACACCATCACCCAAGGGCATCATTGAGTCAAGCATCACATGTTTGACCAAATGCCACTCTTGGTTGACCAAGTTGACTTTGAAAAATCTTTTAATAATTCCTCAAATTTGAATTCAAATTCGAATCGGAAAACTTGCAACAAGTTTTGGATTCCAAATTCAAACTCAAACTTGAAGCTTCATTTTATGGGTTGGACTTGAGCTCATACCCTACACTTGACACTAGCGTACAACACAGTCGTACACCTCAACTTACATAGGGCACAAACTAAGCATTTGCGGTGATATTCGAAATTAGGGTTTTTGATTCGAGTCACCCATCACAGAAACACATTCAACCTATAAAATGTAAACTTAATTAAGTTGATGCCCATCATGGTTAACTAAATCATGAATGCTTTGCAGTGCATATGATGACATGACACATTTTTAGTTACTATAACACCAGGGGTGTTACAGCGGTGCCGACGACGCGCTTCTTTAGGTTGACAACGGTGCAGCGTTTGGGATGCAGTGGTGGTGGGTACGTGTTGGAAGGTATGTGGATTTGGCCTCTCCTTCCGTCGTCTTCCGACGACGAGCTCAGATCCAAGAACAAGACCAAGACGGAGTGGGGTGCATCCCCGGCCGTTGTGCTTCCTTGGTGGTTTGGCTCCCCTTTATGGCGAACTTCTTTTGCTGCTTTGTTCAAAGCCTTGGTGCCATTGCGCTTGTCTTGGCCTACGACGGCCAGCTATCTTCACGGGCTTCCTCCGGCGACTTCAGTGGTGGCGGAATCTGGCGTTGGATGGCAGTTCAGGAGGATGCAGAGACCTCAAAGGACTTGTATGTTATTTCCAAGTTTTGTAGGGGCCTCTGTGTTGGTTAGTTGTCATCCCTGTATCCTTGTTGTATGCGTCGGTCTATGTATGTGTATCTGTATGTTTTTCCTTACAATCTAATATAGATACGCGTATTATCAAAAAAAAGAGAGAGAATAGGCCTAACAGTTCAGTGTATTCCATGGTTTGCAAATTCAGAGTATCCTTTTCCTGTCCATAGGCTCCCGTGTCATAATAGCTTCTTTTGTGCGTTTATGTTGAAGCTCCTTTTGTGCGTTTATGTTTTTCAATGAGTAGCATGGATTCGGTTAGAAGAAATTGTCTAATCTTAACAAGGTTGAAATGGAGCACTGATTTGCATCATTTATCATATCTAGTACCCCTTAACTCAATTGTTCATTGATCTCCATTCTACACACCCATGGGAGCATACACAAAAGTTCACGGTAATCAATCTTTGTATTGGATTTTTTTGGCAAATCATTTGTATTGGATTGTTTGCTGTTGCAGAATAGCATATATATTTTAGGTAGCCTTTGTGATTTTGCTCATTGGTCAGCTGGATGTATTAAATGTTTCTCTTTGTTGACAATTGAATATGGGTCTGATTGTTGCCTGCATTCTCCTTATCCAGTTTCCGTAAAACAAATTGATATTGTTTGGTTGCCGGCACAAAGCTTAATGCAGCACATCACTATCCTAAAAGCACCCAGAACTTGTATCCCCCTATTCGCTCGAAATTGGCGTATCTAGCTATATGCAAACCAGCAGCGCACGCGCTGTGCAGGCCGCGGCATGTTTCTTGCATCCACTCTACAACACCCGATGCAGGCGGGGCTTGAGGGGTCACGTTGTGCTTACTTCCCTCTCCCATTTGCTCTCCTGCTCATCTCTGCAATTTTTGCTCCCATCATGTCCGTGTCTGGTGGCGATGAGGCGGAAGTGCCTGTTGAGCGGCGGGATGGATTACGGCAGTGCTCGCGCCGTCTATCCAGGCGGCGCTCCTGATTTGCATGCCCTGAGCCGAGCTCGCCGTCACCAGGCCCCATACCAACCACGTTGTGGGCCTTGCCGCGACCTCGACAGTGGGCTCCTGGACGCCGTCTTCGATGTCCTCGAGGCGGAGTTCAGCCGCCTCCTCACCGGCCACTCCGTACCGCTCGCGGTGTCGGCAACTCTCTGCGCCGCTCGTCTAGAAGTAAGAGGATGAAGGGGAAGATTGGTGAGAGAGATGGGGGTAAACGGTGAGAAAGGAGATGGGCTCGGCGTGGGCCCTTTCAAGGTGCTTGCAAAAAAGTGTTCTTCGTTCTCTATGCGGACTCATCCTATTTAAACCTGAAATTCCTTTCTATATATGTTATAGGCTTACACAGCCCCAGGATATATATGCCATAGGCATTTCAACTACGCTTTGCCTTGGTGACAAAATCTATTTGTGTGAAAAACTTCGATGACCAGGCTACGTAGACAGCTTAGTCTAAAAAATTGCCTCTCCTCGCCTTTTCACCTACTCGCTCACAGTCACAGCTGGCCACAGTTTTAGTGATGGATTCGCGCAGAGCACAGATACCGGTGTGGTCATGATTGCAGAGACTTGCATGCTGGTTTGGTATGGTATACAAGTCCTCAGTCTACATGCATCATGCATGAATGCACCAAAAAAATAACCACACGCATGCATAGTACTCGTACACGTTAATCGCATGCACCCACTACAAACTACTAGCCTGCTTTATTTTGTCGCTAGCTCGCTCCTGATGCTGCTATATAGTACTCCATATCATAGGATCTATTATTGCTAATAAGGGTGGTCCCAACGAGACATTAATGATAGTTTCTATCTGTATCTTAATTAAAATGATAGCTAAATAAATTGCTGAGGTGGCAATAGATTTAATACAGAGAGAGAGCGCAAATCAGATAAACCGTTTCTACATCAGGACTCGACGTCCTCACGCCGATCAAGATGCCAAGAAACTGGCAAAACCCTGTTAGGAGGACTCGACTCGTTTCTTCGGTTCTGGATCCTGTGCGCCGCCGCCGCATTGCCATCTCCCTCGCGCGCGTGTGCCCTTCCCTTGCGCGCGCTCGCAGCTCCAACGCTCGTCGGCGGGGGCGACTTTGTCCGGGTCGTAGGGGAAGTGCGCTCGTGCAGCTTGACGTAGCCAGATTTGAGCGCCGACACCGCGTCGAACTGCCTCGATCGCGAGAACAAGCCTCGGGTCAGGGCCGGAGTCGTGTCCGGGCATTGTGGCCGGCTGGCCGCTGCCGCCTCGCCACCGTCGTCAGCCGCCGGCGTTGGGGCCGCGCAGACCTTGGTGAGGCCGACGAGCAGCCCCGGGACGGTGCAGGTTGGAGTTGTTGGAATCCTCGCGCTTCTTGCTGGCGCTGGTGACGAGTCCATTGCTTGTCTTGGCGATGGGAGATGGCCGATGGCGGCTGCTTGCAGCATCCAGAGAAGGGTATGATCAGATCTTCTTCTCTGAATGAATATGATGGGAATCAAAATTTTTTTCTGAAGGAACTGAAAACTACATAGGGGAAAAGGAAATCAAAACTGTACTTAGTGCATTCAGAAACAACAGAGTATACGCAGAATGAGATACGATGGATGATGCCGTCTTATTGTTTTGTTATCAAATATATATGCTACCTATTATCTTTACTAGGATTGCTATTGATTAATATATGTTCTCTGGAAACAAATTTATGTGTTGCTATAATTAATATATATGGTTATCTGGAAACATATGTATGAATATATGGTTCTCTGGAAATCTAGACGTTACCGAGTCTTGTGTTTGATGCAAACATACTGTCGACTATGCATATGAGGCCATATTGTTGCTAGCCACAGTTGATCTGCTTCTTTTTTGTGCTGCATTTAAGTTATACTTTGTATAAAAACTATTATAAAAACCATGGATTGAGAATGATAGTTTCTATCACATATTAATTGCTCCTTTTCTCTCTTGGAAACTAGATCAAGAAATCATATCTTTTCTCTCTCGGAAACTATGTCAAGAAATCATGCATTGGGACTGCCCTAATAGGTCACAGTTTCTTAGATAATAGGCTCTAAATTTTATCGAATGCATAAAGTATAGAAAATAAAAGGAATTAAAGTTTTTGTTATAAAAAAACTCATCTAGCGAACCAAAATAAATACTAAAAAATTGTCGATTCAGCTGGCGGCAACTAGAATCGTCGACACAATTGACGGTCTTAAGAAAATGCCAAGTCAAAAGGCAATCGAACACACTGTCATTTCATTATTCCATACGGCAGTAACGGGTTTACCGGCTACCGCTAATTGAACTGGCAGGCGTGGGAAGGATATGGCCAACCATCTTACCGCGTTTCGAACTGGCGGCGAGAGGCTAGTTCCGCAAATGCCCAAATACCTCTGGCGCGATTTGTTTTCGGAATTTCTAAATAAATAAATAAAAATACAGAAAAAAGAAAATAAAAAATCCCACACGGCACAACAAACTCAACGTGGGCCTGCATGGGTCCAATGGTACCTAGGCCCAGGACTCATCTAGCCATGCAAGTTCGGGCAGGCCCCAAACAACACTAACGTAGGGAAACGAACTGGGCCGTGCTCTCGTAAATTTTATTTTTGCGGTTTCAACTCGGTTCAGCAGGCTTGTTTTGCTCAAAAAAAGAAAAAAAATCGTTTAGGAGGTTCGGCCAATCAGAGCGGTCCGCTATAGAACAGCATCACAATAACAACAGAGCAAATATCATAGCAGGCTGGAAGCTTTCTAAATACTGAGGTAAAGAGGAGAGAGAGGAGAAACGGGAGGTAAGCTTAGACCAGTCTCAACGAGCGTTTCATGTCCCAGTTTCTAACATATTCATATTTTGAAAACGGTGCAACCATAAAACTCTCTCTGCTTCTATGAAACTCTTATCATCTCTCTCTTCATTGATACGATACCATAACAGCATATTTAGGGGGTGTTTAGATGCTTTTGGAATGACAAAACTTTTGCCCCTAATCTTTTGCTGCAAAATTTTTGCCATTTAAACTTTTGGCATTTGATGTTTTGATGCGTGGCAAAACTTTAGCCATGCAGACACAGCACGCGCCTCCAAGACGTAGGGCCCAGTTTTGGGCCTCTTGGGTCCCAGATGCCAAAAGTTTTGCAGCCCAAGTTTTATTGTTTTTACCTATGGCATTTAGATCCATTTTGCTAAAAGATGGGATAAAACAACAAAAGTTTTGGCCAAAATGGGAAACTAAACGGGCCCTAATGCCCAAGAAACTCTAATGAAATTCCATTGAAACTGGCTAGTGAGTTTCATTTCCTAGTTTTCAAGAATGCCACGTCAGCTCTACAGGCTTGGATTAAGAAATGAAATCGACTATTTCAGTGGGGGATTGTATTTCAATATTTCCAAGACAAACTATAACACTTAATGTATGCATCGGGTTGTGATCCTATGTGCCATATAAATTATATAGCTATTTGAAAATATATCTAAACTAAACACAGTTACTCTAATAACTACAATATATCGCATGCTGACAAATAATCATGTAAAATAAAAAATACTAATTAATCCAATATTCATGAATGTATATGCATATATTAAAATGATTAGATATAATTTAAGATATATTTCGGTAACGTCCGAACTTATTCCGAATATGTAGCACCAAATCTTTCTTCAGCCTGCGCCGAACGATGTCGAATGTCACTGTCTTTTTCTAAAACTCTTTCACATATACATGAAGGAAGCTTTCACACTACATGCATCATTCGCACGACATGCAAGCTACAAGTATCATGCTCATACATGCATCAGGTTCATTCACGAACGTGACTCTAGGGAGAAAAATTCCCGCATACAAGCCGAGCCGTCCCGTAAAGTACTGCTCCCTAGGATTTGGAGGGCCCTTTAACGAACTCATCGTGACTTCACCTCTAGACCATATATAAAATTTTATAATATATAGACGCTAATTTTACTTGTAAAACGAAAGCAAATCTAATAATATATTTTTAATTAAACATGTCTGACAATTATCAAAGAACAATGTAAATTAAAAAGCAATATATTTGTACATGTCTAATAATTATCGAGGAACAATGTAGATTAAAATAACAATATATTTATTTTCTTTTCTTAGCCCCTGACAAATGTTTCTTAGGTAACATTCTAAAATTCTAACATCTAAATTAGAAGAAAAACATATTATACGAGTACAAAGTGCTAGAAGTTTAGAATACTATACAAATAATTAATTTAGATTAAAAAATAAAAAGGAAAAAATACCTTGGGCCTAAACAACCTATCGACGATCGCAATTCGCAAGAAGCCAAGAATCAAGATGTTGTAGTCGTGGAGCCTTGCTTGGTCGCCGCTGTCTTGCGCCATGTTCATGTCTCCGGCGGTCTAGCTCTTCACGATGGCACGGCTCGCCAGCTCCGCGTGTGTGCGTCGGCACGTCTTTGCCAGTTCTGTGCCTCTCTTCTCATTAGTGTACTAATGCCTAATGAACTATAGGGCCTGGAGGTTTGTATACCTGGGCTTGGGCCCTTTCCCCGTCTGGACCCTCGGCCGTCACACCCTGTGCCCTCCCCCTAGGGCCGGCACTGCTCCCATGTCCAACTCAGATGCAAATCAGATACGCGACCAGGAACCGCTGCGCCGGAAATCAGATAGGTCACAAGGGATCCGCGTGAGCACCGTAGATTGAAAGTTGAAACTCGTCACCCTCAATGCAGGTTTCACCGGGTTTCATCGCCTAAGTAACAGTGAGGACCAAGATTCATTTTGATAAAACTCTTTTCCTCTCTCTCCTAATAAATATCCCGTCATGTAAGCAGATTTGTTGATGTGTCATGTCATTTAATGAAAATAAAACCTCATTGAAACCTCCATTGAGATTTACAGACGGCTTAGACACGAGAACAAAAAAAAAGTTTTATAAAAGAAATAAGTGGATCATATATTAATAATTTTTTTACGATCAATCATATATTAATAGTGAAGAGCTAACTACTGTATACTGTATAGATAGAGAAGCTCAAGAAGGCTGGAAAGAAACCTTGCTGCCAGCAGCCGCTGCTCTCACATCACTCCACTGTCGTACTCGTGCAGCTTGCCTTGGGCAGTTGGGCCTTGTCTTCGATCACGCAAGCCGCAGCAACGCCGGCCGGCCAATCACAGCCAGCAGCCTCGCTCGCCCCGCGGCACGGGACGGTGGCGCGGCCGGCCGGGCAGGCACGCCGCATGCATTTACGAGGAGTGGAGGACGGGGCCCCCAGCCCTGAGCGCGCGGCCGGTGCGTGGCAGGACGAGATTCCCGCGGCCGGCTTCGGCGCCTCGCATTCAACTCGCCCTCCCCCGCCCGCGTCCGGCCTGCAACCGCGAGCTGAAGAGGACCCTCCCTGCCTGCCTGCATGTGCACCGGGCACCGGCCGTATCCCGTGGCCGTATGCCTGTGCTCTCGCCTGCCTGCTTGCCTGGCGGTGCAGCCACCTGCCGTCGCCTTGTCTCTTTTTTTGTCTCGTTAACTGTTCGCGTCGTCGTCTATGTCCCGGCCGGCCGGCGCGGCGCCAATTCAAGACGCTACACCGCGTGAGCAGTGCAGCCGCCGTGACAAGCCCGCGCGGCTGATGCGATTACGACGACCAGTGGTCATGGTAGATCGATGCATCGATGGATCCACGATCCATCCTGCGGCAAGGTAATGTTGTTTTTGCCCTTAGGGGAGGCGCCCACTGCACGCACTACAGTGCCAGATGGCAGACTATTCGTTTCGCTGGTTTATTGTGGCTGAAAGTACTATTCGCTCGTTTATTTTGAGAAAAAAATACTGCGGGATGACTGCTGATTCCGCTGAACAGCTTAACCGATCCCGTGGCCGCTGCTGCCGAGCGAGAAAGTAGGCTAGTCCCATACTCCCATGTTTGTCATGCAGGTCCAGGCACTAATCGCGTACACTAGTTCGTTATAAAAGCTGATGCAAAACACGTACGTGAACAGGGACAGACTTTTAATTTTCCATGTTTCGTCTTCGGCAACGAATTCCGCCATATTCGCTTCAACTTATCAGCCATGATACAGTTTTTTCTCTGTTAATAAATCAGCCAACAATACTTTCGGCCGTGGCTTATCAGCCAAACGAACATATCTGAAGGCAGTACATGCTCCGGTACATACACAATGGGTCGACGTGAACATGACCCCCTGAATAAAGTAGACTATCAAACATTTCAGCTCAGGATATCATAATGTTTGCCCTTGCAGAAAATACTATCACTGAATGAGAACCCTCAGCGACGCTAGAGTAAATAGTCTCACGATACACGTGATGTTGCAACGATGCTATTCCATGTGTCTATTATATTCATGGCACTTGCTGCTTATCCTTACATGTTGACTACTTTGAGCCCAACTTGTCTATCCCGTATTCCCGTTCGAATTCTTTGTTTTGGTTTTTGAATGAAAACCCTTGAATTTCTTTTATCTGTCTTTGAATTCAGTGACGTTATTCTTTTCATGGTAAATGACGCGTTGAAAAATTAGACAATTTCATGATTAATTTGGTAACTTAAATCATGACGAAGGCACGTGATAGCATGTAATTTACTAACATACTAGTAGATTTAAACAATATCGTTAACAACAATAAATCGCAAGCAACATATATATGATTAAGTGGTAGGCGATGTTGTTGACAACGTAGGCAAAGGCGGATCAAAGCAGCCAACGGCGGAGATGACAATAAGCAACACCGCCTGATTTGGATGAAAGAGACAAGGCATCGCATAGATAGCGAGTAGTCGCACGGAGGTGCTTCTCAAAAATCTTACTCACCCTCTTCTGATGCAGGATCGCAAGGATGAGCAGTTCTAGAGGCCTGCTCTCCCAATCCCTAGCGTACTTAGGTGTTCGAGGTGGAGAAACAACGACTGTGGCGCAATAGCGAAAAGAGACAAATGCCTAGCTACAATTGATGTGTTTTTGGCTATGGTGGATAGGTGAAAGCCCCAGTTTGGTTTTGGTAACTGAATGATAACTAGTGGACTAATGCTTTACTAAAGTTTGATAAGCTAGGTAAGTCTATGAGACAAGGTTGAGCAAGGCATGGAGATAGTAGAGAAGGAGATGACCACAATTTGCAAGTGTTCAACAAGGAATTGGAACAAGTTGAAAGGAGTTGGAATCAAAGGCTCGAAGGCAATAGTGTATGGTTGCTATAGCACCATTGTAGTGCACTATTCCACCTACCTCGAGCATTGGTAAAAACACCCTCCTCACATCAACAAGGTCGTGGGATTCAACCATGACACATGTTGTACCACACTGCATGGTAGGAAAAGCCTCCCACGAAGGAACATGCAACAATAACACGCATCACCACTCCTCGGGACCTGCTCCACAAGGAAGTTTTTTTTCTCTCTCAATGTGCAACCCTGCTCCCTCGATAATATAAGGGAGTGCAAGGCCCTCTTCTTCCCCATGACTTGTAGAGATGCTAGTTTCTCAGTCGAACTCTCCTTCTCGATTTTAGACTCGTTCTCCCTCTCTCTTTCCCTTATTGGTAACCCCGATCGTAAACATCGATCCCTCGTGCTCCAAAACACGACCGAACACCACATATTAGACATAGGGCATGTTGCTTCAACCAGTATAAATCCTGAGTCTCTAAGTGCTAGCCATCTAAGGCTATACATGCGTGACTATAAATTTACTAGTCACATGAGGTACCCTTGTTATGAAACGTCGATAGGCAAGTAAGCTCTCTTGAGACCCTCCCAATTGACTTGCACACATACAAGACCTCAAGAAACACCTCCACTCACATTTACTTAGTTGAGATTGCATTTGGGTGAGATTAGAGTTGATCTAGTGCATTTTCTTGGAGAGTTAGCATGTAGTGGCACTTGAGGATCGTCTTTGCTGTGAGATTTTTGTTTCTCTTGGTGATTGCTTCCACCTAGACAGCTTGGAGGTAGGGCGATTCTGTGAAGCACTCCTTTGAAGACCATGAGGTGCTGTAGAGGAGGATTTGTGAGGGGTTCTTGTCCTCACTCCCAGTCAGATAGGCAAAGAGTAACTTTAGTTGGATACCAAGACTTGTGGAGTGTCTTTGAAAGGTCCTAATATGGCTAGAAGAGGGGTGAATAGCCTATTAAAATTCTACAAGATCACTAGAGCAATTTGATTAGAATGACAAACAGCGTAATGCAATTTTACTCTAGCTCTACAAGGGTTGCAAGCCACCTATCCAAACAATTCTAGTTGCTATAATCACTAAGGACACACAAGAGCTAAGTTGCTGCTCACTAAGAGCTCTCAAACTTGCTACACTAAAGAGCTCCACTAGATGAACTAAATTACAAAGCAAGTTCTCAATTCTAGCTACACTAAAGAGCTTACTACTAGTTTGCGAGAAAGTAATAGAGAGGGTGAGGTAATTATAACATCGCATCGAGGGATGAACCAATCACAATGTAGACAACCAATTACTATAAGAAATCCAAATAATCACAAGATGAACACAAGATTTTTCTCCCGGGGTTCACGTGCTTGCCGGCACGCTAATCCCCGTTATGTCGACCAACACTTGCTGGTTCGGCGGCTAAGAGGTGTAGCATGAACCTCGTCCAACATGTGGACACCGCAAGAACCTACCCACAAGTGAGGTAGCTCAATGACACGTGCAATCCACTAGAGTTGCCTTTCGGCGCTCCGCCGGGAAAGGCATAAGAACCCCTCACAATCACTGGGAGGTGGCCAAGAACAATCATCAACTCTTGCCACAACTCCTCCGCTGCTCCAAGCCGTCTAGGTGGCGGCAACCACCAAAAGTAACAAGAATCCTGCAGCTCAAATGATCCCTAAGTGCCACTAGATGCAATCTCACAAGCACATGCACTTAGAATCACTCAATCTCACTTTGAATTTACAACCAAGCAAGGGAGATGAGTGGGAGGAAACATGCTCAGCTCAAAAGGATGTCAAGATGATCAAAATGTCCAAAGAGATTCCCAAAAGCCAGCCACCAATTATTTATAGAGGCCCTCAAAGAATAGAGCCGTTAGGCTCTTCACTGTGCCTGCCTCGGGGCGACCGGACGCGCCGATCGGTATGACCGGACGCAGCCCCAGCGTCCGGTCACTACGCGCCAAGCCCACGGATGGCTGCCACATGTCTCTCTTTGAATCTAGCGCGTACGATCTCAACAGTCACGAGGATGGTCAGCGCATTGTCAACACCGTGACCGGACGCATCGACGCCGAGCACCTGCGTGTCAGATTCGCTGTGTCCGCTCGCCACAAAAGGTGACTGGACGCGTCGGTCAGCAACCAGGGGAGCGCTCGGTGTGAAGCCCTCGCCCTCGGCCCTGTGCGCGCCGCTGCCAACTACTGACCGGACGCTGACGTCAGCATCTGGTCGACGAGCAGCGCCTCCTTTTCATTTTCTAAAATCGAAACGACTTCGCCCTTGCTTTCAACTTGCTAACCACAAAGTGTAGAACTCGTGTGCACATGTGTTAGCATTTTTCAAAGTATTTTACAAGGGTCGATGTTAGCTCACACTAGGTCCTAATGCATATGCTTATATGAATTCACCTAGTGGCACTTGATAACCGTTTTAACCGAGAAATTTCTCTCTTCATAGTACGGCTATCGATCCTAAATCACTCACACCATCTATAGTGTCTTGAGTGCAAAACAAAAATGGGCCTATCATATATACCTTTGCCTTGAGCCCATTTTTGTTTTTCTCTTTCTTCTTTTCCAAATGTGAAGCACTTGATTAACTTTTGGTCACCTCCATCACCATAACCATCATTTAACTCCACCAATTGGCATGAGACTTATCATTTCATGTCTACATACTTAGCACAATGATTAGTCCCTAGATTTCATCAATTATCCAAAATCAAACTAGGGCTTTCAACCTTGTGATCAAGTTGGCTCATAGACAAGCACTCACGTTGAAGCCTATGCCTTGAGGGGTAGATGAGTTTGTGGAGGAGTGGTAATCATTGGACTCACCTCAACCTGGACATATGTGTCTGACAAATCACTAAACCATAGGAATACATTATTTTGTCTCCTCTTTGTGGTTTGATCATTTCTGCTCTCTTGTGCATTTATTTTGTGTCTTTCATTTCTTAGAGTATAACTATTAGGCTTGTCACCTTAGGGAGCAAACCAAGCTCGTTTACAATTCCTAATGACATAGCTTAGCTTAAGTTGTGCTCACTAGGTTGTGTAGTTTGCTCACCCTAGGCTTGCTAAAATAAATTAGTTGAGTGCTTTCTAGGGACACCTTTGCTACTAACTTGTTTGCCTAAGTGTTGTTACCTTGTAAAAAATAGGCTATTAACCCTCCTAGCCATCGATTGATCCTTTCACTCATCCCCTCAAAGAGACATTGGGAAAAAAAGTCTGCTAGTTTTTCAACACATCAACGAATGACCCTAGATACCACATTGTATCATCTCCCGGAGTGTATTCCGCAGCCAACCGTTGAATCTTCACTCGTTGACACTGGGCCCTCTTCACTGGATGATCCGCCGTGCTTGTCCAGTGTTGTTCACCGTATCATCTAGTAGGGTATCATATTGTTGGTCTTGATCGTTGCCTCGATCTGATCTTCACGAATGGTCCACTAAGTTGCTCACCGTACCATATCATCCGGTGGCCATTGTAACGGATCAACGTAATTATACGAGATTAAGTAAGAAAATCTTCCACCGAGGCGGTTAATTTAACAAACTTAATCCCGTATAACTAGAGATTCCGTGAAATCACGAAGGATTTCAAACCAACCAACATACAACCAAGATCGTACTGATTTAGCAGCCACAGTTCACATGATACATAAAGTTGATCATAAAAGTAGGATACATCGGAGTTCGGAAATAAACGTTATTACAACATAGTTCACATAAAGTAGCGGAAGCAAATAGTTTTACACACACACACTTAGTTCAGTTACAGTGCCAGTAGATAGTCATGTTCCACAAAAGCAGTAGATAAGACAAACAGAATGACCTTTGCCCAAGGTCCTAGTTGTCACCCATCGCCGGATACAGACAGTTGGAGCAGTACTCATAGTACATCTGACCATCTGCAACAACAATGGGAACAACGCCCTGAGTACGAGAATGTACTCAACTAGACTTACCCGTCATAAACCAAAAATAACATGACACCAAGGAGCATGCAAGGCTTTATATAGTGTACTGGCTTGACTCACTTGCGAAAAGCATAAGTTATTATGAATAACTATAAGTACTTTTAGCATCATTTTTAGGATAGCCTATTCAAGCTAGGTAAGCACCTATTGCTAAAACAATCACTGGATTAACCATTAACATCAAAGGTTACCATCTCAGGTTTAGCATTTCCAACATTATCCACATAACCATCCGTGTTCCATCATTAATACTACGATGCCGTAGCTCGAGTCAAGTGCTCACTAACCGGGAGCGACGGCGATTCGAATCGAATTCCTATCCAGCTGGAGATTTATTCCTCACACAAACCATGCTTCCCCCGTCAGGGTCGCGTAGATCACCAATGACACTTTCCAAGAAGCCGCGGGATAACAATCATGGATCGCACTACCCAGGGACCGCCCGACTGCCAGGACGCACCTTGGGCTCACTCTTCGCGTCCCCGTACACCCCCTTCAACACTAGTCTGCCAACCCGAGTTTATCCCGGCTCGAAAAGTGTCACTAGCTTCGCGGTCGAAAGGTACTTTATTCGGCCAGCTAAATGTGAGGCATGCGTTCAACATGACAAGAGGGACGAGCAACGATCGGTCCTTAATCGACACAGACGGAATCACTATAGTCCAAAACCCTATAAGACTCCGCCCGGTCTTCCTTTATATACCAACACTTGGTTACTTTTCACAAATACTGCTAACCATAGCCAGGTATTCGCCTATAGCTCGCAGGTGACAGGAAATCACCCGACTTCTACCGATCGAAGCATGGCTAAGCAATTTACTCGATCCTGACCTAATAAGGTAACATTAATCTGGTGGACAAGGATAGTAATGCAACAACGGTTTCACTCAACTCCTATAACTTAATGCAACAACAAATAATCATAATCCAGTTAATAAAGAATAACTTTTGTAAAATAGGAGACTTATAATGCTCCGGGGCTTGCCTCTTTCGAACGAGCTAGGATGGTGGTCGACGCACTCCGGCAGTTCCTCGCCTGACTCTTCCTCCTCGGGCACCTCCTGTGCCTGGGGCTCTTGCTGGTCCGTCTAAGCCTGCTCCTCCGGTACTGCTGCCTGCAATTCCTCCTGCGATCCTGTATGATGCAAGTGCATAAGTACATGCGAATGATGTATCGGATTATGATGGAGTGATGGGATGACATGAGATGCAGATGAGCACAAGGAATGAGCAGTTAAGATAAAACTTCATCTTCTACAAGGTAGTCCACGTCATCCAAGAACATGTACCCTAAAGCATGCACATTGCGGTTCCACAAGCAAGTGACCCTAATTGACCAAACCTTACCAACCTAACTCATCCACAACATCAGCAAGACATAGTGATGCTTCAAAGATACACCAAACATATTTTATTATTCTTAATTTCTCATAAAGAATAATCATTTATTCCTTATTTAACTAGGGTTGTACAGCAACACCTATCTCTGGTGTAGATAAAAATCTACAAAAATTACAGTAGAGTACCCTTGCTCTAACTAACCTACCACTAAATTTTCATGAGAAAAGGATATGTAAAACTACCTGTACAAAATAAACAAATTATAGCCTAAATGTGAGCATGAAATTATTTTATACTAGAAAAAGTATCAAACAACAGATTTCACATTTTTCTTAGGTTACTAACAGTAAACTAACATGCTACAAAAATTATCACATGTATGTTGTACACAAATTTTGCTCTCTACTAAAAATAACAAATATTATCAATTAAAAGCATTTGAACTACACTTCAAAAATTTCCCACAGGACATGCTCACTAGCATTTTTCCTAGAAAGTACATCACTAATAAAGACTAATGTAACAAGAATCACATTTTTCCCTTTATTAGTTTATTTACTACAATTTTTCTAAGATAACAGCATATATAACAATTAAATAAAATTGCACAGTAAAGTGTCACAAAAATAACATGAAATATTTTTAAACTGTAGATCTATTCAAAAGGAACATTCCAAAATTTATTTCATGATTTTTGGAGCCATAAATCTTGAGATAAAATTTTTGGAAACCTTTTTCAGATTTTCTGGAAATTAATTTCTTTAAAACCGAAAATCAAAACCGGCCTTAAATGCTACGTGCACCCCGCTGTGACACCCGGAACCGAACGCTGAGACAGACAGGCGGGACCCATGGGTCAGACGGGCCCACACGTCAGCCGGTGCCGGCCAGAGGCGGCGCGGATGGCCGTGATCTCGCCGCCGGCGAGTCCTCCGACGACGGGGAGGGCACCATCATGATCCTCTCATCGACGCGAACCCAGTGGTACCTAGTGGGTGGCCAGACGAGCTCGGCATCGAGCTCGTCGGCGAGCATGGCGGCTCAGCGGCGCGGGACGCCGTCGGCCGGCCAGCTCCGACCGAGAGGAGCTGCGCGGTGAGGTCAGCGAGGTTCGTGGTGCAAGTGCGGTGCTCGTGCGCTCGAGAAGTGGGCGAGAAGGGGCGTGGAGGGGTGCGGCCCACAGAGCGGGTCGCTCCGGTGAGCTCGGCCGGAACTCCGGTGAGCCATTACCGCGGGTGGAGGCCGAATCCGTGCGGGCCGAGGCGAGCACCGGATGCGCAATGACGAGGCGCAGCGAGGGCGAAGACGGAGGCGGAGGCGGTGAGCCGGAGCGGTGGCTAGGGCGGTTGCGGAGCTCGGGAGCCGACGATGGCGAGGCGGAGCTCTGCTGCTGCTGCTGGCGAGAGAGAATGGAGGGAGCAACGAGGCGGACGAGCGCGCGGAGGGGGAGTAGGCGGGCGCGGGCGCTGCGGGGGCCACAGGGCGCGTGTCGCGCGGCTCGACGGCGTACGGCCACACGGCGGCCGAACGCTGCCGCGGCGCCACGACGCCATGCGCGGGCGCGCGCGCGGGAGCGGGAGGGGGACGACGCGGACGCGGGCCGGGCCACCAGCGAAGATGGGCCGAATGGGAAGCCGAAGCCCACTAAGTGAAAATCTGATTTTTCTTTTTTTTTAAATATTTTTCCAGATTTAAATCTCGGTTTGAAATTCGAATTTGGAGATGAAAAAGGGGTTTTCAGAAATTTGGCCCAAAACAAAAGTTGTTCAAAATTTTATTCTCTACAACTTTCATAAAGAGCACTTTTCAAAATTCTCAATAGATTTTGAATTTGGGATTTAAAGCTAGATTAAAAATCAAAAACTCATTTATTTAGAATATTTTTAAAACAGAATTTTGAGAAAAACTTGAATTCAAACTTTGCTCCAAAAATCAAGTTGATTTATTCTAGATTATTTAAAATTGCTACTTCTCAAAAGTACACCAACTTTTTGACACTTCTATCAAAATTAGGGTTCCCATTTATTTGTTTTTCAAATTAAATTTGAAAGGGCTACAATTCAAACAATGCTAATCATGCAATGATGTTGAATGCTTATGCTTTGAAATGATAATGCATGCTTAACACACAGGGGTGTTACAGCCATGATCTTCTAGGTCTTTTCTAGCTCTTTGATATCCACCGGATGATCTGTCGGACGATTCTTCTTTTCATTGTATATCATTTGGTGAGCACTAGTGGCGGAGCCAGGATTTCACGGCCGGGTATTCCACGTATAAAAAATTTCCAATGCATATATGCAATAGTAATAAGGGGCAAAACTAGTACAAAATTGATCCATTGCACAGCTCAAGTAGTATATATAATTTTCTTAAAATATATGCTAGGTAGAATATTTTTTTACCCTCGTAACAAGGCACCAAGCAAAGTGAACCAGGTGTCGCCCCTGGTATTAATCGAAGTATAAGTTCTTTATCTACATTACAAGAACACAATGCAACGGAAAAGTAGAAAACGAAACCTTCAATTCTTACTCTGAAGAATTGAGAATGGATCTAGGGTCTTTTTGTGTTCGCCTTGCTGTTGCTTCAAGCCGGAGATGAGAGAAGTCCTGAGGGGGAGGTCCGGACACCCAGACGCCGGAGCCGAGGGGAGCCTGCAAACACCACTGATCGCTGCCGCTACCACAGGAGTGCCGGGTGCAAGGTGCTGGTTGTCGAGGGCCGAGGGGCGAGGGCTGAAGGGCCGAGTGGGAGAGCCGACCTGCCGTGCCGCCGTCCGCCGGTGCAGCTGCCACCCTTCCGTTCGATGCGAGCAACAGGACAGGAGCAGGAGATAGGGACGGGAATTCAATCGATGGGGTTTATGTCTTTCTGGGTTCATGGGCTGCTGCTACTAGTTGTTCTACTGGGCTTATGTGCTACGTATTTGCAACATTCAACGAACTAACATGCTGTATCATTATACATGTAGACATATATTTGTGTTTGTCACAAAAATCATGGGTATTCCATGGAATACAGGGGCATACCCCTGGCGCCGCCCATGGTGAGCACTGTCATCCTCACCGACTTATTGGACTCCACTGTATGATTTGGCGGGACTCATCAAGTGATCCAATGAAGGCTCCAACAAGGAATCTTCACCTTTCTTCTCTGTTTTAACTCGGATCTTGATTAGACTTTAACATTGTATCCCTATGGGCTATTATAACAAATCTTTAGCGGCTCTATTCGCTTGGCTGAAAAGCCATGACTGAAAGTATTGTTTGTTGATTTATTGTGAGAGAAAAATACTGTTCGTTGGTTGAAAAAGTACGGCTTATAAGACAAGCGAACATGGCCATATCTCTAGGAGCATGTTAGTGCTGGACTTATGTTGCCATCACAACAAAAAATGATCATGGGCACATGAGATTTACAATTAGTCATAGGACTAAGAGTCAAAACTACATACACATGATGAAAAAGCGTGTATTGAAAAGTTGTTTTGGAAACTGAAAACGCCAATTATTCTCATATCAGGATCAATTCAATCCTAGGAGTATCGAGGACATAGGTCTAATCGAAGTAGTTAATAGACAACCATTTTTCTTCTGCAAAGATGGCAGCAACATGACACGCAACAACTACCAAACCTCTTTGGACAACATTTAAGCATGATAGAACAAAAGACTCCGAAGAAATCAAAGTGTATACACATCGTTTATATTGTTCCATGTAAATATAGGCTGGATTCACGATTCATTTCGCTAGCAAACACAACTGCTTTCAAAGAAGCAATCGTCATTCTCAAGTTCACGGTGGATATATAACCCCAAGATGAGCACACGTAAGCTAAAAGGGTACTTCCATCTCTTAAACATTTGTCTTTTCCTCACACACTATACGTCTTCTTCAATTCATCTTCCTCAACTATAGGTTGTACCTAGTCACTCCATTAAAACAGAATAGTTCTCTTCTGTATCAATGAAATAAGCATCATAACCTTGTGCCCATCATTAAAAAAATGACCTAATATAGCCGGTTTGCTCATGGTCTGTCTGGGAGGGCTCTTCCTGGCTTTGGCTTTGGCTTTAGCTTCGGCTTCGGCTCCTCATGACAACATACTATGAGAAGAAACTCTTGAGAACTTGTCATTTTTTTTAAAAAAAAAGAGAGAGAAGAAATAAGCCAAACTGCTCACCTTGATACAACCGGCGGATGGCGTGCGTCCCGCCAAACTTGACCAAGAGCAGAAGGAAACCCTAGTTTTCCTCCATGGCATGCAAACCCTCTCCTCCGTCCATGTAGTCAAGGTCATGCTTACATCAAAAACTTTTCCCCAAAACTATCACATCGAATCTTGCGGCACATGCATGGAGTATTAAATGTACACGAAATAAAAAAACTAATTGCACAGTTTGCGTGTAAATTGCGAGACGAACGTTTTGAGCCTAAGTAATCTGTGATTTGACACTAAAGTACTACAGTACCAAATGTGCTAATGACGGATTAATTAGGTTTAATAAATTCGTATCGCGGTTTCCAGACAAGCTATGTAATTAGTTTTTTTTATTAGTATCCGAAAATCCCTTCCGACATCGCACGAAACATCCAATGTGACATTTCCACAAAAAAAACTTTTCACATCTCAACGAGGCAAGTCCAGTTTCCTGGCCCACCTTTTCTTCTCCGGCGGCCCTCGTCTTGTGCGAAAGTTGTTGAAACAAAACCGTAGGAGTCGTAATTACCCGCGGCGTCACGCACCTTCGTAAATGCAATAACCAACATCCATCCGTCCATATCTCAGCCAGCAGCTCCATCAAAGCTGAACGACTCGACTCAGAAACCGATGAGAGAAAAATGGCGGAAATTAAACGCTCCCGATCGCATCGCGTGATTGGCGTCCGTAGCTCATTTAACTCCCCCGCGCGCCCATAAATGGCAGAGCAGCTGTACTAGCTTGCACGTTCTTCACTTCACCACCGTCCTCAGAGGCTCAGAGCAGTGAGCACGTACCCACGTCGCCATGCACTGCACCTCCGTTCCGTTGCAAAGCCACCACCCACCATGGATGGATCTGTCCGGCCGGCGAGCTACGTAGCTAGCTAGTAGCTGCTATACCTGCTAGGGCGCGGCTGTTGCTGGCCTGGCCACCCCTCTCGCCTTGCATAGACACCTTAGCTCAGAGCTGGAGACGACACGGACACATGCAGCCATGGCGGGCCGGGCTCACACTCGGCTCTCAGGCAGGAGGATGATGCCGCAACGCAAGCTCTCGGGTATCGGAGGGAGGGGTCAGATCGGGCAAGAAAGCTGGGTGTGGCCCGGGGAATCTCATTTATTTCGTTGCACCTCCATGGCTTGCGTTGCGGCATCACTCGGCTCCATCAGGGCCTGGTTTCTATTAATGCTGCAGCCTGTCTTACTCATTTGGTAGCCGGAGGGACTTGAATGCCCACCCACACCCCACCACCAGCGAGAGGTGCATAAAGTTGGAGCCCGGCCTCCCTCCATTCCTTCCACTGCACTGCACAGTCCCCATCCGATCCCTTCTCCTCCTCCTCCTCCTCGCTCTCGCGTCTACTAGCTTTAGCTGCTTTCTTCTCCATCTGATCTGTTCTCTTTCTTTCTCCACCTGATAGCCATGGCTGTGCTTGCTTCCTCCATGCATGCATGCTTCCACTCTGCAGGGCCTTGAAAAGGAAATCAGGAGGAACCGAGGAATAATGGAATAGTAGCTATGATGTTGGCTCGGCTCACTCAGACCACCTCGTTGTCCATTGCGCGCGAGATCATGTATGCCGCCGCTGGTGTTTCTGATTGAGCCGTGCCAATATCTTAGTACTCTTCCATACATCTATCGATCTGCTGCTCACACTCTCAACAATCTTCACTTGCGATCTCGAGGTATGCGTACACAATACTCCTAGCTAGTATACGTCGGAGCTAGCGTTTCTGGGTACGTATTTGAAATGCATATCACGTTGACTACTCTACTGATGTGATGTGCAAAAACTTGGAATAATTGCAGCTGCAGGATCGTCGTTTGAATACTTTAATTTGTCTGCCAATTATTGTATTATCTCGTTTATATACTGTCGACTTGAAGAAATGCTCATGCTTTGCAACGTAGGTATTCAATTCAAAGTGTTGCATCTCGCCGAATGAAATATATATCGAGGATCGATGAACTAGCGCAGGTCATTTGAAGGATTGCATGCACTCTATCGTGAAATAGTTACTGCCAAGCCGTCCAGCAAAGCAGTATACTATGTATGTCTAGATGTTCATGCATGCATGGCCTCACATTCTGTGATCGACCACTACTTGAGTCGAACACAGGGTCGGAGAGGAGAGCAAGACCTGTATAGTTACTGCCAAGGCCTCCAGGCATTTGGCCTTATAATTCTTCTTGATTCCTTGACAGGCTTCTAACGATGCTCTATTCAATCACATCTTAGGTATCGTGTGGTCTGAATTCTTTTAGGCCCTGTTCGTTTACGTCGGAACCGGCCAGGAACGGCACGGAACAGTTCCTGGCTAGTACCAATTTGTGAACCAATTGTGCGGCTAGGAATCATTAATTCCCTTAAAAACGAACGGGGCCTAAGGGAAATGTTCGCTTGTTATGTTTAAAAAAAATGTTCGCTTGTTATACAAATCAGTTGTACTATGGTCCCATCTGTTACTTGTACTATTACCTCTATTCCACAATACTTTTGTTTTAGGATTAAAAATATTCAAGAACAATTGATGTTTTAGCTCTTCAGACTGCTAAACTCATACAGCCTCCATGTATTCATTTTAATTAGTGGGTTATTTTTAATTACCGTTAATCACTTGGATACATGAGTAATTTCTACTGAACACTAACCTCTTTTAAGAAATCTAAAAACAGTAAGTATTTTAGGACCGAGGGAGTATATTTCAAGCTAGCTACAATATCAAAGGGAATATTAATTGTTAAACCAGTAGCAATATTTTCCATGTGCACCGCGTAACATAAAATACTAATGCTTTTATAAATGTACACAATTTTAGTTTGCTTGGTTCAACCGTGAGCTGCGGAAAAACTGTTAGGTGCTGTATGTTGTGGAAAAAAAAACACTATAAATTGTTTGGTTAAAACAATTATAAAATCTACCACCCTCTCCCTTTATCACCTTCAAATAGTCGTAAAGCATCTTTTTATCTCTACTCATTTGGAAAAGCTGAAATCCAAAACCAAGGGCCAAGGTGCTGTTAAAATTGTACTAATACGAAAGCAACTGCTTTTTTTTAAAAAAGTAGCTTTTGGTTTTACCTGTTTGGTTAGCTTTCTGCTTTTTTAGAGCAAAAACATTTTCCAAAAGTTTGAATCAAACATAGCCATAAGCAGGTAGCCCACTCTTCAACAAAGGGACCTGCATCTAAAATATTTAAGCAGCTAGTCCTCAATAAGAGAGCGGGAGTATGTCATTATTAAATCCAGTCTCATCAGTTGGACCTGCCCTTCCACTCCCCTTTTCAAAATTATTCTCCTGGGAGAGAATTCAAACATAGGGGGTGTTTAGTTGGGGAGAAAAAAAATTTAAATGTCACATCGAATGTGTTAAAAGGAGGTTGGGAGGAGTTTTCGGATACTAATAAAAAAATAAATTATAAAACCTGTCAGAAAACTACGAGATGAATCTAATGATACTAATTAATCTGTCATTAGCATAAGAGGTTATTGTAGCACTTAAGGTTTTTCATTGACTAATTAGGCTTAAAAGATTCGTCTCGCGATTTTCTCGAGAACTGTGCAATTAGTTTTTTTATCCATATTTAGTACTCCATGCACGTGTCAAAGATGCTCTTTCATTGTAGAAGACAAAAATTTTGGCAACTAAACACAGTCATAAGACCATTTAGCCACTCTTAACTTTTCTTCTGTATACAAGTACACAAAGAATAAAATAAATTAAGTGGTCACAAGGCATCTACCAGTCCAGTCCATCTTCCATGTGGTTGAAGAGACTGAGTACGAGTATCTCTGCGTTTATATTAATTACGGTCGGTACTGCGGTGCATGCAGCTTCCAAGCTCTACAAATTGCGTAAATGCTCCAGCTTCCCTCCCCCTCTGCCTCTTTTCTCAATTGTCTCTTCTTGCTATACACTGTACGCTCCATTCAATTCCAAATCGAAGTGGATCAGCACGAGGTCCAGCGTGCTCCAACTTTCTTATGCTCAGAACATGAATGAATACGGGCCGATCACAATATATACTGGCTGTGTTTAGTTTCAAATTTTGGAGCGCCAAAATTCACTGTAGCATTTCGTTTGTATTTGGTAATAATTGTCCAACCATTGACTAATTAGGCTCAAAACATTCGTCTCGCAAAGTACAACCAAACTGTACAATTAGTTTTTGATTTTATCCACATTTAGTACTTCATGCATGTATCGCAAGTTTGATGTGACGGAGAATCTTTTTTTGCATAGTGCACTTTTCAAATGATCTAAACACAGCCACTGTACATTACATTTTATTGTCTTAGCTCCTGAACCTACACGTTTTGAATATTGCAGACCACAATTCACAAGGTGTAACTGTGTCTGTTATCCTACTGACTGTACATGAACAGATATCATAACAAATGTCTTTGATAAGGTCAATATATAGAGAGCCGTATATACATAATAAGGAGCAGATCATACTCCACTGTGCATTACCACCTGTGACGAGCAGCAGCGCATATTTGAGGCAGTCACCAATTCACCGTAGTGAGGTTTTGTCTGGATGCGCATCAGACAAGAATGCCAAGAACACAGTGCTCAAATGCTATCATCGCCCTAAAAAAGACAAATGCCAGCAACCACACTTCACAGATCACGAGAAAAAGCTTCGTGTTTCGATGATCACTGTGGGTGAACTGGTGATCGATCTGCTATTTGGCCGCACATCTTCTGGCCGGTACCCGTTGGCAGTAGACAGCCATAGTGTGGTAGTGGACAAATCCTGACGTGCACTTATTTACTGCTCCCTCCGGTCTATTTTATCTGGCGTAACTTAGAATGACACGGTCCCCTACATTATACTTTGATCATTTATTTGCTTTATATTATATTATTTATGTTTATAAACTTATAATCATCGGATAGCATAATTCTTTATAAATCTAATCATATAAAGTTTGTTTTATAATAGTTAAAAATTATTAGCCTAATTATTGGTCAAAGTTTTAAACGTTTGAATCTTGATATGCGTGTGCGCCAAATAAAATAGACCGGAGGCAGTACTCCATAGATGTTTGTGGAGTTTAAAAATTGTATACATACATCATCTCTAGTTAGTATTAGTCAGTAGAACATAGTAGGTCAAAAAATAACAATCCCTCCATTTCAAATTAGTTGTCATTCTAGCTGTCCTTAGTCAAACATTTTTATTTTGACCATCAAGTTGTGATTTATACATTTTGAAAGTATTTTTCATGGTGAATCTAAAAACATAAATCTTATGATGTTAAGCTATATGCATGTCTAGACATTGATGGAGAAAGATGGAAATAAACTGTTGGACAACGTGCGATTTATATATTTTGGAAGTATTTTTATAATGAATATAAAAACATAAATCTTATGATGTGAAGTTATATGAATGTCTAGACATTGATGGAGAAAGATGGAAATAATTGACTTTGGATGAGCTAAAGTGACAACAAAAATGAATCAGATGGAGTACTTCGTCTAAAGGTAGAAGGTAAACAGCCGAGCCGAGCAAATCAAGTGAGGTCCAAATTCTTCTTCAGCTACCAATTTCAGCTTGGCATGGAGCTGAGGCGGAGCTGTGCCAAGGGGTCCTTAGGCCAATCTCGGTGGAGGAGCCACATAATCAAATTTGATGACATGACACCAAGTTAAAAAGAGCGAGGGGATGAGTTTCATCTAGACGAAACTAGGTGTAGACACTTCCTAGAGGGGGCCTTAGACAAATCTCGACGTGGTTTCATTCTCACAAATAGGGGTGCCACACAAGCAAATTTGATGACATGACACTAAGTTAGGAATAGAGAGAGGGGATGAATTTCATCTAGATGAAACTAGGTGTACACTCTTTCTAAGGGGGCCTTAGGCGAGTCTCGGAGGAGGTTTCATTCTCACAAAATGGAGGTGCCACACAAGCAAATTTGATGACACAACACTAAGTTAAGAAAAGAGAGAGGGGATGAGTTCCATCTAGATGAAAATAGGTCCACACTTTCTAAAACTTGAGAATTGTTCCACACTATGCATTGAGAGGCAAAAGCTTTATTTCATCTAACAATCGTACGTCCAATCAAACATTACATATTAAATGCCTTGAGTAGCCTATGAAACACCCAAAATTGAAAATATGTACCGAGAGAGATTGTTTCATTCGTTATCACAAATGACTTTAGATGACATGAAACTGTAGGAAACATCAAAATAAAAAATTCGATTGAGAATGGCATTACTTCCATTACTTCCACTTAAAATAGAAATCTCGATTGAGATTGGCCTTACTTCCTCTTAACAGTGGCATTCTTTAATCAGGGGATGTTTGATGCTAGCCACACTGACAAATTTTATCAAGTTAGCAAGTGTTTGGTTGACAACCAAAGTTAGATAAGATTTTTTAGATTCCACATGTCAGAGTTCCTTTATACATTGTAAAGTGTGACTTAAAATTTTTTTTAGCTATGGCCTTGTTTAGTTCCTCCAAAACTCCTGAAAAATATACTATGCGAAAAGAAGATTTCATGTCACATCAAACTTACGATACATGCATGAAGTACTAAATGTAGATGAAATTTAAAACTAATTGCACAGTTTGATTGTACTTTACGAGACAAACGTTTTGAGCCTAATTAGTTAACAGTTGAACAATTATTATCAAATACAAACGAAATACTACAGTATCGCTATAGTAAATTTGGCACTCTAAATTTGGTGAACTAAACGAGGCCTATATTTTTTTCTAGCTTGTCACACTGTAGGTGGCTATACATTGTAGGCTGACCAAAGTGACACTATGGCCTTGTTTAGATCACCGATTCGGTGAAGAAAAACACTATGCCGAATCACTGTAGCATTTTGGTTTTATTTGGTAATAATTATCTAAACATTGATTAATTAGGCTCAAAATATTCGTCTCGCAAAGTACAACAAAACTGTGTAATTAGTTTTTGATTTTATCTACATTTAGTACTCCATGCATGTGCCGATATTTTGATGTGATGAGAAATCTTTTTTTTATATAGTAAAATTTGGGGTGAATTTAAGGAACTAAACCAGGCCTATATTTTAAGTGCAGCCGAACATCCTGATTAGCCGGGTAGGTAGCTGGGACTTGCAAAGGAGTAACTAGGGTGAGTAATGAGACGATCATAAATGAGATGGCAGGGAAAAGCATCAAAGGCGACAGCAGGTAGAGAATACTATGGGGGCATGTGGTCACTTTGGTCAGGCAGGCAGGGCCAGCATTTACACTACGCATACCACTAGACACGGAGGAGCCAAGGAGCATGCACGGCACCGTCCGGCCGGCTGCCCGGACCTGGCCCTGCCCTTGCCATGCCGACTGCCGTGGCCACTATAGCGTCAGACAAAGATTCCCTCATTCACTTCTCCAACCCCCGCTCAGCTCAGCCCCATGCTACTGCTCTGGCTGTAGCCTCCTAGCCGCTGCCTTCCTGCCCTCGCTAACTGTCACCTCCTCACCGCGTACTTGCTGTGCTGCTGGCCTTTGGGTGTGTTCAGTTGGAGCCTGATTAGTTGGCCACCCAATCAAAAAAAGTTTATACAGTATCCGTCACATCAAATTTTTAGACGTATACATGAGATATTAAATGTAGGTAAAAAAATAATTAATTATACAATTTATCTGTAAATGTCGAAACGAATCTTTTGAGCCTAGTTAGTCCATAATTGGATAAATTTTATCAAATAACAACGAAAAGTGCTACAGGAACTTACCTAAAATTTTTCACCAACTAAACATGCCCTTGATGAAAAATAAGTGAAAAGTTACTGTAACACTTTTGTTGTTATTTGGTAAAATTTGTCCAACCATAAACTAACTAGGCTCAAAAGATTCGTCTCGACATTTACAGACAAACTATACAATTAGTTATCTTTTTTACCTACATTTAATACTCTATATATACGTCGAAAGATTGATACGATGAGTAAAAGAGAAAATATTTTAAATTTATATGGAAAGTGAACACACCCTTTCTTTCCCACGCCTCCCGTCCAGTACCCACGCCGATTCAATGCTTCGGCAGAGACAAGAGCCACTCTGCCACATGGATGGGGCGTTGCTGCTTGCCAGTCTGGTCCGGCTGGTCTGGTCTACTCACCTTGCTGTCACTTGATTTGCTGCCCCATTTCACCCTATCTCCAACGAGAGCTCGTTTAGTTCCAAAATATTTTATAAAAAAACAGTAAATTTTTCGTCACATCAAATCTCTAGAGATATATATGAAGCATTAAATATAAATAAAAATAAAATTAATTACACAATTTAAACGAAATTTATGAGACGAATCTTTTAAGCCTAATTAAGCTATGATTGGATATTAATTATCTAATAACAACGAAAAATGCTACAATAACATTTCACAAAATATTTCAGAAACTAATCAGACCCCAAGTGTCGAGAAAGGCCTTGTTTAGTTCACGAAATTTTTTAGGAAATAATATTATAGCACTTTCGTTGTTATTTAATAATTAGTGTTCAATCATAGTCTAATTAGGTTTAAAAGATTCGTCTCGTGAATTTCGTCTAACCTATGTAATTAGTTTTATTTTTTTATCTATATTTAATACTTTATGTATGCGTCTAAAGATTTAATGTGACAGGAATCTTGAAAAATTTTGTAAAATTTTAGGTACTAAACAGACCTAAAGTTAGGGGACTCAAAAACCACCTAAGAGCATCTTCAAGGACTCTACTTCACATTTAGGTAGCGGAGGAAAAAAAACCAACTCCAATAGGACCTCTACTAGACCCTCCACATTTGTTGACCTCTTACATTTCTCCCTCCACCCTCTACTTATGTTGGCCTCCTACTCTCCACCGTGCAAAATCTAGATTAGAGAAATGACAAAAGAGTCTCACACGTCATTGACTACTAAAACGAATTTCAGTAGTATGGTATAGGTAGTATTGCTGGAGTTGGAAGTAAAATATGAGTAGTCTTGAAATAGATGGCTTCCTAAATAGAGAAGTAGGAGATATGTTTTAGGTAGTATTGCTGGAGATGCTCTAGAGTGTTTGGTTTACACCTCCTAAATTTAGCCCCTCGTAAATGGTTTAGTCACTTTTAGCAACTTCAGAATTAGGGGGTGTTTGAATCCAGTGACTAAAGTTTAGGAGATGTCACGTGGGGTATCACATAGGGTACTTGGATACTAATAAAAAAACAAATTACAGAATCCTTCAGTAATTCACGAGATGAAGCTATTAAGCCTAATTAATCCGTCATTAGCACATGTTTACTATAGGACCACATTGTCAAATCATGGACTAATTAGGTTTAAAAAATTCGTCTCGTAAAACAGTTTCAATCTGTGCATTTAGTTTCATAATTAGTCTATATTTAATACTCCATGCATGTGTCTAAACATCCGATGAGACAACGACTAAAGTTTAGAAGGAGAAACCAAACATCCCTTTACTAGAGAGAACTAAAACCCTTTTAGTCATATTTGATCATAGTGTTTGATACCAAAGTGACTAAAAGTGACTAGATGTGGCTAGATTTAGGAACTACTAGGTGAACCAAACACCCCTTAAGCATTTTGCTGATGTAAAGGTAGTTATTGAAGAGAGCAAAAATCATAAAAATCGGGTCTAAACAAAGATATGAAGGGATGTAATTGGTAGAAAATGAAGAGAGCATGTACGTGATTAGATAAAAAATTATTCTGTAAAAACTATCCATTTGAACCATGATTTCTATATGCAATGTCTATATAAATTAATAGGTATAGAATCTACGTGTAGTTTGACTGCCCTTAGCACGACACTTCTTCAAGTTCTAGCATGATCGATCAAAAAAACAAAGCAAAGCTATAAGCCATCTTCATGGGTTGGTTTGAGCTGATTATATAGTTTTCCTGGAACTGCCTTACTAGCGCACTTTGATGATTTAGGCTTTGTTTAGCTTTCACTCCAAAGCTTTACACCTTATCACATCGGATGTTTAGATACATACATAGAGTATTAAATATAGACTAAAAAATAACTAAATACAAAGATTACGTGTAATTTGTAAGACGAATCTTTTAAGCCTAATTAGTCCATGATTTGACAATAAAATGCTACAATAACACATGTGCTAATGATAGATTAATTAGGCTTAATAAATTCGTCTTGCGGTTTACTGAAGGATTCTGTAATTTGTTTTTTTATTAGTATCCGAACACCCCATACGACACCTCTATGTAACATCCGATGTGGCACCCCAAAACTTTACATCCTAAAACTAAACAAGACCTAAATTTGAACATATTGCTACTTCATGTCTGTGCTCTGGGATGTTTAACGTGCATACACAGGCCATTCAAGGCTACCAGGGAGGACCATGGAGTGTGGAGAAAGCAAGGGTGAAGGAAGGTCGCTGTGGGTACGGCATTAAGGCTATCCGTATTCATGGACCTCTATATTCATCCTCTATATGTCCTAGTCAGCAAGATTCTCTCTATACTCAATTCTTCCGCACCCATCCATCCTCTATATCATCCTCTATCCACTCTATCCACTGTGGGACCCACTTGTAACTTTATCTAAATATATCTATGTGTGATCTAGTTTTGAAGGATTTATTGAGACGAATTTAATGGTGCAATCGAAATTTAATTTGGATTTTTGGTTTGTGAGTTATAGCATTTTTTTTCTTTGTTTAGCTAGTGGAGCCGTCACTGCCTACTATAGAATAAGCATTGTACCACTCTAAATATAGAGTGAGAGAAAGGATAGAACATCGTTTTAGATTACTCAGTGCAACAGTTTTTACTCTATATTCATACTCTAAAACTTTAGAGTATCCTTTAAAATACCCACTACGGATAGTCTAACATCCTGGGCATTGGTTACTCAGAAGATGGGTACAAATGGAATTTTGTTGGTGCGTATAATTGCCCATAAAGGCTGAGATGGGCACACCCAGGGACCGAAGAAAGAACGGTCCAGGAACGCTTAGTATAAGATAACAGAATTGGCATGGCTTAGCTTGCCAGATATGAGCCTAAAGGCAAAAGTTGCATCGGGCATATGGACAAGAGTGCATAGAATCCTCGTCCTTGTTCGTTTATGATCAAGGTTTCCAAACATATCTGAGCTGAATTATCAGCAGCTGATAGGTTAGTGGAATAAGAATTAATAGCATATTAAGCTCGATTTTTAACGGGCCCTGTTTCCAGGTGACAACTGAAAAGTGCCAAAGTCAGCTACTCCAATCTATGAAACATGGACAATACCTAAACAGTATCAATCAAAAAAAGAATGCCGAACACAAAAACCATGCATGCAATATTTGATAATAGAGTTTCCCAATCCATCACAACAAATTATATGGAAAGAAGGGAGGTACAACTCCTGGTTCTTTGCATATCTATGTGTAAGTATAAAAGGAACTGCTCACCTAATGGCCTGTTTGGGATGGTGCAATCCTGACCCATTGCGTTGGTGGGCCAGAAATTTAGTTCAAATTCCTAGCCCAGTCCAGTCCACGTGCCACATGGACTGGGCCAGGATCAATGGGCTCTCCCAAACATGGATTCAATGAGCCAAAAGGATAAGAGAGAGCAATTCTAATCTGATAACATATGCCTCACCTCTAATAATTGTAGAGCAGCAACCTAGGGAAAGGTTTCTTCATCCCATTCTCATGGCTTTGACTGTAACCTGGTATGCTCATTTGCTTCCAGTTCCAGGGTAAACTATTTCCTGCAACCAATTGACTCAGTCACTTCAGGGTTCAGGACAATGAAATATCAGAAATGATACAGAAACAATGAAGTTGACCTCTGCCAATCTCGAATTCGGAGCAATTCCATGAATGGTACATTGAAAACTGGCCTCCCAGCAGGCCAAGATGTCATGAACCTCAACGACTCCAAGAGGGTCACACCCTCCAGTTGCTAAACTAAATCATGCTGCTTTTGTCTCTGGAAGCTTTTAAGTAGTTTGATAAGCTCATACGTCCGCACATCATGACCCAACCGGAGGCACAACTCCAACGGGGTCAATCCATCCTGAAAGGAGTTCACCAACAAATTATTCATTGTTTAGAAACATAACACTTGTTCTCAGAAGAATACAAAACATAAGACTGCCATAATTGCATCCAAAAATGCTATCGAAATACACAATGAGAATTGAGAAGAATGAATGACAACATGATATCATGTGATTATTAAAGAATTATTTCAAAGCAAACCATTCAGTCAATCCATAGATGTGTTCTTATCGAATAATCCACAAATGCGTTCTTACTGAATCATTTGAGAACTTTTAGAATATTCACTTTACTTACTTGGGTTTTAAGAGTTCTATCAGCGCCCAGTAGCTTCACAATGTCAGTCCTCTGTGTTTGTACAGCAAGATGCAAAGGTGTCCATCCATACTGCAACGCGATCGAGCTACGTGTTAAGTCCAACCAACGGAAGAGAAAATAAAGCAAGGAAATTACAGCACTTAAACATACATCATCTGGACGGTTGATGTCAACATTGTACAGTAAAAGTGTCTTTATGGTCTGACTACATGCTGTTTGGACAGCATAATGCATTAGAGTCGCACCATCCTGCATCACCACAAGTCACAAGAAAAATAAATCTCACATATAATACTGCATCAAACTAGAGAATTCAGGAGCATGACACTTCATCACAGTAAAGATGATTAAATGAGGCAAATGCATTAGACTCTGTACAAACTGTTTACAAGGCACCAAGGAACCTAAAATAATGAAGACAGGCCCAGATAACATTGTTTGTGTTAGGCTCTGTACAAACTGTTTACAAGCATGCTAAACAAGGTTTGTACTCACTTTATCTTGGATGAATGGATTTGCTGAGTTCCTTAAAAGATTGTTGATAATAGCAGCCTTCTTTGAAAGAATTGCTTTGTGAATCGCTGGCAAGCCATCCTAAGGAAACCAGCAAAAGGTCCAATAAAAAATAATGATCTAAAAAACAAAGAAGCCATATAGCTATTTTATAGTCAGGCAGTGGCAATTACCTTATCAAGCGCATTTATGTCCACATTATGTTTTAAAAGACTGTCCAATAGATAGAAATCTCCAGATGCAGCAAGGGTGTGAAGCGGAAGCCATTTACTCTGCAAGGAATAGATACTCGCATTACACCGGAAACTAAACTTGAAATAACAAAGATCATCATAGACAAGTGAAGAGGCAGAATTTCCACACATCTTAGAAGGTTTACAACAACAACAACATAGCCTTTTGTCCCAAGCAAGTTGGGGTAGGCTAGAGATGAAACCCAAAAGAGACGAGAAACAGGGAGACATATAAAGGGACATAAAGGGCACAAGACAAAAAGAGGTCACGGTTTAGGCACGTTGATTGTCAATCTCCAAGCGCTCCTGTCCATAGCTAAATCCTTGGAGATATTCCACTCCTTAAGATCTCTCTTAACGGACTCGTCCCAAGTTAGTTTAGGTCGACCTCCACCGCTCTTTACATTATCGGCCCACTTTAGAACTCCACTATGCACCGGCGCCTCAGAAGGCCTCCGTTGGACATGTCCAAACCATCTCAACCGATGTTGAATCAATTTCTCCTCAATTGGTGCCATCCCAACCCTATCCCGAAAATCGTCGTTCCGGACTCTATCCCACCTTGTGTGCCCACAACACCAACGCAACATACGCATCTCTGCTACACTCAATTGCTGGACATGTCGCCTTTTTGTAGGCCAACACTCAGCACCGTATAACATCGCCGGACGAATCGCCATCCTATAGAACTTACCTTTCAGCTTCTGAGGCACCCTTTTGTCACCAATTGAAAAATCTTAGAAGGTTTGAGTAGAAAAATCTCTATGGTTCTCGTGCTTCAGAAAGTAGCTCCTACAGGAAGTTATTAATGACTCAACAACGACTGAATTGCTCTGAACACAGATTGCTTACAGAAGTAGCAGCTTCCAGATCAGGCACTCGCTTGTTCAGAAGAACCTTCTCCTCATTTGAGAACAACTTCTGACGGCCTGAAGTATAAAAGAAAATGTCATTATGCATAATAAAAAATAAACAAAAGAATGATGCAAGATGAAGAACAAAGTCACTCTAAACTAAATTGCTATTTCATCCAACTGGCCAAACAGCAGTCCGTGCATTCTTTCATAAAAGCAACATTGTCTAACAATCAGTCATCCTTATGTAACAAGAGAAGCTAACATGACTACCAAGTTTACCAAGGGAATAAAATGTGCACCCCGTTATTGTTAATATCTGTTTGGGCATCGATTGCTGTAGTTTGGTCAAAGCCAGTTGGTGTGATATAATAAAACGTGGTAATAGGAGTAAAAGCACACATTCTACTTTGCATCACTGCTGATGGCACCCATAACATCGGCATTGTGTCTCACATAAACTCATGAACTGTCATGATCCATGTCTATTGCAGTGCCATTGGTAGATATAATGAGTTTTGAGTTTCGATATTATTACAATTATATAGGTTTAAACTAGTCCAGGTTGTAAAATCTAAACACAAAAGTGCTGCAATGGCTACCCTTGGTTCGCACAATCTCACTGTTCATGCAGAGCAAATCTCCGAAACACACATGGACACAAACAAATAGTCCATTTCCAGAACATATGAGTAATCAACTACAGTCACTATTCTAACAAAAATGTAGTCACTGAAGCATTTCTTTTGTATGTAAAAAATAAGTCCAGAAGTCAGAACTCACCCTTGGGGCTCCTGCTGTCCTCCATCTCATCCTGAACATACTCCCGACTTCGAAAAAACTCATCAATGTCCTCAAGGCTGCCAATATCTATCCCCATCCTCGGATTCCTCGGGGCCACACGCGTCCCAGGCTCTGGCGGTGGAGGTTCCTCCACCTCGGGCGGAAGAGCCCTCTCCAGCGGCCCGCGGTATACATGAGCAACATGGTCACGCTCCGCGCTCAGCATCCCCTTGCGGTACGCGCGGAATTCATCAGGGGCGGCAACGGCCGGGGGCGCCCGCCGCTCGAGGCGGCTCCCGAATCGTAGCCCGTGAGCGATGCGGCGCTTCTCCTTCTTCGTCAGGTTGATCTCCTCCTCGGCATCCCTCCACCTCTCCGGCACCAGGCTCTCGCCCTCGCCGGCCTCCGCCCTCCGGCCGTGGCGGGAGGCGCTAGCCCGCGGCAGCGGAGACAAGGGGAGGTCCAGGTCCGGTTCCTCGAAAGCGTCATCGTCGAACACGAGGCAATCCCCGACGACAACATCCTCGTCATCGCCAACGGCGGCGACAGCGAAGGCGGAGGAGATGACTGGCCGCGAGGATAGGGATAGGACTACAGGTTTTGGGAGTTGATGGTTGAGGCGACGGGACGAGATGGCGAATGGGTTTAGAATTTGGGTCGGGGAAGCGGAGGGGAGGGGGAGGAGGACGACGAGGTGGTGGTGGTGGTGGTGAAAGATGGAGGGCGGCGTCATGGCGTCGTCCCGCGCCGGCGCGCCGTGCTCTCAGGCCGTGCCGCGTCGAGACTTGAGAGGAGGATTGGCCGGTGTAGCCGGATATTCGGACCACGCAGTAGCGTGTTTTCTACATGGGCCAAGATTAGCATGTTGGGGCCCTAAAAGGAGGTCTGGGCTTAGAGCAGACGAGTTTTCCAAAAAAAAAAAAAAAAATCCACATTACCTCCCTCAACTTCTATGAAAGTCTATTTTTCCTCCCTGAACTCTAAAATCGGGTAAATCGCATCCCTAAACTTTTAAAACCATTCGTTTTACCTTCCTGACCGGTTATAAGCGGTTTTCAAAGGCGGTTTTGTCTTTTTCATTTTTATTTATTTCGATTGAATCTTTGAAAAATCATAGAGAAAAATCATAAAATGTAAAATCCAATTTTGTTGGACTCCACATGAGTAGGTCTACACAATAAACATATAATATAGTATGCATTAGTATAATTTATGTTGTTGTACCTTTAGATCTACGCTTTTCATAAATTAATTTATAGCTGCAATTCCTAAGATCCAATTGTGGTGAAATTATTATGGTGGACTAAATATTGTATGTTTAAACTGTAGTAAAAATTTCGTACTCATTAGATCATGTAAATTAGTTCAAAGAGTATGAAATTATACATGATCCAATGAGTATGAAATTTTTACTATAGTTCAAGCATACAACAATTAGCCTGTCTTAAAAATTTCACCACAATTGGACCATAGAAACTGCAAATATGAATTAATTATAGAAAAATATATATCTAAAGCTACAGCAAAAAATTTGTATTGAAGCATACAATATTATATGTTCACTGTATAGATCTACTCATGTGGAGTCCATCGAAATTGAATTTTATATTTTACAATTTTTTTGTGATTTACTATAATTTTTCAAAGATTCAGCCAAAATAAATAAAAAAGAAAAAGACAAAACCATCTTTGAAAACCGCTTATAACAGGTCAGAGAGGTAAAAAGAACGGTTTTAAAAGTTCGAGGATGTGATTTACCCGGTTTTAGAGTTCAGGGAGGAAAAGCAGACTTTCACAAAAGTTGACGAAGGTAATGTGGACTTTTTCCTCTAAAAAAGATCATGGCGTCTTCTCCCTCTCGTTTTCGTTCTTTTTTTTTCCAAAAAATTTTGGGACGCATCGCTACCGAACAGTGAGGTTATACATGATCCAATGGGTATAAAATTTTTACTGCAGCTCAAATATATAATAATTAGCCCACCATAAAAATTTCACCACAATTGGACCATAGAAACTGCATCTATGAATTAATTACACAAAAACATAAATCTAAAGCTACAGAAAAAATTATACTAAAGCATACCATATTATATGTTCACTGATAGATCCACTCACGTAGAGTCCAAAAAAATTAGATTCTTTATTTTATGATTTTTTCTGTGATTTACAATGATTTTTCAAAGATTCAGCCAAAATAAATAAAAAAAGAAAAAGACAAAACTACCTTTGAAAATCGCTTATAACCGGTCAGGGAGATAAAACGAACGGTTTTAAAAGTTTAGGAAGGTGGCTTACCCGGTTTTAGAGTTCAGGGAGGAAAATCAAACATTCGCAAAAGTTGAGGGAGGTAATATGGATTTTTTCCTTTCTTCTAAAGAAAAGATGGTGGCGTCTTCTCTCTCTCTTTTTGCCAAAAAAAACCCAGAAACAACATAAAAGAGGGCTATTTGTATATTATTATTAATTAAAGCAACTGGGTCATTACTTTGTAGGAGTATAATATATGTTCTTAAATTAAACTTATTATCCCTATTGTAGTTTTTTTAATCAAGAAAAAGTATCACCATTTATATCTTCAAGTAGGTTTGCCATGAAAATATATCTCATAACTAATCTACTTGTATTTATTTGGTATTATTCATATAGTTAGTATTTTTCATATAGATTTAGTTAAATATTAAATTGTTTGACTTTCTTGGAGAATTGCATTCTTTTTGGATGGAAGGAGGATATATGGTTAATTATCAGTCAATTTTTTCAGCTCTAATTCCTCCAAACGGAGAGCTAAATAGATGTATTGTTTCTTAGCCAGTGCTCTAACTAAGCATTAGCTCATTAGCTCTCTCTAACTTCAACTAATTTAAGATTCGGGAGCCACTGAACCGAGCACCATGTGCACCCTGCACCAGGCGTCGACCACTAGTGTATCATCTATTGATAACTTGTTTCTTTAAGCATATTGGTTTGGGTATACTATTTTTTCGAGAAGGAATTTACCGTATCCGGCTTTTATCAATAAGGTTTGCTATACCAATGTGAGCCTGTGACGCAGTAATTAGTATATCATGTGTATTGTTAAAATTTACCTTTTCAAGGATAATCTATTTTAAATTTGGACCAGTGGAGTGTTCGAATTATTACAAGACGCTTAACATGTACTCCTAGGAATGTTGTTTTTACACAATATCTAGAAAAATAATCTCGATCAGTATTATCCGCACCTGATTCATCCCGTATTCTACGCATGTTACTCGTAACTGTAATCGAGAACATTTTTTTTCGTGACAGGGAATATAGCCCATTTTCATTAAGAAGAAGAATTACACGATGCAGCTACGAGAGAACGTAGCACAGATTAATTACAAATCGCCAAGCTAGCGGTGAGTGACGACTTGGAATAAAACTTAATAACTACAAAAAAAAAAGAAGGAAAGAGAGCGACTACACTCAACACTTAAAACCTACCAACTGAGTCTACAGAAAATAATACAACAATGTAATGGTTGGCCTACACAAAAGACAATGCCTTTGTGGCAAAGTATCCACCCAGAGCAGACAAACAAGCATCTAACAGCACCGGCGGCAAAGCATCCACCAACATAGCCATGGTGGCAAAGCATCCGCCAGGAATTCCACCGGCGTCCAAGCATCCACCAGGGAAGAAGCAAACACGCCCACTACGGCAAAGCATCCGCAGCACGGAAGGGCCCTCACACTCTCGACAGCAACTACCAGAGAGGAAACCAACGACAGCGGTGGAAAAATATCCACCAGAGAATCCAATGACGGCCAAGTATTCGCCAAGGGAGGAAGTGATAGCGGCAAAGCATCCACTACTAGAGCAAAACAATGACAAACCGGCGACGGAGGCTAGGACAGACCATTGCGAGTAGAACAATAGGCTCACATAGGCGGTATTCATATTTGTATCTATCTATGTACGATCTGAATCTGAAAAAATTGTGAAAACAAATATGATATATCCACGATATTCGTCGATATCTAATCCGTTTTCATCTTTTGTTAATGTCCTAGCTTATACTTATTCAGATTTCTCTTTCATTTTGTGTGTCCGTTTAGATAGCCCACGCAAGTTCCTGGACGACCTTTGCGATTTCATCTATCTTGCATCTTTTTGGGTTGCATGACACACATGGCTTCGAGGAGTTTCAGCAGAGAAATTACACTTTAACATGGACGACATTATAATTTGGAGGCATCATGAGGTAATATCAAAATCAAATCACATAACTAGTACACCCTCAACTCCAAAATGTAAGTAATTTTACCAAAGTTTAACATTTTCTAATTTTGACCAAGTTTAATAAAAAAAATTGCACCAACATCTACAATATATTAAATTATTAGTTTAACTAAATTCACCTCAAATATGTGTTGATATATGCTTGATATATATATATATATATATATATATATATATATATATATATATATATATATATATATATTTGTCTATATAAAAGAACTTGCATTTTAGAATGGAGCGCAAGTAGATATCCGGTTTTTGATACTTCTGGTATTTTTTTTGTACCTTCTAGCATTACAAACTTCCATATATAGTCTCCAGATTGGACATTAAAGCGACCAGGTACTCATATAGAAGGAACAGTAGTTATCAGGAGAAAGCATATGGTAAATTTGGGTCATTAAGGCTCCTTCGGAACGCAGAAAATTTTCACGTTCCCTGCAATTTTTCCTGTAAAATTTCATGCAAGATTCCTATGGAATTCCTGCGGGAGCATGAAACTTGAAAGGCAAAATGAACTAAGGTGTTGTTTAGTTACCTTCCAAATTTCAATTTTTTACACTCTCTCTGTCACATCAAATCTTTAGACGCATGCATGGAACACTAAATGTAGGTAAAAAAAAATAACTAATTGTACAGTTTGTCTGTAATTTATGAGACGAATCTTTTGAATCTAATTAGTCCATAATTAGACACTAATTACCAAACACAAACAAAAATACTACCGTAGCAAAAATTGAAAAAACTTGCCATCTAAACAAGGCCTAATATATGTGCTTTCAGAGTTTGAAAAAGGAATAATTCTCGTCGTACAGACTAGGCTCTGATCAATCGTACACATATTCTCATGCATAAATGTACTTTTCATGGCTTTTAACGTTTAGATAGATCGACCATGAAATAACGAGTCGTTCCGTAAGCAGCAGTGAGCGCACTAAAATGCATACATATACTATTACTGGCTCCTGCTCCTGTTCAGAGGCGTTGCATGCATGTCACTGATCGATCAGCTAACAGGGAACAAGATCGCCTTATTCTCTTTGTTCTTTACCCATTATTATGGTACGTACTTTTCGGGGCTTGCATCTCCCCCATACAATTGTTAGGCCACGATCAAAACCCACAAGCAAAGGGAATAAAACAATCATACACTACTGTTCCCTCCATATGAGAGTCGTATATGGTAGCTCAAGCCTCAAGGACAAGTAAGAACTGTATGAACCGTTTCCTGGCATGCATGCAGGAAGAGAACAAAAATCACAGCTAAACTCACAGAAGAAACAACCTGCTTCTTGGAATTTAACCCATGCATGCCGCGTGGTACACCACAATATATCAATCCGCATACACACCATGAATCCATGATCCAATGATACAAACCGCAAGAAATGATCAACTTACAATACCTGAGCAACAAATTGTTAATTTGCTGCTGGGATATTCTTCAGATACCTCATACTACTACACACACTAGCTCTATATACTAATTCATGGAGCAAAGCCATGGAATAATATCAATGAAGAAAAGCATCAACAACAATAACAATAACAATCATGCAACTTACTAGCTTATATTTGCTGGATTGGTTTGGAGCTGCTTGCTAGCTCTAGAGGCACCTCCCTCCATAGCCAGCACTCCTAAACAATGCCTGCTTTATCTCGTCGGTGCTCAGAACTTGCCTCTTCCCGTCCTCCTACCACAAATTGGCAACAAATCCTTGTAATCCATATATACATGCAGAGATTACTAATAAGGACACTGAACAACTGCCTCTTTCCCCAGAAGCTGTGGATGTACTTAGCTGTTTTATTTCATGTTCTAACTGAACATTATCCATGGATTCCAACAATCTATATATCTATAAGAAATTAAAATAGTGGGTGTATATGTATTCCCCATCACATTAGGCATATATATAACCATCTCCCGGAAAATTTAAGATGGCATTGAACAATTTTCAGAGTCAAAGAATCGATCCCTTAATCACGTACTCACTTGCGAGCAAGAGGCCTGCATTCCAAAGTCGCTGAAGCAGCTCACGACGCACTGCTCGATCTCCAGGCCAAGCACCTCCAGCGCGCTTACCGTGGACAGCAGCGCCCCGGGGTTTGTCGGGCAGCAGATCTCGATCCTCGTGCTCCCGTTGCCCCGCTTCTCGACGTCGAACTGCATGTGCCCACCCACATGCAAATGGGTCAAAATCACTAGCTGCTAGTTCATCGATCGATCAGCTGGTACTGCGTGCTGTGCCCTACAATTAAGCTAGTAGCTAGCCAGAGAGTAGTGAATGCTCGAGCTAGCGAGGAGGGGCGCGCGTACCTTGGTGGAGTTCCTCACCATCATCTCGTTGCTGTTGCTGGACGAATCTTTCAAGGTGTTGAGAAGGTCCAGATCCTCCGGCGAGGCGCCCATCTCCTCTTCGAGGACTTTGATCCGCTCCGTCAGCTCCTTCACATAGTCAATGGTGTCCCCAAGAATGGATGTCCTGTCCATCTGATGATCGAGCCATGCATGAGCATGGCCGATCGGTTTTAGCAAAGCTCAGTCGATCACATATATATAGTAGGAGCACGCATATGCATAACCATACCTTGCTGATCTTGGGAACAATGGAGCGGAGCATGGAGAGGCGGTCGTTGAGGCGCTTCCTCCGCCGCCTCTCAGCCATGAGATTCTTGGACGGCGCGCCGTGGAGTTTGCTCCTGTGGTGGGGGTGGGGGCCGCCGACACCCCTGATGATGGGCATCACGGAGCTCTCGCCGGCGCCTCCGCCGAACACAAACGTCGGGGACCCGCCACCTCCACCTCCATAGTGCTGTCCCTGCAGGTCAAGGTCACCGCTCGTCTCCTCCTCCACCATGGCATCGTGGAGAGCAGCGAGCGCCTGTCCGGGTGCGGGCACCGCTGCGGCCTCGGCCCCCGGAACGCCGCCGCCGCCGCTCCTGTACGGGTTGCAGACCTCGCTCAGGCAGTCGAAGTTGAACTCCTCGTGCGGGTGCGGGTGCGGGGCCGCCGCGGGCGGCATGGGCGCCTGCAGCGGGTCCTGGTGGAACGGCGAGAGGTCCATGCTGGTGGCGTCGGCGGCGGCGCCCTCCGTCGTCCCGCCGAAGAAGAGGAGGTCGCTCATCATCATGCCTCCGCCCGGGTAGGCACTAGAGGGAGCAGCTTGTTGCCACGGCGCGGACGACGCCGCCTCCCGCCGCAGCGACATGAGCTCGTCCAAGAACGTCTCCTCGTCAAGCTCCATGCCGCCCGGCCCAACTCTCTCTAGCTTATCTCCCAGATCAGATGGGTGCCGCCACTCAAGAGTCAAGACAACTAGCTATAAACTCCTCCCGCTCTTCTAATATAAATGCTCACAAACCCTCGCGCTTATAACAAACCCAAGGCGTGCGGCCGTCGTCGTCGGCTGGTAGCTCACAGTCACAGCAGCAGCACATGCCCAACTTGGAAGCGCCAGTGGCCATGTGTGTGGGGAGCTATTACGATGAGAGCACAGCAGTGGGGAGAAGCAGCCTGATGAGAATGAATTATCCTGGCGTGGTGGGCCGGGGCAAGCGTGTCCTGCGCAACCTGATCATGGAGCGACAATTATTCCTTGGCAATGACTGCCGTTGGTTCGGTGACGATGTGGTGTTGGGCATGGGCGTGGCCTGGCCTGGCCGGCTGGGCGGGTGACTTGAGCGATCGAGGGATGGGGCAGGGCTATCCATGAATTTCAGAATATGGACGAGTCATTTTTGTGTTTGGTTGAATGGATGAGATTGAATGGGACGAGAATGCTTAATTAATTATATCTATTATTTAAAAATAATATCAACTAATTATACACTAATAAATATACACCAACAGTAATCTTGTCATTATAATCACTAATTAAAAATAAATTATGTTAATTAGCACTATACTACTCTAATTGTCAGACCAACATGCGCTGGATAAGCTCATCCGCTAGATTTATGAGGACCATGATATCTAGCATCTGCCCAAAATATTCTTTATTCTCTATTGTGAATATTCAGGTCAGCTTGTCCATCCAACTAAACACTCTGTGTGTGTGTGAATATACATGTCCCATCCATGACCCAAACGTGCCCCGAGGCTAGCTGGAAGTAGCAAAGCACGGCGGCCTACGAATGGAATGGAATCTCCGCATTTGTTTAATCCTCCTGGCGACATTCGGTTTTCAATTACGGACCCTGTCGTTTTCGACTGAAATCTGCAATCTCGCGGCCACGGGCCACGGCCCAATTTTTAAACACCTCCCGTCGCTGGCAGCGTTCGACCCTGGCCGTCTCGCCAATGGAATTTATAGGGGTCTGGGGTCTTGTCACGGCCACCTACAGGCAGCGCCACCGGACGTCAAACAAGGGACGGACGGGCTACACTACACTAGGCGCCGGCCGTTGTTTAATGCCGGCGGATTGATCCCCCATGGCCGTCGTCTTGACGCGGGCATGCGAGAGCACGGCGATCGGCGAGCTCCCTCCAGATCAGATGCCTTGGATCATCGACGTGGCGTGCTCGGGCGACAGCTTGTCCCCCCGCCCGCGGCCCGCTTCGTTCGCTCTGGGAGGGGGAGGGGGAGACGGGAGACTGGGAGAGGCGGAACCGGGGCATGCACCATGCAGATGCAGGCAGGCCGGCAAAACGCAGCGGCCGCTGTCGCCCCGAGTCGGATCGGATCGGCTGTCGCCGACGACGACGTAGACGGACGCCAGGTGTGCTGGCGACGCGGCCATCGATTGGTACGACGTACACGAATGCGATTAATCATATACTCGATCCAGGGGATACCCCGCCCGGCGGCCGCGGGCCTGCTAGCTGCCTGATTAGCGTCTAGTGACGAAGACGATATACACCGTCGCATCGGTTGCGTACGTGTACTAGGATCGACGGGATGCGATGCATTTGCGCGTGCAGCGTGCTGGCCGGCCGGGAAGGGATCGCAAGAGGAAGACGAAGAATATGCTGCCGGTGCCGGTGCCGGATGCATTGATTGTGTGTTGTGCATGCGTGGTTTGCCGGGCCGGGCCGGGCCTGGGCTCGTTATCTGGGAGGTTTGCTGGAGTGGCTAGTCTTGATTCGGGATGAGCTATCAGATCTGACGGATGCGTGGAGAATGCTATAACAATGCGCATGCAACAAAACCGCGGGGGAATTGTTTATCGTCTCCTCATTATATTAGACGATAACAACAGCTAAGAAAAAGCAATCAGGGGTGGTGGCGCTACCGATAAGTACGTCTAAGAGCAACTCAAAAGGACCCTCTAAATCCTTTCTAATCGCTACGAATAGAGACTTTGGTGGAAAAAAACCCTACAACAACTTCTTTGCTACGTATTTGGTTAATTAATTTAGCCATCTTCTATTCCGGATTTTCGCTAGTCAAAAATAGAAAACTAAAATGAGTCTCTAGCTAGAGTGCACATAAAATTTAGTAAGACTATCGTCTAAAAAAAGATTTAGACAAACTGTTCGATAGTGAAAAGACATAGAAACCTATTTTTATGCAAATGACTCTTCAAATAATGATTTAAAGGTTTAAAAAGCTATTAGAGATGCTCTAAGCTAGTAGTAGTAGCTTGTCTTTGCTTGGAGTTCGTATACCAGTACTACCAAAGTAACGTGGCGTATACGTGGTACCTAGTTGCAGTATACTACTACTCCTGGTAGCATCGTTATGCGGCGCCAATAGACGACGTGATGGAGACGCGCGCAGGGAATTTCTCCGCGCTCCGATCCATCCCCTAGTTATACATACACCACACGCAACGCGATATGTAGGGCTAGGACTAGGAGAGCGTACTGCATGTATGCACGTCGGCGTCACAATGTGTTCGATCGCGTCGCGCGTAGTGACTCGGCACGACGTGGATCTCTACTCGATCGAGCGCTGATGATAGACCGATCGGCGCTAGCTGTGGTCCCAACTCCCGAGCAAGGTAATAAATAGCGGTGGTAGCGGCCGCAATTGCACCCGCAATAGCGGTAGCGGTCCATTACCGCTACCGCTATGAGGTAGCGTTCTGAAGTTTGCATCCTGGAACTTTGCGGCCGCAATTTTAAATAGCAGGCCGTAATAGCATGGAAGCAAATATCCCTAATTAGTCCAGCCTACTATGACTCACACCCTAAATTCAAAACTCACGCATCGGTTGTGGAACTTAAAATTATTCATGATATGTGCACTTAAAATTATTTATACTCATTATTTATGATATATGTGCTTAAAATTATACGGGACTATCGGGGTGCCGCTATTGGAATTTATCGTCCGCAATATCGCTCGCTATCCGCAATCCGCTACCTCGACGTTAATTCGCTACCAACCCGCAATACGCTATTTAGTACCTTGCTCCCGAGTAGCAGTGTGCAGGGCTCACCGTCGCCTTATGCCTTGTCCCGGCACCATGCGTACGAGGGAGGGACCGTGCGACGGCGATACCCTGTCCGAGTCCGCCTGCCATCACACCAGGGTACCAGGTCGCCCGGCGCACAAGGCGCGACCGGGAACGAACAAACAGGCCGGCCCTAAAAGTAAAAGGTGAGTTCACATCACAGCGCACACAGGCAGGCACAGCCCAGCCACAGCGCGCGCGCAAGCTAGCGGACCCGGTTCGTTCACGGGAGCGCGGCCGGCATCCGCGTGCGAGTTTGCGACAGTCTTGAGGTGACAGCGCCCGATGCGGATGGAGGCACGGACGGAGTCCCGGCAGCCGGCAGGCAGCTAGCGCGCGGATCCCTAGCGTAGCGGTCCACGTCGTGCGGGATGGATCGACGGGGAGGGGAGGGGAGGGGAGGCTCCCTCGCTCGGCAGTCGGCAGTCGGCACGATGCCGCCCCGCAAACAGCGGCGGTGTCCCCGGGTGGACTCGCGCGCATCCCACCTGCCTGCAGCCTAGGCCCGCGCGCCGTGCTCGGTCATTTTGGCATGTGCACGGATCAGCCTGGGTCCATTTTACCTCTGGATGAGCGCCATACCATATGCATGCCTAGCCCAGGGGGCGCAGTTGAGCCCGTCAGATACACAACAGATGTCTGCCCTGCTTCTGTTCCTACAATTGACCACCACGCGCAGAGCCACTCTACCAATCATGAACGCCAGTCGGGGACGTCGAGCCGTCCGCGGTTGCGCAACGCCAATTGCACACGACAAGTAACCAAACAACACAGCAAAGGCTAGGAGTGGGCACTTAGATATACACTTCGACAAACTGTATGCGTTTTGGCTTTTATCTAAGTATCAAACAGTATGTCTTCGACAACTAGGGATGAAAACGATCGGAAACGATCGATCGATTGGAGGCCAAATCACTTTCGTTTTCACATCTTTTTCTCGAAAACGAAATCGATACGATATTGTCAGAAACGAATACGGCGCCGATATTCCGGTAATTTCGAAAACGATAGCAGTCGATCGGAAAATACATCGATAACGATCGGAATCCATGAGAACGGTATCTAAAAAACGATAAACACGCCAAACTGTAGAACATGAGAAGATCCATATAACTCAACATATCTCACATACTAGTTCCTTTCCAAAAATTATTTGCCTTGTGTGCAGATGTGATCCTTTTCAAAAAAAAATTGTCTTGTGTGCTTGCAGCTTGCGTGTACAAATGTGATCCTTTCCAAAAAAAGTTGCCTTGTGTGCTTGCGTGTGTAATGCATTGTATATCTATAAATAAATAAGGATTCATTAGTTAACGGCCTTTGAATCGGTAATTACCGATGGTAAATTACCGGTTAAATACGGGAATCTTCGAAAACGATCGGAAGAGGGAAAAATCATTTTCGCTTTCGTTTCTGATTATTTTTACCGTTATTATTTTTGTTTTTTCGGTTACCGCTATCATTTTTGTTTAGGCATAAAAATCGAAAAAAACTCAAAAACGATTTCGGAAAATCGGAGATTATCATTTTCGTTTTCATCCCTATCGACAACTACACTAATATTGTTCAAAATGATACACATAAACACGCATGCAGATCACAAACCACACAGACATGAATTTCGGATGTTAATGATAATAATACGGGTTCCGGGAATCAGTACCACAACTACTTGAATTAAATTTGGGTACCTAGAGTTATTGTCCGAAATTATAATCGGGCATTTCAAGTACGTGTAGCTCAAGGGTCTGAATAGTTCGGGTTTGGATACCAGGTTCTATGCCGACCCCGGCGATGTCGCCATCCATCAGCGTCGTCGCTGTTGCTTTTGGGCCACACCACTTTCCCGATGGTCATGCGAAGGCGCTCTCTCGGCTGCTCGCGATGCCTCCGAGGTAGCTAGGAATCCTACCAGGAGAACGACATCAGAACAACTCAAAAGCCCTACTACTTTCAGAGACTGACGTGGATTCTGCGAGGCCTTCTGCAGCCAACTCATTGCCTACGGAAGAATTCAACCTCGAAACTGACCTAGTATAAGAATCTTGTCCAGCCACATATTCCTTTCAGTTTTATACTGGAGACAATTTGATGCTGCAAAAGAAACCACCTTCTCAGTACTCTAATGGACTTAACAACACAAAATACAACATCCTATCTCCAAAAAAAGGGGGAACAAAAACAGCATAACATGCACGCTACTTACATATACAAGTAATATAAATCAGAAAATAGAGGACTAACTGCCAAGACCGAACCAGGAACGGGACAAACCATATGAGGTAATGATGAACATGGCAGGTACAGTTTTGTGTAAAAAATAATGAAAGAAGAGGAAACGTTAGAGATGGTATGTAAGAGCATCTCCAAGGGACTTTGCAAAAGAGGTTTGCATTTGAGAATTTGCCAAAAACCTGAAAAAGATAGCTCCAATGGTTTTGCATATTAGTTTTGCATTTGGAGAAACTTTGCAATTCTCATATTAGGTTTGGCATTTATGCAGAAGCCAGGTGGACTTTGCAAACGCTCACGCGGCCGTTCGTTCGTCGCGGCCTGGCCGTCGCGCCCCGTCGTTCCTTCGTCGCGGTCCTTCTTCACCTGGTGCGTCGCGGCCTGTTCGTCGCGGCCTGCTGTTGTTTTGACTGATGGTCCTATCAATTAAAAATGCTGCTGCTCATCACAGATGCTGCGGTATTTGTCGTCGTTGAACATGGTACTGCTCATCGAAATGACTACCTACTTTACAGATGCTGCTGTGTTGATGGGCGTCCGACCAACAGCGGCACCGGCGGCCAGAACTTCACGCGACTTGACGCCGATCACCGGCGGCCTGGACTGGATTGACTCACCTGGGGCCACAAATTTAGTAATTGCCAAGTCTATTTGCAAAGTCTCTTGGAGATAGCCTATTTTTAGACTTTGCAGTTTGGTTTGGAACTTTGCAAACAACAACAAATGCAAACCTCTTTTGCAAAGTCCCTTGGAGATGCTCTAACATGCTAAAGACATCTGGGGTTTCATATGAACTAATAGGAGATAAGCAGACTAGCAGAGTTTAGCAACTGCACTTGTGCCGTTGCCATGTAACAGTCATAAAATATAGCTCGGTTCAGAACCTTGTCATCAGGCAAACACACCAAATATGCTACACGACATCACAAACAGTCCAAGTATCATCAAGCACTAGTTCCCCTCTTAATCACACAATTCTCTTGCGCATTCTAAAATAAAGAATCGTCATTGCACCAGAAAAATCACTGTCAAATGTCAAACAAATGGAAGCAAGTGCACAAGTATGGGACATATATTACCATTCGAGAGGATACACTACATAGTTTCAACTTACAATTGTAGACACCTCTCATAGTCTACTAAAAAGAAGCATCATGTAGTAGAGTCCAGAAATTACCGCCACATAAATGAAAGCACAACAAATATTCCAACTTAGAGAATAGAAATACACGGTTTCAACTTACAATGAAGTGCCACAATATCAAGTTATCAACATATTAAAAAAAACTCAAACAACCCAGACGAACTAGATGGCACTGTAAATAAGAAGAAATAGGCATCCAAATTGAAGTCGACAAAGGACAAAGACCTGGGTCTGGGTGTACACCCACGCCTCCCATGGTCCCACCAACTGAGCCTAGCTCAATTCCTAATATCAACACTATCTTGTTCTTTGCAAATAAAAACAGTAATCATGGAAGTCTACTGAAAGAACATAGGTAACTGATATCACAATTTGTCACTGTGACTCTCAGGTCAAGCTGATTATGTCGTGATGCCATATAGGTTTAGGAAGCCTGGAGACTGGTGATTTATACAGACAACATTGAACAATAATAATGACAGGCCTTCTTTAAGAAACTGGCCTTCAGCTCCCTTTATGTAACTCTGCTTAAAAAATAATTCCTGCAGAAGCTACAGGCTAGGAGTGCCAGGCACAAAAGAAGCTGGAGGCCAAATATTCATACATTCCAAATGATCCAACACCACCACATCTAATTCTGTAAGAGGGCTGAATCAGATCTAAGAGTTGGCCATTAACCATCCATATTAACCGAAAGAGACCCAATCGACCAACAACAACAACAACAACAACAACAACATAGCCTTTTGTCCCAAGCAAGTTGGGGTAGGCTAGAGATGAAACCCAAAAGAGACGAGAAAACAGGGAGACACATAAAGGGACAAAAATGGCACGAGACAAAAAGAGGTCACGGTTCAGGCACGTTGATTGCCAATGTCCAAGCGCTCCTATCCAGACCCAATCGACCAAATTACAGCAAATCCAAACCCCATGCTTTAACTTCAATACTCGATGCCTAAAGCTTGGTCAAAAGGGTTCTCTAAACTTCCTAGGACGATACCAGGTGTTTGGTATGGTTTTCAAAACTTTTGGGGATAGATAAATTTTTGGCAAAGGTGAATTTGGGCACAAACCAAACACAGGTGTGACATGTACAAGGCCAGAGAAATCTAATGAGTACAAGATCTTGCAAAGAAACTAGAGTCAGATAAACTCTGAGGGGACATCGAGATCAATTTGTGTCACCTAATACATCAACTCCCAGATCTATTTCTCCTGTGGCGTGATTAACTAGTTGTAAGTTGTAACTATTGGCTAACACTGAAAAGCTGGTTCCAGTGAAGGAAACCTGGAACCAAAAGCCATAAATCTAGATCTAGGTGTAGTGAAGGAAACATGGAATGAAAATGTAAGTTTGGATCAAAAGTTACACTCAAAGTGAACAACCTCACAGGAAACTAGACCAGAAATATGTGTCATTGGTATCAATGACGACACTGAGCTACAGACACCCACAGCAACGAGATGGTTTTAAGCTCACCAGCTTTCAATATATTATGGTACAGTACTAAAAAGATGCTGTCCTTATCTTATATTCAAGAACACATTCACAATTAGGGAAAATCTGTACGATCAAACTTCAAGAGTTACCCAGTCTATATGCACTGTGTAAGATTCAAGTTGTGAATTGACAAGCATTAAACAGAACATCCAGGAAAAGAACATAACATTGATATAGTAGGAAGTTTGTGAAATGAAGAGGCAGAGTCTGCAAAACTTCAACTGATAAATGATACATGCGTCAGAGGAGCACAATGCCATCTGATATGAGATGACAGACTGCAAGTCATGATGGAAGGAAGAACAAAGAAGAGGTGGAAGGAGCAAGGAAGGGACTTGTGGTCCTACACACTACCCCATACAGCCATACAAACCTTACCTTAAAAGAAAATATAGAACCTCTTAAACAGGAAAGAAACTCATACGGTTAAAGCTAGACATATAACCTCGGCAAATCACATGAATGTTATTCTTTGTGAACTGATCATGAAAATACTTGATCAAGTGTTGTTCACGAGCCTTCTAATGTGTTAAACCAATGTGTTTGCTAGTTCATGGATACAAAACTTGATCAGCGAAAACCTTATACTAACAAAATTTATATCATTAAACTCTATCCTGCAGCTAGTGTGATACAACTAATGCATTTGCAAATTACTGAGAATCAGCCATTTTCTTTGAACCTGTAAGTAGTAGTGTGAACATGTGATGCAACTAAGCGATTTAAACTCTTAAGGTCACTAGGGATCATTATTTTCCAGATGAAAGAAGTCAATTAAGCAAACTAGTTGGCACATGAGTAAGGTCAGTAGTGATCATTATTCAAACAACTTGTGCATGACACTCAAGAAAATGACCTACACCTTTGTACATTTAATGATTTGGCCAAGAATATCAGAAGATTTGGATGAACCACCTAATTGTTGAGGAAGTGTTGAGCACCTTTGCACGCTTAAGAAGATGAACTAAACTTGTAATCTCTTGGACCTGTAAGTACTAGTGTGAACGTGTGATGCAACTAAGCGATTTAAACTCTCAAGGTCACTAGGGATCATTATTTTCCAGATGAAAGAAGTCAATTAAGCAAACCAGTGGGCACATGACTAAAGTCAGTAGTGATCATTATTCAAACAACTTGTTCTTCACACTCAAGAAAATTCCTACACCTCTGTACATGGTGTAATGATTTGACCCAAGAATATCAGAATAATTGGATGAGCCACCTAATTATTGAGAAAGTGGTGTACATCTTTGCGCGCATGCCAAATAAGATGAACTAAACTTGTAATATTTTGAATAAACAGAATATCTCACTAAGCCATGCACATTGTTTTAGTTTCTTTAACTAGTGAGATAAACTACTTAGTTCTCGATTTCGTGCATAAAACACATCAAAGCTAAACTGACCACAGATCTCTGCTATAAGAGTGCATCACAACTAATGATGACAGACAAGCAAAAAACATTCAAAGAAAGACACCAATTTATCTGCAACAATACCATAAAGCAAAGCGTCCTGAGCCTGGGTATTTACTGCCATAACGAAATAAATCAGGCTCTACTCGTAGAAAGACGCACAAATCGCATCCTCAGAAATGCGCCAGGAATTCTATTGCTTTCAGCACTACAACACGGCCATTGCACATTACGCTAACGTTAACTGAACAGATACAAGTATAGTGACTAGTGAGTAACCTGGTGATTGTCTGGTGTCGCTCTATTCTCTTTTTCTGAAACCGAGGTGTCACTTCATTCTCAAACAGCACTTCATTTCGTTCCTATGTAACATGGTGGCTGTCCCACTGTGTGGTGTACCCTTTCTCTGGGATTGGTCTGAAATGCTGTTAACATGCTCTACATGTGTGCTGTAAACGTCTAGATATCTTTCCTGAATAACGTGATTATGATGGACTGGGGTATCGTCCCCGTCACTGTAACCAGGAAAAAAAAAGTATACAGCAGATAATAAGATTCGAAGAAGCACCTGTTAATTGTAATTGCAATGACCCCACAGTAAGGATTTTACCTACAAAGAGCCGGGTCCGCCTGACGCCTGTGCGTGGGCACAGTGATCAGAAATAGCCGCATACTGGAGAAGAACGGGACCACGGATGGTTCAAGGGGAGACCGCGAGCCACGGGAGACGACCGGGGAAGGGGAAGGAAGCGACGCCGGCGGCGGCGCGGCGGTGGGTTGCGTTGCGTCGCGTGTGCATGCCAGCAAAGATGGGCCATTAGGCAGCAGCTAGCGGGACGGTGGTGGTGTGTTTCAGTGGCAATGGGCGCACGATGGCCCGTCGCTCGTGGGCCAGAGGCAAATTACTGAAAATGCGTGTCAGGCCCAGGCCCAGGCCCAGCCCCAGAGTGAGGTGGGCGGACAGCTTGGCTCGCGATCGCCCGAGTGTTCAGCAGCCCGCGCGGCCGCAGCCTTTCTGGGATCACGCACGGGAAGGAAGCAGGCGATGGCACCCTCTCCGGGCTACAGACAGCATGGTTTCAGCCACTTTCGGCTACGGTTGCGGCAAAATTGCCAGCTACCTCTCCGTAACAGTTGCGGCAAAACTGCAGAATACTCTAGCACAGTGCTGCAGCAAAGCTGAGACGAGCGTGTGGTCGCGTCTAGATCCAAACAAAAAATCAACTGTCACCTTTAATTAATTTTTCACCATATATATTTTAGCTAAGAGTTATATAATGTCGCACCTTTCTCTATTTTATTAGTAATAATAACAACACTTTTCCTTCCTACTATGAGTACTGGTCGTGTCCCGTACGGGAGGCCTAACGGACGACAATCGCGAAGTAGTAGCAGTGCGCGGTGGCATCGTCACGAGGAGAAAGAAACTTGGATGAGAAAGAAGTTGAGGGTGCATGATAGGTGATTCCCGCCTAAAAAGATATACAGTAAAAAATATTCTCCTATTGAACGTTTTATGATGGCTTTCAAGAACTAGCAAGTAGCAATGGGAATGGAGGTGTGCGTGTGGGCGATAAAACGGGAGTTCCAGCTAGACTCGTTTTTGTCCCATACAAGAAAAAAAAGACTTGGGCTGACTATCTATGGCCAAATAGTTTTGAAAAAGAAAATTGGACTTGCCCCTTTAGAGCATCACCAAAAGATTAGTTAAATCATCTTCTAAAGGTAAATTTGGCTATTATTGAAAGAAAAACGTCTCCAACAAACTCTATAAATGACTCTCCAAATTTAGTAACTCTCCATTCCACCCTAGCCGCTCTCTACATTTGGATAGCCCACCTCACTAGCCATCCTATATAGAGTCTATTGGAATACTCTAATATTTTTTTGTCAAATCTATTTTAGAAAGTACCTAAATCAGAAAATTTGGCTAGCCTTTTTGGCTAATCAGAGCATTTCTAAATCTCACTCTCTATATCATCATTTGAAGATTCGTTTGCATAAAAATCGCTTTCTATATCAATTTACCCTCTAACAGTTTTTGTTATGCGCACTTTAGAGAGTCATTCCCGTCTTTTATTTTTGGCTAGCGGAAAATCTAGAATAGAAGATGGCTATATTTAGATTACCATTTAGGGAAGCTGTCGGATGAGCTGTTGGAGGGTAGTTTTTCTTCAAAATCTCTATTCTTAACATTTAGGAAAGATATAAAGAGTCTCCTAGAGATGCTCTTACCCTCTATAAGAGGAACTCCAACAGTTCGGCTATTCTTATTTTGGGGGCTACTTTAGAATTTATATAGCAAAAGGTAGGCTCCAACAGATATGCTATTTAGTTTTGTAAAATAAGAAGCTGGTTATCCCTTATTTTAGTCACCATAGAATAGTACTTACGACTAATGCATTGATCTCATTTCCGTTCACTATAAAGCGTGACTTAAATTTTCGGAATCGAGATGGTGTCGAACAGCCGAAGGGTCGTCGAAGCAGGCCTACTGTAACATGGGTGCGCTGTGAGCCGGCAGTTCTTTTGCTAGCTCGATCCCTATCATCACAGCACCAAGCCTTTGTTATCTCAATGCCCTTTCTCTTACCTTTGCCAGTTTCAACAAAGGTCCGGCGACGCTTTAATAAATCAGCAGTCAGCAAAGGCACAAAAGCAACTTTCAGGAAGGACAAAATAAAGAAAATGGGAGAAAGGGAAGTGGGTCATGATATTAAACCGAAAGAAGCCCGTGGGCCTGCATTGTCTAGTATAAAAGTTGAAGTCCATTGATCTCACTTGGAAAGGTGTTGTACTTGCAGTGTCATGTAAACTCTCGACAATGGAAAAACAACTATTATGATTTATGATAATATGGAGGGTGTTCACGAATAGACATATATTAAGATCGTATTTTAGCCTTGCAGATGCTCGTGCACCGGCATCTTCCCATTTTCCTCACACGTCACTGCTCAACACTCTTTCTGAGTTGTGTCTCTAAAAAATTTGGATGCTACATAATTTTAAATAATAAAGTCATCAATTACAAAGTTCTGAATCTCTTTGAGGCTTGTAACTTAAAGAGATTTACAGCTTTGATATAAACTTTGTTATGTAGATCGATATTTGGTAGATAACTAGGCCTTATGCTTTGCCAAGAGCTTGAGAGATTGAGGGAGACTAGAATTGGCCTTATGCTTTGCCAAGAGCTTGAGAGATTGAGGGAGACTAGAATTGTTTCTTCATTATTCATTTCCTTCCTCCAAATGACAGACGTGCCTCTCTTTATATAGAGAGGGGACTAACCCTAGACCTAACTTGGTGGCTAAGCACCCTTGACCTAACTTGACGGTTAAGCTACTGACGCTTGGGCCTATTGGGCCGGCGGCAGCCTGTTGGCTGCCCATGACATCTCCCCCGCCCTTGGAGACCCAGCTCGCCCTCGAGCTGGATAGCTTGATGGCACCTTCTTCTGTGGCGTAGTGGAGCAGATGTTAATCTTGATGGGAATCTGGTCCGTCGGCGATGGTGACCAGAGGCGGTGACGACAGCAATGGGATAGGTCGAGCCTCGGGCTCTGGCGGTCGACGGTGGAAGTGGTGCTGGACGTGGCGGTGGGGATTTTTTTTCCTGATGGGGCAGGCAGCTGGTGGTGGTTTCTCGATCTGGTTGTGGTAGCTATGGATAGGGGATGAGGATCGACTGGATCTCTGATACCAGGTGTTATGTAGATCGATATTTGGGAGATAACTAGGCCTTAAGCTTTGCCAAGAGCTTGAGAGATTGAGGGAGACTAGAATTGTTTCTTCATTATTCTTTTTTTCCTTCCAAATGACAGACGTGCCTCTCTTTATATAGAGAGGGGACTAACCCTACCAGGTGTTATGTAGATCGATATTTGGTAGATAACTAGGCCTTATGCTTTGCCAAGAGCTTGAGAGATTGAGGGAGACTAGAATTGGCCTTATGCTTTGCCAAGAGCTTGAGAGATTGAGGGAGACTAGAATTGTTTCTTCATTATTCCTTTCCTTCCTCCAAATGACAGACGTGCCTCTCTTTATATAGAGAGGGGACTAACCCTAGACCTAACTTAGTGGCTAAGCACCCTTGACCTAACTTGACGGCTAAGCTACTGACGCTTGGGCCTATTGGGCCGGCGGCAGCCTGTTGGCTGCCCATGACAAACTTTGACTTCATCTCACATGGTTTAGAAAAGTTTGTGGTTCTTTTTTGAGCTACACCTATTTTAAAATGCGGGCCACATTTCCAAATGCCAGTGAAAATAGAGGCTATTTCTACGATCGGCTAGAAACATCAATCACCTCTGGAAATCTATCTCTAGAAAAAAAAGGGTGCCATTGAATATCTTTTTGTAGCACCAGATGGATGAAGGGGCAGTATAGAGAGAGATGGAGGCAACTATAATACTTGTGTTCATTAGTGGCTATCTAACTAAGCAAAATCAGGTTGCATAAGCACCATAGTTGGTTAGATACATGAGTTTTGGTAGTTTAAGGTGCACACCACTTGTTTTTTAGATGGGTGGTGAAGTAAACATGCTAGGATATGCGAGAGTTAAGCAAACTACATTTCGTAGAAGTGTTGTTCATGTTCCAGTGCAAATCAGAAAATGCTGACAGTAATCATGTAGGGACTAGAGTGTGCTCGGTTCTGGAATATAGACTTGGTCAACCTTGTTGTGACTTCAACTATCTACGATTGGACATAGGTAGTCAAGATTTGTATTAACGTGTTGATAAAAATATTGGGGCTTCATAAGATAAAATAAGAAATATAAAAAATTTTATCCACCATATCTCACAAAAGACATCCAACATACAAGGTTTAATCAGGCTCATGAGATACATCTTTAAAATGTTTGGTTGCCTGGGAGATAAATAATATATGGCCAAGAGGATCCCAATGGGGATTCTTGGTTTGGCTCTGTGGAAACAAAAATAAAATCAGTTTTATGTTGCTTTAGCTCACACGATGGTAATTGGCAGCTAAATTTTGGCTAGAACCAGGCAACCATACAACAAATGCATTCAACACCCAACGTGGCTTGAGGGAAACAAGCTGCTTGTATGCATATGGCTCGTGATGGCCCGCCTAACTCTTATGAATCAAAGTGTGTTTGTCTGGCCTCCAGGTAAGGTTGCCTGGCGCTAGCTGTGCACTCATCGTATCGCTGCCCCGGGCTGCAACCTGCCTAGGAGGTTTCAAACCTAACACGTCCTCAAACTCAGACATTTGCATCACTATAGTTTGGACTTCTAGTGCGCACCAACTCACGTGACCAGCCAACTATCCTTGTTTGGATATGACTATTTTGTAGAGAGCCTGTGCTTATGCCCTGTAAATACTTCGTAATAGCCATTCAAGAGGAAACAATTCGTAATACAATTCGCCTCATGAATGATGAACCGTTTATATTGAGAATGCTCACCGAGAGTACTCACTTTGTAAAGACTTGGAAGACTCGCAAACTCGACATAAGAATGTAAGACGCCTCATGATAAACTGTATGATTCTCGTGCCTCATCGATTTTTTGGACGACAGGTGTGTGAAATAAAATGGCCAAAAGACGTTTTGTTCTCCTGAACCGCGGGACACATAGTTGCACCGTGTATTAGCATTGTAAAATTCAGAGGCGCACTAGGAGGAACGACGGAGCCCAATCTTGGGTCTCTCGGTCGGTTGCATGTTAATTGTATTGATTGAGGAAAAGCCCCTCTCATGGCTTACATATATAGCGTGAGAACCAACAAGAGAGCCGGCCAAGGATTGCTTTACAAGAAAGAATAATTCTATCTATAGTTAGTTCTATCTATAGCACTCCTTGGCCGATACATGTCCTTGTTGTTTCACGTTACAAACATGGAAGCTTTCACAATTACTATTTTCCTAACAGCCTCCCTCAATCATAACCTTCTTAGGTTAAGATTGGTCTTGAAATTCTCCAATAACCTTACTGATAAAGCTTTCGTGAAGCCATCTGCAATTTGATCTCCAGAAGGGATAAATTCAATTTCCAAGAGTCTCTGTGATACTCTTTCCCTGACAAAATGAAAATCAACTCATATATGTTTAGTTCGAGCATGAAACACTGGATTGGCTGACAAATATTTTGCACCAAGATTATCACACCACAGTGTTGCAGCCTGTGGACTTTTAACTCCTAATTCTCTAAGCAAAGTCTGTACCCACATCAATTCTGCAGTTGCATTAGCCATAGCTTTGTATTCTGATTCAGTACTAGATCTCAACACCGTAGCTTGTTTGCGTGCACTCCATGATACTAAGTTTGACCCAATAAAGACAGCAAAACCTCCTGTAGATTTTCTATCATCTACATTTCCAGCCCAATCAGCATCTGAGAAAGCACTTACTAGAGTCGACATTGACCGATGTATATTTAATCCCAACTGAGTACATTGTTTTATATACCTCAATATTCTCTTAACAGCAGCCCAATGAACTGTAGTAGGCGCATGAAGAAATTGACAAACTTTGTTAACCAAAAAAGCTATGTCAGGCCTTGTAAGTGTCAAATACTGTAATGCACCAACTATGCTTCTATACTGAGTAGCATCATCTGGACCCAGAAGAGACCCCTCATGCAAATATAATTTCTCACTAGTAGACAGTGGTGTACTCATTGGTTTACAATCGGCCATACCAGTTTTCTTCAACAAATCATTAGCATACTTATGCTGAGTTAAAACAATTCCATTCCGTACCTTATTTACTTCAATGCCGAGAAAGTAGTGAAGATCACCTAGATCTTTTAAAGCAAAGTCTTTCTGTAAATCCTTGAGTAGTGCCTGAAAGGATCAAGATGCCCAAGAGGGGGGGTGAATTGGGTTTTTCTAAAAATTAATTGCAAGAATTAAATCCTATAAGCCGGAATTCACCCCTAGTGCCTACTTGTGTTCCTAGAGATTCTACCGATAAAAATTTTGCACCCTAGTTTCCAATCCTAGTCTAGCATGGCAATTCTAGGAATGTAAATCAAGCAATGAATGTAAATACGAGAATGTAAATGCTTGAAAGTAAGGGCAAGGAACACGGCGATGTTTTTCCGAGGTATCAGAGAGTCGCCACTCCCCACTAGTCCTCGTTGGAGCACCCGCACAAGGGTGTAGCTCCCCCTTGATCCGTGCAAGGATCAAGTGCTCTCTACGGGTTGATTCTTTGACACTCCGTCGCGGTGAATCACCCAAAACCGCTCACAAGACGAGTTGGGTCATCCACAAGCTCCATCGGATGATCACCAAACTCCCGCTCACCACCAAGCCGTCTAGGTGATGGCGATCACCAAGAGTAACAAGCTAGAACTCTCACTTGACCACAACGAGCCCAAATGAGAAAGTGGATGCACACTTGCTACTCTCTAATTGCTAGTGAGGAACTCTCAAGCTTTGATTCTCAAATCTCTATCCTCACTAGAGCTCTTGCACTCCCTTGCACTCTAAAGGTGTTTCTCAGCTGATCAAATGAGCAAGAGACCTCTAAAAGAGGTGGTGGGGATGTATTTATACACCCCATAGACGAAACGAACCGTTACCTGCCAACTCAGCAAAACACGGGGTGACCAGACGCGCCGGTCGAAGTGACCGGACGCGCCGGTCCCCTGTAACGGTCGAAAAACTGAAAACGGGCTGAGTGACCGGACGCGCCGGTCAGGGGTGACCGGACGCGTCCGATCGTGCAGGGAGCATACTGTAACCGCACCGGACGCGCGACCGCGTCCGATTGGTGATGACCGGACGCGTCCGGTCTTCGCTGGACCTTACTGGAACGTGACCGGACGCGCCGATCACACCCAGGTCGCGTCCGATCGGGTGTTTCCCTCAAGTGACACGTGTCGGCTTCTGACCACCGCGTCCGGTCCTCGCAAGGACCGCGTCCGGTCGTCAGAGCCAAACCCTAGTTGCGGAACAGAACTGACCGAACGCGTCCGGTCATGCCGAAGACTGCGTCCGGTCAAGGGAAAAGCACCCTAAACTTTTTGAAACGCGTTGCAACTTGAGCCAAGTTGCTTCCAACTGAACTTTGAGCTAATCTAGAGCTGCCTAGCGTCAAGTTTAACAAGTGTGCACCACACCTAAACATAGGACTCACCTAGGTCAAGCTACCCGCTCATGCCACCCTTTATAGTACGGCCAAAAGAGAAAAACGAAGATCCTACCGACTATTCCGAATGAATCTCAACACCTCGTCATCCGGAACTAACCGTCCTTAATCTTGACGTCACTCTTTTCAAAACCGAAACGATTTCCATCAAGGGGCATGAATACCATGGTGCCCAAAGCAGTTATAACCTCTATGACCTAACTTACCAAAGTTTCTGCAAAACACATGTTAGTCATGGTAATAAAGCGTTGTCATCAATTGCCGAAACCAAACCTCGGGGCCTAGATGCTTTCAATCTCCCCCTTTTTGGTGATTGATGACAACACTAAGATTCAGAAGATTTGAGTTGAGGTTTTCGAGCATGCTTGGTTCACATAAGCAAAAAGCAATAAGCACAAAGGGTTAGGAAATGCTTATGTGCCCCAAGCCAAAAGAGTGTACTCATAAGATAAGACAAAAAGCGTTAGTACACATAAAGATATAGCTCATAAGAAATCGGAGTAAGGCACGGAAGCACAACCTTAGAGCTTGTCGGTACCAATGCCATAGGGGTACCCACATTCACCGATAATGTAAACTAAAGTAACCCAGTCACGGCAAAGCATGACCCACTTCAAAACACGTGACAGGCCTGACTCGTACGAGGCCGGCTCGACGGAATGCCTCGACCGCATCCCGCCTCCGACTCGTACGAGGCCCCCTCGACGGGAGGCCTCGACCGCGCTCCGACCCGCACGGAGCTCGACCGCCCCCCGGGAGCGCTCCGACTCGCGTGAGCCCGGGTCGAGGCGCTCGACCCCCTCTCTTTACCTACCTCCGGACAAAGGCCCTAGCATTTAATGCAATTACCTACTACCACCTACCGGCATGGCTGCACGCATGGTCGACGTGGGAACAATACCAGTGTCAGTCCTCACTGTTGAACCGCCCATCCCGTGATGGGAGGTGAAAAACGTCACTGTACCCACCTTACCTCACACTGTACATCACTAGTTACCCTCGAGGAAAGATACGACAAAGTCCGTACACCACGATTCCAGGGATTCGGACTTATCCGTTCGGCCTCGACCCAGCCTCGACCCCCAACATAGCGTAACAGGGAAGGAAGGACGGTATGGCACGACGCTCCGGGTCACTTCGACGCCTACGACATTACGTCCCAGAGGATGGCCTCCCATTTCTAAGGCACGTCGCTACAGCCACCTCAACAGGATCGACAAAACGTCATCTCAAGGCTCTCGTCGTCCTGGCCTCCTCTCGTCCTATAAAAGGGTAGGCCAGGACTCTGGAGAGGACAACGGACAACCAGTCATACACGACATAGCGATCAACATCTCAAGCAATCATCTTGTACTCTTTCTTTTTCTCCTTTGAGACTTGGGCTCGTCGCCCTCTCTCGCAAGCTTGTAGCCCCTACACAAGCACCTCGGTGCAAGGAAATACAAACCTCTCCTCCCCCGCTGGACGTAGGGCCTTCTTTTGCCCGAACCAGGATAAACCCCCGTGTGTTCTCCTTGCATCACCATCCAGGAAAGGGACACGCAGCACTTTACTCGTTGGTTTAGGACCCCCTCGGGTCCGAACACCGACAGAGCTATAACCAAAACGGTGACATTAATTAACACTGTGACTAGATAGACCATTAGACTCAAAGTTTATCACACGACGACATGTCACACGAATGCAATGACTGAAAAGTAAACATGATGCATGAATGTAGCACACAAAAAAGAACGAAAACCCTCTATCAAAACTCCCTCTGAAACTACTCTCTCCCCCTTTGGCATCAAGCGCCAAAAAACTAATCTAAGGATCTGACGGGGGGACAGACGGAGTCGTGTCGGGTGCCGAGGTGCGCGGAGTAATCACGAAGTGTAGAGAATCACCCTCGGAATCTGAGCTATCTGGCTGACCCTCTGAAGAAGCACGTGGCTGTGAAGCGGTCTGGGTCTAAGCATGAGGAACAGGTACTAACGTAGTAGCAACAAGAGTATCCGTCTGTGTGACCTGAGCCTGTAACGAGCCAATAGCTGGGGGATCTGTCGAGGCAACTGACGAAGGAATAGTCTCTGTAGTACCCGTCCCTGTCACAGGAGGAATAGCTGCCTCGGGAGCTGACAACCCTGAAGAAGTAGCAAATGTAGTAGTGTGCGAGGGTGTCGGCTGACCAGTCAACTCGCTGTAAGTAGCACTGTAATCACCGAAAGGTGTGCCTGACAGGAGGTGAGGGCGAGGCTGGTCTGATGGTGTAAACCCCGTCTGAATAGGAGTGAAGCTCGGGGACTGGAACGACTGGGGAACCTGCTGCTGTGGAGATGTGAACTGGAAGCTCGGCTGTCCCTAACTCAATGGACCACTCGACTGTAAAGCAGGAGTCAGGACGAAAGCAGGCGGAGGAACCCCAACAATGACTAGATGGCGCAGAAGATCCAAGTACTGCTGCTGAGTAGCTGCATTCTGTCGCTGCATCTCAACTTGCTGCCTCTGGATCTCAAGCTGCTGACGCTGAAACTCGTCCTGACGAGCCTGTATCTGTGCAAATGCTGCAGCTGTGTCCTGAGCCTGTCGCTGAATCGGCTGCTCTTGTCGCTCCTGTGCCTGGGTCAGCCTCTCAAGTATAGCCACCATGGCTGGGTCTGAGCGGAAGGCTGAACCAGAGCCACCGGCCTCGTGGTCGTGAGGTCGAGGAGACCGGTACCTGGGGATGGGCTGGTAATCCTCATCAGTGCTATCAGATGTCACATCCTCAGGGAGATCAGTAGGCTGAGCGTCAAGATCGGCAAGCTCTGCCTCAGCAAGCTCATCAACTGTGGCGTCCTGCTCAGCTACTGTCTCAGGAACCTCAGGTCGCTCACGCTGTCCTGGCACTGGGGCCTGATCTCTAGTGACTGAAGCCCACAGCTGACGGATATCATACTCAGGAAACGCAGTAGTAGTATCTAATATCTCAGCTCGGATCTCTGCTGGTAGCTGAATGGCTGATCTAATGATGAAGCAGATCCAGTGTGCATAGGGCAGCTGACGATTCCCCTTGAAGCCCTCAGCTATGGTGTCCTCTATCTCACTAAGCATGAGATCCCAAATATCGAACGGTGTCTGTGAGAGGAGGTGGTGAACAACCCATAGCTGCATCCGAGTCAGTCCCTCTCTGTAGCCAAGTCTGGGAAGAAGAGTGCGTCTGACTATAGCATCTAGGACTCTGGCTAGCGGCGTCAAGCTGGCAGGCGTGCGACGAGACCCTTCGCCAAAAGGCTCACGGAAGCAGGGTCAGACCAAGTCTGTCGGTGGCACTGTCCCGCCGTGAGGGCGTCTCGGTGGAGGAGTCTGACCAAAGCACAACTGATGTATCTTCGTCTCTGAAGCTGGGAGTCTGAGAATCTCCCGCACTCTAGTGTTGTATAGTCTGTGATCGCGGCCTCAGAATGCAAAGTGAATGAAATCATGGGCAGGATCAATCCAAAGTGAAGCATAGAACTCTCTGACCCATGTGCCGCAGTATGCACCTGTCCGTCCAAGAAGATCTGACAAGCCTGGCAGAAAGGACAGGTGCGGACGGAGCTGCTCTCCCACAACCTCAACCAGTGACTCAAGTCAACAGACCCTCTGTGATCGGAAAGCAATACCGCTGTCAACAAGAGCCCTGTAGAAATCCTCCTGAAGTGGGGTATAGAAACCCTCTGAAGCTCTGTGATCCCTCTGAGGTGGGAACCACCGACTGACCTCCACGAACCTCAACCCTTGCACCTGACGTGCAGTAGCACCTCTCAAGTCAAAGTGCTCGACCGGGGGTGAACCTCTAGCTCTGGGAGGAGGACGTGCTCCACGACGCTGGCCCTCTGGCCTAGGAGTCACCTGAGTACGTGTGCGTGTGGAGCGGCGACGCGGTGGAGACTGAGCTGGCTACTCCTCTGTACCCTCTGTAGCCTCTGGTGCCTCTGGAGCCTCTGGAGCCTCTGTAGGTGGATCAACTGACATAGCATCCGTAGCTCCAGTGTCCTCTGTACCCTCAGTGGCCTCTGTCCCAAGCTGTCAACCTTCAAGATGAAAGCGACGCTCGCCTATGCGTATGCCACTGCTCCTGCCACCCCTCTCTGCCTGCTCTGCTGCATCAGCGACTGCCTGAGCGATCTCTGCATCTGTAAGTGTCTTCTTCTTCTTTCTGGCCATGATCTTGATGCGCTTTCCACGCGCAACCTCAGACAGACGAGGAGGACTGTCATCCCCGTCACCAGGAGCACCACCGGCGTTCTTGCAACGCACCATGCTGACAAGCTGACTGAAAACCTCTGTAAGATGGTGAACTGTCACTCGAGAGGCTTGGCCTCAATCCGTATCCGCAGGCTTGGCCTCGGATTCAGCAAACTGATATCACCCTAACACACCGACAAACTCGCTGAAAAGACGGAATAGATGGATCTACTATAAGCAACATATATAACTAAAAGGTACGAAACCCTAGAGATAGCAAGCATATGAGATACGATATGAACGAAACGCGACAGCTACCTCGGATCGACGAGAAGACGGTGACGAGAGAATGTGACCTAGATCGCGAGATTCCCCGAATTCGCCGGACGAGTGCTGATTTGCCGAAACACGAGACAATTGGGATTAATGAAAAGAGAGTTATGGCAAACCCTAAACAAGGAAGTCACGGGAAACACGAAACAACCTCACGAAGAGAGCGACGCGCGACGAAAACTCGACGACGAACGGCCGAAACGCGTTTCGCAAACCCTAGGTTAGGGTTAGGTCAAAACGCGTGACGAACACCGATCGAGGGTGAGCACGAGGTGGTCCACGGCCGGAGGAGGTGCTGGCTGCCTGGGGCGAGGCTCACGGCGGCGGAAAGCGGCTCATCGGCGGCGTGAGGTGAACGGGCGGCGGTGGCGCGCGGCAAGCAGCGGCAGAGGCGCGGGCGCGGCTGAGCAGCGAGGAGGCGCAGCTGGGTCATGGCAGGGCACGCCGGAGGCAAGGAATTGGGGCGCGGCGGATTCCGGTGACACGGTGGCGACTCGGCGGATTCGACGAGTTAGGGCAGGCGGCGGCGGAATAGGGCGTGCGGATGAAAAAGAAGGCCGAAGGCGAACGGTTTTATGAAGGGGTTAGATCCGCTCGTCACGCGATGACCGGACGCGGTGGTCGATATGACCGGACGCGGTGGTGCAGCGTCCGGTCACACTCCAGTAAGCTCCTGGAGCGACCGGACGCGTCCGGTTAGGACTGACCGGACGCGGTCAGAGTCCGGTCGAGGGGAACTTGGGAATTCATCGTGAATGACTGGACGTGGTGGTGGTAACCGGGACCGAACGCGGTGGTCAACAGCGGCGCGTCCGGTGCAGCGTCCGGTCACTAGATCTGGAGTTGGTCTTCAGGATGACCGGACGCGCTGGTGGACGCCGGGACCGGACGCGGTGGTGAAGCATCACTGCGTCCGGTGCAGCGTCCGGTCCAGCGTCCGGTCACTGTTTTTCGCCCTCCTTCGTTCCGAACTACGACGCGACTTCTCTCAATCAAGTTCCAATTCAAAGAGACACAAATAAACACCAATTGGAACCTGATATGAGTGACCACACTCAAACCCGCAATTTTTTCAAAATAGATTGCCTTAGGCTAGTATTATTTTTAAGAAAATAGGCAATAAACACCCGAGGAGCAACGTATGGCCATGCAATAGAGTTTTTGAACCTTTAGGAGCGTCAAATGCTCTCTCTATCCATGGACGAACACAGAGGTTGCTCAAAGCTAAACTGAAAAGAAACGACAAGTTAACAACCATGCATATGCAATGCAATACAAGAAAGTAAAGCTATGGTTGCTTGTCAAGTTTGATCCACAGTTAGGCTTCTTCACTCCTCCAAAGGAGGGTTATCGTAACCGTGTTAGCCAAGCCCTAAATACATTGCGATAACATAAACATGGCATATGATACAATGCAATGCAAGGGACAACACGCGCTCATTTTTTAAAGTTGCTTGAATCAAGCACATTTAGTTCACTTCTTAACCTACAAAAGGTGGCCTTCCAAAGGTTTAGTGAAGATATCCGCTAATTGATTTTCACTTCTTACACCTTCTAGTGATATGTCATTTTTAGCAACGTGATCTCTTAGAAAGTGATGGCGGGTATCAATGTGCTTGGTGCGAGAGTGTTGTACCGGATTGTTAGCAATTTTAACGGCACTTTCATTATCACATAAAAGTGGCACCTTTTCAAGAACAATTCCATAGTCTAGGAGGGTTTGTTTCATATATAAGATTTATGCACAACAAGCCCCCGCGGCAATGTATTCCGCCTCGGCGGTGGACAAAGCCACACTATTTTGCATTTTAGATGACCAAGATACTAAAGATCTCCCAAGCAAATGGCACCCTCCGGATGTGCTTTTTCTATCAATTTTGCAACCGGCATAATCCGAATCGGAATAGCCAACTAGTTGGAATCTAGCTCCTTTGGGATACCAAAGACCAATGCTTGGGTGTGCTTAAGATATCTTAGGATTCTTTTTACGGCACTTAAGTGAAGTTCTTTAGGGCACGCTTGAAAGCGAGCACACATGCACACACTAAACATGATATCGGGCCTAGATGCGGTAAGGTACAACAAACTACCAATCATAGAACGGTAGAGAGTTTGATCAACCGGTTTACCTCCCTCATCTAGGTCGAGATGTTCATTTGATGGCATTGGGGTCTTGATTGGTTTGCATTCTTCCATCTTGAATCTTTTGAGAAGATCCTTGGTATACTTTTCTTGAGAGATGAAAATCCCTTCTCTCATTTGCTTGACTTGAAACCCAAGGAAGAATGTGAGCTCACCAATCATTGACATCTCGAACTCCTTCGACATCAATTCACCAAATTCCTTGCAATAATCTTCATTTGTTGATCCGAAGATGATATCATCAACATACACTTGACAAATGAAGATCTCCCCATTAAGCTTCTTGGTGAATAGTGTGGTGTCGACCTTCCCAATGGTGAAGCCCTTCTCAATGAGGAAGTCCCGGAGACGCTCATACCACGCTCTAGGGGCTTGTTTGAGCCCATATAGCGCCTTGGACAACCTATAAACATGATTAGGATATCTAGGGTCTTCAAACCCGGGAGGTTGATCAACATAGACTAGTTCATTTATAAAGCCATTTAAGAATGTACTTTTCACATCCATTTGATATAGTTTCATATCATGATGTGATGCATATGCAAAGAGGATACGAATGGCTTCAAGTCTTGCAACGGGTGCAAAGGTCTCTCCAAAATCAAGACCTTCAACTTGAGAGAACCCCTTTGCAACTAGTCTTGCCTTGTTCCTCACTACTATGCCTTGGTCATCTTGCTTGTTTCGGAACACCCACCTGGTTCCAATGACTCTTGCACCTTTAGGATGCTCTTCAAGTGTCCATACTTGATTGCGGGTGAAGTTGTTCAATTCTTCATGCATAGCATTCACCCAATCCGGATCTTGAAGAGCTTCTTCTATATTCTTAGGTTCAACACAAGAGACAAAAGAGTGATGTTCAACAAAAGAAGCTAGCTTTTGGGATCGAGTCATTACTCCCATTGTAGGACTCCCTATGATGAGTTCTTGTGGATGTGCTTGAAGTAGAGGTAAGTTTCTTCTATCAACCACTTGAGGAGGTGGATGGGGAGCATCAACATCTTGAGCTTGTGCCTCGGCTTGTTCATGAGAGATATAAGTGTCTTTATTTTCAACTCTCTCATTCTTGTCATCATCTTGAGGCACACATGATGAAGATGGTGGATCAACAATTTGTACATCGTCATCATCATCTTTTGGCTTGATGTCTCCCACGGGCATGTTCTTTATGGCCTCCCTCAAGGGTTCATCACTTACATCATCACAATTCTCAATTGCTCCTTGGGAGCCGTTAGATTCATCAAATTCCACATCATATGTTTCTTCAACCAAACCGGTGGCATGGTTAAATACTCTATATGCTTTGGACTTTGATGAGTAACCAATAAGAAAACCAATATCACAACATCTTTGAAATTTCCCTAGGTGTTGACGCTTCTTGTAGATGTAGCATTTGCAACCAAACACCTGGAAGAATGAGACGTCCGGCTTCTTCTCATTAAGCAACTCATAGGGGGTCTTGCCAAGAAACTTTTGTAGGAAGAGGCGATTTGAAGCATAGCATGCGGTGTTGATTGCCTCGGCCCACAACTTCTCCGGAGTGTTGTACTCATCTAGCATTGTTCTTGCAAGGGTGATCAAAGTCCAGTTCTTTCTCTCAACTACACCATTTTGTTGAGGAGTATAGGTTGAAGAGACCTCATGCTTGATTCCAATTTCATCACAATAAGCTTCAATGTTGGTGTTGTCAAACTCTTTGCTATTGTCACTTCTAATATTCTTTATCTTGACTTCAAATTCATTTTGAGCTCTCTTTGCAAACTTCTTGAAGCAATTTGCCACTTCGGATTTGTCATGAAGGAAGAAAGTCCATGTATACCTTGAGTAGTCATCCACTATCACAAGACAATAGAGGTTACCACCCAAGCTCTTGTATGTTGTAGGCCCAAACAAATCCATGTGTAGAAGTTCTAGCACTCTTGAAGTTGACATGAAAGCTTTGGTTGGATGAGTGTTTGTAACTTGTTTGCCCGCTTAACATGCACTACAAGGTTTGTCCTTTTCAAACTTCACATCCTTCAATCCTCTCACTAATTCTTTCTTCAATAGCTTGTTGAGAGTGTTCATTCCAACATGAGCAAGCCTCCTATGCCAAAGCCAACCAAGAGAGGTTTTGGTGAACAAACATGTCATCAAATTTGCATCTTCGGAGGTGAAGTCAACAAGATAAAGGTTGTTGTATCTAAAGCCTTTGAATATCACTTGCTTGTCATCTATCTTTGAAACTTCAACTTCATTTGGTGTGAACAAGCATTGGAAGCCAAGATCACAAAGTTGCCCAATGGATAATAAGTTGAAACTCAATGACGCAACATAGAGCACATTTGAGAGTGAGTGATCATTTGATATTGCAATCTTGCCTACACCCTTGACTTTGCTCTTTGAATTATCCCCAAATGTGATCTTCTCTTGACATATCCCATTCTCTTCAATGGAGGTGAACATACGAGGATCACCGGTCATATGTTGAGTGCAACCACTATCAATAACCCAATGAGATCCACCGGTCTTGTAGTTCACCTACACACAAGAGATCAAGCTTTTTGTTTAGGGACCCAAACTTGAGAGGGGCCCTTGACTTTCTCAACTAGTGACTTGGCAACCCATATTTTCTTTGGCCTATTCTTGTTTGGGGGACCCAAAAACATGACTTTCATCTTTCCATTTGAATCTTTTCTTAGCATGTAATGAGCATTGAAGGCAAAGGGTCTAGTATGCTTGGGCAAGGGTTGTGGTGGTGGAGTTTTGCATTCATGAGCAAAATGACCTTCTTGACCACACTCAACACATCTCTTTGGCTTGGGCTTTGACTTGCTTTGTTGTTGTTGAGCTTTTGCCTTCTTTTCTTGATTTGCCAAGTACCCAATACCACTTCTATCCATCTTCATTACGGTGTTCATGAGGAGCTCACTTTGCAAATATTGACCTCTAGTGAACTTGCTTAGGCCGGTCTTGAGATGCTCTTTTTCTTGCTTGAGCTTTTTGTTTTCTTCAATGAGTGACTCATTTGTTGTTTGCTTCTCAAGAGCCATCAAACCTTTAAGCTTCTTGTTCTCATTTGCAAGCTTCTCATTCTCACACTTGATCTTGGCATAATCATCATAGTTGCTTGACTCAACCACACTCTTGCCTTTGCTACTAGAACCTTTCTCAATGCTTTCAATGATCAAGTCATCACATGATGTAGCTATATCACACTTAACAACATTGTTAGTAGCATCATGTGTCTCAAGAGCAAGTTCATTAGCAACCACAAGACTATCATAGTCAATTTTCAATGTGGTGTATTTTTCTTTTAGAGAGTTATGTCTAGTGATGAGCTCATCATGCTTCTTCTCGAGCTTATCATGTTGATCTTTAAGCTCTTTATTAGAAGTTTTGAGCTCCTTGAGATTAGAAGACATAACTTTATTTTGATCTCTAAGTTCACCACTAGTCTTTTGAGCATTTTCAAGCTTAGATGAGAGTGATTCATTTTCATTTTGAAGTTCATCATTTTCATTTCTTGTCCTTCTTATGACTTTAGTATATTTGTTCAATAATTTTACAAGTTCATCATAAGAGGGTGCATCATATTCATCATCACTATCACTATCATTATCATCATCACTATCATGATTTTGTACCTTTCGTTCACCCTTGGCCATAAGGCATAGGTGAGTAGAGGACGATGATGGTGAAGGAGGCGGTGAAGGTGGTGATGAAGATGTTGGTGAAGATGAAGGCCCCATTACAAATACGGCAACCTTCTCTTTCTCATCATTGCTTTCATCTTCGGAGGAGTCACAAGATGATTCAATATCGGTGAGCCAATCACCAACAATGTATGCCTTTCCTCCTTTCTTCTTCTTGTAGAACTCCTTCTTCTTGCCATCCTTCTTCTTGTATGGCTTGTTTTTCTTCCTCTCTTCTTCTTCATCACTTGAATCATTTTTCTTGCCCTTGTTCTTGTTCTTGTACTTGTCTTTTGGTGGTCTAGGGCATTGATGAGCTAGGTGGCCAAGTTCACCACAATTGTAGCAATCCATCTCCGAGATTGGCTTTCTCTTGCTACTTGTGAAGAATTTCTTTTTCTTACCATCGAACTTGATGCCACTCTTGTTGAGCTTCTTTAGTATTTTGGTGGTCTTTCTCACCATGAGTGCAAGTGATTCATCATCGACATCACTTTCACTTGAGCTTTCTTGCACCATCATGGCTTGGCCCTTCTTCTTCTTCTTGTCATGACTAGCTTTGAAGGCCAAGTCTTTCTTCTTGGAAGATGATGAGCCCTCTTCCGGAGTGATGTGCATGTACATCTCATGAGCATTGATCTTCCCCAATACTTGTGTCGGTGTTGCGGTGGAAAGATCACTTTGGTGAAGCACGGTGACAATGTGACCATACTTCTCAACGGGAAGAACACTCAAGATTTTCCTTGCAACATCCGATTGGCTCATTTGAGTGAGCCCAAGAGCATTGAGGTCCTCTACAAAAACATTCAAGCGAGTGTACATGTCATTAGCACTTTCTTTGGGAAGCATCTTAAAAGAATTAATTTTCTTTAAAGCAATGTGATAGCGTTCCTCACGCTCACTCTTAGTTCCCTCATGGAGAGCACAAAGATTTTCCCACAATTCATGAGCGTTCTTTGCATTGCGCACACGATTGAAGATATCTTTTGCCTTTGCATTCCACCGGTCGTACTTCTCCTCGTCACCAATGGGGTTTGCGGGATCCTTGATAGCGGGAAGCCCTTGGGTTGCGGCTCTAAGACACCCAACATCTATGGCTTCGAGATACGCCTCCATACGGATTTTCCAATATGGAAAATCATCCCCCTCAAAGGTGGGAGGTGGTCCTTCCCCGTTAGACATCTTGCTCTAGGCGGTAAAGCCTAAATTAGGAGCAATACGGCTCCGATACCAATTGAAAGGATCAAGATGCCCAAGAGGGAGGTGAATTGGGCTTTTCTAAAAATTAATTGCAAGAATTAAATCCTATAAGCCGGAATTCACCCCTAGTGCCTACTTGTGTTCCTAGAGATTCTACCGATAAAAGTTTTGCACCCTAGTTTCCAATCCTAGTCTAGCATGGCAATTCTAGGAATGTAAATCAAGCAATGAATGTAAATACGAGAATGTAAATGCTTGAAAGTAAGGGCAAGAAACACGGCGATGTTTTTCTGAGGTATCGGAGAGTCGCCACTCCCCACTAGTCCTCGTTGGAGCACCCGCGCAAGGGTGTAGCTCCCCCTTGATCCACGCAAGGATCAAGTGCTCTCTACGGGTTGATTCTTCGACACTCCGTCGCGGTGAATCACCCAAAACCGCTCACAAGACGAGTTGGGTCATCCACAAGCTCCGCCGGATGATCACCAAACTCCCAATCACCACCAAGCCATCTAGGTGATGGCAATCACCAAGAGTAACAAGCTAGAACTCTCACTTGACCACAACGAGCCCAAATGAGAAAGTGGATTCACACTTGCTACTCTCTAATTGCTAGTGAGGAACTCTCAAGCTTTGATTCTCAAATCTCTATCCTCACTAGAGCTCTTGCACTCCCTTGCACTCTAAAGGTGTTTCTCAGCTGATCAAATGAGCAAGAGACCTCTAAAAGAGGTGGTGGGGATGTATTTATACACCCCATGGACGAAACGAACCATTACCTGCCAACTCAGCAAAACACGGGGTGACCGGACGCGCCGGTCCCCCGTAACGGTCGAAAAACTGAAAACGGGCTGAGTGACCGGACGCGCCGGTCAGGGGTGATCGGACGCGTCCGATCGTGCAGGGAGCATACTGTAACCGCACCGGACGCGCGACCGCGTCCGATCGGTGATGACCGGACGCGTCCGATCTTCGCTGGACCTTACTAGAACGTGGCCGGACGCGCCGATCACACCCAGGTCACGTCTGATCGGGTGTTTCCCTCAAGTGACACGTGTCGGCTTCTGACCACCGCGTCCGGTCCTCGCAAGGACCGCGTCCGGTCGTCAGAGCCAAACCCTAGTCGCGGAACAGAACTGACCGGACGCGTCCGGTCATGCCGAAGACCGCGTCCGGTCAAGGGAAAAGCACCCTAAACTTTCCGAAACGCGTTGCAACTTGAGCCAAGTTGCTTCCAACTGAACTTTGAGCTAATCTAGAGCTGCCTAGCGCCAAGTTTAACAAGTGTGCACCACACCTAAACATAGGACTCACCTAGGTCAAGCTACCCGCTCATGCCCCCCTTTATAGTACGGCCAAAAGAGAAAAATGAAGATCCTACCGACTATTCCGAATGAATCTCAACACCTCGTCATCCGGAACTAACCGTCCTTAATCTTGACGTCACTCTTTTCAAAACCGAAACGATTTCCATCAAGGGGCATGAATACCATGGTGCCCAAAGCAGTTATAACCTCCATGACCTAACTTACCAAAGTTTCTGCAAAACACACGTTAGTCATGGTAATAAAGCATTGTCATCAATTGCCGAAACCAAACCTCGGGGCCTAGATGCTTTCAGTGTCGATGTGGCTTGATCTGTTGAGCTAGCCACAATGATATCATCCACGTAAACAAGAACATACATAGTTATACCTTCTCTGTTGAAGATAAAAAGGGACATGTCTGCCCTTGAAGGTTTGAACCCGAGATCCACAAGTTTAGTGCTTAATCTCGAATACCAAGCCCTTGGTGCCTGTTTCAATCCATACAAAGCTTTATCCAATTTACAAATGTAATTCTCTTTACCTCGTTCAACAAAGCCTTGAGGTTGTTGCATATACACTTCTTCCTCCAATATGCCATGTAAAAACGCATTATGAACATCAAGTTGTCGTAGACTCCATCCTCTAGAAACAGCAATAGATAGAACAGTATGAATGGTAGCTGCTTTTACCACTGGACTAAAAGTATCCTCGTAATCAAGCCCATACCTTTGTTTAAAACCTTTAGCTACTAGACGAGCTTTATATCTGTCTAAGCTTCCGTCTGCTTTGCGCTTAATTTTGTATACCCATTTGTTGCCTATCACATTTATGCCTTTTTGTGGAGGAATTAAGTGCCAAGTTTTATTTTTTATCAAAGCATCATATTCAGTCTGCATAGCCTCTTTCCACTGTGGATCATTTATAGCTTCCTCAACAGTATGTGGTTCACCAGTAGAAGAAAATAAACTGTATCTAATAGTGCCATCAGTATATACCTTGTCTTTGCGAATTCCGCTTTGCAACCTTGTTCGTGGTCTTGTAATTTCCTGAGGAGGATCAACATCTGTAGACTCTGTAGACTCTGCAGGCTCGACAGATGATCCTAGGATATCCACATGCGTTGATGCAGACGCACTCCCATGCTGCTGTTGTGGCAGGTGCTCCCCCGCTCGCCGGTCGCTAGTCGTAGAAGCCGCGCGGGCGCTGGTCGCGGTGCCAGACGCGGATTGGCCTGGCACTGAAGACGAGTTCGGCACGGCAGCAAGCTCAGAGCGGCCTGCAGGCGCCTGGGTTGATTCCTCGAGCGATGCAGATCCCGGAGTGGATTGTGCAGTGCTAACAGGACTGGAATTAGCCTCTTGTCTTGTGTGCAGGGAACCATCAATATTTGGTATGTCTCCTGCACTTGTTTCCAGATTTTGGTCCTGATTTTGTTCCTGCGGTACTTCAAGAAGATCATTAGCAATATCAGGTGGATAATTAGTAAATTGGACTACTAAACGTTCTCCTCCATGAGTCAGATTTAATAGAGTAGGATGAAGGCAATGAATTTCGGAGCGAAGTTTAGCTCCTGCGTTGGGATGAAGCTTTGAGAAAGGAAACACTGTTTCATCAAAAATCACATCTCGTGAAATATATATACGCCCTGTAGAGACATCTAAACACTTGTATCCTTTGTGAAGAGTGCTGTAGCCAAGAAAAACACATTGTTTAGATCTAAATTGTAACTTGTGGGTATTATATGGGCGAAGATTTGGCCAGCAAGCACAACCAAAGACTCTCAAAGATGTATAATCTGGTTTCTGTTGAAAGAGAAGTTCCAAAGGTGTTCGATTTCCAATAATTCTACTAGGCGTGCGATTAATTAAGTAGGCTGCAGAGAGAAAAACTTCATCCCAAAACTTAAGTGGCATGGATGCATGAGCAAGAAGAGAGAGACCAACTTCTACTATGCGACGATGTTTTCTTTCGGCAGAGCCGTTCTGTTGGTGAGCATGAGGACATGAAACATGATGGGTTATGCCAGCTTTGCTAAAGAATGAATTAAGCTTATGATATTCACCTCCCCAATCAGTTTGCATGGCTAAGATCTTTCTATTGAAGAGGCGTTCAACTAAAGCTTGGAACTCATGGAATTTTTGAAATACTTCTAACTTAAATTTCAGAAGATAAACCCAAGTAAATTTGCTAAAGTCATCAATAAAGCTCACATAGTATTTCTTTCTACCAACAGATTCCGGCGCATGACCCCAAACATCAGAGAAAATAAGTTCCAATGGATATTTAGAAATACTAGATGAAGTAGGGTAAGGAAGCTGATGACTTTTTCCTTGCTGACATGCATCACACACTAACTCATTTGAGTTTTCTCCGGAACAAGGGAGATTATTGCTACTAATAATTTGTTTAACAATAAACGAGGACGGATGTCCAAGACGACTATGCCATCTTGACTCAGATGGCTTGGTGGCGCTCAAGGCTTGTTTGACTGATGATGCAGGAAGGGGGTAGAGGCCTTTGTGACACCTTCCTTTAAGAAGAGTATTCTTCGTTGCCTGATCCTTGATTAAAAAGAAATTAGGGTGAAATTCAAGAAAGGCAGAGTTATCAGTAGCAAGATGGTGAACAGAAACAAGATTTTTCTTGGCTTGTGGAACATAAAGAACATTGTTTAGATGAATATCACGACTAGGAGTATGAACGGTAGTATGACCAATATGACTAATATCCATACCTGTACCATTCGCCGTGTGGATCTGATCTAATCCGTGGTACTTGTTCTTCACCGTCAGCTTCTCCAATTCACTTGTTACGTTGTCAGTGGCACCGGTATCCATGTACCAATTAGTGTCCACCCCATACGAGTTTGTTGCTGCTGCAACCAACCTTTGATCTGGAACATAATCTTCGTCGAACCTGTGCCAGCATTCTGCAGCAGTATGTCTCTTCTTGAAGCATACCTGACAGAGCGGTTCTCCATCAGACGACGCCCTTGGGTTGTTGTTGTAGTTGCGGTTGGAGTTGTTGTAACCTCCACCACGTCCTGCACCTTGGCGCTGAAAATTCCCTCCAGAGCTGCCGCGACCTCCTGAGTTGCCGCGCCCTCCAGAGGTGTAGCCTCCTCCACGCGATTGGCCTCTGCCATGCATGTTCCTGCCGCGACCACGGCCGCGACTAGCAGAATTGGCGGAGCCTCCCTGGTTTCCTCCATACACAAGATCCATACGAGTCTCGAAGCTGAGAAGCTGTGAATAAAACTCACCAAGAGAGATCGGCTCCACACGAGTGCAGAGAGATGTGACAAGGGGATTAAAATCCTTGCCCAATCCAGTGATGATATACTCGATCAATTCTTCATCTTCAAGCGATCTGCCTGCCGCCCTCATCTCGTCACCTAGAGTCTTCATCTTCCCGAAGTACTCCGCAATGGACGAGCTCCCTTTTTGGGTAGTCGCCAAAGCAATCCGTGTATTCACGGTTCGTGCTCGCGTCTGTGACGCAAACATGTCTTCTATGATCTTCCATGCTTCCGCAGCCGTCGCACATGTAGCAACCTGCGAGAGGATGTCTTTTGACAAAGAAATTAGTAGGTAGCTAAGGACCTGTTGATCCGTTGCTTCCCAATCATCTAGTGCCGGGTTCGGCACTGTCACCTCCTTGCCGTCCGCTCCCTTGACGACGACTTCCGCCGATGGTGCCTTGGAAGCACCGGTGAGGTAGCCTTGTAAACGAGCACCGCACACCGCGGCACGAATCTGGGCCTTCCACAGCGCATGGTTGGATTTCGTCAGCTTCTCAGTGACGGGTTGACCAAGGAGTGGATTGGCGGCAGAGGAGGATGAACTAGCCATGACAGTGATCAAGGGGATTCGATCTGTTTAGGCTTTGAAGGCTCTGATTACCATGTAAAATTCAGAGGCGCATTAGGAGGAACGACGGAGCCCAATCTTGGGTCTCTCGGTCGGTTGCATGTTAATTGTATTGATTGAGGAAAAGCCCCTCTCATAGCTTACATATATAGCGTGAGAACCAACAGGAGAGCCGGCCAAGGATTGCTTTACAAGAAAGAATAATTCTATCTATAGTTAGTTCTATCTATATCACTCTTGTCCTTGTTATTTCACGTTACAAACATGGAAGCTTTCATAATTACTATTTTCCTAACAAGCATCACCTGTTTGTTTGGTTGTACTCCTCGAATTGATTTTTCACATCAACCCCTCGAAGCTTGTATGGATCGAGGTAAGTAAAAAAGCACTTGGTGTGTACTCTATGAGCATACGCAACCAGCCAGCTACCCTTGTTGCGTTCCTCTCGAGTCTCGATCCTATCCCATTGCCGCCTGCAACGAACAAAGCTACAGGCAACACGCATACGGCGGGCCGGCGGCATGCGGTTTGTCACCAATCTTTTTTTTTCGCAAGGAAACATTGGCTTTGTTTAGCTCGAAATTATTTCGTGAAAAAATAGTAGATTCCTCGTCATATCGAATCTTTGTACACATGGATAGAACATTGAATATAGATAAAAAATAAAACTAATTACACAGTTTAGACGAAATGGACGAGACAAATATTTTAAGCCTAATTAAGCTATGATTGAAAACTAATTATCAAATAACAATGAAAATGCTGCAGCAACATTTTGCAAAATATTTCATGACCTAAACAAGCCCATTATCTCAACTCCGAGGCGACGAGGGAGATTTGAAATCGGCAAAGGCAACTGTTTGCGCGTGTCACCGGGTGGGGACGCGGGGTTGACGAAAGGCCCAAGGCCCAGGCACATCACCACACCCATGCCAACATCCCAGCCGTGCCAGACTGCCAGCGCGAGGGGAGCGGCCGCCTCGTGCCCCCCGCCCCGTGCCGCAAGCAATCTGGCTGGCTGGAGCCCACCGCCCCCGATCTCTCTTCCCACCCCGCCGACGCACGGGGCAAAGCAAGTTGGCGCTGGCACGGCACGGCCAAAAAATTCACGGCCGTCCCTCCCATAAAAAACTCGGCAGCCGAAACAGCTGCCCGAACCCCTGACGCATCGGCATCGGTCTCGGCGCAGCCGTCCGATCAGATCGCAGGCTCCAGCAGAGCCAGCCGCCCCCCACACCACACGCGCCGCGCTCAGCGCTGTACTGCAGCAAAAAAATCGCCTTTGCTCACGCGCTCTTCTGCTGCCCCGCTTGCTATTATATCCTGAGCCCAGCCAAATCCCTTCGTCCTCCTCCTGTTCATTTCCTCTCCTCTTCCCCCCTCCTCCTCGTCCCCCCTTCCTCGCCGCTCGCCGTTGAAGAGGGAGGCGAGAATGGAGGCGGCGACGATGGCGTGGACGGCGGCGGTGGTCGGAGTGGGGCTGGTGTACTGGTTCGTGTGGGTGATGGGCGCGGCGGAGGTGAAGGGCAAGCGGGCGGTGGATCTCAAGATGGGATCCATCACGCGGGACAAGGTGCAGGACAAGTACACGCAGTACTGGTCCTTCTTCCGCCGCCCCAAGGAGACGGCCACCACCGCGGCGTCGGCCGAGAAGGTGCCGGCCTTCGTCGACACCTTCTACAACCTCGTCACCGACATCTACGAGTGGGGCTGGGGCCAGTCCTTCCACTTCTCCCCGTCGCTCCCGGGCCGCTCCCACCGCGACGCCACGCGCGTCCACGAGGAGCGCGTCGCCGACCTCCTCGGCGCCAGGCCGGGCCACCGCCTCCTCGACGTTGGCTGCGGCGTCGGCGGGCCCATGCGCGCCATCGCCGCGCATTCGGGATCCAACGTCGTCGGCATCACCATCAACGAGTACCAGGTGAACCGCGCCCGCGCGCACAACCGCAAGGCCGGCCTCGACTCCCCGCGGTGCGAGGTCGTCTGCGGCAACTTCCTCTCCATGCCCTTCCCGGACGCCTCCTTCGACGGCGCCTACTCCATCGAGGCCACCTGCCACGCGCCCAGGCTGCAGGACGTCTACGGCGAGGTCTACCGCGTGCTCAAGCCGGGCGGGCTCTACGTCTCCTACGAGTGGGTCACCACCCCGCTGTACCGCGCCGAGGACCCCGACCACGTCGAGTGCATCCACGGCATCGAGCGCGGCGACGCGCTCCCGGGGCTCCGCCGCCAGGACGAGATCGCGTCCATCGCCAAGGAGGTCGGCTTCGAGGTGGTCAAGGAGCAGGACCTGGCGCTGCCCCCGGCCCTGCCCTGGTGGACGCGCCTCAAGATGGGCCGCGTCGCCTACTGGCGCAACTCCCTCGTCGTCCGCGTGCTCACCATGCTCCGGATCGCGCCCAAGGGCGTCTCCGAGGTGCACGAGATGCTGTACGAGACCGCGCAGCACCTCACCCGCGGCGGCGAGACCGGCATATTCACGCCCATGCACATGGTGCTCCTCCGCAAGCCTGTCTCCACCGAGGAGGCGAAATAGTGTAAGATTACACATCATCGACACCACCACCCATGAATTACTACTACTCACCCACCGCAAGAGGGAGAGGAAGGAAGAAGATGCAGGAGAAATAATCTATCGGCAGAAGCAGCAGCAGAGGTAAGAAGAGCAGGCTACGCGGCGACTTCAAGAAGTAAAATTTGATCTGTTAGAGAAGAAGACGATACTACTAGGAACCATGCTTCTCTCGTTTACTCTTTTTTCTCCTTGTTATTAGTAGCTTTCAATTTTAATTTTAGTTTTTTTGGTGGAAGGATTATTCCGGGGGACAAGGTTGGGTTTTAAATTTATTTTCGTTTGCTTAGATCGATGGCGATCCATCTATCATCTATCATCATCGTCAACCATGTTTTGTCTGCAACGATACATTGGAATTGAATTCCCTAATTGTTACTGCTGCTGGCCTGCTTGCTTTTATGCTCGGTGAGATCTGTTAACTGGATTCGATTTCGACAGCGCGCCCGTTTCCTCTTTTCGTCCTTCGACGCCGCTGTTTTGTTACGACGAACAGGATGATTATCTATCACTCGGGGCCGGGGGATCGTTTGTTTACTCGCTCCGTTTTCCACGCACGGCCCGTTGCCGTCGTCGGGTGGGCGGCCGGCCGGCCGGCCGCGGTGAACAAGGGGTGAAAAAGGTTAGAAACGACATTCTCGCTGTTTCACATTCACCAAGGTGTTTTTACCCTGCTGCCACGACCACGAGAGCCGCGCGGAGCCCGGACGGCGGTGGTCCAGGCTTGCGTGTGTGTGGGTGTCACGAGCCGGGGGCCTACGATGTGGCAAGTGGGACCCGAGATCGGATCTGAAATGTTGTTTACCGGGCCTAGATGCCCGATCCGGGGCATCCCGAATATGCCTCGAATCAGTGTAGCAACACTGTAGTATTTTGTTTTTATTTGATAATAATTGTTAAACATTTATTAATTAGGTTTAAAATGTTCGTCTCGTAAAGTACAATAAAACTGTGTAATTAGTTTTTAATTTCATCTATATTTAGTATTCTGCCGATATTTTCATCCTGTTCGGCAGGCTGTTTCTGCGGCTTATAAGTCGGTTGTTTTGTTATGAGAGAAATATACTGTACCATAAGCCGTGCTGATAAGTTCAGCCGAACAGGGTGTTTAATGTGACGGGGAATCTTCTGTTTGTATAGTGAAATTTAGGGTGAATTCGATATTTTAATGTGACGGAAAATCTTATGTTTGTACAGTAAAATTTAGGGTGAATCTGGCCCGGTAAACATGGCCGTAGTTTGGGGGTGGGGTGGGGGGGGGGGGGGGGGGGGGGGGGGGGTGGCGGGGGATGGGGACAAGCCGGGCACGTGATCGCGTCACGGAGGCCGATTGGATGCGCGCCGTTTGTTTTCCCGCACCGCTCCCGGAAAAAACTGACACGCCCGCCCGCCCGGGGGGCTTTGCTTTGCTTTCTCCGCGCGGGGTGGGTCGTCGTGGCCCCTGGCGCGCGCGCCACTAGTCCGGCTCCGGCTGAGGCCCAGGAGGACGGCAAGGACAGGGAGGAGCGGAGCCAGCCGAGAAAATATCCGTTGGAGGCTGGGGGCAGGGCCAGCCGGCCAGGGCGTGCGCGTGCCAATGGATGGGGACGGTAGGGCCTGTATCGTGTCAGCGGCGTGCAGGATCGGTCGCTGTCAGAGGAGGGGACAACCCTTTGTTTGCCTTTGGCGGTGGCATGTGCTGTTCCGCAGGACAGCAAAAGCAACGGCGTTTGCAGGTTTGTGTCGACGCCCCGGTCGGCTGGCCTGATAAGCCGATTCAAAAATATTATTAGCTGATTTAGTGTGAGAGAAAAATACTATTTCGACTAAAAAACCATATGCTTTACGACTTAAGATACTACTAGAACCATAAGCGCGGCAACTCCTTTGGATCTGACCAGTGTTAATGTGTTATTGTCATTGTCTGTGGAATTTTAAGCTGATGACTCATCACATAACTTGCTTCCGTCATTGGTTGAGGAAAGCGTGTAGGGAAGTTATTGCCATGATTATGTAGATGGCCTAATCGTCAGCTCTTGCCGGCAAAATCAAACACTCAAATAACTATACACAATTAGTAACAGAATTATATGATAGAACATACATGCTCATGGGCTGAAATAGAAACTCCAATATTATCAGGGAGTCCTTTGGATAAGCATAAATTAGAATAGATAGAGTCATAGCTGATAATAATTTGACGAAAACTTTGGAAGTAATGACAGTATAGATACTAAAATTAACTACAAATATAATTAGGGGAAGCACACGATGTATATCTAATCAATCCATACATGACGGTTACTTAATTTGGAGGGTTCTTTATCATGACCCTGTTTGCTTTAACTTATCAGCTATGATACAATATTTTTCTCCCACAACAACTCAGCTTCAGCTGGCTTATCAACCGCAGAAACCATCAGCTGCATGTCAGGAACATGGAATCCTTTGATCATGCAGTAGGTGAGCTGGAGAGCCTGTTAGTAAGTTCAGAGATGTTGGATGTTGGCTGGTGAGCTACCGCGACATAAAATAAAGGAAATTTAAGCTTATTATGGTACATATATTTGTCTTCAATTAATTCTAAGTATTAATTCCTTCTTAGTTGCAAAATGCTTAAGACACAAATATTAGGTGTTCAAAAAAAAGGACACAAATATTACGAATTGTGATGCCATACATTTTAGATGTGGGCACCAAGAAGAGCACCAACCAAAAGCTGGCTCAGCCAATCTATGGATAACAGGAAACAGGGGATACATAAAATAAGATCAGGCAACATCACACCAAGCAGTAAAGCACTGTGATAAGTCAACTCAGGAATACTCCCTCCGTCCTGCAAAAAGAGTCGTCGTAACGTTCAAAACTTGTCCCAATAAATGTGTCGTTTTAGGTGTGGTCCCAGTCCACCGTAGTTGCAGGCCTATCCTTCACGTCCTCCTCCGATTGCCTTTTTCCATAAAAAAAAAGAAAAACGCACACACACAGCACCCGAGCGGAGGCAGAGACTGAGCGGGCGGCGCGGCCAACGCGGAGGCGGAGCAATGGCGCACCCTGATGCGGAGGCAGAGGCGCTTCGTGGCCCGCTCCCGCACCCGCGTGCAGCTCCGCACGATGTCGACCACCGCCATGGCCGGTGCGGAGGCGGAGTGGCCGAGGCGCCCCTCATCCTCTTATCCTCTATATCTGGCGACGGCGACCTCCCTCCTCTTCTTCAACACTTCCGGCGGCCTCCCTCCCACTCTAAGCGCTCGTGAAGGGGACGACGGATCTAGCGGCTTCCTCGTTCCTCCATGAGCTCCGCCTCGGCTCGACCGTCGTGGAGGCAGAGGCCACCCCGAGCGATATCCGTCGTGCCATGGCCACCGGAGACAAGGATGGGGCGGAGAGGCCGGCAGCAGGGAAGGCGGAGAAGGCCCAAGCCGGCGCCCTCCGCGGGCCCTTCGGCGCCTCCACTTCCTCCCCTCCGTCGGCGGCGGCACCCCTCATCTTCTCCTCTTCCGTCCCCCTCCGAGGAGCTGAATCTGGATGAGAACCGAAGAAAGAGAGAGAAAATTACTAGGGGCATTATGGTCTTTTCCCTCCTGTCTTGGTACGCGTGCTGAGTCCTACGACGACTCTTTTTGCGGGACGGAGGGAGTAGGTTACTATGATATTGGGGATCAGTATCAAAGGCAAAGTAGATGAAACTAGGGCGAACCTTCAGTCGTCGTCGCCACCCGCTGCTCGAGAAGACCCAGGAGTGCAGCGAGTGTCGTGGCCAACCCAGCGCACAATCCCGCAACCTTGTCCCTGAGCTCAGTGAGCAGTGCGAGGATGCACACGGCGACGGCGATGACATCTCTGTTACTCGGTAACGATAGAGATATGGTATGTACAAATCATCTAGAAAAATTGAGAGGAAGAAATACAGAAAAAAGGGTACCTTGTTCCCATTTCATCGAACACATTGGCTTCATTATCCATGGAAGCGGCGATGCCAGCATTGAGTTCTTTGATCGCTAACGGCGAGCACACGGGAACACGAGGCAGCTGACGTTGTCCAGCTGTTGTCTTCACCATCGCTGGGCCGGGATCATTGCAGACTGGTGCCGTCGCCGCCGGTCAGTCTCGTGCGGGCGCCGCTGCCTCGGGTCTGGCGCGTGTGCGCTCTCAGCCACCACCGTGGCGGTAACGTGGCCCCCGCGCGGGCTAGGCCGGCTTCCCAACACGGGTTGCAGCCGATTCCACAACGCGTGTGCAGCCTGCCAACGGGCGCATGCTACTCCGGCGGCGCGAGCTTCGTGGGCTCTCGGCGTACAGCGGCTCCACCGGTGCGAGCGGCTGTTCCCCCGGCGCGGCGGCCACCAGGCATGACCTCGTAAGGGCTGCGCAGCTGCGGCGAGGAGGGGTCACAGGGGAAGGAGTTGCTCGCACGGAGCAGCGCGAAGTACGACTAAGCAGTCCTGTGACTCCGGCACGGGTGGGGGTGCGGGAGGCGCGGTCCCAGCGACCCCGGCACGAGTGGGGGTGCGGGCGTGGCGGCTGCGGCCACCCCGGAGCGGGCGCAGGGTGCGGGCACGGTGGCTGCGGCCACGCCGGCGCGGGCGTGGGGCTCGCAGAGGTCGCGGGGTCAGTAAAGGCTAGAGGGAGGCGGTGGCCCAGCGACGGCATGAGCTCGAGGCGAAGGCTCTGGAGACGCCAGCTTCTGTGGCCGTTTCTGCACGCTCGATTAAAATCCGACGGCCGAGAAAAAAGCAGGCTACGTGGCCGAATCAGATGTTAGAGAGTCTGGTGCAACTTTCGTCTAGGAAATAAAAGATTTGAATTAACTAACGCCATGTACCTAAATTTTAGACGTAGACCTATATATCCAAAACAGATGAGATAAAAATGATGTAATTTTTAGTTCCCAACCAGACTACTATTACGTTCCAAATTCTTAGACGGTTTAGATTTTCTACATACACTGCTTTTGCTATATACTTAGATATACAATATGTTTAAATACATAATAAAAACAATATATTAAAAATAAAATATCTTATAATTTAGAACGGAAAGAATAGTCATTACTTCATTAGTCAGCAAGGTACACGTGAGTCTTTGTCTAAGAGAGCTACATGCTTTTAGTTCACTTTTAGGGCCTTGTTTAGATTGAAGATGTTAGAAAAATTTGGAACTGTAGCATTTCGTCTGTATTTGACAAATATTGTCCAATTATGGGTTAACTAGGCTTAAAAGATTTGTTTTGTGATTTACAACTAAACTGTACAATTAGTTATTTTTTTACCTACATTTAATGTTGCATGCATGCGTCCAAAGATTGATGTGATGGAGAGAGTGAAAAAATTCTATCTTTTGGAGGTGATCTAAAGAAGGCCTAAGTCATGCTTGGATATCATGGACTAACTTTGGTCACCTAGACTTTAGCTTAGGCCTAGGGTATCCAAATAGATGAACTAAAAATAATTAACTTTTAGCTCCCAACTCAACTAACCATTGGTTTATTACTTGACAAACGTGAGTTAATATGGGCTAAAAAGTGTACATGAGACTTTGTCTATGAAAGCCTTTTTCCTTTTAAGCCTTGTTTCACTACTATAATCCACATGTTTCCCTAGAGTTCAAATCCTAGAGAAAGACTAAAAAACGCGAGGGAAATGTTTTTCCTAGGAATTCTCATGGGAAAAGATTCATAGGGAGGATTTCGACAGAAAAGAGAATGTGCGGGTTTTCATGAGAAAACTAGGGAAAGAAATTTTCCCTACGAATCCTAGATCGTAGGAAACCAACTCACCTGACATGCACCTGTGCCCGTAAAGAGTCTTTCCCTACGGTTTCGCGTCCTAGGGAAACTGATATGCTGCATTTTGTTTTTCATTTACTTTTTTATTTCTGTTTCAATCAATTTTTCAATTTGCATTGATAACAAGAAGAATTCATCCGGAACAATTTTTATTGCTTGGAATCCAAGATCCACAACTGCGTTCATTATTTGCGATTGAAATTACACGACTTATTTGTTACAGCTTACGATCATCATTGGTACAATAAATACGATTGTTACAAAGGAACAGATACATGCATTATATATATATACACACTAAAAACAGACTAAATCGAAGCCCTTCCACTGAAATAAATAACAAATTGGAAGCAAAAATCATAACGCAATACTCATACAAATCTAAAATAGTTGTTTCTGTGGCGGAGACGACAGTAGCATGCTAGCAGCAAGCAGGATCTATTCACAATCTCACCATCTGCTGGTTGATAACAAGGTGGAGCTCACGCGACGCAACAGCCCACCACAGCAATGCGGGAGCCTAGGCTCCGGCATGGCATGGCCGCCGAAGAGCAAGAGCCGCTGGTGCGATGGCCGGGCGATGGTTGGCGACGGAGCTGAGCGCGGCGGCCGAAGAGGAGGGGATCCGGCGGTGTTGGTGGAGGAGAGGTGAAAGTCCTATGTTTGGTGTTGGTAATTAGTGACAATGCCTAAGTACTAATCCTATACCTAAGTTGTATGTAGCATATGAGGATTAGTACATTCCAAGGTTGGTGGCAAGATGGACATGGTGATCATGATGGCCACACTTGGATTTGGACGCAACCCTACGTGATCAAGGCAAAGGTATATGCTTAAGGGTTGTGTTTTAGTAACCAAGACACCTAGTGGGTGTGGTTACATTATAGGATAGATAGCCGTACTATAAAGAGGAGAATGACGCGGCTATTGAACTCCCAAGTGCCTCTAGGTGTGTATTTCATGATCATATGCATTTGGATAGAACTAATAACGCCTCGAAAAATGATTGTGAAAATGCTAACACACTCGCACATGACATGATCACTTGGTGATGTTAGCACGTTTGCGAAGGCGGTGGAGTTTAAGCGGTAGAGAGGGTTTGGGGTCCTCTCTCCCTCCCGCCGAGCTTGCGAGGCGGGATTCAGGCGTTTTCGAGGAGTTGAAATGACTATTTTCCACTACGCCGGAAGTCGGAAATCGAACGGAAGCGAACGTAGGTCACAGTGGTGACCGGACGCTGCACCGGACGCTGCACCGGACGCGGTCACGGTGTGACCGGACGCGTCCGGTCAGCGTTCAGCGTCTGCGCGTTTTTCAGTCTGTTGATCGGACGCGCAGTGCGTCCGGTCACTGTCGACCGGACGCGTCCGGTCGTCCAGGGAGCTTACTGGACTCCGACCGGACGCGGGCACTGTGGCGTCCGGTCAGTTCTTCAGCGCGTCCGATCGCTGGTTCGTTTTGCGCGACTTAGTGTTGACCGGCGCGTCCGGTCAGTCACGGGACCGGAGCGTCCGGTCGTGACCAGCGCGTCCGGTCGTTGCGACCGACGCGTCCGGTCGGCGTTTCGAAAACTAGCCGTTACGCGACCGGAGCGTCCGGTCAGTTGGATCAGCGCGTCCGGTCAGCGCGACTGCTGCTGATTTCAGTTTCTAACGGCTATATTCGAAGGGGTACGTCTATAAATACTCGTTGGCCGGCTCAAGGCTCTAACTCTTGGACATTTGACATACTTGTGAGCACTTTGAGCTAAGCAACTCCCCTCCCACTCATCTCTCTTGCTTCTTTGCATATTCGAAGTGAGATTGAGTGATCCAAGTGCATTTGCATTGTGAGATTGCATCTAGTTGGCACTTGGTGGTTGATTTGCTGCGGGATTCTTGTTTCTCTTGGTGGTTGCCGCCACCTAGACGGCTTGGAGCAGCTTGGAGGCGTTGGCAAGAGTTGGTGATTGTTCTTGGCCACCTCCGGTGATTGTGAGGGGTTTGTGCCTACCTCGGCGAAGCGCCAAAGGCAACATTAGTAAATTGCTCGTGTCATTGCAACCTTTTGCCATTTGGTAGGTTCTTGTGGCGCCTTTTGAGAGGCTCGGTGTGAGACCGATTAGCCACCGAACCACGTGGTGAAGAGGGACACAACGGGGACTAGCGTGCCGGCAAGCACGTGAACCTCGGGATAAATCTTTGTGTCATCATTCTTATTGTGATTGATCGATCCCGGTGGTTGTGTATTGTGGAATTCATGTCTTGATCTTATTGTTTGGTTGGCTCAATACTTCGCCCCTCGGTGATACCCTTCTAACTCTCTCTTGTATTATTTTCTTAGTCACTTTGCTAGAGTAGCTCTTTTGTGTAGCTTGCTAGTTGTAGTTTCCTTCTCGGTTTGCCTTGTGCGGTTGAGTGCAAATATACTAGAATTGTGAATTGGTTAGGTGGCTTGCAAACACCCCGTAGGCTAAGCAAAACACGCATCTCGCTATTTGTTATATTGATAAACTTGTTTAGCTTGTCTTTGTAGAATTTTTTAAAAAGGCTATTCACCCCCCCCTCTAGCCATCAAGACCTTTCAAGTGGTATCGGAGCCGTGGTCACCGTTTGTAAGGCTTAACAACCTCGGTGTAAGATGGCTCAAGTTGTGTTCAACCATGTCGGGGGCAAGCCTCCATTCTTTGATGGTGTCTCATCTTTTGATCATTGGAAAAGAAAGATGAAGCAATATCTTGGCTCTATCAATGAGAAGGTTTGGGAGGTGACACATCATGATTATGCTATCATTGATCCCGACAACCTCACCAACAATGACTGCATCAACAACCAATGCAACACTATGGCTTTCAACACTCTCTACAATGGGATTGATGCAAAGGTCTTTGAGCAAATCAAGGATCTTGAAATGGCAAGTGAAGTGTAGACAAGATTAGAGGAAACATATGAGGGCACTTCAACGGTAAAAAGTGTCAAGCTCTATATGCTCAAGGATAAGTTTGCAAGCTTCAAGATGAAGGATGATGAGTCCATACCGGAGATGTTCTATAGGCTACAAGTTATTGTCAATGATCTCAAGAGCCTAGGAGAAGATGTCAAGGACAAAGACTTCTCACATAAGTTCTTGATGAACTTACCTAAGAAGTTTGCTATCTTGAGGAAGATGATCCAAAGAGAGGGTTTGGACAAGGTGACTCCAAACCAAGTGCTTGGAGATGTCATGACCGATGCTCAATATGATGATGATGAAGATGAAGATGAGAAGAAGGAGATCAAGGTCAAGCAAGAGAAGCCCATTGCATTCAAGGCTTCATCCTCTAAGGGCAAGAGCAAGGTGGAGAGCGATGATGATGATCCATTTGATGATGAGACCATGGCCCTCCTAGTGCACAAGATGGGGAGGTTCATGAAGAAGAAAGGATACGGTGCAAGAAAGAGAAGGGACTTCATGAAGGCAAAGGAGGTGCTTTGCTACAATTGCAATAGCCCCGATCATGTAGTGGCAAAGTGCCCCTATGAAGACAAAAGATATCATGATGGGGAGTTGAAGTTGAAGAAGAACAAGAAGGACAAGAAGGAGAAGAAAGAGAAGAAGAGCTTCACTATCAACAAGAAGAAGAAGGGTGGTGGCTATGTGGTCACTTGGGATAGTGATAACTCCGATAGTGATGATGATAGTTCAAGTGATGATGAGAGGACCACTCGGCGAGCCATTGCAAGCATCGCCCTCTCCAACAAGTCATCCATCTTCGATGCTACATCGACATGCCTTATGGCCAAGCCTACCAAGGTAAAATATGATGATAGTGATGATGATTCTTGTGCTAGTGATGGTTGTAGGAGTGATGATGAGGAGGATGAGGACTACTCCAAGGATGATCTATTGGGCATAATAGATCAAATGAGCAAGGGCTACAAGAGGACAACCAAGAAGTGCAAAATCTTGGAGCAAGAGCTCATTGCCAAGAGCAATGAAAATGATGCCTTGATGGAGGAGCTTGTTGCTCTAAAAAAGAGTAAGGAGTGCAAAGGAATTGAACAAGAGCTTAAAGCTCTTAGGAAATCCTTTGATGAGCTAGAGGCCTCTCGTGAGTGTCTAAAGGAAGACCACGAGGACCTTGAAGTTGCTCACACTAGGCTTAAGGAAGCTCACTCCTCTCTACTTGAGCTCATCAAGGAGAAGGACCTCAAGTTGGAGAAGCTCATGAAGGAAGCTAAGGAGGAGCAAGTGATTGTCACTTGTGATATTGGACTAACATGTGATATTATTGATGATTCTTTATTTGTTGGTCCTACTAATGCTTCATGTAGCTCATCATCATTCACCACAACCGACTCTACCTCTACTACTAGTGATTCATCACTTGTGGTTGAGAATGAGACTCTCAAGAGAGAGATGGATGATCTCACCCGCGCATTAGGCAATGCCTATGGTGGGGATGCCCGCTTGCTAAAATGTTTGGGTAGCCAAAGGTTCTCTCTTAACAAAGAGGGTTTGGGCTATACTCCCAAAAAGGGCAAGGCGGCCTTTGCTACTCCAAAGCCTCGCTTTGTGAAGAGCAATGGTCGTTATTGCAATAGATGCAAGCAAGTTGGGCATCTAGAGATTAATTGTAATAAAATGAACAAGAACAACAACAAGTTTCATGCTAAAATGGATCATATTCCTTTTGATTCTTGTTATGTGCTTACCAAGGGAGAGAAAGGTGTGCATGCTAGGTTTGTTGGTACACCAATTGTGGGTCCAAAGAAGAAGGCCATTTGGGTACCAAAGAGCTTAGTTACTAACCTCCAAGGACCCAAACAAGTATGGGTACCTAAGAAACATTAATTTATTTTGTAGGTAAATTACAAGGCCGGAGGAAGGCATTGGGTGCTTGATAGTGGGTGCTCTCAACATATGACCGGTGATTCAAGAATGTTCAACTCTCTCAAATCAAATGATAGTGGCATTGATAGTATCACATTTGGTGACAATAGCAAGGGTGATGTGAAGGCTCTTGGAAGGATTGCAATCTCAAATGATCATAGCATTTCCAATGTGCTCCTAGTTGAAAAGTTGAACTTCAATCTTCTCTCGGTTGCTCAATTGTGTGATCTAGGTTTCAAGTGCATATTTGGTGTTGATGATGTGGAGATAGTTAGTGTTGATGGCTCAAATTTGATCTTCAAGGGCTTTAGATATGAAAATCTATACTTGGTTGATTTCAATGCTAGTGACACTCAACTTTCAACTTGCTTGCTCACCAAATCAAGTATGGGTTGGTTATGGCATAGAAGACTTGGTCATGTTGGCATGAAGCAATTGAACAAGTTAGTGAAGCATGACTTAGTTAGAGGCTTGAAGGATGTCACATTTGAGAAAGATAAGCTATGTAGTGCATGTCAAGCCGGAAAGCAAGTAGGCAACACTCATCCATTGAAAAGCATTATGAGTACTTCCAAGGCATTTGAGTTGTTGCACATGGATCTATTTGGACCAACTACATACACAAGCATAGGTGGCAACAAGTATGGCTTTGTGATTGTGGATGATTTCACTAGATACACATGGGTATTCTTTCTTGTGGACAAGAGTGATGTATTTGACATATTCAAGAAGTTCATCAAGAGGGTGCAAAATGAGTTTGAGACCACAATCAAGAAAGTGAGAAGTGACAATGGAAGTGAGTTTAGAAATACAAGAATTGATGAGCTATGTGATGAGCTTGGAATCAAACATCAATTTTCAGCCAAGTATACACCTCAGTCTAATGGCTTAGTTGAAAGAAAGAATAGAACCTTGATTGATATGGCAAGATCAATGTTGAATGAGTATGATGTGAGTCATTCCTTTTGGGCCGAAGCAATCAACACGGCTTGCTTCTATAGCAACCGCCTCTATTGCCACAAGTTCCTAGAGAAGACACCATATGAGATCTTAAATGGAAGAAAGCCCAACATTGCATACTTTCGGGTATTTGGTTGCAAATGCTACATCTTGAAGAAGGGCACTAGATTGAGCAAGTTTGAGAAGAAATGTGATGAAGGATTCTTACTTGGTTACTCCACTACTAGCAAAGCTTATAGAGTTTGGAATTTGGCTAGTGGTCAACTTGAAGAAGTTCATGATGTTGAGTTTGATGAAACAAACGGCTCTCAAGATGAAGAAGATAACTTGGATGATGTGAGAGGAACTCAATTGAGCAATGCTATGAAAGAAATGGATATTGGTGATATTAGGCCAAAGCAAGTGATTGATGTGGATGACAACAAAGATCAAGTGCTCCAAAGTCCAATTACACAAGCTAGTGGGTCTCTAATGCAAAATCAAGCTAGTACATCATCTCAAGTGCAACAAGATCAACAAGTGGCTAGTCCATCATCTCCAACTCATGATCAACATCAACATCCAAGCAATCAAGTTCAAGTGCTTCAACCAACTAACATTGCAAGAGACCATCCATTGGATTCCATCATTGGTGACATACAAAGGGGAGTTCAAACTAGATCAAGATTGGCATCATTTTGTGCTCATTCTTCTTTTGTGTCAATGGAAGAACCCAAGGACATTGACAAAGCATTGAGAGATCCGGATTGGGTAAATGCAATGCATGAAGAGCTCAACAACTTCAAGAGAAATGAAGTATGGGAACTAGTTGAGAGGCCTAAGGATCACAATGTCATTGGAACAAGATGGGTCTTTCGCAACAAGCAAGATCAAGATGGAATAGTAGTAAGGAACAAAGCAAGACTAGTGGCTCAAGGTTACACACAAATAGAGGGTCTTGACTTTGGTGAAACTTATGCCCCAGTTGCAAGATTGGAAGCAATTAGAATCTTACTTGCCTATGCTTGTGCTCACAATATCAAGCTATATCAAATGGATGTGAAGAGTACATTTCTCAATGGGTACATTCAAGAGGAGGTGTATGTGGAGCAACCTCCCGGTTTTGAAGATGACAAGAAACCCAACCATGTATACAAGTTAAGGAAAGCTTTGTATGGATTGAAGCAAGCACCTAGAGCATGGTATGAAAGATTGAGGGACTTCTTGCTATCCAAGGGATTTGTCATGGGTAAAGTGGATACTACTCTCTTCACCAAGAAGATTGGGAAAGACTTGTTTGTATTGCAAATATATGTTGATGATATCATCTTCGGTTCAACCAATCAAGATTAATGTGATGAGTTTGGGAAAATGATGGCAAAGGAATTTGAAATGTCAATGATTGGTGAACTTAGTTTCTTTCTTGGACTTCAAATCAAACAAATGAAGGAAGGAACATTTGTGAGCCAAACTAAGTACATCAAAGATATGCTCAAGAAGTTTGGCATGGAAGATTCAAAGGGCATTACAACCCCAATAGGCACTAGTGGAAGTTTGGATAGTGATAAGAGTGGCAACATGGTGGATCAAAAGCTTTATAGATCAATGATTGGTAGCCTACTCTATGTGACGGCATCAAGACCCGATGTGATGTTTAGTGTATGCATGTGTGCAAGATTTCAAGCCTCACCAAGAGAAAGTCATTTGAAGGCAACAAAGAGAATATTGAGGTATTTGAAGCATACACAAGATGTTGGATTATGGTATCCCAAAGGTGCAAGCTTTGAGCTAGTTGGATATTCGGATTCCGACTATGCCGGTGACAAAGTGGAGAGAAAGAGCACTTCCGGGACTTGTCAATTGTTGGGAAGATCACTTGTCTCATGGTCATCCAAGAAGCAAAATAGTATTGCACTATCTACCGCCGAAGCCGAATACATCGCCGCGGGTAGTTGTTGTGCACAAATCTTATGGATGAAGGCAACATTGAAGGATTTTGGAATCAATTTTAAGAATGTGCCATTGCTATGTGACAATGAAAGTGCTGTGAAGCTAACCAACAATCCGGTTCAACATCAAAGAACAAAGCATATTGATGTTCGCCATCACTTCATTAGAGATCATCAATAAAAGGGTGACATTGCAATTGGAAGTGTGGGCACCGAAGATCAATTAGCCGATCTATTCACCATGCCACTTGATGAGAAGAGATTTCACAAGCTAAAGAATGAGTTGAACATACTTGACTTCTCTAACATGAGTTGATGCACCCCAATGTTATGACATGCCTCTCCTTCGAGCCCCAAGGTACAATTGGTTGACATGTCATACATTCTATGCTAAGGACTTGTTTAGTGCATCTAGTCATAATTTACATGTTCTAGGCTCATTCATGAAAATCAAATGAATTTGAAATTTATATGGTGCCACTATTGTTTCCTTGTCTTGTATGATCTAGTGGTAGCATATAACTTGTTTAAGTAGCTTGTGATCCTAAGTGTTTAATCTAGATCACTTGTCTAAATATTTGCTTCAACATGGTGCATGATAACCCTTCTAGTGAGGTGTGAAGAAGCTTGCCCTTGGATCAAACCGAAGCATTTTATTTATGCAAGCAATCTAGGTTGAATCACAAACTTGATCCTCACCCCATAATTCAACATGATAATCTATCTAAAATTGGTCCCTTGTGGTCATTGGTGCCAAAGGAGGAGAAAATATTGTTCACAAAGATAGATTCTAAAGGGGGAGAAAACCCTAAAGGGAAAATTGATAAAAGAAGTTCACAAAGGTAGATTCTAAAGGGGGAGAAAACCTAAAGGGGAGAATTGATAAAAGAAGGGGATCAACTAAAATTTCGAGTACACAAGTAGGGGGAGCAAGCTCTTAAACATGAATATTGCATTTCCTTGTGCACTTCATATGTATGACGCATAGTTATGCATTTCTTTTTCTCCAATACTTTGCTTGTGTGGTGACTTGCTAGTATACAATTGAATGGTGTATTGAAGTACTAGCATGAATAGGAAGTAGTTAGATTTCTCTTGCTTCATGTTTTTTAAAGTGGTACTAGAGCCTTGCTTATAATGTTGATCTCACGAGGTTTCTAGTTATGTTTGTGTTTTTCCAAGTGGTATCTAACTACACAAGGTGCTAAGATGGTGTTTATCGCTACTCCGATGGTATCACGCTTCAAAGGTCTATAATCTAAAACACTTAGCACCTATTGATAGTCAATGCTCCTAATTTTTCCTATCTAAGCATGTATGCTTCCTAAATCCAAACATATAGCATACATGTAGGGGGAGCCATTGCTATCAATTTGAATTCATGATCACTTGTCCATACTTCTTACACATGGTAATATACTTGGACAATGTGACATGGGTTCAATCAAAATTTTATCATAATATCTTTGTGAAAAGGGTTGTCACCAATTACCAACAAGGGGGAGATTGAAAGTCCTATGTTTGGTGTTGGTAATTAGTGACAATGCCTAAGTACTAATCCTATGCCTAAGTTGTATGTAGCATATGAGGATTAGTACATTCCAAGGTTAGTGGCAAGATGGACATGGTGATCATGATGGCCACACTTGGATTTGGACGCAACCCTACGTGATCAAGGCAAAGGTATATGCTTAAGGGTTGTGTTTTAGTAACCAAGACACCTAGTGGGTGTGGTTACATTATAGGATAGATAGCCGTACTATAAAGAGGAGAATGACGCGGCTATTGAACTCCCAAGTGCCTCTAGGTGTGTATTTCATGATCATATGCATTTGGATAGAACTAATAACGCCTCGAAAAATGATTGTGAAAATGCTAACACACTCGCACATGACATGATCACTTGGTGATGTTAGCACGTTTGCGAAGGCGGTGGAGTTTAAGCGGTAGAGAGGGTTTGGGGTCCTCTCTCCCTCCCGCCGAGCTTGCGAGGCGGGATTCAGGCGTTTTCGAGGAGTTGAAATGACTATTTTCCACTACGCCGGAAGTCGGAAATCGAACGGAAGCGAACGGAGGTCACAGTGGTGACCGGACGCTGCACCGGACGCTGCACCGGACGCGGTCACGGTGTGACCGGACGCGTCCGGTCAGCGTTCAGCGTCTGCGCGTTTTTCAGTCTGTTGATCGGACGCGCAGTGCGTCCGGTCACTGTCGACCGGACGCGTCCGGTCGTCCAGGGAGCTTACTGGACTCCGACCGGACGCGGGCACTGTGGCGTCCGGTCAGTTCTTCAGCGCGTCCGATCGCTGGTTCGTTTTGCGCGACTTAGTGTTGACCGGCGCGTCCGGTCAGTCACGGGACCGGAGCGTCCGGTCGTGACCAGCGCGTCCGGTCGTTGCGACCGACGCGTCCGGTCGGCGTTTCGAAAACTAGCCGTTACGCGACCGGAGCGTCCGGTCAGTTGGATCAGCGCGTCCGGTCAGCGCGACTGCTGCTGATTTCAGTTTCTAACGGCTATATTCGAAGGGGTACGTCTATAAATACTCGTTGGCCGGCTCAAGGCTCTAACTCTTGGACATTTGACATACTTGTGAGCACTTTGAGCTAAGCAACTCCCCTCCCACTCATCTCTCTTGCTTCTTTGCATATTCGAAGTGAGATTGAGTGATCCAAGTGCATTTGCATTGTGAGATTGCATCTAGTTGGCACTTGGTGGTTGATTTGCTGCGGGATTCTTGTTTCTCTTGGTGGTTGCCGCCACCTAGACGGCTTGGAGCAGCTTGGAGGCGTTGGCAAGAGTTGGTGATTGTTCTTGGCCACCTCCGGTGATTGTGAGGGGTTTGTGCCTACCTCGGCGAAGCGCCAAAGGCAACATTAGTAAATTGCTCGTGTCATTGCAACCTTTTGCCATTTGGTAGGTTCTTGTGGCGCCTTTTGAGAGGCTCGGTGTGAGACCGATTAGCCACCGAACCACGTGGTGAAGAGGGACACAACGGGGACTAGCGTGCCGGCAAGCACGTGAACCTCGGGATAAATCTTTGTGTCATCATTCTTATTGTGATTGATCGATCCCGGTGGTTGTGTATTGTGGAATTCATGTCTTGATCTTATTGTTTGGTTGGCTCAATACTTCGCCCCTCGGTGATACCCTTCTAACTCTCTCTTGTATTATTTTCTTAGTCACTTTGCTAGAGTAGCTCTTTTGTGTAGCTTGCTAGTTGTAGTTTCCTTCTCGGTTTGCCTTGTGCGGTTGAGTGCAAATATACTAGAATTGTGAATTGGTTAGGTGGCTTGCAAACACCCTGTAGGCTAAGCAAAACACGCATCTCGCTATTTGTTATATTGATAAACTTGTTTAGCTTGTCTTTGTAGAATTTTTTAAAAAGGCTATTCACCCCCCCTCTAGCCATCAAGACCTTTCAAGAGGCTGCCATGGAAGGTGAGGCCTAAATCAAGGAAGGGGAAGTACCTGATACACCATGAACTCGAGGGAAGGCCAGGACTCCATGGTCTCCATATGCTGCCGCCGGAGCTTTGAATCTGAGAAGAGGAAGAACACAGAAGTGGATCTGAGAAGGAAGTGATAATGGCCTTGTTTAGATTCCAAAGCTTGCCTCCCAAATTCACTATGCAGAATTCATATTCCCTGTCACATCAAAATGCCGGCACATATATGGAGTACTAAATATAGATGAAATCAAAAACTAATTACACAGTTTTGTTGTACTTTACGAGACGAACATTTTAAGTCTAATTAATCAATATTTAGACAATTATTACTAAATAAAAACAAAAATGCTACAGTGTGACGGGACACTTACTATGCAAACTTTGCCTCCAAAGTTTGCCATCTAAACAAGGCCAATGTGAAAGAGGAAACGGGAGGAATATAAAGTGATAATAAGGCTTAGGTGTTTTCCTAGAGAAAGCTGGCACCTGTACACTCCGGTGGCATCGACAGAATCACCGTCTCCAATCTCTCCCGACGAAAACAAGCCAGATCCTAGGGAAAGGTATGGTTCCCTAGAGTTTTGAAACAACATCCTAGGGAAAGAAACTATCCCTAGGGTAGTGAAAATTTTCCTAGGAAAACAAAAATACCCTAGGGAAACTTATTGATTCGAGTAGTGTTTGGATCCTTGAAACTGAAACCTACTCTAATAATTATAATTTAGGCACAAATCAACTAAATTAATATGGTCATATGCGGAACGTACTTGTATGTTTCTGTTGATCACATTGGGGAGGTATCTATGTGCCACATTTTCTGCCGCAGGTGAGCGAGCCGAAGAGCAGGTCATAAGTTTTAGTGTAGAAATAGACCATAGGAATTGATGGAATCTATTTAATCTACCAACCCATGAATTTAAGCACTGTTCGCCTACACGGCCATGTAGGCCGTTTACACGGCGTGTAAACGTTATTCGATGGGTAACCGTGTAGGCCGATTAGCCGTGTAAAGCCGTGCAAAACCGTTTCGACCGTTTAAAAGGCCGTTTAAACGGCCGTGTATACTGACTTTTTGCTAAACGATGGGTGACCGACCGTTCACCGTTTAACGTTTAGGCTAACACTGAATTTAAGATATGCTTATATCTAAACTTTGAAAAGTTATGAAATATCAAATTCTAAGCCAAATAGTCTCATGCATAAAGTAGATTCTAATTCCTGCAAAATAAAAGGATAAAAAGTAACCTTAGTTCATTATATATATACTCTCTCTATCCCAAAAAGTTGCATGTCGGAGAATTTGAATTTTGTGTCCACGTTCATAGTGTCTCGCTACAGTATTTCTGATCTGCCCAGCGTTGAATTTGAATCACATGCCTGACTGCCTGTCCAGAGCCTGCCCTGCCCTGCCCTGGATACCTGTGTTTCCTTTGCGGCCGCCGTGGTGCCTGCCTGCCTTGCGACGGAATATATATAATGATCTCCCTGATTTGGATTTGGACCTCGGGCCTTGGGCCTTGGGCCTTGTTTAGATGCCATCCAAATTTCAAGTTTTTTTACTCTCTCCATCACATCAATTTTTAACCGCTTGCATGAAGTATTAAATGTAGGTAAAAAAAATAACTAATTACATAGTTTAGTTGGAAATCACGAGATGAATCTTTTGAGCCTAGTTGGTCCACAATTGAACAATATTTACGAAATAAGACGAAAATGGTACTATTCATCAGTTTGAAATTTTTTGCAAAGTAAACCAGGCCTCGCATCTCATTAGATGCTTGCAGTTGCAGTTGCAGTCCCTCTCCCTCCCACGAACCAGATGGTCCACTCCAGCCTGCTGCTGTGCTCTGGACTGGATCTATTCTCGTCTGCCTGCCTGCCACTGGCTTGCCTTTTCCTCCCCTCTTGGCTCTTGGCTCTTGGCTCTTGCCCTGCCGCCGCTGCCGAGCCTCGTTTGCTCCTCCAATAGTTTATCCTTGCGCGCTTCCAATTATATACTGGCAATTAGGCCCCGTTTAGTTCCAAATTTTTTAGCAAAATGGACACTGTAGCATTTTTGTTGTTATTTGACAAATAATGTCCAATTATAGTCTAATTAGGCTTAAAAGATTCGTCTCGTGGATTTCGTCTAAACTGTGTAATTAGTTTTATTTTTTATTTATATTTAATGCTTCATGCATGCGTCCAAAGATTCGATGTGACGGGGAATGTGAAAAATTTTGCAAAATTTTTTGCAAACTAAACTGGGCCTTAGTGACTTCAACTAGCTGGCGCCCAATCATCTTCGTGCCAGCTTTCGTGTAATGTATGCATGCATCGCGCTTTCGTCTAACAACTGATCAGATGCCGTTTTTCCTGATCAGATGCTTACAACTGGAGTTATGCAGGTTCTGGGTTGCTGTCTCGGCTCGAGATGGATGTGGCATGGCATGCATCGCTTGCGCTCGTTCGTCTCCCCTCCACACTCCACAGCCCATCGAAAAGGCCATACACCACTCTCCACCAGGGCGTGTGCCATGGAAGGTGCTTAGCAATAATGCAATGTTTCATACCATACCATTTTTTAGCATTTAAAAAATACTAATCAATGTTTTTAGATGAGATTGTCACAACTAGTGTTTTGTCCCTATTTTCTGTTTGATTGAGCTGAATGAGGCACATTATATATCATCCAACATTAATAAGTGTGGTCCTTCATGCATGAACATAGTCCCTCCTTTTCATTTGTCTATATGAATGTTTTGACATTTTTCTCCTCCGGAGGTAGCCAACCAATGATATGAAGCCTACCCATGCTGACAAGGACCCCAGATATTTTATTTTGTCATCCGACATTAAATTATGGCCTTTGAGTTCAATGAATTAGAATTGAGCCAAGCCCAAATAGTAAATCCAACATTAACATAGACACATGGTGATCGAGCCTACTGTGTAACGCGACGCTGTGACGCAACGTGATCAACCGACTGCTTCGTATGAACCCGGAAACCAGTTATGCGGTATGCCCTATGCAGCATATCCGTATAGTCCCCGAAAAGCCAAAATCACCCCCAACTTGAAAAGAAGCTTCCAACAGTGAAAAGAAAAAAAGCAAGCACACGCAGATGAATTTGATCATCACAGAGATAGTGTGTATAAGTTTTTTTAAGAATAATTCAAACGCCGCAAGAGATCCAAACAAGTTGGTGATAATTGTTGTCGAGGAACCAAAACGTACCATCATTAGTGACTTCGCATCGAGGAACGCCAAAATTTTTAAAAAGTATTTTAATATGTATGAATTGTTCCTTATGAATATTATTGACTTTGTATATGTAGTTTAAGCAATTCTTATATATACGTGTTTAGTTCATATGTATATATATAAGGCCTCTACATTTAGGTTTTACCCCGGGCCCCTAAAAACTCATAATCGGTCCTGTCCGCCGGTCCCCAGTTCGCTGCGCCCCGTCCCAGGTGCCCGGGCTGTGCACCCATAACTCACCGTGCCCCCGTGAAACACTTGCACATGAAACACTTGGATGCAACATACTTCTAATACAGATGAAACATTTGAAATATACTGTTGCAACATATGTGTGAAACAAATGTAACATCCAGATAAAACACTTGCAACATGTGTGTGAAACATATGCAACATTCAGATAAAACACTTGCAATAAGTGCGTGAAACATTTGCAACATCCAGATAAAACACTTGCTGCAACATACGTCTGAAACAGATAAAACATTTTTTCAAAATGCTTGCAACATACATCTGAAAAACACATGTAAAATTTACAACATGTGCAACATCCCGATCTACTTTTGCAACATCCATATGTAACAATTGCAATATACCTCTGAAACACTTGAAACATGCATTTGCAACCTAAGAGAGGGAAAGGCCGAGGCCACTTGATTCCGGTCATTTGAGTGGGATCCGGCGGCGTGCGAGCACCACCACCACCACTAGCGACAACGCGCGAGCACCACCACCACCAGCACCAGCCTTGGCTTGGCTGGGCGGGCGGCGCATGCTACGAGAGGGAGCGGGCGGCGTGGCGTATGGTAGAAGCGAGGAGCGAGGTGTGGGTGGGGTGCGCAACTGGTGGGAGAGAGAAGCGAGGAGTGAGCGGCGCAGGCGGGGCGCGCGACGGGCGGGAGCAAGGAGTAAGCGAGCGAGCGAGCGGCGCAGGGTGGACGACATGGTGGGAGGGCTGCAGCAGCGAGTGGAGTGAGGCGCGGCGTCGTGGCCAAGCATTACCGGTTTTTGTACCTTGTGTTTTCCAATTTCAGGCTCCAGCGCAATTTGTTCCTGTCGTCTTTCCCTTTTGCGCACTGCAGCGCAGATCATGTCATGTGACATATATGTGGGCTGTTCATGTGCGCCATGCATGCCGTAAATTGGGAGGGGAAAGAAAAAAAAATTCTGCTACCGGTACTCTACACTCCGCAGCGTGATCATCTCAACTCCTGAATCCTGATCCTGAAGGTGACTAACCGCTGTCTGTGGGACGAGACCAAGAACAACCGTCTCAGTTGAGTCAAGGGCAGGATTTCCACGTTCGCAGGCTAGCTAGCTCATACTGGGAACTGGTGCTAGCTACTCCACACGTACAGTACTGGACTACGTAGAAATAGGATAGGATGGTCAGTCACTCGGTCTCAGTTGGTGGGACGTCACGTTACGGTTCAGAGAAATCTCTGTTGAAAAACTTATTGTGGAAACCTGTGTGGTTTACTGGTTTTATAGCTGCATTGCATCAAGTACCAACAGTTTGAGCCTTGTCTTGCAGGACACTGCGTTACTGTTTCAGTGCTCGGTGTCATAGGGGGCGTTTGGTTCGCTGCATCCCGACGAACCAGGCCCTGTCGGTGCAGTGATCGCATGATTGGATGCCTGAACCAGCCCTCCAGCCAGGTCCGCCCGATGCAAAACGAGTCCGCCGGCCAGGCTCGCTGGGTGCGGAGAAAAAGCTCGTTCCTCCCGGGCCTGGCCGGTGGACGTGCATGGATGCATGTGTGAGGGAGAGAGTTGTGGGCTGCGGTCAACCAAACATCTTCTCTTCGTAGCCTGCCTCGATGAGTACGTGAACCAAACAAACGGGTACTGCAGTTGTAGAGCCTGGCCCATGGCAGCCTGTTTCGTTGGAGCCGGCCAGGCCGAGTCGGGAAAGCAACCAAACGCGCCCTATAGTGGATCACAGTGGCTTCTCAACAACTAGAGAGGGAGGGACCTAGGCACCTACTTTTTTTTATCCTTCACCAGGCTCTATGGCCTTATATTACGAGATTCAAGCTCAGCCAAATCGCGAGCAGTCCAACGGATTACAAATTCCGGGAGGGGATCAGTCCATAGACAAAACTAACCCGGGTCCCAACTCATACCCAAACTAGCAACCTCGTGCGCAGACGAGTTACACCTACTAGTATACAGCTAAGCTGGAACTGGAATCGCACGCAGAAATCACAGCTGGAACGACGGTCCTTCCTCCTACGCAAGGCAGCCAAGGCCCATACAAACGAAGTCACGGAATGGGCTACCACCCAATGGGCCTGGTGTCTCTTAACGCGGGGCAAACACTGAGCGGATATATATGCTGTGAAGTAGTAGTAACCCTAAACCTAAACCGAAGCCCCCGCCTCCCACACACCTGCTGGGCTACCGCCGCCGCCGTCCTCATCGTCGGCGAAGAGCGCCCCAGGTATTCTCAACCCCCCTTCTCTTTCCTGTCCGCTGTGCAAAATCGAATTCTCCAACTCTTAACCTCAAGCTATTTGGCTATCGGTCCCTTTACTAGATCCGCCCCTGCTATGGAGTCCGCGGTGAACCCGAAGGCGTACCCGCTGGCTGATGCGCAGCTGACGATGGGTATCCTCGATATCATCCAGCAGGCCGCCAACTACAAGCAGCTCAAGAAGGGAGCTAACGAAGGTACCGGACCAATCCCTTGTGCATGTCTCCTGGTCTGTACTCTGCTAATTCTGGGGCTTTCTTATTCAATTTGTGTCTTTTGTGTTTGCGTGCAGCGACCAAGACCCTGAACAGGGGGATATCGGAGTTCGTAGTGATGGCGGCGGACACGGAGCCGCTCGAGATCCTGCTCCACCTCCCCTTGCTAGCTGAGGATAAGGTACTGATTATTTGCCCTTTCCCCTTTTGTTTTCTTTCGCGTGCACTAGTGTATAAAAAAATCATACATAATGGTAAATATGTCTTTAATTAGAACATATATAAATTAATAAGTCTATATCCATCTAATCATGGTATGCTCATAACCTCAACCAGGGCCAAGGGTAGGCCACTTAGGTTAAAAACCGAATTGACACCATATTCACTATATTGACGCTGCACTATATGTTTCAATAGCCAAGTTGTTCACATGTGGAGGTAGGGGTCTTCTTGTACAGTTAGGTCCTTCAAATAAATGATACAGGAAAGTGTATTAGCCGGTTAGAACAGTACACAAAGAAATATGAGGAAATATCAAAACTAATTATCAATGCATTAGCTATTAGGTAAAAAGATCCAAACCAAGAAAAAATTGGTCTGCTAAATCAATGTAACAACTAAAGTTCACTGCCATATCATCTCAAAGAACCCTGTCCACCATGTAGCTTCTTTGTGATATTCAAGGAAACAATTCAAGTGCAGAAAGGAACTGATTAGCAACCGGATCTAGGCATTCATATTGAGTATGTTTATTTACTACCAATTTGCTATTCTACTATTCTATAAAAATATTTGCTCATGCATTCCTAAAAAGTTTTACTTTAAGGAGTGGAAAAAAATTTGGTGGCCATTCTTTGATCTTAAGCGCACTTCAAATCAATTGTCCTTTTCTTCCTCGTCGTCGAAATTTGTATTATTTAAAGCATAGCCAACTGGAACACCATAGGATCTTGAGTTACTAGCATCCACGTCCTATAGTAGTTGAGGTAACTAACGATATGAACCCAAATAATCGGAGAAGCTATTTGAATGTCATCAGAAACACACAGTGTAACCCTGAAATCAATGATACAAAAATAGGCTGAGAGGAATAGCGGACCTTAATTTTGTTCTTTTCCAATTCTGAGTCCATTCCCTCCTTTGGCAGTGCAGTCCTGAGCTTGCATTTAGTTAGTTCTACATGCTTCTTTGCGCTCCCTTTATCCTGCTTGTTTGATGACATGAACTACCTGTATACATCACTTATGGCAACATTCACCATTGGCTAATGAATTTGCCCTATGCTATTTGCAGAACGTGCCATATGTATTTGTGCCATCGAAACAAGCTCTTGGCCGTGCTTGTGGCGTGACAAGGCCGGTCATTGCTTGCTCAGTGACCAGCAATGAGGGTAGCCAGCTGAAGCAACAGATACAGGGTCTCAAGGTACTTAATATTCTGTCTTGTAGTAGTTGTTAATACTTGGTATTTTACTATTTATATATATGCATATTATGATTCTGTAATATTTATATGCTGTTAATAGTCTTTCTTATCATGTTCTTGTATGCATATCTCTGTAGATTAATCAAATTTAATGAATTGCAGGACTCTATTGAGAAGCTTCTCATCTAATTTACTGAAGACCTTTCAGTGTGATGGGCCTCGAGGACACATTTTTCAGAGGCTTGGACTGGTGATGGTGTCTTGTTTACTAGATTTTACGCTTTGCAAACTATGTTTGAACATTGTTAGGTCGACCCTACTTGAATTGTGCTGTGTCTTTATATTTGTGACTGTCATGTATTCTCAAGATGCCTCTGCATCCTGGTGGCTTGGTTTCTGTTGAGATTCTGACCATCATTGTAACGGTTGATGGGTTTGAGAATTGGATCGATTGGATGGTTGCAACTTCCATGTGACCACTTGCAGCACAAATAAAATCGTTGTGATGTTCAGTTTGTCTCAAGTTTTCTGGGATACTACCTATTTGTGCATAGTTTCTGCCAATGCTGTATTAATTGTTTTCCCTTGTTCTAATACTTGGATTTTTGTGGTTAAAATGTTGGCCTTCTTTTACGCTGCATGACCTCTAAGTCCAGTCTTACACAAATAGTGTAGATACGTTTTGTTCTTATGAAACTTATTCCATCCTTTGATACTTTTATCATCTCTATTGATATTATATCTAGTTCCTATGATACTTTGTGGAAATTGAACTGAAGCTTGTGGAAACCTGTGTGGTTTGAGCTGCATTGCATCAAACCATCAACAGTAGTGTGAGCCTTGCCTTGCAGTACACCGCGTTACTGTTTCAGTCCTCGGTGTGGTAGTGGATTACCCTGACTTTTCAACAGCTTGAGAGGGACACCTAGCTGGACTGGAATAGCACACAGAAATCACAGCTGGAACGACGTGAGGTCCTCTCCTCCACCCCAACTCCCCAAGGCAGTTTTTTTTTTAGAAACCGGGCTTATATTTATAGATATTTCATGAAGTTTACATTTCTAATCTTGCAAGGACACCATTGAAGAAAGTAAAAATTACAACACAATCCTAGCAAGATCATCCTCCCGGTCGTCTCTGTCGCCGATGGTCAGAGCAGCCGCACGACGCATCGAAGAAATATGTCGAATCCGGAGCTTGAAGCCGACATCTTTCCCGACGATGGACCACAAGTTTTTGTTGGCACTTCGAAAAGCATATCAAAAACATCGATACGCCTTGTAACCGATGAACGCCCAAGTCGAATCAGATGGCCACTGGCCACCACATCGCTGGAGTACAAGGAATCTGGCGCCTCGGTCGCCACTAGGATCTCCAGCACACCGGACGACGACGCAGCCCGAAGGGGAATGAAACCACTAAAACAAGTGTGTCGGTACCAATGCCATAGGGGTACCCATATTCAACGATAATATAAACTAAAGTAACCCAATCACGACAAAGCACTACCCGCTTCAGAAACGCGCGACAGGCCCAGCTCGTACGAGGCCGGCTCGACGGATTGCCTCGACCGCATCCCGCCTCCGACTCGTACGAGGCCCCCTCGACGGGAGGCCTCGACCGCGCTCCGACCCGCACGGGGCTCGACCGCCCCCTGGGAGCGCTCCGACTCGCGCGAGCCCGGGTCGAGGCGCTCGACCCCCTTTCTTTACCTACCTCCGGACAAAAGTCTTAGCATTTAATGCAATTACCTACTACCACCTACCGGCATGGCTACACGCATGGTCGACGTGGGAACAATACCAGTGTCAGTCCTCACTATTGAAACGCCCATCCTGTGATGGGAGGTGAAAACGTCACTGTACCCACCTTACCTCACACTGTACGTCACCAGGAAAGATACGACAAAATCCATACACCACGATTCCAGGGATTCGGACTTATCCGTTCGGCCTCGACCTGGCCTCGACCCGGCCTCGACCCCCAACACAGCACAACAGGGAAGGAAGGACGGTATGGCACGACGCTCCGGGTCACTTCGACGCTTACGACATCACATCCCAGAGGATGGCCTCCCATTCCTGAGGCACGTCGCTACAACCACCTCAACAGGATCGACAAAACGTCATCTCAAGGCTCCCGTCGTCCTGACCTCTTCTCATCCTATAAAAGGGTAGGCCAGGGCCCTAGAGAAGACGGGGGACAACCAGCGATACACAACATAGCGATCAACATCTCAAGCAATCATCTTGTACTCTTTCTTTTTCTCCTTTGGGACTTGGGCTCGTCGCTCTCTCCCTCAAGCTTGTAGCCCCTTCACAAGCACTTCGGTGCAAGGAAATACAAAATCTCTCCTCCCCCGCTGGACGTAGGGCCTTCTTTTGCCCGAACCAGGATAAACCCCCGTGTGTTCTCCTTGCATCACCATCTAGGAAAGGGACACGCAGCATTTTACTCGTTGGTTTAGGACCCCCTCGGGTTCGAACACCGACAGTTGGCGCGCCAGGTAGGGGCCTCGCTGCGTGCTAACGTCGCTTTCCCGCCTTTTTCCTGGATGGCTGACCCCGAACGCCCTATCCCGTTGGCCACGGTGATCTGGTTCGGGAGTCTGGAGTTCATGTCGCTCGGCTATGGCTACGATATGGTCCTGCTCCCGCCAAGACACCCTACCGACGAGGATTACGACCTCTCCCAGCCTGGGGGAGCAGTCCGCCGGTACCGTCGCTCCAGGCAGGCGCGAGCCGCTCGGCGGCGGCGAGCCCGGCGCAACCATCGTCTCCGCCTCACGGAGGGCAATGGGGTTCCCCGATTTGGCACTTCCCAGTCAGACGCCGGCCCGGATTCTCTCGTGGAAAATCTGGGCAGGATGGGCCTGGCCGAGGACAGCGCGCCAACGGAGAATCCCGCCGCTCCTTCGCCTGGTGCGACGTCGCTGCCCCGTGCCTCTCTCCCGGCATGGGCGGCGACGTCGCCTTCACCATTTCCGTTTGGGCTAGTTCCGGCTGCCCAGGCGTACGCTTCTTCCGTGAGCACTTGTATGAGTGCTTATGAGGAACTCCCTGGGCACCATCTACGCTCCACCCTTGACCTCGTCGCGTCCACGCCGGCTTCTGATTATCTGGACTCTACTGAGGCGCCAGAAACAGAACCCCGTGTGACCGCTTCTCCACGCCGCAACCCCGGTGGCGGCTCCCAACGACCATACATTCCCCCGTCATACTATTATTTCGGCGCCCCTGACTCTGACTCGGCTGATGACACCTACGATCCGACCCGCGAGTGCTTCAACGTCGATGTTGAAGGCGCGTCGGACTCGCAGGAAGAACAGTCGGTCGGAGGAAGGCACACGCCCCCTCACGACGGGCTCCCAGCCGAGCAGGGCGAGGCTCAGCTCCTTGCGGATCAAGGGGCGCAGCTCGACCAAATCCGCGAGTTGCGGGAGAGGCTCGACGAGGAACGAGAAAACCTGCGTCTACTTCAGCAAACTCTCGAGCATGAGCGTGTGGAACGCGCACTTGGCGGGAGAGCTCGCGGAAGAGCTCGCAACGTCAACCGTCGCATCGACGAGGACCGGGTAACCGATCCCCCGGTCTTCGCTCGAGCCAGCCAGAACGTCGTCGCCGCCGCCATGCTCCTCCGCAACATGCCCGAGCCATCGAATTCCGAAGCGCGCCAGGCCCGAGATGAGATCCGAGAACTCCTCGAGACCGCTGCCCTGCAGCAGGCCGAGAGCTCTGCCTCGAGGCGACGTGAGCCCGCCTCGGAGCGGCTCGCAGAGCCCTCCCGGCAGGAGAGAGAGGCCTCGGTTCATCCCGAACCTCCCCGACGGATTCGAATGGCTCCCGCCCCCGAGCACATGACGCACGACCAAGGGCCTCGAGACACCCGTGGCAACATCGTCGAGCGCCGCACGCGCAAGCACGGTGACGGTGTGGCTCGAGGCTACCACGTGCACAGGGGCGGGCGCTACGACAGCTCGGAGGATCGCAGCCCTTCACCCGAGCCTCCGGGCCCTCGGGTCTTCAGCAAGGCGATCCGCGAAACGATACTGCCAGCACGGTACCGCCCCCCACGACTCTTGCCAAGTACAACGGCGAGACCAAACCCGAACTTTGGCTCGCTGACTTCCGCTTGGCATGTCAGCTGGGCGGGGCCACCGACGACCGAGTCATCATCCGACAACTCCCCCTGTTCCTCTCCGACACCGCTCGAGCTTGGCTCGAGGATCTGCCGCCCCATCAAATCCACGACTGGGGTGATCTCGTAAGGGTGTTCGAGGGAAACTTCAAGGGAACTTACATGCGCCCCGGCAACTCATGGGACCTCCGGAGTTGCAAGCAGAAGCCAGGTGAATCGCTCCGGGATTACATCCGGCGTTTCTCCAGGCAACGCACCGAGCTCCCCAACGTCACCGACTCCGACGTGATCATGGCTTTCCTCTCGGGCACCACTTGCAAGGAGTTGGTCCGAGAGTTAGGCCGTCACACCCCCCTCATTGCCAATGGGCTGATGGACATCGTCACCAACTTCGCCGCCGGCGAGGAGGCGGTTGGTGCCATCTTTGGCGGCGAGCAGGACGCTGGGAAGCAGAAAACCGACGATCCTGCGAGCTCCACCCGGGGCTCCAAAAGGAACAACCGCAAGAAGAAGAAAAGCCAGCAGGGCAAGCTCGAGGCCCCGGCCGACGAGCTTGTCGCCGCTACCGAACGCAAAAAGCCTCGAGGCCCCCCCGGCGGGGGCATCTTCGACAAAATGCTTAAAGAGCCGTGCCCTTACCACAAGGGACCCATTAACCATAACCACGAAGATTGTCATATGCTCCGCAGGTACTTCGAGGGCGCTGGCAACAAGACCACCGACAAGAAAGAAGACCCAAAGGGTGATGGCAAGGAGGAGGGATTCCCCGAGATCCACGACTGCTTCATGATCTACGGAGGACCCTCGACCTGCCTCTCAGCGCGCCAGCGCAAGCGAGAACGGCGTGAGGTCTTCTCCGTGCAAACGGTGGTCCCTCGTTTCCTTGACTGGTCCGCGGTGGCCATCACTTTCGACCGTGATGATCATCCGGACTACATCCCCAATCCGGGGGTCTACCCACTTGTCGTTGATCCCGTCATCGCCAACACGCGCCTCACCAAGGTACTCATGGACGGCGGGAGCAGCCTCAACATCATCTACTCCCAGACCCTCGACCTCCTGGGGGTCGAGAGAGCGCGCTTGCAACCTAGCGTCGGGGGCTTCCACGGAGTCGTACCAGGGAAGCGGGCAGAACCCCTCGGACGGGTCGATCTGCCCGTTTGTTTTGGCACACCGGCCAACTTCAGGAAGGAGACCCTCACCTTTGAAGTGGTCGGATTCCGTGGGACATACCACGCCATCCTCGGGCGCCCGTGCTACGCCAAGTTCATGGCCGTGCCGAACTACACCTACCTCAAACTCAAGATGCCTGGCCCAAACGGCGTCATCACTGTGGGGCCCTCATATGAACATGCCTACGAGTGCGACGTCGAGTGCGTCGAACACGGCGAGGCAGTTTTGGAATCGGCAACCTTGGCCGCAGACCTCGACGGTCTCGCCAACGAGATTCCCGATCCAAAACGCCACACCGGCAGCTTCGAGCCCGCGGAGGACGTCAAGCTCGTGCCCCTCGACCCCGCTGATCCCAACGGGAAGGCGCTGAACGTCAGCGCCACCCTCAACCCGAAATAGGAAGCCGTGCTCGTCGACTTTCTCCGCGCAAATGTCGACATTTTTGCGTGGAGTCCCTCGGATATGCCGGGCATACCTAGGGAAGTCGCCGAGCACGCCTTGGAGATCCGGGCCGGGTCCAAACCGGTGAAGCAACGCTTGCGCCGCTTCGACGAGGAGAAGCGCAGGGTCATCGGCGAGGAGATCCACAAGCTACTGGAGGCCGGGTTCATCAAGGAGGTTCACCATCCCGAGTGGCTAGCTAATCCTGTATTAGTTAGGAAAAAGAGTGGGAAGTGGAGGATGTGTGTAGACTATACTAGTTTAAATAAAGCATGTCCGAAAGTTCTCTTTCCTTTGCCACGCATTGATCAAATCATTGATTCAACTGCGGGATGTGAAACTCTTTCGTTCTTAGACGCCTACTCCGGTTACCATCAGATAAAAATGAAGGAGTCCGACCAGCTCGCGACTTCATTCATCACCCCTTTCGGCATGTATTGCTACGTTACGATGCCCTTCGGTCTCCGGAACGCAGGGGCAACGTACCAGCGATGCATGCAGCACGTTTTCGGAGAACACATCGGGCCAACCGTCGAGGCGTACGTCGATGACATCGTAGTCAAGACCAAACAAGCCGATAATCTAGTAAACGACCTCGACGTCGCTTTCAAATGCCTTCGAGCAAAGAATATCAAGCTCAATCCAGAAAAGTGCGTTTTTGGCGTCCTCCGAGGGATGCTTTTGGGGTTCATCGTGTCCAAGCAGGGCATCGAGGCCAATCCAGAAAAAATCTCTGCGATAACCAAGATGGCCCCCATCCGAGATCTAAAAGGCGTACAGAGGGTCACGGGCTGCTTAGCGGCGCTCAGCCGTTTCATTTCACGCCTCGGCGAAAAAGCGCTCCCTCTGTACCGCCTCTTGAAGAAATCGGAGCATTTTTCCTGGGCCCTCGAGGCTGAGGAAGCCCTCACCAAACTCAAAGTCACACTCTCTAACTCGCCAATTCTTGTCCCTCCGACCCCAGGAGAACCGCTCCTACTTTATGTCGCTACGACATCACAAGTAGTCAGCGCGGTCCTGGTCGTCGAACGGGCCGAGGAAGATCATGCCTTGCTCGTCCAAAGGCCGGTCTATTTCATTAGCGAAGTGCTCTCAGAAACCAAGGTCCGTTACCCTCAAATCCAGAAGCTGCTTTATGCTGTCATCTTGACACGGCGCAAGCTCCGACACTACTTTGAGGGCCACCCAGTTACTGTGGTCTCTTCTTTCCCCCTGGGAGAGATAGCCCAGAACCGGGAAGCCACGGGTAGGATCGCCAAGTGGGCGGTCGAGCTCATGGGCGAGACCCTATCTTATGCGCCGCGTAAGGCCATAAAGTCACAGGTATTGGCAGATTTCTTGGCTGAATGGACCGACACCCAGCTCCCTCCCACACAGCTCCAGGCCGAGCTCTGGACCATGTACTTCGATGGGTCTTTGATGAAAACAGGAGCAGGCGCGGGCTTGCTCTTCATCTCATCCCTCGGGGTTCACATGCGCTACGTCATCCGGCTCCATTTCCCTGCATCCAACAACGTCGCCGAATACGAGGCGCTCGTCACGGGGCTAAGAATTGCCATCGAGCTCGGGGTCCGACACCTCGATGTTCGAGGCGACTCCCAGCTAGTGATCGATCAGGTCATGAAGAGCTCAAGCTGCCGCGACCCCAAGATGGAAGCCTACTGCCGAGAGGTACGACGCCTCGAGGACAAGTTTCATGGCCTCGAGCTCAACCACATAGCACGCAAGTATAATGAGGCCGCCGATGAACTCGCAAAAATCGCGTCGAGTCGAACTACGGTCCCACCCGACGTTTTCGCAAAAGATCTCCAACGGCCATCTGTCAACCTTGGGTCAGACGGAGGGGTCGACGGGACGTCACTCGACCCCCCACCAGAGGCAGAGGCCCCCTCGACCGGGGCCGAAGCCATGCAGGTGGAAGGATCGACCCCACCATCTGACATCGAGCCTGACTGGCGCGCGCCGTACCTCGACTATCTTATCCAAGGGGACCTCCCCTCGAGTAAGACCGAGGCTCGACGGATCGCTTGTCGGGCCAAAACCTTTGTGATCATTGGTGACAGTAGGGAGCTGTATCGCCGCAGCCCTACGGGCATTCTCCAACGTTGCATCACAAACAAGGAAGGCAGGGACCTGCTCAACGACCTGCACTCGGGGGCTTGCGGTCACCACGCTGCGCCTCAAACCCTCGTCGGGAACGCCTTTAGACAAGGGTTCTATTGGCCGACCGCGGTCTCCGACGCCGTCAAGCTAGTACGCTCCTGCGAAGGTTGTCAGTACTATGCAAGGCAGACTCACCTCCCGGCACATGCTCTACAAACCATTCCCATCACATGGCCGTTTGCTGTTTGGGGGCTCGACCTCGTCGGACCGCTGAAAAGAACTACTGGTGGCTTCACCCATTTGCTTGTCGCAATCGACAAGTTTTCCAAGTGGATCGAGGCTCGTCCCATCACCAGTATTAGGTCAGAACAAGCTGTGCTTTTCTTCACCGACATTGTCCATCGATTTGGGGTTCCAAACTGCATTATTACTGACAACGGCACCCAGTTCACTGGTAAAAAGTTTTTGGATTTCTGTGACCACCATCACATTCGCGTGCTCTGGTCGGCCGTAGCTCATCCAAAAACGAACGGCCAAGTAGAACGTGCCAATGGCATGCTCCTACAAGGCCTAAAACCCAGAATTTTCGACAAACTAAACAAGCACGGCAAAAGATGGGCCGCCGAGCTACCCTCGGTCCTGTGGAGCCTAAGAACAACGCCGAGTCGAGCCACGGGGTTCACTCCGTTTTTCTTAGTCTACGGGTCCGAGGCTATGCTTCCAACTGATATAGAATACGGATCCCCAAGGTTAAAGGCCTACAACGAAAGAAATAACGACGCCGCAAGAGAGGACGCCCTCGACCAGCTCGAGGAAGCCCGAGATGTGGCTTTATTGCATTCTGCCAGGTACCAGCAGGGTCTCCGACGCTACCATGACAGACACGTACGAAGGCGCGACCTCAACGTCGGCGATTTGGTGCTACGTCGGAACCAGAACACCAAGGGACGCCACAAGCTCACGCCACCATGGGAAGGACCGTACATCATCGCAGAAGTACTAAAACCGGGCACCTACAAGCTATCCAACGAGAAGGGCGAAATCCTCACCAACGCTTGGAACATTGAACAGCTACGTCGCTTTTTTCCTTAGAAAGCCTCGAGGCTCTGTAATTTCCTTTTCATCAATAAAGAATACAGCAGTGTCAAAATTTTTCGTCTCGCGATGAGGGAGGATCGACTCTGTACTACTAGAATCGACCCTCCCTCGGGGGCTATACAGGGGGGAACCCCTCTGTCCCCGGAAAAATTTACGCTCTTTTAAAAAATTTCAAGAGCCACTCCTTAGCTCGATGGTGCCAAGTTCTCATACGACCTGCGAAAGCCGCAACGGCATCCTAAAGCTTAAGGGCAGTCGAGCCACGAGATCACTTACGCCTCCAAGGCTACGGTACCTCCACTCACTCCCCCACGCCAAAGGACGCAGCTGTGCGCTAAGTAAATCGTACGGGAGCACGGTCCAAGCCATTAAGGGAAGAAAAGCTCGCATAAAACCAAAATAACCACGAACTGGTTTATGTCTCAAGTTCTTAAGGCCCCTACGGCCACCACAACCAAAATTCAAAATAGCTAATCTATTACACGGGCCTCCGTGCCCGGAATTGGCTCACAGGCCTTCGTCGTCAGCAGGCGGCACCACCTCAGGCTCAAAGAGCGAGGCCAGACGGCTCCCAGGCCCCTCCGCGGCTTCGATCAGATCCAAGCAGGCGTCCTCGTTCTCCGCGTCCGTCCGCTCCGGGTCTGTGATGAAGCCGTCGGCGACGAGCTCCATGTCAAACACAAAGCCCGAGCGAACGACGGCCATCGCCCTCTTTACGCCGTGGTGGAGGCTGTCTCGGATCTTCTCCCGGGCGAGGTGACCTAGCGCCGCTACCCGACGGACGAAGGAGTTCCCCGGAGCGTCTTCTCCGGTGTCGACGTCGGGCTCGACCCCCAGACCGTCACACACCGAGGTGATCGCGCCCTGGAGCAGCTGGGTCCTCTGGGTCTCGGCTTCCAGGAGGCTCTGCAGAGAGTTAGCGGTCGCATGGGCCTCCTGGTTCTCGCGCTCCAGCTCTGAAACACGACAAGGCAAATTAGCGCCTAACACAACACCTCAACTACACGGCCGCAACAAGCTACTTACCCCCAACATGGGTCTTCAAACCCACGACCTCGTCGTGGAGCCCCCCGCACGTCCGCTCGAGCCCCAGGAGGGCACTATCCTTCTCACGGACGGTCGCCTTCAGGGCCTCGATCTCTTGGCGGGCGGCTTGAAGCGTCGTGTCCTTCTCCTGGACGGCCCCGCTCAGCCCCGAGATCTCGTCCTTCAGCGCACTAAACCGGGCCGTGACCTGCCCGATCTGAACGTTGAGGGCGTCACGTTGACGGCTGGCCTGCGAGACGTCCTCCTCGAGCTCCTTGACCCGCGCCGACAGGGGCTCGAGGTCCCGGCGGGCCTGGGCAGCCTCTTCCCGGGCCTTCTCCACCTCGGTGCGCATCACGGCTTCAGCCGCCCAAGCCTGGATCGCATCCTCCTTCACCGTCGAGTAGGCGATGCGCAGCTCCGCCATCTCAGCGGTCCGATCGGCGAGCCTCTTCTGAGTCTCCTCGACCAGGGCCCGTTGCCGGGACAGCGACGCCCACACACCGCTCTCACCCCGGATGAAGAGCGACTTGCGGCGGGAGGTCTCCTTGAGTTCCTAATTCAAGGAAAACCGAAAAACATAATGAATCCAAAGGAAAGAGACACTAAGAGCCACGGAATAAGCCGACAGATTAATCATACCTCGGTGGCATCCCGCATGCCCCGCGAAACGGCGTCGGACGCCACGCTGAGCAGCCGAGCGAGATGTTGGCGGACCCCCTCGAGGTACTGCCAGCGGTGGACCTCATCTCTGTCGTTCAGAGTGAGGATGGGCTCGCCGTCGAGGTTCGCGGCATCCTTGAACTGAAGGGGCGGCCCTCCCCACCTCGGAATCTCCTCCTCGGCCCGCGCTATCGCCAGCGCGGCGAAGTCTGGCCACGACGACGACGACGCGGCCGGGGCACCTCCCGGCCCGGTCGAAGGGCCGGCCTCGTTGCCCTCGCCCGCCGCTCCGACAGGGGTCGAGGCCTCAGCCCGGCTCGTGGTCTCGCCCTCCTCGGCCCCCACTATCTCTTTTCCCTTGTCCAGGGGGGCGTCATCGAGGGTAACGACCACGGGCGCCTGCCCCTCGGCGGTGACCGGCCCCTCGGCAACCAGCGCCTCCGGAGCTGGCGCCTCTGCCGTTGACGTCTCTGGGGCCGGTACCTCGCCCGCCGGCGGCTCGGAAGCCGGCGCTCCGACCGCCGGTGCCCCCGCGACAGGCACCTCAACCTCCGGCGCCGCCGCCTCCGGGGCTCCGGCAGAAGGCTCGACGGCCCCGCCCTCCGTCGTGCCCACCGGCCGCACCGGTAGGTCTTGCTGCGGCTGCGGCTCCCTCGCCGGCGCCACCTCCTGCTCCGGCGCCGGTGCAGCTCCCTCCGCGGTCGCATCGGCGGCCGCCCCCTCCACGGCCACTTCCACGGTGGCCTCAGCCGAGGGCAGCGCCTTAGGCTCCGCCTCGACCGGGCCGGGCGCCACCACCCTTGCCGGCTCTGACCCCGCCGCCGCAGGATCGGGGCCGGCAACCGTCGAAGCACCCGCGGCCTCCCGCTGCCGACGGCGCTCCTTCGCAGCCTCGACCTCGCGGACCCAGGCCGCGTCCTGTTCCGCCGACCGGTTAAGGACGGCGGCGCTGGCTCGAAGGGACTTCACAGGGGTGGGCCCCATGGTCTCTGCCTTCCGTTTCAGCCTGAAAAATAAAGGATAAGTCGATCGACGAAATCGAAAGATAAGACAAGTCCCCTTCTGCTCAAAAACTTACCCGGAGATCGGCACCAGGGGCCTCGACCCCCCACGATCCGAGCCGCTCGAGGTGGCAGGCGGTGGCCTCGCGGCAGCCCCACCCGCGGACCGAGCGCTCCTTGGGGCTCTCGCCGGCGCGCCGCTACGCGCCTTCTGTGCCTCCGAGGCCAACTGGCCTCGGGTCTTCACGCCCGACGGAGGCGCCGCCGACAACGATGTCGGCGCCCCCGCCCCCGTCCCCGCCTGAGCTTGCGAGGCCTGGGCTGGGGCAGGCGCCCCTGTCGACCCCTCTGGCTGGGTCCGAGGCGAGGCGGCCCCTCCTGCCGAGGGGCCCGCCTCCCTCTTTTCCTCCTCTTTCTTCTTCTTCTTCTCCTCTTCCTCGTCGTCCTCCTCGACCTCCTCAACCACGACGACCGAGGAGGATGACCCCGCGATGGGCTCCAGCAGGGGACGGATGTCGGGGAGACTCCCCAGCCCGGTCGCGGCCTCGTACCGCGACAAGGCATCATCATCCTCGCCGCTGCTGCCGTCGTCCTCCCCCGACATGGTCTCGGAGGGCGACGGCTCCAGAGGGAGCCCGTCGAAGGCCTGTTGGCGCCGGAGTTTCTTCCGCGCCTCCTTCTCCCTGGACTTCCGGGCCGCCCGTTTCTTGGTCGATTCCTTGACCGCCTTCTGCTTCGAGGCGTGCTGCCGTCGAGCATCCCGAGCAGGCCGGTCCTCCGGAACCGGCGGTCGTGTCTCCCGCAGCGCCGATAGGTCCTGCGCATTGGCGTCGACCGGATTAGGGGGAGGTCTCAAAGACGAACCGAACTAAAAGACAAGCGTATTAAGGAACTTACCACGGGCTCGAACCCCTCAGTGGGCCTCATGGGGAGCCGGTCGGCTTCCTCCACCTTGAAGGTCCCCACCATCCGGCGGGCTCGGCGAAGCCCCTCCTCGGGGGTGAGGGTCTCGTGCGACATCCGGCTCCCCTCCAGAGACGCCTCCGGGGTCATCTGGTCGAGGCGCAGGCGACGTCGGCACAGCGGCATCACCCGGCGGCGATGAAACGCCGTCGCTACCGCCGCCGCCGTCAGGCCTCGAGCACGAAGCTGCTGCAGCGCCGCCAGCAACGGGTCCAGACGTGGCTTCTCGACGTCCGGCACACCGTACACCCAGCGGTCCTCCCGGGCGGTCAGCACGCGGCCGGTGTACCTCGGCAGCTGGTTGTCGTCGTTGCGGAGGTAGAACCAGCCCGCGTGCCACCCGCTGTTCGAAGAGATGAGGCGAGCCGGGATGTACTGGTCCGCCCGGCTCGACCTCAACTGCAGGACGCAGCTCCCTACCCGCGCTGCGTAGAAGACGCCCTTCCCTCCCGCATTCCGCGCGAAGAGCTCGGCCTTGAAAAGATGGAGCCACAGGTTCCACTGCGGCTCCACCCCGAGATACCCCTCGCAGACCGCCGCAAAGATGGCGGCCTGCGCGATGGCGTTGGGGGCGAGATGATGGAGCTCCACCCGGTAGTAGTGGAGAAGCGCCCGCATGAAGACCGACGACGGGATGCCGAACCCCCGCTCGTGGAAACTTACGAAGCTCACCACGTAGCCTTCCGGGGGGGCCGGCTCCCGGTGGGTCGACGGCGGCGCAATCCACTCCGGCCGTGACCGACTCGTCCTCGGCCGCAGCAGCCCATCCTCAACCAGCTCCTCCAGCTTCTTCTCCGTCACGGAGGAGGAGGCCCAGTCTTCGGCAGCGAGGAATTGGCTCCTCCCAGCCATCAGCGCCGACGGGAAGGGAAAGTGTGGAGGAGAAGGCGGCGGCGGCAGCAATGCGGGCGGAAGGCGCAAGGGGGCTAGGGTTTTCTGGGGCTAGAGGATGGCAGAAGCGCAAGAGACCGGAGGGAGGCACGGACCCCTGGGTCTTGCCTTTATAGGCCAGACGGAAGTTCAGCGGCCGCGCGAAAAGGTAGGAACAGTTTCCCGTAATAAATGCGCTCACCTAACCGTCCCTCACACCTTACAGGAGCAAGGCACGTGGCCGTCCCCCACGCAGTAACCGAACGCCACGCCGCCCACTACCGCGCCGATCTCGCCCTAAAAAGGCGCGCCAGGCTAACGGGCGGGGCGGGATCCACGGGCGGATATACCTAGATTCCCCTAACGGGTTCTGGGCCCATCTTAAGTCTCGAGGGAACGGAGGCTGGCCCTCGACCTGGGTTCGACAGCCGCCCTCGAGCAACAGAGTAAGGGACGACCAGGGATGCGCCCGTACACGGCCAGGGCTCGAGCCACGCTCTCGAGGCACCCCGAGACGTATTCGAGGCCAAAGGATGAGGACGAAGCAGGAATCCCCTCGGGGGAGGCATCGAGCCCTCGGATCCTGTCGCAGGGAACCGACATCCGCACGACCACTCCTTGGCATCATTGAAGAGTGCCCCCGGGCCCCGAGCCGACTCCTAACGACTGGAGCACGAACTCTCACTCGAATCCCCCCGCTAGTAGCTCACCGGAGATCGCCGCACTCGCCCGAACGGGGTAGTATGACGCTCTCCACCCCTCCTCCTCCTCTCCAAAGGATGAGCGTGAGGGCCGGACAACAAAAGACGGCAGGGACTCTGATCGACCTCGTGCGCGCGAGGCTCGGGGGCTCAGCCGCATCAACTACTCCCTGGTGAATCACGATTAAAGACCTCGGAGGAGACTTTCTCAATACTCCACCGAGGCCTCGGGGGCTACACCCGGCGGGTGCGCTCGCGCGCCCCCACCGGAAGAAGTCCTGAAAGCACTCAGATGTCCCTGTTGAGGAAGCCAACAGCGCTATGACTCCAGTTCATCAGCTAAAAACCTCTAGGAGAGTGAACACACACTCACCTAAAGGCTCGGGGGCTACTGTCGGTACCAATGCCATAGGGGTACCCATATTCAACGATAATATAAACTAAAGTAACCCAATCACGACAAAGCACTACCCGCTTCAGAAACGCGCGACAGGCCCAGCTCGTACGAGGCCGGCTCGACGGATTGCCTCGACCGCATCCCGCCTCCGACTCGTACGAGGCCCCCTCGACGGGAGGCCTCGACCGCGCTCCGACCCGCACGGGGCTCGACCGCCCCCCGGGAGCGCTCCGACTCGCGCGAGCCCGGGTCGAGGCGCTCGACCCCCTTTCTTTACCTACCTCCGGACAAAAGTCTTAGCATTTAATGCAATTACCTACTACCACCTACCGGCATGGCTACACGCATGGTCGACGTGGGAACAATACCAGTGTCAGTCCTCACTATTGAAACGCCCATCCCGTGATGGGAGGTGAAAAACGTCACTGTACCCACCTTACCTCACACTGTACGTCACCAGGAAAGATACGACAAAATCCGTACACCACGATTCCAGGGATTCGGACTTATCAGTTCGGCCTCGACCTGGCCTCGACCTGGCCTCGACCCGGCCTCGACCCCCAACACAGCACAACAGGGAAGGAAGGACGGTATGGCACGACGCTCCGGGTCACTTCGACGCTTATGACATCACATCCCAGAGGATGGCCTCCCATTCCTGAGGCACGTCGCTACAACCACCTCAACAGGATCGACAAAACGTCATCTCAAGGCTCCCGTCGTCCTGGCCTCTTCTCATCCTATAAAAGGGTAGGCCAGGGCCCTAGAGAAGACGGGGGACAACCAGCGATACACAACATAGCGATCAACATCTCAAGCAATCATCTTGTACTCTTTCTTTTTCTCCTTTGGGACTTAGGCTCGTCGCTCTCTCCCTCAAGCTTGTAGCCCCTTCACAAGCACTTCGGTGCAAGGAAATACAAAATCTCTCCTCCCCCGCTGGACGTAGGGCCTTCTTTTGCCCGAACCAGGATAAACCCCTGTGTGTTCTCCTTGCATCACCATCTAGGAAAGGGACACGCAGCATTTTACTCGTTGGTTTAGGACCCCCTCGGGTTCGAACACCGACAAAGTGGTAGACAAAATCCAACCCAGTTTCTCCTTGAGTTGGCAAACGTACCTCCCAAAATCTTCGCCAGAGGAGTTCACCGGAGAAGATGAGGGAGAGACAAAAGGAGAAACTAACCGGATCCAAAGGAGGCACAGAACAACAGATCCGGCGAGCTCGTACTCTTCACTGGAATGGGCACCACCAGCGAAGTCGGGGAAGCCGACATAGATGTTGGAGCCGACCTCCGCACGTCCACCCCGTCGCCCGCTAGAGCTGCCACCCCGGAAGATGAACCCACACCACACCGCCGGCATGGGGAACCCTAACCCTAACTTATTCCTAATAAGAGCAGATATATACAAATCCTCCGTCAATTCGTCCAGCCTCCCTCCTCCGACGCCGGCGAGGGCGGTGGAGGCGAGGGCGATGGCGAATCGACGGGGGAACGCGAGATCGTCCCCGGTCGCCGCTCTCAACTGTAGCGGTAGAAGGGACGAGAAGGATGGGAGGACTGTCTGCCCGTACAACTCCCCGAGGCAGCTAGGCCCCATACAAACGTAGGTAGCCGCGAGTTGATGAGGACATGACACCAACAGATACGACCATTTATTATAAGGTGCACTCGTTCCTACATTTGCATAGTAATTTTGGGTACAATTCACTTGGTTCCACATGTACATGTCGTTATTTGAATGTAGGTACAAATGTGTCTCAAAGTACAAATCCATCAAAGTTGAACTTTCGGTTCGTCGGCAGCCCGATAGTGCTTCATTGGGAAGGCCATAACTCATCCATCCGGAGTGCGATCGAGGTCAATGAGCACTTGATAGAAAGCTTATTTGATAAGCTTTCAAATAGATCTGGTCCCATCTCAATATCACATTGGCAAGGCCTCCAAATCATTAAGACATTCTGCCGCTATTTCTGTCGGGTGCTACAGCGTCATCACGGGCTTATTATTCACACTTGGGACCCAGGACCAAGTTGGAGCACGCCCCAAGAAGATAGAGAACACCTAAGAGATGCCCAAAAACGTCCTCCTCCTTGGCCACCACCTTAGGAGGCCAGCAAGAACGTCCAAGCCAAGCCGGAGGCCCAGTCCAATTCGAGTTCGAGTCTGCTTCGACCTTCTGGACCAGTCTGCAATAAAACGGACGCCCATGATGCATCCGGACTCCGTTTTCGATGATCCATATATGGATAGAAAGATAATTTCATAAGCTAACCAATGACTTTGGTTTGAGACCCAAATTCCATCAGAGTCAACGGGAATCATCGAAACAAGTTGACGTCCAGAATTTGTCAGGGCGCTGCGTCGCCGTCTTTTGGGCCGTTTGGGCCTTATAATGTGTCGAGACTCCTTAGCGACGTGAGTAGGGGTTCTTGGATGCCCCTTAGGCTTTATAATCAGTAGCCGCCGCCTATGTTAGGGTTTGGGTTTTGCTTAGATTATTCTGTTGATAACAGTTTCGCTGCCGTCGTCGGTTTGTGAGACCCCAACTTTGTGAGATTAATCATTCATCTGCAATTTGGTTGCATTCCTTTGTGTTCTTACTTGTGTTCTCGATTTGCAGGCAAGGACTTAGCCTTCTTGGCGAGGTCGACCGTGCAACGCCGGTCGATAACCAGAGGAGTCGTGGTGCTGCGATTGCGGGGTTCAGAGCCGAGTTGTTCGGAAGCCGGATCGAATTGTATCGTGACTCCACCAAATCGAGAGTTATCAGAATCTTTCGGAAGATCGGGAACCCTAGTTCACATCAATTGGTATCAGAGCTTCAGGTATACCGTCAGGTTCAATTTTACCGTAGTTTAGTTTGATTTCACCTTCGTCCTAGAGTCCACAGAAAAGCCAAAAAAATAGTGTTAGGTTTTTCCCCTATCCCAGAAACCACGTTTAGCCTTTTGCATAATTCTTTTCAGATTCCGTCGTGTTGAGTTTGTGTCCTGATCAAGGGCTTGTTGCTGGTTTAGATTGTGTTCTTTTCTACTTTATGTTGATCCCTCCACCCACCGCCATCCCGTATCACCATCAGTTTGCATCTTGTGTCCACTGAAACCCGGATTCGAGCAGCTTTCTTAAAACAGTCATAACTTTTGTATCCGAAATTGAAACAGGGCAAATTTTATATCTACGGAGAATGCCAGAAAATTTTAGATCCGTTTCATCCTAGCATAGCTAGGTTCGTAAAAATTAGATTTGCGAAATTCGATCAGAAAAATTAAGTTTCCAGGCCCACAAGTTTTGATATGCTTTTTGGAGCACAATCCTAATTTTCTATAGGCCACATCTTTTATCCAATTGAGCTAAATTTTTTTTGGTGTTTATTGTTGTGTGCTCCTTGCTGAGAAAAAAATATCAAAAGAGCAAAAGCAAGGAAAAAAATTTGGACTAAAAAAAAGAAAAGAAAAAAATAGCAAAAGAGAAGAGAAGAGATTAAAAAGGAGCACATAAGGAACACTCGATAGCTTTATTGTTTGCTGTGCCTTTTGCCTTATCCGTATTTCCATTGCTATTCATCATACTTGTTTCTCTATTTTGTTATCACACATCTGGTATTTGGAACACGTTAGACCAGCAACGAGAGCAAGTATTTGGGACTATAATTCAGCATTACTTTCTGTTTTTGAATTATGTTCCACTCACATATTTAGCCTGCTTGCCTTAACTCCACATACTTCTTCTGGACAGTATAAGTTTTGACCTTTGTAATCGCAGTGCTACGCCTTCCAGGTATCCTTGACCTTGCTGGTAAGAACCTTGTAAGAGCTTGAGAAGGGATCTCCTTTTGCTGTGATCTTGAGAGGCACTACTCCACCTACTTAGTAGATTATTAGGGATAACTTTCACTGTTTGTTCCTGTTTTGTGTCTACAATGACAGGTTACAACACTCATCGATACGAGACATCAATGATGCATGAGCCACGCACTATTGCTGCTACACCTCCTTCTGCAGGTCGTTCTATTCTTTCTTCTCCACCTACTTATGATGGTATTGGTGCTGATGAGTACATTGAGTGGGAAAGTAAAATAGATAATATTTTTGCACACTGTCATATGTGTGAACGGAGGAAGATTAAGAATGCATCTAGTGTTTTGAGACATTTAGCATTAATTTGGTGGGAGTCTTTAAGTTCTTTAGATAAACCTCATACATGGAACGATATGAAAATTCTTATGAAAGAAACTTTTGTTAATCCATCTCTTGTAATTAATTCATATGATGAGGAACATCAACTAGACCAATCTCCTATTATTCCTCCTGTTGTGCCTAATCTTTTGCAGGATAATACACAAAAGAGCGAGGATGACATGACAGAAAATGAGGTGCTCCTAGTCTCATGTAAAAATTCAACACATGATACTTCTGCTGACAGTGAGAGCAAAGGTAATGCCAATGATGCTAATCTCACAGAAGATGAGAGTTCTCTTGTTGTAATGAATTTTCCCACCAATGATGCTAATAATTCTATACTAAAACCTTCTATTGATTTACCTTTGTCACATGGCGAACGTTCTACTGATCTTTGTGATAAAGAAAAGTTGTGTGATAGTGATATGATTATTCATGAGCAGCAACCAGTGAATGAGAATGATTCTTTTGTTTTGGAACAAAATACTTGTGCTAAAAATAAACAATTGCTTCCAATTGCCACTGAACAAGATGAACTAAAATTGTTGACTTCTTTAAATACTTTGGGATATATTGAGTTTGAAACACTGTGTGCTCTGAGTAGTTTGGAGGAGAAATTTTTATGTGCTGAATTACCATGGTTGTCTACATGTATATATCAATTTATTGGCAAATATAATTGTAAAGGAGAATATATGGTACACCGAGTTTATATTTGTTCAAATCTAAAATCTCCTTTTTCTGTGCATCAATATGACCAATCAAAGGGTTGCATTAGATATAATCATGTCATGTCAAGATCCCCAAGTTTTGTTATAAAGCAACAGGTTAAATTTCAAAAAGAGAAGCAATATTGGCTACAACCTACAATCTATCCTCCAACTAAGCTCAAACCGAGGACGGTTTGTTGTCAAGAAGGGGAGGATGATGAGGACATGACACCAACAGATACGACCATTTATTATAAGGTGCACTCGTTCCTACATTTGCATAGTAATTTTGGGTACAATTCACTTGGTTCCACATGTACATGTCGTTATTTGAATGTAGGTACAAATGTGTCTCAAAGTACAAATCCATCAAAGTTGAACTTTCGGTTCGTCGGCAGCCCGATAGTGCTTCATTGGGAAGGCCATAACTCATCCATCCGGAGTGCGATCGAGGTCAATGAGCACTTGATAGAAAGCTTATTTGATAAGCTTTCAAATAGATCTGGTCCCATCTCAATATCATATTGGCAAGGCCTCCAAATCATCAAGACATTCTGCCGCTATTTCTGTCGGGTGCTACAGCGTCATCACGGGCTTATTATTCACACTTGGGACCCAGGACCAAGTTGGAGCACGCCCCAAGAAAATAGAGAACACCTAAGAGATGCCCAAAAACGTCCTCCTCCTTGGCCACCACCTTAGGAGGCCAGCAAGAACGTCCAAGCCAAGCCGGAGGCCCAGTCCAATTCGAGTTCGAGTCTGCTTCGACCTTCTGGACCAGTCTGCAATAAAACGGACGCCCATGATGCATCCGGACTCCGTTTTCGATGATCCATATATGGATAGAAAGATAATTTCATAAGCTAACCAATGGCTTTGGTTTGAGACCCAAATTCCATCAGAGTCAACGGGAATCATCGAAACAAGTTGACGTCCAGAATTTGTCAGGACGCTGCGTCGCCGTTTTTTGGGTCGTTTGGGCCTTATAATGTGTCGAGACTCCTTAGCGACGTGAGTAGGGGTTCTTGGATGCCCCTTAGGCTTTATAATCAGTAGCCGCCGCCTATGTTAGGGTTTGGGTTTTGCTTAGATTATTCTGTTGATAACAGTTTCGCTGCCGTCGTCGGTTTGTGAGACCCCAACTTTGTGAGATTAATCATTCATCTGCAATTTGGTTGCATTCCTTTGTGTTCTTACTTGTGTTCTCGATTTGCAGGCAAGGACTTAGCCTTCTTGGCGAGGTCGACCGTGCAACGCCGGTCGATAACCAGAGGAGTCGTGGTGCTGCGATTGCGGGGTTCAGAGCCGATTTGTTCGGAAGCCGGATCGAATTGTGTCGTGACTCCACCAAATCGAGAGTTATCAGAACCTTTCGGAAGATCGGGAACCCTAGTTCACATCACGAGTCACATAATGGGCTACCACCCAATGGGCCTGAGGTCTCTCAACGTGGGGCGGTTGTAGTTCTTTCTGCAACTGGAGGCCGAGAAAACACTGAGCGCAATCCCTGGCGTTCCTTAGGCATATATAATCATAAAGGAAAAAGTCTACATCACCCCCTGAAGTATGGGGTGGTGTCTAATTTACCCCCTCAAGTATAAAACAGTCTAATTTACCCCCTGAACTTTCCAAAACCGTCTACTTTACCCCCTAGGGCAGTTTTGGACGGCGGTTCGCTACAGTAACCATGATTTTGCTACAGTAACCGAATCTTTAAAAATTCATAGTAAATCACAGAAAAATAATAAAATAGAAAATCTAATTTTGTTGGACTCCACGTGAGTAAATCTACACGATGAACGTATAATAGATAAGTAGAAGACAGTCCTAAATCCTAATCCTGCGCGCGCGCGAATGCATCCAGCTGCCAGCGGAGATGGCGAATGGGCGGCCCTCCTCTTACGGCTCGGCGGCGCCCGGCTCGGTCTCGCGCGACATGTCCTCGAGCGACTTGCCCTTGGGCTCCGGCACCAGGAACGTGAGCAAGAACCCCAGGAGGCTGCACCCGGCGAGCAGCAGCAGCGAGTTGCGCACGCCCATGCCCGGCGGGTACCCGTGCGCCGTCTTGGCCGGGTCCTGGCTCTGCGCTAGGTACAGGAACCCGAAGGAGCCGATGATGGCGCCCACCTTGCCCGACGCCGCCGAGATACCGTGGCACGTCGCGCGGAGCCGCGCCGGGTAGATCTCCGCGGGCACGATGAAGGTCGTGGCGTTGGGCCCGAAGTTGGCGAAGAAGAAGGTGAGTGCGTACATCACCACGAACCCCGTCTGGTTGCCGGGGCGCGTCCACTGGTGGTACGGGATGGCCAGCCCCAGCATGAAGGCCGCCATCATGAGGAAGCCCACCGCCTGGATCGCGAACCGCCCCACCACGTCGATGAACGCCACCGTGAACCAGTACCCGGGCACCGTGCCGCACAGCGCGATCAGCGTCTGCGCGCGCGCGATGTGGAACAGCTCGTCCAGCGCGCTCATCGTCTCCGCCGCCGGGATCCACCCCACCGAACTAAAGATGTCCTTCTGGAACAGGTTCTGCGAGTAGTAGGCGATGTCCAGGAGGAGCCACGTCGACGTCGTGCCCAGCAGGTGGAGCCCGTGCCGGTGATAGAACTCGCGGGAGAAGAGCCCGAACGGCGGCGGCCCCGTCGTCGTCGCTTCTTCTTCCGGCCCCTCCTTACTGCCGATGTCGACCTGGAGCACCCTGGACATGTCCGCCGCGGCGCGCTCCGCGTTCCGGGCCACCAGCGCCGTGTACCGCGCCGTCTCGGGCATCTTCATCCGCGAGTAGAAGGTGAGCGCCGCGGGCACGGCGCCGAACATGAGGATGATGCGCCACACCAGGTCCGCCTCCGCCGGCGTGGACGCCGCGGGGTCGACGTCGTAGGGCGGCGCGGGGAACCGGCTCCGGAACAGCGCGGTGACGCCGATGGCGACGGCGCCGGCGGCCAGGATGCCGAACCCCTGCATGGCGAAGACGGCGGCGACGAACGCGCCCCGCGTCCGCTTGTTGGCGTACTCCGACATGATGGTCGCCGACAGCGGGTAGTCGCCGCCGATGCCGAACCCGAGCCAGAAGCGGAAGAAGCAGAGCGTGGCCATGACGCAGGCCGGCGAGTGGCCGAACGAGAGGCTCGACGCGACGGAGCAGACGATCATCGTGAGGAGCGTCATCCCGTACACGCTCTTCCGGCCCACCCGGTCGCCGAGCCAGCCGAAGAAGAGCTGCCCCGATAGTGTGCCCACGAACGCCACGCCGTTGACGGCCGCGGACACGTGCGGCGGCAGGCTGCCCGGCCTGGGCGAGCCGTCGACGGTGTAGTAGACGCGGCCGATGAGCTTGGTGACGAGGGAAATGCAGAAGAGGTCGTACGCGTCGGTGAAGAAGCCCATCCCCGCCACGACGATCGCCGTGAAGTGGTACCACTGCGTCTTGGCGCCGTCCAGCGCCGAGAGCACCTGCATGTTCTGCCCCTGCCCGCCCGCCATTATATGGCCGCGATCGATCGATCGCTGCTGCTCCAATCCGCGGCCGGCCAACTATATGGTATTGTTGTCTTCTCTTATAATAAAACAAAAATAGTGAGTGGAGACTGGAGTACGCAGCCAATGTATAGTGAGGAGGAAGTGAGAATATTCTCGGCGCCGAGTCCTTCATTCCATGGATGCCATCTTCTTCGGCCACAAACTCTCCCTGCTCAACGGCTTCTTCCATGTTCCATGCAAAGCTTTGACGGGCTCTACCGTCCTAGTTCCATGCGGCACGGGGAACTCGGTGTGGAGCAAATGGAGGTTCAATGGGCCTCGTTTTCGTGTAACAAGGGCCCCTTCCTTGGGACAGGGCCGATTCTCGTATTTCCAGAAAAGGCCGGCCCGATGGCCCAACATAAACTTTGACCTTTGACCGAGCCACCACCATCAGAAACTTCTCCAGAGGCCAAAGCTCGCGCCGGCCGTCCGGTCCAACGCGGCGACGCCAGAAATATTTGGCAGCGGCCGGCCAGCGGCTGCCGTCCCCGGTCCTCCTCCTCTTCCTCCCAAAGAAACCATCCATCCCCTTCGCCTCGCCAAACCACAGGAAGAAGCGAGCAGCCCACCCAGATCCCACCCTCTCGAGCGCCGGCGATGACGATGGCGCCGGCCGCGTCGTCGTCCTACGGGTGCGCGGCGTGCGGCGCGGACCTGAACCTGTCGGCGGCGCACCTGTACCCAGCGGACTTCTACTTCGAGGCCGGGAACAAGGGCACGCTGTCCTTCTCGTGGGTGGACGAGTCGCGCCTGCGGTTCGCGCCCGAGGACCGCATCCGCCCCTTCTTCGAGACCCTCAACTACTGGGGCATCCAGCGGAAGCGCACGCGCATCAGCTGCGACGCCTGCGGCCACCTCCTCGGCTACGTCTACGACGACGGGCCGCCGGTCATGCAGGGCACCGGGCAGCTCGGGATGGGGCCCAGCCAGGTCATCCCGCGCCGCCCCAGGTACCGCTTCAAGATCAAGGCCGTCGCCGCCAGCTCCTCGCCGCCTGCCGCCGCGTATGGAAAGTGATCCTCCGTAGAATTTCTGCGTCTCGTTTCTAGTCTGGTTGCGTGTCATGTCCGCTGTCCTTGATTCCTTTTTTGTAAATTATACGTACCTTCCTGTAATTCGTGTCATGCGTTGTTTTTTCAACTTGTTACTTGGTGCCAATAATCTTAATCTTTTTTTATTTGTTTGCAATGAATTTGAATTTTGGAGAATGGATACATAGACAACTTCTAAGAACTCTTCGTAACGATTCTCATCAAAACACAGAAATAATAAAAAAACACATGATTGGATTGACATGCGATTGAAATCTTTTGGGTATCTTAGAATGCCGTTAAGGGTATCTTAGAATGCGGTTAATTTACTAATGAAGCAGTTGGATGGTACACAAATGGAAAGGAAACATTAGGTTGTATTGTAATTTCAAAGAAATTCGTAAAATATTTTTTAAAAAATAAATTCATAAGATTCAATCCTTTGTTCCAAAAACTCTCATCATAGGAAAAAAAATCAATAGGAATTCAAATCCCCGGAAATTCCTCCACTTTTCCTCTATGTCCTGTTCGTTTCGCTAAAATTTGGCTTATGCTGAAATTTTGTGAGAGGAAAATACTGTTCGTTTGCTGAAAAGTTTGTCATGCGCTCAGTGAAATTGTCAGGTGGCAACACCTCTCACCCCAGGTGGAAAAAAAACCCAATCAAAGACAACTCAAGCATAACCATGCACATATGATCATCACATGAGCAAACTAGAGGAATCACTGCATTGCACCGCAGAGTGGATCGTTTAGTTCAGGACTTTTTGGGAGGAAGAAGTAAAGAATGGGACATACTGCTAGATATGCTTAAGCAGGTTCAGATGAACAATGACAAAGACACAGTTATGTGGAAGCTTGAGAAATTAGGAAAATACACGATCAATGCGGAACTCTGGTTGCGCGCTCACTCCTTGCTAAGGCCAGCAGCAAATGAAATCTATGACCCAAGCAAGGAAACCAATAAAGAGGATGAACTAATCTGCATTCATGCAAGAAAAGAGATAGATAAGAAGCTGACATGCGACGAAACTACAAAATAAGAGATACTCATGATAGAGGATAATTCAATCAGTTATGCAAGGAAAGTAATCAATTGGAAGAGTCCGATAGAAACTGTACCTAGCGAACCTGAAGGGACGCAAAAGCGCCAAATAAAGAATATGAGATCAATGTATAGGATGGAAAATTTTAGGGGAATGGAAAGTAAAAGGAAAGAAAAACTCTGGAAACACAGGATGCCTCTGTAACTTAGTTTTTATTGGGCTAGTTACGCAGAACAGGCATCAAACATGTGTGCCTCTTTGGATAGTACAATATTTCTTCGGAAGTGGCAAGAGTTGTATTAAAAGCTTCTGATGGAGCCAAGTTGGACAACCTCTCAAGAACAGTGGCGCACCGGATGGACGATTTCACTACAAGGGGATGCAAACTCTCAAGACTTGATGCAGTTCTCCTTCGGCCGCTGAGGGTTGGGTCTTAGGCCTGTTGCTCCTGTTAGCCCTAGTGCTAGATGGTTCGTTTTGCTAGCTTGTATTGGATGCTGTAAAACTCATTATTCGCTTTCTTATAAGCACGGTTATCACTACACACGCATTGGGAGTTTTGCACAAACCTGCTGCTGCATGCAGCAGGCTCTGTTGGACGATCAGAACGAAGCAAGTGTTTTTTCCTCTCTCGAATACGCGAGAGAATTGCGTATCATTGTATTAAGTAGGTAAAGGTTGCAAAAAAGTACAATATGTGCCGTTGCCGCCGGCCCTTGATCAGTTTGGGGCTACATGGTGAAAATAACATTGATAAGCAATATGTGCCGTTGCCGGCGCTTGATCAGTTTGGGGCTACATCGTGAAAATAACATGGAATTAAGCAAGTGTTAAACAAGCAAAAATTTCTTTGTTATTCAGTATAAAGGCATAATCATACATACAACAATTATCATTGATAAACTCTGTTAGAGCTGCAAAAGCATGGCATTACATCTGTTTTCTCCTAATCGACTAATCTACAGGACGAAAAACCACGAAACAATTCCAGCTCCATATAGGAGCAGATCAGAAGCACATGACGCCAGCGGCAGAAGCCGCGACGTTGTTGCCCTTGAAGCCGCCGCCTTCTTCCAGATCCACCTTCCTGAGCTTGGCGCCGTGATCGCCGTCGTCGGAGCCGCACCCCTCCACGCGGGCCCGCTTCTTGTTCCTGGCCGCCTCCGCTGCGGCATCCGCGGCCGCCATGTCGATCAGGTGACGCGCCAGCTCCACGGTGGCGGCCAGCCCCGGGACCTGCTCCTGGAGCAGCCTCAGGGCGTCGGGGCCGTGTCCCTCCAGCAGGCCCACAATCTCCCGCAGCTCCCGCGCCGACCGCGCCGCCAGGAACCGCGTGACGGAGTCCGGCGGTGGCGTCCCGGCGACGAGCGACGCGGCGTGGACGGCGTCCTCCAGGCCGACGGGCTCGTGCTCTCCCCGAGCGCCGGCGCCGGAGCCGCGGCGGCCTGCCCGGCCCGCGAGGCCGACGCGGAGCTCGCGGCCGCGCAGCGCGTGGCCGTGCAGGTTGCGGCACGCGCTGCGCGCCGTCTCGTCGTCGGGGTACTCCACGAAGGCGTAGCCCTCACTACGCCAGATTCGTACTGTAGGAACGGAGGCATTTTTACTGTAGGGGCGGCTGGGGTTGGAGGCGCCCCTACAGTGGGCGTCCCTGGCCCCAGCAGCCCAGCCGCCCCTACAGATGTCACTGTAGGGGCGGCTGGTAACCTGAGCCGCCCCTACAGTTGGGGTTGATCTGTAGGGGCGGCTCAATCACCAGCCGCCCCTGCAGCAGATGTCACTATAGGGGCGGCTGGTAACCTGAGCCGCCCCTACAGTTAGGGCTGATCTGTAGGGGCGGCTCAATCACCAGCCGCCCCTGCAGTTATGACTGTAAGGGCGGCTCAATCACCAGCCGCCCCTACTGATGGCGCACGAATAAATAGCAGCCACCCTCTTCTTCAACCTCGGGACATACTCTTCTACACACAAAAAAAAGGTTGGGAGGCCTTGGGCTCCTCCTAAAAATTGCTCTACTAAGGGGGGAGGTTTTGATCTCAAATCCTTTGGTGGAGAGGCTCTAAAAGGTAAGGAAATGCGTCTCCAACTCTTTATTTAAGTTTAATTTGTTGGTTAGGGTGTAATTTGATTTGAGGTTTTCTCTTTCTTCCATGGAGCTTGAGCTAGTTATGAGTGAAATTAGACCCTAATTTTCACTATACTAGGATAAATTATGTAGGAAAGTAAGATTGCACCCTTTATTAGTACATCTTTGTTGATTTTAGTGTAGTATTAGTGAAGTTTGATGCATGTGTCATGAAACCCTATATCTAGATCTAGGATTTTGTTTTTTTTTTCTTTTTCAATTTTTCCTTTATGTGACTAGGGTTTGCATGTAGGTGAATGTGTAAGATTTTAATTGTTGCTAATGTGTAAAATATCCTCTACCATGGCTACTAATTATCATTTAATATTTATTTTGATTCCTTTATATAATGTGTGTTTTTAATTAGTTATGGATAAATAGGCCATTAATTAATTATCCTCTACCATGAAATTGGAATGGAGTTTGCATGAAAGGTAGTGGATGAAATATTAAATGTTGCTAATTGTTTTATGTGAAATTGTTTATTTGAACCAATTAATTTATATTTTAAAATATTTATGCATTAATAGTCAATTAATTAACTATCCTCTACTACCATAGTGCGTGCCTCAGGTATATACAATTATTCTCGAGTAATATTCTTTCTTTGGTTATTTTGTTTCTATAAGATGGACTACAGGAACTCTTGGATGTATGGTTCGTTAAGACACGACGCTCTTTTCCGTGATGAGGTGGACAAATTCATCAAAGCCGCAGAGAAGCATGCAGCGACGTTGAAAGAGAATAGCGACACGATTATTTGTCCCTGCAAAGATTGCAAGAACCTTATTGCATTTCGAGATGTGAGTACCATCAAAGAACATCTTATTAGAAGAGGATTTGTTCCGGACTACACAGTGTGGATTCATCATGGTGAAACAGTGGTTGTTGATGACAGCGACGATGATCTAGCTGATGAAGCTGAAACCCAAGCATACTTGTCCCGATTCACAGACGATCTTGAGCAACAAATGGATCGTGACTATGGTAATCAACAAGGTGGTGGCTTTGGCAATGAACAAGGTGGTGATGATGCTGGTGGTGCCAGCAATGATGGCGAAGCACGTGAGGGGGATGCAGATGACGGTGACAACTTGGACGAAATGCTTGGGGCCTTTGGACCAGAAATATTAGAAAAGAGCAAGAGAGGTCTAGAAAATCTTGAGAGGGTGACAAAAGCATCGAAGAAGACTGTGTATGATGCTGAGAAGGGTTGTCCGACATACTTCACACTGCTACGTTTTGTGCTTGAGCTACTCATCCTGAAGGCTAAGTACGGCTGGTCGGACTGCAGTTTCGATGATCTGTTGTGCCTCATGTCACGGTTGCTCCCACGGCCAAACACAGTTCCCGCCAACACATACCAAGCGAAGAAGGTTATAAGTCCACTCACATTGGGGGTTGAAAAAATCCATGCATGCCCCAACCACTGTATCCTTTTTCGACGTGGCACATCGTTCGAGACTTTAGATACATGTCCTAGGTGTGGGGCTAGTCGGTACAAGAACAATGACCTTCAAAGTGGGGTGGAAGCCTCCACAGGAAAGAGGAAGAAGGGTGGGAAGAAGGTGGTGCAAGAATCTCAGCCCCTAGAGGAAACTCCATTAGGCAACGATACAAATAAGAGAAGAATTCCTGCCTTGGTTATGTGGTACTTGCCAGTGATCGACCGCTTAAGGCGTATGTTCCTAAACCCTAAGGAAGCCGCACTAATGACATGGTGGGATGATGAGCGCAAGGTGGATGATGATACGATCGCACACCCGGCTGATTGTAGCCAGTGGCAAGCGTTCGATGCCAAGTACAAAGCAGAATTTAGTGATGACCCACGGAATGTACGGTTCGGCTTGAGCACCGATGGAATGAATCCCTTCAATGAGAGGATGACCGACCACAGCACATGGCCAGTCATCTTGACCATGTACAACCTCCCAACATATTTGTGTCAGAAGAGGAAGTACCTTCTCCTCACCATTCTTATCTCCGGCCCCAAACAACCAGGCATTGATATAGACGTGTTCTTGGAGCCTCTGATGCAAGAAATGGAGAGGCTATGGAGGTATGGGGAGCCGATGTACGATGCATTCCGGCGGGAGGACTTCATATGCAAAGCAATAATATTTGTTACTACCAATGATTACCCCGCGCTGTTTGCCCTGTCTGGACAGTTCAAAGGCAAGACTGGATGCTTAGTCTGTTTGGATGGTACTAAATGGGTGTTCCTAGATGGATCCAGGAAGATAGTTTACATAAGGAACCGGCGCTTCTTAAAGACAGGTCACAAGTACCGCAGCAAATTATACCTAAGATACTATGGCAACATCCCGGAGGATGAACCCCCTCCAGAGAGACGTCATAATGGAGAACATGTGTTCAGAATGGTCCAAAACATACACGTTGTCTATGGAAAGAAGAATCCGAATGGAACAATCAGAGATAGAAGCACACCTCCCATCGAAGGTGTACCATTCAAGAAGCAATCGATCTTCTTTCAGTACCTACCTTATTGGCCAGACTTGGAGGTTCCACATGCCATTGATGCGATGCACGTGCAGAAGAATGTCTTTGAGAGTCTCATGGCTACCTTGATGGAAACGGGCAAGTCAAAGGATGGTCTCAGATCACGGAAAGACATGGTGCAGCTGAACGTGATGCGGGAGCTTTGGCCGGTACAGCAGGATAATGGCAAGTACAGTCTTCCCGCGGCTAGCTTCAACCTAACCCTAGAAGAGAGGAGAGCTATATGCAATTTCCTTAGGGGGGTCAGAGTGCCGACTGGGTTTTCGGCGAACCCGAAGAAGCTAGTGTCGATGAAGGACCTATCATTAACATACTGCAAGGCTCACGATTGTCATGTGATGCTGACAGTGTTCCTACCAATTGCAATCAGGGCTATAAAGCCAGAGTTCCTAAAGATGGCCATCACCCGCATGTGCTACTTCTTTTCGAAGATCTCACAGAAGACGATTCACAGGCAAGAGCTGAGTGACCTACATGAATTCATGGTGGAGACCCAGAACCAGCTAGAGATGTGTTTACCTCCCGCTTTTTTTGATATAATGGTACATCTCATGATTCACCTGGTACATCAGATCGAGGCGCTGGGCCCTAGCTTCTTGCATGAAATGTGGTCCTACGAGCGGTTCATGTCGGTTCTAAGCCGATATGTGCATAACCGAACACACCCAGAGGGCTCCATGATAGAGGGTTACAATTCCGAAGAAGTCGTCGAGTGCTGCCAAGAGTGGCTAAAAGTACAGAGAGGGATTGGTAATCCTGATTCTCGTCACAAGGGAAGGCTAGCTGGGAAGGGCACAAGTGGTAGGAAAGTGTTCCTTGACAATGATTACAGAGAGGTGAGTCGGGCGCATTATAGTGTCTTGCAGAGTATGGCAGTGATGCAACCGTACATTGATGAACACATGGCTATCATTATGGCCGAGAGGAATGGCCGTTCAGATGATTGGGTCATGAAACAACATAAGCAACGCCTGACATCATGGTTGAAGGACCAGAACATACAGCCTGGAGAAACCATAGATTCTATTACCATCAGTCGGTTGGCGGCCGGGCCATCGAAACAGGTGACGTCTTGGAATGCTTATGACATCAATGGGTACACATACTATACCGACACAAAGGACAGGAAATCTGTGAATCAGAACAGCGGCGTCCGAATAGAGGCTCTCGACGGAGTGGGGCGAAAGGTCCTGTACTTTGGCATAATTGAAGATATATGGGAACTTGACTATGGAAGGGATATAAAGGTGGCCCTATTTCGATGCCGCTGGATCAAGCAACATCAATTCAATGAGATCGGACAGAGAGTCGTCGACCTCCAGAATGTAGGCTACCAGGATGACCCTTGGGTGCTCGGTGAACGTGTCGCGCAAGTCTTCTATATGCCCGACCCACAAAGTAACCTCCCCCCAAAGAAGAAGACAAAGCACGTGGTGGCCTCCGGGAAACAACATATCATCGGAGTTGATGGCGTGGACGATGTTGAAGCTTACAATAAGTGCAATGAGATGCCGCTATTCACAAACTTTTGTAAGAAGATCGAGGCTGTGGAAAAGAACCTGCCCAAAGATGTATTGCCATGGGAACGAAAAGATGTCAAGGGGAAAGTTATCACGGTGGGCTAGCTAGTTTATGTAAGTGTGTCTGTGTTCATAAGACTACATTCATGTATGTGTATGTGAGACTACATTCATGTATGTAAGACTACATTTATGTATGTGTGTTTGAAACTACATTTATGTATGTGTGTTTGAAACTACATTTATGTATGTGTGTTTGAAACTACATTTATGTGTGTGTTTGAAACTACAAATGTGACACATCTCTCGTAAGGTTTTATAAACTATGTGAGACATATGTAAGATTAGTGAACAATGTGTGCTAAGAATTTATCAAATGAATAAATGATCAAAATAAAAGTTGTAGATATTAATGAGTTGAACAACTTTGGTATTCATCACTTTTTATGTTGAAATCAATTTGGGTCTCAAATTTTGGTTCGAACTTGTTATTTTTCACAATTTCAAATTTGAAAGGTCCAAATTTTGTCAAATGACAAGATGAATAAAATAAAAGTTGTAGATATTAATGAGTTGAACAACTTTGGTATTCATCACTTTTTATGTTGAAATCATTTTGGGTCTCAAATTTTGGTTCGAACTTGTTATTTTTTAAAATTTCAAAATCGAAAGGTTCAAATTTTGTAAAATGACAAGATGACCAAAATAAAAGTTGTAGATCTTGATGAGTTGAACAACTTTTATATTCATCACTTTTACATCTGAAATCATTTAGGGTTTGAAAATTTGGTTTGAACTTGTCAAATTTCAAATTTCAAATTTTAAAACGTGTAAAACATTATCACATCCAAGTTTGATCACACTTAAATGCTGAAGCATTATTTTAGAAAATTTTAGGAAAAAAAACCATCACATTTGGAGTTAATATGAGGGAGAACAACTAGTTACAAAGTTTACCCACAGATTAAAAAGAGAAATCACACTGTTCTAGATGATCCTTACATGATCATAGTGAACAGTGTGATTTCTTTTTTTAATCTGTAGGTCAACTTTGTAACTAGTTTTTCTTCCTCATACTAACTCCAAATCTGATGATTTTTTTTCCTAAAATTTTCTAAAATCATGCTCTATCAATTTATTTTGTTGGTTTTATCAATATATACATATGAAAAGTTTGAGCAATTTAAATTTTGAATTTAAAAAAAATGCAACTTCAGACAAGATTTTGGTACCCCAAATGATTTCAGCTGAAAAAGTGATAAATACCAAAGTTGAATAACTCATCAAGATCTACAACTTTTGTATTGGTCATTTCTTCATATGACAAAGTGGTAATAACATTGTTCACAAATGTGACACATCTCTCGTAAGATTTTATAAACTATATGAGACATGTGTAAGATTAGTGAACAATGTGTGCTAAGAATTTATCAAATGAATAAATGACCAAAATAAAAGTTGTAGATATTCATGAGTTGAACAACTTTGGTATTCATCACTTTTTATGTTGAAATCAATTTGGGTCTCAAATTTTGGTTCGAACTTGTCGTTTTTCACAATTTCAAATTTGAAAGGTCCAAATTTTGTCAAATGACAAGATGAATAAAATAAAAGTTGTAGATATTAATGAGTTGAACAACTTTGGTATTCATCACTTTTTATGTTGAAATCATTTTGGGTCTCAAATTTTGGTTCGAACTTGTTATTTTTTAAAATTTCAAAATCGAAAGGTTCAAATTTTGTAAAATGACAAGATGACCAAAATAAAAGTTGTAGATCTTCATGACGTCTACAACTTTGACGTTTATCAAATTTTTATTTAAAATCATTTGTTGTCTCAAAATTATTTTAGTAGTTTTGATTTTAATTTTTAAAATTTAAATTTTTTTTCAAATTTTTAAATGTTCAATTTTGCAATTTTAAACTGTTGTAGTTGTTTTAGTTATTGTATATGTAAATATATCTATAAAAAAATAAATATAAAATTTTGTATTGTATTACTTATTATTTACATGTGAATAATTCATTTTGATTTAGAATTTAAAAAAAAAATCAGCTGTAGGGGCGGCTTATAACCTCAGCCGCCCCTATAGTGGCTAATTCAACTGTAGGGGCGGCTCATAAGGTCAGCCGCCCCTACCGTGGTCTGAGATATATCAAACTCCGCTGGGCACTAGAAGCTGAATTTGGGCGAAATTAGTTTCAGACGCCGTCAGGCTGCTCGCCCGCTCCGCGCCGCCACCCGCTCGCCGGCGCTCGCCCCACCGCGCCGCTCGCCCGCTCCGCGCCGCCACCCGCTCTCCCCTTCCCCTCCGACCACCACACCACTCTCTCCTCCGCGCAGCTACGAGGTTAGGGTTTGGGACCTCGACCTCCTGAGAACCAAAGCCCGTCCATCCCTCCGGCGCGCGACGCTCGTCAAGAGCTTCTCCACGGCGGAGGCCGACGAGGACCAGCTCACGAGCTTCCTCGCGGAGGTCAGCGAAGCCGAGCGGGACAACGAAGTGCTCAGGTCTTCGTCCCCTCTCTCCCTTTCTCATCTTCTCCATGGCGGTTCCCTTTCGTTGCGAATCACCGTTGCGCGTCATGTAGCTTCAGATCCCATTCGTTTCGTGTTCTTCGTCTCTATTGTGCGGCCAAGTGGATGTAGCAATTGGCTGGGCGCCAAGTCTCGCTGAGATTTGGGGAACCCTTTAGCTCGAATGAACCCTAGGTTGCGTTTGTACGGTCGTTCGCTTTTTCTAGTTGCCTCTGTACTGTGCTAAGCGCGTGGGAATTATTGCTTAACCGTTTTTTGTTGTTAAGTGTACCAAAATTATTATTTATTTTGTTGCTGTGGAAATCCGTGGTACAGGAAATTGGCTCCAGCCACTTCCTTATGCAATAATTATACCCTGGTATAGCCATAGAATACACAGAATGTGCGGTTTTGAGCAGTCGTTGGTGTCTGAGTTAAGTAGCAGAGCGTTGGAATTGGAATTGTTCAAGTTTGGTTGGCAGGAACTAGACCTTGCCAGTTGGATGACTGACCTAATGTTTGAATTTAAAGTTAATCTTTTTGTGCACGATGGCACCAAACAAGTAAAGAATGAACTACCCTCCACTATCTCTGAAAATCTCCCCTAGCTTAGAAAGTACCCAGTACAAGAGATTAAGAAAACTTTTTACAAAACAAACACGCAAAACACAGAGACACACAATCAGAAGAAACCCACATGGGCCTTCCTCCAGGTTGGCTTTTAACTTTTTTAATTCATCCGCCTTCTCCTTAGTGGGATTCATGTATCAACCAGAAGAGACCTGTGCATTTGTTTTGTGGGATTCATGTATCAACAGTATTCATAGAGATTTAATGTTTGTCCTTGTTGCTGATCTCCAGCGAACCAATAGTAGCTATGGTGCTTCCAAGAAAGGATTACTCAAACACACCCTCTGGGTGAAAACTTTTTTGGAGACTACCCCAATATGCAGATGACACGCTCCTCATCCTCCCAGCAGATGCTAGACAACTTCTCAACTTGAAATGTCTCTCTAAGATCATTCTCTGACTCCACAGGTCTGCATGTTAATTTTCACAAATCCTTCCTAGCCCCTATCAATGTGCGGGTAGAAAAAAGTTGATTGTACTGCAGTCTCTAACAAGTTGCAGGAGAGGTGGCAAAAATGAATGCCCTCCTGATTAATCAATAAATTGATTGTACAGTGGTAGCTTAGTTTGTACTTTGTCCTACTTAATATTCATCAGCTACTGATTCAGCTTATTGTTTACATAATTCGTCTTCCTCTTGTGCAATTCACTAACTATTAACAAATAGAAACATGCACTGTACTTTAGCAAACTGTTATAGAGAAAAAAAGTTTACCAATTAGTTAAATGAAGCAACATTATTCCTTCACTATCAGGCAAATAAAGCATCCCAAGTACTTCTAGATTTCAGTAAATGGCAATAGAGCTGAAATTGTGTGAAATAGATGTAATCTCTCTTTTTTTAACAGCATGATAGACAACTATACTACAGAAAAGAATGTAGAATTAGGACTGAATGTGTTCCTTCCTACCGTTTGCTGCAAAGTTCACTCTACTGTTTGTTGCAAACCTCACTATTCTCCAGTTTTCAATTGTTTAAATCAGATAAAAACACTTATTTGAGTCAAAAACTCCATGTCCCAGCCACTCACGAGAATTAGATATTTTCCCTGATGCTACAAAATAGAGGGGACAAATAAACTTACTGTAATATTATAGAGGAGACATACCTGACAAATAGGATCTGTAGCTTCTTTGTACTCGCACACTGGAAGTTTAAATACATTCAGTATATTTCTGGTGTTGGTAGATACGGGTCCTCTCTGTGTTTGCTACTTTGAATCTGTTGACTTGAATAACGGAGGTTTCAATATGGTTGGTGTCTATTTCAGTATATGCTGTCTTGTAGCGTGATCGCGCTACTAAAATTCACCTTGGTTGGAACTTGCTGTGAACTCTGGTGGAACCTTCTTTTGGTTTGTAGGGTCCTGCATTAGTCGTCAAGCAAGAATCTGGGTCATCCTATTTTTTTTTATTTACATGTGAATTTGATATATGTTAATTTGACATATGTTAATTTGATTTAGCACAAATAACCGTATTCCTGTGAATAGCAAGGTTAACTGCAGGGATTTTGCCCAAAAGCTACAAAGATTAACATATATGTTTATCATCATTCATTTTCAGTTTAGATTCTGGGGCTTTTGTGAATGAAATATCTAATTCTGTTGAATAGTAGTAGCTCATTATATATTGGAAAAAAATGGAGAGATTGGCTTGTAGAGAGCTCTTTCTGTTTAGGTATGTGACATTATGTTTTTTTTATCATTGGATTGGACACATTAATGTAAATAAACTGCTGCTACTGAGAAATGTATGATGAATTTTCTAAAACTACTCATATGTGTCTGGATGGTTAAATGCTTCCTACTGTAGTTGGTTCCTTTAGAAAGGATTCTACATTTCTGTCAATTGATAGCAGTTAGCAAACAAATGCACTTTGTATATTTTATAATTAATCACTACATTTCTGCCGAATAGCATAGGCCTCCTCTGTAGCCTAGTGGTGTTTATTTCAGCTGCTAGCTGCAAAAGATTCTCCTCTGTAGCCTTAACAACTGGCTAAGCCCCTGCAGATGATTCCAAGTTCCAACAATTATCAATTAGTTTTAGTATATATTCATCTGTACAGTCAACGAAAACATGGGCTTGGTAACTGGCCGGGTGATGGCTGTGACCTTCTGTCATTGAGCCTGTACTGTCAGTTCCTGGACTGTAGGAGAATCATTCTATTCTTTTTCCGGACATCTACACGTATTGACAGTAGGGGTTGTTTATGGTGACTGTCAATCTTAGATCTGTCTGCAGCTTATAGGGATAAGCTGTACATATATGTATATGAGTGTCTGTATTTGTGCTGAGATTCATTAAAAAAACTATACACTTTACATCAACTACTACTACTACTAGTACTACAAGTACTAGTAGTACTACTACTACAAGTACTACTACTACAAGTAATCCAGTGGGTTCCTTTAGACTGCTTTCAACTACTACTACTACAAGTACTACTATTACTACCAGTACTACTACAAGTACTACTACTACTAGTACTAGTACCACTACTTGTACCACTAGTACTACTACTTCTACTACTTATACTACTTTTTTTTCTTGCATCTCTTAGAACAAGGCACGAAATGTCGCGAACATCAAAGAGTGCATCTCGATGCCCCGTGAATGATGAGCAGCCATCCCATGGAGAGCAAGAACTAGATGATCAGCTTACTCAGGAGCAGTTCGATAACGAGTTAGAAAAGGGTCTAGAAGTGATGCTTACTCAGGAGGACCTTGTCGATGATGATGATCTAGTGGGGGGAGCCCAGGGAAGAGAAGGCGGAGAGGATGCCCAACGCGAAGAAGGGGATGATGATGAGGATGACGACACCTCATCAGGGGGATATGTAAGTCCCGAGGATCCTTTCCCACTAGAACCCAGACGGAGGCCAACGGAGGACGAGTTGGACAAGGATTTTGATCCGAACGATGAGGTACGGATAAAGCCTTACAAGCTTGTAAATTTGGCTAATGCTATGGCTATATGTTACCTCTGCTAACACTTTTGACCTGCCGTAAACACAGGTCGTCCCTACTCAACCTCAGAAAAGACGACGTCGGCCTCCGGCTCATCTTGCCGGACAATACGTAGCGGGGCAAAGGAGATCAGAGGAAGGAGCCACAGATACTCACAATGAGGCCTCCGCTCCACAACCTCAGGACACAACCACGACTGAGACTGCCCAGCCAAAGAGGAAACGAGGGGGGATTAGAAAGCCAAACCAATATCACGACAAGGCATGCTATGTGATAACGGAGGTCGGGCCAGACGGGCAGATCCTTGAGCCATATACATACAGGGCGAAATTCCGTAATCACATCGGGTTTGTAGTTAGAGATAAGTTGAACCCAGCTATCCGTGGCTGGAATCTTGTACCTATGAGCCAAAAGGTAGACCTATGGGAGAAGCTGAAGCAGAACTTTAGGTTTCCGGAGGGAACGCACGAGTTGGTACAAGAAAATGCTTTTAAGATAATGGGGCAGAGCTTCCGACGTTGGCGGTCGGATCTGAACAAGAACTTTATCCAACAGAAGTTAACTCCTTTCCACGAGTATGGCAACATAACTCCTAGTCAATGGGAGGAGCTCGTGGCTGAGAAGACTTCAGAGGCATCATTGGCCCTCAGTGCCCGTAACAGCGAGCAGGCGAAGAAGAACCAACACTACCCTCGTCTAGGCCCCGGTGGCTACGCTGGCAAGCAAGAGGTCTTTAGGAAGATGGACGCAGAGGCCGAAGCTGCCGGGAATACGGAAGTGCCAAAGTTGAAGCCACGCCTCAAACAGTGGATATACGCGAGGAGTGTGGATTCATCCGGTAGTAGCCTCCAGTTTGCTAAGCCGGAGACCGGAGAGGTGGTATCAAAGATACTGAAACTTGCTGAAGACAAGGAGAAGGGCGCATTCAACCCTTCCAGAGAGAGGGACGAGCTTACTGTTGCCTTGGGAAACCCCGAGCACACAGGACGCACCAGGGGGCTAGGGAAGAGGATGTCCTGGAAGCACGGATTCGTAGAGGAGAGGCACATGTACAAGAAACATGGCAGAGACCGAGAGTCTAATCTTGAGCGCCAAGTGAAGGCTCTATTTGAAAAGATGTTGGTGGAGAAAGGACTGTCTACGATGGAGCCACAGACACTAATGGGCCCGCCCGGAGAACTGGCGGTAGTTGGCAGCCCTCCGGATGTTCCCAGCAGTCAAGGTTCCAATGCAACCGGAACCCCCGTCGATCGCATACGGGCACCAACCAGTTGCAAATTGGTGGTTCTGATGGGCAGGCAAAACGTGATCATTGAGGTGGCAACGGGCGTGGCACATCCTCCAGGCGGCACGTGGCACAATAGGGACATCCCGCAGGACTACACTCGGGTCGAGGTGCATACCGTGAAGCCCGAGTTCATGACTTGGAAGATAGAACACCCTACTCCCGAGGGGCTCGTGTTACTCGGAGACGTCATGAACCAGTTCATCCTCTGGCACAGACGGGACATTGTATTGACCGAGTCTTCACCAACTCCGACTGAAGTTCATCCTCTGGAGCGACCCGTCGAGGACGAGGAGGTATACTCACCGACCCATGACCATGACCACCACACGCTAGATACTTCTCCACCTCGTACCGATCAAGGGCATGATGACATGCCACATCTTTCTCCACCTCGTACCGAGCATGGGCATGATGACATGCCACGTCCTTCTCTAGCTCATACCGAGCAAAGGCATGATGAGATGCAACATCCTTCTCAACAAGCGCAGCCGATACATGAACAACAAGTGTCTCATGAACAACAATTGCCTCGTGAACAGCCGATACGTGAAGAACAAGTGGCCCCTGGAGCAGGTGATGCACAAGTTGACAAGGACGTGCCCGAATGGGAAGCTCGAAACAAAATCCCAATCAAGATAAGGCCATCGTATGTGGGCATTAATGACGTCTCGTCGGTGCACAAGTGGATGGCCCATGACCAGTTCAAGACTAAGAACCAAGTAAAAGAATTCAGAGCACCAGCTTCTGAGGAGGGCACCACTAGCAAACTGCACAAAGGGTTTAAAAAGTATCCAGCTGTTGATAACCTCAAATGGTCAAATGATTGCCCAGATAAATATGAAAAAGGCAAGAACTTCCTACCAAACCGAGTCATACAGTGCTTGCCACGTGGAATGAGAAAGTTCCACGATTGGTACTTGCGTGCTCAGATAACAGAATTAGAAATCTTACAAGCATGGATCCCTGCTGGCACATTTGGAGCCCCAGGTGGGCAAATTGCCGTTGAGTTTAAGGATATCCAGGCATGCTTTCACCTCGGACGAATGGAAATGAATCTAATTCGCATGTGGTGCCTGTAAGTCCTTGCCCTCTCTATATGATATGAATGTAATCTTTTGATTTTGTTGTAACTAACCCGCACCGTGATTTATAGAATGCAAGCGGACTTTGTGAGAAAGAGGCCAGCTCTGAAACACGGGTATATAGACCCTTCACCTATAGCATCAACAAATTTTAATTACCCTAAAGAGTGGAAACTAGATTGCAAAGAACTAGGAGGTGGAAAGACACTTAAGGAAAAAGAGGATATCAGGAACAAGAAAATATTGGAAGAGTCCCTCAAGGTTGCGGCATACATTGCCCTATGTTTTAAAAATCTCCAACAACACGATAATATATGGATACCATACCACTTCAAGTAAGTTCGACTGTATACTTAGCTTTGTTCAATATACTTTGTTCGATGCAAAAGAGCTTATGTGTTCTTTCTATGACTAAATTCATGCAGCGATCACTGGATTTGCATAGGCGTCTGGCTCTCACATAGCATGGCATGGGTCTTTGATTCAGCGGATTCCCCAGTCGAGACATATAAAGACTTCATAGCGATTGTCAAGACGTATACATATCGACAATCCTTATTTTAGCTACTATGTTTGTATACATACTTGTAAGGTTCAATATGGGATACTAACAAGTTACATTTGCTAAAACCATTGGAACAGGGCATTCAGGCACTATGTCCAGGAACATAAGGGGAGGCATCATCCAAATAGGAAGGAAAAGTTGTATGTCAAAACTCTATGTGCGGTAAGTGTCATTTACTTTGGTACTCCATATATTACATGTCTGTCAATAGCATTACTTAACGTCTCCATATGCAAAACACACAGTGCCCCAAGCAGAAGCCTGGGAGTCTACATTGTGGATACTACACATGTATTATGATGAGTACCATCGGTGGCTACAATAGAAATCCCAATCTGGTAAGTTTGAACCTCTTCGCTCGTAGTATGAAAAATTCGCATATGTTGTGATATAGTAAACCTAAACTTGTTCTCTTGTAGTTGGAGAAAGATAAAGACACGAGAAGGAACCCATACAAGGATGACGAGCTCTTAGAGATGGTCGGCGACCTTTGCAACTTTATAATGGACCAGATTGTGTACCATAAAGGCACTTACCATCATCTTCTTTCCGACTTAGGTAGTAATCCTCTATACCAACACCTTCGTGAGACTGATAGGCTAGCCCTAGGCCGTTGATGACAATGTGGACTTATGGTATGGTTTGGATCAGACTTTGGAACGGTTTGGACTTTGTTTTGCACGTGGACTTATGGATTTCTTAATGGACTATGTTATAATGATTGACTTCATAATGGACTATGTTGTAATGATGGACTTTTGTGAATTATGACTTGTGATGATGTTCTAATTAATGGTCTTGTGTTTGTGGATGTATATATGTATATTTGTGGCGGCCAGATTCGAATTTGAATTATATATATATGGTCAGATTTGAATTTGAATTATTTATTTTTTTTGCCTGAAAATCCACTGTAGAGGCGGTTCTTGATTGAACCGCCCTTACAAATACACACAGCAGGGGCGGCTGGTGATACAGCCGCCCTTACAGAAGTCCACTACAGGGGCGACTGATATTACCAGCCGCCCCTACAGAGGTCACTGTAGGGGCGGCTGAAAACACAAGCCGCCCCTACAGAGGCACTGCAGGGGCGGCTGAAAACACCAGCCGCCCCTACAGAGTGCACTGCAGGGGCGGCTGAAAACACCAGCCGCCCCTACAGAGGCACTGCAGGGGCGGCTGAAAACACCAGCCGCCCCTACAGAGGAACTGCAGGGGCGGCCAGGAAACCGCCCCTACAGAGGCACCCTCTGTAGGAACACCCTGGGAAGGGCGGTTGGCGTAGCCGCCCCTACAGAGGCTCTAGAGCCGCCCCTACAGTTAAATTCTGTAGTAGTGCCTTGCGCTTCCCCGTGCCCGCGTCGGCGGCGAGGCGCAGGGAGCGGACGGGGCCGATCAGTTCGCACGCGTCGCGGACCTCCTTCTCGGACGCGTGGAACGCGATGTTGCCCACGTACACCACGCGGCTGCACCAGCAGTTCGCGGCCGCCGCAGCAAGGGACATGGCGCCGCCGTCCATGCTCCCTCGGATGGAAGAGGAGGCTGCAGATGGGTAGCTGCCGCGGCGGCCATCCGCGGTTATATAGCCAGCAATTCGACGTGGAATCGGAGTCGGTGTTCGTTTCACGGTCGAATTCCTATGGCATTTTCTATTTTTCCTATTTGGGTGTGCGCTACGTTGCTTACGGTAGATGACGTCAGCGACAGCCAAGCCCAGACCCTTGCACCGCCTTCCCGACCCACCCGCGCACCCGCCCCAGATCGGATTCGGGCTCGACCCAAACAGAGAGGCCGGGAGCTGAGGACTATGGCAGTAGCCGGACGCGGCACCGCGCTCCTCCTGCGGACCCTCGCGGCGGCGAGGCCTTGGCCGTCCGCGGGGGCGGGGGCGGGCGCGCGGTGCATCCACGAGGGGCCGGACACCATCGAGGAGCTGCTGGACCGGCACCTCGTGAAGAAGCCCGCGGCGGGCCCGGACGAGGAGTCGGCGGAGGCGCGGCGGCGGCTGACGAGCTCCCGGCGGGAGGCGCTGGCCCTGTACCGGGACATCCTCCGGGCGGCGCGGCTCTTCGCGTGGCCCGACGACCGCGGCGTGCCGTGGCGGGAGGTGCTGCGCGCCAACGCCAGGCGCGAGTTCGAGGAGGCCCGCGGGGAGCGCGACCCGGAGGTGGTGGCGCGCCTCCTCATCGGCGGCCGCGACGCCGTGCAGCAGGCTCTCGACCGCCTCGCCGACGCCTCACGCCGCGCGATCGAGGCCGAGGAGGCCAAGCGCCGTGGCGGAGCGTAGATTTGGAGCTGGACATTCCAAACCTACGCGTCCTGTGGTAGCATTTGCTTAATCTTGTTGTACGCGACGATCTCTAATTCTTAATGTTTGTTCTTAAAGGATCAGGCTATCTCAAGCAACACTACAAGAATCTGAGAGACCGAGAGAAACACTTCGGTTTCTAGCATTTGATCCGTGAATGATGTGTCGAGTGCCGTACAATGAATACAATCAGCTCAGCATTTTTACTTTGTATATAAAGGGAAAAAAACAATTTTGTACATCATCCTACTTTCAGTTGCTACAAAAAGTGGCTTGGTTCTTGTCCAATGTGTGTAATCAGTTATGGGTTAGATTTCCCCCCAAATTGTCTGAAAACATGAAACAGAAGTTCCTTCCTGGAGCGTCTGCTAGAGTATCTGGGAATGGGTCTCTCCAGTATGTGTCCTCAACTGAATACATGCTGTAGTAGCCTGCAATCGTGCCTTGTGTCAGTTTTGTGAAAGCCCGGGTGCTATCAGAACACTCTGCATCCAGGTGTCCTGCTCTAGCAGAATCTCATTCAGTTCAGGCATTCCATCATCAATCTTAACTTGTTCACCAGTAGTCACCACAGCAACAAGAGCCATCTGAAAATATGTGGTATATCTTTGTGTCACCAACTACAATCTTCCGTCCCGAATATTTTGATATCAACTTCAGTGCATGATGGCAGTGGTTGCATACACGCACATTCTTCTTGACAAGAACAGGAGCCCCAGCCTCAGATGATATCAGACCAAAGGCAACAGCCAGCCTTACACTATGCTTATTGGGGAGTAATGTTTTCCCAGATGCAAAAGGATCTGAATCACGGAGATTACTTGGGCTATCCAAATCTTCTCCAATATTTCTTGATAGGATATCAGACAATTCATGAATTTTCTTACTCTGAGGGTGAGACATGTCCCCATTGACAAAACTGCACTCTTTATCATTAAGCTCCACAAGGCTTCTTGCCTCTGTCCTTCGAAGCCCCTTCTCCTTCATCAGAGATCTTATCCTCTCCACATCCTCCCATCTCCCGGCATCAGCATACATAGAAGACAGAACAACATAACAGCCTGTGTTGTTGTGTTCCAGTTGGAATATCCTCTCTGCTGCATATTCTGCTATATCAATATCATTCTTATTTCTGCTTGCTGTCAGTAAGGAACCCCAAATCCTGGATGTTGGAGCAATTGGCATGTTTTCAATAAACCGCAGCACCTCCCTGAGGTCACCTGCCCGGCCCAGAAGGTCAGTCATGCATCCATAGTGCTCAATCTGTGGAATCATACCATACTCCTTTTGCATTGAGTTGAACTCCTTCCAGCCCTCAGCCTCCAGGCCTGAAACACTGCAAGCAGTCAACACAGAGACAAAGGTACTCTCATTTGGCTCCAAACCGTTACACTTCATCTCATTGAACATTTCCAATGCAGTCTTTCCCTGTCCATGAATTGCATATCCTATAATGATTGTATTCCAGGAGATCACATCCTTGCCCGGCATTCTGTCAAAGATTTCCCTTGAGGCCACAGTATCGCCGCACCTTGCATACATATGCATAACCGCGTTCATAATGAGAGTGCTGTCTCCATAGCCTAACTTGACAATGTAGCTGTGCATTTGCCTGCATTGTCTTAGTGAACCTAGCAAGACGAATGCTGGTACTACTGTTGTCATGGTGAAATAGTCAGGATAAAGAGGCTGATTCAGTAGCTCCAGGAACAATGCGATGGCTTCCTGGTACATTTCCACGTACATGTAGGCAGTAATCATATTATTCCATGATACCAGAGTTTTGTCTGTAATCTGACCAAATATCTTTTCAGATGATTCCACTTTGCCAACCTTGCCATACATCTCCAGAAGAGCAGTCTCAAGCACCACGTGGGGAAGAAAATGTCTCCGAACCACATAAGCATGAACACTCCTTCCATACAGTGAACTTTCAGTTTGAGGACAGGCAGTTAGCAAATTGATAGCAGTGACCACTTCCACCTGGAACCCCTCCGCTCTCATTTGCATGAAGCAATCAAACGCATCCACAGGCCGCTCATTCAGCGCATAACCACCTATCATACAATTCCATGTCACCACGGTCCTCAGCGGCATCTTTGCAAAGACATTCTCAGCAAAGAAAACATTGCCACATTTGCAGTACATGTCAACAAGAGAAGTTCCCACCTTGACATCCTGCTCGAGCCCGTGCCTGATGGCATAGCCGTGTATCTCCCGCCCCTGCGCCAGGGCCGACTCCAGGCAGCAGGCCGCGAGGGCGGCGATTACCCCGACGCTGTCGTGCCCCACCAGCAGCGCGTCGTTCATCTCCCGGAAGCACGCCAGCGCCAGCGCCCCCATCCCGTTGGACACGTACCCGTCCACCATCGTGTTCCACGAGACGATGTCCCGCGCCGGCATTCCGTCGAACACCAGCTCGGCGTCCCCGACGAGGCCGAGCTTGGCGTAGAGCGCGACGAGCGAGTTGGCGGTGTACACGTCGGCGCCGAGGCCGAGCTTGATCACGGCCGCGTGCGCGGCGCGGCCCTGGCCCAGCGCGCCGGCGCGCGCGCAGCACTTGACGACGACGGGGAAGGTGAAGCGGTCGGGGCGGGCGCCGGCGTCGAGCATGGCGCGGTACGCCGCGAGCGCGTCGAGCGGGAGGCCCGCATCCGCGAACCCGCGGATCATGACGTTGTGGAGGAACGTGTCGGGGCGACTGACGGCCGCGAAGGCGTCCGCGGCCTCGTCCATGCGGCCCGCCGAGACGTGGGAGAGGACGAGGGACTTGGGACGGGAGCCGGAGCTGGGGACTGAGCGGGGAGCCCCTCCCTCGCCGTGCTTCGGGCGAGTGCGGGGCGGAGGCTCCTTGGAGGTGGCAGCGGTGAGGTGCTGGGAGGCGCAGGTGGTGGCGGAGGCGGCATGGGCTGCCCGGGAGGGGAGGAGGAGAGGCGTGGCCATGGGTGGGGGCGGGCGTGGCGGAGGGAAGCGAGATGGGGATATTTTTCTGCAACGGGTTTTTGCTTTCCCGGTTTATCCAATCAGGGAAGGGAGAGGAGGAGGAACGTGTCGCCGGGAGGAATTCGCATTTGCTCTGCGCTCTGCACTACCCACGGGCCAAGGTTGCATACATCAAAATCAATACAAACTGTAATAAAGTACTTGATTCTGGCTCTTATGTGTTAATGAGTCAAATTCCTGAGTTTGTATCTGTACTGGTATCCAGCGATTTGCTTGGATGTGATGTGTAATTTATCTGAGTTTTCAAAAAAAAAATCACAACTACGAGACATCGCAGGCATTAAACTAGGAGTAAACAAACTGCAGCATGACACAACGCCATGAATAGTACAGTAGTACACGGTGTTAACAGAGTTGCATCCTGGAGATTGAGGTTCCGTTCAGCTGAAATTATAAGCCGGTTGAAAAACACTGTTGGCTGATTTTTTTGAGAGAAAAATACTGTTCCGGCTGAAAAAAACAAGCTAAATAAGACGGATTATAAGCCAGATGAACAGGGCCCGAGTCTCGATGGAACACAATTACCAAGAATGCCACGTCAGTTTTATTAGTTTTGTTTGATGAATAAAACATTCGCTCTCGATGCACAGTTTCATAGACTAACTGTAACATTTAATTCTTGTACGATGTTACGATCAAACGTGCCATGTGAACTTTATAGCCATTTCATACGTGTTAGCTAGCATCTATACATATAGTATACATATCAAACTATAGATATATTTTGAAACCACGTGATACAGAGTATATTCTGAAGGAACACAAAAAAGCACTTGTACTTTGGATGTAAATTCAGGTGACCGAGGAACTATTCTTTATATATTTTCCTTTCAATTTCTATCATAGCAATCTCCATACCAAACGGATTATTCCAACCTACAGGATCTTGTCAGTTATGCATATTGCATATCCATCACCTTGGATAGTTGGCCTGATGAACAAGTAAAGATGAAAGATTGAGAGGCGAGGGAGCCCTGGGGCCTGACCTGCAGATGAACAGCGCCACCTCATGGAGAGCGTGGACGGCAGCGGCTGACCACATGAAAGGTCTCACCGTGCGCTTTGAGGCAGAGCAAGAGAGGCACCTGCGCGTGGCTGTAAGCAGAGATCAGCAGGGGATAGGCTAGGGAAGGGAAATTGGGAAGGATTCAGAGGAACTGGAAGAACTCGAAGAGCAGGAAGGAGCGATACGGAAGTAGTAGGTAGGATTAGTTCAAAGTTGTTTACAATGTAAGTTTGTTGCCCCTCTTCCAAGCCTCTCTTTCCTCTTATACATCGGCTGATGCCGTGCGCGAGCCACACGGACGCAGCTGTGTCTCCCTATGACTCACGCCCACTGCGGACCCATAATGAGCCGGTTCGGTCGCCTGGTGCGGGTGCCCTTCCTTCTTGTCGCTCCGCCTAGTTCGCTGCGTGGCAGACCGACTTCAGTGCTCGGTCCATCTTCAGGTACGTCTTGGTGTTGGTTGCTAACACCCTCCCTCCCTTCAGAGCCTGCTTGTCCCCAAGCAGGAGCACGGGGAAACCTTTGCTTGAGTGCCTCCAGATCTTCCCAGGTGGCTAACGACCGGGGCATTCCTGACCACTGAATCAACACTTGAGGGATGACAGTATTTTCAGAGGAACGAACCCGGCGCTGGAGGACCTTCAGGGGATACTGATGACCTTCAAGGGACTGAGGAAGGGAACAGACAACATGGGAAGATGGAACTGCTGCTTTTAATTGAGATACATGAAAAACCGGGTGTATGGTAGTGGAAGCCGGAAGATCAAGCTTGTAAGCCACAACACAATTTTGGCAGTCACCTGAAACGGCCCAAAAAATTTGAATGCCAGTTTTTGATTGGAGCGTGGAGCTAGCAACGTCTGAACATATGGCTGGAGTTTGAGGTAAACCCAGTCTCCAACAGCAAACTGTCTTTCAGAGCGAGATTTGTTTGCTTGATGCTTCATACGTTCCTGTGCTCGAAACAGATGTTGCTGAATCAGAGTAGTGATCATTGATTTTTCCTGCATCCAGTCAGACAGAGGCATCGAGGACACTGCAGATTCTGCTGTCAAGCCAAAATGGCGTGGTTGCTGTCCATACAGCACATAAAACGGTGAGTAGCCCAAGGAAGAGTGCAAAGTAGTGTTGTACCAATATTCAGCAAGGTAAATCCAGTCAAGCCATTTGGATGGGCAGGCGCTGACAAAACAGCGCAAGAAAGTCTCCATGCATTGGTTCACCCGTTCCGTTTGACCATCCGTTTGAGGGTGGTAAGCTGTCGACATCTTCAGAGAAACGTTGGCCAAACGAAAGAGTTATTGCCACAATTGACTGGTAAACACACGATCTCTGCCAGAGACAATGGATTCAGGCAGGCCATGTAAGCGGTAGACCTGCTGAAGGAACAGCTTGGCGACTGACAGAGCTGTGAATGGGTGGGCCAGCAGTAGGAAATGAGCATATTTGGAGAATCGATCAACCACAACCATGATGCAGTTTTTACCTCCAGAGAATGGTAAGCCTTCGACGAAATCCATGGAAATGCTCTGCCATGCCATAGATGGAACAGGCAGGGGTTGGAGAAGTCCCGGGTAGCGAGCTCTGTCAGGCTTGGCTTGCTGACAGGTGGGACAGGAGGAGACAAACTGATGGACGCAAGACTTGAGGCCATTCCACGAGAACATTTGCTTGATTCGGTGGTAAGTAGCCGGGAAACCCGAATGGCCCCCCCCCATAGCCGAGGAGTGAAACTGGTGCATGATACGTTGCTGAAGAGTCTTGTCGTTCCCAATCCACAGACGGCCTTTGTGATGGATCAAGCCATTGCGTAATTCATAGTTGGGTTCTGCTGTAGAAGATAGAGACAGGCGTTTGCGTAAGTCCTGAGCCTTACTGTCACCATCGTAGCTAGTCAACACAGCATCCAACCAGGTAGGTACCGGGGCAGAGATGGCCAATGCTTCTTCGGGAACAGCACGGCGAGAAAGCGCATCAGCAACACGATTGTCAGATCCAGGCTTGTATACTATGCGATACTGCAAGCCAAGGAGCTTGGTGAAAACTTTTTGCTGCCAATGTGTGTGTAACCGCTGTTCGTTCAAATGAACAAGGCTCTTTTGGTCAGTAAATATGAGGAACTCGCCGAGCTGAAGATAGGAGCGCCACTGTTCTACAGCAAGAAGTATTGCCATGTATTCTTTTTCGTAGGCCGACAATCCTTGGTTCTTGGGTCCGAGAGCACGACTAAGAAAGGCAAGTGGATGGCCCTTTTGTAACAGCACAGCACCAACCCCGAAACTGGATGCATCAGTTTCAATACAAAATTGCTGACTGAAATCCGGCAAGGCGAGAATAGGCGCTGAACTGAGACACTCTTTCAGTGTATTGAATGCCGTGGTGTGCTCCGATGTCCAGACGAACAGGCTATGCTTCTTAAGCAGGGATGTTAGTGGCTTGGAAATAATAGCATAATGGCGCACAAAGCGGCGGTAGAATCCTGAAAGACCAAGAAAACTGCGGAGCTCCTTCACGTTGGTTGGCTGAGGCCAAGACATGATATCTGCGACCTTAGAAGGATCGGTAGCCACTCCTTGAGCGCTAATCACATGTCCCAAATAGGAAATTTCAGGTTGGGCAAACTTGCATTTGGACAATTTGATATGCCACTGATTTTGGGCAAGCAAGGTAAAAACTTGTCGAAGATGCTCAAGGTGTTCCTCTAGTGTTGCACTGTACACGAGTATATCATCGAAAAACACAATGGCACAGCGGCGAAGAAGTGGGTTGAGAGTGGTGTTCATAGCGCCTTGAAATGTACCAGGGGCCCCAGACAAGCCAAACGCAACCACACGAAACTCATAATGGCCAACATGAGTGGAAAAAGCCGTTTTGTACTCCTCTCCCGGACGCATGCGAATCTGATGATAACCAGACAGTAGATCCAAAGTGGAAAACCAACGTGCACCAGCGAGCTCATCCATAACTTGGTCAAATACTGGAATAGGAAAGGCAGTCTTGACCGTCAGTGCATTGAGATATTTGTAATCCACACAAAAACGCCATGTGTTGTCCTTTTTACGAACTAACAGCACAGGAGAATTGAAGGGTGATGTACTGGGTTGGATGATTCTGTGGCAGAACCTCCTAATTACCATGGCCCACCTGTACTTGTTATTGTCTTAAAGACTTCTAACCACTGTACAAGTGTACCACAGATCTTAAGAAGTCTGTCGGGTGTCCTCGGGAAACCCGAATCATCCACAATCTTCCGAGCAGGATCACATTGCAGAGGCATCATAGTATTACAACAGTTTATATAATAAATTACATCAGAGTACAAAAGCGGAAGTCTTACATAACATAGGTTTACAAACTTGATGTTCCAAACTTATAAAACTTAAGTTTAGTGTTACAACCATAGTAGTGGAGTAGCATTATTAACATTATTACAACACCAAAACGCGATGCTCTGCCCAAGAGCCAAACATCTCTACTCGTCGTCGCTTGCCGCAAAGACAGTCATGCAACAGGGTCCAAAACACACCTGCTCATGAGACGAACCTGCAACAGGGGTTTAACAAACCCTGAGTACGAAAGTACTCAACAAGACTTAACCGACAAAACTAGTGGAACGACTCAGGAATGCAGGCTAGGGGAATCAAGGTGAGGTTCCAGCAGGAAGTCAAGTTCTTTTGCATAAAAGCGACTAATGGTGAATCCTTAAGATCACGATTTTATTTCAATATTAATTATCAACAGAATGTAAGTGATTCTAATCTAGATCATATAATTCATTCAATATCTTTCTGTTTCTCCGACCAAAGTTCCATTTCTTATCTACGATGTTAAACAGAGAATCGAGTCTCCTTAACCGAGGAGCAGCGACGATTCGAATCGATTAGACCCAGCTGGGGATTCCCAATCACACGACATATGTAGGACTCTAACCGACATATATCAACCTTCACTCGGATCCTCCAAAACATGACCGGGTCCAGCGCCACCCGAGAGTATAGTACACCTCCAATCCAGCCCTTGGCTACGAGGGTACACACTACTCTCGCCATCTTTCCACTCCCAGTGCGCGGTTGGCCGTTCACATATTGGTATTACCGAGGTCTTAGGCTTACCGGAGCATATGATCAGTTACAAAGTCTCGACGCACACAGTTCAGACAACGGTACGGTCCTTAACTGACTCAGTCGGAGACACTACAGGGGGACTCCTTTCCCGATGCAAGTCCACCGACCGGTCCCAATTATCAACATTAACATTCATCAAGTAATTGTCCAACAACCCTTCAAACTTTGTTTAAAAGTTTTAAAGTTTTCTCATTAAGCAATGCTAAGCATACTAAGCATTTTTAAATCAAAACAGGAACAAGGATGGTATTGGAATATCAAGGATGATAATGCAGTAATTAGGTTATCACTCAACTCCTAGCACTTAATGCAATAGAGCCGTAATAAAAGTTAAATAAAACTTTTTAAAATCACAAGGTAAGTTTAGATGTAACCGGGGCTTGCCTTGGTCGACGGGAAACTCGGGCTCGGGTTCAGTACCGCAGATGTCAAACCCTACCTCCACGGACGGTGACTCTTCGGCGGAAACAGGTTCGGCTTCGGTACCCTCCTCTTTTACGGGAACTATACGTAATGATAATGCATGCTTTAGGATGATGAGATAATAAATATGATGCTCGATGGATGTTTAATATTTTTAACAACTTGAGTACAACTTCCCTTCACGGTACAACTGAACAACAAAGGTTTCTAACCTAACCCTAATCTAGGGTCTGATTACTCTAAATACTTATTACGAAAATTGTTAAACACATGAAATGACAGTAATTAGGAAAGCTTAAGCAACCAATTAACAAAGCTAAAGGTCATCAAAGGTTAATGACCTAAAGTCAACACTCAATCATAAAGTCAAGCAACATTAATTATCATGCCCTAATTACCTAATTAATTAATTAATTAATTAAAGCATAATCTAAGAATAAAAATTAACTTAATCCAATTAAGCTAAAATTTTTAATTTAAGAAGGTTATACCTTAATTAGATGATAAAATAATTTTCATGATTTTTGGATAAATAAATAAGCCTAGAAAAATTAATTAAGAACCACTTAGAATTAAATGGACTAATTAAATAATCTATAAAAAGTACTTAAAATTGATATTTATTATTTTTATTAAATAGTAAACAGTGAAAAAAGGTTACTCAAAAATTTTCACAATTTTTGGAATTATAAATAAATTATAACATAAATAATAAAACTAAAATTCATTTTACAATTTTGAAAAAGAAAAAACGAAAATTCCATCGCGGGCTGCTTTGCTCCTGTTCCCCCTCTCGGCCCGGCCTGCTTCGCACGCGCGCGGCCCACGCTATCCCCGCGCGCGCTCGCCTGCTTGGCCCAGCCGCGCGGCCCGTCCGCGTCCGCTCTCTCTCTCCCTTTCTCTGACGTGCTGGCCCCGCCTGTCATCCCCGACCTCCCGCTCTCCCTTCCCCTTCGCCGCGGCACGGCGGCCGGCCGGCGACCACGACCTCGACGTCCTACTCCTTCTCCACTAACACGGACTTCACCACCCTACGAACTCCCTACACCACTCATTTGCCCAGCACAAGCACCGGTGCCCCTTTACCGACGGTCATGGCGGACCACCGCCACGGTAAGCCGCGAAAACGCGTCACCGGCGAGATAGCGTCAAAATTGAGGTGGGGAAAACGATGAGGGGCTCACAGCGATTCTGTAGGTGATCTTGGCGGAGACGGAGACGCACGGAAGTGACCGGACCACGGCGAGGTGACCGCGGCGGTGCTCTGCTCGGCAGCGAGGAAGACAGCGGCGGTGCGGGCACTCCAGGCGGTAGCAGTGGGTGCGAATGAGCGGAACGATGCGCTGGAGCAAGACGGTTGCAAAGGAGCAGCTGGCGCGACCAGAGGGGACGCGACGAGGGCTACGGCGAGCGGCGGAGCAACGGTGGCGGCGGGAAACCGAGGAAGAGGAAAACTCGACCACGACGTGCTCGGTATATATAGGGCGATGCAAACGGCCTCAACGCGACGTGTGGCCGATCAAGAAGGCGCTGAAACAAGAGCTGGCGGTCGAAAACGCGCCTGGAAGGCGTTCGAAGCTCGCCGGCGTCGGCGGGAGGTGGCGTGCGGTGGTTGGCAGCGATTTCAAAATATTTACAGAATTGCCACTGGAATCAAAATTCAAATTACTCTCAAATTTTCAATAGAAGTTGAAAATCTGTAAAAACAAAAGTTGTTCAATTTTCAAAGATCTACAACTTTCTCAATATGAACATTTTTCAATTCGGCTTAGTTTTTGAAATTTGAATTTGAATTCAAAAAGGGACATTTTTGGGAAATCTGAAAAACCAAAATTACTTTGAATTTTGTATTGAAACTTCAAAAACTCAAAATACCAAAGTTGTACATCTAGGGCAGACCTACAACTTTGCTATTCAAAATATTTTCAAATTATGCCTCCATTTTGAAATTGGGTAGGAAAAATGAAAAGGGGACAATTTTGAGATTTGAATCTTTTCAAAATTACTTCAAATTTTACATTGAAACTTTGAAAACTCAAAACATCAAACTTGTATCCCTTGAAAAGATCTACAAACTTGGTTTTACACTTTTTCCCAAATTTTGCTTAGATTTTGATTTATATCAAAAGGGGTAAACTAGGGTTTTGTTTTTCAGGGTTTTCGGAAAAGTTTTGAATTGAAACTTGATTCTTTCTTAACTTTGGTTACTTAGGAATCACACCTTCACCCTAGGACATCATTGAGTCAAGCCTCACATGGTTGACCAAATGGCTCCCTAGGTTGACCAATTTGACTTAAGAAATTCTTTTAGTAATTCCTCAAATTTGAATTCGAATTCGAATCGAAAAACTTGTAACAAGCTTTGGATCCCAAACCCTAACTCAAACTTGAAGCTTTATTTTATAGGTTGGACTTGAGCTTATACCCTACACTTGGCACTAGTGTATAACACCGTCATACACCTCAAATTACGCAGGGCATAAACTAAGTATTTGCGGTGATAACGAAATTAGGGTTTTCGGATTTCGAACCACACAACGAGAAACACATCGAACCTAAGAATTCAAACTCATTTTAGTTAATGCATAACAGTGTTAACCTAATCATGGATGATTTGCAGTGCAAATGATGACATGGCAGGTTTTTAGTTACTATAACACCAGGGGTGTTACAGCCCTTCCCCCTTAAAGAAATCTCGTCCCGAGATTTAAAGCCTTGGGTTAGGTAAAGGAAAAGGAAACGTGTCATACAAACACGTTCAAGATTTGTTCATAAAACAGGTAGGTATTTTACATCACAAGGTTTAAAAAGAAGGAGTTACAATCTAGAGAGGAAATTGTAATTTAGATGGAAGCAAAGAAGTCGGGAAAGTTTTTCAGCAAATAATCTTCAGATTCCCAGGTTGCTTCTTCTTCTGAATGCTGATTCCATTGAATCTTATACCACTTGATTGTTCTACTCCGGGTGACACGATCTTTCTGATCCAAAACTCTGACAGGATGCTCTGAATATGTTAGATCTGGCTCAAGCTCGACCCCCTCAAAATCAATCACTTGGTCAGGCACTTGTAGACACTTCTTTAGCTGTGACACATGGAACACATTGTGTACTGCAGAGAGTTGTTCAGTTAACCTTAAATGGTAAGCCACTTTACCAAATCGTTCCAGAATTTGAAACGGTCCAATATATCTGGGTGCCAATTTGCCTTTAACCCCAAACCGGGTAACTCCTTTCATGGGTGATACCTTTAAGTATACATAATCTCCGTTGTCGAACACCAGTGCTCGTCGTCTTTTATCTGCATAACTCTTTTGACGAGACTGTGCTATCTTTATATTATTTTGTATACGTCTGACTTTTTCTTCAGTTTCTTTTACTAAATCAACTCCGAAGAACCATCTTTCTCCTGATTCTGACCAATTCAGTGGAGTTCTGCATCGGCGTCCATACAGTGCTTCAAACGGTGCCATTTTGATACTTTCTTGATAACTGTTATTGTAGGAGAATTCTACCAAAGGTAAACAGTCATCCCAAGAATCTGAGTAATTGAGCACACAAGACCTCAACATATCTTCTAGAACCTGATTGACCCTTTCAGCCTGACCATCTGTTTGAGGATGATAAGCGGTACTATGCAGAAGTTTAGTACCCAGTGATTCATGTAAGTGCCTCCAGAAATTGCTAACAAATTGTGTACCTCTATCAGATACAATTGTCTTAGGTATCCCATGCAGACTGACAATTCGGTCAAAATATATCTTAGCATACCGGATAGTTGGATATGTAGTTTGAACTGGAATGAAATGCGCAGACTTAGTGAGGCGGTCCACAATAACCCAGATAGAATCAAACCCTTTTGCTGTTTTGGGCAGACCCACTATGAAATCCATATTGATATCTTCCCACTTCCAAGATGGAATGGGTAACGGCTGCAATACTCCGGCTGACTTCAGATGTACAGCTTTCACCCTCTGGCAGGTGTCACACTTGGCTATGTATCTGGCAATCTCAATCTTCATCTTGGTCCACCAGAATCTTTGTTTCAGATCATGATACATTTTATTACTTCCAGGATGGATAGAGAATTTGGTCAAATGTGCTTCATCCAGAATCAATTGACGTAACTCCGGAACCTTAGGTACAACCAAACGATCTTTGAACCAGAGGACATCTGTTTCATCAATTCTAAAACATAAGCCTTTTCCCTTTCTGACTTTTTCCTTTATGTGAACTATACCCTTATTTTCCTTCTGAGCAGAAATAATCTTATCTCTTATAGTTGTTTCCACTGTAATATTGGCAACACTACCATGTTGAACTATTTCAATACCCAACTTTTCAATCTCATGACACAAAGATAGATCCAGCGGTTTCACTGTTAAACAGTTGCAATGAATCTTTCGACTGAGGGCATCGGCAACCACATTTGCCTTACCCGGATGATAATGCACTTCTAAGTCATAGTCCTTTATCAATTCTAACCATCTTCGTTGGCGCATATTCAAATCAGACTGAGTGAAAATATATTTCAAACTTTTGTGATCTGTATAGATGTGACATAGATTACCCAATAAATAATGCCGCCATATCTTCAAAGCATGAACCACAGCCGCTAACTCTAAATCATGGGTTGGATAGTGCTCTTCATGTTGTTTGAGTTGGCGAGAAGCATAAGCAATCACTCGACCTTCTTGCATCAGCACACATCCAATACCAGTGCCACAAGCATCACAGTAGACGTCAAACGGCTTTTCAATATTTGGTTGAGCTAACACTGGAGCAGTGGTTAACAACCTCTTCAATGTTTGGAAAGCCTTCTCACATTCTGATGACCAAACAAATTTAACCTGAATCTTCAACAACTCAGTGATGGGTTTCGATACCTTCGAGAAATCAGGAATGAATCGACGGTAATAGCCCGCCATTCCCAAGAAACTGCGAACCTGATGAACAGTACTTGGGGGCTTCCAATCTAATATATCCCTTACTTTACCAGGGTCAACAGCAACACCTTCTGCCGACAAAACATGTCCAAGAAATGGCACCTCCTTAAGCCAAAACTCGCATTTGCTGAACTTAGCATACAACTGATGTTTCCTCAGACGACTGAGAACGATGCGTAAATGTTCCGCATGTTCTTTCTTGTTTTTGGAGTAAACTAAAATATCATCAATGAAGACAACAACAAACTTGTCAAGCTCTGGCATGAAAACCGAATTCATGAGATACATGAAATGAGCGGGGGCATTGGTAAGACCAAAGGACATGACTAGATATTCATAAAGGCCATATCTAGTAGTGAAAGCAGTCTTTGGAATGTCCTCAGGGCGAATTTTTATTTGGTGGTAGCCAGATCGAAGATCGATCTTAGAAAAGACTTTGGCTCCAGCAAGTTGATCAAAAAGTAGATCAATACGAGGAAGGGGATACTTATTCTTGATAGTAACTTCATTCAATGGACGATAATCAACACACAACCTCAGGGTTTTGTCCTTCTTTTTCACAAATATCGCTGGACATCCCCATGGCGAAGAACTAGGTTGAATAAAACCTTTATCACGCAACTCTTGTAATTGGATCTTGAGCTCTGCTAACTCTTTCGGTGGCATTCTGTATGCTCTTCTAGATATTGGGGCAGTACCGGGTTTCAACTCAATTACAAATTCCACATCTCTGTCAGGAGGTAATCCAGGTAGATCATCTGGGAAAACATCCGGAAACTCACAAACCACAGGTATATCACTGATTTCTTTCACAGACGTTGCACAGACTCTTTCGACTGCCCTTTTTGGTGTTTGAAGTTGGATAAGAAGTTGAGAACTATTATCAGGTAAGTTCAGCCTTATGGTTCTATTCAGAGTATCTATTACAGCTCCACGCTGATACATCCAGTTCATGCCTAGGATCACATCTATATCCTGATCCTTCAAAATTATCATGGACGTGGGAAAAGTATGCCCACCCAATACTATAGGTACCTGATGTACCATTTCTTTAGTACACAGACGACCCCCGGGCGACTGTATAAAGAAGTTCTCTTTTGTTTCCCCAATTGGAATTGCATGTTTCATAACAAATGTACGATTGATGAATGTATGTGATGCGCCTGAATCAAAAAGCATAACTGCAGGATGATTTGCAACAGGAAACATACCCATCATGACGGGCTCTCCTTCAGGTATTGCCTCGGCCTGTGTGTAAAAGACTCGTCCAGTTTTCTTCTCGGCCTTGCCTTTCTGAGCATTCTGGTTATTGCCCCTCTGCTGATTCTGGTTCTGTTGTTGTGGCACAGCAGCTTTCTGATAATTCTGATTATACTGCCTTGGGTATGGACACTCCCTCGAGAAATGCCCGGTCTTTCCACAGTTATAACAGGGATAATTATTGATATTGTTGCCCTGCTGAAGTGGGGGACGAATGCCAGGAGCACTCGGCTGACGTGGATAGGACAGAGCTGCAACAGGACGGACAAATGTCTGTTGCCGGGCTTGGAATTGTGGTGGACGAAAAGGAGAACGGAAATGATTTTGGGGATGGTAAATTATCTTCTGGCGCTTTTGATTGCCACCAGATGATCCATACGACACCTTCTTCTTTTTAGCTTCTTTATGCTTCCGGTACTCTTCTTCTGATGAAAGAGCAATATCAACGGCCTCATGATAAGTCACATTCAGACAACCAGTCATCATAGTACGAATCTTCGAGTTCAGACCCCTCATAAAACAAGCTTGCTTCTTGCGATCAGAGTTGATTTGGTCAGCAGCATACTGTGATAGGTGATTGAACTTGCCCACATATTGCATTACTGTCTGGTCTCCCTGCTTCAGTGCAAGAAATTCCTCTAACTTCCTGATCATAATCCCTTCTGGAATAAAGTGAGCTCTGAAAGCCGCACGGAATTCCGCCCAGGTCACCCGATGACCAGCTGGCTGTGCAGCAAGGTGATTTCCCCACCATGCTCCGACAGCACCTCGGAGTTGCTGGGCTGCAAACACCGGCTTCTGATAGTCACTACACTCTATGAGTTCAAACTTTTGCTCCATAGTGCGGAGCCAGTCATCTGCTTCTAACGGTTCATCAGCTCTGGAAAACACTGGGGGTCGGGTATCAGTGAAATCCACATAAGTAGTTTCATTCCGGTGGTTATTGCGACCCCGATTGCCTGGTGGTGCATTGTGATTATTCTGAATCACTTCCCTTAGTAGCCTAGCATTTTCTGTAGTAGCATTGACAAGGGCGAACATAACCTCTGCCATATTTGGTGGAACGGGTGGTGGGTTAGGGACACCATTCCCACCCTGAGCAGCCCCCGTACCATCATCATTATGAGCCATCTGTTGATAACAAGCCAAACTTTATTTACAAACTTTTATTGAACCTTTACAAAAGCGATTACAAACACACCACACAGATGCATTTATTTATAACACAGGTCCGCACACATGCCGGACTTCCCGGTTAACTAAGGCTGACAACTAACATAAGCTTCTAACTACACACTGCACTTGACCAACTCATTCCTCACGGTCAGTGTCCATTCCTGAAACGTGACCTCCTTCATCGTCACTCTCGTCCACAGGCTCCACTTCCTCCGAATCTTCTTCTTCCTCTGATTCCTCTGCAGATTCCCCACCATCCGCGAGGATAACACCAGGGTCTAGCTCAGCTGCACCAGGTGGAGGATGCAGTTGATAGAACAACTGATGTACTTCCTCGTGGAGAACCTGATTATCTCCCTCCAGATCATTAACATAGAACTGTAACTCATCAGCACGTTCCCTGGCAACATCCTCTCGGTGCCATGCCTCATTCCTTTCCGTTACTAAGCGACCCATCATCCGTTCACAGCTCATATGAGCCCCAGTGAGCCTCCGTAACTGATTCTGTAACTCTCCGACCTGGATAGCGTCCGTAGCTCTATCACGTGTAGCCTGGGCTAACTCGGCGGAAAGCCTCTCGATCTCCGTCTGAGGGACAGTCCTGCTGCCGCTAGCACTTTCGTCCCTGGGAGCAAGCTGGCGACGAGGAACTCCCTTTGGTCCGGTGGACTTGCGGGGCGTCAACTTAGTACGGGCCATCCTGTAGCGGGAAAAGGTAAAATTTGGTAAGGATAGTTGGGGAGGATCTGAAGGTTAGCATGAATAGGATTGATACTACTTAACCCAAACCTCAATAACGGGGAAGGTAAATTAACAGATTCATTAAGCATGATGCATGACTTAATATACGAACGATTATTAAAGATTTTTGAATTAACTGCACAAGGGTAACAAAACATAAACTTTATTTATAGGGCACTTTTAATATGCTATTCCACCAAAAGCTTTTAAATATAACTAAAGATCTACCAGAGGAATAAAGATAGATAATAAGCAATTTGGACCAAAATAGTCAGTTACATTCATTTGACCCAAATGTTTTGAAGTTTTTAAAATGTAATACTACAATCGCTCCGTCCATGATCGCTCTGATACCAGCTGTGGCAGAACCTCCTAATTACCATGGCCCACCTGTACTTGTTATTGTCTTAAAGACTTCTAACACTGTACAAGTGTACCACAGATCTTAAGAAGTCTGTCGGGTGTCCTCGGGAAACCCGAATCATCCACAATCTTCCGAGCAGGATCACATTGCAGAGGCATCATAGTATTACAACAGTTTATATAATAAATTACATCAGAGTACAAAAGCAGAAGTCTTACATAACATAGGTTTACAAACTTGATGTTCCAAACTTATAAAACTTAAGTTTAGTGTTACAACCATAGTAGTGGAGTAGCATTATTAACATTATTACAACACCAAAACGCGATGCTCTGCCCAAGAGCCAAACATCTCTACTCGTCATCGCTTGCCGCAAAGACAGTCATGCAACAGGGTCCAAAACACACCTGCTCATGAGACGAACCTGCAACAGGGGTTTAACAAACCCTGAGTACGAAAGTACTCAACAAGACTTAACCGACAAAACTAGTGGAACGACTCAGGAATGCAGGCTAGGGGAATCAAGGTGAGGTTCCAGCAGAAAGTCAAGTTCTTTTACATAAAAGCGACTAATGGTGAATCCTTAAGATCACGATTTTATTTCAATATTAATTATCAACAGAATGTAAGTGATTCTAATCTAGATCATATAATTCATTCAATATCTTTCTGTTTCTGCGACCAAAGTTTCATTTCTTATCTACGATGTTAAACAGAGAATCGAGTCTCCTTAACCGAGGAGCAGCGACGATTCGAATCGATTAAACCCAGCTGGGGATTCCCAATCACACGACATATGTAGGACTCTAACCGACATATATCAACCTTCACTCGGATCCTCCAAAACATGACCGGGTCCAGCGCCACCCGAGAGTATAGTACACCTCCAATCCAGCCCTTGGCTACGAGGGTACACACTACTCTCGCCATCTTTCCACTCCCAGTGCGCGGTTGGCCGTTCACATATTGGTATTACCGAGGTCTTAGGCTTACCAGAGCATATGATCAGTTACAAAGTCTCGACGCACACAGTTCAGACAACGGTACGGTCCTTAACTGACTCAGTCGGAGACACTACAGGGGGACTCCTTTCCCGATGCAAGTCCACCGACCGGTCCCAATTATCAACATTAACATTCATCAAGTAATTGTCCAACAACCCTTCAAACTTTGTTTAAAAGTTTTAAAGTTTTCTCATTAAGCAATGCTAAGCATACTAAGCATTTTTAAATCAAAACAGGAACAAGGATGGTATTGGAATATCAAGGATGATAATGCAGTAATTAGGTTATCACTCAACTCCTAGCACTTAATGCAATAGAGCCGTAATAAAAGTTAAATAAAACTTTTTAAAATCACAAGGTAAGTTTAGATGTAACCGGGGCTTGCCTTGGTCGACGGGAAACTCGGGCTCGGGTTCAGTACCGCAGATGTCAAACCCTACCTCCACGGACGGTGACTCTTCGGCGGAAACAGGTTCGGCTTCGGTACCCTCCTCTTTTACGGGAACTATACGTAATGATAATGCATGCTTTAGGATGATGAGATAATAAATATGATGCTCGATGGATGTTTAATATTTTTAACAACTTGAGTACAACTTCCCTTCACGGTACAACTGAACAACAAAGGTTTCTAACCTAACCCTAATCTAGGGTCTGATTACTCTAAATACTTATTACGAAAATTGTTAAACACATGAAATGACAGTAATTAGGAAAGCTTAAGCAACCAATTAACAAAGCTAAAGGTCATCAAAGGTTAATGACCTAAAGTCAACACTCAATCATAAAGTCAAGCAACATTAATTATCATGCCCTAATTACCTAATTAATTAATTAATTAATTAAAGCATAATCTAAGAATAAAAATTAACTTAATCCAATTAAGCTAAAATTTTTAATTTAAGAAGGTTATACCTTAATTAGATGATAAAATAATTTTCATGATTTTTGGATAAATAAATAAGCCTAGAAAAATTAATTAAGAACCACTTAGAATTAAATGGACTAATTAAATAATCTATAAAAAGTACTTAAAATTGATATTTATTATTTTTATTAAATAGTAAACAGTGAAAAAAGGTTACTCAAAAATTTTCACAATTTTTGGAATTATAAATAAATTATAACATAAATAATAAAACTAAAATTCATTTTACAATTTTGAAAAAGAAAAAACGAAAATTCCATCGCGGGCTGCTTTGCTCCTGTTCCCCCTCTCGGCCCGGCCTGCTTCGCACGCGCGCGGCCCACGCTATCCCCGCGCGCGCTCGCCTGCTTGGCCCAGCCGCGCGGCCCGTCCGCGTGGCCCGTCCGCGTCCGCTCTCTCTCTCCCTTTCTCTGACGTGCTGGCCCCGCCTGTCATCCTCGACCTCCCGCTCTCCCTTCCCCTTCGCCGCGGCACGGCGGCCGGCCGGCGACCACGACCTCGACGTCCTACTCCTTCTCCACTAACACGGACTTCACCACCCTACGAACTCCCTACACCACTCATTTGCCCAGCACAAGCACCGGTGCCCCTTTACCGACGGTCATGGCGGACCACCGCCACGGTAAGCCGCGAAAACGCGTCACCGGCGAGATAGCGTCAAAATTGAGGTGGGGAAAACGATGAGGGGCTCACAGCGATTCTGTAGGTGATCTTGGCGGAGACGGAGACGCACGGAAGTGACCGGACCACGGCGAGGTGACCGCGGCGGTGCTCTGCTCGGCAGCGAGGAAGACAGCGGCGGTGCAGGCACTCCAGGCGGTAGCAGTGGGTGCGAATGAGCGGAATGATGCGCTGGAGCAAGATGGTTGCAAAGGAGCAGCTGGCGCGACCAGAGGGGACGCGACGAGGGCTACGGCGAGCGGCGGAGCAACGGTGGCGGCGGGAAACCGAGGAAGAGGAAAACTCGACCACGACGTGCTCGGTATATATAGGGCGATGCAAACGGCCTCAACGCGACGTGTGGCCGATCAAGAAGGCGCTGAAACAAGAGCTGGCGGTCGAAAACGCGCCTGGAAGGCGTTCGAAGCTCGCCGGCGTCGGCGGGAGGTGGCGTGCGGTGGTTGGCAGCGATTTCAAAATATTTACAGAATTGCCACTGGAATCAAAATTCAAATTACTCTCAAATTTTCAATAGAAGTTGAAAATCTGTAAAAACAAAAGTTGTTCAATTTTCAAAGATCTACAACTTTCTCAATATGAACATTTTCCAATTCGGCTTAGTTTTTGAAATTTGAATTTGAATTCAAAAAGGGACATTTTTGGGAAATCTGAAAAACCAAAATTACTTTGAATTTTGTATTGAAACTTCAAAAACTCAAAATACCAAAGTTGTACATCTAGGGCAGACCTACAACTTTGCTATTCAAAATATTTTCAAATTATGCCTCCATTTTGAAATTGGGTAGGGAAAATGAAAAGGGGACAATTTTGAGATTTGAATCTTTTCAAAATTACTTCAAATTTTACATTGAAACTTTGAAAACTCAAAACATCAAACTTGTAGCCCTTGAAAAAGATCTACAAACTTGGTTTTACACTTTTTCCCAAATTTTGCTTAGATTTTGATTTATATCAAAAGGGGTAAACTAGGGTTTTGTTTTTCAGGGTTTTCGGAAAAGTTTTGAATTGAAACTTGATTCTTTCTTAACTTTGGTTACTTAGGAATCACACCTTCACCCTAGGACATCATTGAGTCAAGCCTCACATGGTTGACCAAATGGCTCCCTAGGTTGACCAATTTGACTTAAGAAATTCTTTTAGTAATTCCTCAAATTTGAATTCGAATTCGAATCGGAAAACTTGTAACAAGCTTTGGATCCCAAACCCTAACTCAAACTTGAAGCTTTATTTTATAGGTTGGACTTGAGCTTATACCCTACACTTGGCACTAGTGTATAACACCGTCATACACCTCAAATTACGCAGGGCATAAACTAAGTATTTGCGGTGATAACGAAATTAGGGTTTTCGGATTTCGAACCACACAACGAGAAACACATCGAACCTAAGAATTCAAACTCATTTTAGTTAATGCATAACAGTGTTAACCTAATCATGGATGATTTGCAGTGCAAATGATGACATGGCAGGTTTTTAGTTACTATAACACCAGGGGTGTTACAGATTCCTTGCTGCAACATAGCATCAACTTGGGCTTCTATTTCATCTTTCAATGCTGGTGGATAGCGATAGGGCCTAACATTCACTGGTTGTGCACCTTCAATGAGTGGAATGGCATGGTCACAGTCACGCCGAGGAGGTAACTCAGTTGGTGGTGTCGTCAGCTGAGGAAAGTCTGATAGTAAGTGTTGAATATCTGATGGAATGTCACTGATGCCCTCATTCTGAACAGATGAAAGGCCAAACACCTGAACCAACAAGTCAGCAGCAGTACCGTCCTCAGTGGAAGAGATTCCCTGCAAGCGAACTGAATTACCATGATATGGAATGACTAGCCAATGATTCTTCCAATCAACTTTCATTGGACTGAAAAGTTGCAGCCAATCCATGCCCAAAATAACATCATAAGAAGAAAGAGACAACACTTTCAGATTGTGCTGGAACGTGTATTGTCCCATAGTCCAAACTGCATCTGGAACGTAAGTGGAGCAAGTCATAATGTCTCCGTTGGCAATGCGGACGGACAGAGGTTGGCATGGCACTTGTGGAATTGAGAGCTACTGAACTAGACGCTGACTAATAAAAGAGGAAGAGCTCCCGGAATCAAGCAACAACAATATGGACTGATTCTGAAAGAGGCCTTGAAACTGTAATGTTTTGGCACCCAAATTCAGAGTGTGCCCACTGTCATCAGCTGCAATGCAGAGACATATCTGTTCCTCATCATCTTCGGATGGCGGACTGTCAACAGTATCATCAGATGTGAAAAGAGCATAGAGCTCTTCGAGAACATTGAGACCCACTTGTGCAGCACACTTATGGTCACGACTCCACTTCTCACCACAGTGATCACACAAGCCACGAGCACGGCGAAAAGCTTTCAAGTCAGCTAGTTTGCGATCAAGTGGTTTAGGGCCATACCCAGGTTTTTCAGCACCGCCCACGCCTGGGGTCGGTTTGTCAGGGCCCGGCAACTGCTGCAGTGGAGTAGCTCCCTTGGCGTTCCAGCGTGGAGCGAACCCAGTGTCACCCTTCCGAAATTCGCGGCGCCGTGGAGGATCACCCGCCTCTTCCTGCAACAAAGCAAGGGTATACGCAGTATCCAACGAATCGGGCCGATGAACAAGCAAAACAGCACGTATGTCTGGATATAAGCCATCAATGAAGCGAGTAATGAAATGCAGTTGGTTGGTGGAAGTGTCATAGGCATGAAGTTGGTCGACAAGCTCCGAAAAACGATCAACATAAGTCTGCACAGAAGAATTCTGGTGGATACGGTTGAGTTGACGCAGCAGAAACTCATGCTGGTCACGATCAAAGCGATTACGCAGAGCACGGCAGAAAGTAGACCAGTGCATAGTTTTGAGCTGTGGGGTAACAGATTGGATCCAGCGCTTGGCTGGGCCTGTGAACTGCATGCGGGAACACTGGATCCACACCGCAAGGTCAACAGAGTACATGTGAAAATAATCTTCTACGCACGTGATCCAATACTGAAGATCAGTGCCATCAAACGATGGGAAATGCATTTTGGGAAGCTTGCCGGTGGAATTGGGTGGCAAAACGGGTGGACGATTGTGTGCTTGAATGAGATCAGCCGCAGTACCATGTAATTTAGGAGGGGGATCAGGGGGATCAGTGGAATTGGCCATACCCGTGACCGGGGAATGAGCAAGGGTGGTGACCACCCCATACCCATCCTCCCGGTGGTGATTGTCGACGCGGTGCCCGTGCGGCCGAGCAGCCATATAGCCCGCAGATGATGTCACGGCGTGCTGCTCCAATTTCACCGGCGGCTCGTGGAAGAGTGCCAGCTCGGTGACGGTATCGGAGATGGAACGGTTCCAATACTTGTCGAGCTTGGTGAGGCGAAGACGAAGGTCGTCGATCACGCCCTCTTGTACCTGGCGCCAGGACTGGAGGTCGCCCGCGGCCTTCTCGATGGTGACGAGGCGGGTGTCCTGACGAAGCTCGGAGTCGATAATCCGCTGCTCCACCGTGGACTCGGCATCCTTGAAACGCTGCTCCAAAACCTCATCGATTTCAAGGAAGCGACGCTCGAGGAGGGCGCCCTGATCCGCGAGCTGCTTCTGGGTTTCAGTTTGGGCGGCGGCGAGTTTCTGGATCTCCGCCAACAGCAACTGCGTGTCGGGGTTCATGGCTCCGTGTCTCCGAGCGGATCTGGTGTAGTGGAGGGGAATTGGTGGGGGTGGTGGTGGTGGTGGTGGCGGTGGTGGAGAATGATGATCCAGGTCACGAAATCGCCCACTCCGGCTGCGGAACCAAGGAATTACGGATGCTCAAGGCAAATCACAGCAGCTCACTGCAATCTGCCGAACAGAGCCAACCAGGGTCGTTTGCAATCCAAATCGGGCGAATTAGAGGAAGCGAACCGAGGATCGCTGGATAATTGATACCAAGTGTAAGCAGAGATCAGCAGGGGATAGGCTAGGGAAGGGAAATTGGGAAGGATTCAGAGGAACTGGAAGAACTCGGAGAGCAGGAAGGAGCGATACGGAAGTAGTAGGTAGGATTAGTTCAAAGTTGTTTACAATGTAAGTTTGTTGCCCCTCTTCCAAGCCTCTCTTTCCTCTTATACATCGGCTGATGCCGTGCGCGAGCCACACAGACGCAGCTGTGTCTCCCTATGACTCACGCCCACTGCGGACCCATAATGAGCCGGTTCGGTCGCCTGGTGCGGGTGCCCTTCCTTCTTGTCGCTCCGCCTGGTTCACTGCGTGGCAGACCGACTTCAGTGCTCGGTCCATCTTTAGGTACGTCTTGGTGTTGGTTGCTAACAATGGCCGACCTGGTGTTGCCGCCGATTGGCTTCTCTTCGTCGCCGGAGTAGCCTTCCTGCGCCTGTGGGCGGCCAAGCTATGAAAAGGAGGGAGATGGTACGGAGATGGCGGGAGAGGCGATGAGATGGTCGGTGCTGGGGGAGCCAGGAGGCAGTGGTCGCTCGCTGGTCGCCGCAGCAGATCAGAAGAGACCCAGGAGATGAAACGAGAGCGCCTCAATGCGGGTTTCATGCAGTTTCCAAAACGTTGGAAACGTACGTGCTGTGGTGATGAAACTGTAATCTTCTCTCTCCTCGTAAATACATTGTCATATCAGCGTATTTGCTAAGATGGCACCTCATTAATGTCCATGAAACTCCTACGAAATCTGCACTGAGACTAACCTAAAAGGAGGATGTGAACTTCAGCCTCTTAAAGGGTTCCAAGACCTGAGCAATTGCTACCTAGAAAAATGAAGCATTGGAAATACTTCTAGAAGGTTGAGAGAATGAAAACTCCAAATTCCAGTTTGGTCACTTGCAGCAGAATTTTGAGAGAAAACAGAGACATCACAAAAAAATCCTAGGTGTTGAAATGAAAACTCCAAATTCCAGTTTGGTTGCTTGCAGCAGAATTTTGAGTCAACAGAGGCATCACAAGATATCCTAGAAGCACCGTGAGGGGGTTATGTTCCCAATTTTCAGCAAAAGATGTGTTGCACCATGTCTTGGCAGGACATGCATGAAATTGTGGTTACGAACTATTCATACATACATGGTACAGTTTGTACAGTGACAGAAAAAATGATCTGCCGTTGCTATGATTCAGAGAACATTATCTGCGACAAGACTCGAACTAAACGAATGTGTAGTTCAGATTTCTGTAATTCGGCAACCATCTCGATCCTCAGATGTTTTCTGCTGTGTACCGAATCATGCATCAGAACAAAGCAATTAACCACATTGTTTCCTTTTCTGGGCCTGCAAAATGGAAAAGCATATATTAGTTTCATGTATTTGAGACATTTTACGTTATTTCCTATCATATAAAGCAAATACCAACGGAGGCACACTGCCAGTCACAACTTATAACTAATTACCTCTTGAAGTTTTCTGAACACCGATGCTTCCAAATCACTAAATCCAGTTCCATCAACGTTGCTTGCCCTTGATTCATATGTTTGTGTTGACCTCGCTGGTATTCCACCCGATTCTTGAACAGGAGCAACATTTAATGGAAACAGAGAGAAATGGTTCTGTATTGCTAATAACTGTAAAAAGAGCAAAAGTATTGGTTTAAGTCATTGCACAATGCAAGTAATACAATTCAAAGACAGGACATGCCATTCAGCAATGATCCCAAATATTTAGATTTTCTGTAACCAAACACAGAGGACCCTACTTTGGTCGTATAAATAAAAACAACAGCTTATCGACAACCAGGGAAAGAAATAATGTAGTGCAATCAACAAGAACCAGTTGCCTGGTAAGTTTCAAGAATTTGATTTGCTCTCTGGATAACGACTACAAACTTGTCATTGAACTCTCCATGCCATCAGGATAAAGATGTAGCCTTGTGCATTAAACTGGGAACATTCCCCTAAAATCCAATCTTACTATGAGTTTGAATTAAAAATTGTGTGTCACTTTCCTATGATAGTATGAGATGCATATTTGCCCCTACCAACCATGTAAGATTTGGATTAAAGTAACACTAACACAAAAGGCATAGCTCTGGTAACTGCCATAAGTCAAACTATTCTTAGTCAAACGTGTAATGCTCTCAAATGATAAAGGGTAGAGAAACTGGACTTACTGCAGCTTCTTTGGAGCCCATGACTACAATTGCTGAGCCCTTACTCCTTGATTTCCTTGTCTTGATAACAATGTCTTCAACTTTGCCAAATTTCTGGAAGAGCTCCTCCAACTTTGCCGCGTTATACAAATCAGCACCCCCATCCCATGAAACCTTCAAGATCTTGCCCTTGTCCGTTTTCACCCCGTCCTGTGGGGTTCCACCCTCCTTATCTCCATGCGCCTGAACACATAACCAAATTGTAGAAGTTGTCAAAATGCAATTGTTAACTGATAAATATCCACGTCTCTGTTGAGCAGCCTCTTGCTTAGCCTTAGCACGGACTAGATAGGTACATCTACAAGTAATTTCCCCTCTGATCAAACTACTCACCAATAGCCTCGAAGAAATGTGATGCTTCAGGTGAACCATAATGTAAATAAATGAATCCCAATTCAGGAAATTTCCCAACACCCAGGATACCAGAACATAGTTAATTTCTAATCCAATGAAATGGAAAAACAATAGCATGACAAGGCTATGCCTCCTATCCAATTCCCAGCCTCTTGCACATCCTTACTCCTTAGTATGGACCAGATAGGTACAACTACAGCCAATTTCCCCTCTAATCACACACCTCACCAAGAATCTTCAAGAAATGTGATGCTTCACGTGAAACAATATGTTATATATGATAACAAACGAAACACATTAAAGGGCATTTCCTGATACCAAGGATCCAAACCAGTAATTTCTACAACTAAATGCAAAAAAAAAAAGCATGACAAGTCGCTATGCATCCAATTTTCCAGTGCACGGAAAATCCGAACGAGAAAACGTTCGAGACCCTTACCGAAGTCGATGCGGTGCCTGATGCGGAAGCCTGCTTGGCGGCGCGGAAAGCTGCGAGCTCGCGTTCAATGTCGGCGGCCATCCGCTTGGCCTCGCGCTTGGCGAGCTCCTCGGGGTCGGCGGGATGCCCCGCGGCGGCAGCGCGCTCGCGCTCCTCGAGGTCGGAGACAGCCTTCCGGCGCTTGACGCCCGCGGCAGCGGCGCGGGCGGCGGCCTCGCGGCGGCCGCGGAGGCGCGCGTCGAACTGGAGGCGGAGGGACTCGTCGCGGAGGAGCTTGTAGGAGCTGGAGAGGCGCTGGAAGTCGGCGGTGGCGTTGGGGTCGTCGGGGCGCTTGTCAGGGTGGCGCAGCCGCGACTGCGTCCGGTACGCCTTCTCGATCTGCTCGATGGTCAGCGACGCGCCTTCCTCCCCCGACGGGAGGCAGAGCACCTCGTAGTGGTCGATGTCATCCTCCTCCTGCCCCATCGCCGCCATGGCGCCCGAAGAGAGATGCTGCGAGCCCTCGACTCTGCTTGGTGGGATGGATGCGTGGGGTGAGGGGTCGGTGCCGGGAGCAAGCGGAGGGCGGAGGCCGCTGAGCGCCCCTGCAGCCGCGGCCCAAACCCTAGCGCAGCCTTGGCGCGGGCGGACTGCTCTGCGGACTGCGGGTTGGGGCCTGCGGCGGGCTGGTGGTGCTGCGGCCGGCTGGTGGTGCAGCGGCGGGTGGGGGCCGACGGTGGCAGGTTCACCGGCGCCGGAGTTGCCGGGCCCCGGGCGGCGGCGTTCGAGCCTCTCCTCCTCCCGTCGCCAGTCGCGCGGATCGCGACTCTGTTCGCGAAATCGCGAGTCCGAGAGAGAATGAGTCGAAACCCTTCTTTCCAAGGGAGGGGGGCAGTATGGACTTTTCCCGTGACCTTAACAGTGAGAAGGATATATATTGGAATTAGCAAATATGCACGTACGTTGCAATGGGATCCAATACGTATTGAAATAAGATATCATATCATTATTGAACGAGAGTGAGTTGTAGCATGGGTCATGAGTTCGAGTTAAAAATTAAATTAATTTAGTGGTAAAAAATTTTATTTCTTGGGCAGTCAAAGATTTAAATGGCTGTGGCCTATTATAAATTGTTTGTTTTTACTCTTATTATGTTTATTAGAATATGAAAAAACCCAGGTAGAGAAAACCATAAAAAAACAATGAAAACAAAATTAGAAAAGTCGAGCTAGTGTCAAAACAACGACGAGAAAAAATCTGAATATACTTAAAGCCAAATAGAAAACAGTCATGACAAAAACTAGAATGTAATCTAGAAAATAACCATGGAAAAAATCAGAACGTATTCACAACCAAGCGAAAAGCGTTCGAATCAGAACTCAGAGTAAGTAAAAATGGACAAACCAGAAAAAAGTGAAAAAAACAGAAAATAAACAAAACAAAGAAATTCTACCCGTCTTTCCTCTTTATTAGATTTCTATTCTTATATTTTTGCATTTGGATTAAGATTCCTGTTCCGGTTACTCGGATTCAGAGAGATCTAATTGGATTAAGATTCATAGCCGTCCATATTATTATATTTTTCTTATTTGGATTAAGATTCCTATTCACCTAAAATCAGAGAGATCTAATTGGAATATAATTCCTAGTTATATAAAGAGAAGGACTATAGATGGTTTTTTATATTCACAAAATTAGTTAAGGGATGGTCGGACAAAAAATAAGTGAAGAGAAATTTTGCCACTTTAATATTAGGTATAGAAGAGGAAAAGAGAGAAATCTCTCGGATTAAAAGAATTTGTGTCCATAAGGTTATTTTTTGAAACGAATTGAGTGTCAAATCCATAGAGGCGCATGAACTTAGGGTCAAATATTGAAATTTCTCGCCGAGTTGGGGGCAGAACGAGAGGCGGCTAGGAGCCCCGAGCCCGGCGCGCGTCAAGCTGACTAGCTCAGGCCTCAAGGGTCAGGTCACGAACTCAGGATAGTTCCTGCTAAATTTCTCGTGATTAGACGCATATTTGAATTTGAATTTGAATAAATAAACCGTAATATAAAGTCAGTCTCAATGAAAGTTTCATCAAAATTTATTTGTACTTAATAAGCTGCAACATAAGCGTTCTTTGATGATGTGACAACATTTAAAAAAAGAGAAGAAATTTGTTTCCTGAGGATGAAACTCTTTTGACACGATTAATAATTTTCTGAGTCATGAAATTAAATGTCTATAAAACTATAAAATAAATTTTTCCATTGAGAGTGGATATTTTATCCATGTTTTATTTCATTTTACATGACATAAGTCTCAGAAATAATGCTACGAAACCCATCACTGAAACTGGCCTAATAAGCGGTGGAACACAAAATCACAAATCCTAGTATGACTGTTCTCGTGTAGATTCCGTCGTTTCCTATAATTTCCTTTGCTAAATTTACTTAGTTTTTTTTATTGCAGCAGCCTTTTTCTTTGACTCAGGTTACTCCGGAAGCACAAACTAGATAGAAACTTGACTAATTAAGGGACTATCTGGTTGAAGCCCTCCCAAATATCTCCAGTATCCAAGAGTTCGAAATTTTACCAACAAGAAAGTAAGTCTTGACTTCATCTAAATTTGTATTAGTCCCTTTTTAAGTTTTCTCGAATTAAAATTTTATTGTTCTCTTTCAAGTTTTCCGTAGAGCAATATCTAATTAGCTTTTATATTTAACTTGGAAACATAAAAAATATACGCCTGCACAAGTACATAATTTTAAGCATTTATTGTAGATTTTTCAACCATTAGGAGTAGCACATTACTCCCTCTAGTCAAAATATGCATTCTTTCCTGTGCATTCTCCTTCAAGTTGCTCTAGCTTCACCACAAGCTTTATTGCCAAGTATTTCCCTATTGGGCTGGTTCGGCAGGTGGAAAAGCCGGCTGGTTTCGGCTGATTTAATAGTGTTCTGTGAGAGAGAATAAGCTGAAACAAGCTGAAACAAGCCGAAACATGACCAGCAGAACAGGGCCATTATCTTTTTTCATAAGGAGCTGAGCTGTCCCAGATTTTGATCTGCATGACAGTTTTACACCCCTCAGTTGCTTCAGGGTCATTACCAGTCGCACATGACAACGTGGTAAGAGGCTTGGGAAAGAGATGACACTATACACCTACTGTATAACAAACAGCTTCCGTAACAATCAATATTGCTTCAAGCAAATGGAATAATTGTTTCACCTGCCAAAAGGTTCGTAATACAAATCTCAAACAAAATCTTGTTTGCAGTACTAATTTGAGTACCACCAGATAACAAGAACAGCTTTGACTGCATCAGTGTTAAGAACTAGTGTCATTTACAGCATGGGAAATCATCTGCCAAATGTATATTCAGATATTGCAGAAGTTAACATATTATTAACATAGCGTCTTAAAGAAGGCAAAAGGTTACTATCCCATCTCCATGGCGCTCCATTTCTGCAGAAGTGCAGCAGTTCACTAAAATTTAAGACAGCTCTACGTTCAAAATAATTTCAGACAGCTCACTCTGAGATACTCAGAGGTTATTAAAGTACTCCTCAAAAATGGGTTGTGCTAAACAAACCGTTTACACCATTTATGATTCACCACATCGCAATCATCTCAATGGTACAATCTATTGTTCTGCAATCTTTCTGGTGACATATGGTAGAATACCACCATGGTCGTAGTAAGCAAGCTCCACCTGGAGGTGATCAGTAACCGAAACATCAATAACCAGGATACATAGGCAGCACCAGCGAGTAAAAAAAGGAAAAGAACAATCATACCTCAGTGTCGAATCTGAGTGTGCAAGTAAACGACTTCCCATTATCAGTTGTCACAGTAACATCTTGGCCAGGCTTGATCTCACTCACGTTGGTTGGAAGGTGGACAGTGTAGCGCTCATGGCCGGTTAGGCCCAGGGTGTCTGCATCCTCCCCTGCTTTAAAGCATAGAGGGATGATTCCCATCCCAGCAAGATTGCTGCGGTGAATCCTCTCAAAGCTCTTCGCTATCACAGCCTTCACTCCCTGAAGTCAAGTGAAAGTAATCCCGTTACCCATTAGTGAGACTCAGAAGGTTAGTTTAGGCTGAAGAAACTATTGTGGAAGCAACGTTACTTGCAGCATTGGGCCCTTTGCAGCCCAATCCCGAGAGCTTCCACTCCCGTACTCGGCACCAGCCAGGATAATAGTGTCATGCCCTTCATTCTTGTATTTCTGTGGCAAGCACCAAACAAAATTGTTGGAAATGGAAAATTAGATGTTACTAATGAATAGATGTAGCTTGTATCACTGGAGTAGAAAATATGAGCTAGAATTATATACCATAGCAGCATCAAAAACTGCAAGCTTCTCCCCGGATGGAACATGGATTGTCTTGGGTCCAACCTCATCCTTCAAGAACTTGTTCACAAGACGAATGTTGGCAAAGGTTCCCCTAGCCATGATCTCATCATTTCCTCTTCGGCTACCATATGAGTTGAAGTCCTTCCTTTCAACACCACGCTCCTTCAGATATTTTGCAGCTGGGCTGTCTGGGTGAATGTTTCCGGCAGGTGAGATGTGATCAGTTGTGATACTGTCACCAAAGTTCAGAAGGCAATATGCATCTTTCACTGGCTGCGGGCCAGGAGGAGTCATTGTCATATCCTTGAAGTAAGGAGGCTCATGGATGTATGTAGATGATGGATCCCAGGGGTAGAGAGTGCTTGTTGAGACTGGCAGCTCATTCCACATAGGATTTCCTTTGGTGATGGACTCATATGTGCTCTTGAACATGTCAGGGAGCACACTTGATTTGACAACCTGGTAACAATTAAAAGCACAATTATAAAGCCTATTTTGACTATATAAAAGGCTGTTCTGACTATAAAAGGTTTTGCAGCACAAGTTAAAGGAAATATAGTCAAAGTTACAGTGTTGGGTGCAGACCTCGGCTATCTCTTCTGTGGATGGCCAAACATCCCGGAAGTAAACCTCTTTCCCATCTTTTGAGATGCCAATAGGTTCTTTCTCAAAATCAATATTAACCTAAGCATAAGTTACAATTTACAAGTAAATGAAAAAAATAAGGAAAAAAGGAAACATGGAAGCTCAAACATTGACTTGGAAAGTAAAATATTTTTTTGATGAAAAAAACTAAAACTAACTACATGATGATGAATTATTGGAGCATAAAATAGTAGATGCATATACAGCTTCAAAGTTCCATTGATTAGTCTGTTTCAACTACAGAAGTTGTATTTGTTAATTGTATTATAATAGCATTTCATTTAAAACCATGTAGGATAGTCAAAACAACAGTGAGCAAGATTCAGTAAATCAACATTTTTATTCAACATAAACTACATAAAGGACAATTGAACACTAGAACAAGGACAACATACCATGCCAGCCAAGGCATAAGCCACAACTAGAGGAGGGGAAGCAAGGTAATTTGCTCTGGTTAAAGGATGCACACGTCCTTCAAAATTCCTGTTTCCGGACAATACAGCAGCAGCAACAATATCTAAACAAAGAAGAGGAACAATAAGCAATGTACTCTATTTCATAACTTTAAACTTGCACCATCCAATGATGTTAGAAATTACCATTCTCAGTAATTGCAGCAGACACGGATTCATCAAGCTCTCCGGAATTTCCAATGCAGGTTGTGCAACCATAGCCAACAATATGGAAGCCAAGCTGGTCAAGATATTTCTGCAAACCACTGCCAAAAACAAAACAAAGAAACAGTCACGAAGTCTAGCCTGGCAGCACAAGAAATGAATTCAATTCATGGAACCAAGATTTACCTCTTATCCAAGTACTTCTTCACAACACCGGAACCAGGTGCAAGGCTCGTCTTAATCCATGGCTTTACCTGATTGACACAAGCCAGTGTTACTAAAGGATGGTTTTCATATAAAACATAGAGCAAAAGCAGCAATGGTTTTTAAACTGTCTTGCCAGAGAATTTTAGCCACAGACCACCAAAAAGGAATATATCAAACCAACAAAGTAATTTAGTTGTGAACCAGTGTATCAATATTTTAGTCATTTGGTCAAGACAATAAATATATAAAGAAAACAAGTTGGAAGATGAAGTCCAGAACCAAACCTCCAGGCCTAACTCACAAGCCTTCTTTGCAACCAAAGCAGCTCCCAGCATTACATTAGGATTTGATGTGTTTGTGCAACTGGTTATTGCTGCAATTACAACATCACCATGCTTTATCTTTGCAGGAGTCCCATGGAACGAAAATTCTGCAACTTTGCCCTGTGATTCTTTGGGGACAGCAAAACCCTGCAATATTGTTGCAGTGAGCATAGCAAAAGGAAACTGGGAAACAAAGTACAGAAAATATCGAGTATAAACTGATTGGATCTATATCCTGCTCCATCCGTTACAAATTATAGTTCACTTTGGCTGTCCTAAGTCAAGCATATCTAACTTTGACCGAGTGTTTAGAAAAAACATCAAAATCTACATATCAAATTAATTTCATAAAATTCTCCATAAAAAATGTCTTGATGGTGCATTTATTTTAACTCGTAGATGTCAATATATTTTTCTCAAATTTGGTCAAAGTTAGAGAAGTTTGACTCATAGAACAAAGCTAAAGTAAACTATAATTTGGAAAGGAGGGAGTGCTATTCAGTGCAATTGATTAACTTACAAGAGCAAGGCCGTGATTCAGTACATACACAATAAGTTGCAATCCATAGAGGAAAACCTTACCTTGAATCCTACATCGCTGTCCAAGCAAGAAAGCCAATCAGACTTCATATTCTTCAATGTCACTCGATCATGAGGCCTGTCAATAAAGTTCATGAAATTTAATACTAGATGAGGATAAAGATATGCTGATAGCTGAATAGCGTGATTTAATCAAGAACATTACCGTTTTGGTCCCGATAGACATGGTTCTACCTCTTCCAGGTTAAGTTCTAGATAGGAAGAATATACTCTTTCAGCTTCAACCTACATCCAAGACAAACTTTAGGTAAAATAATATGCATATACTGAATTATCTGCTTCTGCTCAACATATCAAAGCCAAGCACCTGGCTGTGATCAACAAACATCTTATTTGCACGCAGGTAGGACTCAACCATGGCCACCTAAAAATTGAAACAGCAAAAAAAAAAATAGAATTAAGTGCTTAAGACTCAAATTGAACAAATATGCTCCAATTAGCTTACAGTATCATCACTTCGTCCAGTAAGCTTCAAATAATCCAGTGTCTTTCCATCAACTGGGAAGAAACCCATAGTTGCGCCATATTCCGGAGACATATTTGCGATGGTTGCCCGATCAGCAAGTGACAATTCACTCATGCCTTGCCCTAAAATATAGAAGTTCAGATATATAACATTAGAGAAGCTCTTAATATAAGCTCTTAATAAAAGGTGTTAATTGCAAAAGGTAAAAATTATGGTTACCATAAAACTCAACAAATTTCCCAACAACACCATGTTTCCGAAGCATTTGAGTTACTGTTAGAACCAAGTCTGTGGCTGTAACTCCATTCTTCAGCTTGCCTGATAACTTAAAGCCAACAACACCTGGCAAGACCATGCTCATTGGCTGCACAAAGAAACAAACAACAATCAATATGTACGTATGTAGGTTACTGAAGCAGATCAACCAAAAAAAATAGGTCATATTATAGAGAACAATACTTGTGCATAATAACTCTGAAGCTCAAGTTTGCATACATTTGTTCTTTTCATTAAAGATAAACAAAGATACAGAAAACAAATGCTCCAGTATCAGAACCAGACTCTTTAGATATCAAAACGTACTTCACCTGGCCAAGCATTGCAGCTTCCGCCTCTATACCACCAACTCCCCACCCAGCAACTCCAAGACCATCTATCATAGTTGTGTGAGAGTCAGTGCCTACGACGCTGTCAGGGTAAAGGATCCCACCATTGTTAAACACAACCCTGGCCAGATATTCAAGATTCACCTAACAAAGTGAAATGGAGGATTATAAGTTTTCGATAGATAAAATAACCTTGACTGGATTAAGTTATTTAAAAAACAATCATATAATCAAAATACCTGGTGGACAATGCCAGATCCAGGTGGAACAACAAGCATGTTGCGGAATGCAGAGGACCCCCATTTCAAGAACCCAAACCGTTCCTTGTTACGATGGAACTCAAGCTCCATATTTGCCTGAGCAGCATTTGCTGATCTTGCCACATCGACTTGTACTGAATGATCAATAACAAGGTCTACAGGTACCTGCAACCAGATGCCATATAGTATCCATATCAACAAAAATACGCAGGTACACACTAACAATATCTATATGCATGAAAGCTATCTTAAGGGAATGAATGGAAAAGGCAACATTAGAGGCTAAGTTAACATGGTGGTAAATGGCTTCACAGAATTACTTTCAAAAGAAAACACTAATAATTTACAGGAGGGTTAAAAAGCTTCACAATCAAGACTTATCTCAATCAAGTGAATCAACTCAACATCCAGAGCCAGCCTTCATCGTGGGGGAAGGCCCATGACAGGACGCGCAGGCAAATGTAAACACTATGGGTGCATGGTCAACCCCTACTGAAAGCAAGACTCACATTTTTCTCGAGCATGCAGGAGAGCTGTGTGTATCATTGCATTGATAGAAGAGAGTTCACACACACACACACACACACACAGAGTCTATGGACAGGAATCACATTTGTGTCTGAGCAACATATGTAAAGGATAACCCGACCTAGAATTTATCTACTGAAGCTAGGGGCTGTAATGAAAGAGAGTCCCTTAGCACCTGCCATATTCCATAGCTGTGATTCCTCTCCAGCGAGAGATATGGCTGTGGATAGGCCCTAGCTAACTAACATGACACAGCAAATTTGTTAGCTATACCAGCTTCCAGGCCAACCATAATAAAGATGTAGGAGTAATATGTTTGGCACCAACCTAAAAGGATATCAAGAAAGGCTGGCCAATAAGTAAATGCATTAGAACTTTATCAAATCTTGTCTTATATTACAATGGTGACACCTATTGTTGGTAACTGCAATAATAATGACAAAAATTATTAAATAATACAAAGTATCATAAACAAGCAAGGTTCTTAGCAGTTCATACAGTCATGTTCATAGCAGTTCATGAAAAGGGTTTAGCAGTCTACATAACAGGTAGTGTCCACACTGAAATATCGATTATGCCATAAAGCAGAGATATGTATATCATAGTAATCAATGGCATATTGAGGGAAAAATGCAAAGCACGTCAACAATCAACATAGAAGGTAACTAGGACAAGTGGCAATAAGGAAAATGACATGAATGGCTAAAGAAAATGACAGACCAAAACAAAGATAAGATTGTGAATATCAGCATTGCGCTCAACTTACCAGAGGATTAATTTTGTTTGGGTCACTGCCAAGTTTGCTCATAGCATCCCTCATGCACGCAAGATCAACGACAGCCGGGACACCAGTAAAATCCTACCATTTAGGAAAAGTGAGAGGACTGAGTCATCAGTCAACTAACCTCAGCGACAATATGATAATATTCCAGGAATTAGAACTTTATTCCCATCGACTAGACAAGAAGTAACGTCAGACTTATATAATCAACTCAACAGTAAGAAATATATATGGGAATGCAATAATGCCACCTACAAACCTTCTGTTGTTGGCCACTATATATGTCATTAAACAAGTCAACAAATAAGTCAGGCACCCTAGAAGTGGTGCATGGACAAAAGATAAATCATGGGGAACTCCACTTTCTTGATAGGATAGAAAAGTGGAACTCCAATTGCAAGATTCCTGCCATCAAAAGCCATTGACAGGAATATTGCCAGCTCACATTTATTCTATCCACAGAAGTTCGACAAAATGGAATAAGAAAAATTCGACAAAATGGAATAAGAAAAATTGAACGATGTTGCACGATCAGTACCTGGAGGAGGACACGGGCGGGCTTGAAGGGGATTTCAACTAGCTTCGGTGCACTTTTCTCCCAATCCAAGATCTTCTCAACATCGTTCCCGGTGACCTGGAAGTCATCGCAGTTCCTGATTGCCGACTCGAGAAGAATCCTTATAGAATATGGGAGCCGATCTGACAGAAGGAATGGCCAAATACACGGGTCAAATCATCAGTATTTTCAGCTAACTCAAACATACAAAGCTACAGAGCTATATGGGGAAAAAATAATGCATTCAACGGATACATCAACATCATCGTCTCAGACAATTCGCGCATCCCAACATTAATAGAGATCAAAGACTGTGGGCCTGTGACACGAACCCACCAATTCATCCACATTACACGCAACTGAGGCAGGAAAACAGATCGGAGGAGACAAACCTCACGAAATTTCAATTCAACAACAAAAAAAAAGCATGATCAAACCACTCACTACTACCAATCAACAAAGTCACACCAAAATTGAGGACGGAAGCATAAAAAAAAACATCCAAACTAACTCACCAATCCGCGGATCGGAGAGCGCAGGCAGGCTGTAGTACTTGCCGAACTCCTCTCCGCCTCCTGGCCTCTTGAGCCCCGTCAGGATTTCATCGTACGAGTTCCTGGTCGCTGCAGAGTGAGAAAAAAAAACAAGCCGAGACAGAGACGTCATCAGATGGCGCGACCCAGACCCGATGCGATGATTTGACCAGCAATCCCGCCCAGGTCGTCGCAAACCATACCGGCTGAGGCGAACCGGCGCTCGAAGACGGCGGCCGCAGACGACGCGGAGCGGGCGGCGGCGCGGTGGCCACCGAAGAGGCGGCCCGCGAGGCCGGACGCGAAGGGCGACGCAGGGCTGGGGCGCAGCCTCGGGGTCGGGCGGGCAGGCGGGGACGAGGAGGAAGGGGCGGCGTCCGCGGCGGGCCTGGAGATCGCTGCGGCCGCCGCCACGCCGCGGGCGGTGGAGCGGGAGAGGAGGGAGCTCGTGAGGGGAGGCATGGCCGCTGAGCCAAAAAGGGAGGAGGAGGGTGGGATGGCAAAAGTGGTGGGGGCGGGTCTCATATATATAGACGGCCGCGAATTTTGGGAGACGCGTGGTGGGAATGCGCGGCGCGGCGCGGCGCAAGGCGAGCGGGCGAGCGAGCTCCCGGCAGGGTTGCTTCCCTTGCCGAGATGGGCTTCGTTTCGTCCTGGGCTCGCGCGGGTTGTGCGGGTCTTCAAAGCCCCGCCGCCGCCGCGGTGGACAGCCGAGCCGAAGCTTCGCTGCGATGTTTTCTTGGAGACGGGGCCAATCGCCGAATGAGACGCTAGGGCGGGCCCGCTGGTGCATGGAATTGCCAAGGTCACCGCCAAACTTTTACCAGGCTATATGAGAACGATATATTAGTTGATCCAAAGAAAAATCTGTTTGTAACTCAATTTTTGAGAAATGCTATACTAGGATCAGGTAAACTTTTTATAAGCTGCAAGGGCTGAATAGAGTCATACATTATTTCTAACAGAGTGGTTGAATAGTTTAAAATGACATATAGGCTGGGTTGTTTGAGTCAGCTAGAGCATTTTTAGCAGCTAGCAACGTATTTTAATTGATCCACACATGGCCTATGTCACGGTGAAAATTTCCTCCCCTTGAACTCATTTTCATTTTGTTCCATCTCCTTTCTTTCTTGTTTCTGCAAGACTACAACTCCGCCAAGGTTGGAGTTCAAAATTAGGAATCAGGTATTGGGATTGAGATTTTTTTAAGGAGACGCAAATGCTTGCTTTAAAGGGTAGTTCATCACCGGTAGGGTGGGTACACGACGAAGCGGCGAGATGGCAATGATGGGCGGTAGTCAGATGTGGATGAGGCTAGTTGGGTGGATAGTACCATGAATCGAGGTTAGCGTGGGGGTGGGTAATTCTACCATTTCATGTGTTTTAAGAATAGATGATTCTTCCATTCCACTTTAGGCAAGGGCGGAGCTCAATAGAGGCGAAACTAGGCTTCGGACCCTGCTTGCCTGCAACAAACTTACAAAGGCTACGTAACTCCAGTAGTCTGGTAGCGCTAGCATGCATGTCGTTGATAAAGCCTGCCATTGGGAGAAGGGAAGCAGAGAGCTATTAGACGTATACTATTATGCTTTGTAGTCATGTCTAGCTTTTGTCTTCAATTCTAAAGTGTGACAGTTATGTCATCTTAATTGTTTTCCATAGATTTACAGTATTTAGGCTAAGACCTATACTGATGCTAGGAAAATTACATGTCGTAGTGCTTACATTAGAAATTGAGACAATAATGTTCATTGAATTAGCCCTCCTTGATGTTGGGTCACGCTCTACCACTGACTCTAGGATTTGGGTGCACTCCCATCTTCCAGGTAGGATGGCTATGTCCAGGATAATCTTTGATGGACTTGCCCAACATCTAGTATGTGTTTTAAGAATGGGTGATTCTGCCATTCCACTCTAGGGCTTTAGGTGCACTATCATCTTCCCAGGTAGAATGGCCGCGTCCAGAATAATCTTTGATGGATCTGCCCAACATCTGGAAAATATGAATGCAAAAGCAAACATCCACCAAAGCTCAGTGATAAATCACAGTTTATCTGGTGCAATAAAAATGGTGCATGTAGGAGATAAACGTGTGCAGCGGTGGTGTGGTTACCACTGCCACGTGAATTTCGCAAATGCGTGCTCCATGTTCTCTCGTTTGAGTTTGTTCCGATGCCCTTTTTCTATACCAATTTTCTGGGAATCGTGTGCACGCGTCTTGCTCCTGCCTCCTGAGGCGCAATTAAATGACTTTTGGAGTTCACAATATAGCCGTGTCAAGTCAACGCCATAGGAAAAAAAAAACGTCACAAAAAGAATTCGCCTTTTGCACTCCGACCATTTTGTTTTAAAAATGTTACAGCTGGAAATTAAATATCCTGGAGCACGCATCTAAAAATGCCACTGGTTTCTACCGAATGGCAGCTTAGCTGCAACCCAGATGATGCTGGGGTGCTGGCAGATCCAATGCTACAGTACATCGGTTCTCCGTAGGACCATTGAGAATATGTTCTGCTGACGATGGATGGTGAGGAAAGCAGGCCGCCAGGTCAATCCGTTGTCCCTGCAAGTTGCAACAGTAGAAAAATCAAGGCCATTTTCGTTCCTGCTTTTTAAAATTCAATAAAACGGCGATTCCCTCTCGCTAGACAAGTTTCGGTTGCATAAGAAAACCGAGAGCAGAGGAGAACAAACTCTGTTTCGCTTACTCGATGTTCCAATTCCAATTCTAGAGGAGAGGGGATGCAGATGCAGTGGACTCTATCTTCGGCTTCCGTTCGTTCCACTGAATTTCTGGTTCCAATTCCTGAACTCCAGGCCAAAAGGGGATGTAGACATGCAGTGGACTCTATCTATCTTCTGCTTGCAGGTGCTTGCGTTCGTTCCTTTGAATTTCTGGCTCCGAATTGTCAACGGTGAGTGAATTGCGAACTCTAACAAAAGACGTGCACTGCATCGTATTTGCCCCCTTTTTTTACTGGAGCTGGGAATAGTCTACTGAATGTTTTATTCTGAGGGGAGGGGTGAGGATGTTTTTTTTTTCGTTCGTTGTGGTAACCCGGTAACCCTGGTTACCAGACTTGCTGTTTGTTTTGGGTGGACTTTTCTCTGCTTAATGAAAAACACGTCCGGGGCGGGCGTGATCGCGAAAAAAAAAGGAATGTTTTATACGTCGAGCTTTTCAGATCGAGTACTGTTGTTGCGTCAATTAGAGTTTCCCACGTCTCTCCCTTTCGATCTTCAGTCTGGAGCTGCACGCTCTTTTACTTGCGTAGCACATGCAAGCATTATTGGTCCCCGTAGCTGTCACAGACTCACGTACAGTGGGATGGATTCATGGATGGCACTGACGTGTCCCTAAAATTGGTAACGCTCCTGGCTCTATCCTTAAACCTATGGAGTACTGGAGAGTCCATCTATCATAGGCAAAAGGAGACACATGAGCATGAGCCTGCTAGACATGGAATGGCGATTGGCATGGAGCAGCAACTTTTTCCTTTCATGAACTCGTGTCACGAAAGGGTGTGTGTGCTGCAATAGGTGTGCAGCTCTCGCTAGTCGCTGCAGCACCGCGTAGTTCACGAGCATGCAGCTGTAGCTGTAGGGAACAAGCTCACAGGGAGCGTCCGGTTTCGAGCGGAAGACGTGTGTGGGACACTCAGAACCACATATTTGATTACCCGCTTAATTCTTCTAAAATATTCATTTTTAGTTTGTCATAAGTCAAATATCATTTAATGGTTTTATCAAAGTTTATACAAAAATATATGAATATAAAATGCCAACTAACTTGGCATCATTGATATATTAATTGGTCCACTTTTTTTATAAACTTATTCAGAATTGAAGGTTAACCTGTCGATCAAGTGCTCATCCATTAGTTCTTCGCTCTGTCGAGGGGGGGGGGAGTGAAATTGGAACCAAAAGTTTTGATTAAGGGGGTCCGACAATACGATGACATCTCGTAACCATAATAAATATGTGTAGTAAATATATGTCTAATAGCTTTTTAGCATTTTTACATATATATATATTTAGTACTCTTACCGAAAAAAGCACAATATTTATTAAAAAACAGTGAAATAATAACTTCTTTTTGCTATGCAACTTATTTTTTATAGATATTTAAAAGAACTCATTGTGCGGGGGTACTGGCCCCCCTGGTTCCGCCGGTGACGAGACTACGCATACCATTGACCCTTCCTCCATATTGCACGAACCCGTAGCATCACTGAACAACTTGTTGAACCATACTGCTAGAGATGATTTTTTTTCATTTTGTGTTACGTCTACTAGACTAGACGACGTGACAGGGACACAGGTTAGTATAGTCGTAGCTAGTTATAAATGCAGACCTTAGACCCTTTTTTTTAAGAAACAGACCGTAGATTTAATGGTTGAAATCAATTGAATTATTTGAAGACTGTCAATGTGCAAGATCATCTTCATTTAGTTGTCCTGCTTGTCCTTTTGGTCAACCAATAGCCAAGTCAACCGTACTCCTTGGAGGTATAAATATCCCTGCGGTTATCTTGGCGGGTCTCGTTAAGATTCTCCATCTAAAGTTTAGTCCCTATTACATTGAATGTTTAGACACATATATGGAGTATTAAATATAGACTAAAAATAATTAATTACACATATTGCAACTACTTTGCGAGATGAATTTTTTAAGCCTAATCAGTACACGATTAGGCAATGTGGTGCTACAGTAAAACTACAGTAAGCATATGGTAGCGACGGATTAATTAGGCTCAGTAGATTCGTCTCGCGGATTTCTGAGAACTTCTATAATTTATTTTATTATTGCTATCCGAACACTCACGTGACACCCCATATAATGTGACACCCCCTAAACTTCAGCCCATCGATTTAAACACTGTTTTTCCTTTCCACTTGCAAAGACCATACACGCACTTACAAAACGGCCGTCCCGTGCGTGCAGCACAAGCACAGCCTTTAGCTCCACGAAACTGTCCATGGACCTGGAACTTCACGGCTTCAGCCGCCTCCATTGACCGTTCTGCTGCAAAGAAAAAAGAACTCTCGGCCCATGTACTGCAGGCCTCAGCCCAGACACGTGAGACGGCATACATATGTTCCTGCCCCTGCCATTGTTTCTCCATTTTTTATCGTAAAAATCTAATACGCGACCTGTCACGCCGGAGTGCGACCGCATGACGGGGCCGGCCCACCGATCCTCCCCCACCCCACCCTCACAGCCGGCGTCGGAGAGGGGACCTCGCCAACATTAGGGTTCCGGCATCTCTCGCTCCCACGCTCTCCCTCTTCTTCTCCATCTCCATCTCCGTCTCCATCTCCATCGGGCTTAGAAGGAAGTTTTGGAGGAGGAGGCCGCAACACGGCGGGGCGGTGCAGTGGGAGAAGGCGGATCTGATTGCCCTGAGATAACCCATGTGGACATATTAGATGTAAACGGCATGAATGAAGTGCACAATCATTTGATGGCCATTAGGCAAACTGATCTTATACACGACCCCAGAAGCTTTACTTGTAACCAAGTGCTTGTATGTGCTTTATGTACAAGGGCACCATAATTACATGGAGTACAGGTTAGCACATCCGTTATGTTATCTTACAACAGCACGAGCCCCCCACGTATGCATCAAATCCGCATCTGTTGGATACTCGTATCAGCAGCAAACAGCTCACTTGGACAATATAAAGCTCCCTCTTGAGCGAAATGCAGCATTGGAGGTTCCTTCCTGACCAACACAGCAAATTGTAGAAGCCCTAACATCCCCAGTTCTACATGATCGATGGAATCGAGTCACTCTTATCTGAGAAGAATGACAGGTTTCGAAATGCATCGAGGCTATTTGCCATCAGGCGGTTCCAACTATTTTGACTGTCCCCTATCAGCATGTCATCGGCTTGATATCTCACAGACGGTATGTCCAAGTCCAGTGGTCCGAGTGAATCAGGCTGCCAAGAAAAAAAAACAAGGTAAGCTCAGCTAAGATAATGCCAGTACAAAAGAACATTATGATTTCTTCAAGTACCCAATATATGTCAGCTAAAGATTGATCCTTCAACTCATTAGTTTCATCATTTCGAGGTGGTGATTTAGCACACAACTCCTCTTCGTCTTTGGCATCATCATTATAAGGATTATCAGCATCATCCTCTCCAGTCAAGTCCTAATAAATAAGATAACACATAAATAACAAGGTCAAAAACTCAAACATATAAACTTATTTTGCTTCTAGGAGAACCCAAAAGATGTTAGCAGACCTGAAGAAAACCTTGAAATCCTTCCGAATCTGAGGGATGAACTTCACTGTCAGTATCAGGAGAGCTGCTAGGAGTGTTTGAGCCTTCTTGCTTCCTGGAGGCTGACAAATTAAAGGTGAACTCATCACATGTTTCTTCTGCTCCCCATATGGTTGAATGGGGAGCATGGGCTGGCTGCTCGGATGCTTGATAACAAGAAGCATGAAGGGCAACAGCAGCATCAAACGAGTCATAGCTGCATGGATTCTCAAGAAACAAAGGATTCTTTACACTAGTCCCTAAGCAATCCAAATGAGCGCCTTTGGATGCTTCTGTCAGTAAGTGCCCAACACTGATATCTGTAAGGGTGTCTGCCCACTCTATTTCAGATATTGCCACACAATTCATTCCCTGATCACCCTGAAGTATAAATGCATACTAAGTTATAATAAAAGAAAGAAAGATCGCCCATAGAAACATTTAGTTGTCACAAGGATGCAAGAGACAAAAAATATAACCTCAACAGCTTGGGTTACAGGAACCTGCACTTGCTTTTGGGTGCCAAACTGAGATGGGGGCACATTAGCTGGCTGATCTGGAAGCTCAGAGTTCTTGCCTGTACTAGATGGTGTCATATGCAATAACATTGAACTACAAGGATATTGCTCATGAGTGAATTTACTGAGCAAAGTACCATCCTTTTGCACACAAGCCTTATATCCTGATGGCGATTTGACTTGGATGACTTCTGGTATCATGTGGGTTAAAGATATTTCACTTACCCCTGCTCCAAGCTCAACAAGGGAAAACCAACCATACCTTAACAACAAAATGTTGACACAACAATTAGCAATCATTATGCACTACACGTGACCCATTAGGTTGACTTTCTATCAATCAGAGAAATTATATACCTTAAACGGAAAACAGAAGGGCTATTCACAGAAAGAAACACATCAGCCACTGCAACAGTATCTCTTGTTGTCCACCTCTGATATGTAGCCAAATCCTCTTGATTAGCACAATACGGAAAAAGAATAAGCTCTCCAGATGCGATGTTTGAGTTACCCCATTTTCGGTTTAGATGTTCTAGCACAGATGATATTTTCTTCCTAGAGCTTAATGTGAGCTCTAGATGAGGATTATGGTCATCCTGATAAGAGGAGAAAAGGCATCATGTAATGTTCAGATTGCTCAAAGATTGGAGAACTGAACAGAACAACTCAGACCCAGACCAAATATAAAGAAAAAAAGTTTGAGCAAAATGCAAAGGGACACTAATCAAGTTATCTATTCATCATCTTTCATCTATAACATGCATGAATTTGACAACAAGAACCTGAGTGCTTGGTCAATAATTCACCAGTAACAACTGACATGTTAAAAATACAGCGACTGAGGGAAATTGTGATTCATATGCAGTTTGCTAGTAGCAAGAAACCATGCTTTACCTTCTCCAGTGCCTTCCGAGTAGCTTCATTTATTGGAAATAACTGAAGCTTCAGCTTCACAGGTGCTTGTGAATCTGCTTCCTTCATATGATTTGTGCTGATGCCTGCAAATGCAGAATAAAAACATCAGGACAATAGACCCGTATCTGCTACTGTTAACTTCAACGAGTGTGTTGAACAAAGTTCAGCAAATACAAGAACTAAAATCCAGTTGCTAGAAGCCATACCATCAGCAGTAGAAAGTATGTCTGATGATGAAGTCAGTGTTCTTGCATCAACATTACATAAAATGCCCGGGTTAATTGTGTTGCGCTCGAGCTCCTCAGCTGCATCAGCAACTAAAGAAACACCAGCCATGGCCGCTCTCTCCCATTTTTTATATGCAGTAGATGCAACAGTGCCACCTAAAACACAGGTCACCAGCTATCCACATTAATGCAACAAAGGTTCACCACTAGAGAGATCCTCTACATGCTAGTTTTAATCATCAACAATTTCACCAAAAGTCAAATCACTCAGATTGTGTGACAAAAGATAAGCAAGGCTAGGTCATAACAAAGGAAAAGAGAAGATGCGCCCACCTGCCTTCCTTTTTTGTTTCACGGTTCTTGTAGCGGAGAGGTCCCCTTTAGTTGTTCCTGATTTGTTAGAAATTGGTTCAGCAACCCGCTTGAAAATTGTCCCTTTAGGAGATGCTACTCTGCTACCATTTTGAGCATCTACTGACAGGAACTTTACAGGAGGAGTCTCATTCCCAGGAGCCTTGCTAATAATTGGAGATGGAGAAGGTAGGCACATATCCACTCGTGAACGCTTTCTCCTGGACTTATTTCTGTCCTTTAGCAGTTGTTTTCCCTAGCAAACAAAAGGAGAGACACATAGCATGAGAAAGAAGAAACAAACGGACAACGTTTTATAATGAGAAAAAAACATGGGGACAAAGCAACTCACCAATGCTTCTACAAATGTTTTGAACCTCCGAGGCTTCAGATGCAGCTTTGATGCACTGCAGCTAAATTTCTCAAGCAGAGACCACCTGCATCAAAACCAGCTAATATTGAACTGCCAGCAGTCGAGCAAGCACATCCTTAAATGAAATTGTCATTATTTATTCGCTTTCTACAAAAGCTAAGTTACCTGTTTTCACAAATTATTAAGAAAAGAGTTCTCTAAAGAAGGGAGGAGCTGTATGAGATGAAACCTCATGTACAGTTTGGAATGGTTTTTTTTTAAAAAAAATGAATGCACGGCCAAAATGGATGTTGGCTTAATCTAAAAGAAATAACGCACTAAACGACAAGAAATTGAATTTAGATCGTGTATGTAACACAAGAGTAAGCCAATCATGTCAAAATCAGTAGAAAGGTCCACAACAGATCAATAAATATGACAAGATATCCACTACATAACGGAACTATAATGAGTGGTAGTCAGAGCCTTCAGATATCATAGATGGCTTCAATCTACCATCATGATCTGTAATAGAAAGACAAGATGTCCAAATTCCTATAAATATCATATGCCAAAGAGAGAACTCAGAAAATATTACAAAGTAACCACTAGTTTTTGCTCCTATGGTGTATAAATAAAATCAACAATGAACTATATTTTCAGGCAATTTACAGATGATAAGATATATTCAATTACCAGCGAAGCATAGCAGCAATGGTATCCTTGGAGTTTTTTGCATCAAGTGAGAACCTAGGACCCAATAGCTTCTTCATGCGTCGAACAAGACGGTAATAGTAATGTCTGACCTGTATGGCACATAAAGCATTGAATCTTTTTACGTTAGATTCATATACAACAGAATTGAACTTTTAATATAATAATGTTGCAAGAAAAAACATCTTTTACAGTAATAAAATATAAACTCTAATCATCGTAGAAACAGGAACTCCTTAGGACAACTCATACATAACTAAAATCCACGGCCTAATGTGTATCTGTTTCACCTAAAACATCTTGGTTGAAAAATAAATACCTGATCCTTGTTTTTACTCTGAACACGGTGTGTAATCTTGTCGAAGTTCTGGCGAAAAATACAGGATTATCCATCAATCGATTATTATGTGCTACTGAGATTGCAAATAGCAGAAGAGCACTGCCTCCAGAATTTATGCCTCTTACTTTTCCTACTTGCCGCAGTGCATTGAAGAAATTCTCCTCCTCTTGGTGTGTCCACGCAGCCCATTGTCGAGTCTGCTTTTTCGCTATGAAAATCAGACACGGAGCACAAACTATCAGGCAAAACCCATAACTGTCATAAACAGGGAGTCTGGAAAAATTACAAAAATAGTTCACAAAAACGAACCAGGTTTCTTGTTGGGATCAGAAGGCTCAGGGGCGGACCCAGTGAAGGACATGGGTGTACACATGTACACCCAATAACTTCTGCAAAAAAAAAAAGAAAAATTGAATTTATTAGACATATATATAAACTTGTAATCAGGGGCGGATCCAGTAAAGGGACATGGGTTAAATAGCTTTAGGTTAGGGTTTCGTTGCTCAGCTTGAAGGGAAAGGAAGAGAAGGGGTGGGAGTACCTGGTGGGTGCTCGTCGCCGGGAAGAAACCAACTACTGCCTCAGCACCTGGCTTATGGTGGCGGCCGCGGCGGCGGCCCACCAGTCGTCGGAGATCGAGAGGGGGCGAGAGAGGCAGACAGAACGCACGAGCAGGGATGCAGCGGATGGAAGGGGAATGCACGTTAGGCAGCGAGAAGAAAAAGAAAAAAGAAAAAAAAAGAAACACACCCGAATGGGCCTCCTTCTGGGACGTTTTCGTTTTCATTTCACAATTTCTTTCTAAATTTCTGTTTTCTTTATTTTTCTTTCTCTCCCTTTTAATTTTTTTATTTTTGTTGACTTCATATGTCTTCTCGTCATGGGACACTACAATGGCTAGTACAACATGCGTTTTAAATAATAGCAGAAATAATATTGATATTTTATGAGTATATAGTAAATTGTAAATAAGTAAATGGAACTTTTTATATTTTATCAATGTTGAGTATTTTTTCAAATAAGCTAGAAGCCATTTCACAAAATCACAAGAACATATAACAATTTCACAATGGTTAAATGCACCAGCGACTTCTGAAAGCATGTGTGATATAGGTCCATAAACTTTGGAAATGTATTTTTGATCCTAAACTCGTTAGACGGTGCACCGCAGGTCCGTGCCCACCATGTGAGCATTTACTCACCGATGTGGCATGCTAACATGGCATGCATTATTCATTTAACCTCGCCTATTTATTTTTCTCTTGAGAATTAGATCCTCCCTTCTCCACTCTCCCCTCCCGCAACGGCACCGGGGCTACTCGACATCGTGTCAATGACAGAGCCAATCGGTCGATGGTGTATTGTACGCTGAAACCAGTGGAAGGACCTAGAGCAATTATCAACCAGTTTGTTCGTTGATCGATCTAGCTAGGCGGTTTTTGCAGAGTAGCCGACTCCTGGAGTCCTGGAGTCGGCTTAGCAGGTTTTTAGGGGCTTGAGCAATGTTGCTTGCCCGACACCATGGGAGTCGGCTTAGCCAACTAGACCAGTCAGCTAAGCCGACTAAACAGGGGAGCCGGCTAGGCCGACTAGCTCTGGCTCGCCTCCTTCTCCACGTGTTTTATTCGCTATTTTGCTGCGCCATTGGATCTCCAACATGTCCAAGACATTTATAACCTGTTGGAGATGCCCACGAACCACGTCGAGAGATTTTTGAGTGTCAACATATCCTTATGCATAGAACTTCTCTCACATGATTCTACATTTTGATTTTTGAAGTTCCTTTAAAACAAAATTTCTAAAGTCGAATTATTCTGATTGTGGGAGATGACAGATGATCCCATGAGAAAGGATGCCATCTTGTCAGAAGTTGGTCTTGTCACTGAATGTCGTTTGGCTGTGGCACAGCAGAAACTTTGTTTCCTCTGCTCAAAAGTTCAGCTCTGTCACATCGAATCTTTAGATACTAATTAAGAGTATTAAACTTAACCTAATTATAAAATTAATGACACCAATTGAGGCTAATTTACGAGACGAATCTATTAAGTCTAATTAGTTCATGATTTGACAATGTTGTACTACAGTAAATATTTACTAATGATAGATTAATTAGGTTTAATAGATTCGTCTCACTAACTAGTTTACTCCTGTGCAATTAGCTTTTTTAATTAGCTCATGTTTAGTTCTCCTAATTAGCATCCGAACATTCAATATGACACGGACTAAACTTTAGCTCCTGAATCCAAGCAGCCCCAAGACGTCGGAGATACTTTGTGGCATACTTTCTAAGATTTGTTACATCCCAACGATTTGTATCATATGCTTTATGGGTGTGTTTAGTTCCCAAAATTTTTTGGGAACGGGTACTGTAGTCCTTTTGTTTTATTTGATAATTATTGTTTAATCATGGACTAATTAGACTCAAAAGATTTGTCTCGCGATTTCACGGTGAACTGTGCAATTAGTTTTTTTTGTTTCGTCTACATTTAATACTCTATGCATGTGCCGCAAGATTTGATGTGATATTTTGGGATAAAATATTTTGGAAACTAAACACACCCTATGTACCATCTTTAGAAACCCACTTGTACTTGCTGCCATCGAGCTAGTAGCTTCTTTCTTATGTAGTTATGTTCTTTATTGGTATGGCCACGTTATTTGTTAGTATGGCCACGATGAGAAAATTGCAGATTTAGGACTCCAAACAATACGCTTCGCGGATATAGGACTACAAACATTGTCTTTGTAAAAATAACCCTTAAAACATTGGCTTCTTGTTTTTCCATGACATTTGGTGTATTAAGACTTTTTTCTCATCTAAATACATGTATTTGTTTCCCAAAATGACCCTTTTGCCCTTCTAGCCTTATGTATCATTCATCGTTTCATCTGCCCAATGTTCCATCTGCCCGATCGTGTGACATGTCGTATCTGCCCAACGTTCCATCTGCCCGATCGTTCCATCTGCCTGATCGTGTGACATGCCTAGATGGCGGTGGCCAGCCAGCCAAGGCGGCGGCGGCGGCCCTCACGCGTCCAGCCACGGTGGCACCAGCGTCCGCGGCGACCGTGGGCGGCGCGCGGCATGGATGCAGTACCTACAGCTCAGGGTCACACGGAGATTACATACTACCACGGTGACCTGAGTCTGAATTGAAACCTGCGACTGCATTTCAGGTTCAGAACTCGATCATCAATGGTGTCCAATGATGTTGTTTCCTGTGCATCCCGATGGAGTGAAACCTAAAACATATATCAAAGCATTTTGAACCTGCTGCATATTCGTGAGGAATGCTAATCCAGGCAAGCCAGCCAAGGCGGCGGCCAGGCAGCCGGCCCTGGCGGCGGCCAGCCCAGGCAGAGCCAGCGCCGGAGGCTTTCACATCACTGTCCAAATGACTGAAGGGCAAAAAGATCACTTTAGGGAACAAATACTTGTATTTAGATGAGAAAAGAGTCTTAATACACCAAATGTCATAGAAATTAAAAAGCCAACGTTTTAAGGGTTATTTTTACAAAGACGATGTTTAGAGTCCTATATCTGCAAAGCGCATTGTTTGGAGTCCTAAATCTGCAATTTTCTCGGCCACGATAAGTTGCAATTTGGTACATTCTCGGATTCCACAAGCCTAAAACTCTGATCCATGTTGCCTCTCTATCTGTTCAACAGATCGCTCTTGTGTATAGCAGCAGCGGAAGATGATGCCCGACGGAATAGAAGGCGAACCATCTAATCTAACTCGAAACAGCCTGGCATTAGATGAGCAGATGTACTATGCACTATGTTCTGTCTCCTTTTTTCTGAAACTAGTAGAAGTAGCGGAAACTGTCTGCACTAGGTTTTGTTTTTGACAGCCTCAATCAAGTACGAAAATTTTGCCCACCACCCATGCGGATTCAGCCATGGGGGTTCTTAAAATTTGTTCCTGTCCACAGACTATCCTTTGCATCCATGCGTCGCCGAGCATGGAACAGGGCATGCATCAGGGCGATCGATGACGACAGCGATTAGCGAAGCAAAAAGCCGGTGAATCAGCTGCTGGCAGTATGGCACATATCACAACGATCGCCGATCGATCGGCGCGGCCGCAAGTAGGAAGAAATGCGCTCCCCGCCTCCCCACCCAGAGTCCCTATCCCTACCCCGTAACCGCACAGCCGCACAGGGATGGCGCTTGGCAACGAATAGGAGATGTCGGAACGGAAAGGAGAGGAACGAACGACCCTATAATAGTTTGCTTGCCAGACTGTTCTGCTGCTATACTTTAACAGTATTTTTTAGCAAACTAATAGTGTTTTCCTCTCATTGCATTCTAACGTAAGCATCAGCATAAGTCAAATTTCAGCGAACGTGCATGCGTGCGTGGACATGCTGCAACACATTATTGGGCGCACATCACCGATTTTGGTGTGCACATGTTAGGCAGGTACTATCCTCATTGTACAATACCGCATCGAGTTGTGTGCAATCCAAATGTAGTGTGAAACAATGGAGAGTGAGTGTTCAGCAATGAGAAGAATGCAAACAGCATGAATCTCAAAACGTTTGAACGGTGCAGATAACACATGCTGAGCGTCTTCACGCTGCAACACTTAGGGGGTGTTTAGTCTGAGGAGTTAAAGTTTAACTCGCACTGTAGTACTTTCGTCTTATTTGACAAAAAGTTTCCAATCATAGAGTAATTAGACTTAATAGATTCGTCTCGTGAAAAACCCCTAAACTATGTCAACATACATGTAATTAGTCTATATTTAGTACTCCATACATGTACCGCAACATTCAATGTGATGGGAGTTAAAATTTAACTCCCCAGGCCCCAGGGCGCCCCGTCCACAGGAGAACAAGATCACCTTTTTTTTAGTAGTCAAGCAACCCGTCAGCTTGGATCTTCTCCTTGGGGCAGGGCCACATAGGCACGCAGTGAAGTGGTCATGTGGCTCCATCTCAAGTCTCAATCTCTCCTTCAAGTTGATGGGTTGACGATTTCAAAGTCTGAACCGAAATCATCAAGCTCAACCCCGGCCGCGCGCCCGCGCAGAGCAGATCTCGTCGCTACGTGAGTGTGCGTAGGAGTAGATAGGAGTGCGTACGTACGTAACGCGCCGTGCCATGCACCAGCACCAGCAGCACCTACTGTACACGACAGGGAGGAAGACCTTGCTACTCGCCTAGTACTCGACTCCCCCACACCGATCGCTTTTATACTGCGTGGGGTTCATCTTCGTCAGCAGCATTATCTATCTTAAAAGGAAGGAATGCTTCGTGTCATGTGGCATGGACGGGCAGAGAAGCTAGAGACAAGAAGAGCGCCAAGGGCAAGTGGCAAAGTGAGCAGTTTCGGAAATGCGCGTGATCGCGAACAACGCTGCCTCAACGGCCGGCTAAACTATTCGATCATTGCGGCGTTGCTCGTGACACGGCGGCGCCTTCCAGTCCACGAAGAATGCCTTCCTCATCATCCGCGCGGGACGCATGGCCTGCCCTGATGGGATGGCCACTTGTGCGAGCTCGGCCTCCGGGCATGCCATGCATGATTGCCCGCTTGGCCGGACTCGAAACGAAACGAACAAGGCCACAGCGTTTGCTACGCGCCTAGCCGCTGGCGACGCTGCGCAGCTGCGCCTGATACTTGCATTGGACTCATCTCCTCTCCTTCCCTGCGTATCCAAATGTACTACTAGTAGTAGTACTCAAATGTGGTTAGAACAGCCTGTTATCTGCATCCAATTTCCAGACTAATGTAGATAGATTGTTAAAAAAACATGGGACAGATTATAAAAGGGAGCATTGTTTCAGGAACTCTCCACACATGAACTCATCTTTTCAGTGGGATACCTCAGTATTGGTTTTCAAAACACAGTGCAGCACACGCACCTCACCCCTACGAATACATACGCACACATTCAACTTCTATATATAAGCATCTTCAAATTTAAAACTACGCTAATAGATCTCGAGATTAATAAAGTCATCCTCGAGGGACATTGTCACTTACCAGTTACCACCGGTAAATAGTATTGTTAAATCTTAGCATAAGTTTGGGGAAAAAATATGACCACTGCACACACATCGAGTTAAAGAACTTGAATCCAAATGAGAAGACTTCACCATAATGAACCTATTTCAGTCTTGTGTGAGCTCCGGCGAACGCATATATTTATACAAGTATACAAAGAGGAATGAAAAAAAAAAAGAGAGGAGCCACAAACAGCGGTATGCCTTGGCATGCAAAACTCTAGCTAGGGTCCGATGGCTGTGTTGATTGATTCTCCAGCTTGCTGTTGCTTGCTTATATGTGTTATGTGTAGATAGACTGAGTACGGAGTATGTAGATGCGGTAGCGCGAGCTGTTGACTTTCTGCAGCTTTATCATCAACAGATGCATATGGATAGGCATCCATCGCGTATTATTCCCTATATATGCACTTATCTAATCGTCAGATCTCACGAGGTCATCATATCATATCAATATAATCCACATCTGCTCAGGGGATCGATCGGTCACGGTGTAATGCACATGTGGCGGATGTATCAGCAATGCGTGCAAGCAGGTGGGTTTATTTCTTTTTGATCCAGCAAGTGGCTTTATTTCTATATCGTGTATAAGCAGCGGGAGTTGACAAAGTATATATAGGAGCGAGGCACACGTACTGACATACTAGGACGAGAGGACGGAACGGAACTTATCTTCCTTTATCTATATGGCTGTATACCAAAACGTCCAGCCGTGCGTCCACGTCGCCCAGCTAATCCTGTCCCTTGGATTCACGATCGACGGCCACCGCGGCAGCACCTGCCCCTTCCAGAATCCAGACCCTTCTCGCTCCCTCCGTCGGCCATGAAAACCAACGCCACCTCATCGCCTCCCGTGCTGCCGCTCCCTGTCTGCTCTCCCTCCCCGCGTTGTTTCCCTGTGCTCCCTGTCCGCCCCTGCCAGCGCCTTCCCTCCCATTGCCTGCGCCGGCACGGCACGGATACCCGCCTCCTGCGATGGCACGCGGCCGCGGCACGGCATGACGGCGCCGGCGGCCCACGGCCGTGGGTCCGCCCTCTCCGCCTCGACTTTCCGACGCGCTCCGCCTCGCCCAGCACCGTTCCCTCTGCAGCTCCCTCTTCTCGGCTCCGGCGGCCTGGTGCTGTGCCGCACCAGCACAAGAACCCTCGCCTTTCGAAGCCTCCGCCGGCCTCCTCCACCTTGCCGTCTTACTGGTCATGCCTCTGAGGTTTCGTCTTCCTCTTCCTCTCTAATTTTGCCCTTTGGTTCCTCACCTAGGATCTCATTCCTCATGGCGGTTGCTATTGTGTTGCCGTCTTCATCTTCGGCCGTCGGCCTCAGGGTGACGCCGTCCGCAACTGCATGGCGCAGTCGACGCCAGTGACTGGCTTCACAGCCCCGATCTGGGTTGTCTCCCTCGCCCTCCACCTCCTGGTGCGTCAGGCCGGTCCTCTCCACCACCACCAAGTTTCCCAGCCAGAGCCATCAGGGGATCTGATTAACAGGTATAGGTATGCTCTCCTAATTCCCTTTCTTTAGTGCTGCAAATAGTGCGATTCTCATTCTTCCAATTTCAGTCACATTTTTTTTGCTTTCAATAGATTGGTACCTCCTATCCAGAATATGTTGCCTTATATTTTTTCCCAGAGTTTGCCTATCGTACATGCTTCCATGACGACATTTGTCATCTGCACCATTTTGTTTCCATTAGGTTACGGCATGTATATAACAAAAAAAAAGGTATTTTCCCTGTTTTCTGCTACACTGCAGGTCAAGGGGGACATCGAAGTTTGATGACAGAATGAGGTAACCAACGTCCTGTGAAATTAGATGAGTCTAAGTAAGTATTGCAATGCGCTGGATTATGTAGTGGTTTCAAAAAATTCTCGCTTAGCAATAGCAAATTTAATACCACCACATATAGTGCTCATTTTGAGGCAGGCCATTACCAGATACATTCAAAGGTGTACTACTTCATTTTCGAAAAGTTCACATTCCTGAAATTAGTTTTCCAGTGTCAGCTACCAAGATTCTTCTGTCATCTGACTGTCATGTAAATCACATATTTGTTTCTCAGTAGATACTTCATGCTACTTGAGATTAATATATCCTCAGCTTTGGCATGTTTCGCAGTGAATTAGGGCTACCACTTCGGATAGCCTACCAGACCTTTTTGCAGCTTGGGACTGCTTCATTGGTAATTAATTACAGTTCTTATATGTCCAATTCCTGATGGAGATGACCAAAGGGAGATGATGAGTGTGTACAGGGTGCTGTCACATTCAAAGTGTGATCATCCAAACATGTCGCAACATGCCCAGGTGAACTGCGCTGTTACCTCTCTAGAGCTTGGCTCTCACAAAATGACTGCCAATAAACATGTCTTCCCCTTTTGTTACAGATGGGTTCCACAGATGTGTACCTGATTTTCATTCAGAGCCAAACTCTATTTTCTCACGTTCGATGGAGAGTGTCAACTCAGAAACAAAGAGAGAATGTGTTATCACATTCAGTTTGCTTCTTCAATCTTCATTGTACGAACCTGTTTTCGTTTTGAAAGGTACTCCTTCCAATTCAAAGTGTGAGTATTACAGTACTTAGTAATTTAATATATAACCTTGAAAATATTTTGATACGAGAAAAATTAAAACCTGTTTTGCAGATTATTGCTCGAAATCATTCAGAGACGTTTTCAACACTTTTGGACTGGCTCCTTTTCACCCTTTCTATGGGTTAATCCATCCACTGTGGATGCAGCCATGTAGGAGCTACAGGTATGTAGCTGATCACATATCGTTGTTCTTCTGGCCATGCTAATTTAGATAAGGTTGCCTGTCAAGCTCTACATTTCTTAGAACTTAAGAGATTTGTTTCGCTTAAACTTTACCTTTTCAACACAAATTGATTCGCTTACATTTCTGTACAACTGTGAGACATTAGCTTTTACAAATTTCCTAATTCTGATACTTTGTTCAGTATATGCTTATTTATATGCCTGCTGCCATTATATTTTTTCCGTTTCTCTTTTTAAAAAAACATGGCATTTCTGCTATGAATATCTCGGTCACTTTATTCGTTGTTCTTTTGCCTCAACTAACCATCGTCACATCTGCAAGATCCCAACTGCCTTCAAGAACCATAGCTGTAAAATTGTTGGCTGTGACCTTGCTGCTGGAATATACATACACTTCTGCATTCAAAGGAACTCAAAAGCAACAAAGAAATGCCATGGTTCATTCGTTAGGAGCCTTTTCTTCACAAAATAAAACATTTCGTTCAAGATTCATGACTAACACCACCACTACTTTTTCTTTCAGGATTCAGTTGATGTGACAAGTTGATCATGCACAAGTTGGTTGCCCCGTTAATGATACATTATAAGTCTGGGGAACCAGAAATTAAGAACCTATTCCCACCTGAAACCATTACCTTTGGTACCAAGTTTTAATGGTGTCGGACCCTTTGTTGCACCTGCAATATATAGACTCATACAAACAGCAACCCAAGCTAGCTGACGAAGTTCACTGTTATGTTAAACTGTTCACATTTCATCTGATTAGCTCCACTTACAATTCAGGAACGTACGTATATCTATCTACTATACATATCGATTCGATATCAATGCTGTTATTTCAACCAAATTGTTGTCATTCTGTTCATAAGTGGCCTCATTTGCGACTGCACCATACAACTTGCCTTCTTTCCGCTCTAATCTGCTCTGCTCTGCCCCGCAGCAATGCGCGGGGTTCTGGCTAGTTTTTTACATACGCCGGTAGTAATAAACTACAGTACTTACTAGAGAAGAAAATGACATGCAGCTGGAAAATGTTTGGGCAGGGCCTACTTGCTGTTGCTGACTTAGTGGTGCAAACAAAATACATAATCCGTACTTTTCAGCTTGTTTTTCAATCAGAATAGTATTTTTCTCTTACAACAAATCAACGAATAATACTTTCAGCTATATCTTTTCAGCGAAGCAAATGAGCTTGTGTAGGCACAACGCCTACCAACTAGGCTCATACTGTATGTCATATACCAGCGTTGTGTTTGGATCTAGTGACTAAAGTTTAGGAGGTGTCACATGGGGTATGACCAGCGTTGTGTTTGGATCTAGTGACTAAAGTTTAGGAGGTGTCACATGGGGTATCGCATAGGTTGTTCGGATACTAATAAAAAAATAAATTACAGAATCCGTCAGTAATCTGCGAGACGAATTTATTAAGCCTAATTAATCTATCATTAGCACATGTTTACTGTAGCATCATATTGTCAAATCATGGACTAATTAGACTTAAAAATTTGTCTCGCAAAACAGTCTCAATTTGTGCATTTAGTTTCGTAATTAGTCTATATTTAATACTTTATGTGTGTGTCTAAATATTCGATGGGACATCGACTAAAGTTTAGGAGGTGAATCCAAACACCCCCTTATATATGACCCCTGTATCCCCGATTATCCGTGGTCTCTGATGATCGAGCACGATCCATATCCATATGCTAGAGCGTCCCAACAACTTTTGCAAGCCGCTAGCTGATACCGAGCATGAGAACACTTCAAACATAAAAGGTGTTTTGGACTGCTCCACAAACTCCACTGTGGAGCAGCTTCACAAAAAACTGTAGTTTTTGGAGCATCTCTTTAGGTGCTCTCACAACTTTACCTTTTTTCCTCGAATAAAGTGTATAGAGCTGGAACCGTTTGGCTAAAAAAAATGTGGAGCGGAAAGTATGTTAGAGATTGATTTTTTTAGAACGTGCGAGCTAAGCTCTTGGTATCTCGCTGTTTTTCGTTTCTCTTCCTTCTTGATTGGGTAAATGCACCTCCTCGTTAACGAGCTGTACAACCGTTGGAAACGCCCTTAGTGACTCAATCGATGTACACTCCACGTAGGCTCCTTGTCACCACGAGCCTTCTTTGTTGCCTACCAGCACACGAATGAAACAGATAAGGCTGCATGCTGCACGCACGGCTATATTTCTATTTATAATGCGCGCGCGTGTCTCTCTCTCTATATATAGTATTTTCCACCGCAACGTACATGCAGGACTCCTCTTGCGCTGACCATGAAACCCCCAACACCGACAGTGGTTGGTGCAGTGTCCACGTCTCCCAGTCTGCACGTGCAGGACAAGGCGGGGAATGTCTGGTGCCTTAGCACCCTCGAGGCACTTGTGGGATGAGGCGGGGCGTATGCCCCCATGCGCATCACCATTTGATGCACATGAGGATGCATGGGCGCATATATGTCCTTGAGGACAAATTATCTGCGTCCAGACACCAAAGCACAAAGAAGACAACTAACATAAGTAACAACAAGAGGTGTTCTTCAACCTTCGGAGTCTGGACCTTACCTGATGTCTTATGCCTCGATGATCTCCACTAGGCCCAGGCGTCGCCCGTCGTCATCGGGAGCTTGCCGACAATTCTCTTTGGAGTGGTGGCTCCTCCTCTTGTGCAATCTTAGCGCCGACAACCCCGACGTCTACTCTGCTGGAGGCGTCTCCCATGTGAAAGGTCTAGATGGCTAGAGGGGGGGTGAATAGCCTTTTAAAACTTTCTACAAAGACAAGCTAAACAAGTTTATCAATATAACAAATAGCGAGATGCGAGTTTTGCTTAGCCTACGGGGTGTTTGCAAGCCACCTATCCAATTCACAATTCTAGTATATGGGCACTCAACCGCACAAGTTAAACCGAGAAGGTAACTACAACTACAACTAGCAAGCTACACAAAAGAGCTACTCTAGCAAAGCTAACTAGCTAGCAAAGATAACTAAGAAAGTAATACAAGTGAGGGTTAGGAGGGTATCACCGAGGGGCGAAGTATTGAGCCAACCAATATGATTAACAATGAATACCAAGATAACCGAACACCGGGATCAATTAATCACAATATGAAAGTGATGACACGAAGATTTATCCCGAGGTTCACGTGCTTGCCGGCACGCTAGTCCCCGTTGTGTCCCTCTTCACCACGTGGTTCGGTGGCTAATCGGTCTCACACCGAGCCTCTCAAAAGGCGCCACAAGAACCTACCAAATGGCAAAAGGTTGCAAATGACACAAGCAATCCACTAATGTTGCCTTTGGCGCTCCGCCGAGGTAGGCACAAACCCCTCACAAACACCGGAGGTGGCCAAGAACAATCACCAACTCTTGCCAACGCCTCCAAGCTGCTCCAAGCCGTCTAGGTGGCGGCAACCACCAAGAGAAACAAGAATCCCGCAGCAAATCAACCACCAAGTGCCAACTAGATGCTATCTCACAATGCAAATGCACTTGGATCACTCAATCTCACTTCGAATATGCAAACAAGCAAGAGAGATGAGTGGGAGGGGAGTTGCTTAGCTCAAAGTGCTCACAAGTATGTCAAATGTCCAAGAGAGAGAGCCTTGAGCCGGCCAACGAGTATATATAGACATACCCCTTCGAATATAGCCGTTAGAAACTGAAATCAGCAGCAGTCGCGCTCACCGGACGCGCTGGTCCAACTGACCGGACGCGCCGGTGCCGCAACGGCTAAAATTCGAAACACTGACCGAACGCGCCGGTCGTAACGACCGGACGCGCTGGTCACGACCGGACGCGCCGGTCCCGTGACTCACCGGACGCGCCGGTCAACACCGAGTCGCGCAAAACGAACCAACGACCGGACGCGCTGGTGAACCGACCGGACGCCACAGTGACCGCGTCCGGTGGGAGTCCAGTAAGCTCCCTGGACGACCGGACGCGTCCGGTGGCCTGTGACCGGACGCGCCTCGCGTCCGATCGAGCAACCGAAACATGCGCAGTCACTGGACACTGACCGGACGCGCCGGTCGCACAGTGACCGCGTCCGGTGCAGCGTCCGGTGCAGCGTCCGGTGCTGCGTCCGGTGCTGCGTCCGGTCACCACTGTGACCTCCGTTCGCTTCCGTTTGATTTCCGTTTGATTTCCGACTTCCGGCGTAGTAGAAAATAGGCATTTCATTTCCCCGAAATCGCCTGAATCCCGCGCTCGCACGCTCGGCGGGAGGGAGAGAGGAACCCAAACCCTCTCTACCGCTTAAACTCCAACGCCGTCGCAAACGTGCTAACACCACCAAGTGATCATGTCATGTGCATGTGTGTTAGCATTTTCACAATCATTTTTCGAGGCGTTATTAGTTCTATCCAAATGCATATGATTATGAAATGCACATCTAGAGGCACTTAGGAGTTCAAAAGCCGCGTCATTCCCCTCTTTATAGTACGGCTATCTATCCTATAATGTAACCACACCCACTAGGTGTCTTGGTTACTAAAACACAACCCTAAAGCATATACCTTTGCCTTGATCACGTAGGGTCGCGTCCAAATCCAAGTGTGGCCATCATGATCACCATGTCCATCTTGCCACCAACCTTGGAATGTACTAATCCTCATATGCTACATACAACTTAGGCATAGGATTAGTACTTAGGCATTGTCACTAATTACCAACACCAAACATAGGACTTTCACCATGCCTTCCAGCAACGACGGTACCAGCCCCTCATCGAGCCTCGAATTTGGCATTGGAATTAGTCTATCTTGTGTCTTGTCTTCTAGTTTATATCTTGTGTCTTAGTTCGTTCAACTCATCAATATTTAATGTCCCTACCTTTGGTCTAGGGTTGGAGCCCAAGGGGGCTAAACAGGGTGGAGGGTCGAGATGGCAGGCTAGAGAGGGGTGAATAGTCCTTTCTAAAACTTAATCATGCCGGCTAACCGAAACAAATGCGGAATTAAAACTATCGATCTAGCCAAGACTACACCCCTCTATCTAAGTTCACAAGCACCTTAAAAAAGATCCTAAAGAGACAATAAAGGTGCTGGGCTAGCTAGTGCTCACCTATCCAATCTTAGCTTGCAAGGTCACACAAACATATGCAACTAGTACTTCAAACAAACTGGGAAGCACTTACACAAATCTAGTAAGTAAAAGTATAAAGCCACCTAAACTCACTAGCAATGCTCAATAACAAGACTACACAAGCCAAATTAGAAAGCGTAAATTACTTAGTTACATAAACTAATCAATGCGACTAACAAGGTTACTAAAACTAAATTAGCCACGCAAGCGAGCTACTTCTAAGCTACACAAGCAAGAAGGTAATTGGCAAGCTACACAAGCAAACTAATTACAAGAGCAACTACACAAGCACAAGACAAGGAATGTAAATACAAACTTGTGTTGCGCGGAATGCAAACCACCGAGAATATGATGAATATAATGTTGACACGGTGATTTTCTTCCGAGGTTCACTTGGTTACCACCAAGCTACGTTTCCTTTGTGTCGACTGCTTACTTGGTGGTTCGGTGGCTAATTGGCATCACCCGCCAAGCCCGCACGTCTGGCATCGTAAGAACCTACCTCGAAAGTGAGGGTAGCTCAATGACACGCTCAACTAGAGTTGCTCTTCGCGACCCCGCGGGGTGAGCACAATCCCCCTCACAAATTCTCCTCCGAAGCACCGCATAATATTCTCGCGAGCTTCAACGGAGTCACAAGCCACTGAGCCGTCTAGGAGGTGGCAACCTCCAAAAGTAACAAGCACCACCGGCTTACAACTCGAACACCTAGTGCCACTCGATGCAATCTCATAAGGCAACGCACTAGAATCACACTCACTCGCAATCAATTCGCACTCTTGCAAGCACAAATGAGTTAGAGGGCATCCAAGCACCACCACATAAGTCACCAAGGCTATATTGTGCTCAGCTGCTGGCCAAAGGCCGACCAACACTTCTTTTATAGCCCCACGGGCTAAACTAGTCGTTACCCCTTCAATGGGCATTTCTCGGGCTAACCGGACGCTCGGGTCATAACAACCGGACGCGCTAGGCCCTGCGTTCGGTCACTCTTGGCCGTCCACGTGTCCCTGCCTTTGAACGTCGCATGTTAATCTCCAACGGCTAGCTCAGTGCGCCAATGGTGCGAACACACCGCTCACTAACATGACGCTGCCATGCCGCGTCAGATCGCGCCCGCGCGTGCGCAGCCAACAATTGACCGGATGCTCCTCTGCTCCTCGACCTGACGCCCGAGCCACAAAGTCCGGGCATTTCCAGAGAGCTCCCCGAGCCTCTGTTTTGTAACCAGACGCGTCAGGTGATTGGACGCAGCACTAGGGTCAGGTCCTTCACCGCCTGCCACGTGTCTTCGCCATGCCCGCGCCACTACGTCAGCGTATGTCACCAACGATCGGACACGGCCCTTGCGCGTCATGTCACTCTTCACGCCAGTGTCCAGTCACAAGACCGAGACCGCGCCCTCTCTGTAGCCACTTGATCTCTGCAGCCACTTGATCGGACGCACAGGTCTTGTCGATGCCTGCGTCCGATCACTCACAGTGACCTGTTTCGTCTCTGGTTCTTCACCGAGTTGATCCGTTTTAACTCCAACTTCTTCTCCTTTGCAAATGTGCCAACACCACCAAGTGTATGTGTGTTAGCATTTTTACAATCATTTTTCAAGGAGTTAGCCACTCAACTTGCCACGCCACTCGATCCTAGCAACGATGCAAAGTTAGATCACTCGATGACACTAAATGACCGATATGCAAACAGGTTTGCCCCTCTTGATAGTACGACCATCTATCCTAAACCCGGTCATCAACTTCTCTACACACTTATGATCGGTGAAATAAAATGTCCTAGCTTATACCTTTGCCTTGCACATTTCATTACAACTCCTCCAATATTAATGCAACACATGCACCAACATGATCAATAATGATATGATCCACTCTATATCATCGCATGACCATATTGGTTCATCGATCTTGACTCCACTTGCTTCAATCCATCGGTGCCAAGTCATCACTCAACTTGCCTTTCACACTTATAACCGGTCCGTCGAGCCAAGTCATGTCTTGACCTTTTCCACCTTGATCACATGACTCAATGTCATGTCTTATGTGCAATGAGCTCCTTTATCACATGTGTGAGCTTTGCAACATCTCCGAGCCATCTTCACCGTCATGGCATATGTTGCTCACACACATGTACTTATGGACTAATCACCTATGTATCTCACTCAAACATATATTAGTCCACCTAAAGTTGTCACTCAATTACCAAGACCAAACAAGGACCTTTCACATGAGCCATGCGCCCTTAACATCACAACAATTTTGTTTACTTAGTATATAATTTGATATTCTATATTTATATTAGGAGGAATGATAAAAAGTTCTTGTTATATATATTTTTATGTTTTTGAGAACAAAAGCACATAAACTACAATTAGAATAGAATTTTTTTGATTTATTTAAACTTGTTTATCTACCATATTAGGACACATTTTATCTATCATACGTAGTTCGTCTGAAGTAGGCGAATCTCATTTGTAAGGGCAACTGTCGTAATCGTTCTTACCACTCTTGTTTTTTTTTTCTGTAATACTCTATAACGGTGTATTTCCGTTGCTTTCAATGGAAATGAGGTGTGACCTCGCTTAAAAAAATATTAGGACACATTTAATGAATTTTTTCGATTTTACTAAATGTGTACTTATATTTCATTATATTTTATATTTTATTGAACATGTACTTGACTATATTACTAACAATTTGGTGATCATTAGTACTTTATCGACATCAAATTTATTGAACGACACTATTATTATATGTCGTTTCTCTTGATACTTTGAATCGCAGTATAGACACAGTTGCTCATATACATGTACACAACATACATCCTACCCAATATAAGCATATCTGAAATACTAAGTTGGTAGGTTTTGAGATTCATGAGTCAACAGATGTGTCCCGCTATCGACAAACACGGTCGCCTACCACAAGACGAATACTGCCATCAAATACTAAAATAAATTAAGAAATTAGGAGCAGCTCCATCAAGAACCGACTCATGTGGTCAGATTTCAAAAAAAAAGCTAAATGGATGAGCTACATTCAATTCGTATATATCGAAACTTTTTCACCGTACCCCTACGGATGTTACTGTAGCGTGAACTAGAACCAGTCCATGCTACAGTACCAACCCCCCTTTCCAATGACATAAAACTGAATTTCTGAGCAAAATGAAATAGTTTGCTTGTGTATTTTATAGGGTCATATCCTCATGTTCAGCAACCACAACCACAGTAAATAAATCTACTTGGGCAAGTGCACGCCATCCAAACAGTGTGCATGAAACAGAGTAGAGTTCACCAACCAAAACACTATGTAGCTGCCTGCCGTCTGAAAAATCGAACGCTTTGCCATCCTGAAACAAAGCATGTAACCTGACATATGATTTGATTATGTGAACTTTGCCAACTCAAATGCATACTGCACAATTTGATTCAGGAGGAAAACGTATGGTATCCAAATAAAGGAAGCATGTGCAGTGACTGTGAGCATACCAGTACAGACCACCAAGAAAACGAATGTAAATCACTGGGAAAACTACCTTGGCATGACATTGAGGATCACCAGGTACTGTATTGGCATCACCGACAGGAGCCATCGGGTATAATTAAAAACGTCCATCAAATTATTTGTGAGAAGACATGCAAAGCTAAAAAAAAGGAGACAAATACAATATACAATATATATCACTAACCATGAGCGGAGGAAGCAGGCATTGCCTGGCTGCATGTGTCCTCTGTCAAATTGGCAAGGATTTCGTAGCCACTGAGGAGCGCGCCAAGGACGACGGCGTGTCCGTTGAACCAGAGACATGCAAAACTAGGCTGAGGCACCGACGACGACGCCGTATAACTTCACACGGCCAACTTTCATAGGCCGCCGAGCGCGCAAGACACGCTCCTAGACGCGCGGATCCCACATCCGGCGTGGTGGTCGTCGTCAACGAAACGCGATGTATGGGAGCGTCGTCGCACGTGCCTGCTTGCCGGTTTCATGTGTGGAAGAAATTAACGGTACGAGCGGCGGTGCCATTTGTCTCTTGCCGCCATGCATGGCGCCACTGCTGGTCGCCGAGCGTGGAACAGGGCATGCATCAGGTGATCAGGTCAGGGCGATCGATGACGACAGCGGTTAGCGAGGCAGCTGGTGCCTGGTGAATCGGCTGCGCTGGCACATACTAGATCGGTGATCATCACAGCGATCGGCGGCAAGTCGGCAAAGAAAAGCGCTCCGCCTCCGCGTCTCCCCATCCCCTACCCAGTACAGTACGACAAGGATGGATGGTGCTTGGCAACGAACAGGAGATGTCGGAAAGCAGAGGAACGAACGACCCTATCCTATAGCTTGCTTGCTTCTCATCCATCACATAGCTGCGGGCGCCGGCCGCCGGGCTAGCTGCCTGCTGCGACGGTTGCAACGCTGTACTCGTCGGCCCGGATGACGAAAGGGCCCAGTGGACTGGACGGACCACAACGGCCGGGCCGATCCATCATCGGTCGAGCACTCGAGGTGCTAGGCGGCCTAACACAGTGCTATTACGCACACTCGTACTCTAGTACAGTACAGTAGAGTGGCCGATGGACGGTGGCAGCAAGGACGGCGAGCCGGTCGTCACGTCATTGTCCGATTGTGTTTGCAAGCTGGTGCCCGGCGGTAGAGCACGCAGGCAGGCAAGTACGCGCGCGCTGCCTGGGAGGCAGTCTTTCTCGGCGTCACCACCAGTCCACCAGCCTGGAAGGCCGGTCGGCCGGCTGGCCAAGCCCTCACTCAAGGACGTCCGTCGTCGACCGTGGCTGCACTCTGATTGCTCTGCAGGTGCTAGCTACAATACCTTGGTTGGTATCGATCACATTCACATCGCGTACGTCGACCTTCCAGAAATAACAATAAGCCGGATTGACTCGTCGTATGTCTCCATATACGCTCGCACACATCTAGAAAGGCAGCGTTGTGCTCTGGCTCTGCTCTCCATTTACGAGGTGTGCCGTCGTCTCTGAATTCCTAAAATGTACTGTACAGTACGTGGTGTTCTCCGCTGTCAGGAGTAAAATACGCATGCAGTATGGGCTTATCTATAAACTGTCTGTTGTACCAACTAGAGCCTAGAGGTCCGATTCTAGTATACTAGTAGTATTGACCATTACAAACTCAGTACATACGCGACGTACGGGGCCGGTCATGCTCATGCACATCGGGCTTGATCCATGGAGGAGTGCATGCCAACAAGCATGCAATTACTTTGTGTGGTTAGCATGCCGCGGAGACACCAAGTCCACGGATTAGCACAAAACGGACAGATTTAAGACTGCCCGTGCCGTGTATATGTTCTAGTCACGTGAGAAAAATGCTGCGTGCGGATCGGAAGTCCGCAATACGATCCCCACCACACGTACCATACTGTACTCTAGTAGTATGCCAGAGCTGTCCGCATGGGAACAGTTTTGGCCCGGTGCTGACCTCACGGACAACGTGGCGAGGCACCGTGCCATGGTCATGCTCATGCGCCTTTTTGGTACAGTAGCAGCAAGCAGCGCAGCCAACACGATGCCCGCCCGGTGCTGACTGCTGACATCATGGACAACGTAGCGAGGCACCGTGCTATGGTCATGCGCCTTTTTGGTAGGAGTAGGATAGCTGCTATCAGCAAGCAGCCAATGAGCCAACTAGCCAAAGCCAAGCACCACCCTATGCTAGCGCCGTGCCATCGGTTTGTCCACCCCTCGCACGCATCACCCATGCCAATTTCCAACCGCACACCCATGCTCGTCGTCTCTGCCCGTGCTGGCGGGTTCGTGGAAAATGCCTCCGAGCAGTGCTCCCACAGCGACAGCCTCTCTTCAGGGTAGTGTACATTATTCCATTTCCAGACCCATCGATATGACTAAGCAGTCAACACGTAGCCCGCTGCCTATAGTATCATTCGGTTGGTTAGGAACGCATTTTTCTTTCAAGAACGTGCAAGGGTTTCTCCCATCATCTGACATGGAGCTGATTTCTCACCTAGCAAGGCAACATAGGAATCCAAGTAGCCCCTTAGAAATGTTGAGACAAAAACAGCTTCATTCGTGAACAATAGTGTGCTATAGTAGTCGCGTTAGAAGCAGCTGAAGTTCGAGGATGGCCAATTTCGCCACCACCAAGGCAACAACACAGCCACAGAAAGCTTGGGAAAGAGATGACACTATCTATCAGCAAAGCAATCGGACCGAGCACGTGATCGTAATCGGAATTTACAAAACCGCCAGGGCGTGGTCCACGGTCCACCCCCTCCCCCAGAAAACGCATTGGACGGCCCGGCTACTCTCCGTCGGGGCCCCGCAGCGCGTGGAGGCGGTTGCCTTGGCTAGCTTGCTTTTGTTGCCCAATAGTTGGAGCTGGTTTCTCTGCAGCGTCGTCCAGTCCAGCCTTGCATTGCACCTCGGCCGGCGTCCGTCGCTAGGAGCCTAGGACTAAGGACAGTAGGACCCTTGCATCCGTCCATCTATGCCACTGGCAGCGTAGCGCGGCAAGGTGAATGTGTCAAGTGTAGTGTAGGACACCTGCTGGCAACAAGTGACAGCGAGGCCACAGCCCACAGGCCAGCCACGCGTGGCCGGTGCCGGCCGCGCGCAGCGACGCAGGCTCAGGCTTGGGGCCGGGTCCGGCGTCGTCCGTGAGCGGCCGAGAAACCGGAGCAGCGCATGCGCCCCCCTGTCGCCGTGTCGCAGCGCACGCACGTTTTACATGGACGGACGAGAGAACAGGACAGGCGAGCCCTGCCCCTATACGTGAGTTATGACTGGTGGCCGGTAGCGGCGGCAGCCAGAGCCGGTGTAGGGCACCCGGGCATCGTCATCGATCGAGCAAGGGCCGGTCCCGGCGTCGACGGACGGCAAATACGACACGGTGCCGGGTCCGTCCGACCCCGCGGTCGCGGGCGTTGGGGGCTGTCATACTCATGCATGCATGAGTGGGGGTGGGGGGTGGACCAGCCGCACTGTCACGACCTAATCTGGTCGCTCTCAACGCATTTTCTTTTCCTCCCCGACGAAACCTTTCCATTCCACCCGCATTGACCCCCGGTGCTGACCGACGCACGCAACGCAACTCACCGTCGTGGCCGCGTCCATCCAGCGCTTTATAGTTTATACTATTAATTACCTTTACTTTGCTGCTGCCTGCGTGCGTGCCTTCGTCTAATCGTCGAGCCGCCCCCCGTCAATCTTTAGTCGCGCTCGATCGCCTGGGTGCCTCCACTTCCACTCCAGCCGGATTTGACGACGCAAGGCTGGTTTTTGACTTTGTGAATGTAGTGGGTGATACGTCCTCGTTCAGCGGACCTAAATTCTAGATAAGCTGGAGGCTTGATCCACTCAAACACAAGCTGCTGTCAAAGACTCCAAGCCTCAAGAGGAAGAGGGGATCCTGTACAAGAGCTGCCAAAAACAAGTGTAAAGCAGCTTTCTCCATGACGACGCACGCCTTCAAGCAAATTTTCTGGGAAACATTATCATGGTTCAAATAAACGTTCCAGGTACACGAACAATCACGCTGAATTGGTCTACTACTAATGTTTTGCGTTTTGATAATTGGTAGCAACTATTGATTTTAAACGTAGTCGATCGGTTGGTAGCGATTGACTGTAATATGTAGTGTAGCACGCATATGAAACTAGGAAGAAAAAAAAAACTACACTGCGCCCTTACGCTGATTTCAGCGGCTAAACGACAGACATGCAGTGCAATGGGGTCGCGCATACACACACACACAGCTTGTTGTTTGCCACCGAGAGCACACAGCTTGTTGTTTTCCGCAAATAATGGCGGCCATCTCGCTTCCAGACTTTTCTGCAAACACCATCATTCCGTCTTTATAAGCAAGCCTTATAGTTGGAGGTAACAGAAAACATGTCAGTGGCACGTCACGATCCCCCAGATCTAAGTCTAACAATGGCCGCTCCGGAAACGAAACGCCGCTCGTGCTGCCCAAGTTTGCTCCTCCATCTAGGCATCTACCAACAAGACGGCGAATCGATTTCTTCTGTGTTCCCGAAACTAGTCTTGAGAAATGTATGTATCTGCAGTCTGCTACGTGCATCTGCAGCTACGACAACCAACAAAGAACTTGCTCTTTGGAACACTGCCGTGCACGATGGTAAAGCTGGCGAGGCATGCTACGGCCGGCTCTGGAAGTGGAATCTGGGAAGAGCAGGTCATCATGCAGGCCGCATGAAGCTGTGAACGCGGAGCGCTGTGCTACGACTACCGTGCTATCTAGTGAGTGCAGCCACTCACTCAGCTCAGCCCTGCTCGCGAATGGTTTTCGGGCTTGTAAGTTTTTTCCAACAAACAACTCAGAACGGGTAGGGGTAGTAGTACTCCTACAAAGGAATGCGAGGGACCGCAGCGCACACACCTCTGTCTGACCCGTCCAAAGGCCCCCCCGGGCCTGTCCTGCTCCTGTCACGGAGCGAGTCACCATTGTGTACGCGCCCTTGTCATGTTGCTTGGCATCTCCCGGTTCATTCCTATCATTCCCATGCATTCCAATAATAACCCGATGCTTAATAACCATAGCCCGGCTAGCTAGCTCTCTTTTTACAGTCAGCGTGCCCTTCTGACATGTGTAAGGAAAGTTTTTTCAAATATAGGTTGTGTTTAGTTCCCCGTGAAATGCAAAATATAAAATGCCAACTACTTTGGAATAATGAAATGCAAAATGCCAAAATTTTCATGGGTGTGTTTAGTTTCATCCAAAATGCCAAAATTTTCATGGGGTGGGTGAGGGTTTTTTTTGGTTTTTTGGTTTTTTTTGTCTCTTGAGGCCAAAATAAAAAATGGAGAATGAATACCTTTTTGCTAAAATTTTTGTATGGTGTTTAGTTCCATTTTACAAAATAATGGACCAAAATCTAAATTTTTTTGAGTGAAATAGGGAACTAAATACACCTATAATCGATAGCATCGTACTATAGAAAAGCAACCCTTTTAACCTAATGCTCGGAGAACCAGCCTATCATCTAAAGATACTTTGAAGTTGTTTGTACCCTTGTAAATAGTACTCCCTCCGTCCCAAATTATAAGATATTTTAGCATTTCTAGATTTATAACTTTTACGATGTATGTAGACAGATGCCTAGTAAACACTATGAATTTAGAAATATCAAAACGTCTTATAATTTGGAACGGATTAAGTAGAACAGAAATATCTTAATGGTCTATTTATATCTTTCTCTCTTTTTAAAGCTGCAATAGTTGCGGAGCTAGCTCATGAGCCTCCTTTTATATCTCTACTAGTGCTCGGATAGTTAATATATGTACCGTTTGTATCAGTTACAACTTTTTTTTGCTAACTTATAAAAAGCCAGAAGGATCCAAAGTCCTGAGAAATGTGACAAGAGAAAGAAAAGCTGATCGGATAACAATAACTCTCACTAAGACCCTTTTCTGGAATACAAAGCTTACCTTGAACTATGTTGGAATGCATCTAATTTTCGGCAGTATTTGTTAAAAGAGCCTATGAAATTGATAAGTTACCCCCGCATCTGATTTTCTGCAATATCTGTTAAAAGAGGGGCCGTGAATGTAGGACTACTATTATGGCAGGGCAGAAATAATACTCCCAGCACCATCAAAACAAGAAGGGCATTAAAAAAAGGTGCCATTGTTGCAGTGGGTGAATCAATCCAAGGCCTTGTTTAGATGTCCAACTTTGGACATCCAAAGTTGGTATTTCGCTACTGTAGCATACTGTAGCATTTTGTTTGTATTTGGTAAAAGTTGTCCAAACATTGACTAATTAGGCTCAAAACGTTCGTCTCGCAAAGTGCAACAAAACTATACAATTAGTTTTTGATTTCATCTACATTTAGTACTCCATGCATATACCGATATTTTGATGTGATGGGAATTTTCTTTTTGCATAGTGAAATTTGGTGGCAAACTTGGTGATCTAAACATGGCCCAATGTGGAAACTGATTTTAGGGACCGAACAAAGGTAGAGCCCATCCCTGCGCCCTGCCTTGCTGGCTCTGACCTCTCCCTCCCCTGCCTCTGCTCTTGTTGCTCCCCCCTTCTTTTATTGGGGGTTTTTTGTCTTCTTGGATTTGCGCTTGTGCTCACCTGGGCGCATACTAGTCCCAGCATCAGAGCGGAGAGACCTCCGAGCTGGGGCTCTTCAACATATAGATTGGGCAGAGCTGCTTGCCGCCTGCCGGGAGAGAGTGAAAGAGAGAGAGCTCAAGGGGTGCAAAAGGAGAATTTTGTATCCAGCTTCTTAGCTTGATTCTCTTTGATCCCCGAGAGCAGCCGCCGGTCCAACTAATCCTTGCTGTTGGCGTGCCGGGGCTTTGATTGCTCTCCAGATCTGAGGCACCTGCTCGGTGGATTCCAGGAATCCGAGCACGAACTCGACAGGGGAGTTCTCAGGGAAAAGGTGAGCCCCTTTTTCTTCTCCCTCCTCATCCGCCCACCATTGCCAAACTGTCCGTCCACCACTGGAGTAATCGCGTAGTCTTAGCTCCGATTGTGAAGCTTCTACTGCTGCCTATTGATCTGTTTCTGACGATGCTTGATGCATACGAGATAATGAGTTGGCCGCAAGTTTCCTTTGATCCCAGCATACCATCCACTAGCTCACGCGCGCACAAAAATTTTTGACTTTTTTTTTAACTCGCTTTGATTTGATTGCATCTGCTGTTTCGGTTGCGCAGGGGAGGAAGGAAGAGGCTGAAAGGGCGGTGGAGATAAGACTATAAGCGCGAGCTGGGTCCCTTCCCTTGAGGATGCCGTCAAGAAACCGCGTGGAGGGGAGGTCGATGAGATGAGGGATGCTGGCCGCGGTGATGGACTACTTCAGCTCCTGCTGGGGCCCGCGATCTCGTGCCGGGCACCGGGGCAAGGGCTCCGACGCCGCCGGCCGGCAGGACGGTCTCCTCTGGTACAAGGACGCCGGCCAGCTCGTCACTGGGGAGTTCTCCATGGCCGTGGTGCAGGCCAACCAGCTGCTCGAGGACCAGAGCCAAGTGGAGTCCGGATCGCTCTCCCTCGCTGACCCCGGCCCGCAGGGTACCTTCGTGGGCGTCTATGATGGCCATGGCGGCCCGGAGACATCCCGGTTCATCAATGACCACCTCTTCAACCATCTCAGGAGTAAGGACTCTCGATATGTGACAGTTACTGCTGATTGATGATTCCTCCTTTTTTTTTGGCTGCTTAGTTTTAGAAGTACTGATGATGAAGCAATGATCAAGTCCCAACTTTTTCTGTGTTGCTTTGATTATGGGTTGCATTTCTGTGACTATTAGCATGATGATGATGCTGACTCTGTCTCAAAAGCATTTGTACTTATTGCCTTCAGAATAGAAATGATAATTGGTTTGGTAGATCTGATTGGTAAACATGCATATGATAATCGGATATTGGATGGCTGTTGGAGTTGTATTATGGTTATCCCAGAAAAATGAAACGCCGATTTATTTAATTATCTAGCTTGGTTCTGATACTGTCTTGACTCGAGTGTGTTACATTACTTATTCTTAGTTTTCTTAATCTGTTCAGTGTACTAAAACTATTTAGTTTTTTCCAGAATTTGCAACTGAGCACAAGTGTGTGTCAGCGGACGTGATCCGGAAAGCTTTCCAAGCAACTGAGGAGGGCTTTGTTTCTCTAGTAAGCAAGGAATGGTCTATGAAGCCTCAGATTGCTTCAGTAGGCTCCTGCTGCCTTGTTGGTGTAATCTGTGCTGGGACACTCTATGTTGCAAACCTGGGTGACTCACGTGCAATTCTTGGAAGGCTTGTTAAGGCAACTGGAGAGGTTGTGGCCATGCAGTTGTCATCGGAGCACAATGCATGCCATGAGGAAGTTAGACAAGAGCTGCAAGCATCACATCCTGATGATCCACATATTGTGGTTCTCAAACACAATGTTTGGCGAGTGAAGGGTCTCATCCAGGTAGACAAATCTGTACCCTAGATCAGGTTGCTAATTTTTCACTATGATGTACACACGTCTAGCCAATTAATCTTTGAATTTTTTTGAACTTTTGATGTCAGCTGTTGCTCTCATCATAATCCCACTTTCCTCCTTGTGGGGAACTAATAATGACTTTTATATATGCATTATTTCTCATAAGTTAGGTATCAGGTAAGCTCTTATTCCTAGAGCTAAAGTTGTCTGCATGCTTTATAGTTATGTCATCATAGGGTCCATCATCAGCTGTCAATAATCAGTGTGATACTTGTCATATCTCAAAATTTATGTGGATGGTAAGATGTAACTTGTGGTTCAATATATTATGCCACTCACTAATGCTATCTGTCCTCCCCCTTAACCCTCATTGTCCAGGCTTTCACTTTAGTGAAAGGTTAGTGCACCAACCATAAACAGGAGAAAACGATGTATTTAGTGCTGCTATTGTTTATTTCTTCATTCACAAAACCATCAAACTAGCTTGCACCCGCAGGTTCTATTGTTGGTTCTTATTCATGCAGTCTTGTCAATATACTTTCTATGATATTACTTATGAGGTGGGGTCATATCTGCAGATCTCAAGATCTATTGGAGATGTATATCTAAAGAAACCAGAGTATAACAGAGAACCTCTTCATAGCAAGTTTCGGCTTCGAGAAAGCTTCCAGAAGCCGATTCTTAGTTCTGAACCTCAAATTACTGAACATCGAATACAGCCAAACGACCAGTTTGTTATATTTGCTTCTGATGGTCTATGGGAGCACCTCAGCAATCAGGAAGCAGTTGACCTTGTCCAAAGTAATCCCCGTAATGTATGTTTTCTTCTCTTGTGCTACAATTTCTATGAGTTGAAGTCCATTTTTCTTTGGAGGCTTAATACTGTTCCATCTAATTGGGTCTTTGATGAATCTATCCTGAGTTATGTTGTGCTTTTATGGGATAGCATTAGCAATTCTGTTAGATTGAAAGAACGAATTTAATTGATACTTTGACAATTTTTTGTGCAGTAAGTGAAATATATAAATTAGACCACAGATTCAGCTTTTGAAATACTAAGTTGAATGAATCGAGTGAAACCGGAATGTTGCAATAAAACAGACAATTAAAATGTGGATGTAACTCACAACTTATGGCATACAAGCTATTACATAATTTGGATTGCAAAGCTTAAGCATACCTGATACCTGTGAAAAGTATATTTAATTAGTTTGTTCTTGTGAAATAACCCAGTCATCCTTGCATTGTAATACCTTCAAGTTTCTAACTGTCGATCTGTCAGCTTCTATCGCCTAACGTTCATTTTCTAGTGTTCTTTTATTCACTTCCTCTGAAGCTGTAATTTCCTTGCCCCCCAGGGAATCGCTCGGAGACTAGTGAAAGCCGCGATGCAAGAAGCTGCCAAGAAGAGGGAGATGAGATATTCAGACCTCAAGAAGATCGACCGAGGTGTGAGAAGGCATTTCCATGACGATACAACCGTGGTTGTGGTGTTCCTGGATTCAAATGCCATGAGCAAAGCAAGCTGGAGCAAAAGCCCCTCTGTTTCGATCCGAGGGGGCGGTGTCACCCTTCCGGCCAAATCCCTCGCACCTTTCTCAGCTCTGGCACAGTTGAACAGCACCTACTGAAGTTGCTACTACTCTTGAAAGGAAGAGCACAATGCAGATCTGCAGGAGATGAAAGGCAGCGTTACAGTTATACCTGCTGTGTTGTTGCTCTTTGCAAAACTACTGTCTAGACTCCGCCTGGTAATTAGTGTACTGATAGCGAGGTATAAAAATTAGATTATTTGTTAGCGACGCAAATCCTCTCTCTTTTTCTTCTCTCTATTCTTATCCCGTTTCTCTTCATCCTTGAGAGAACAGGTGGTTGTAAATTGTCCGGAACATGTTTTCCCTAATAGTCCATCATATCCCCGCTTTTTTCGTGTTGATATGAAGGCTGGCAGCATCACTGCTAAAGATAATGTTTGGGCGCGCATGATTTGACCAGTTCCGATCAAAACTTTTGATGATGTCTTGTAGCAGCACGTTGCTGTCATGAAAGTAGGTAATGAGCTGCAGGGTTTTATTTTTTCTTGACAATTTTTTTAAGGGAAGATCTGGACGCGTGGCTTGCCCGTTCATAGGTTGATCCGGTTCGTGATTTCGCCGAGAACAGGTAGCAGCGTCAGTGATTTGACATTTAAGGAACAATCAGACGGTGCCCACCGATTTTGTGACCCTGATGGCTCATGGCAGCCTGGCAGGTCGGCACACGACACCAGTGCAAAGGGATAGCCATAAGTGAAGCTGTTTTGCTGACGGAATCGGGCTTTGCTATCTCATGGGACAGTGATCCACAAGATTAGGATCAGCTCAATCCAAAGTCAATAGATGTTCCTTATACAAAATAGAGGTAAAGAGGTACCTTATAGGCTGTGTATATGTGGAAAAAACAATAACATTTGACAAAGAAAACTAGAGGTTAAGATGCTACTGATTATGCTGAATGTGTGTAATGTACGTTGTATGCAACGTTTCAAAAAGAAAAAAAAAGTTTGCACGTTGTATGCAGCAGGTTGTAGTTTAACATAAGCCCACTAAGGCCACGTTTAGTTACCAAAAATTTTCAAGATTCCCCGTCACATCGAATATTTGGACATATGCATGGAGCATTAAATGTAGATAAAAAAAGAAAAACTAATTACACAGTTTGGTAGAAAACGACGAGACGAATCTTAAGTCTAATTAGTCCATGATTAGACACTAATTGACAAATACAAACGAAAGTGCTACAGTAGCCAAAACTAAAAATTTTCGCGAAGTAAACACACCCTAAGGTCGATGCACGAGGAACTCGAGTCATGTGACTTGGAGCCATTCTCGGAGGGCAGCAAACCTGATAAACTCGCCTTAATTTGAAAGACAACTGAGCGGCAACTCCGCAACTGCATACAAAGCTCACGTAAAGGGGCTGCCCCATGGCTAAGGTCTCCAGCCAGGAATCAGTACATTCCAGACTCCAGAGTATTAATCCAAGAAATTACATTCCACATTCTGCAAGTCTGCAACCCAAACAAGCTTCTTTCAGAAAGATTGTGATCGAGCTTGAGAGAACTAGATACAGGTGATCTTTATAAGGGACAGAGATGTCCATGTATTGTTTGCTATATACAGCTGCTGCTTTCATCTTGAGCGGAAAATAAGCATTTCCCTGACCCTTTTGAAGTTTGAACACGATCCATTTTCAGTTAATTACATGCCAAGTTGACAGCTTGATTTCAGATCCTACCTAACAAACAGTGATACCAACAATTGGGAGAACAGAATAAATTCACTGACAACGACGGCAGGGGAGTGGATGCCTAGAAAGGGCACGATATCAACCTGCAGGAAATTCTCCACTGCAGATCCGACAGTTGCACCAGCTGCAAGTCCCCCGACAGTGATCAATGCAGCCTTACCTGGATACAGGACCACAGAAAGTGTTGATTGCATGCTAAATGTACACATGAAGATTGGTTGAAGAGCAGCATTAACCTAAATGTTGAACAAGATTTCCTCTCATAAGCAAACAATGTCATAATAGGCACAAAAGTCGGTAGGGGGTTTCTGGACTTATATGCCAGTGAAACCCACATGCTCACCCACTGTCAGCACTCTATCTACACATGCAATTCATAATCAACTCCAGAGTACAGTAACATTAAATGGCTGTGAGATCAAATATTCAAAGGACTATAGTGCCAAAAGGTGCTAAAGGATTATTGCAGACATGTGTAGTTCTGTATACCAAAAATCTGACATGACATACTTTCTATTACAGTAACTGAATATCTGTATAGGTTTCTGATGGGCTAGTACTATGTGCACCGTTAAGATTAGCTAACTTTTATTTTCATCAGGAGCCCATATCTCTTTGAACCAAATCTCACTGTCACCCAAAACTAGGGACACACACAAGGATAATGCCGCCTGTTTGACTTGGTTACCTGTGTATATCTTGGGAAAACCACGCACCTTATCCAAAAGGCTGACATCGCATGGGACAGACTAGCATTGAATTATGATAGGAATAGCACCCTTTTGTCAATTATATAACCTGATGCGAGCAATCTCCTCTTAATCACCGCTATAGCCAACAAGGATTAAGTGGTGGATCTAAGTGGCACCTTTCTTAGTAGTACTGTGGTAGAATCTCTGTGTTTTGTTACTATATCAGAACAAAATGTCTCCAATAAATTAAATGCTTGATAGGCAGTATTAGTTTGTATGAAAACTACCACGACAAAACTGCTTCAGAAAGCAAGAGGTAATATAGGTTCCATATATGATGAACAATGCACAACTTTACGCTGGGCTACGCAAGTATTGCATCAGGGTATTGGCAAAAAAAGTGAATGATGTGACTGACTGTCACAGTTGATATGAATTAGGAACCCTTGCAGCTTCAACTTCAGAGAAACATTCTTATCCTTCTACAATATGAATTGTGCAGGTTTAAAAACAGTGGCGTATAGGTTCCAAAACAGATGCCCAAATGTACCAACATAAAGCACTGGACAACATAGCTATAGGATAAAAGTGGTGGATCAATTTACCTAAGTTCATATTTTTCTTTGCCAGGAAGTACAGTGATGCACCAAATCCTGTTGCTAGGATAAAACCTGGCACATCAGGGCTAGTGTACGCAGATGGCAAAGACGTCGAGCTTCCACTAGCATAGGTGAAAACCATTAGTGCACCATAAACACATGACTGGATGCCCAAGCTGCTCGAAGATGGAGTCTCGAATGTAATAGGTGCATTCTTCATTGTTGCCTGCATCCACTTTGGGACTGTCCCAGCTCCTGCACTCTTTACAGGTTTAACATCAGCATAGCGGATGCTGTTATTAGCAACCTTTCCAGCCCTCCGCTGTGATAAGCTCTGCATAAGCAACATGTCATAGGCTGCTTCGACCTGCAATGAAGAAGGAAATGGGAGTCAAATATGGCACCAGAGAAGCGTATGAGATTGGATGACTGTTCATTTGAGAAACAGCCGTAACTACTTGTAAAACTGTCTCGAAATAGATGGTTCAGAAATCAGGGAAGGATCTGAGGAACAGACACAAGCAAGTGTAGTTATCAAGAGTACGACTTGAAGAAGAAAACAAGAAGGAAATAGAGTTAGTTTATTGGAACAAGAAAGACTATAAATAAATGTCATAAAATAACAGTAAGATTGCATAAAAAAATTGAGCACTAGGAACATGCGAAAACAAAGTTCCCAAATTTTTTATACTCCGTTTCCCACTCCTATGGAACAGGCTACTACCTCAGAATATGGCAATTCATATATGACCGTGAGATCATCTCCACCATGGATATGCAAAGATCAATACCTCTTTAAGGGTTAAGCTAACCCACTGCATAGCCCTTTTAGATATCACGCATGATGCATCGCACATCCAAAACGCACGAACCAATGAACAGCCAGTTCATCACCAACCTAATGAGCTAGATAAATTCATCATCCTTTACCTCCACTGTAGTACGAATTGCTTTCATAAACAAATTTTGCTTCTGCATTTGGAAAGTACTTGGTAGAATATATGGCAACAATCCCCATCGTTTCACACATTCCCGAATGCTCCAGGCGGCTTTTTAATAAGGTAATACAAAATTAGCAACTTCAATCGGAGGTACCAAGGATGCAATAAAGAATCGCCTTATTCCCCTAGCGGCTGAGCACAACAAAAGGCGGGCGCGAACGGAATAACAAACGAGTGGGGGGAGGGAGAGTCTCGGGGACCTGGGCGACGGCGTCCTGGTCGTCCTTGCAGGAGGCGAGGACGGAATTCTTGGCGCGCAGGATTTCGTCGAAGGACGCGCCCTCGGCGACGCCGAGCAGCTTCAACGCGCCCTCCACCGTCATCTCGAACGGCGCCGGCGAGGAGTCGTCCGCGCGGGAGGCCGATAGGCGCGGCGTCCTCCACCGCGAGCGCGGGAACGCGCAGCACCGCCCCGAGGCCAAGGCCGCGTGCCCGCGGAGCAGGGGAGTGCCGCCGCCGCCGCCGCTGAGGGAGAGGGCCGTCGCCGTGGCCATTATTTCTCCTCGGCTGCGCCGCTCGGAGAGCCGCTAGTCTGGCGTGCGTGTGCCCTGTTGCTCTGCGCGTCGGCTTCTGCCGTCGCGGATGATTTTTTTTTCCAAGACCCTCTCCTGACGGGATAATTTTGGGCCTTTTTTGGCAGGAAGTTTGGATAAGCTTTCCAAGTTCCAAGACGGGCCATCATTTTATTTCTTCTCTAATAATTGCCTTTGGAGGCCACTTGAAAATATTCTACTCCATAGAATTCCTCTTTTTTTAATTAAACGCGGGACAGTGTACTAACAACATAGCATCCTTGTTTTAGCAAGATGGACAAACCACCTCTCCAACGACTTCTAATCCATCATTCTAATCTTTTAGAACTTGAAAAAAGTCACTTTGTTCCGTGTAAAGTTACACGCTTTCGAGTCGCGCGTATCTTCTCTCTCCCACGCATGTTTGTCGGTCAATCTAAAGGTAGAAGAGCGTGGAACAATAAAGAGTGGGAAATAGTTCCGGATACGAATGTACCAGATAGAAAGAATATATAAAAGTGGTTAGGATAATTTAGAAATAGTATATGATTCATGATGTAAAATTGTCTTTTATATTTTAGTAGTGAATTATTAGGAACTATTAAAGATAGCCTTCTTTATTTATTTTAATATTTTTTTAGAGTGGTAAAACTTCATATTTTTAGGAAAATATTGGGTACTCCAAGATGCTCTTGATAATTTGCTAGAAATGTGCGTGTGGCACAAACTATCACAATGGTGATAATAAAATATGTGAGTTTAGGACAAACAACTTATATTAATAGATTTATATTCAATTGACTTCGAGATCGAAAAATTATGAATTACGGTAAATTAATGGTCAAAATCTATTTTATATGGGTTTTTGTTTGCCGCTTTAGTTTATAATAAGTTGTGCACATATGTCAAGATTTAAATTTTACAATCTTTAATCCATAATTTATTTAAAAAAAATAATTATTGTAATATAAATTTGATATGGTTAGATTCCTAATTGATATGTTTATAATAATAAATATATGAGTGGTCAAATATAATTTTGAGAGATTGTGCCGTGTCAAATTGTGTTTTGTAAATTAGACTAGATCCGAGAGTATAACTAGTATGTTTTCCTCTTTGGCGAGAATTTATATATACTATCTTTATTAATTAATTATTATAAGACTTGTTTTGACTATACATCACTATGGGAGCCGGCTGCTTTGCCGAGTGCCCCAGGCTCTCGGCAAAGCCTCTAAGGCCCTCAGCAAAGCCTTTATCGAGCGCAGCTCTCGGCAAAGCGGTCTCGGCAAAAATCTGATCGACAAAGCATTCTTTGCCGAGAGCCGTTTATCGGGCACTCGGCAAAGCCTTTTTTACCGAGCGCCCGACACTCGGCAAAGCGTGAAATGAAAAAATGAGAAAAAAAACCCGAACAATTTTTTTAATGGGGGAGGGGGCCACTGGCCAACACCCGCCCAAAATTCGCGGCTACGCGGTCGGCGGGATTCGAACCCGTAACCTCTCCCTCGCGCTTTACCTCCTCTACCACCTGCACTATACACTCACATATCTTTGTATGTCGTTTCGGTTACTCAAATATTATACTAAACCAAGTGAAAATTGATTGTTTGAGGTCCTAAATGAATCCAAATCAAAAGGTTGTCAACTACAAAGTTTCATAACTTTTCGAGCTCTATATTTTTCATATAGAAAGTTTTTCCATCCGAGGTCTTTTGAAAAAAAATCGAATTTTAAAATTTTAAATTTCAAATGTAGTTTTGCATGACAAGATGAATTCAAATGAAAAAGTGGTCAACTACAATGTTTCATAGCTTTTCGAGATCTACAAACTTCATTTAGGAAGTTTTTTTTCCATCCGAGGTCTTTTGAAAAAATCAAATTTTAAAATTTTAAAATCAAATTTTTTCCATCCGAGTGTTTTTTTTATAACACTCGACAAATAAACTTCTTTACCGAGTGTTTTTTATTTGACACTTGGCAAAGCCTTCTTTACCGAATGCAGAGGCTTTGCCGAATGTTTTTTATTTAGCACTCGGGTAGTGCATTTGGGTATATCAGGTTAAGGTCATCATAAACGAACAAAGGAGAATGCTAGCGAGTGATATGACACTTGCGATTTCCCGAAGAATACAGGTTACAACTTTTAGTGGATTTTAATATTTGGTGAGTGTTGCCTTGTCATATTTTTTTATTCCAAATGTTTTCTTTTGTTTTATTTAGAGAGCATAGGAAGACGGGAATGCTTGCTTGCACGCATGAGAAAACTTGTCACAACGGCGTTTATTTTACGCAAAAATGGAAACCTTTCGATGAGGTCAAAGTGATACTAAATGGAGACAAAACCTGAATGATAACATTGGCATCATTGATATGGTCCAAAATGCTTTATATTCTTTTTAAACATAAATACAGGTCACATGCTCGTATGACTCTGTTAACGTATTATGCCCATATTTTAGCTTTTATAGATATATTACTTTTATTGTATATCTAAGTGTATAGAAAAAACTATATATCTAGTAAAGTTAAAACATCTTTAACAGTTTGGTAAAAAAGTTCATCTATACCTAATAATAAAGAGGCAAAATTCAGGCTCTTTTTTTCGTTCATCCATTTGTTTAGTCCGTCTCCCTCAAACTATCGGACGATGGAGAATTTCTTCTGTTCGGACTTACATATATAATCCGTGCTCATACGAGTTAGAATAGCTCTTGTCTAGCATGATACAGAGTCCAATTTCAAAACATATTGAACCATGCAAGAACAAATTAATAACTGGCCAATAAATCAAAAGGATTGCAGCTACATCTCTATCTCTCTGTAATAGGTAGAAAACAATTCCAATTGAACCTGGTTCGACTAAACAAGTGCACGTAGGCACAGGACACCAAATTCCTAATCCTAATCGGACTCAAGCCAAGAACCTGATAAGACCAAAACGTGTGCACGCAGGGACATGATATCTCTATGCTCCTAATCGGACTGATATATAGTAACCAAACTAAAAACAGCTACCACCGAGACTAAATTTTGAATATTAAACAACTAACTCTGACCTCCTGCATGTACATGTCTCCTCCTCTCCGCGCTTGACACATGCATACGTGTATATGGCACCAGCGTAGTCAAAGAAAAATAAGCCTCTGAACAATGCCAGTTAGGTGGTCAGCAATTTATATTTGAATTCCAGTAAAGTAGAGCCAAAACGATAATACCAATATAATTTCCCTGCTTCTTTTTTTTCAGTTTTCATGAGAAAAATTATCTCCTTCAAATATTAGCTTGGCTGGCAAATGAGCAACGATCGATAAAGCTGCATCCTTCATCTTGCTTTTCTTTGCATCAAATAAAAATGAACCAAATTGAATAATTTGATGAGCTTTGGGCTCATCATCCTTTGTCACGATGTCGTGCTTCGGGAACATAACGTCCACCTCTTGCTGGAACGTCGTGACCAGAAACAGCCCCGACACGATGTACATGTTGGTCCTCATAACCAACCACTGCTTGTTTGACAGCAGCCGTTGGTCGTCAGCGTATAAGAACATCTTGTCCTCGTAGTCGTGGTCAAGGTGAAGGTATATGAACGCCGGCAGTTGTGTCTATGCTGAAGTTGGTGTAACTCGCGAGGGAAAGTCCCACAGGAGCAGCCACGTCGTGCCAGGGAATGGATCACAGAAGAGCTTGTCCATCTCGATGTCAGGTCCACGAGGACGCAGTCGGTGAGCACCACGTAGAGAAACGCCGACGCGGCCGCCAGAATGCAATTGCCTAGGCCACGGTACGAGATGGAACGGAGTCTGATTCTTACGCATACTAGATCTCGTCGCAACGTATGGGCATGTTTGCTAGTTATAAAATAAAAAGTGCCAAATATCCTCTCTAACCCATAAGTTTACGCGGTCGAGAGGAACTCCGTAACTACTACCTATCCAATTTTTTTATGCGGAGAACGATGTAAATTGGGAACATGAGTAAATTACAAAAATAAAAGGTTTTCGATGAGAAAGTGGTGAGCGACAAAGAAACTATAAAAAGGGTTTCGCTGGTTAGAAATAGTTTGGGGTTCTCAATGCAAAATCGTTTAAGAAGCTATTATAGAAGGTTGTTGGAGAAGAATAAAATTTAAGGTTGCTATTTCTTCTATTAGCTTGCTGAATTTATTAGTTTAGCAAGTAAACTATACTAAACTTTTGGAGATGAGCATCTCTAGCCATCTGTTTGGTTGGAGTGTTGGAGCCAACCCGAATGGGTTCGACCCATTTTCTGGTTGTTTGTATGGAGGTTTGGGATGGGTTGGGTTCGACCCCAGGAGAATATTCCTCCAATATGCGGGTTCGGTTGCTCCGTCGAAATCTGGCAGACGGAGCCGCTCCGCTCGGGTTGGGAAATTCACGTGCACTGCAGTAACCCCAAACCTTATCCCTTCACCTCCCATCCACTCAACCGCTCCATCAGACCGCCGCCGCCCAGTGCCGAGCCCCGCATCTCCGCCAGGGTCGCGCAGCCCCGGCCTCGCCCAGCGCCGGTCTGGCCATCGCGCCGGCCCCGCCTGGTCCGCCGCGCCCGAGGAGCCGCCGCGCCCGCCTCCAGGTTCGCCCGAGGAGCCGCCCGCCCGCCGGCCTTTGCCCCGGATCGGCTCCGCATCTCCGCCAGGGTCGCGCTGCCCTCTGCGTCGCCCCGCCATCTACCCCGGACCGGCGCCAGGCCGGTCCTCTGCCCCGAATCCCTGCAGGTGAGTACTTTTTCATAGCGACTTCATTGGTACGATTGATGAAATGCTGTTTGCGTATAACGCCTAGATGGTTAGGAGCACCATTTTCCTATGAATAGAAACAAACTATGGATGGTCTTTCAGTAGTATATTGTGCTCAGACTTAAATTGTAAGTAACTTTGAACCAAACTACATGAATTTTAAGACCATGTTACCTCTTATATGGAATTGGATGGGGTCTGCTTCTGAATATTTGCTTTTTACCTACCTGATCTATATTGATTGTGCTGCTGTGCTTGATTGTGCTGTTGTATGTAGATGAATAACAGGCTCAAGGCATTTGTTTTTGTTGCTGCTGCACATTGGCTGTTGTGTGTCATGGCAATTGTTGTTCGGTCTAGGAAAAGAAAATGAGTTGCAAGAAGGGAAGGGATTACTTATGCACCAATATATGAAAGGGATAGGAAGAGAATAGAATACCTCAATGACAAAATCTGGAAGGATGACACAACTTGTGTAAACATGCTGAGAATGAACAAAGCATGTTTCTTTAGGTTTTGTAAGTTGTTTAGAGATCGTGGTTTACTTGAAGATACCGTTCATATGTGTGTTGAGGAGCAAGTGGCATTGTTTTTGCATACTGTGGGGGCACAATGTTAGGAATAGAGTAATTGCAACCAATTTTGGTAGATCCGGAGAAACGGTCAATCGTTATTTTAACAAAGTACTTCATGCTACTGGTGAGCTACGAGATGATTATATTAGGCCCCCTTCATTGGACACTTCAGCTAAAATTAAAGCAGACCCAAGGTGGTATCCATACTTTAAGGTGTGAAGCTCAACCTTATGTCATATTCTAAGTTTATTTTTTTTGCCAAACCTAATTGACCTAATCTTGACTTTTTTGAACATCACGTAGGATTGTATAGGAGCACTTGATGGTACACATATAAGAGCCACTATTCCAAAGGAAATGCAGCATACTTTTCGTGGTAGATACAAGCATTGTACTCAAAATGTACTGGCAGCCGTAGATTTTGACCAAAAGTTCACCTATGTGTTGGCCGGATGGGAGGGGATAGCACATGACGGACTAGTTTTACGTGATGCTTTAACACGTGAGGGTGGCCGTCGTGTGCCACAAGGTAATACAAGAACCTATGTCTTGTCCATAAATTTGTTCATCAAAATTAATGGATCATATGTTAGGTAAATATTACCTAGATGATGCTGGATATGGAGCCAAACCAGGATTTTTACCCCCTTTTCGGGGTGTACGGTACCACTTGAATGAATGGGGGAGGAATCCGGTCCAAAATGAGAAGGAATTGTTCAACCGTAGGCACTGCTCATTGAGAATCATAGTAGAGCAAGCATTTGGAGCACTAAAAAGGAGATTCAACGTACTTGATGATGCCTCTCTTTTTTTCCTTATGAAACTCAAGTTGATATTGTTGTTGCTTGCTACATCATTCATAATTGGGTGATTGAAGATGAGAGTGATGAATTCAATATACCAAGTGACAACAATGAGGACACCCAACACACCACATATGCTAGGACAGCAAGTGAGAATGTCATTATGCTAGCTTTTAGGGAAGGCTTGGCTGCCCAAATGTGGGCAGATCGTCAAAGCCATGGAAACTAGTATCGGTCAATGTAATATGTGTTGTATTTTTTTTCTTGGACAATGTAATAATTGTATTTGAGGGCTGAAATTGTATTTGAGGACATATTTCTACAGATATTTGATTGCCACGTTGTTTGCTACTTTGTTGGCATTATTATTTGAGGACATATATTGCATTGTTTATTTTGTAGGAGAATGGAAGCAGAGGGTTGTGCAGGGACTGGTGGACATGCTACTTGGACTTCAACTTGGTCAGCCTACATGCTCGAATACCTTGGCAATTTAGTGGTTAATGGCACCAAGACTTCATCCACCTTCAAGATGGTTCACTACAATAGGTGTGCAAAGGCTCTTCAAGAGAAATTTGACATTGTGCGCACTGGTGAGCAGGTTAAGAATCACCTTAAGACATGGCAAAAGAAGTTTCGTAAAATATGTGACCTTCGTGGTTTGAGTGATGCTGGTTAGGATGAAGATACCTTCACTATAACTCTTGATGATGAGCACTACAACAATCATATTAAGGTATTTGCTGAATTATTAGTTCTCACATATAATAATCTAATAATAGTTATTGAATTATTAGTTGTCACATAATAGTAGTTGCTAAAATTGTACATATATTGCAGGATCACAAGTCCGATGCTGATTTTCTAAACAAGCCTATTCAACACTTTGACGATATGCACACAATATTTGGAAGTACCATGGCTACAGGTAAGTTTATAAAGGACTCGGGTGTGCCTCTAGGTATACAGGAAGACAATACAGATGACTGGGACAATGAGGTGCAGAGGATGGAGGTACAGAGTGATAGGAATGCAAATAAAGACAACAATACGGTAACTTCATCGGCTACCAAGGCCACCAATCCTAAAAAGAGGGACAAGGGCAAGAAGAGGGCCATGACTGACCAAGATTCATTGGTTGCTGCAATTAAATGGGGAAGTACCAAGTTAGCCAAGGCGATAAAGGAAGCGGGGAAACCTGACAATGATGTGTCGGCTGATTTGTATGACAACTTGATGGCTATGAGTGGTAGTTTCAATTCGACTCACTTATCCTTGTACCATTCCTACTTGGTCCAACATCCTCACATAGCTAGAGCTTTCAACTTATTGCCTTTTGAACATAAATTCAATTGGGTTGCAAAGCATATTGCTGACAACTACCCTGGGCAGTAAGGGTAAGTTGTAGTCATGGGATGGTTCTTTTGTTAGTACCACATAGAACTTTATATTTGTAGTCTAAGTAAGCTTGTGTCTTGCTATGTGAAAGCTTTGAACTTGCTATATATCGTGTAAGGCTTGAACTTGATGCATCGTGCAAGTATCAGACTTGATATTAGTGTGTAATGTGCCTATAGATATGGCCTAAGACTTTTATTTGTAATATGGCCGAGACTTTTATATGTACTTGTTATATTATTTTGTGTGCTGATCTTTGATGCATGGTGCAAGCATATGAAATATTGCTATGTGTTGAGCACAAATATTGCTATGTGTTGCATAAATTGAGGAGGGTAACCTCACCATTTCAGTGCAAAGGTGACCATATGCAGGTTCTGTTCGAATCCATCCAACCAAACAGAAAATAAGATGGATCCGACCCCATCTCAGTCCTCCAACTAAACAGAAGATGGATCGAACCCATCCTCGTAACCAAACAAATCAAGGGTTGGAGCCGTCCCCAAAACGTGGGTCGGAGCCACTCCAACCCACTGATCCCACGACCAAACAGACGGTAGGAGTTTTTATTTCAAAAAAAAGATCTAACAGTATGGTAAAAGAGTTTTTTATAAAAATAAAAAGTTGTCAAACATCCTCTCCAACTCGTAAGTTTCCATATCCACTCCATGTCAGACTTTTTTGTCAGGAGATTGGAGTACATCGGACGCATGAGTAAATTAAGAAAATAAAGGGTTTCACGTGAGAAAGTGATAAGAGATAAATAAAGTAAAAACTACTATAAAATGCTTGGTCGGTAAGAAATAGTTTAGAGTTTCTAATATAAAATTATTTAGGAAGTTATTATAGAATTTAAGATCGCCATTTTTTCTATTAACCGCTAGATTTATTAGTTTAGGAAATGCCAAACACCTGGAGATACTCTCTAATCAACATAAGTTATTACGCACCTTACAAGTTTGATATGACTTGCCGAGATTTGCTGCTAACCATAAGCAAAGTAGCAACCGTGCAACTTATATAAAAGAAACTTAATTATCAAACTCGTTTAATAATAAACGAAATACAAGTCCAAATCAGGTTCCACCATCGGAGGTTCCTTAACCACGACGAGGTACCGCAGATGCTTGAAAAAATACTTCTTCTCCACCTTCGCTACACGGCTCGGGCCATGTTTAGTTCCCTAAATTTGCTCCCAAATTCTCCTATGCAAAAAGAAGATTTCCCATCACATTAAAATGTCGGCACATGCATGGAGTACTAAATGTAGATGAAATCAAAAACTAATTGCACAGTTTTGTTGTACTTTGCAAGACGAACATTTTGACCCTAATTAATCAATGTTTGGACAATTATTACTAAATAAAAACAAAAATGCTACAGTATAGAACAGTGATTCGGGAGGTCCAAAATCAGGTAACTAAACAGGGCGTCGCTCACGGCTCACGCCCTGATCTAGCCAGCCGCACCCCGATCGGTTGCCCGTGCCTCTCCGCGCGCCCCACGCGACCCCTGCGACCAGGACCACGATCCGCGGCAAGGCACCTCATCGGCGAACGGAATATTTCGCGGCCGGGCTCCTGCTCCCCCGGAATCTAGGGTTCGCCTCCCCCCTCCCGGCGTCGCCCTCGATGGGCCCGGCCGCGCAGCCGCCGGACGCCGGCGGCGGCGGGGACCCGGAGGCGTGGTACGGCAGCATCCAGTACCTCATCAACATCTCCGCCGTGGGGGCCGCCTCCTGCGTCCTCCTGTTCCTCCTCGTCAAGCTCCGCTTCGACCACCGCCGCATCCCGGGGCCCTCCGCGCTCGCCGCCAAGCTCCTCGCCGTCTACCACGCCACCGCGGCGCAGATCGCGCTCCACTGCGGCGCTGACGCCGCCCAGTTCCTCCTCTTCGAGCGCGCCTCCTTCCTCATCCTCGCAGCCGTCGCCGCCGCCGCCGTCGCCGCGGCGCTCCCGCTCAACCTCCTCGCGGGGGACGCCACCGTCGTCGACCAGTTCGCCGCCACGACCATCTCGCACATCCCCAAGTCGTCCCCGCTCCTCTGGCTCCACCTCCTCCTCACCGCCGCCGCCGTCGCCATCGCCCACCTCGGCATCTCCCGCATGGAGGACGCGCTACGCATCACGCGCTTCCGCGACGGCAACGGCAACCCCAGCGACCCCAACTCCAGCTCCGTCGCCGTCTTCACCATAATGATCCAGGGCATCCCCAAGGCGCTGGCCGCGGACAAGACCCCGCTCAAGGACTACTTCGACCACAAGTACCCTGGCAAGGTTTACCGTGTCATCGTGCCATTTGATCTCTGCACGCTGGAGTATCTCGTCGAGCAATTGGGGAAGGTCCGCAACAAGATCTCTTGGCTGGAGGCAAGGTTGGGCGCCCGTGACCTATTTGATGACATTGTGCATCACGACGGCGAAGCAGTTCAGTCAGAGGAGCATTGGTTTGTGCGAAGATGCAAAGAGCTGTGGGCAATGGCAGGGGAGAGGCTAGGGTCCACTGACGAAGAGAGATTGAGGAAGTTGCAGACTAAGAAACTTGTGCTCGCAAGCAGGCTATCTGATTATAAGGAAGGGCGCGCCCCTGGCGCTGGTGTAGCCTTTGTGGTGTTTAAGGATGTCTATACCGCAAACAAGGCTGTAAGGGATTTCAAGATGGAGAGGAAGAAGACCCCGATTGGCAGGTTTTTCCCAGTGATGGAGCTCCAGCTCGAGAGAAGTCGATGGAAAGTGGAGAGAGCACCACCTGCATCAGATATCTACTGGAATCATCTAGGTCTTAGCAAGATATCTTCGCGGCTGAGGAGGATTGCAGTCAACACCTGCCTAATTTTGATGCTCTTGTTCTTCAGTTCACCCTTGGCAATCATCAGCGGGATGCAAAACGCGGCACGGATCATCAATGTGGAGGCTATGGATCATGCCAAATCATGGCTTGCCTGGCTTGAAGGTTCAAGTTGGTTCTGGACCATAATCTTTCAGTTTCTTCCCAATGTTCTCATCTTTGTGAGCATGTATATCATCATCCCATCGGTGTTGTCGTACTTCTCCAAGTTTGAGTGCCATCTAACGGTGTCAGGGGAGCAGAGGGCTGCATTGCTGAAGATGGTTTGCTTCTTCCTTGTCAATCTCATCCTATTGCGTGCTCTGGTGGAATCATCACTTGAAAGTTGGATACTTAGCATGGGGCGGTGCTACTTGGATGGTCCAGACTGCAAGCAGATTGAACACTATTTAAGCCCATCCTTTCTGTCAAGATCATCACTTTCTTCCCTGGCGTTCCTGATCACATGTACCTTTCTGGGAATATCTTTTGATTTGTTGGCACCAGTCCCTTGGATAAAGCATATAATGAAGAAATTTAGGAAGAATGATATGGTCCAGTTGGTCCCTGAAGAGAATGAGGACTACCTACCCATGCAGAATGGTGAAGAAACTAATAATTTGACAGCACCTCTAATGCCCGAGAGAGAAGACAGTGGCCTTTTGGATAGTATTGAAGGGCATGATCTTTCCTTGTACCCACTAAACAGGAGCTTCCACATGCCAAAGCAGAAATTTGACTTTGCACAGTACTATGCTTTTGACATTACTATATTTGCCCTCACAATGATCTACTCCCTGTTTGCTCCGCTCGTGGTTCCTGTGGGTGCGACATACTTTGGCTACCGTTATCTCGTGGACAAGTACAACTTCTTGTTTGTTTACAGAGTTAGAGGGTTTCCTGCCGGCAATGATGGGAAGCTGATGGACAGAGTGCTGTGCATCATGCAATTCTGTGTGATCTTCTTCCTTGCTGCGATGCTGCTCTTCTTTGCTGTTCAGGGTGACTCCATGAAGCTACAGGCTATATGTACTCTTGGGATGTTAGTGTTCTATAAGTTGCTTCCTTCTAGAAGTGATCGCTTCCAGCCATCTTTGTTAGAAGGGATGCAGACAGTGAATAGCTTTGTAGATGGTCCCACGGATTATGAAGTTTTTTCACAACCTGACCTGGATTGGAATCTGTATCAATCCTGAAGATCAATACACACTTTTGTTCATTACAACATCTTTCATGACTTGAAATACCTGATCGCGGCCCTGGTGTATCAAAGTCATTCATTCTTCTTGTACAGCTATGTAGGTTAACTCTTATCTCCTTAGATATGGATTTGTTTTGTCGGATATGACAGGAAGATACAGTTTTGATGATGAACATGGTCTATCTAAAACTTACTTTAAATTAATACATGATGTAGTCATTTTCTTTTCTTTTTTTGTTAATAACCTAAGGTCCTATAACCAGAAGATGTCATATTTATTCATCTTTGTGTTTTAGATTTCCTATTATAATTGATGGCGACTAGAAGAGATAATTTATATGGTTGAGATAAGAAGCAAAATTTGCTACTGAAAGTTCTTATGCATCACAAGCTGAGTTGTGGCATGATCTTTTGAAAGTTTAACTTTGGGCTTTACAAACCACAAGCAGTTTTTGTTCTTGTAACATGTGCTGTTGTACTAGACACTGAAGCTTATGGCTGCACCCTGCGGAACAGCCAGAAAACAGTTTCAGATACACAAGTAGTGGTGAATATCTGAAGGGGTGCTGGGATTTAGCACGCTGGTGGCCTTTCAGAGTTTCAATTGAAGAGTTGTTACATCTCAGTCTGAGATAGTAACCGTGCCCGTTGTTCGCTTTGTGTAGACCGCTGTAGTACTGCAGTGTCATAACTCGCTTGCGGAAAGTGTTTTAAAATAAGGAACTCTATCTTGTATTGTTATATTCTTTGATGAAGCAGTAATACCGTCTTTCGTTCTGATCCAGGAAAAAACAGTTTTTGATTAAATACACTTGAACCTACAGTTTTGGGCTTTTGGCCAGAATGGCATGCTGCATGCATTAGTTCTTCCCATATCTGAACCTACTGAACATACCATTAACTAAAGAAATTTCAATGCTTCTTTCCTTCTGATGATCAATGTCTTTCAGGGTAATACGCAATCATATCTGAACCTACTGAACATACCATTAACTAAATAAATTCCAATGCTGCTTCTCTTCTGATGATCAATGTACTTCACTTCAGGGTAATAAGCAATAAGCATCTCTGTCATTGTGGGTACATTTTGCCCGGAATTTGAAGTTACTCCATTTCAAATGATAAGACGTTTTGATTTTCTAAATACATAGCTTTTGCTATGTAATTAAATATATATTATGTTTAGGTACATAGTAAAACTAATGTATCTAGAAAAGATAAAACATCTTGAAATTTAGAATGGAGGGAGTACTAGTTAGAAATACAAGCGGGCAGTAGCCCACAAAATTATGTCATATTTATGGATCCGTAGACCCTCTTCCATCTCTATTACTAGTAGGTCCTCACCTTTTACCTTCAGGTAGATGGTCAAATGTGGCGAGGATGAAAGCAGAGCAAAGGTTAGCGCAAAAATCTTTACACACTACACACACTTTCAGATAAGCAAGAACATCTGAATACTAGGGACAAACCTAGCTATGTCTATTTGGATATTTATTCCCTAATTATCTCGTAATGTTTGTGTTAACAGTTGTAAACATATTTCATAAATATTGCTATTAGCACAAGACCTATCAAGTTTCCTAAAACAAACAGGAGGCACTAGCGCCCAAACGGCCAACGTCATCAGTGCGTCCGGACGCAGCTCCTAGTCCTAGCCAACCGAACCATAGCCTAGCTCCTAGTCCAAGGCCCACCAATGGAAGCATCCCATCAAAACATCCCCGCATAACGGAGGGGGAGAGCATGCACTCGCGTCCGCTCCCCTAGCGCCCCCTCCCAGTCTGAGAAGGATGCAAGGCAACAGAAGGTGAAGAGGAAACACAAGGCGAGGAGGGAGATGCAACACTCGATCTGCTTTTGAAACATCCATATACAACGCTTGCGACATACGTCTGAAGACAGATGAAACATTTGAAACATGTGTCTAAAACACTTAAAAAAACAGGAGAACACTTGAAAACCATTGCAACATATACGCAACATCCAGATAAAACAATTGCAACATATGTGTGAAACATATGCAACATCCATATAAACACATTTGCAACATACATCTAAAAAAACAGATGAAATATTGGGAACATACATTTGCAACATAAGTGTACAACCATTACAATATATGCAATATCTCGATCTACTTTTTGCAACATTCATGTGAAACCCTTGCAACATACCTTTGAAATAACTAAAACACTAGAAACATACACTTGCAACATGTGCTTTCAGCGCAATGTCACCATGTTGCTTGGACGAATGGAGCTCGACGGCGGCACGAAGCTCGATGCCACAGAGTACGCGGAGGTCGCCGGTGCGGAACTCATCGGTGACACAAATCTCGGCAGTGGCTGTGGCAGGCGGATGGAGTGCGGCATCGACGGCAGGCACGAGTCCAGGCGGGTAGCGCCGGTGGGGGCAGCGCCGGTCGAGTCCATCCCGCAAGCCGCGAGTGGGGGCGGCACAGGCGGGGGCACGCAGAGCAGAGCAGGCCGACGACGCGGGCAAGGTATGCGAATAAGTGGATGAGAATAAACCGCATCCGAACAGGAGCAGCCGATGGACCCCCGGAACGTATCATTATTGAAAACAAAATGACGTTGGAACAATGTAGCAAGCTACATACAGTACGTTATGCAATTGGGACTAGCTTAAACCCGTCAGGACTACGATGAGACCAAACAAAGATTTGGAGTGGGATTGTGGAATTTATATACTAAAAAAATATTTCAAGTTTGCACTTGTGTTGCCGTTGCGATTCAATCAACCGCCGGCGGCCGTCGATCCCATCTGCAGTTTCAAGGACCAATGCCTCTGCACCTGGCGTAGGCACTGCTCATCACGGACCCCGGCGTGGCCCCGGGCCGGGACTACACCTGCCTGCTGTCGGAGCCGGAGCCGGAGCCGGAGCGGACGACCGCGCCGCGTGGTCAGTGCTCGTTGGATTCATCTCGTCGCTGGGCGCTGCCTCCGTCTTCCGCCTTCACCGCTTCCGCGTCGAACGGTCCGGCCGCGTCCTGGGCCGGAGCAACGACGCCCTTGAGGTCCTGCGCGATGTCGACTTCAGAACCAACGAGGAGGAGGCGGCGTCGCCTCAAATCTGCGCTGCCCTCGCCACGCCGGGCCCCGACGGCCGCTCGCTCTGCCTCTTCTCTTCCCAAATTGGAGCCGCCGCTAGTGGCACGGCGGTGCGGTTCCGCCCCTTGCTCCTGCATCTGGGCGCCGACGCCGAGGAGAGGATCACCGTGTCGCCATTGCCTGCCGTACCGCTAGGCCGCCTCATGCGGATCCGCCCTATATCCGCCGCCGGCGACCTCTTGGCGCCGTGCTTCTCCGAGCACGATGGCCCACCCCGCCTCGTAATGCAACGGCTTGACAAGGATGCCGCCCGGTGGGTGGAGGTCGCCACCACGAATCTGCCAAGCTGGCCGAGCGCGCCGGCGGACGGGCCGATTGGCCGCGTCCTCCATGGATACGCTGTGGTCGGCCACATCATCCTGTTGTCGCTGCAGCCATCGGCTTTCTTCTTCACCTTCGACTGCTCCACCTGCGCCTGGGCACCGGTGGTCACCACCAAGGCCAAGAAGCACCGTTACATCGCTATCCATGAGCGTGGCGTATACTCCTACGTGCAAGAAGATGACACCATCTACTTCCTCAGCGGCACTGTTGTCTACGCCTACAAGCTGTGCCAATATCAGGGTGGGTACCGGATGGCTCCGCCTACCATGGTTACAGTGTTTGCCCTTTCGCCGAAGAAGGCTATGGGTTCCTCGGGCATCTCGGCCGCCGGGTCATGTGCGCCTCAAGATGGCAAGGGTACGTATCTGACGGGCAGTGTCCACCTGTAGCCGTATCTGTACCCGTACCCGTATACGGGTAAAAAAATAGTTCTATACCCGTATCCACCGGATAATTCTCACCCCACGGGTAACCCGTATCCGATACCATACCCGAAAATTACCTAAAAATATCAAATAGTCACATGCAAAAATAAATTATTCTAAGCTTCCAACAAGTTACAAACATGTTAACAAATATTATTAGCATTATTACAACAAAGGCAATCTACTAGAAATATAGTGAATGTCTCAATGGGTCAAATTCATGACTTATATGCGCTAAAATAACCGAGGTTGGCTAGTTATTTTTGCGGGTATGTCTTACCCGCGGGTATGCGGGTATGGGTAGTATACACCCGCACCCGTACCCGTCATACCCGATGGGTATAAGATTTTGCCCAATAACGTACCCATGGGTAGAAAATTCATTCAATACCCGTCTCTTTATTGAGTAATATCCGTCGGGTACTCGAGTTTCAGGTAGCCGTTGTCATCTCTATGTGCGCCGTCTGGACCAGCGTGGCGCTTCGCTGCAGTTGTGATACCAGACACGTGCTCATCACTGTTTTTGAAGCTGTCAGTGACAAAATGGCAAGCAAGCATGGGCACTTCTTCCCTGACGGCATCATAATCTTTCATTCAACGTGATGTGAATCTACTGTGAATTCTGCTTTATACAGTAAGTGATTTATATTATTTTCCCTGTTTGTTCTTCTTGATCAGATGATCAGTAACTATTCCTTTCGCACTCATCTAAGAGAGTAGAACTTTAACAATTTGGTGTGGAAAAGTTCGGCAGCTAGTGATCAGATTTTTAATTTCCAACGAACTCCCTTTTTACGTCACAAGTCACTAATTCTTATTTCTGACAAAAGAAAAAGTTTTTTCCATGTCATTCAGGGAATATGAAGACTGTACACTTGATGCATCGACGATGCCGGTGGGTATGGAAGCTGCAACCAGCTCCAATTTGGCTGAATCTTCTGTTATGCGTGCATGTTGCAGGTTTTACATCTCTATTCATAATAATTTTTATCTTCATTTTTTATGTGTCTTGTGATTATGAATGGTTGTCTCGCATACAATTCTTACAGGGAGTTATTGAACGAAACACCATTCCTAACTGCTGCACCAAAAAAAGCTCTATATATTATCTGTCAAGTTGCTTCTAGTTTGACTGTATATAAAGTTTATATCGAGGATGGAAGGTTGGAGTGTCATGACAAGACTCTCACACCACATTGCATCATAGATACATTCAGTAGTGGTGGTGAGTACAGTATGATGGAGAGGCCTCTCCCATGGCATTTTGTTTGTTGCAATGACAACATATATGCTGCCCCACGCTTAGAAAATGAACTCTATATGTGCAATTTGCGCTCAGGAGCCCTCTGTTGCAAGCCTGCGAAAATGGCCGTTCAAATGTCAATAACTCTTGTTCTTCAAGTTGGTCATGAGATTATTGCTCTAAGTGATACTCTACGAGGTGTCTATCGTTTGTCTCGTACACAAGAATGGACATATCGCAGTACATATGGATATAATCTTGATCTGAAACGGAAGGTTAACTTGTCTGGATATGTGGTCTTGAGTGACGATTCCTTCGTGGTTTATGATTCTGACAGTGGTTGCTTTTTTTTCCCATGACCTGCAAGTTGACAGATGGAGTGTGGTCATGTCATTAACTGATGTTACAAAATCATTGCCACATGAAGTAGGACATCTTCCATGCGTTTGGTCCGGAAGTGGATTATGTGGGAGATCCGTATTTGTCAATGGTTTTATTTACACATGCACATTGGTGGGCTTGCTGTGCTGCTTATGAGATAATTCAATAAGACGAATCTCACTATATTGGTGATGGAATTTCTTTGCAATTTTCATGGCGTAAATACTGGGAGAGTGATAGGATGTGCTTGGATTATGTTGGCAAAGCTAAAGTATCTGGTGCCATGTTTTGTGTGGTGCAATTCAATTGATTTTTTATTTACATGCCTATCTTCATGTTCTTACCAGCGAATTATACAGTTACAAGATAACAATACTGCTTAATTATGATCATTTTTTCATGCTGTTTAGTTTCTACTCCCTCTATTCTAAACAATAAGATGTTTCGCTTTTCTAGATACATAACTTTTGGCATGCACTTAGATATAAACTATGTTTAGATACATAGTAAAAACAATATACCTCAAAAAGCCAAAATGTCTTATAATTTGAAATTGAGGGAGTAGTCCCTAAATTGTAAGGTTATATTCTTACTATGGCTCTGTATCATTATTCTAAATTTATATACAAGATGCTCGTCTAATTTGGTTACATTTCACACTATTCAGGTGGTGACTATGATCATCTTCCTAGTTCTCCGTGCAACCATCCTATGTGCATCACAACTGTCCAGGTTAAGACTGAAATAATTTCTGAGGATAAATTCAAACCAGTGGCAATTAACCATGTGATCATTCGTTGAGCCTGCCAGAGTAATCTGGACTAGCAGTTGTTTTGCGGTTGCTCTTTGAATACCTTATTATCTGGTCTCTGTTATGAATGAAACTACTAACTTATTACGTTTGCCCTTACACGCTTAGGCCCCGTTTAGACCTTTAGAATTAATATTCATTCCAATATTCAGATTCTAGCAATTAAATTCAGCAAGAAATCAATAACACAAAATTGGATTCAACTCATTTTTTTGTTTGCTCGAGCTACGTAAATTTGCTCCGCAATTGCTAATGCGTTCTTCCCTTAGCAACCAAGCAAGTCAATCCAGGAACTCCAAAGGGATTAGATTGGAATAGCATTGGCCACAAGTCTGATTCTAAATTTGAGAAAATTCTCGCACGTGAACAAAAACCTATTAGGTCTTGTTTGGCTACACTCGTATCCATCTCAATCCACATGTATTGAGGTGGATTGAAGTGGAAAATTAACTAATTTTCACCCATTCCACTCCAACATGTGTGGGTTGAGGTGGATACGAGTACGACCAAACAAGCTCTTAGACAGATGAATTAGTCCCAGGTGGAATGAGGAGTTGACCAAAGACCGTGCTAGAACAAAGAAATAAGGGAGAGAGCGGTATTTGGATCCAATGGTACATGATGCAGTCGATGGAGGAAGCGGCATGCAGAAAGCCTAGCCATTGCCAATGACATCCATGGAGAGGATAGCACGGTGTCGGACACCTAAGCAAGATTAGAGGCGTTCTATTTTGCTCTGTGGCCCGTGAATTTGACATAGGCCAAGATTTTTGGCTCTGGAAAGGGTTGTAATTTCACCTTACAATTGTACATGTAGTTAAACAGGCTAGCCCATGAAATTGAACAAGTCATTAGAGATTTTGTTATTCTACTTATATCTTTGTCTTCAGTGCAGGTTGATCTAATAACACTTGTAAATTGCTCAATTTGGAGAAAGAACTAGACTTTTCAATGGTATCCGCACCACGTGTCCACACACACCCTCATATGCTTAACTTAGGTTGTGGATTAATCCCCTATGCCTTGAAGCATCCTAAGTCCAGTTAGGTCCCTAACTGGGCTTGTGGCAAGGGCCACTACCATAACAAGGTCTTGTTGGTGGAAGGAGTGGCAGAGCATGTGCTTGGCATGACATCATCTAGGGCCGTGATAGCCCGATGCCAAGGTCGTCGACCTAGTTGCCCGCTGAGCTGGTGGTGTCCAAGCTGCCATGGCGACTAGGTGTCACGAATAAAAAATTAGGATTAAATCTTGTGCTAAATCTTAGTTAAAATCCTATATAGTCGTTCGCAAGCTTAGTTGACCCAAAATGCCCACCCAAAAATATCCAAATCTAAATAAATCCTTCTCTCTTTTTTGAAACTAAATAAATCCTCTTGAGTCTTGGTAAACCAAAGTTTTCTTTCACCCAAAAACTAGTAAACCATAAATCTACTTTGTCTAAAAAATCCAATTGTTGAGATTAGTGCCTTTATTGTTACCGAACAATTCAATACACATGGTGATCGTTTGACACATAAATTTGTATCCATATCAGCGTTGCCTTAATTTGACCTAGCCCATCTGCGTTGGCAGGTCAACAAGGTGAACAGTCTAACAACATTCAGTATATGCGTGGCTGGTAATGGTATGCAGCTACTCGCATAGCATCCCTGCTAGCCCTTACATATCTGCTCGACTACCACCCCTCTCCCTCACTCTCTCTTACCCTCCTCTAGCCAAATCCACCACCTAATCCTAGGGATAACCAATAGAGGACATTGCCGGCGAGCTACTCCGCCCCTTCCAGCTTTAGATTCATCAGAGACATCTTCTTCCTCGAGCTCTCAAAGATGAATGCGAACATGCGACAAACTATCCAAATTATCTTGGAACTGGGTTATCATCCCTAACCAACCTGACTTAAGTGGAGTAATCATGATACTTAAACACATGTGCTGACGTCTCATACAATCCATGGAGCAACACGAATATTGTGGACACAAGGTTTTTCTTTTTTGGTTGTACCTCTCATCAATATTGACTTAGCAAGCATGCGAAGCCTCCCAAAAACACGTGACTAAACTTTGAGTACCAAGGTTTTTTGAATAAAAAAGAGCCAAAGTTTCCAAATATGCAGATGACATGCTCATCCTACTCCATGTAGAAGAACCCCAAGTCTATCAACTCAACCATGTCCTCAACACCTTTGTTATGGCGGCTGGTCTCACCGTCAACTTCCATAAGAGTATGTATGTTTGTACCCATCCATGTTGAGCCCGACGTGGCTGCCTCCTTGGCTAGCATTATGGTGCGCATTGTGTTAAGCTCCCACAATCCCACAGGCTACAATGCTACCTTATCCTACCATTGTCCAACTTTATGCTCTCCACTCCACGTGTGTTCTGTACTAGCTCATCATTCCAAAACTATAAGTCGCACACCCACGCACCTGTCATGTTTGTCTTCTCACAAAGGATGGTTGCCTCATCCTTTCGAATGCGATGATGTCCACGAAACCCATCTATGCCATGGAATTATGGAAAGGGGCCCTGTGGTGCTCGTGCTCTTGAAGCGATTGTCAGGTCACCAAGGCGATTCCTTGCCGGCTTAATAGAGAAGACGGCCTCAGCATTGTCGACTTTGGAGTCTAGAACATCTGCCTCTCACCAGTCAACACTGTGGACAAAGCTTCTATGGAGCAAGCACCCCTAGGGGGCTGGGTGCGATGGGTCTAGAACACCTACCTCTCAAGTCTTAACACTGTGGACAAGCTTCTCTATGGAGCAAGCACCCCTATGTGCGCTGGGCGCGGTTCTAATACATCGACAAGCGCATTGTGTTAAGCCCACTCTAACCTAGGTGATGTTCTATACCCTTCTGTCAACTTATTGGGCCTTGATCAGCATCATGGTCAGTCGAGGTGATTCCATCCTCTTCTAGCATGACAATCGGACTTGCCTTGTCCTTGTTGGTGCTATTTACAATAAACTTTTTATTCTAATTTCTCCTAATATCTCTGGCTAAATTATATGCTATATCATTGACTAATCCTGAAGATCGATGATTTTGCAAGCTACTTCCATTTTATATTCATGTAACAAAACCAATAACTAATGTAAAAGATGCACTTTGCTCAAGCTTCGGGGGATCTAGCTAGGCTCAAGGTGCCACAGGTGCCCAAGGCAATCTTAGCGGTCTAAGGAGGGCCAACACCAGCCGATACATCCCATGTTGTTTAACATCGCCTTGGAGAAGCTTCCTAGTCAACTTTTCATGTCCAAGTAATCTTCATCGCATGAGAATCAGCTAAGTGGTTGCCTACTTGAAGGCATAGCTCATGGTGTGGCATAGGCCATGCATGATTGAAAAACTTATCGTTTAATATAGACTTACACTGTGGCACTTGAATTGAACTAAGTTGTGTTGAACAAATGTTGTTGTAGCTTTAATACATTTGATAAGTAAGAACTTATGTGAGTTATTTGATGTCTCTATATGCAATGGATCATGAACAAATCTGCGCAAAGTGGATACTAGATAGCACAAATGGTGCGACTCTAGATAATTATGTTAAATCGAGTGTGGTAAATGGATGACAATTTGGTTTAGTGTAGTTAATAGGAGGATCCTCACAATTGGCCCAAATACATTAATCATCTTTGGGCTAAACGCCTGTACATAATCTCATCAAAATATGATAGTCCCTTAATCATGGTGTCATCCAGTACACCAAAACCCACTTATGCCTATATGCATTTTTATTTCTACATTAAAATAAGATATAAATACAAAACTAGAAAATGCTCTACCTTCATGGGAAAATGTGCTAGCTTATAAAAGCAAAATGTTTGAACATAAGAATAAATAGATTCCTACTTAAAATAAAAACATGTTGCACCTTTGTGAAGAAAATTTCTAGGTTCACTAGTAAAATCTCACAGCTTCATAAGAAAATGTCCTATGTTTATGAGAAATTGATTCTAGTATCACGAGAAAATTCATTCCAATATCACAAGAAAGACGTTCCAACATCATAAACAAAATGCTACAAAAAGTGCTCATGGCATATTTATGAAAAATAAAAATACTATAAAAATGATTCAACTAATAACAAATTTTAATCCTAGGCTAGTGACAAAAATGGGGAAAAGCTTCCAACATCATAATAAAAATGCTACAAAGAGTGCTAATGGCATATTTATGTAAAATAAAAATATTATAAAAATGATTAAGAACGCAACTAATAACAAATTTTACTCCTAGCCTAGTGACAAAAAGAGAAAAAAAAACTCGATGATAGATAGGAAAACAAAGACGATTATATTGATGACAAGAGTGCTCCTAATAACGAAAACGCTTAGGAGCAAGGAAAAAAAGAACCAACTGTCACGGACTCATGGCAAAAGAAAGGAAGAGAAAAGATATGAAGGAAACGGAGAAAGAATGGAATCAACGAATCAATCGGCTTCATGGGCCGCTCTCCCTAACGAAGCAGCGTAGTCAACGTGAACCTTGTTGCAAGAGAAAGAGAAATCGGCCCAAGTAGCGCGCGCGCAGAAGCTAGCTGTCAAACAGCCCCCGAAGAATCGCTCTCCTGCGTTCACACCTGTAACCTGTTTGCTCTTTTTTCTTCCTCCGTTCACCTCGCGTGCGGCGACTAGGGCAACCGCCGCCGCCCTACGCCCAGCTGCCCGCTCAGGTCTTCGTAGGGCGCTTTGCCGGCAACGAGCGCCCACCACGCCAGGTATGCCCGCCCTCTTCTCCCCCCTTCCCGCTGTGCAAAGCTGAGCACCTGAACCCTAGTTTTAGCTGCTTGGCTATCTGTATATATTCGGATCTGATCTATGTACAAGACTACAAGTGTATACATATCATGCCTACTAACTTCGATCACATGCCTACTAACCTCGATCACATGCGTACACCCATGTCCTGTATTGGGTCCGCCCCTGGTTGGCGCCGTAGCACTTGTGTTTTCTGGAAATTTTGGAGCTTCTATTCAGCTGAACCCACTCTACCTTTGTCCGCCTCTAGTAATGATAGATGTTGTTCGAACTGAAAATTACTGGTTGTTCCGAGCAAAAATCAACTGGTAGTGTGTCGGTGATGCTAGCTTTGAAGAATCGTGCTGGATCATTGGTTCAGGCTCTAGACAGTTCACTATGCCGCCTCTGACTATGTTAGTTGGTTATGGTATTAACGTGCACTTGTTTTTTTTCTTTTCTGGCAGATTGGTCACCTGAGGATTGTTGCATTTGGGAAGGATGAGCAAAGGCCCAGTTCCATTCGTCAACATTGGGAAGAGAGCAAAAGGCAAGCACCTTCTTCTCAACAGTATTTACAGGCCTTAGTTTTCAACCGTCGTGCCTCATGCCATTCAATGCACTTTCCAAACGTTGTCTAGTGTGGTCTTGATAATTTGTGTTCTGGTTGGGTATAAGAATGCACTGAATAACTCTGCTGGGTAGTAGAGAATCTATCTATATAATCATCACTAGATGCCTAATACTCAGTTCTTTTCCAGTTATTCCCTTGATTTATTGTGTAGATTCATAGAGAAACTGTCCGTTACTTTGTCGCTGTATTGTATGGTGGATAAGACATGGACAGATAATCATAAATTCAATCCTGTGAGAGTTCTATGTATAACTGAACATACTACAGAATGGACGTTATTTCATATTTATTGGGAATAGTTGCGAAGTACTTTATCTGTCTGGTACGACAAGTACATGTACATTTTATGGGCAGATTTCTTTGCTAGTGAACTTTATGTATTAATACTTCCTGTACTTATAGATCTCCTGTACAAGGACTACAACTTTGACCAGAAGTTTTCTTTGTCGACGTCTAGCAGCTCTGGTTTGGTAAGACAGCTCACACCTGTTGTTTTAGCTCCTTCCAGGAACCCTTTGAATTTATTTTTCTGATAACCTGTGCCTTTTGTCATAGAATCTCACAGCCACTGGTGTGAAGATCAATGAAGACTTCATTGGTGATATACGGACACAGCATAAAAGTGGTAGAACCACTGTTGATGTCATAATTGATAGTGATTCTAAAGTAAGGTTCTTGTAAATTCTGTTTTTCTGCATTTGAATTTTTTTTTTCGAGCCTGGTCAGATTGGTTATTTGTTTTCTGGACCAGGGCTTCTAATTGTGGCACTGCTATAATTAAGTATCCTGCATGAGACGTAAATATATCGTGGCATAAGAAATATTACGTTACTTACCTTATATCCTGGGGATACATGCATTGATTATAGTAAGTAGCGAACGTACATGGCTCATAAATTCCGTGGGTAGATATAGTGTTAAGTGTAACTAATGGTAAACATCTGAAAGTTCCTATGTATTTAATAAGGCCTCCTTCCATTTTTAGGCTATGTTTTGCCGACCTAAAGAACACGTGGATTTTGGAATGTGAGTTTTAGACAGATGAGGATTGCTATATTATTTTTATTAGCTGCACTTGTGCATCTATAATATTTTTCTGCTTCATATTTGCTTTTGCTTTAGTTATGGTCCTCATACTAGCATTGGATATCCTGTATTTGTGTTCTTACTGGAGTCCTCTTGGTTGCAGGTGTCAACCACAGTCACTGTTGATGAAGCGCTAACTGGTTTGAAGACCTCATTCGCCTTCAAGGTTCCAGATCACAAGTCTGGGAAGGTTAGTATTTTTGGAAGTTAAGGAGGAAACATTAGCTTACTTGAATACAGAAAATGAGCAGTGCAATATGTGCAGGAAGTCTTAACTGAGCTGTATCTTACTTGCATTCTGTGTTTATCAATTACATTGATGGCTTATGATCTAAATTTAACCCACCAAATTTCACTGAAATACTTTTTTTTGCTAGTACTTATTTCATTTTTTTTCTGGCAGCTTGATCTGCAATATGCCCACAACCGTTTTTCATTGAATTCGACCATTGGTTTGACATCAACACCTTTGGTTGAGCTGGCTGCAACTGTCGGCACAAGTGAACTTACCATTGGTGCTGAGGTTGGGTTTGACAGTACTTCAGCTACTGTTACTAAGTACAACTCAGGGATTGGATACAACAAGTCTGATTTCTCTGCTTCGTTACTACTGTAAGCTCCGCAAGTTTATGTTTTTTGTTTAGGCATGTATGTAAATTTATGCTTTGAGCGTGATGTTGTAAGCAGTTAAACCTTTGGTCTATCGTAGCATGCTTTTTTCGTTTTGTTGTCCTTACCCTTTTTTTTTGCAAGTTTAACAAATGAATGATATTTTCTTAGTGATCTCTCTTTTATCTGTGTACTGACTAATCTTTCCACATTTTTAATAAATAGGGCTGATAAAGGGGAGACTTTGAAGGCATCTTACATTCATTTGTTCAATCCAACCAATGGAGCTACGGTGGCAGCTGAGGTAACACACAAGTTCAAAACCAAGGAGAACTATTTCACAATTGGGAGCTCCCATGCCCTTGATCCTTCAACATTGCTAAAGACGCGATTCAGCAACTCTGGGAAGGTCGGTCTTCTCTGTCAGCATGAGTGGAGGCCAAAGTCCCTTGTGACTCTTTCAGCTGAGTATGATCCAAAGGTGGTAAGTGCGCCTTCAAGAATCGGTGTGGCCATATCGCTTAAGCCTTGAGATGAGTTAAGTCACCTTCTGTAAAACAGTACAAGCGTTACATACTGATACTGTCTCCAAGAACATAAGCTTTGGAGCGATACCTAGAAGAACCCTCCATTTTAGCCTTTTTTTGGTAAGAGTCCTGGGCAAAGGAGTATTGTTCTGGGAGTTGGACTTGTTTTGTGGAATGTTTCCATTAGAGCCAACTCCACACCGAGGATTGAAAATACAGAGGTTTGTATTAGAGCAGAAGCTTCACTCTGCGATATTTTTTCATGTTTTCCTAGTCGAAGAAAATGATTTTGGAGGTGATTGAACACCTAACATCTTGAGTTGATGGTAGTTTTAACAGCTCTGGAGATAAAGGGGCCATTTGTACCCAGCAACAGCAGAATTAGCTCTTGAAATTGGTCATTTTGGTAAAGCTTTTTTTTTGTTGGGTTGGTTCTTGTGAAATTAATTATAGCTTGATTGCTTGGGCTGAAAATAAGCGGGCTATTAATTGCTTCCCCGATAAAGTAGGCTGTGTCCTTGCGATATGACTTATGAGGTGAATGCGCCCAGACTGGAGATCAGCCGATGGAGGCTTATCGAGCAGCTGGGGCGGAGGCGTGCGCTGCGTGTCCCTCGTGAAGTTCACTGTCCTTGCAAGCTCTCTCGTACCCTTCGCACTCGGACTCAATACTAGAACGCGCGTGCTCGCCTCACTTCGCTTGGCCCGGCTGTCTCCACGCCACGCTCCCCACATCCCCTTTCCCCTCCTCTCCACTCTGCATCTGCAGTAGGTAGAATGGCAAGAAGGATGGTGGCGACGATGGCGAGCTCGCTGCTGCTCCGGCCGCGCGCGGTCCTGCCACCCCATCCTTCTAGTTCTAGCTCCGGCCGCCGGCCATTTCCAGCCCCACGTGCACAACTGCAAGCGAACATCCAGCACAAGCCGGGCCGCCTTACGGCAAGAAGCGACGGCGAGCGGAGGCAGCCGGCTGGGACGCGGCTCTACTCGCTGGCGCCCTACCCTCTACTGCTCGCCGCGCTGCTGCCGGGAGGTACGGCCTTGCCACGGCTTGTGTTCTCGGCGGTCGCCTTTGCTGACGCTTTGGTTCTTTCCGCCGGCCGTTCTGAGCAGCTGAGCCGGTGACGGCCGTGTTCGCGCCGTTCGTGGAGCTGGTGAAGACGTGGGACCTCCCCGGCTGGCTCGTGCACTGGGGCCACCCCGGCAACATGGTACGTTACGTCTCTCGCCACAGCTGCACCACTGAACAGCTCACCTTCTTGAAGTTCCCAAACAAGCAGGAATTCAAATGCTGCAATGATTTTATCAGCAGTGTGAAAGACCAATCAAGTTCTGTGGCCAGCCAGAGCAACAGTGTTGCTGAAACCTCACAGTGCCAGATTCGATGTTGATCAAATTCTGTCTGCTTCAATGTGTAACTCTCGGTTCTTTCTTGTCAGGCTGTGGTGCTCTTCGCAATGGGTGGCTACGGGACATACCTGGGCTTCAGGATCAAACTATCAGACGATCTTGTAATCCCAAGACCATTTACTATGCACTTTGTCTTCCATCATAGAGAGCAGCACTCTTAATTTCGGCCATGTAACTTGCATACAGGAAGAGAAGGCCAAGGCCAAAGATCTCCACCCAAAACTCCTCGCAGGGATGTTCTTTTTCTTCGCCCTGGGTGCGACCGGTGGGATCACAGCTCTTCTTACCTCAGACAAACCCATCTTTGAAAGGTTCTGCTCTCAGAATACATACTGTTCTTCTATGTACAAAGGTAGGGTCGCCTTACAAACTTTTGGCAATGGATTTGCAGCCCTCATGCCGTGACTGGAGTCATCGGCCTTGCACTCCTTACCATTCAGTCTATCCTGCCAAAGTTGTTCGAGGTAACCTGGAAAGATATATCAAATCATCACACACACCAGTTCAATATTTTGCTTTGGTCATTCAATTTGTAGCTCTCCAAAGCCTGGTGATTCACATTCAGATATAGGCTGAGTGACTTGGTTTTTGTAATGCCAGGGAAACCCAGGGCTTAGGACTACACATGGTCTGCTCGGCAGTGGCATCATGACTCTGTTTCTAATCCACGCGGCACTAGGCCTGCAGCTTGGGATCAGTTTCTAACTTGTGGCTACAATATCTTGGGGTTTGCTTCTTTCTGATTGTTTTCAGAGATTTTTAAGTCACTCTTAGTATTATCACACGAAGCATCCCCTCATAAAATCAAAATAATGTAAGAGAAAGGAAATTTATTTTCCTTGTCTTTGTTGGCAACTGCAGTCAATGTTATGATAATCAGATATTGCAATAGGCCAATAGAATATCCATGTAGAGACAACCAGACATGGATACATGTCTGTTACCTAAACGAAGAACAGAATCAGACAAAAAGAAGAGAAAGAAAATGTTGTAATCCTAAAAGCAGAAAGCAAAATACTGCTAAGGATCAAATGTTTTCATGTCATCATTCTAAAGAATCAGACATTGAGTTCTAGTGTGTAAATGACAGAAAAATTTGTTGCATCTCTCAATGTTGTAACAATGGTAGATAGTGTTGGTATACATACATGTCATGTATTGCATTATGAATGCCAAATGCAAACTCTAAAAGTTTGACTGGAGATCTTTCGGAAAAAAAAAAGTTTGACTCGAATGCAATGATATACAGATGGACCAGGCGGGACTTTCCCCAACTCAACTAGGGTATAGCCATACTATACCAGACCAGTTTCCTTCAAGTCATGAGGCATTGCGAAGACAACCTTTGTAGATTTATCTAACACTGACCTCAACTGCCGAGTAGCTTGTTCCTCCATGCATATCCCAACAAAACAACGATGACCAACAAACAGAAAGATGATGTGCCCCCAACAAATGGCCAAAAGCCACCTACAAACTTCTTATAGTCCCCATTTTGAGGCATGTTGATGGCAAACGATGCAGCTATCAACGTGTTAATGGATATGCCAAAGGATACAATAATCAGTATGAGATGGAGCTGAATAAGTCCATTGCGTTGGTTGTCAAGTTGGATGTTGATGTAATCTTCTGTGTCAACGATATATCCTCGGACCTATTAAATATGCCAGAAAATAGTTATCTACATGAGGATAGGAACTGTCATATTTGTAGTATCAAAGAATACCGGGGGCGAGTATGGTGTATCCAATACAGGTTTGGGAGAGAAGAACAAACCATCATAATTCTGTTGCGAATTCCATCCAGCTGCATGAAATAATATTCAAGTAACATCTCTAGGTCTCCTACATCGTCGTCCAATGGCGCAACCACAGCAATGCCTGTGGCTTGGTTAATAACAGAATTTCGTATATCCAGGTTTGTTTTTGAAGAAAAATTGCAATTTAAAGCAGAAGAACCCAGTAGAGCTTCATCCTGCGGACTTTTTATCTGCTTCCTTGATAGGTGTAGTTGTGCCATATTTTCATTATGATCCAAAAGATGCTCTACTTCATCTCTGACCTGAAAAATTTTCAGACAATGATATCACATATAATGAAAAGGAAGTGGCTTCAGATATCATACGAATTATCACCAAAGTTTTAGCGTTATAACACAGATTGTGAAGCTTTGCGGAGGATGGGAAAGCCTAGTATGATATATATAAGGACAGATGGTCTGTTGTTTTTATTTTCTGTGCTTCAAAGATTCAACCATAGCTTATGTACTTCCTTCAGCCATGATTTTTTTTCACGAATGTGCAACTGGACACGTATTTCATTAAGAGGTGAATAAATGATGTTTATAACATCAACACAGTCTACAAATGCAGTTCCTAGAGCTAATTTGCAACAGGTACCCATGAGTGGATGTTATTATTCTTCAGAAATACACAAGAATACCATATAGTTCTGTAGTTACATGCACAGTGATAGTCAAGTAAACAATACTGCTCAGACATTCATTAGCAAACAATAAGCATTAAACTGAGTAAGACTTAAGAGTTAAGATTTAAGAAACATAAAGTGACCAAATATGTATAACTAACAATACCTTGTGCACACCAGCGAGCAGAGAGGTTAGATTGCTTTTCAGGCTTCGAACACGCTCGAGATTCCTAGTGCTCACATTCTTAGTCAACTCGTCCAGCACAAAAATGGCATGCCTATTAAGATCAGCTAGGCTGGAATGAAATGACAAGCATACAGCTTCTAGGGCAAGCTCCAGCACCTGAAATTCAAAGGGGAGCCCACACTCTGCACCAGTTTTAGTATGGTTGCCATCCACATTACCCACTTGTGTGGCACCAACATCAACCTCCACGCTCTTCAATGGAAAATGCCGCCTCAATTTATCGATGAAAGGAATAACCTCCTGAGCAAGAGGTTCCAGCAGCAGGACTTCATCAGCGGTTACAATAGCTCTTATGAACTCTAGATTGATCACCATGGCCTTCTCTCGAGCTGCAAAACAAGCAAAGTCTAAGGTTAATCTCACCGATAGCAGATATGATTCACGGCATTCTAAAATACTTCTATGGAAGAAAAAAAAAACACATGCTAGTACGAGCCACTGTACGAGGACTTCAGTAGTTAGCAATTCACAGCTATCGCCAAAATCTGAGAGCATCAGCTCACCGAGGATGCTGGGGCAGCGGGAGAGAAGGGGCCCGACGACGCCGAGGTCGCGCGCGTGCACCCCGGAGCGTTCCGCGACGAAGGCCCTGTCGCTCATGAACACCTCGCACCGGCCCCACCGATCCATCCTCATCCACAGCCGGGCGGGCGCTTTCCTCCACCTCCTCCTCCCGACGGGGTGCGGCGCCGGCGGCGCGACAGGCGGCCGGGGCAGTGACGGGAGGCGCCGGATGGCGCGGGAGCGCTTGGAGTAGGACAAGGAGGAGGACGAGAGGAAGGGAGGCGGCTTTCTGGCCCCGATGCCCGATAGCATCACCATCGTTGCGGCGGCACGGCCCACGGCGATCGGCGAGGAACATAGTGGGGAGCGGGCGGTGGGGTTTTGGGCCGTGCGGAGAGACGCGGGCGGAGCGGCGGAGGCAGCCGAGAGCGAGTTCGGCCATTGGCGGGCCGGCGGAGCCGACTATAGGTTGGGCGGGCGCTGCCTTCCGTGCGTTTGTTTGTTTGTCTTTTTTTGACAATATCCATTGGTTTTGGAGTTGACGTTGGTCTCAAGCCCAGCTAGAGGCCCAAGTATAGCAAAATATGTTGAGCCCAAAATAACGTTCTGCAATTAAAGCCCATTTGCGTTAGCCAATCCACAGCGCGCGGCCTAAGTTTGTAAAATTCAGGCTACAGACGGAGTGCCGCTTACCGTACATATCCTTTTTTTTGCGATATACTCTTACCGTACATATCCACAGCACGCGGCCCACACTTTGACACGTTACCACAATCATTCTTCACTGCCCCAAACCCAAATGGTACTCCAGCGAGTACTACTCCCCCCTAGGCCCTCCGTCTCACAAAGCGCGAAGAAAGACATCCTAGCACAATGCATCAGAGTTGTGCAGCGCTATTTGACACTGTTTAACTAGTCTTTTTGAGAGGTACAGTACTGTATCTAAGTCATTTTGCATCAGCCAGGCACGTCAGAGAGGCAACAAAACGCCGTGGCGTTTCGCCTGTCCGTCGTCGCAGCGATATCTGCTGTGCGGCCGGCAGGGCGGGCCGGCGAGCGCGAGCAGCCAGCCAGCCAACCAGCGGCCGCTGCTCGCCGACGCCGCGGCAGCGCTTGTCTGCTTGCTGCGGCACCACAGTCCAGAGTCAGGGCGATTCGGTTCCACCGGCAAGTTAACAACGGTTTCAGTCAGCTGGAGTTCCTCGGTGCCCGCGATCTATTGGGCCGCCCCCGGCCTCTGAGGGGATGGGCCGGTGATTGGTCGGAGGCGCGGCGGCGGTGGTGGTGGCCCGGCTGGGTGGGTCACGGAGACACGGACTCACGGCAATTTTCACGCGGCGCGGGCGCCGGTGCTGCCGTGGGCGTGGCGCACTCCGAGGCGATCGGTCCACTAGCACTAGCACAAGAGCCTCGCGGCGCGTGCGCCCTGCTCTTGCGAGACACAAACTCCAGCTGCTCTCGTTGCACAGCTTGCCGACTCATGAAACTGTAGGCAGGTCGTCGCTGGCGATCGAGAGATGTCGTCCACAGGAATTTGGATGAGTGCACGAGCACTACACGACACGACACGACGGAACACGTAGGAGCAGTGCAACAGTCAACAGGGCTCGTGTGGCCGCGACGCAGACGCTGCTGGGCTGTCCCTCAGGCCTCAGCTCCTCTCCTCGGATGCCCTAGAGATACAGGCATCAGTCACCCGTGGAACTGGCACTGTCAGGCCTGCCGCAGCAGCGCCTCCTTTCTTTTAGCTTCTCGAGCGCCTCGAGGCTCCGTCCGCGTCCGCCGCGCCTCGCCTGGCCTGCCTCCCTGCAGCGTGGGCCCGGGCACCACACTGGCGGCTCCGTCCACCGTCCAGACGGGGTACGCAACTGGCGCTCGCGGCCAGCGCTACAGATACGGGGAGCCGTACCCCCACCGCACCCGTCGTCACCGTGGCCCACGCGTCGGCGGTGGCCGCAGCGGGTCGCCATCATTGGGACGGTACGCGAGGAATGAGTGCGCGTTTGACCCACCTTCCGGCGCCGCACGTGCCCATGCCCCGGCTGGCGGCGGCGCCAAGTTTTGGCGGGAGGGCTTGCGTTTTGGCGGGGTTTTTTTGAGTTGAGGCCAGCGTCAGGGGCCGAAAAAGGTTCCGTTTCCATCTTCTCTTTCTGGTTTTCACCATGGTGCTTTTTTCCTTTTCTTTTTCTGCGGCAAGCGTGTGCAGTGCGTCGTAGCGTATCATGACCCATGCTCCATGCTGCTGTTTTTTACCACGAACTGGTGTACTGCGTACAGCGTACGGAGTACCTGGTTAGAGTATAGTAGTACTACTACTACTACAGTACAAACTTAACAGTTCACTGTGCACAATGCCCATTGTCCGTCTGCAATCACTGACGTATCCATGTTCGATTACCAAAGTTCATCTCATTTTTTCATCCCGATAGAATGTAGAGTAACAACTTACAAGAGGGTACACTTTGCGTACACACACACACACCACGTACCATGTATACAGTGCAGCTTGAGAGCGGAGTGCACTGCAGGCAGGCATCGGATGCCAATACACAAAGCCTGCTGCTGCTGCTGTTCCTGCCTGCATCACCTGGCACATTTACCTCCACAGGCATGAGCATGATCCTGGCTCCCTGGCCCCGTTCGGCTGGAAAAACACTGTTATCTGATTTTTTTGAGAGAAAAATACTGTTCCGGCTGAAAAAACAAGTCGAATAAAATGGATTATAAGTCAGATGAACAGGCCCGTATGCAATGCTCGAACTCAAACTCAAAGTTGCATGGGCATGGCACGGCGCAAGGGCGCATCGCCTGGTAAAAACTATTGGGAGCCATGGGAAAAGGCGGCTTTTCTGTGCACGGGCTGGGGTCAGCTCCTAAACGTGGAAAGATCGCAGCTTTTGAACACGGGAACGGACAAAACCGAGCAAAGGCCGTCAGAGTCCTCGGAGCGCAGTAGGGCCCAGCCCGGCCACTGCCCAGCATGGGCAGCAAAAAATCCTCGTCAGGTCAGCAGGTGCACGGTGCGGCCAGCGGCTTGCTTGCTTGCTTGCGGCCATGCAACAGTCACCCAGTGCACGCACCACCATTGCCCGGCCTGGTCGTCCAACAGCATCATCGTCGGCATTCGGCAGCTTGTCGTAGAGATTAGCTTCATTATTTTGCTCTAGTGATATATATATAAGATCCTCTGCCTGACTGCCTCTCCTTCCATAACTCCGACAAAAAAAGACTCGTATGACAAGTGATCGGATCGTTTTCCCGCACCGGTGATCTTTCTCAGCCACCCTCATTATTTGTGAGTTTGTGCAATGATTCCCAGCATGATTTAGTGCCATCGATCGTGTGATCTAAGGTACTGCACATAGCGTCAGTTTCGACTTTCGAGGTCTTCAATCAAAAGGCAGGAAGAAATGCCCTAAAAAAAGGTAGGAGGAAATCATGCATGTCAGCATGTGATCGAAAAAAAGCCACGGTCTTTGTACGTGTTGGAGATTGGAAGTTTGAAACTTGAGACCTGAGAGGCAAAAGGGAGGAAGGAAAGGAACGGTAGTTACGTGATGATTCGCAGTCCAAGAGCCATCGGTGATGGTGTGATGGATGGAAGTGAGTGAAAACTCCGAATCTATGCACGGGCCGGCCCTTCTTTTTACCAGTGCATGCACAGGCACAGACAGCTAGGACGCGTAGAGTACCAACCAATGCAAGGGGAATCTCTTTGAAACTTGCATCATTCTGAGAGGACACAGGTCGTGTCGGGTGATGCCCGGCCCCGGCCTGATGTGATTATATTCCGGTGGGTACTATACAGCTTGTAGCTGTGCACCAATATGCACTACCTTTGGCTGGGATGACTGGTGAGGGATCGGGATTGCGATTTTGCAAGCCTTCTTGTGCCAATAAATGGGACTTCCATGGACTCTTTTTGTCTCGTTGGTCTACGAGTCCTAGACAATTCTAATCTAACTATTTGTAATGGCCTTAGATTCGTAGAAAATTTTAATCTACTATTTGAACTCTCATGGGTCCTGATTGGATCTCATGATCTAAAGTACTCTAGGAAATACCAAGCGCGGCGAGCGGAGAACTGGTGAAGCATCAGCGACTGCAGCAAGTCGCTGGAGATGGTGTTGTAGATCCATGTAAGAACCGTGCAGTCCATTTGCACCCAGACAGGGCGCTCAGGGAGAGCCTCGTCGGTGAGAACGACATGGCTTGTGAGGGCAAACTTGCCGAGCACCATGAGGAAGAGGCTGCGCCACTTGCCGTAGTTGCTTGCCGATTGCTCCAGCACGACACGAATCAAGGCCTTCACGTTGACGACGGCCGTGACCTACGCCCACAGGGCGGCGTGGTCCGCTCGTGGGCGTCCAGTCAGGCTTCCTCCTCGGCGCGACGGGCCACAGTGCCAGCATCAACGTCTTCCATCAGGGGCAGCGAGATGGAGGGTGTCGGCGAGGGATCGACGGCTGTGCCTGGCGAGCTAAAGCGGGGGCAGGGACATGCGATCGGTCGGCGATAGCTATGGTTGCAGAAGGGTGTGATCGTAACCGCGTCGGATGCCATATTAGAGAATGCTAACCATTTTATTGCTCACAGGGAGCGGCTTACATATATCGTAGGAAGCCAGAAGGCACAAAGCCAAAAGCTAATGCTAACACACACACGACACACTCATGAATGCTAGTGCCAAGACATAAAGTTTAGTTGGCTAAAATTAAAAGAGCTAAACTTTAGACAAGATTCACATGGTACTCTCATTCTTTTTTGAGCCAAGAGAATTTTTTTAGAGAAAGTTAGAGCAAGAGAATATTTAGTTGAAACCTTAGATTCCATTCATTGTGTGCCTAACAGGGAAATTGAGATGCTCATCGCTTCTCATATACACATTATTAACGATGACAATTGTGAACTGAGTTAGTTGCCCGCCCAATGCAACGTTGGTTATCACGTCTTGATTTGATTAACGCGTAGAAAGATATTTGTAAGTGTAATAGTACCCCATTACTTCCTTAATTTTTTCTGTTTCATTTAACACTGTATAAACCACCTAGATAGGGGCATATCCAGCTCGGGGGTTCAAGCCCCCTCTACCCGCGCGGACAATGAAGCCTCTCTTCCCTAACACACACGGGGTTCAGGCCCCACTACTCCGACGTGGACAATGAAGCTCCCGCCCCGCCCCACCTAAAAAAAAACACAACACTCGGTTGAAGAAAACGGTGAAGAATGGGCAAAATAATGAAACAGAAAGAAAAAGATGGGAAACCGAGAGATAAGGAGGAGCAACAGGAGTTAACCATCATGTACGTAGGAGTATGATCAACAGGGTAGCATTGCTGCTTTTGTGGGTGTTTTCTTATACGCTGATAAATATGATGTTCAGGTAGCAAACAGCCAAATAGAAAGAAACATGCATTGCCTCTCGCGGTCCCTAGTTCAGGCCTTCATGTCCGTGTAGAGTATAGACGCGCATGCAAGCATGCCACGTCGGCACTGCAGGGGCGATGGAGGCGGACGGGCTGTGCGTGTGCATTGGATACCCTGACGCAGTGACGCCCGATGCCGCACGTGGTGACGTTTACTACTCTACGAGAAGAAGGAAAGAAAGAATGGGCTGTCTCATCTCAATCTCTCATGGCCGGACCGCAACTTTTCACGTGGGGAAGGGTGCACGCGGCGAGACAAATAATTGGCGCGGCTGTGATCGGGACGCATGCCATAAGATTACCCGCATTCATAGATCTCTATATTCATCCTCTATACGTCGTAGTCAATAAGATTCTCTTCTCTATACTTAATTCTTTCAAACCCATCCATCCTTTATATCATCCTCTATCCACTGTGGGACCCACTTGTCACTTTATCTAAATATATCCATGTGTGATCTAGTTTTGAAGGATTTATTGAGACGAATTTAATGGTGCAATCAGAATTTAATTTGAATTTTTGGTTTGTAAGTTATAATATTTTTTCCCTTTGTATAGCTAGTGAGGTCCACCACTATAGGGTATAGCGTAAGCACTGTACTACTCTAAATATAGAACAAGAGAAAGGATAGAGTATCGTTTTAGAGTACCCAGTACATCAGTTTTTACTCTATATTCATACTCTAAAGCTTTAGAGTATCGTTTTAAGTATCCAATGTAGCAGTTTTTACTCTATATTCATACTCTAAAGTTTTAGAGTATCGTTTTAGAGTACGCGTCTAAGGCCCTGCCTGCCTGCCCGCTGCTGCATCGCCGCCTCCGGAGGGCCAGCTGGCCCCCCACTTCAATTCCCGGCCGTCGTCGTCGTCCTCGATCGGCTCCTCCCAGCCCCGGCGGCGGGCGGCGCTCGTCAGCCCAGCCGCGTCGTCACCGGGCTCGTTTCCTCGATGCGCTGCGCTGGTGTTCCGTACATGCTGTCGCGGAGACCGAGACGAGATGCCTCAGTTTGTTTACTGGCTGACTGGGGTATTACGTGGTGGTAATGCCAAAGTCAGATGCAGTGCAACGGGCAGATTGAGGCGAATTGTTAGTTTAAGCGAACATGGGCTGGGGATCCCATGATTCGGCGCCTCGGGTGCGCGGGAAGCAGCTTATTCAACAAACCACAAACCTTCACTGGATTTTTATGTGTAAATGAGCTGACTCACTCATGTGAATTTCATGTATTAGTTTTTGCAAAATTTCCGTGTTCTAAATGTGCTCTCGATTTTCTATTTTGTTCATGCCAGAGGGGCTGTACACATGTACTGATGATGACGATGAAACAAGCCATCGCCTGGTCACTGCATTCTGTTTTTTTTCCTTCCTCGATTGAAGAAAGGAGCACAATGCGGACTGCCGAGAGACCCCTACTTGTTCTGCCTCAGTTACTGCCTTACTGGGACGTGGGACCCGAGCTGGATTTCTTTTTTTTCTGGCAAAGCCCATATGATGGCGAGAATCTGGGTTAACCGTACAAGTCTCCCAATGTTTAACACCTGATCAGCTCTGACTGCAAGCTTAGCAACTTGCACCGTGCAGGAAAAACCGTACAGACGGCAGCATGGCTAATGCCCTGGGGTTAGCAGCGGTTAAACTTAAATGGGTGGGAAAGTACAGCTATTTGCAGAATGTGGATTGCTGTACCACTGGTATAGCATTATTTTCCTGAAGAAGTTGGTAGTATTTATTTATTTTGTTTGCCCGGCAAATGTGGACAAATTGTCACACTCTGCTAGGTGGAGTACTCTTTCTTCCTATTCCGCCACGTTTCTCCAGACATGTGGCAGAATGCGCACTGTAGCATGCAGTACCAGACATATGGCAGAATACCCCATTTCTGCTCGGCTCTAGAATCCGCCTTGTTTGACGCGGCCGCAGCACGTAGACGGTGTATGGTGTTAGATTCCCAAATTCATCCTAAATTTCACTATATAAAAATAAGATTTCTCATCACATCAAAATACCGGCATATGCATGGAGTACTAAATATAGATAAAATCAAAAACTAATTACACAGTTTTTATTGTACTTTGCGAGACGAACATTTTAAGCCTAATTAATAAATAAAAACAAATTTGTTACAGTGCAGCACAGTAGTGCTACAGTGATTCGGGATGCCCGAATCAGACATCTAAACAAGACCTATGTATGGATCACTGTGTAAAGGGGGGAAATATAATCCTGTGATGAGACTCTCCTCACGAGACAGCCGTGGAAACTCACCAGATTCACAATCAGGACATGTATCTAGATTCACAACCATCTAACCGCATATAATTACTACTGTATGAATTCAAGATGAATAGTTGGAAAAAAATTAATTTATCGCAGACGTTGCATGCTATTTGGTACAGTACATAGGACGGTAGGAGTGGTACATTTTGGGTGCCCACGATTCTTTTCGTGAGGACAATCTACGTACTTACACTAATAAATTTTTCTCTGTTAAAAGGCCCGATCACACCGGCCAGCCCGCCGGCGAATTAGGCGCCAGCGAGATCAGGACAGGACAGCCATCAAGACGCCCGGCCGCGCCCCACAGCCACAGGCATGCAGAATTGCAGACACCGGGACACAGTTACCCGCGGCGAGCAAAAGTCTGGGTGCCGGGGCCGGCCGTTGCGTGCGCCCATTGAATTGAATTCCAGTCGCTGCGTGTTGAACTGCATGCGTTCCCTGACACGCCGTACGCAGCCCGGCCGTACGTAGCGTAGCGTAGCCCCGTACGTACTGTACGTAGGTGCTATGCATGTAGAGCACGGAGTATGGCCGTCGAATTACGACGACGTCTGAATTACGGAGTATACTGTACTACGGAGTAAGTACTAGCCAGCACTAGTAGTATGTGATACTACCCTACTACGTACTGTATGTGTGAGGTGTGTGTGGGCGTGACCCTGATGGAATCATGCAAGTGATGAAGCAGTGTAATGGCGGCGTACGGGGAAAAGATATGGAATACCAGATGAGAGGGTACGAGCCGGCTGATCGCGCCGTGTTAGTGCTCTTGGATTCTACAGTAGCAACTGGCCGCCATGGTCTTGAATTCGAGGTTGCATTGCATGCATAACACAGCTCCGGTACGGACTGCCGCGCACGGTGACATTGACACGTGTACTCCTCCTCCGTACCGCTCCAGTCGTGCGTTATTGATTCAACGGACACCCTCAACATGATTACTACTTATTATTAGAGTCCGATTGGTTCCTCTCGAGCAGTCTCAGCTTCTAGTCCTCTGTTTAGTCTAGAGCATTGTTTATATTCAGCGAAACGGTTTTAGCTTGGCAAATAAACTAGGAGACAGAAGGAACTATATATGTTTTTTTAGCTTCACCAGTTCAACTACGGTGCTTGAACAATAGATGAAGCCTTAGAAAGCCTAGCACGTGGGCCGTTATGATAATATGGATCACTGTAGCAAGCAAAAAAAACTTAGCTCTCACAAATTAATTATTGACAACTTGAAACTGGACCGGATAAAGCTCCATCAAACAAGCCCTTATACTACTCACAAACCCTCCGGCGGTGCTAGGCTAGGGTTCGCCTCAACACGGCCGTGAGGGACGGACGCGCAAGGACGGGGATGACGCACGCAGGATCGGAGAAACACAGTGGGGTTGTCAGGTCTGCAAAAGAAATTGAATGATGGCCCTGTTTAGTTCCACGAAAAAACACTATACGGAAAAAAGATTCCCCGTCATATCAAACTTGCGATACATGCATGAAGTACTAAATGTAGATGAAATCAAAAACTAATTGTACAGCTTGGTTGTACTTGACGAGACGAACGTTTTGAACCTAATTAGTCAACAGTTGGACACTATTTACCAAATAAAACCAAAACGTGCTACAGTACTTTTTTTACACCTTTTTACACATCTAAACACACCCGATATTCAACTCACGCTTCGTGTCGTAGGGCCGGGCTACGTGCCCGTGGTCTGTCTGTCCGTGCGGCCATCCTATAGCTAGCTAGCAAGCAGCAGCACTGATCGTCCTAGCTAGTTCGTAGACGCTGTACCACTGGCTTGATGAAGGCCACCGGTCCCTCGCAAACCCCATGGAGCCGCCGCCCTCGGTGGCTTGATGGGGATCGGAGGCCCCAGCGGGCGCGACCGCACGAGCGCATGCATGCACGGCCTTCCGCCCGCCTCCACTGCATGGAGGAAGCTGCCCGAGCCGAGCAAGCGCGTCGGTCCGAGTCCGAGATGTGCGTGCATCCCGTTCCCGTGTGCAGCGCCACCGGGCACGGAAAAGCACGCTGCATAGTGCTCTTTATTCCTTCCCAGGCAGCGTGCATAGTACCACACCTCTGCGACTGCGATGGATGGTACTGTACTAGTACTGTATAGTAGGCCGGGAGCCTAGCGGCTGCAGCGGGCTGTGGCATCGGATCAGGGAATTGAAGCCGGCGAGTGACGTGAAAGGTTCAATTAATGGTCTATTCCAAGTACTTTTCCAGTTTTTTTTTAAACTTGGAGTGGCATTCATACCTTACTTTACTGCTCTGGTGCAGTGTCGAGATTCCTTATCATCTTTCGTCCGGGGTTCAAATCAGTGCCATCACTCGGCCAACAGCCAAAGGCGGTTAAGGCCATGTTTAGGGGTGTTTAGATGAAAAATTGGAATTTTGCTACTGTAGCACTTTCATTTGTATTTGGTAATTAGTGTCCAATCATGGACTAAATAGGCTCAAAAGATTCGTCTCGTGATTTACCACAAAACTGTATAATTAGTTATTTCTTTTACCCATATTAAGTGTTTCATGCATGCTCCTAAAGATTGATGTGATGGAGAGAGTGTAAAAAATTATGGAGCACTAAATGTAGGTAAAAAAATAACTAATTATACAGTTTGTTTATAATTTATGAGATAAATCTTTTGAGTCTAATTAGTCCATGATTAGATACTAATTGTCAAATACAAACGAAAGTGCTACAGTAGCTCAGATTACAAAAACTTGCAATCTGAACCAGGCCTAACACATAGTGCAGACAGATATGTGACACGTCACGCCCATCTATCGTTGATTAATCCCACCGTTATGAAATATACAAAGTATCTTCTTTTGCCTAAAATATATTGGGCTTTGAGTTGCCAGAGTCAAACGAACGTAAATTTCATTCAACTTACATAAAAGAATAATGATAATGTAAAAAAGGCTTCTACAGTTATTTATTGCTATCATAGACGTTAACACTTTTATTTATAATTTGCTCAAACTTAGAGCCCATTTGGGAGGGCTCGCCCGTGCTGAGCCGTAGCCCAAGAGACAAAGCTATGAAACTACTTTTTTCGGGCTCCAGCTCCTCTCGCGAAAAGGGTTTCACCTCCTCCCATCCGACGTCAAAAGGGCTTCTTGCAGGTGGTATGTTTGGTGCAGTTCTGCCGTCTCTGGTGCCGGAGCCCATGGAGAAGTCGATGCAGGAGCCGCATCAAACTAACGAGCCTTTTGTATGGTCTATGACTTAGGATGAACTCGAACCTTTATATTTCAAGAAAAAGCTGGTAATAGGTTGTTTTAATTCATCCTAAGTTATATTTCTCCAACTTTAGCTACTATATAAAAAAAACTTGACAGCTACAACATGAGCCAAAAGAAGCTACAGTAATTTGCATGGGAAGTTAGTTTTGTTAGCAACCCGCCGGTCACCATTCATGATCGCCTCGCTTCTTTGAGCAGCAACCATTTTGAGTTTATTCTGTTTCCCCTCGTGCTCCATTCTCTTCTCTATGCTCCTCTACTTGACTCCACCGATCGGTTGTCTTCTCTTGATTTCAATGACATATGTTGGTTTCCATCTCTAGGAGTCCGCTCGGTTGGCTAGGTCACTATTCTAGCTAAGTGGATTCATATAATCTAAGAAGCAAACCTGTTTGGTGGCCTAACAATATGGATGCCAAAAGTACACACTGAGCCAAGTTCGGTGGATACGCTCAAGATGAGCTTCGCCCGTCATTCTGGATTGGTGAAGTAACGACAACCAATCATCTTTACGCATCCGTGGGTATAGGGTGATCGCATTCATCCATGTAGCCAACCAAAATATTTTTCTTTTTTTTTGAAGTCGCTTCATTTACTCAACGTGTTTCTACTCATTAAAGACGTACGTACGATGTAACCATGTGAAAGTAAGGCTGCGTTTAGATGCAAAAAATTTTACAAAACGGCACTGTAGCTCTTTTCGTTGTTATTTGGCAAATATTGTCCAATCATAGTCTAATTAGGCTTAAAAGATTCGTCTCGTCCATTTCGTCTAAACTGTGCAATTAGTTTTATTTTTTATCTATATTTAATGCTTCATGCATGTGTCCAAAGATTCGATGTGACAGAGAATCTAAAAAATTTTGCAAAATTTTCTGGGAACTAAACAGGGCCTAAGCAAACACACACTTAGCCCATTTTCTACTAGCAGCTTGAAATTCTGCTTAGAAGAGTATTTTAGACTTGATGGCAGCACGTGAGGGCAAAGGAACACGAAGGAAGGAAAACGGAAATAGAAAGGGAACGGAAAGCATGGCCTTTTCCCCAGGGACACCACCCGCCAGTGCTGGTTGGTGGTGATCAGGTCACGCACGGCACGACATCCCCCCCAGCCTCCCCAGTGCCGGCCGTTTCCGCCCGCCCGCTACCAGAACCCCCACGCGGCAACAGGCGCGGCGCCACCCGCCCAGGCGCCCTTTCTTTCTCTCTCTTACCTAAGCCAGGGCCCAGGCCCAGCCCGCCAGCCGCCTCCCCTGCTCTCTCTCTCTCTAAATAGCAGCGCCCGCCCGCGCGGGACACCACCCGCCCTCCCGCGCCTTTTCCCGCTAGCCAACGCACGGCACCGCACCTCCAGGCAAGGCGCGCCCGCCCGCTCTGCCTCTGCCTCCCTTCCAACAGCCTGCAGCGCTAGCGAGCCCTCGTCTTCCCCTCCCCATTATTCCCGGGATTCCCCTGTTGCTGCGTGCGACCCCGCCCCGCCCCACCTACCTACCGCCTCCGCCTCCGCTCCTCTCCTCTCCTCTCCTCTCCTCTCCATGGGGAAGTACATGCGCAAGGGCAAGGTGTCCGGGGAGGTCGCCGTCATGGAGGTCCCCGGCGGCGCGCTGCTCGGCGTCCGCACCCGCTCCCGCACGCTCGCGCTGCAGCGCGCGCAGAGGCCGCTCGACAAGGGCGACGCGGAGGACGCCGCCGGGGAGTACCTCGAGCTCAGGAGCCGGAGGCTCGAGAAGCCGCACAAGGAGCAGCATCCGCCGCCGCCCGCGCCCGCAACCAAGAGGGGCGCCGGGAGGAAGGCCGCCGCTGCGGCGCCGCACGCGCTGGCGGAGGACGACGTCGAGGTCTCCTTCGGCGAGAACGTGCTCGACTTCGACTCCATGGAAAGGTGAGATTTTTCGGCCTCCTCTGCTCCGTCCCTCGTTCAATTTGTCCCCTTCATCCGCCGTGAGAGGATTGGTTAGGGTTCATGCTGTCCCTTCAGGGACTCAGGGTTCACTCGGTCTCCTCGATTCCACTCCTTTAGCGCCGCCGCGTGGTATATAGCGCTTCGAATTCGCAGTTGACTGGTGCCGACATTTGGCGCCGAATCCAATACTTTCCCCAGTATCCTAGCCAGCGTGTGAAATGCTTTGTTTGCGTTCTTGGGACAACGTTTCGGCCGACAAGCCCACTCTTCGGCTGAAATTGAACAACGCGGTAACTCGCTCCAAGACTTCTCCTCACTTGTTCCAAGGATTGGAACGACGCTAATACCGTGCCGTTGCTCGTATCTTGCGGTCAAACCCAGTTCCTCATGCGTCCAAAAATCACTTGTACTTTTCCCCCCAAAAAATAAATGAGTACTGTATTTAGTTAAGTTCTTGTCGAGTAGCTAGCTTAAATATTCCGAAGTCTTGTTCATTGCACCTATGCCATTTGTTTCACCTACTAACCTGTTCTAGTGATTGACAAGTAATCCTTTAACCTAAGAGAATCCCCAGTCTAGACACCTAGACCACCAAACAAATGAACCGGTAATCCTCAGTCAAGTCCTTGTATTATCGCACCCAATCCAATCGGAATCTCCTCTAGTGGCCGTTGCCTAGTCGTTACCCACAGCCGCAGCCCTGAGGGGGAAAGTAGCCTTCTTTCTCCTTGTTCTCCGTCTCCCCCTTCCCTACACGAGCAGAGGTGCAGTGCTTCGTTCGCTTGCATTTGCCTTTGTGCTATATCTAGTTGCCTCTCGGTTAGTGGTGGGGCTCGGGCGCTCGGCAGTGACCTTCCCAATCTTTTGCCAATCAAAGGCCCTTTTGCAAGAAATTTCAGTCGCCCACAGCCCCAAAGGCACCACATCTGTCGCACTCAAGATCCTGTTTCGTGCGTGGCTGCTCACTTGCCACTGCATTGTGTCTGAAGGCAACTAAAACCGCATGGCATTGGCAACCAACTCATCATTAGCCGTGTACCAGAGCAGTCAGCACCATTGAATGCCTCCTGCTTGTTTAGCCGCCTGTGATCACTGGACCCTGGATGGACCACCTTTCTTGTGCATCAGCCACTATAGGGCCAAAGTTTTTTCAACTCTAGCTACTGTAGCACTTTCGTTTATATTTGACAATTAGTGTCCAATTATAAACTAATTAGGATCAAAAGATTCGTCTCGTGATTTACTGCCAAACTGTGTAATTAGTTATTTTTTTACTAATATTTAATGCTCCATGCATGCGTTCAAAAATTGATGTGACGGAAAAAATGTCTCAGTTCTTCGAAAAAATGTGTCTAGCGCAACCCCTAAACTTATTTAGGTGGCACCTAAACAAGGCCTAGTTCTTATTTAGGTGGCACCTAAACAAGGCCTAGTTCTTCGAAAAAATGTGTCTAGCGCAACCCCTTCAAGGGAGGGATGAAAGACAGGACTTTTCTGGTATTTGCTGTGCAAAGTGGTGCCCTGGTTTGGCACCAGAGTAGTTTGAAAAATGTCTCAGGGTCATGAGATGTGCGACGCTATTTTAGTAGCATGTATTCTTGTGCGCATGGGTCCATCTTTGGCATATGCTCATGGAAAATCCTATTTAGCTCAGTTGTCTCTGTTTAGGCCCACTTGTTGTTTGCCTGCATTAAGTGTGCTTGCCTCAGCATAAATCAAGTACTAGATTGTGGGGGCATATGCCCGGAAGAGACAAGTGCATACAAATATTGTATTAGAAGGTATCAATTATCGGCCATGTGTTGTCATGTCATTTACCAATCTAGCTTGCAGCTTGCAAGTGCCACGTTTTGGGTTTCGAAGCCCTTCATTTGGAGATTAGGGAAGGAGACACAGTGCAGGAGCAAATTTAGTTTGCCCGTAGTACTTCTACACACAGTAGTGTTGTAGTACAAAATCGAACAGTAGTTTGCAGGACTATGGTTTATGATGAATAGTGTGTCTGTGATACTTTGGCCTTCCTTGATGTCTGCTTCTGGGCTGACCCATTGGATTTAAATTTGAAGGTTGGGAGTGAAAAAAAATTCTACAATGTAATGACACCTGTGCATTTGAGGCATTATTTTTTCTAGTTCTTTTTCCTCATATATGCTTCTTTTGGTTGCAGGAGTACCAGAGAGACAACACCATGCAGTTTGATTAGGAACCCAGAGATGATAACCACTCCAGGATCCACAACCAAAAGTAAAACCAGCAACTCGATGACTTCCCGTCGCAGAATGGAAACCTCAGTCTGCCGTTTCATACCAAGTTCACTTGAGATGGAAGAGTTCTTCTCAGCAGCTGAAAAACAGGAGCAGCATAGCTTCAGGGAGAAGTAAGTCTCAGCTTCCTTGTCTCTATACCACTTATTATTTTTTGAAACAACTTTATACCACTTATTAAACATTCTGTTAATTCTTCCATGGGCTGACATTGAACTGCAACACTGTTCTGATCAGGTATAACTTCTGTCCTGTGAATGACTGTCCTCTTCCGGGTCGGTATGAATGGGCGAGGCTAGACTGCTAGATTCCCAGGACAGGAGCACCATTGATCTGATGTGTCTACCACAATGACTAGCCCCGCGCGGGGGCGCAATCAACTGGATCGCATTAGCTTTCATGTCTGTTGTAAAAATTAGAGTAGTTAGCTTGTAGCTGAATGATCTTGTGTAACGAACAGGCGAGGTTCTGCGTTACACCCTGATCCCCAACCTCACTGTAACCGTTAACTGCTCAAGCTGTAACCGAACCATCTCATGTAGTGTAGGTCTAGCGTATTCATCTGTTCCTAGTTGTCGAATTAATTGAATGAAATTAGAGTTAGATTTGCATGGCAATCGTCTGGTGTTTTCAGCTGTCATCTGTGCATGAGAATCCTATGCCCTGGTCTGAGAATTTGGCGTGGCCTCATCATGCCCTTGAAAGGCCATGGCATGATGGAATCTGTGGGGCTTCACGGGACCTGCATTTTGCTCTATCCGGTGATGCTACTCCTTTTGAACAGCAGACTGGTTTCGGTTCCATTGGGAGCGTCTACTCTTGTGGCGCGAGTCATGCGGTGTGTCGTTTTCTTTGAGAGTGGTCACTGGATGATGACATGATGGTTTCACTTGGAGCGACCGGCGCATCAGCAGTGATGATTCGTTTTTGGAATGCTGCAGACTTGCAGGCAAATGCTGTTCCTTTTCAATTTAAACTGGAGGCAACTGGTAAAGTTTTTCTTTCCAGTCAAACTAGTCAGCTATAGTGCTCTGAGAATTTTTTTTTGCGAGCTTGCTCCTTTTGGAGACAGATGTCCCTTTTTCACTTCATCTTTACCGCTTTCCTGTTTTCATTTATCAAACATAGCTTCCAGCATTGCTGCCTGAAATCGCTGCTGGTTATGGGCAACCTGTTCTTAGTGGCTGAGCAGGCTTTGCTACAATACACACACTAAAACCCACTAGCTTCCCCGTACTGCTCTTGCAACCTTTTCCTGCAGTGGACTTGCAAATTGGTCAAAAGCTGCTGCAAGTTTCCAAACACGTTAATAATGTCAAAAGAATCCAAGGCGCAAGCAGCCGCATGCATTTCCTACGGTTTAAGCTGTAGTACAGCTCATCTGCATAAAACGCTCCCTCATTTCAGTGAGAAAGAAGTGCCACTCTGATGTACTGTAAAAAGCTACTAGTACTACTACGTACTAGTACAATTGAACGGGACACTGCTTTCCTGCAGGAATCTGTGGACAGTGGACGGCAGCACTTGGAGACATTTGGATTCTGAAAGATGCAATGCAGTGCAACAATCCAGTGCCGCTGTCATCTGAGCCAAGGGTTTTGGATGCATCAGGCGGCACGATCCCTGTTCAGTGTTCTGTGATGGTTATCCGGAACAGTGGCCTCTTCAAAACAGTGTGCGTTCTCTGGCGCTAAGCTACTGTAGCAGTAGCACCCGCGCTGCAGGTTTGCAGTCGTGCAGGCAGATGATGAGACAGTTCACAGCTGGAGCTGCCCCCTATTTGGGCGCCAAGTTACCGCGGTGGGACTAATTATTACTGTGATGACAAGCAGCAGGAGCAGCAGCCACTCTCTTGTGCAGGCTAGCGTTGGTGCATGGAGCTGGAGCCTGGATGCAGTGATGCTCGCCCACTGCAGATTAGCATCTCATGGTTACTGTACATGAGGATTAGGCTTTGCTTCTGTTCTGAAAATCATCGCTGCGATTATGTTCCATTTCATGTCTAGCAACCTGCAACTAGGACTGTCGGATGATGGTCTCACCTCAGTACACCCTTGTGCGCAAAGCTGTTGGACTGGCACGGCACAAAGGTAGGCACTCCATGCTTTTCTCTGCCTTTGAGCTGGTCTCTGAGTTAGTATCTGTACTTGCACGAGTTCTTTCCCCACATGAAAGCGTATTTTGCTTGGCGCGAAAAGTTTGAAAGTCACATTGCAATCGAAGTTGCCTGTACCAGTACCACAGAGGGTGCAGATTCATAGCACCCGAGTTGGACCATTTGAAAGCTCCGGGTACTCCTCTCTCTCTCTCTCTCTCCTCGGCTAAAATGCGTCTAGCGTAGAAAATGCGGCTATTCAGCGTATCCTGTACAGGAAATGCGCTCATTCTAACGTCATGTCTGACATGGTTCTAAACAGCTCCGCCTTCTGCATGCAGTGCGTGGAGGAGCTCAAGCCGGTGAAGCTAAGGAGTAAGGACGTGTTTGGTAGCAATTTCAGCGGGGCCTTGTTCACTTTGCAAAAAATTTAAACCTGATGAATAGTACCGCTTTCGTCTTATTTGGCAAATATTATCCAATCGTAGACCAACTAGGTTCAAAAGATTCATCTCGTGATTTCCAACTAAATTGTGTAATTAGTTATTTTTTTACCTACATTTAATACTCCATGCAAGCGGCTAAAAATTGATGTGACGGAGAGAGAGTGAAAAAACTTGGAATTTGGATGACATCTAAACAAGGCCCGGGTCTGGCTCACCCTGCATCTCGTACTGTGGCGATACTATTTATAAGAGCAATTTTTCTCTCTCTTGCCAAAATAAACTCGGAGCCGGGAGAAACCACGATTCACGGCTCCTCCGGTACTGTAGCGCGGAGCCGGAGCTCGAGTCCGAAAGAGCCTTATGCCAAACAAGTCCTAAATAATATTTCCTCCGTTCTAAATTACAAGTCATTTTAACTTTTTTTAAGTCAAATCATCTAAAATTTAACCAAAACTAGTCCAACCCGTGCTCTCGCACGGGCTAGAATTTTTAAAGATGCAATACTAATATTTTGGTTCATTAAAAAATACTTATATTAAATTGTGTATTTTTCTTTGTTTATTTTCTACAAAATAGACATAATAGATACTTTATAGTCTATATTTAATGATCATAAGCTTAATTATTAATTATTTTATTTTTGCAAGGGTCTGACTCATATATTTTTTATGCATATTCATATTTTTACTTTGCATGGCACCTTGTATGGTTTAATATGCAATTAGTTTGAAACCTTGTCACTAACTATGGTGACCCTTGTTGCATCATATATATTAAGTCATGAATCTGAATTTTGAGTTTTTAATTTAACTTTATTTTTATTGATTGCCTACATATTTTTTTCTTCAAATTTAAACTCTTGTGCTTATTGGATCTTTTACTGACTCTCATTTTGGACTGTTTTAACAAAAATGATTTTAGGTCATATACTACATTCCTAAATACTACATAGCAAATGCAATCATTTGAAACTTGCACCATGTCACCTAGATAAGTGATAGAGCCTGAAATGAGATCTCAGATGGGGTAGCATTGCTAACCTCAAGAGAATTTCAAACCTTATTAAGCCTTATGATGATCGAATTACTCTAGAATAATGTTAAAGGGCCGAAAAAATATAGCCATCAGTAATATCCCACAATTCTTAAGATGATTGAATTTTTCTGTTAAGGAATTATATAAATATAGATAAAGTGACAACCTATATAAATTATGTCATGGTTACTAATATGGTTTTAAAAAGTTTGTTAACATCATTAGTATATGAGTTGCTAAGAAAATATTTTGTTGATGAAACAACATATATATTTTTCGTTCATGCATGCTGACACAATGTATATGGTTACATTAATCAAATCTTTATATATTAATATTGATAGAAGTGGGTAATGTACAGATATCTACATGCTCTATGGTTATTTAAACAATTTTTAATAGAAGAGGTTGATTATCTTTTAGATGTGGATTTGAGAGGATATTTAATATTTTCTTAGTGATGAGATGAAAATTGGGTTACATAAATTATTATTTATTATAATAGGAGTATGTGGGTAATTGGATGCAAATTTAGGTCTACTTTAGATCATGTTTCTTAATGGCATGTGTGGGTAGTTTAAATATAGAGTCATGATTTAGTTTATGTTGTTTTATGTAATAGCATAGGTAGGTAATTATTTAGAAAATAGAATAGATCCAATAGCTACTATTATCAATGGTGATTAGGTTATACCGAATTGATGGTCAAATATTTTAGATTTTTGTGTGAAATTTATAGGATCTATCTATTTTCCTATTGTGTCTCGTGAAGATTAACGTGGAGGCTCATTAAGGACCTTTAGTTAGCATTTCTAGTACTTATCTTTTTTTGTAGCATGACATGCATTTAGTTTAAACTTAATCATAAGATATATATAAACTCTTATTGCATCCCTTTATGTGACTTCATGAATTATAGTTTAGCTTTTGATTTTTAACCAAGTTACACAATTTTTCCACATGTTAAGTAGAAACTTTAGTGTTTTTTAATTTTTTGTTTAAATTTTATTTTTATTAAAATGAGTTTAGGTCTTAGTAATATTGTTCTGGGCATGTTAACTAAGTTGAAACTCATATTGCACCCTAGCACCGAACTTGTTAATTTTGTTATATCGTAGAATTATATGTGTGTAGTATTACTTTATATATCATAGAGTGGTAAAATTTAAATTGTCATTATTGATATGACATAATATTTCAGTTAAAATGTATAAAGTTATTTAAAAACAACTTATGAAATTAATCATTAGGGAGTATTAATATAATTTAAAGGGAATTGCCGATTTTATGTTATTGCTATGTGGTTTGTTAAATAAATATTTTCCATGCTAATAAGCTACTAAAATAAATATTTATCCTAATGTAGATACATGTTTATTTGGTATGCATGGTCAAACATAGCATTATGGTTATTTAATTTCGCAGTTGTAAAAGTTTATAATTTAGAAATATATATGCCTCGTGTATCTATGGTCAAACATAGCATTTCTGATTATTTAATTTCACAGTTGTAGAAGTTTGTAATTTAGAAATATATATGTCTCATACTTTATAAGAGAGGTAGGTAATTTAGATGTAATGTGAGGAGGTTATTATGAATTATGTTTCATCATGACATAATGGGTAATTTAGATACAATTTTAGGGTGTTATTTTGAATTATTTTTCATAATGACAAGTGTGGGTAATTTATATACAAATTTAGGGTGTTATTTTTAATTATCTTTCGTAATGGCAAAAGTGGGTAATTTATATGTAAAATTAGGGGGTTACTTTAAGTATTTTTTATAATGGCAGAGGTGGGTGATCTTTTCATAAATTACAATAGATTCAATGGCTATTATCGGAGATGATGATTAGAGTCTCCCAAATTAAAGGCCAGATGTTTCTGATTCTTGTGAGAATTTCTAGGATTTATCTTTTTTCTTAGCGCGTTTAGTGAGAGTTAACGTGGTGCCTCCGTTAGGGCCTCTAATCAGTAATAGTAAGATTATAGAGGGAATTACGAAGATTTTTGACATCAAATTATACGGCTGTAAAGTACTGCCTGAAGTAATGCTGCCGAACAGGATAAATAACTTCACTAGTTCTAAGTTCATTCTGAGAGAGAAATGGCGCTACAACGCATGGAGGAGTCAAAGCCGAATTATCCCAAAGCTCTATCGACAGTGCCTATCCAAAGCTGCAATGCACACGGGTTGTGACTTAGTTTCAACCGATTACATCTTAGGCCTTGTTTGGATTATGAATATGAATATACCTGTGCATCAGTTGTAGCTGGTGAATTTGGCAAGACTCGAGTTCTTTCACATGAGTTCAGAAACATCCGTTGGTTGAGTGCTTGGTCTCCTGCTTCCGTAGTCTTGCCTACCATAGTTCTCTCATCGTGCATGTAGCTAAATACTACTGCATATGTTAGCCTGTGTACTCCCTTCTCTAGAATTCTGCAGTTTACATTTTGCATCATGAAAGAGAAATGAACACAGGTAGCTAAGCCTGAATTATGCATTTCTGAACTTGCTGAGTTACAGTCCGATAATCTAAGCTGTTGCCGACTAGATTAAGAATAGAGATGTAGCCTGTACTTTGAATAGAGATGTAGTCTGAACTTGCTGGACATAGCCTGTACTCTGAATTAGGGAGTATATCTTTGGTAGTTCTTGTACTCTGAATTATTTACTGCTCGGTGATCATGCCTCCTTGTAGATCTAGAACAAGCTGCTATGATCATGTACCACAGAAGCTATGAGATTGATGTTGATGTGTAGTAGGTGCATCGTTCGGACTGGCACTGAATTAATTTTGAGAATAGTGTGAACATGTCACCATGCAGTTCTAGTATGAACATGTGTGAATCTTTTTGAAGCGTCCTCCTGTAGTCGTATTATGTTTTATTTGATTGATTTTTGAAATTTTTGTTCTATTGCATTATATAAAAATATATTAATATCATTTATATTCATGGTTTCAAAAAAAACATTGTAACCATGGTCATCTAATATATGTTTAATCTTTTTATTATCAATAAGCAACACAATGGTATACATACATAAATTATATTTACACTACATCATGGCTACACACGGGCATTAAAGAATTAAAAGATAGTTCAAGAGATAACCCATTGTATGGACTGTCTGTTTAGCCGTCTGTATGTGGTATGACATCATTATACATACAACAAACTGTATGTAGGTTGCACATGCCCTTAGATTTGTTTTGAGATATATTTTTACGATACTTTATGTATATATTTAGATATAACTTTTGACACTCGAACCAAGAAGGAATCTGGAATTGTATTTTTTTTAATAGAGGCAGTAGCTCACTAGCAAAAGCATTCGAACATACGTGGCCTAGGGCCCGTTTAGATCCAAAAATTTTGGCAAAATGACACTGTAGCAAGTTTTGTTGTTATTTGGCAATTAGTGTCCAATCATGATCTAATTAGGCTTAAAAGATTTGTCTCGTCCATTTCGTCTAAACTGTGTAATTAGTTTTATTTTTATCTATATTTAATGCTTCATATATGTATCTAAAGATTCGATGTGACAAAGAATTTGAAAAATTTTGCAACATTTTTGGGAACTAAACAGTACCCCAGCACACCGACGACACGAGCACGATGAGTTCAGGATCCTCTCTTGTCTGTGACCTTTTCAACATTCAAGGCCTGAGATGCCCTGACAGGAAGAGCCACTAAGCTCCATTATCACACACGAGTTTCAGTTGATCAGAGCAACAGTGTCCTGGCCTGCTTGTCTTCTTTCAGGAAACTTTACACCCATGTACCAAGTGTGTACGAGTAGTCAGTCCTTCACCCTCGTGCACGGGACGACGCGACACTGTCACTCACAATGCCGCAATCACCTTCCGAAAATGCCTACCAAAAACAAATAAATAAACCCCAGTATCTCCGGTAGATCCAGCCGTGGAACGGCATCTGTTTTAGCAGTAAATAACTAGAGGCAGCAAGAGTGCCGAAAGTGTCTGTTCCATTTCCATCTAATTATTCACTGCACTGAGTTTATTTATTGCTCCAAGCCTCCAATAGGAGCAGGCCGGACGGAACTGACCTGGGTGCTGTGCTGCACAGTGTCATTAACACCTGGATCGAGGTTGATTTCTGCAAGAGGGAAAGCGAGGACGAAGACGACACCGCTGCATCTGCTGCGCCGCGGGCATGGTCGTCCTCGTCTCGTCGCTTCCTTCACCCTGTGTCGCAGCAGCGTCAAGCACTCGAGCTATCCTGCATGTACTGACCGCACCCTGACACACAATACATGGGCATCTAGCCTTGTTTAGATTCCTCAATTTTGTCATCAAATTCACTTTGCAGAATTTTTATTCTCCATCACATCAAAATACCAGCACATATATGGAGTACTAAATATAGATGAAATAAAAAAACTAATTGCACAGTTTTGTTGTACTTTGCGAGACGAATATTTTAAGTCTAATTAATCAATATTTGGACAATTATTACCAAATAAAAACAAAATTACTACAGTGTGACGTGACACTTACTATACAAAGTTTGGATCCCAATTTTGAAATCTAAACAAGGCCTAGATATGAACACAGGCTGTGTTTAGTTGCACCCGTAAAATTTTTGAAGCACCGTAATACTTTCGTTTGTATTTAGTAATTAATGTTCAATCATGAGCTAATTATGTTTGAAAGATTTGTCTCGTGATTTACCACTAAACTATGTAATTAATTATTTTTTTACCTATATTTAATACTCTATGCATGTGTCCAGAGATTCGATTTGACGGGAATCTTGTAAACTTTTGAAAGTTTGAAGGAAACTAAATAGGGCTACAGTAGTACACAGGTCAATGACGTCCAACTTTTTTTACCGCAGCTGCAGCTGCATGCACTGCACCACTGGGAGCATCAGCATGAATGCACCGGGAACATCACTGCCACGTTTGGTTCCATCAGAACGTGTCATGCCTATGTGGCTGTCAGAAAAAAATTGATGAAGAAAGTTGAAATCACACTTGTGGTAAAATTTGGCAAGAAAATAAGTTTATGATATGTGGGATAAGATATTAAGAAAGTGTGGCACGCCAGCTGGCAAAAAAAAACTATATCACGACTAACCTAGAGCATGACACGTATCACGAACGAAATAGAGCGCCGAGCCTGTCGAACTGATCATCAGGATTCAGCCAACCAAAAGATCAAGAACAGAAAAAAAAGAAGAAGTTAGTGCGTATATGTATTATGAAGGAGAAGACATACCAACGCACGCAACAAGCATGCAGCCCAGCCAGCGGCCACCCTGCTTCGCGCAATGCAAGCCCAGCGTGCTGCTCCGTGCCGTGCGCTTCTGTGCCTGCTCAGGCCTCCGACTCCGAGTGGCTAGAGCGCCGGCAAGGGGACATGCGATGGGGAGCTAGATGAGGACGGTCGATCGCATCGCCGCCTGGCGAACGCCACGCCCGTTGCAAGAAATAAAAGTCATGCGAGTTCAATTCAGAAACTAGCATCCAGATTGGACGGAAGATCAAGAACAAAACAAGGAAGTACGTATTATGGAGGAGGATACATACCAACGTCACACCGCCGGCGGAGACAAGAGTGGTGGCAGAACCTCCATTCTTGCGTTTATGTTGGTGGTCGGCGGCGGCCATCTCGACGGGCACCCAGCTGCAAATAGCGTTTTGAAAAGAAAATGGGTCGGACTAAATAAATAACTCTAGGTGAGACTTCCAGATCCCAAAAAATTGCAATGCCAGTGTAACTTTTAATCCGCTTTCCCCGTTAATTATCCGGCTATCAGCTGAGGATTATTTAATTAATATTCACGTATTTAATTTAAGTATATACTCCGCGCTGTCCGCATCCTTTGTTGCGTTGGATAGTTTCTAAACCCGTTAGCTCCAACGTGGCCCGTAAAGATAATAACCGTGCGTGGAACAGACGGGGGAGGAGGTGGGAGTAGCTACTCCCTCGAGTAGGAAAACTTATCCCTTATATGGTTTTCTTTTTATAACCAATTAGCATAAGCATCAACATAAGCCAAATTTCAGCGAAATGACGAGGAGTCAAACTCAGGGCCTCACATGCTATTGAGGCTCTTATAACCATTAGGCTACGTGCCCTTTTATCCGAGAATGTCCTGCCTTATAAGATGGAGGGAATGCTGCAAGTGTGACTGGAAGGTCACGTTGTATTCTAGGCACGCTGTAACGGATCAACATGATTATACGAGATTAAATAAGAAAATCTTCTACCGAGGTAGATAATTTACCAAACTTAAGCTCATACAACCCGAGATTCCGTGAAATCACGAAGGATTTCCAACCAACCAACATTCAAACCAAGATCGTATTGATTTAGCAGCCACCGTCACATGGTATATAAAGTTCGCAACGACAGTTGAATACATCGGAGTTCAGAACATAAAGTTATTACAACACAAGTTCAAATTAACATAGTGAAAGTAAGTAGTTTTAAAACCACACACACTTAGTTCAGATACAGTGCCAGCAGGTAGTCATAGTCCACAAAAGTGTGGGATAAGATAGACGGAGTGACCATTGCCATTGGTCCTAGTTGTCGCCCATCGCCGGGTACAGACAGTTGACGCAATACTCATAGTACATCTGACCATCTGCAATAACAATGGAAACAACGCCATGAGTACGAGAAGGTACCCAGCTAGACTTACCCGTCATAAACCAGAAATAAATGGCACCAAGGAGCATGCAAAGCTTTTATAAAGTGGACTGGCTTGACTGGTTTTGCATAAAAGCATAAGTTATCATCTATGAACCATTTAAAATATAAGCATCAACTTAATTATGCCTGATTAATCTAAGTAAGTACCTATGCTAGAGCAATCACTTGATTAACCATTAACATCAAATGTTACCATATCAGGTTTAGCTTTTCTAACATCATTCACATAACCATCCGTGTTCCATCATTATTACTACGATGCTGTAACTCGAGTCAAGTGCTCACTATCTAGGAGCGATGGCGATTCGAATCGATTCCTAACCAGCTGCTGATTTATTCCTCACACAAACCACGCTTCCCCCGTCAGGGTCACTTAGATCACCAATGACACGATTCCGGTAAACGTCGCGGGATAAACTGGGGCCGCAGTACCCAGGGACCGCCCGACTGCCAGGACGCACTTTGGGCTCACTCTTCGCGTCCCTGTCATACCCCCTTCAGCACCGGTACGCGCACCCGTATAAGTCCCGGCCCGAATTATGTCACTAGCTTCGTGGTCGAAAGGTACTTTATTCGGCCAGCTAAATGTGAGGCATGCGTTCAACATGACAAGAGGGACGAGCAACGATCGGTCCTTAATCGACACAGACGGAATCACTATAGTCCAAAACCCTATAAGACTCCGCCCGGTCTCCGTTTATCCATCAACACTTGGTTACTTTCCATGATAACAAATATATCCAACCATAACCAGGTACCCACCTATATCTCACAGGTGACAGGAAATTACCCGACTTCTACCGGTTTAAGCATGGCTAAGCAATACTTTTGATTCCAAACTAAAATAGGATTCCAGGCATATTTATGGGACAAGAAAAATGTATATATGCAGCAAGTGTTTTTACTCAACTCCTATAACTTAATGCAACAATATATAACTCATATATAAAGAATTGCTTGAATAAAATAGGGAATTTAGAATGCTCTGGGGCTTGCCTCTTTCAAACGAACTAGGCTGGTGATCTACGCACTCGGGCAACTCCTCTCCTTGCTCCTCTTCCTCGGGCACCTCCTGTGCCTGGAGCTCTTGTGGATCGGCCCAGGTTTGTTCTTCTGGCACTGCTACCGGCGACTCCTCCTGCGATCCTGTATGATGCAATTGCATAAGTAAACATGCAGACGGTGCATCAGATGTGATGGAATGTCATGATGACATGATATGCAGATGAGCACATTGAAACTGATAGTATAGATTAGAGACAAAATCTTTCTACAAGGTAGTCAACATCATCCAAAAACATGTACCACAAAACATGTCGTCTACTCTTATACTAGTTAGCATATAATTCTCACACAAGTGTTGCTACACTTTATCAAACCCTAATACCTTAACCTATCAAGTAACACAAGCAAAGTAGTTTGGTGCTTCAAAGATACACCAAACACTTTTTTATTACTTTAGTTACTCATAAAGAATAACTTTTTATTTCCTATTTAAACTAGGGTTACACATTAACACCTATTTCTGTTGCATGTAAAAATCTACAAAAATTACAGTAGTATAGTCCTACTCCAAATAGCATACTACAGAAATTTCATGGGATTTGGATAAGTAAAACAATCTATACAAAATAAACAAGTTATAGCATAATAATGAGCATGAAAATACTTTGTACTATGAAAAGTATCAAACAACATATTCATTATTTTTCCTATGCTTTACACAGTAAACAATCACATCACAAAAAATATTACATACATGGGTTATACAATTTTTGCTCTCTACCAAAAATAACAAAAATCATTAATTAAAGACATTTGAACTATACCTCAATAATTTTTCACAGAACATGGATCATAAATATTTTTCCTAGAAAGTACATCACTAAAGAAGACTAATGAAACTAGAACTATATTTTTCTTATCAATATTCTATTTATTAGACATTTTCTAAGATAACAGCAATAATAAGAATTAAATAAATCTATACAGAAAAGTAACACAAAATTAACATATAATATTTTTAAGTTGTAGATCTACTTCTGAGGATCACTACAAAATTTGTTTCATAATTTTTGGAGCTATAAAGGGCAAGTTATGATTTTCCAAAGCATTTACATAAATTCAGAAAATCATTTTCCAAATCTCTTTTAAAAATCAGTCGCTGAAAATGTTGAGTGCACCCGGTGCAATGCACCCACGCCTGTCTACTTCGACTGACAGTGGGACCCGAGGCCCCACATGGCACACACACACCCACCGGGGAGGCCACAGGCGGCGGAAACTCGTCGCCGGTGAGGTCTCCAGCGGAAAGACGGCCACCACCACACTCCACTCGATGACCCGCACCTAATGGGCTACACAAAGAAGGTGCTGGAGCAAGAGAGCGTGGTCGCCGGTGTGCATAGCGGCATGGCGGCGCTGGCGCACGACGGTCGGCCGGAGCAAGCCATCGTGACGCCCAACGAGGTGCGCGCGAGCTCCGCGGGATGATGGCGAGCACAAAGAGCGGCCCAGAGGGAAGAGAGGAAGGGTGGGGAGGCGCCAGCCGTGGTGAGCCGAGGCAGGCGGCCATGGCGCCGCCGCGGAGGGAAAATGCCACACGGGCCTCACCAAGGCGCGAACTAGGTCCAAAGCGGGCGCACGGGTTGGCGGAGGTCGAGGCGGAGCTGTAGGCGGACGCAATCGAGAAGTGGCGGTGCGGGTGCGGAGCTTGACGCCGGCGGGGGAAAGCGATGGCGTGCGGTGGTGCGAGCTCCCGCTCTGCTAGCGCAGGTGAGGAGAGCGTGGCCGAGCAAGAGGAAATGAGGCGAGGGAGTGGGAGGAGGCGGCTCCGGGCGGGGGTAAGCGCGGGGCGGCGGGGGCCACAGCGGCCACGCGCTGGACGTCGCCGGAATGCCTCCGCCACGCGGCGATGGCCGCCTGAGCGCGGTCGGAGCGGCGTCGCGCGCGCGAGTGAAGGAGGAGGCGCGGGCGCGGGGAGCGCGGGCGGGACGCAAGGCAAACTGGGCCGGCTTTGGCTGTTGGGCCGGAAGTGGGGCGCAGGCCCAGCAAGCTAAAATTTTCCTTTTTCTTTTTATAAATCAAATTCCATATTTTCTAAATCATTTCAAATTCAAATTTGGAAGATGAAAAAGACATTTTCAGAAGTTGACCCCAAAACAAAAGTTGTTCAAAAATTAATTCTCTACAACTTTGCTTAAGGTTACATTTTAAAATTCTAAACAAATTTTGAATTAAGGATTCAAAGTCCATTTTTTTTTAAATAAAAACTCATTTTTCTAGAATATTTTTAAAAGCAAAATTTGGGGAGATTTTGAATACAAAAGTTGCTCCAAAAATCATGCTAATTAATTCTAGGTTATTTTAAATCATAGCCAAACATGTTTTACAACCCTAGCAAGCAAATGCAACATGTATGTTTCAAAAAGATGTTTCACACATTTCAATTTAGTTTTAACTTATATTGCATGTAATTATGAAATGCATTTGATGCTAATGCTCATGCTTTGGGATACTAATGCATGCTTAACACCCGGGGTGTTACACACACCGGCGGCATTCCCTTGATCTTATAAGGCAGGCCATTCTCGGATGAAAGGGCACGTAGCTAGTGGTTACAAGAGCCTCAATATCATCTGAGGTCCTGAGTTTGACTCCTCATGCATGCGAAAATTCTAGGATTGATTTAACGGCTTTGTGCTTTCACTGATAGACAATGTTTCTGTCGACAGTGATGCGCATGTGGTGACTAGGGGTAGGGTTTGCGTGATGTACTGTGTAATCTCAAAAAAAAAAAAGGTCAGTCTCGGGTAGCATGTTTTGTTGCGCTGTTTCTAAAAGTACCATATAAGCTTTACATGTTTAGATCCATAAATGAAATGACCCTTCCATTCTCGATACACAATTTCATCAAATGACCCTTCCATTCTCAATGCGCAATTTTACCTCACAGATTCATAGTTAAGTCATAGTATTAAATTGTTACATGGTGTTGTGATCAAATAATATACCATATGAATCATGTAACCACACAGGATTCGGGCTTATACTAAAATTTACTTCTGGGAATGAATAGTCAATCAGTCATAGGCTTCACCATTTGGCAATGGTCATGGTTAGCTAACTAAAACTTATTACTGGACTGAAACCTGAACAGAAATCAAACTTTCAAAATCAGAATCAACCCGTTATGTACTTATTTGGTAGACAGGTTGCAACAAATATGTAGAACAATTTATTCGGCACATATCTAGGCCACCATCCTGCAGCCCCCGAGTCCTAGAAAGAACAGTAGAAATCTGAGATGCAGCAGCAGTTCGTCGGCTCTAGAAAGAAGAAATTTTCACACAACAAAGCACAACCATTCACACTCAGCCTCATATTAGAGCTTTTACATGGTAGCCATCATCGGCCTTTTCTTGCTTGCTCTCTCGCTATGGTTTCCATTGTTTCCATTGTGCTGTTGGCATCGAAATTGTATTTTGAGCATCGAAATTGCTTGATTGCTTCGCAGCAAGAGGTAGACAGTAATCATCATCACTCCATCAGTCATCAGGTCTCGTCTTGGTCGCTGTCGTAGCTGCAGCAGTGCAGCACAGCACCTGAAGAGCGCCACTATTCGCCTTCGTGTCCCCGGTAGATGCTTTACCCTCCGACTTGTCGGCGTGACCGCCGTCGTGAGCCTTGCCCTCTGGTACCGTCGGCACGCATCTCCTCTTGGAAACAATAACCACGGGAGCCTGCCGCCGCCGCTTCTCGTTCTTATTCTTATGCGCTTGGTGGTCGGGCATGGTTTTGGGCAGAGAGACCGTGAAGACATCCTCCTCCTCCTCCTCCAGGTCATCGTCGTCCTCGATCCGGTTTACGTATCCAGCAGAGTTGCGGAAACGGATGGATCTGACGAGCGCCTCGTTCACGTCCTGGTCCTGTTCCTGCACTGTCTTGGCCTGGCTGCGGCGGCCTGCTCCGGCGCGACCCGGACGCGCCTGGCATTGAGCGAGCGTGCCTCCTCCAGCGCGGCGTCCGCGTCCATCTCACGCCGGCCGCGCGCCCGGCGCTCCAATGCGACCATGGCGTCCCCCACTCCGTCCCGCCTCCGCTCCTCCTCCTCCTCCCGCGCCGTCGTGGCGTCGTCGCGCGTGGCGCTGGCGCCGGACTCGAGCGCGTAGCCTGAGTTCCTGGGGTCTGTCTTGAACGCGATCTCGGCGGAGCAGCGCGAGCACTTGATGTAGAAGCGGAAGACCCGGATCGCGCCTAGGTACCTCTCGCCGGGGACGTCCTCCATGCGGGCGTCGAACTTGGTGCCCCGGCCGAGGTACTCCCTGCAGGCGCCGCAGCGGACGGTCATCGGGAGCATCGTGCGCACCTTGGTCTGCTCGTTCTTGGGCCGCCGCCGCCGCGGGACCTTGGACGTGTCGAAGTCGTGCGGGTAGTACTTGTTTATCACCTTGTGCTCGCCCATCTTGTTGCCGCGCCGGCGAGGGAGCTAGCCGGAGGACGACAAGATGGATTGCGCGAGGCGGTGGATACAAGTCCGCCGGCCGGCGCTTAAATTGTTGAACTAAGGCGTATGGATGGGTGCACGACTGCATGTTCGTAGTCGGTTCCATAAAGCGCATCGGAGTCAGTTTGTTAAGCACGTACGTGGACTCAAAACTCGTCCGTATCGTGAGTTTCGTTTAGAGAATCTCCGACGTACTTTGTATATGATAGTATACAGGTAATTCAGATGGATCCAACAAATTACTTACTCCATCCCAATATCTAAATATTTTGAGTAATCTCCAAAACACACTCTCTCGTAAATTCACAGGAAAGCAATGACAATTTTGCATTTTAGGCCTTTTTGAAAACTATTTCTATAAATAGATATCTCTGAAATTTTCTTTAAAAATGAATCCAAAGCTCGGCGTCGCATCAGCGTTAGCATGCACTGGATTTCAGAGATTTTTGCTCTTTCAACATGGCTATGCTTGCCAAGCAAGGCTGGAGATTAATACAAACCCTAGACTCGCTCTGTGCTAGGATCCTTAAAGCGAAGTACTTTCCCAACTCCAATGTCCTGGAAGCAAAAGCGAAGAAAGGGTGCTCGTATACATGGAGGAGCATAATCCTAGGAGTGGAAACTTCGAAACATAGCATAATCTGGAGAGTTGGGAATGGGCAGCAAATCAATATTTGGAGTGGCCCGTGGCTTCCGAGGGAGATAACTAGAAGGCCTATTACCCCAAAGGGCCGAAACCTTGTGACCACTGTGGAAGAGTTGGTAGACCCCAACGGCAGTGGCGGATCCAGGATTGACACATCAGGGGGGGCTAATTAAGGAAGATGTTGATTTACAATTAAGATTTAATGATGATTTGATGCTATGCTACAGTAATTGCTACAGTATTTTAGTATAGAAATCACCCTCCCGGGGGGGGGGGGGGGGGGGGCTGCAGCCCCCCCATGGATCCGCCAATGCCCAACGGGACAGTGGGATTTTCAGCTACTGAACCAAACTTTTTGGGAGGAGGGTATTCAGATCATTAGAGCAATACCAGTGCACGCTAAAGTGGAATATGTGGTTGGTTGGCACTATGACAGTAAAGGCCATTTCTTTGTAAAGTCGGCGTACAAAGCTCATAGAGCAGCTGAAAGCAGAAGACAAACAAAGAGGAAGAGCAAATGGAGCAGGTAATAGCGGTGGTGAATTTGACTTCTGGAAAAAATTATGGAATCTGGACTGCCCACCCAAGGTGAAACACTTCCTGTGGAGGCTAAGTCATAACACATTAGCCATGAGGAAAGTGTTACTGCCATCAGTTGCTGAAATTCTAGGGAGTCAAGAAAGTCCAGAGGGACCTAAATGTAGAAGATGAGAGGTGCAGGCTGATAGGTGTGGGCTCAGCTAGGGGGATGATTGAAATGGTGTTCACAATGATGGGCAACAAACAGCTAACTGTGATTATGCTGCTGTGGTTGTGGTGGAGTGAGCGAAACAAGTGGAGCGAGGAAAGAAGCAGAAGAGAAGAACTGATACACAAATCACCTACTCCCTCTGTCCCATGATATTAGACGTTATAGGATTGGAAACAGAAACTTAGACAGAAAATTATAACACCCATATAAAGTAATCATTACTAATACTGACAAATTTGAAAGACGTGCACATTGAGGCTGATGCTTTAGACGCCACGCACTCATACGGAGTACACCGCCACTTTTGCACAGGTAGTTTTTTTAACCTTTTTATCCGCCAGTGGAGGACAGTGATGCAATGGATGAACTCATGGAGCAGTACGTTTACTAGTTGGTGCTAGCAGGCGAGGCTACAACGTCAACAATTGTGGAACAAATTTTAAAACCTATAACGTCTTGTATTCTGGGACGAAGCCAGTATATAGCAGCTTTCATGATAGACCGTTTTCAGACAAACTCCTACTGTTGTTAGAAATTTGTCAGCATAGGAAGTGGTGCGGGCCGGCACCTGAAGAGCTCAAACTTTATTCTGATGGGGCCTTCGACAACTCCAGAATGGATATGAGTTGGGGCTTTGCTATTAGAGATGAATAGTAGTCGTGTTCTGAAATTTGGAGCTGGGCGAGAAGATTTTATTCTGGATTCTTTTTTCACGCTGAACTGCTTGGTTGCCTAGCCGGGTTATAGACAGCCGAGGAGAAGAGGAGGAGGAGGAGGAGGAGGAGGAGGAGAAAAGAAACTCATAGAGCTATATAATGTATATATTTCTAAGATATTCAGTTTTTTTAGCTGGGTCTCATATTCGTCGACGCTACTGTCAATGCCCGATATGCAAATACTCTTGCATAATTTTCAAAAAGAAATATTCTTGCATATATATTCTATATATAGTTTCATGAGCCAAGAGATTCTCTGCGATGAAATCCACCCACATTTTATTACTCGATCACCAAACATCGTTAGTCGTCATTGACAATCTCCCAAAATAACAGATATAAAATTAACCAGTGACTAAGGAAAACTATTCGCTGACCATTCTAACGTTCTGCAACCAGCAATTGTTTAGTGACAAGTCGCAGGCCTAAGCTTGGACTATCACATAACTAAATATATATTTTTTGGGAAGTTAGCCGCTCATCTGGACATTCTTGATCGTGTTCAGACGCAGCAGAGTTCTGAAGCTATCTGCGTCATTCTTTATACGGTTATTCCAACCATCGTTTTGTTGGTTCTTCAATAAAAAACAAAAAAAAGCAACATTTTATCGTGGTGACTCTAGAATTCGCATCAGAAAAACCTGTTGCAGTTTTTTTTTAAAGAAGTGCTAGGAGGTATCTACACGCTTGGTGGAGCTGACTCACCTAGCGCCGAAATGATTGGTCCAGGATTTTAATTTATCTATGTAGAAAAGTGAGACAAATCAAAAAGATGTAGGAAGATGAACTATGGTAACAGAAATCGAGAGTGCATGCTAATGTCAAATCCTTTGCTGCAAAATGCCATATCCCCTTTAATCACGACACAATACTTCATCTGGGGAAAAAAGTGCAACCACCTGTTCACTGACTAGAACCTGATCACTTTTCTAGTGTCTAGCATTCTAAGTAAAGAGTTGTTAGTCATATATGACCATAATTAGAATAATTTAGAATTCCTATAAGGGGCCGTTTGGATCCTTTCATTTGATATTTGGAAAATCTATTTAATAAATTAGGTTATTTGGCTTGGAATTTGACATTTCACCACTTTTCAAAGTTTACATATAAGCCTATCTCAAATTCAAGGGGTGGGAGATGAAATTGATTCTATAGATCATCATTTTATTTTTCTATTTTGCAACCTATAACATGTTCTTCAACTCACTCCCCTATAGTAGAAATACAACACATAAGTATCTCTCGTATAGCCAACAGCAATATACAAATATAATATATATATATATATATATATATATATATATATATATATATATATATACAACCATATTTGTTTAATTAATTGTGTCTAAATTATGACTATTAAAATGAATTCAACTCCAAGGATCCAAACAGGCCTAAAGGAAGACTTAAAATGTATTGTCATTACTTGCTATAGATCTTGAGACACCAAACTTGGAACAAGGAAACTAATCCCTCTGTTCTTTTTCTAAGTGTCGCTATGATATTCGTGTTGGTCAAGCTTTTTTAAATTTAACTAGATTTATAGAAAAATATTAGCAACATTTGTATGTCTAAATAAGTTTATTATCAAAATAGATTAAACGGTCTGTCTAATTCTAATAATACTTATTACGTACCAGAAATATTAATAATTATATATATTTGATTAAAGTTAAGTATGTTTGATTTCTCAGAAAGTGAGAATGATAATTAAACAGTAACGGATGGAGTATATATACTAGAACTCTTTACCTTAGGTTCGAAGACAAACCTCTCCTTTTCGGTTTAAAAATGAGAGAACATGCATATTGATATTCTTTCATTGCAGGCATTCTCCCGTCATGAACCCATGATCAAAGTTTTTTTGTTTCAAGCAAATTCAGTATGAACTCTGAAGTCACAAAATTAGGTAGCAAAACTACCTAACGTGCCTAACTCAAACATGGACCCTATGATCCTATCAAAAACGAAACACCCCAAATAAGCATTCTGCTTTGACTGACTGTTTCAAGCATTCTTCTTTTTAGAGGAGGACCAGTAGCCGCACAGTATTTCCTTTTTCTGCTCAGCGCTCATACCTGCACGTACTCGGCCGCTGGGGCCCCACAGGGGATGCACGCGAGCGCCGTGACCGGCTCGCGGGGCCTGCTTCTGGGGCCCACCTATTACTGGGGGACCTGTGACTGTGAGAAATATATTTTTTGTGAGTGCCGCTGCAGGGGACGACGCCGCGCAGGCACAGCGGCGCGGCGTGAACGGGCGGGCAGGCTAAAATATGCATGTAAGAAATTTTATCTCAAAAGTACAAACTTAAAAGATGCCATTTAGCGCAGCTATAGATTTCATTCTGTCATACTAAATCTATAGTTTTATGGTAAGTTGTACATCAAGTATGTAGCTTTGCAATATAATACATGTTCACAATATACATAGTTTTGTGATACATTGACGAAAAAAAATGATTTTTGTAATGCAAGTTATTAAATATGTAGATAGTTCTCTTCCGATATTGCGCTAGTTATAACTCCATGTGGACTTTCGAGCTTATCTTGGGCATCCTAATTCCTAAGCATGAGTAATCATGAAATAAAATATAACTGCAACTATTTTAGTCTAACCAACCTTTTGAGGTTTGCGAACACAATATGTTGACACCTTTGTACTTGCATTGACTAGGAGCATGTTAACATATTATGTTAATAGACACCAGAACTAGGGTTTGAGTGTGTGGTTAGTGCGTAAGTTTAGATAATATAGTTTGTATTCTAAGTTGAGTCAATAAAAAAAACACTTGGACAGTCGCATACCCCTTTGAACGCAATCATTTTGCAGGGAAAATATGAGGACTTCCGACACAGGGGGCTGTTCTGCAAAAAAAACGGCCTCTGTCCCAGCGGACGGGCGTCAAAAGACCCTGCCCCGTCAGCGTGCTCGCCTCTGTCCTGTCAGCCAGTCCCGTCCCGTTCCCGGCCGCGGTCTTCCCAGCCTGCCCGAATCCTCGGCCTTTACCCTGCCCGCGACCCCATTCACACTCTCGCTGCTCCGCTCGGCTCGTCGGGACGCGCCCCTGCGGCCCTGCCTCGCCATGCCCGCCCACGCGATCGCCGGAGGCCGCGCGCGGCGGCTTCCCATTCCGCCGCGCTGACGAGAGGGTCTCTCAGCGGGGGCGCTTCAGGTGTTCATTTGGTTCGGGACGGGGAGTGCGGCGATGGGGAAGCAGCAGGAGGGGAAGCGGCGCTGCGGGGAGAAGGACGGGAAGCGGAAAGGGACGGGGAAGGTGGTGACGGTGCCGGAGGACGCGGCGCCAGTGACCGGGTGCTGGATCCGCTTCCCGCGCCTCCGCGGCTGCATGTCGTCGTCGCGCGCCAAGGTCGACTCCTCCACCAACGCGCGTGGTGGCGACGGCGGGGGTAACAACTTCTGTCGTATTTGCTAGTAGTATCCTGGTACTCGCTTGTTTGATTTCACATGCTCGCTCGCTCGCTCGCCTGTCTGTGTGCTGTGTGCACGGGCACGGCTGCCAGGGAAATCCGTTCGGGCGCTGCAGAGGTCAGAGAGATGGTGGAAGCCTGGATTGCTTTGCCTATTTCTTTTTGGTTGGGTTGAGGTTGATCGGACTATGGGCGGATTGCATGATTGGAACTGGATGTGCGTTGGTGTGCACTAATATCTCGGGTGGGTGGTACAACTTAACCCTGCGACATCGAGAGCTGGACAGAGTGGGTGGTGTCGGGTGGGATTGGTACGCCCAGATGACATGCTTCATTCCGTTTTACTTTCCCGCGGTGGTTGATAAGCTGACGGGGTGAGACTGGTGTCTGCTGTCTGCTCTGTGCTCCTGTCTACGAGCTGGAATGCTGCCATTGATGGGCATGGGTCAATAGGCGTGAGGTTGCTTCAGTGCTGGGGGATTTGAAATGGTTCAAGTAGGAACAGCTTGGCTGAAATGCTGGGCGCTGGTTGGTTGCTGCAAGATGGGTGGTTGTTGGCGCGAGCCGGAGAGATGCTCAAATTGGGTTTAAATTTAACATCTGTCTTTTTCCGGTTCGTTTATTTGTAAATGTGTAGAATTGGCTGATTTGCAGGCACATCTTTGGCTGTAAATGTATAACAAAATAGTTAGGACCCCCTGTTTTTGACAGGATCCAAGGATTTCTGTTACATTCAAAAAATTGGTTGAGCACACTTGGAATGTGGACAAATGAATTCCTTTGAATGGAGTGTCAGGTCAATGTCGAGTGGGATACATTAGTTGTGGTTGGGAAACCAAAATAGAAAGTGCTCTGATTGGTTCGCTAGACAATATACTTTGTAGTTAGGAGTACCTAGTACTAAGCCACACCGCATAGGGCATTTATGTGATACACACATTAAAATTATCTGATGTAACATTGAACTATACTCAGCGCTGATAGTTATGCATATGGAATATCAACTCCAACTGGACTACCGGAAGACAGTAAACTTAAAACTTGCCATGGTGTCTAATACAGTACTGGGATGTAGAATCTGTCTCATGAATTATGCCTGGGGTGATTGGTTCCAGATTCACTATCTGTTAATGGAAAACATGGATAGTTATTTTATAAGTACTATTTACTATTTAGGGTTTGTCTGGATCTGAGGATTTGGATTCATATCCTCGGGATTTTGAGATTTGGTTTGAAATTAAAAATTTTTATAGCATCTGTGCTCTTACTCAGCGTTTTCATGTTTGAATCATCCTTAAGTGTTTATCACCTAACAGATAATATATCTACATGTGTAGAAACCAAACCAGCGACTGATGATGGTTGCCAGGACCAATCGGTCCCACCAGCCTCTGGTTCCACAACAACCAGTAACACCGGAAGTATCTCACCTTCTTCCATAGTTGGAGAGGAGCTAAAACTAGCTTTCCAGCTGCGTAGATTTACTTTTAATGAACTGAAGTGTGCCACGAGAAACTTCCGACCTGAGAGTCTTCTTGGTGAGGGAGGTTTTGGCTGTGTCTTTAAAGGATGGATTGAGGAGAATGGAACTGCTCCTGTTAAGCCAGGCACTGGATTAACTGTTGCTGTCAAGACACTTAACCATGATGGGTTGCAGGGGCATAAAGAGTGGGTGGTATGTTTTTGTCTTTCCTTGGTATAGTTTGTTGAAGAGAGTATTATTCAGCTCTCTGCTAATGCGTCACTAAGCAAAGTATCATTGTTTGTCTGCAGGCAGAAGTTGATTTTCTTGGAAACCTTCAGCATCCACATCTAGTGAAATTGGTTGGCTACTGCATTGAAGATGACCAAAGGTTGCTTGTGTACGAATTTATGCCCCGTGGAAGTTTGGAGAATCATCTTTTTAGAAGCAAGTATCTTTTAATCTTACCTTTTTTAGTTTTATCCTTTTATGCAACATATATGATATTGTTATCTTTTTTTTCCCTTTCTATCAGTTAATCCATGTTAGCGTTTCTGTTCTTGTGATGATAGATACAGTGTTATATTCTAACACATGTGGTACAGTCACTTCTATTTTGGTCATCACCTGTGCACGAGCACTTTGGTTTCGGTTAACACAAGGGATATGGACACCTTAACTGACCAGGGGATTGTTTGTCACAAAGTTTCCCACTGTGTGAGGGAATAATTTCTTGGTCAACAGAGTACATTTACTAACGTCTTGATCTGGTACTTTGGTATATAGGAATTCATGAGGAAATGATTAAGGTGTTATGTTGATTCTCACCTAGTTGTTTGTTTTAAGCTTTAACCATTAATATTGGGCTGTAGGTGGTTTTACATGTTTCCCTTTTTGCATTTTCTCTTGTTAGAGTGTTACTATTTTTCTTAATCAAATGATTTGACTGCTATTTATTGGGTTTCGACTTTCTAATAGTTCTGTTACTGAGAATTTTGTTTGCTGCTATTGCTGAGAGGATTTATGTGCCAAATTTGACCAGTGTTAAGTTGTTTTGTTTTGTCATAATTTTATCTTGAGCCTTCACATACCCATCTAATAACAATTTTTGTATAATTTTGTATCAAATAGAGTCATTGCCTCTCCCATGGGCCATTAGAATGAAAATTGCTCTTGGTGCTGCCAAAGGCCTTGCTTTTCTTCATGAAGAAGCTGAAAGACCAGTAATATATCGGGACTTCAAAACGTCCAATATTCTTTTAGATGCGGTAAGCAACTATATTGAAATGTTAACTCTATCCTTTCATACAATTGTATTTGCTAACATATTCTTTCAGGACTATAACTCAAAACTCTCTGATTTTGGACTTGCTAAAGATGGCCCTGAGGGTGATAAAACGCATGTGTCAACTAGGGTCATGGGAACATATGGATATGCTGCACCTGAATATGTAATGACAGGTGAGTTGATAAATTGTGATATTGCTTAATCTATGTTCATATTTGTAGTGGATATTTCATGTGATTGTTTATTAGGTGTTCTGTAAACATGTCAGCCAGCCCTATATATTTTGTCAAAATAATGTGCTAAAATGCTGTAAACTTCAATGCATTCTAAGGTCTAGAGTTGTGTTTGTAGCACACAACACAGACATGGACATGTGTGCACACACAGCAGTAAACCTAGACACTCATGTGTCCGCGCACACATGGCAGACAGAAGTTGTGTATGGCACACATGCAACATGTCTGTTGTAGGTTGAGATTGTGGGTCTGTGTATGTATGTGTTGTAAGCTTGCTTGCATTCTAGTACACTGAACTTGTGTATGTGACACACACAAACTGTGTGTGACACACATGCACATAGGATTTGTGGTAAACTAAAGTTGTGCTCGGCACACATAAAACTGGTTTCGTAGGCTGAGGTTGTGTGTCTGTGTATGCATGTGTTGTAAGCTTGCTTGCATTCTAGTACACTAAAAGTTGTGTATGTGACACACAGAAACTTTGTGTGTGACACACATGCACATACGATTTGGAGTAAATTGAAGTTTCTTTTTCTTTTTTAGGTGCTAGGTAGGCTAGATACTATTCCCTCTGTTCCAATTTATAGGTCGTTTTGGAATTTCTAGATACACAACTTTTATTATGCATCTAGACACATCGTATATCTAGGTGCATAGTAAAATCTATGTACCTAGAAAAGCTAAAATGGCCTATAATTCGAGACAGAGGGTGGTATTGTTTGAGGAGCCTATTAAATTTCTATGTGTTTCCTACTGCTTATAAGTTCCTTTCTCGTCCAGGTCACCTGACATCAAAGAGTGATGCATATAGCTTTGGTGTGGTACTACTAGAGATGATGACTGGTAGAAGGTCAATGGACAAGAACCGGCCAAATGGAGAACACAACCTGGTTGAATGGGCACGCCCTTATCTTGGAGAAAGACGCAGATTCTATAAGCTTGTAGATCCTCGTTTGGATGGGAACTTCTCCATAAAAGGTGCTCAGAAGACGGCTCAGCTGGCCCATGCCTGCCTCAGCCGTGACCCCAAGGCTAGGCCTCTGATGAGCCAAGTGGTGGAGGTTCTGAAGCCTCTCCAGAACCTGAAGGACATGGCCAGCTCTTCCTACTTCTTCCAGTCCATGCAACATGAGCGGCGCACAGCCCTTGCCAACCCACATGGCAGTCAAAGCATGAAAGCGCACAGCACCTTTGCGCGGAATGGGCAGCAGCCCATGAGGAGCCTCTCGTATGGCCCTCATGCTTCCCCATATCGCCAGTCGCCAAGGCTTGACAGCAAGCGACAATGAGTCATGGTGCTTGTCTGTCGACCATAATATAATATATTTACTGGAGTTGTAACCAGAGCTGGTGTATGAACTCAGCCATCCAGCATCTCCATAGCATCTGAGCTCCCTATTATTGTGGATGAAGCAGCAACAGTGATTCGAAGTTTGCATATCATCTGCGGGTGTGAATTTTTTTTCTTGTTATCGCTTTAGATTTAGCTGTCCTATCTCTACAGCTGTAGATACCTTGACTTGAAAGGTGGGACTAAACAGGGTTTTGATCTGTCTTTGAAACAATGCTCAGGCAGCAGATGCTTGGGATTTGTTCCTTCCTGGAAACCATCAGTAGGTAAGTCTGATAGGTCTGTTTTGCGACTCTCTGATCTGTTATTTAAACAGTCGGTTGCTTTGTAATTAATTTTCATGTGGAGAAAAGATCATCGGTGTCGACATCATTGTTCCATAATGCATGCTTGATGGCAGTAGCTCATCTGCTCACGCTCAGTTTAAGGCCCTTGCATGTGCCATTGATGTTGTGACAGAGCTCGCTTTCAGGTGGTGGTGCAGATTTGCCAGATCATGATCATGCTTGCTTATGGCTGCCATTACTTCTGGCATTTACGGTTCTTTCGACTTCGATTGATGCTGCTGGTGTTATGCGCTGCGGTCATGGTCATTTGGTCTGTTAGACAGGGGCTGGCAGCCTGGCTGTGGTGACAACATGGTAATCAACTGATTGTGGATGCTGAGAAAAGCGTGGTCAATGTTTCATCTGGTACAGTATGTGGCTATGTGCTCAGGTGGTGGTTGTGTATAATGTGCAGTCTAGTATTAGTATCTCAGGTTGTTGCTAATCTGGTTCTTTTCTTGGGTAAAGCCGTCAGAGCCAGGTTCTATATATCATCGTGTTTTAGTCGCATTATATTCGCCCCGTTTGGATTCTTGAATTAAATTTATTTTAATAATCATAATTTAGATATATATTAATTAAGCTAATATGGTTGGTATATGGATTATATTTGTATATTATTTTTGGCTATACGAGAGAGCGTTTCTATTGTAGGAGAGCGAGTTGAAGAGCGTGTTATTGAAGGGTCGAGATGGCGGACTAGAGGGGGGTGAATAGTCCTTTCTAAAACTTAAACGCGTTGGCTAACCAAAACAAATGCGGAATTAAACTTATCGGTCTAGCCAAGACTATACCCCTCTATCTAAGTTTTCTAGCACCTTGTAAAGATCCTAATTAAGCAACTAAGGTGCTAAGCTTACCAAGAGCTCACCTAATCAATTCTAGAGTAAGGTCACACAAACCTATGCACTAGTACTTTGCCAACCGAGGGAGCTCCTACACATCTAGCGAAGCAAAAGCACAAAGCTCCTAAGCTCACTAGCAATGCTCAATAACAAGGCAACTAATACCAAATTAGAAAGCGCAAAACACTTAGCTACACAAACTAAGCAATGTGACTAACCAGGTTACACAAACCGAATTAGCCACACAAAGGGGATACTTCTAGCTACACAAGCAAGAAGATATCTAGCTAGCTACACAAGCACAACTAGAACAAGAGCAACTACACAAGCAAGATATATATGAAAGTAAATACAAGCTTGTGTTGCACAAAGGCAAACCACCGAGAAGAGTAGACAATGTTTACACGGTGATTTTCTCCCGAGGTTCACTTGGTTGCCACCGAGCTACGTCCCCGTTGTGTCGACCAACACTTCGTGGTTCGGCGGCTAATCGGTCACACACCGAGCCTCTCAAAAGGCACCGCAAGAACCCACCATAAAGTGTGGTAGCTCAATGACACGCTCAACTAGAGTTGCTCTTCGTGATCCCCGCGGGGTGAGCACAATCCCCCTCACAAAGCTTCTCCGGAGCCTCGCACAATCTTCTTGCGAGCTTCGACGGAGCCACAAGCCACCAAGCCGTCTAGGAGGTGGCAACCTCCAAGAGTAACAAGCACCACCGGCTTACAACACGAACACCTAGTGCCACTCAAGCAATCCTCACGATGCAATCGCACTAGAATCACTCACTCGCTTATTGATTCGCAATCTAGCAAGCGCAAGTGAGTTAGAGGCTCTCCTAGCACTCCCAAAGCATGAACACTAAGTTCCAAGGGTGCCAAGCTGCAGCCATGGCCGGCCACCACTTTTATTTATAGCTCCACAACGAAATAGAGCCGTTACCCCTTCACTGGGCGAATTTTCGGGTTGACCGGACGCGCCGGTCGAATGGACCGGACGCGCAGGTCAGTAGCGTGCTCCAACGGCTAGTTTTCGCGCGTATAAACTTGTATTGACCGGACGCGGTGGTCACTAACGGGACCGGACGCGCAGGTCGCAGCGAAACAGCGAACAGAGAGGTTCCAACAAGCTCCCGACGCGACCGGACACGTCCGGTCATCACTGACCGGACTCGCTGCAGCGTCCGGTCACTTTCGCCCATGAAAAACACTGACCGGACGCGCAGGTGTTGACCGGACGCGTCCGGTCACGAGTCCGGTCACAGACCACTCTTCGGTAAAACGGCGATATCTCTTAGCTCCGAACTCCGATTTTGATGATCTTGGACATTTTGGAAATCTTACTCAGAGGGCTACACAACCCACTAAAGCACTTGATCCAATTCACAATGGATCAAAGTAGTATTCCACTCCAAGAGCCATCCTAGTGTCCGGAGAACACTGAAAAAACTTTTTCTCTTCTCCAAGTTGATCAACACCAACTCCAACTCTAACACCTTCTCCTTTGCAAATATGCCAACACCACCATATGTAAAACACCATGTGCATGTGTGTTAGCATTTTCACAATCATTTTCTCGAAGAAGTTAGGCACTCAACTTGCCTCGCCACTCGATCCTAACACGTATGCAAAGTTAGATCGCTCAAGTGGCACTAGATGACCAATATGCAAACAAGTTTTCCCCTCTTAATAGTACGGTCATCTATCCTAAATCCGGTCATCAACTTCTCTACACACCTATGACCGGTAAAATGGAAATGCCCTAGGTTATACCTTTGCCTTGCGCATTCCACTCCATCTCCTCCGACGTTGAGGCAACACATACACCAACCATTCACCAAATGATATGATCCACTTCATATCATCACGTGACCATATTGGTTCATCGATCTTGACCTCACTTGCTCTTTACCGTTGCCTTGGTCCTTCGGCGCCAAGCCATCACACAACTTGCCCTTCACCCTAGCAACCGGTCCATCAAGCCAAGCCTCATTTTGATCTTCTCCACTTTGGTCACATGACTTCATGTCATGTCTCATATGCAATGAGCTCCTTCATGATACCATCATCTGTGGACTAATTTTCTGTGTATCTCACATAAACACAATTAGTCCACCTAAGGTTGTCACTAAATTACCAAAACCAAACAAGGACCTTTCAGTTATAAATTATAAAATAGAAACATAGTACGGTGATCTATAGAATCAATTTCCATCTTATACCCTATGAATTTGAGATAGGCTTATTATGCGAACTTTGAAAAATGGTGGAATATCAAATTTCAAGCCAAATATAGCATAGTTTATTAAGTTAATTTCAATTCCTTCAAATGAAAGGATCCAAACGGCCTCTCAGAGTCTTTGCCTATATATTCTATATCTATACTTGAGAGTAACTTCAAGATACTCTCTATATCCTTCCTAATTGTTAGGAATAGAAATTTTAATAGAAAAAAATACTCTCCAACAACTTCTTTAATTAGTTATTTAAATATAGTCATCCTTTATTCTGAATTTCTTGCTAGTCAAAAATAAAGAGCGAAAATGGCTCTCTAAAGTGCGTAAAAGTTATAGAAAACCGTTGGAGTGTGGAAAAATATTGAAAACAATTTTTATGCAAATGAGTCTCCAAATGATGATTTAGAGAGTGAGTTTTAGAAAAAAAAACTCTTGGAGATGCCCTAATAATAATAGTATTAAAATTGAAATGTTTCTTCCAACCTCTTTTTTTTATTCTACTATATATCTATTATAATAAAAAAATCATATACACGGTGCAAGCAACGACTGACAAAGTTTTTTTTAAAGTAAAGCTGGTAGGAGTTTTGCCAAGATTATATACATACTAATAAATGAGGCGAGTTCAGCCTAAAGCCCAAAAGAGAGAGAAACAGGAAAAAAAGAAACTAACGCCTAGCAAAACCTGAGTAGAGTTGTACCCACACGACACAGTCTATCTATTATATAGCTAGATCGATACATACATTTGTAAGACTAACATGGTTAGCGCCCACGACTTGAAAGGGTTTACATAAGTCATCAACTTTGGGCGCCTATTTGTCTGATGAGATTCTGCAGCCCAAATTTGCCACCAAACCGATTCAGCAGATCCTGAGGAATGGCATTGACTGTGTGATTTATGTCGTTGGGTCTCTTGACGTTTGGCAACTTGCTCATCATATTGGCCATTCGCTTGTGCTCCTCCAGCATGTCCACTTCCCTGACGGGCCTGCCGGACCCCCGAGCGGTTGATCCGTGACTGGTTCATCAGCTTCGGGCTGCTGGTCGCGTCAAGCTCCGCATCAGTCATGGAGTCCATCATGATCATGTACCTCTTCATCTTCGCTTGCCCTTCCTTCTCATTAAACCTGTCGCTAATGAGTCCAGGTATCATAGAGACGAGCTGCCCAAGGGGGGCCATACTCTGCACTGCCCGGGACAGCTTGCGCAGATCTCTGAGCGTGAAGTTTCCCTTTTTTATCAGCTCCTCCAGAATCTGATACGGTGATGTGTTGTCATCAGTATTGACCAGGAATTACATCATGGATCTTGTCCATGAAGCCAGACAGGTCTCCCAAGCCTAGCAGACGACTCACAAAGGACTTTGCGTCGAAGACCTCTAGGTCTGGAATATGCTCTCCGGTCCCGATGAACATCACAGGGCTCTTCGTGGCCGCGACGGCCGCCCTTGGCGTGGCCATCCATCTTGGTGACGATCATAGCGCCAACCAGGGCGCTCTGCCTGAACACCTGCGCCTGCTCGAACGCGGCCTGGCCGATGCTGGCGTCCATGACGAACACCACCAGGTCCTTGGTGGCGTCCGAGACCTGCCGCATCTCCTCCAGGAGCGCGGCCTCCTGCCTGTGGCGCCACGACGATGAGGTCGCAACCGTCCTCGTTCCTGAACCTGTCCACGCCCTCGACGGCCACCTTCACGGGGTCCGACTCGGTGTCGCTCCCGTAGAACGGGATGCCGGCTTTCGTCGCGCTCTGCTTCAGCTGGTCCAAGGCGCGCAGACCAGCGCCAGGCTGAACCCCTTCATCCGGCGGATGTAGTCCGCGTACTTGACGCAGGTGGTGGTCTTCCTGGAGCCCTGCAGGCCGACGAACATCACCACGCTGGCCGGCTTCCGACCTTTGCTCGGGGTGAAGGACGGCTTCCCGTTCCCGGGGTCCAGCATCCGCCGCAGCTCGGCCACGACGGCCCGATGGATGACGCGGCGCTTGTTGGTGCCGTCGGCGAGCGCCTGCAGGTTGACGGTGCTCTTGATGCTGGCCTGCACGCCGCAGACCGTCTCGAAGCGGACGTCGGCCTGCAGGAGCGCACGCGAGATCTCGTTCACGCAGTCGTTGAGCACCTTCTCGTCCACCACCATTGCCTTGCACATCCGCGCTAGCGTGCCTTTGATGCTCCCGCTTAGCTGCGACAGCACCATTTCATCGGCTGGGGTTGGACTGGGGATTTTTTTAACATTTTTTAAAACTATTTTCAAATCTAACGCTGTTTGATTTCTTTTTATTAGAACTAATACTTTTGGCCGCGTCTAATGCCACGCCGCACTATGTATGACGGCGCGGCGAGTCTGCCACCGTGGCAGCAACCGGCCGCTGACCGCTGATATGGCGGGCGCTGCCGCGCCATGACGCACGGCGCGTAAAGGCCGGATGCGGCCTCCCCTTCCCTCACTCTCTCCAGCAGTCAACGGCACATGCAGGGCCCCACAAGTGAAAAAAGGCAGCAGCGCTTTCTCTCCGGAGTACGTCGTTCCAGCTGTGCACATGCTGCGTCCATGACCTGCCCACACGCTCCTCATGCAGTCAAATCTGGAGCAAGTATGAAATTAGAGCATGTTTAGTTAGAGGTGTTAAAGTTTAACAAACACTGTAGCACTTTCGTCTTATTTGATAAAAAGTTTTTAATTTTGGACTAATTAGGCTTAATAGATCCGTCTCGTAAATTACTCCTAATCTGTGCCGACATCCATATAATTAGTCTACATTTAGTACTTCATGCATTTACCGCAACATTGATGTGATGGAAGTTAAACTTTAATATGTGGAAACCAAATAGGGCATTAGTTGGGACACAACCAAAGCAGGCCAGCTTCGCCAGGAAAAGAGAAGGAGAAAGCTAGGCCTAGAAGATTGAGCCCAGATACAAATTAGGCCCCCTTGGGAACGAAGGAGAAACACACAAAAAAATGTAGGATTCTAATTTCTAAGGATTCATACACTTGCTCTAGAAGCCTTTGGTTCGTATGAATAGAGCATAGGAAAACTAAAGCAAAAAAATCCTTTGCCTCTCATTCCATAGGAAAATCACAAGAAAAAAGAATGAGGTCACGTTTAGTTCCCAAAATATTTCAAGATTTCCCGTCACATCGAATGTTTGGACACATGCATGAAGCATTAAATATAGATGAAAGAAAAAACTAATTACACAGTTTGGTAGAAAACCACGAGACGATTCTTTTGAGCCTAATTAATCCATGATTGGACACTAATTGACAAATACAAACGAAGGTGCTACAGTAGCAAAACCCAAAATATTTCGCGAACTAAACACACCCTCATACCTCATAGAAAATTTCATGTGCACAAGGAACGAGAACGAGGTAGGGTTAATAGCTACAATTGGTGTCTAATCAAGCATGTGCTCTCCACTAGTATTTTATTATAACAGGATAATAAATAAGTAACATGAGTTTATTCTCAAGATTCCTTTAGAATTCCTTAGTTTTTTCTGTACCTAGCCAAACACGTAATCCTACATAATTCCTATGTTTTCAATTCCTTAGGATCCATACCCATTCCTACATTATTCTTGTATTTCTACTATTCCTGCGTTCCAAAGTGAGCCTTAGATTTTCGGATTTCATTTAGCATCACAATTTTATTCTAGATTTTGAAAAAATAATCTATTTAAACTTGCTCAAAAAATTCTATGAAATTCACCAAAATTACTTACCTATCGTGGCAAAGTTCATATATTTATGGAGTAACAATTTTTACATAACATTTTTGTTCTTGAAAAATGACCTGTTATACTGCATTTCCATCAAAGAGAAAAACTATAAAAGTTTTATTTCTCAATTTTTTTTATATAAGTGGGTATGTTAATTTACATAGCATTTAATTTTGGAATTTAATATTTTCTTTAATAAAGTTCATTTAAAATAGCAATGATTTTTATTAAAGAAAATATTATGAAAAAGGAGGGTAGGCTAGCAAAAATAAGGAAATCGAAAAAAGGGGGCTTCACTAGGCTAGAATCGGCCTATTGGCCCTTCCTCTTCCTCCTTTCGTCTTTCTCTTTTCTAGTTTCTATCCCATTTTTACACATTACTATCATTTATATATTTAAGCAAATAATTACTGGATGATCTGAAACAAAAAGTCATAAGAGGTAAGTCAGATATATTGTTCGTATGGAATGCATAGTGTAAGAATCCAACCCATGATTAAATTAGATGGGGAAAATATGCCCCCAATTTCCGTAGATGAACACTTCATCAAATATGTTTTAAATTTTTTTAAAAGCTTGATTTTTTTAGGAGTGTGACTTGAGCTAAATGGTACAATAGATCGGAGATCTATCGAGTTGTCCACCATAGATGGGAAAGACGAGAGGAACTAGAGAGGTAAGGGAGAGGCAACGACTTTGGTGAAGTGAGGGGTGAAAATGGTATAAGGTTTGGGACGGGGATGGAGTGAGTGTGATATCAACTTATATATGCCAGATGCCAATGACTTTTTGCAGGAGATAGGGTGCATGTTCACTTCTTTTTTAGCAACGGGTGCATGTTCACATGGGAAGGAGGAAGGGATCAGGGCCTTAGTGGCTTTATCGTTAATAGTGCGTGTCCGTGGTAGCGCTACAGGATGAAGGAGCAGCCTAAGGACAACCTTATGCTTGGGCTGGCCCAGCATGGGCCTAATCTAAATAGTATTGGGTCTTTTTTTTAGGGGGAGTATTGGGTCTTTAAGGGGTTGTGTTTAATAAGGTTGTACTTTGTGTTGTTCATTGGACCGGACCCCTTTGACCATTTATACCATTGAGTATACTATGACTGAACTAAAATCGTGGTCCCACTCACAACAAGATCCTCTATATAGGATTCTACATGAGATGGATGTCTATTGTTTTGGTGCATCTCGCAACTGTGGCACATGTATCTATACTAAACAAGCATAGCCCACGAGTGCAACACAAACTCTGGAATGATGGTAACCATCGTGCTATCAAGCTCGGCCACCCCACCAGGCCGAGCCAGATAGGAACAATTCCTTTCTAGTTAAGTTATCCATATTTAATAGTAGGCAAGCCTATAATCAAACCCACCAGAATGAAATCAGATGGAAACAGAAAAAAACCCTCACCATTGCCATTTCTATATTTTTCTCATTAAAAATAGGACTGGATATGGAAAAGCCAAATCTAAATCGGGATATCATGCGGAAATGGACAAATGCGAAACGAGAGCTAAAAAATTAAGTTGAGATCACATGATTTAATATTCTCAAGCATGCACGTATAAAGTCATATAACAATATACACATATGAAGATCGATCTAATATTCACTTGCATGCTATGTGTGTCAACATGCTAACGTGCATAATTGGTGGTTAATAGGTGTATATTAACGTAACACAAAGACATATAATTGTTAGGCATATCATGCATAAATTGAAAACAACATAAATATGGGGGATGAAAACAGGATTCGTAAAATGGAGAGTGTTTTCCCAAATACTGCAGAAACAGGAGATCCTGCAAATGCAGAAATACGGATGATACAAAATAGAAAAGGGACGAGAATTTCTTTTCATGCCATCCACATGACAGTGACCAGCTATCTATGAGGAGACTCGTCCGTGAGACGGACATAATGCGGACCAGCGAGTTTTTTAGAAAGAGACAGGAGCACAAGCCAGAGAGTACGACAATTATTGGTTTCATCTCATCTTGATAGAGGTGTTCCAATTAACATATAGGTTAAGCGTCAAAGTGGTGTCTTATTATCGTACGGTAACCGTCTCTCTCACGCGCTCGGTCGCTCCTAATGACTTGTGTTGTTGTGCACACACGGCTCAGCACTTTTTGGTCAGGAAAAGGATGCTGCGTAATAGGATGGTCTCGGTACACGTTTTGTTTTGGAGTGTTCTGAACTTCTGACCAGTACGAGTTTGATATGATTTCATTTTTCTCTTTATTCTTTCCACTTGATAGAGAAACATAAATGGCCACATGGGGATACAATTAGTGGCGCCGTTAGCAATGAGTTTTCCAGATGAACTGTAATTTTGAATAAAATTCATTCTGGTTGAATTTATGAAAGAATCTCAAGACCCCTTAGGATCTTTCATTTTAGAGGAATTAGAATCTATTTTTACAAAATAGACTATTTGCCTTGAAATTTGACATTCTATGACTTTCCAAAGTTCAGATATAGACTTGTTTTAAATTAATGAAGTGAAAGATAAAAATAGATTCTGTTGATCCAATGCTCTGCTGCTAAACAACTTTTACCACACTCTTTGGCTCGCTTACTAGCAACAACAGTGCGACATATAAGTATATCCCTCGTATGACCAACAATAGCATACAAATACTTTACATATTCATCCATGCCAACTTAAAATATCCATGCCCAAATTGTGATTATTAAAATAGATTTCAATTCTAAGGGATCCAAACGGGACTTAAAGGATTCTAATTGAGAAACACTTGAGACATGTTCAAGTAGATGCACCCGGAAGAGGGAGGAAGAAACATTGGGACATTTTTGTGACAAAAAAAATTGAACATGGAGTTCTCTCTCAGACTTTGTTACAACAATACAACATTATACAAAAATAAAAATATAAAAAAATCTATTAAACGACACTTACGCGCCCCATCATATATGTCTTCATCTCTTCTCTTATAATAAACAATCAAGCTTGCGGTAGACTTACGTCTAGCACACCCGTCCAAGTCCAACTAGCTAGAATACGTGAAGCCGATCGATATAAACGAAACTAAAATATAATCCGTTTCGCAGCCACTAATTAACCGCGTACATGCAGATAGAAGGAATGACGCTAATCATGTACTAGCTACCTTGGACTTGCGTGCCATGTTAACCACATGGTCAAAGCGCTGTGCGTCACATGGGACCTTGAGCACCCCTTGTTGGCCGTACCCAAACTGCTGCTCGGCCATCTCCAGCAACGCCGCCATGCACGGCTCCTCGAGGTCTCTCACGCGCACCAGGACCCTCGTCTCCGACTCCGAGCCACCTTCGCCGTCGTCGCGAACCAACACCAGGGGAAGGTACCCTCTCGGGATCCTCTGCGGCTTGCCGTCGTCGTCACGAATAGCACCGGGCACGCAGCTCGCCAAGGCCTTGGCGCTGGCGGTGGCCTTCCTTGTCCAAGCGGCCATTGTTGTTCCTGCTGTGATGTGGTGGGTGGATAGGCTATGCGCTGGCCTCTTGTGTTTCTTATGATGCTCAAACTCGATGATGATCAAGAGATGCAATGCAGGGGTTTTTATATAGGAGTGCTCGTGTGGTTAGGATTCAAAGTCGATTACGGACTTTTTCCACATCAGTAGACAGACGTGACTTGTGTCATTGGGCATAGTGACATTGACCTGTACGTACGTATAGTGTAAATTGATGAGTCTCGGTCTGTGTTATACATCTTTGCTGTCCCCGTCAAGCATCGTTTAATCAAATTCAGTAATAAAAGGCTCCTATATTGTATTCCTCTGTCATCAGTCAGTAGAAGTTTCACTTGACTTTCATCCGGTATTTAATAGATTTTTACATAAACATTTCTGAGATGATATGTATCGTTTTTAAGAAAAGAAAAAAATAGTTGAGTTTCACATAGATGAAACTCTCTTGGGCCGGTTTCTAACTCTAGAATCATGGAATTAGATATTTATGAAATAACAAAATGAAACCATAATTGAGGGTGGTTGTTTTATTCACATTTTATTGCATTTTTATCTTACGTGACATTTTTTAAACGACGCTATGAAGCGCTCCACTAAGAATGGAGCAGTCCCAACTAAGAAACTAAGATGGTTTCTATGGCCATTAATTAGGATGCCAATTAAGAAAATAGCGATGTAACATTAGAATTAAGGAAGAAAAACTATATCTACAAGAGAATCAAAGAGATGTGGTAGGTGGATGATAAGAGAGAGAAAGCAGGTGATCGGACAAAAATCTATTTTGAATAAACTATCTATTGATAATATGATTTTTTTGTAGTGTCCATATGAGTTGGTAAGTATAGAAGCTATCTCATAATTTTTAGATTGAAATTGTCCTAAAAGAATGCAATTCTCGTTTTTAGAAGTTAAATAGTTCTAAATTTAACCAAATCTATATAAAGAACTAACATTTTAATTTAATATTATTAACAAATACAAAATATTTTTTCATAATATACCTATTAAGAGTCATAAGGTTAAATAATTTAAAGAAGTTTAACTCAATTTAAACTTAAAATTGCTTTTTTTTTGAAACAGAGGTTGTAATGAAAACTGTGGTTTTAAATTTTTTCGTGGAGATTACTTGTGTTTAGACTTGTACATATGGGCTGTAGCAATAGCTGCTAGTCAGTGTCAAGGGACATCGTCCAATTACGATACTGTTGGCTGACTACCAATTGAGGTGGTTAAAATTGAGCACTCCAATACAACGTGTTAGAAGAGAAATGAAGTCTGCTGATCTGATACGTCTGCATGCGTTTATTGTAGAGCTGGGAACCCCAATACTTATTCTATTTTTGTTTTTGCTTTACAAAAAGCTTGGCGCCTAGGCCAAGCAGGCCTTTGATCTGAAAACGTTCAAGCACACTTCTGCCGTGTCGGTCGGTTTGGTTTTATCAACGTATACGACGACCGAACAAAGACACAAGTACGCACGCGCTGTTTACCATGCCGACTATCTGTCAGTGAAGCCGTGTAGGTTCCATTTGTGTGTTAGTTGACAAAAGGAATATCACTTCATTTATCTTCTCCGGGAAAAAATGATATAATGGGTTAATTTCACCATCATATCACAAAAGTAATGTTAAAAATGCACTACATATGCCTTGCATACACTAATTATTAGCTTGTGACGGATCGGGTGGTGATGGATCAACTCATTCCATTCCACGAACCAAATAAAAAAGTTGAGTAATGAAAAAAAGATGGACCACCTATTTCCTGGCTGCATTAACAAGCTTGTGAAACGCTGTTTGATGTACAAACCCAGATTGAACTTTCTGCAATTACAAATTTAGTCTTGATACTTTCAGATATCCAAAATAACACAGTTCTATCTGGATAGCCCAGATTTGTAACAGTCAATGATTGCTATTGAGCCATTGACAATCAGAGATTTGTGACGCATATGATGTATAGTGATGGCACAATGCCACAGTGGTTTGGGGAACTACATGTCAATTATTCTCTGGTATAATGATGACTGATGTAGCATTGGCAACCAGGACTGTCATGGCTTCAAGAGGGGGGCGTCCTCATTCGCTATCATCGCTATCGTAGTTCTGGCACAGGGACTGGAGAACATTGGTTTGCTTTGCAGATTCACCTTTTTGTTCATCATCTAGGCCCTTCCCGTTGTCTTGGACAGCCATGGATTCAATCTTCTGTCTCTTATGAGGATCTGTGCTAGCAGACTTCGGTTTTACAATAAATTTGGGCATCCAGCTCTTGCTCCCTGCAGTGCATGCCCAACAGTGAGTTTACACATGAAAATATGTGGCAAAGCTATATATACAAGGGGGCGAGAGAACAAAAATATGGAGAAATAAATTTAAAAATTAAAAGATGACTGTTTTTAACAGGCAAAGGAGAACATAGCGGATATTCATCGTGAAATGCAAAAGAGTAAAGTCCATCACTGGTCCCTAAACTTGTTCCGTTGTATCATCCCGGTCCCTAAACTCGTAAATTGACCGTTTAGGTCCTTAAACTTGTTTATTTGTGTCATCTCGGTCCTTAAACTTGTTCGGCTGTGTCATTCCGGTCCCTAAACTTGAAAATCACACGTTTAGGTCCTCAAACTTGTTCAGTTGTGTCATCCCGGTCCCTAAACTTGATTTTGAGTCTCATCTGAGTCAAAACAGGGCGATCTGAAAACTCTATATCAAAAATTTATTCATAACTTTTTCATATGAGCTCAAATGAAGACAAACTTTATATCAAAATTGTAGCCCTCGACGCAATCTACAACTTTGTAGTTGAAAAGTTTTTGAATTAAAACTGTTTAGGGTCCCAAAATATTGTTGTAAATTTATAGATTTTGAAATTTGAAATTTAAAATTATCAAACAATCTTAGGTACTGACATAGTCTATATGAAAGTTATAGTTCTCAATATGATCTATAACTTTGTAGTTGAAAAGTTTTTTATTTGAAGTCATTTAGTGTCCCAAAATTAAATTTTAAATTTTAAATTTCAAAATCTATAAACTTACAACAATATTTTGGGACCCTAAATAGTTTTAATTCAAAAACTTTTCAACTACAAAGTTGTAGATCGTGTCGAGGGCTACAATTTTAATATAAAGTTTGTCTTCATTCGAGCTTATATGAAAAAGTTATGAATTAATTTTTGATATAGAGTTTTTAAATCGCCCTGTTTTGATCCAAATGAGACTCAAAACTAAATTTAGGGACCGGCGTGACACAGCTGAACAAGTTTGATAACCTAAATGAGTGATTTCCATGTTTAGGGATCGGGATGACACAACTGAACAAGTTTGAGGACCTCAACGGTCGATTTGCGAGTTTAGTGACCGGGATGACACAGCCAAACAAGTTTAGGGACCGGTGATGGACTTTACTCAATGCAAAATAAGCAGGTTTTATATTGACAATTTGGAATGATCATTGGCCATGGCCTAAACTTACTAAATTTATAATATGACATCACAAGTTAAATGTGTAAAGTGGTACAACTGTTTACAGTTCTCCAAAAAGAAAATCAGAACCCTGTACCTAAAGCTCTCATGTTAATACTAATTTGTCAGTAGAATAAAATCACAATGTAACAGAGTACCTAATAGATGTATGATGTATCCCAGTTTCAATTATGTATTTAATATAGGAAGACTGAACAAAAACTCTGTTATATGGGGCGCTTGAGGCAGACTGATGTATTACATAGAAAATTAATAATAAATCTGCTTAGTGCTTACCTTCTTTATTGGCACCCTCCGATCCGTTAGTTTTGCTTAAAACATCTGTTGGCTTTGTCACAGATTCAGAAGATCCATTGATCTGCTAAAAGTTTAGAATATTAACCAATCAAGAAAACAAACTCAAGATTTCATAAGTGAGGTGCATAATATTTTCATATGAAGAATGGTAGTGACAACTACTTGGCTAGCTACTCCACAGCAGCAACAATTCATTTCTAGGCTACAATTTGCATATTGCGCATTGCTAAATAACAAACTTTACTGTTATCATTGTATCTATATGTTGAAAGGGTGTTCACCTTTTTAGCTCTAAGAAGTTCCCCCAACCTAAAGAAAACTAGATATTCTATAAACCTTACACAGGACAATGTGTCGGTTTCAAAATCTAACATGGTAGCTTCTAATAGCTTAAAAAATTAAGTGAAAAACTGCAAGGGTAATTCACCATTAACAGAAAATATGTGATGTAGGGAATGGTAAAACAATGCTTTTTTAGGTTACAAGTAATTGAAGTGTAAATTAATGGTACACATGGCCAGTTTGGCATAGCTCCAGCTCCGAAATCCAAGTTAGACCTATAGCTTGTAAACTAATAATGAAGTGTATTAAATATTTGTATTTAGTCCAAACTATAAACAAAATGGTTCATCTAAATATTCTCAAGCTCCAGCTCCAGCTCCAGATCCAAGATTTCTTGGAGCTACAGAAACAAGGGCCGTAGTATATATTATCATATGCAATCTTAGTATCTTACCCTAAATGATGAGTTGGGATATAAACATCAACACAAAATATCAGCGAAAAAGAAAACAGATACCTTTACTGTTTTACTCGATTGGCCAGGGACCAAATCGTCATCATCGTCATCGTCATCTTCTATCCGCTTTACATAAAATCCAGAGTTCTGCATTAAGCAATAGAATCACGTCAAAAGGAGTTGCTTTAATTGGAAACACTTAAAAAGGTGCAGTTTCAGAAGGTAACACCCTCCATGCACATGTTATGCATGATGGCAGTAATCGGCATTGCGATGCAGAGATAGAGAATTACTCGAAAAGTGATTGATTTGATAAGTTCTTCATCTTCTTTATCAAGCTCTGCAATTGCCTTTTCCTCCTGTTATTGCACGAAGTATATCAATGTTAAGAGTGAGCGCAGGAAACTACACTGTCGCCATAAAGTTATTCTAAACAACGAAAATGTGGAATGTTTTATTTCAGACATTTATTAAAACATGATAAAGCAAACAATGTTTTTAAGGTCTTACCTTCTCATGAGCAGAACGCTTCAAAATTTCAAGCATCTGGTCAACAGAGACACCAGCATGTCTAGACTGTAGACAGCACAAGAAAACAATATTAGTAATCAGCAAAATCCGATGAAATAAACTACACAACATCTAGTGGCCTAGAACTAGATCCAACCTTCATGGACCGCATCTCTTCCAAAGCAGCAAGAATGTCCATATCCTGCTTTGAATCCATTGCTCTATTTTCCAACGCTTTCATTGCATCACCCATCTCCTCAGCATCTCGTTTCCTCTTTTCTTTGTCTGCTGCCTGAACAAAAGAATATGCATCATGGTGATCAAATTGAAGATTATATGCTTGGAACATGGAATTTTTCCTTCGAATATGACCCAAAATCACTTACCTCATCCTGTTCACGCCAAGGTTCAAAATTGCGACTAGCCCCCGATTCCACTGTGTAGTCAGAATTCTGAGGATCTGTTTTGAATGTGATCTCAGCAGAGCACTTAGTACACTTGAAGTAAAACCTAAATATTTGTATTCCCAAGTATGTCTGCGCCCAAAAGAAGGAACTAGCATTAGCAATGGGTTAGCATACAATCAGTAATCAAAATACCCACTAGTTGATACATATGAAATTGCACAGTTCCAAGACAACAGACAACCAAATAAAGCATTATGACAGGCCATACAATGATGAAAAATAAATTCAAACCATGGTTGTAAATTCAAAAGCACAAAGATGCCTATGAAAAGGCTATTATTCTTAGTTAAATGAAGAGATGCAAGTGCTGAGCAGAAAGAATATAGGATGCAGAATAGCAAAGCTATCAACACTGCAGAACCTAGAAGAGCTGGCAGAGCACTTTTAGAGATAAGGACTCAGGACTGACAAAAATTCCGATATAAACCGGCATACATAAACTCCTCAAACTATCAGCCACAGATATGTATGTCATATATGTATGCCTAACGGTAGCGAGGGATCCAACAATCTGCACCTAGCGCATTTGGGCCTGATCAGAACAAGCAAGGCCAGGCATAATATTTTTTCCCGATGACCAATGCAGAATTGGCAAAGAAATTAGGCACCAACCAGTGCCCACAGAGGTTTCAATTAGCGACCGTGCTTGTAAACTAGGTCTGGGCGAATATCAGGCATACCTCTCCGATGACGTCCTCCTTTCTGGAGTTGAACTTGGTGCCCTTGTATATGTATGTCCCGCAGGTAGCGCACTGGATGCTCATGGGGAGCATCATGCGCACCTTGATCTGCTGATTCTTGGGCTGCCGCCGTCGCGGGATCTTCGAGGGGTCGAAATCCGGCGGGTAATACTTGTTCAGCACCTTACGTTCACCCATCTTGCCGGAACCCTAAGGCCTACCCTACTCAGGTCGGCGGCGCGGGAGACGGAGATGAGAGGGAGGGGAAGGATGGAGAGGAGAAGGGAGGGGAGGGGAGGATGGGGGATGGGGGCTGGGGAGGGCGGCGCGCCGGACGTGTGCGGGAAGACGACGACGGGGTAGCGCCGTTGGGGAAACACGGAACAAAGGTGGATCTGCTGGGTTGGGTACTTGGGTCGATCGGTTTAAACCGACTTTTGGGTTCAGGCTTCGTTTAAATGCGAAAACTTTTTTTTATTTAAAAATATCACGTCGGATGTTTCATATAATATTCGAAGAGGTTTTCGGATACTAATAAAAAAATTAATTACATAGCTTGCTTGGAAACCACGAGACGAATTTATTAAGCATAATTAATCCGTCATCAGCACATTTGTTGTTGTAGCACTTTAGTGTCAAATCACAGACTAATTAGGCTCAAAACGTTCATCTCGCGATTTCCAACCAAACTGTACAATTAGTTTTTTTCGTCTACATTTAATGTTCCATGCATGTGCCATAAGATTCGATGTGATAGTTTTGGGTGAAAAGTTTTTGATCTAAACAAGGCCTCAATTTGTTGTGAGAAATTTCGGTTTGCAGAAACTGAGAGCCGATCGGTTGTCCAGAAAATCAGAAATCGACACATTTGACTTTGGTTTTTTGGTTTTAACCAAAATACCGAACAAACAAACGAGATATCTGCTTTGGGGATCGAGCCATAGCTCGGGTGGAAAGACCTCCAGGTGCGGAGGCTGCCGATGATTTTCCCCACAGGAACAGTTGTTCCCTAATTATTTCAGTTGTCTTACACGTGGATGCGCCATAATGATCAGGATAATGTGCCCATCATATACGAAGCCTCGAAGACTTCGGATACCTCTCAGCCACGTGCAAGTCTCTTCGTATAGGTGTAAGTCTAGCTTGCATACTAGGGTGTGCATGTGTAAGTTTGTGTGTGTGTGGTGGCGTGAGTTAATGCGTAAGTTCAGATACTACAGCTTGTACTTGAAGAGTTTAAGGCTCAAAAATGGTTGCGCCGCTGCCTTGTATTGTAGGTATTCGCGGCCTCGTTGCTCCACTGCGGGTCCACGGTTGACTGCCGTCGCTGCCGGTATGTCGCCTCCTGTCGAAATGCTGAAGCGGTTGCTACCGCTGACGTAGCTTCGTCCCCTCCGACGTTCGCGAGACCGTGACCGCGCACGCTCGCTTTGGTCTGCCGCCGCCGCTGCCTATAAAGCTCCGTATAGGGATAGGGTTAGGGGTGTTTGATCTAGTGACTAAAGTTTAGAAGGTGTCATATGAAGGTTTTGTATAGGGTATTCGTATACTAATAAAAAACAAATTATAGAATCCATCAGTAATTCACGAGACAAATTTATTAAGCCCAAGTAATCCGCCTAGCATATGTTTACTATAGCACCACATTATCAAATCATGAACTAATTAAGTTTAAAAAATTCATCTCGTAAAATAGTTTCAATATATGCATTTAGTTTTGTAATTAATATATATTTAATACTCATATATGTTTTCAAACCTCCGATAGGACAACAACTTTGTTTAGGAGGTAAATGCAAACACCCTTTAGGAGTGGTTTGTGCGATGCGACTGTGTGTGGGCCGTGGCTCTGTGGTGTGTGGCGTGCACGGCAGCTGGAGCTCGGGCTTCCTAGTTTAGTACGCACTTGAGACTTAAGGACTCAGAAGTACGTGGGCTGTATTGGGCTGGGTAGGTTGGCTAAGCGCTTGCTGCTGTGATGCTGTGTTGTGCTCGCTATTCCTCGGTGTATCGGTTTGGTTAAAGCCTGAAACCGAAGCCGAACCCGATCACAAGAAACTAAAAGCGAAACAAAAACCAAAAGCTAAAAAAACTAATATTTCGGTTCGGTTTTCAGTTTTCGATTTAAAAGTGTCCAGCCGATGGTTCGGAGTCTGTCTATACGGCATTTACATAAACAAAGCATAGCGTAGAGTCTAAATGCACGATGAGAAAGAGGGACATACACTCGTGCATCCTAAACTTTCAGTCCTTCACTTCGTACCTTTTGATTTCGGTCGTGGTCTCACTCTATTTGGAACGGTGTTCCATGACCATGATATTCTTATTTTTCATTTGGGAACGAAGTTTTCCGAACGTGGAAATGAGGCTATGTTCAACGTTTCAAACTACTACTTAAGGTTCAAGCACAACAGCTTTCGGAAATGAATAATACACGGTTTGCATAGCGCAAGAATTTACCCTTTTAATTTATTCGATCAATGTTTTCTGAGCTTTTTCTTTCTCACCCTTCTTTCTTTGTCCAAATTTTCTTTAGATAAAGTGGGCGCTTCAATTTTCTTCTTTTTTCTTGTTTTATTTAAAAAAAGAAAAAGCCTACAAAACCTTCTCGTATTTAGCACTATTGTTACTCTACCCCGGAACTTTAAAACCATCTAACGAGCACCTTACAGATTTTTAAACCGTTTAATTAACCCCTGGAGTGGTTTTGGAAGCTAGTTTTGCCTACGTGGCACCGCAACTTGGAAAGACAAGACAGGGTGGCGGCGGGCCCCTGATGTCAGTCCCGTTCCCCAAAAATACGGATGCCTTGACCTGGGGCGGCCTCGTGGCTCGTGCGAGCGCTCGCGGCGCAAGAGCGGCGGCAGCGCGAGACTGTGCCGGTGAAAGAGCAGCCGGCGGCGAGGCGCGGGCAACAAAGGGCCAGGGAAGGACAGGGCGCTCACCTAGATTCACGAGCGGCGGCGACAAGAGGCCGGCAGAGATGCCGCCGGCCACAACTGCTCCGGCTCCGCCGCCAGGTCCTCCGCCGGCTCCGGCAGCGGCACCAATCCGGACGCGGCTCCTCTCTTCCGTCGCGTAGGTAGCGCTCACGGCCGCGCTCGTCTGCGGCGCTGGCAGCCCCGCTGCCGTCGTCGTTCCGGACGCCGCTCATGCCGTCCCGTTCGTCCGTCCGTCCTCCTCCGCTGCAGGGAAAGCCCTTCGCCTCGTCCACTCCTTACGCGCAGTCTCAGAAGCTGCAGCTTGGCCTTGACAAGCTCGTGTTAGTTTATTGCCTGATGCATGGCCAGTGCATGTTCGATTGCTGTATAACATATGTACGTACTACCTTAGGTGCTACATTTGTTTGAGGTACAGCATCAAGCTATCTCTTCTAGATTCTGGCTCTTCTTTTTTTTCTATTCTCAAATACTCAAGAGACCATCTCCTCTGGCTCTGGGCCTCTGGCTATGGGCTGATGGTAATTTACAACCAATTACAAACACTGAGAAACAGAGAAAACAACAACGAACAGCTACCTGCACAGGCCAACAGACTGAAAACTGAAAAGGCCGAAAGCCTAACACACAAACTATGCCAACAGGAAACACTAGCGCCTAGTGGATCAGCAACAGGAGCCAGGAGGAATCACATCACCCTGTTTACTGCTCTTGCCCAAAGGTTCGCCGCCTCCTTGATGTGATCGCAAAGCGTGACCATACTGAACACGCCCTGTCTGAATACTCTTGAGTATTCCTTCCTAGTGACCAAACAATCAGAATGACTGCCAAACCAAGACCTTTTCTATTATCTGCTTACAGCTTTCCAGCAACCGCACCAGGAGCTCCTGATCACTGATGACCAGATGACATGAAGGAGGAGGCCTTTTGATGTCAGATCAGATGCTCCTGATCAATGATCACCAGATGACGGAAGAATTAGATTACTTATTTATGCTTTTTGTAAATAATTTGTGCAAAGACAGGGGCATGCGGTACACGGCCGCCGTCCCATGGTCGCCGCCGTTGCTGAACCTGAGGCACCCTCTAGCCTTACAGAACCGCATGAGGTAGTACACCGCGACCCCGGCCGCCGTAAACGCAGCGCTGATGGCGTACACCTTCCACCCGGCGATGGCCATGACGAAGACGAGGAAAGCGGAGGGGACGAGGCAGAGCACGACGGCGGCCGGCAGGCGGGCCGGGACGATGTACGGTCGCGTCAGGCCGGGCTGCTTGACGCAGAGCCAGACGAAGGCGGTGAACTCGAGGAGCATGCCCAGGCTGTAGACGAAGTTGGCGGCGGCCACGATGATGTCGAAGCTGAAGAAGGACATGCCCCCAGCGTGATGGACCATGGAGTATAATACGGATACTGTTTGCCACTGCAATTCGAGATGTTCTGCTACCTATCGTAATTCATGTATGTATGCAATTGGAGAGCAGCGTGAGGACTCAGCAGCTTGCACTGGACCCCGCGCTCGCCTTTGACGCGGTAGCAGCACTGGAGGATGTCGCGCCCGCGCCCGGCGTTGCGTGCCTTGCAGCGGCAGGTGTCCCCACTCCGGCAGGCGCCACGGCCGGCGGTGACGGCAGAAGGAGGCCTCGAGGAAGTGGAGCTCCGTGTCGCACCTCCCTCGCCGCTGGCGGCGCAGAACACACAGGGGCATGCGGAGCCGGGCGCCCGCTTGCCCATGGGCGGCCAGGTTCGCGCGGCGGCCTGCGGCTTCGCGGTAGGAGAGCCTCGAAGGCGGAGAGACTAGAGTAGCAGCTAGCCGTGCCGAAGGAAGGATCCTCCCGAAGCATCCCATCGACGACGGCGCAGGGGTCATCAAGCAGTGGCGGATCCAGAAAAAATATATAGGGGGGCTGGACTGAAGAGACAAGACCAACTGATAACTCAATTATGTGCCATACATAACTAACATATAGCAGTTTTAAGCATTTTATAACACGATAACTTTGATAAACAATTGAAAGTGCATCATATTTCACAAGAAGTAAAAAAATACAATTGAAAACGGCAAACGGGGAAAGGAGAAAGGCCCACGGCCCACTTGGCCTATTGACATTACTGCCTTACTGGGCCTATTTGGGTGGGGGGAAACAAAGAGATGGAGAAACAGCCGATGCGTCGTCTTCAACCTCCGTCGACCTCTCCGGTGTTTCAGGTCTCCAGCCCTTCCTTTCATTCCTCCATTGCCAGTCCACTGTCCAAAAAATCTTGGAGGGGCTGAGGGGGGGCTCCACAGGTGTGGCCACGGTAGGGGGGGCTTGAGCCCCCCCAGCCCCGGTGGCAGATCCGCCACTGTCATCAAGGACGGGGAGGGTGAAGGCGACGACGTCCTCTCCGGCCCGATCCGTAGAGGCGTCTCTGCTGTGCTTGGGGAGCCAAGGGACTGACATAAGGGGCCCACCACCATCCTGTGCTGTCTTTCCACGTTAGAGTGCTACGTAGGCAAAAACCGGCGGCCAAAACCACTCTAGGGGTTAATTAAACAGTTTGAAAAACTTTAAGCTGCTGGTTAGATGTTTCAAAGTTCAGGAAGTGAAGTAGCTGCAGTGCTAAAGATGAGAAGGTTATGTAGACTTTTTTTATTTAAAAAAGATATCCGAATTTGTTTATTTGATGCTATGCTACAGAATAAACAGGGATGCTACATCTCATACGCCAGAAAATTTTTGAAAACAAAATCTCACGCATTCCTATGCACCTGCTGTGTAGAAGCTGTGAGAAAGAAGCAAGGATGTCAAATGCAGTTAAACACATCGGACGCCATGTTTAGTTCTCCAAATTTGCCTCTAAAATCTACTATGCAAAAAGAAGGTTCCTATCATATTAAAATACCGACGTATAAAGTATGAAATATAAATGAAATCAATTTATTGTATTTTACGAGACGAACATTTTGAACCTAATTAGTCAATGTTTGGACAATTATTACCAAATAAAAATAAAATGCTACAGTGCGCTACAGTTCGGCACAGTGATTTGGCCGGCGCCGATTCCGGCAAACTAAACAAGGGCCTTGTTTAGTTCCCAATTTCTACCCCAAATTCCACTATGCAAAAAGAAGATTCCCATCACATCAAAATACCGGCACATGCATGTAGTACTAAGTATAGATGAAATTAAAAATTAATTATACAGTTTTGTTGTACTTTGCGAGATGAACATTTTGAGCCTAATTAGTCAAAGTTTGAACAATTTTTACCAAATACAAATAAAATACTATAATATACATTTATTACGCACTGTTTCAACTCGGGTGCCCCGAATGCGGAACTAAAGACGGCAAGACCGGGGAGTCTCTTGAGATCCGAACTCGTCAAATGGCAGCTCGAAAATTGTGCCAACGCCATCTTCTGCTTTTCCACCGCACAAGGCAGCAAAGCAGGCCTTCCGGCCTAGTCCGCCCACGGCCCACGGCATCAGCCCAGAAATCTCGGGCCCGACCGACACTCGGTTGAGGCCCAAGCGCGCGGTCAAAGTTAGGCACCACGTGGTCTGCCGAGGCGGCCGGAATGGGCCCGATCCCCAACGAGCAGTCAGTTGGGCAACTTGGGCTAGAGTGCGGTATACTCCATGACATGTGGGTCCGTACTGGGACAGCCTGTGTGTCCCGCTAAACCAGGCTGCTGCCTCGATTAAAAAAATCGCACGTGTGGTTGAGCGGGACCCACGTACGGAGCGCTTGGAGAATGGTGAATAGAGATGCAGAAAAGTTGGATGATTTCAAATTAGCCCTCCAATTTTTCAAAAGTAACTGCCATCCCTACGTGCGCCTTTCAGCTCCCCTTCGCTCGTCTGTAAATAAAAGTGTATTATTTTAATTTTGCCCGAAGTATTTTACTCTCTCCATCCAAATGAAAATCTTTGCTTCACATGTAGTCAAAGCAAGTTTGACATTACCACTTTACGGCTTGCGCCACGATAATTTAGATTTAGATTTAGATTTTTAGGGCTATTAGCAAGCCGAGCATCCCAAACTCTCTGACACTTTGGATTAATTATGTGTCATAAACACGTTTATGGTCCTTGTTAATGCAATGGCCGATGCGGTGCCATTATAAACTCTAAAAAAAAGCATCCCAAACTCAAGCTTGTCGAGACTAGTATAACATCTTTTTTGACCCACAAAGCTCAACTTGATTTTTCTAGATCGGGTGATTAACCCGTTTTTCATTAAGAGGAAAGGCCAAAAGAAAGGCCGAAAAAGGTTCTCAAACTTACACAACATCGATAAAATCCGGCTGTTCCACGCCCGCTGGCAAGACGCTAGCGTGCAGGACCAGACAGAAATGTCGACAAGCAAGCTAGAGCAAGAGTCTAGCTGCTACAACTACAAATCAAATATAAAGGACTATACGTCAGTAAAATTTGCGACATAAGGTAGAGCATTTGGACCGCTTGGCCTACTCGACGTCCGTCACCGGCCGACAACGCCTAAGCCTCCCAGGGAAGAGCACCTGCATGGCTTCCCGCGTCGAAGGGGACAAAGGCGTAGCGAAGGCTTGTTGAAATTCTTCGAAGGACGCCTCATCAGGCTTCTCCGTCTCGACCTCAAGCCCGAGCTTTTTCATGAGCACCTTCCTTGCCTGGGCGTCCGGCTTCGGTTCTCTGTACTTACTTTTAGCAGCCAGACGGGCACTTCGTTTGGGGACGAAGTCGTCATCATCCGCATACTTGGGCTTGGTGATGCGCAGCCTGGGCGGGGACGCAATCAACGGCTGCTCGAGCGGCCGCTTGAAGGCGTCGATGAAGGACTGCACAGTGTTCACGGAGCCATTAGCCCCCGAGGTTTCCAGAGCCTCCCGCACAACCGCATGCGGCGACCCACAAGTACGCCGAGGTGGCGATTTGGGGGCATCAGGGGCAGCAGCTGCATGGGTGACAGGGAGCGAGGCGACGATTTCCACCGTCAATGGATCATCCGCAACGTCGGCAACCATTGATGCCTCAGCCACCAGGGAGGTGGCCGCCTGAGAGTATGGGCACCCAGACGCTTGTGGTCTCGCTGACCGGCACACAGTGAGCGAGGCAACAAGCTCATCTAGCATTGGGTCGACCGAGTCGACCGACGCAGGGAGTCCCGCATTCGCGCACATCGCCACTGCCTGCGGGTCAGGCTCGGGAAAGGTGTTGGCCATTGCAACCACAGCTCCCGAGTCCACCAGCAGTGTCGCGCCAGAGGGCGGCTTAGACGGCTCAGACGCCCCACCGAGCGGCGGGAACTCGGCGGAGGTAAGCCGCTCGTGAACAGAACGTCGATGATTGACCTTGGCTCGCCGCCGACTGCCGTGGCTGCGGCGTGCTGGACAGTGCTTCGACATGTGCCCGTTGCATCCGCAGCGGAAGCACCTAAGCGGATCCCGACAATAAGCAACCTTGTGGTCCCGCGCAAGGCACCGAAAGCATCGGCCGCGAAAGAGAGCCATGGTCGCGGGGCTCCTCCCTGGTGCCTCCAGAATGCGCCTAGGCGTCCACCGCTGCTCCGGACACGTTGGAGCAGACCTCGGTCCTGCGCAACCTACCGGAGGCTCGTGCGCCAGCACCTTCTGCCAGCCTTCCGCATCGGGTGCAGAGAGACGGCGCCGCGAGTTGGAGGGCGCCCGCGGCCCTAGCCTCTGGTGGACCGACAAGCGACGGACCCCATCGCTCTTGCTGCGGATGGGAAGCCCATAGATAAGCTGTGGGCGCGGCTGATGGCGCTTGCTCCGCCTGACCGCTTCGCCGCCTCCAACCCGGCCGCGCGTCCTGCCAGCTGCGCCATCCGGGCCACGGACCACGATGGAGCGCAGTTGTGGCCTTGCAGGCGGGGGGGACACTGGACGGGGCTGGCGGCGAACGACGTCGAGGTAGGTGAGAGCCTTAGGCGAGCTCTCCTCATCGGTGCTGACCTCGCCGGAAACGATGGAGTCCTCAGCCCAACGGCGGGACTTGGGTCGGCCCTCTGTGCGACACTCCGGAACGAACGGAGGTGCGAAAGGGGAGAGCGAGGAGGAAGCAGTCACCGTCTCCGGCGCCGAGGCAGACTCCCCTTCGTAGGTGGCCGGGGGTCCGCCCGCGGGCACGTCGTCATCGTGGTCGTCGTCGTCTTCCTCCTCGTCCTCGTCGTCGCCTTCGCTGACGACCTCGACGACAACCGGCGCCTCGTCCTTCTTCAGCAGCATCTCCGTCTTGGGCACAGCCAGAGACTTCTCTGGCCCACCCGCACAGGAGCCACCCCCGCCAGACTGCGTAGGAGCCGCACCCACGCCGGCGGCCGCGGCCTGAGGACGAATGGGCGACGAGGGCACCGCAGGCAGTGGCCGCCGGCTGTCCTCCAGAAGGGAAGCTTCCCCCTCACCACAGCCATGACCGGAGGGGCAGGACCTATCAAACGATAGATCAGCAAGAGGAAGGAGCGGATCTGCGGTTGGATGGAGGATTGAGGTGGGATTGAGGGGGGATTTTGGTGGATTTAGTGGAGGGGGCGGACGAGCAGCAGAGGGGAACGGGTGAGGCTCCAACGGCTCCATCCCCTAACAGCAGCCTCTATGCATGAGCACCTTGCCAGCTCAACTTGATCAATGCTTGAAGAGTTTGGGTTGTAGATGAACATCATTCCACAAGTTAGATAATGAGCAAACTTACAAATTAATTAAAGTGTAAATCAATACGAATAACATCTTACATAAGTATAAATAGTATTTGTCAAATTATAAAATAATAGTAAGCATTTGTTATGGAATTAAAAGGAAAATATAAAAATACATGTGACAAACAATATGTGACGAGTTATTCGAGACCTGGATCAGGCTTGAGCTCAAGCTCGAATTAAACTTTTCACGAGCTTTAGCTCAGCTGCCTGGTGGATGTGGAGAGAAAATTTTTAGTTTTTCCCCCTCAGCCCCACTCGAACATTTTATAATTGTGACAACACCCTTGGTTCTTTGAAGTTTCAATTCAACCAACAAAGAATTCCTAGCGGGCGGAGTCTCCACCGCCTTTCCTCGGATTTGGCTCCGGAATTGGAAGCGATTGAGGGAGGATCTCTTGTCCCCTCTCGGCTCCCCCGCCCGCCTCAATCCCTTCGCCCGTCTCGTAACCCCCCACGGCCTGGTCAATTGCTCTGGGTCCCCGATTCGGTCAGTTTGCTTCCAATTGGGCGGATTGGTGCTCGGGGGGATCAAGCAGAGGACAAGGTCGGGGTTTGATCGGCGATTTCATTTGTCTTGGCGGAAGCCTAGTGGCCAGAAACCGTGGCCGTTCCTTGTGCGGCCGAATTCGCCAAGCTAATTGGTAATTCCAGCTTTTATCTGTACATACAAGCAATAGGCTTCGTTTTCTCAATTTTGTTCTGTTATTGCCCTGGTGACCCTCTCTAGCGCATGAATCCTGTGAGCTCGGCAATTCATTACTAGTGGAGTTTAGTATGGGATTAGAAATCGATATTTTTAATACGCTTCTGCCTGACCCGCAAGAAATTTGGATAAAGTATCATTCATGTTTTTTTCAACTTGTGTGCTGGCACCGAAATTTCTATCATTCTTTTTATTATTACTGCTCCATTGGACTTTATTTATGCAATCGTGTCACAAATCCTTCATTGCTACTTACGGTTAGTACTCTGAACTGAACTCTGAAGCATGCTCCATTGTGATTAGCTCATTGCATCGGGTATATACATGTGGTTTCTGTATGATAGGCGATAGCTGTAAAATGCTCTCTGAAGTTACTCTGAACCATTGGTATTTGCAACAGGGAAGGCGACTGAACATGACGCTGCAGGATGAATGGTAGGAAAGATAGGGGGAGGTTTAGCAGATTTATACGCCCCATGTCAGTGCAATGCCTGTGCTCTGGGGATCAGACAAACACGATGGATCGGGCAATCCAATTATCGGAGAACATAGACATAAAGGACGGCATGACCAGCCGGCACTCATCTCCAAAACTTGTGGCTGGGCGGCATGTCAATAATGTTGGCATGGAGGAGGCTGAGTTGTCGCTACAGGGAGGTGGCTCTCTTAACTATGAGGTTGGTGCTCCATTCTATGGCATAAACATTCTCGTGAAAAAAAACTTACGGAGCTCAAATTGTCCTTAAGACAACTAGTAAATAAAGTCACTGAAATGCGTGCTTGGGCTACACTGGCTATACCTGTTCCGTATACCGGTGTTAGGAAATCACCTCAATAGTTTCACATAAGCTTTTCTCTTATGGAACTGTCTCAATTGGTATATGCATGCTGGTTGCGAACTATCTTCCTTGGTTTTCCATTTCCTTCCTATTTTATTCTTCTGCATACAGCTGTAATTGTCATCAGATGTTTATTCTAAATATTTTGATCATGTGCACACCCAAGTGTATCACAAATAAGTGCAGTAATTAAAGTTTCAGAAAAAGGTGCAGTAGGTAGATAAGCAACCACAGCTGTTGCATCTTTTTGTATGCTCATTGTAACAACATTTAGATTTTTTGTTTCACTTCTTGAGTACATGCATTGATGAATGATGTAATGTTTTTAAGACCGATAGCCCTCAAAATTTCAATGTTCAATACCTGATAATGTGTACTGCAATGATTAAAACAATTTCAGGAAGCAAGGGCATTGCTTGGAAGGGTAGAATACCAAAGAGGACATATTGAAGAGGCACTTCGGGTGTTTGATGGGATAAAGATATCTGCACTAATTCCCGAGATGAAAAAATCTGTCATTAGAAAAGTTGGCCAGCAAAAGCCTCTCCCACATTCCAGTTCTCTGACAATGCCCTTCCATTCTGTTACTATACTGATGGAGACTATATATCTTAAATCTCTAGCACTGCATGATCTTGGAAAGTTTGAAGGTATATAGCCCCAGTTTCTTTGTACTTCTTTTTCTCATTTGTTCAGGATTACTTTCAACATAACTCCAACTAAATCTGGTTTTGCAGAGGCTGCACGTGAGTGCAGTGCAATATTGGATATTGTGGAATCTGCAGCACCTGAAGGTTTGCCGACCAACTTTGGAAATGATTGCAACTTGAATGAAACAATATGCAGAGCAGTTGAGTTACTTCCTGAGCTTTGGAAACTAGGAGGTTTTCCTCTTGAAACTATCTCTTCATATAGGAGGGCTCTTGTTAGTAATTGGAACCTTGATGCAAAGACCATTGCTAAACTACAGATAGAATTTGCTGTTTTTCTACTATACAGTGGCTGTGAAGCCGGACCTCCCAAGCTTCGATGTCAATTGGATGGTTTATTTGTACCTCAGAATAATCTGGAAGAAGCTATTCTTCTTTTGTTGATTCTATTGGTGAAGTTCAATCTTAAGAGGATTGAAAGGGATGCAACTGTGATGCATCACTTAAGTTTTGCACTGTCCGTGTCAGGGCAGTTGAAACCTCTTGCTCGTCAGTTTGAAGCACTATTACCTGGTCTTCTAGACAATAGAGAGTGGCTGTACAATGTTGCATTGTGCTACTTAGCATCAGGTGACGATTTAAATGCACTGAATCTTCTTAGAAGGGTATTGAAGTCTGGAGAAGATTCAAACAGTCTCAAAGAACTTCTCCTGGCTTCAAAAGTTTGTGGCGAAGACAGTGCTCATGCTGGAGAAGGAGTTTTATATGCTCGTAGAGCCCTTGCCAATCAGCATGGAGGTTGTGATCAAATGGAGGTTGTTGCAGGCCGTTTGCTTGGCATTTCCCTTTGCAATCTTGCTAGATATGCTACAACTGATATAGAGAGAGCTGCTCAGCAGCATGAAGCATTGGAGGTGCTTGCTAATGCTGGAAAAAAGATGCACAGCAGAGATTTCGGGACAATATACAGTCTCAGCCTTGAAAATGCTGTGCAGAGAAAACTAGATACAGCAGCTCGTTATGCAAAGAAGCTATTGAAACTAGAGGCTGGGTCAGAATTGAAGACTTGGCTGCTTATAGCTCGAATAATGAGTGCCCAAAAGCGATTTGAAGATGCTGAGTGCATTGTAGATGCCGCATTAGATCAGGCTGGGAAGTGGTCTCAAGGAGACCTACTGCAAACCAAAGCCAAAATTCAGATTGCCCAGGGGCAGTTTAGGAAAGCAATTGAGACGTATACACAGCTTCTTGCTCTGATCCAACTTAGTGTGAAGAGTTTTAGTGCTGGGATTTCTGTCTTGCAGGTGGGTACCCATTCTCTTAAATTTGGAATAATTTTTGAAAAAGAAGAGATGTGCATACTATTTTTTTATCTTCCATGCCCTATACCAGATTGGTTTGAGGAATCAAACATTTTTTATGAATCATGACAGAAAGGATACTGCTGCATAGGAATAAAACAAGCTGTGACTATACTTTTTTTTCGCGAACATGCATTGCATGTATGTGACTATACCTTTTTAAAGCAAGGGAGAATATAGTTGTGTTAGTTAAGTGTAGTTGTGGGACTATCATTTGAAAAAAAAAAACTCTTAACAGTCTTGTGCAACTATTTTTTGCAGGGAACTAGGACTGATAAAAGTCTGGAAATAAAAACATGGTATGATATTGCCCTTTTGTACCTAAGAATGTCTCAATGGAAGGATGCAGAACTTTGCATATCCAAAATAAAAGCTATCAGTCCATATTCTCCCTTGACTTGTCATGCTATAGGTGATTTCTCTTCTCCATTTTATTATGATTGTCCTGTGCTTAGGATCTTAGCATTGTGTTTTTTTTTGTATTATTAGTAAGTCGTCTTCCTTAATTCACGAGGCTACATAGAATGATAGAATCATGTTCCCAATATCTTGCTATTCTTAGTATTTATGAAAAAAAAAGTTGTCATGCAGGAAAGCACAATGAAGCCAAAGGTTTTATGAAAGAGGCTCTGCAAGCATACTCAACAGCGTTAGACCTCGATCCTAAACATGTACCGAGTTTGATATCAACTGCTACTGTTCTTCGACAGCTTTACAAGAAGCCCTTGCCTGTTGCTAGATGCTTCCTAACTGATGCGTTGAGACTAGACAGAACAAACCATGTTGCCTGGTTCAACCTTGGCTTACTCTATGAAGACGAAGGTGACAGCGCAGCGATTGAAGCTGCTGAATGTTTTAGGGCTGCTGCTCTTCTTGAAGAAAATGCCCCAGCAGAACCTTTCAGATGACATATATCAACTCTTTTGAGGGACAAACTGTAACTAACTCTGAATCTCAACATGTTTACAGGAGTGGCTATGTTATAGGGAACTTCCACACAAAGGTTTTAACTTTTTCAACATTTTTGCAGTGCAATGGATGCGTTACAAAAATTATGGTCGATTACCTGATTCATTTTTTTTAAAATGTGCAATGAGGAAGTGAGTTTGTACAATGTATGTTAACTTATAACAATAATGTTCTCAATCAGCTCTAGAGAAGAATGACAGGTTCATGTGAAGAAGGAAATCTTGAAAAAATTGGACCGACAAATAGCTGATCCTTTTCAAACCATATATGAGTTCACATATTGTACATAGCTACCAAATTCACTGGACCAACCGACAGCACCAATAAAAATCATTAAAAAACTTACACTTCAAGTAGGGATGAATTTTAACACTTTGAATATTAGCCCTCCCAATTTGCTATCAAACAATGATACACTGTGTTTTGCACAACCAGACTTTATTTTTGCAACGAATTATGGCAACCAAAATCGTGCATTCCATTCCACAAGTACATCTCCAAGAAAGCATGTATATGACAGGCTCGCGATGGGCGCTAGCTACGGCGGAAGAAGATCCCGACGCGCTGAAAAATAGGTGCTTCAAATGCCTGTCCTTCGCCCACCGAATCGCAACATGCTGCCAGCCGCTAAGGTGCCTGAACTGCCATGGCACCAGGCACATGGCGAGGGAGTGCAAACGGCCTCGATCGCCGGGGAACGGGACCGGCAGTGTCGACTGCCGCTTCTGACCGCTTCGTCACAGCTCGGAACGGTCCAGGGAGCCGGGGCACCCAGCAGGATCCGAGGCCAGCGGGTCCACACCGCCCATCAGCCCCGGCAGGCCTCAGGGACTGGATCCTGACGATCGCGACCCGCTGCCTCCCGGCCATCCGGAGGAACGTCAATGGGAGAGCGCGTGCATCATCCAACACAACGCAGGACTGCATCAATCGACATGGAACTAGGACTGTATCAACAACGTTTCGGGCCGCTGAACCAGAGGAGCTACAGATCTCTCTTCTTCGGGATGACATGTCTGCTGGTGTGCAGCCGGACTCGGACCCCATGGTCCTTGAGTCGGGGCTCCACAGTAAGGCATTACTCACAACTCTGCACAACGACACCAAGAGCAAGGAAGCTGAGGACCTGGCTGCCGTACGCGCGGTGGAAACTTCCTCCCCCGCACCAGCTAGTGGGAACGACATCGGGGACTTGACTGTTGCTGTGCAGCTGGACTCGGACCCAATGGTCCTTGAGTCGGGGATCCACAACAAGGCACTCCTCACAACCTTGCTCAACGACACCAGGAGCAAGGAAGCTGAGGACATGGCCGCCGTACATGTGGTGGAAACCTCCTCCCTTGCATCGGCTAGTGGGAACGGCATCAGGAACGCTGATGCTGAGATTGACCCGGAGATATTGTTAGGTGACGGACTTGAGGCCCTCCCTCGTCGCACTTGACCGACTTGTCGACGTCGCACACACGGGCCCTGGACGAGGTGGCTCCTACTTGTGCAACCGTGGCCGCGGCGGCTGCTGCACCGGCAACTGTTCCTTCCGTGACCTCCGTCGACGATTTCATCTTGTCAATCTCCTCCAACCCCGACATGCCGATCCTGACGTCGCCCCCCAGGCTAAGGGTGTCTCAGATGCCGGACTACAGCGTCGTTCCCAGGCGCAACACCAGGTTGGCTAACAAGGCGAAGGCGTCCAACCCTGAGGTCCAGACCACAAATGTTATGCTCAAGAAGCTTGGTAGGGATGTGCCACTGCCCACTTCGGAGGATTCCGGCGCACGTCGTTTTCACGAAACGTTCTCCGGCTCCTGTCACCTTCCATGAAAGAGGCCATGAGAGAGCTGTTCCCGGTACGCAAACGGTTTGGGTCACGGCGTGCCGCCGTGTAGCTGCGCCGTTACCTCGTCACAATTAGAGTCGCAAAATCTGTCATCATATAATCTCTTTTAGGTGCCGTGATCGGTTTTTGTTGCAGGAGCACATTTGTTCGGCCGTGGTGTGCCGCTCGCATTTCAGGCCGTCCGGAATTCACTTTGTAACAAAAACTTCTATTCCTTATACATGCTTTGCATGGTCGCGAAAAAGACAAACAAAACATGGTGCAGCTGAGTTTATATCGCTTCTCTCGGTTCTCTTGGCGGAGAGAACCGCCATCACGTTCGCCATGGCTTCCTAGCTGAGACTGCAAGTCAAAAGCAAAACTCAAAAGGCGCCCTCTCCTGCATCATCTCCTGGGCCTGGGTCCTGACTCTGTGGCCCATCGTGGTCCTTCGCGAACTTCTTCACCTCAGCCTTCAGCCTGGCTAGGGTCTCAGGATCCATGGCCACGCTAAACGTCGTCTCCTCCTCGCTGGATTCATCTACCGGCAGCTCGCTGTCTGTTATTTCCGGCAAGTCCTCCAGGACGACAGGTCCCAGCAGGTCCCAGTCGACTTCCACTTCCTCCTCCTCCTCCACGTCAGTTTCTACTATTAACTTTTCTCGCAGCCTGTCGTATTCCGCTTGCAGCTGCTCAGCGTCGGAGCCGGCAAAAGGATCCATGCCAACAGCTTCAGAGAAGAAATGCTAGTCAGAGAGCGGTGACTGATGACTAAATATCAGAACCGAGGATACCAAACGATTGACACAGTAATCACAAAGAATGAAGTTAAATGCTGTCCTGTCGCTCTGTTTTTTTTTCACTCTGTTTATGACAAGAAACTCAATTACTCTTATTTATTACTACTACTTGTATTGTGTACTTGATGGCCATGCAGTAATATGACAGGAGCTATAGGAAGTAATTCTGTTATCTCATGAGAATCTATCAACATGAGCAATTAATCAAATTTCTGACAGAAATAGACTCTGCTAGTGATCAACACATAGCTAAACGAAAATCTGTAAAAGGTCGGTAGCAGCATTCAGAGAAAATGGATCCATAATCATGGCACATTGGCACTGCTATTTAGACGTGACTTACAGTACTATATCGGAACTGAGGGCACAAATTAACATAGAAACAAATACTAGTATCATGAAAATCACAATAAGTAAAAGGTAAATGCAACTGGAGATTGTCTTGTTACTCTGGTATGACAAGGACAGTTAAATGTTATTGTGTATTTGCTGTCAACGGGATAATATCAACATGACACATCCTATAGTAGTCGGCAAATCTGATTTCATGGGAAACTAATAGCATGCGCAATCAAGTTACTGACATCAAAGGATACTGTTAGTGATCAACATAAATTGGACTAACAAAAATCTGTAAAGTCCAGCATTCATAAGCATGATTATATTTCATCAAAGATCTTTAAAAAAAAGATTATATCTCATCTAAGTGAAACATGCAAGTTGTGCAGGCTTGTGCATAGTGGATCACTACAAAATTAAGCTTATGCACCACATTGATGCTGACCGGAATTGCATTTGAAGTCATCTGCACCTGATTTTGGTTATGAGAACAAAACCAATTAATTAGCTAGCTGACTATGAATCAAAATGAAGCAGGTTCTCTGCATTTCCCTCTTACTGCTCTGCCTCCACATTCAAGTTTTACTTCTAGATCACAAGTCACTACTGCATTTTGCTACATAGAACATATCTATTCAACTAATTAACAACTTTCTTAGTTCCTACTGCATTTTTTTTCTCTATATGGAAGTGGCTGCTCAGTACAGGCCAATGGGTAATTGGGTACTAGGAAGTAGTACTATACAATAACACAAACAACGGCATGATCGCACAAGATAGAGAGATCATGCTAAGTCGATCGGTGCACTCCACCTGATACGCAGCACACAATGCACGACGAAACTCTATGTAGCAAGCTAGCCAACCAAACAGATGTTAGTATATGTATTACATACCTTGGGCAACATCGAGCGGCAGAAACCAAGGGAGGACGTAGCGGCACGAGGGAGCCGCTGGCCACGGCGTCACCAGCTCGTAGGAATCTTCGACGAACTCCACGACTCTGCGCTCGGGCACGTTGACGCTGAAGAGGCGCTCCTCAAGCTCCAAGGCGAAGTAGACCAGATTGGCGTCCGACGGAGACACGACCACGAGCACGGGAACCTTGCGCGGCAGCTGCTCTCGATGTTGGCGACGACGGCATATTTGCCGTGGCGAGGGGGGATGCGCTCGGCGGTGCCCGTGGCCGGGTGGCCCTGCTCGACGCCAGAGCAGTCGAAGTGGCGCACCATGATGAGGTTGCTCTGGTAGGGGCGGTCCGCGAAGCACACGCCGTAGAAGGGCTCGACGCTGAAGTTGAAGAGGATGCAACCGGAGCCGACGCCGAGTACGTAGGGGTACATGTCGGGAGAGTTGCGGACGGGATGGGCTGTCGGGGCCACGGTCATGAGGGTGATCCGCGGCGGCAGCGCGACCGGGATGGAGAAGTCAGCCCTGTGCTCCACGTCCGCCTCTTCCGAGGAGAGCTCCGCCTCGTCAACCCCTTCCGCCTGCGCGTCTTATTCGACCTCCTCTTCCGAGTCGAGCTCCGCCTCGTCAACCTCCTCCGCCTGAGTGTCTTCCTCGACCTCCGCTTCCGAGTCGTGCGCCGCGGCTTCCGCCTCGTCAATCCCCTCCGCCTGCGCGTCTTCCTCGACCTCCGCTTGCGCGTCGGCGTCGAGCTCCGCCTCCGCCTCGTCAACCCCCTCCGCCTGCACGTCGGCCTCGACTTCCGTCTCACCCTCTCCGTCAGCCGGCGCTTCGCCTGCGACAACGCGGGGGATACGGGCCAGGATCACCCACGGCCACGGCATGGTTGCTTCGGTTCGGAGGCTTTGGGCAGAGAGAGAGAGCGCTCCGGCGGATTGGTGCGATTTGGTGGCGGCCTCGCCGATTTTGGGGGGAAATGAAGGACAGGACGGTAATTGAAGCAGCGGGTAGTGGGACTTGCCGACTTATAGCTTGCAAAGAAAGATACTCCCTCCGTCCCACAAATAATTGCACATTTTTGACTTCTACACTTCTTGTTTGATCATTCGTCTTATTTAAATTTTTTGTGCAAATAATAAAAGAAATAAAACATTATGAAAATATCTCTAATGATTGAATAAGTCGTAACAAAACAAATAATATTTATTAAAATTTTTTAAATAAGACGAACGGTCAAACTAGAAGTGCAGAAGTCAAAAACGTGCAATTATTTGTGGGACGGAGGGAGTACATCCATTCCAAGCCCAACATCGGACTTTCTGGGCTATAAGAGATGATGGCCCATGATGCGCCGACGATTTTTTTTTTTGGCAAATTTAGGGAGCTTTATTAGTAATAATGTCCTTACACTAGAGTGTCCTAACACAATCAGGAAAAAAGGCGTTGTGATCTACCTCTTGGTAGCTTCATGGATACTCCATGGCCAGCTACCCTCTTGCTAGCTTCATGGATACTTCATGGCCAGCTAGCTTCATGGCGCAAGCCTAGTTAGCATGGAGAAAAAAAGGCGTGAATTCATGGCGCATAGTGGCGACGGGAGAGCTAAAAGGAACACACTCCAGTCTCCTATGCGTGAATAGAAAACGAATTCCCATTGCTCATTGCACCAGCTTTCCCTTTCATCTTGTCTCGAGGCATGTAGTCCCCTATCATGTTGATATCGAATGCTCCGTGTCCTTCAAATAATCCTCTCACTAACCTTCAAAGTCGGTCTAGGTTTGTACGGACCTAACATTGGAGGCGAGAGAGCGCTGGTGCAATGCGAGTCATCTTTGTCTTAGTCAACAATCCATGCAAAACTGTTGGGTGCCAAATGATCTGAGTTACTTGTACATCCAAACGGTATAAGGGTATGTAATTCAGTTTCGATAAAAAAAATGTAATTCAGACACAACAGAGCACCATGATGCAAGAGAACAGAAAGTAAAAAAAAAAAACAAATGAGATTATGGCACCCAAAATCCTGCGATAAGTCCATTCCTTCCATCCATCCACACGGTCAGGCAGAAAGTACAGCTCAGAAGCATCCAAGTGAACAGGTTTACGAGCGGAGCGTGTACAGGTTCTATCTCCTGGTACTGATGTCAAAAATATTAATAACGAAGTTAAGAAGGATGGTTAACGACCACTTGTATCTCTATCCAGTATCCTATTGTTCATCCTATATCTACTGTGGAAGAACATTTCCCAATATTTCGTTCAACTAATTGTACCACTATCTGGACCGGAAGAACCGTCAAAAGGCTCAAAACTACAAGCCTGAAGTCTCTATAAACTACTGGCACATAGGCAGAGCTCGTATCATAGCTCATCCGAGCAGCAAAAGCAGTCACAGACGCAAAATCACCTTGGGTATTTCTGCAAGTAGAGATCGTATGGAGCATATCCAGCATGCACAGTTCTGTTCCCAAAGCTCCGTCCATGTAAAGAATGTGCAGCTATGCATGCAGCCTCCTTCCGCATGAACTCCACAAGCACAGAACCAGGTTCAAACGCGAAACCAGTGTCACTGGTCTCAACAGCTGGGACTTTTTCTGGACGATTTTCAGTCACATCATCAGCACCTTGTTCAGAGTACCCTCCAGGTTTCTCCACTTTGTCTGTAGGTTCAGCAGGACTACAGGTCTCTGAGGTTCTTGGGTCTTGATGACTCTTTTCTACTGCATCATCGTCCATTACAGTAGCAGTAACCTCCCCTACTGTATGTTTATTCTCATCCACTGCTGCTTCAGTATGACCAGCTTCAGCATGTTGTGATGTGGGGAGAACAGCTCTAGACTGAGTTTCATCAAGCTCTTCGTCCTCATCTGCTACAGGCGCTTTACTCTCACAAAGTGATGCATTTGATGGGAAGTGTTTGTCCTTCTGATCTTGACTCTCTGGAATAAGATCTACATCTTTAGTTTCCGAAGCTTCAGAATGATTTAGAACATCTATGCTCTGATTGATCGGTACAGAATATTTTGATACAGCCTTTGCAGTGTTTTCAGCATCAGCAAATTCAGTGCATTCAATCTTGAGCTCAACTATGTTATCCTCTGCAGCACTACCACCAGCAGCAGGAAACTCAACTGCATTTACAGATTTAACTGCTCCAAACCTGTGAATCTTGTCCACAGTGTAAGTTGAAATCCACCAAAATCAATAACAAAAAAAATGTAAAAGAATTGTACACACCTCGTACATTCAACACGTACATCTTCCAAAGTTTCTTCCAGCTCAGATTTTGAAAGCATCATATACTCTTCTCGTTCAAACTACATATGTTGCACAGTTATTTTACAAACCTCGAATATGTGAAAACAAGTGATAGGTTCAATTTTTTGTTCAATGGTATGCATTAGTGTCAGAGTTCAAGATTGCTGCAACATTTATCTATTAATTTGAACTCATGAGATCTAAAAACAACCAACAATACTTAGGAAACATATGAAGCCATAAATTGTTTTGATTTGGAGAGCATTGTTGATTTAACTAGAAACTTGAAGTGAGAAGAGATAAAACTACAACATACCACATTTTTTAGCTGCACGACCTTTGTTGGTTCTTTCAGAAGCGATTTGGCGTTTTCAGGAATACCATAAAATGGGGAAGCCTCATTAGCAGCCTGAAAATTCAACTAGAACTTGGATAAAAATTCAACTAGAACACCATGCTATTTCAAATGATGGAATATATACAGGCCAGTAAAAATGGAATAGGTCAAAATGGTTATACCTCCACAGGAGGATTAGGAAACACATGCACAGCAGTCAGTACACATCCACCAAGCACCATCCCATTGAGGCCAGCACATGCCTTAGAAGTAATGGAGCGATCGGCATACTGTCCATATCAAATTGATCAGAAGTGACTATGATGATCATATACTCTAGCAAATGCACACAGCACTCATACCTCAAGAAATGCACAGGGTCCACCGAGCTCACTGTTAAAAAGAAAGCGGTACGCAGCCAATGGGCCAAATGCACTAACAATCTCCATTAGCTAAAAGAGAGGGGAATGCAGTAACTTGTCAGGAACATAAGCTATAATATCCTCACAAAGAACAAAAAAAAAACGTAATATATAAAGCACAGATACTGATGGCCTATCATATTACCATCTCAGATGAGATCACTCCAGCAATCCCCGCTATGAAAATCTGTAAAATTCAAAGGTGATTCAGAAAACATATACATTATTTTAAAAAAATAAGCAGTCAAATATTCTTATGCTTAACTATTCTGAATCAGTTAACTCTTTTTTTCCACAAAAAGATGTGAGATGGCTTTCACTGAATATACAACATTGTCCCTAAGTGAAAATAGCGGTTGAAGGAATTCTGACACAACATCAGAGTAACTTCATAGCTGTCAACAACCAATCCTACTTCAACTGAAAATAGCGATTGAAGAAATTCTGACATGACATCAGAGTAACTTCATAGCTGTCAACAGCCAATTCTACTTGAACTGAGTTCTCACAGAACAACCAAGAAACTACAACAGGAAGGAAACCAAGAATGTCTGGAAATTTGAGACAGCTTTCTCTTTGAAAAAAATCTAACAAGCTGAAACCAATTATACATGTTACCTTGTGTGGTGAATCTGCAACAATGTCAGATATTAAAGCAGTCTCTTCAGCAGGCTTCTTAGGGGTTACATTCTGCAAGAAAAAAAATATGAACTAACATTTTATTTAAAACAAAATATCTAAAAATCTGAATGTCCTTGCATCTAAAACGTAGATCTCCAAAAAAAACAATGTCATAACACTCTAAATATAATACAGAAAAATCAACGGGGTTTACATTCTGCAAGGAAAAAATTATGAACTAACATTTAAAATAAAATATCTAAAAATTTGAATGTCACCACGGAGATCTAAAAACAAAAACAGTGCTGTAACACTAAATATAATACAAAAAAACAACGTGGTTCCTTCTGCTGTGGACTATCACAGATATTATGGACAGCTAATAGTGATGGAAAATAATCATTGTGGATTATTGTTATCTGCAGAGGAAAGCCTGGTCCTTGAGGTGCCATGTCACATATTTGCATGATCCTATTGTTCAGCTATTCATGTTGGTGTAGTGATACAGCACAAAAACAAGGCAATCTAGCCAAGCACACCAAGCTGAACCAGACTAATAACCTATCTACTTCTATCTAACTGGTATGTCTGTGATATATATTCCATTATTGGCTATGGGTGGAACGACTAACCATATATGCCTATACATGTAAAGGAACTAATCTTGTCTTTTAGAAGTAAATGGACCAAGTTGAGGCCAGAGATAAAAATAGAGGAACTAAGATGTAAGGCAATATCCATGAAATAAGCTGAATAGGAAAAAGTTAGAAATTGAACACAAACAAGAGAAAAAGTAAATTCAAAGTTAGTTAAACTAAATGCAGAATAACTTTGAAGTTGTCAATGTCTAAATGACAGCCCTTGCTGCCAAATTGCACTCGGCTGTAGATATTTGCAGAATTAAGGTCAGCACTTAGCAACCATCAACTCAAATTTTTGCTAGTATTGCATTTATTTACTTGAACCATGCTGTACAAGCTGTCTTCCTAATGTTTCCATGAACTGGGCACCATAAGGACCCTCTGCCTGTCTGCAGTATTGTAATCAGCCAATGAATTCTGAAGTAGCAGCAGTCACATATGCACTACACCAGGAAGCCTGCTTTACAATTCCTTTGCTTCACGAAGCTGCTGAACGTGAATTATGACACACCCAATTAAAATACCCTATTTGAGAGATTTCAATATGACCGTCAGACAGGAACTCGTCGAATGATAGAAATATATGCCATTAACAAATCCAAAACAGCAACTCTATTACATTTTGCACCATGAATAAATCTAAATATAGCTAATTTTAACTCATAGAAGATACAATGGAGTGTACAGATTTCAAGGTTCACCAAGCAAAAAAGAAATGAAGGTACCAATTGCTAACCAATCAATTCCAGGATTCTCACTTCTAACTGATTAGAGCATCAGGCCAAGAGTTAAACATGGCATATTTTATGCAAATATGCAAACTTCAAACTGCACCCATAATCATTAAATGAATTAAAACTTGTGGAAATAAATAGATAATGTTATTTTCACTATGATTTTCATCACTGAGCCATTAGGATGCAAAATAGGTCAGGTGATAAAAGGAACCGATGAAGAAATCTTTCCATTTCTTATAAGCACAAACAGCTGTTAAAGATAATCAACCAAGTAATATCATGCCAGTCTTACAACTAATTATGCCAATCATTAAGAGGAAGATATCTTTTGTAGCAAAACAAGTTGCATATATGCAGGAAACAGAAAGGTTTGATGATCTCGTTCTCACTTAACCAAATATAAACCAGAGGCGCATAACTATTATTAGTAGTATACTAAAATAACGAAACATTCAGCTTCACACATGACATATAAAAAATTCAAATATTTAGAAGAACTACATGTACAACAGTACAAGTCAATGACATGTCCACAGCAAAGAAAGACACGAGTCAGATAATTGATACACCGGGACCAAATCGTAGCGCTGCGGTAGCCACGCAAGTTTGCGGGCTGCTGGTCGGGAGTTAGACTCCCGGTTCGCGCCTAAATAAAGGCTCCACAAGGGCAACACAAAAGTATGGGTGGGCTTCGGCCTGGTGTAGCCTAGCTGCCCCTTGCGCCAGCCCAGTGCCTGACTGACTATGGTGCCAGCCCAAGCCAGGATGCATTGTACGGGTAAAGCTAGGGTTCAGGGCATTTTCTTGACCAGCATGGTTGAGGTCGTACCTACATGCAATACCCCGGGAAAGCTTTCCATGGCTGGTCGAGTGTTTTTTTAGAAAAAAATGATAGACCAACAAGGCCATGCCAGATCAGTTACAGGATATCTTAATTCAAACCTAAATCAAAACATCGATTTCAAAATGACTAGGTCACTCAATACAACTAAATGATCCAAATTAGGTGGCAATTCTGTACCAAAATATTATTTAAATAAAAGCTTTTACAGAGATGAACAGCAATAGTTCTTTTGTAAAACAACACTGCCACCTAATTTATTTATTAACAATAGTTCTTTTAGTAATTGATACATTCTCAAAATAGAATGGGAAAGTAATGAGGTTGTTTCGGCAATAAGCCAAGAACCAAAGCGCAAAATTTGAAGGTCATTAACATACATCAATGAAGAAAAACTAAAATGTATATAATTGCAACAACATTGATGTGGAAGGATGGAAATCTTACCACCATCTCAACATATTCTTTGGGGCGTCGAATTCTCAAAGCAGATCCGTTTAGAGACCTTCCATCAAAAGAAAGAGCTGCTGTAGCATCCTCTGGTGTAAGAAATTCCACGAATGCCTGACGTTTTTCTCTGTTTATCTGCATCGAACCAAAGAGGATATCAATATATATTAATAAAAAAATGTGATATGGTGCGAACAAAAGGTGGAATTCAAGTTTGCTCACCGTACAACTGAGGCATGGTTTAGACCGCTGGGGTTTAATGCCAGTAGGCAATAAGAAGTCATTCAAGCAGTCAATCAGCTTATCCTCCGTAGCTGAATCAGGCAAATTTTCAATGTGCAACCTCCTGAGTGGGCGTGTTGCTTGTGTAAGCTGGACAGAATCTGCAGTCAAACTATTACCCGCCAACACTGTCCCAACTGTAGTTGAAGGGTCCTTCTTTATTGCGCTGAAACTGAATGGAGTAGGAGCGATCTGGCCAACAGTTGGGAGGAAAGTGGTAGGGAAGTTAGATTGGTTTGCTTTAACAGGAGGCTGATCCCATGTGGCTGATTTCTTTTCTGGGGACTGAATGACCTTGGAAGGAATCTTGGTAGTTGCCTGCTCAGCTTGCAGTGATGTTTTCTTTTTCCTTGGTGAGTATCCACCAAGACGGCTTTCATATTTCTGGTGCGACCCACCAATGTATCCTCCACTCCCAGACGATCTTTGTTTATCAACTTCAGCATACTTCCTCCTTGATTTCTCCATAGAGTAGTATGGAGGATAATTGCCAAAATCACGTCCACGGTAGTTATACCTTTCTTCCCTTAGTGGTGGTGAGATAGACCTGCCGTATCTTTCTCGATCATGATCCCTGCTTCTGGACCTTCTCCTTTTAAACCCTGGTTCTCCATGGTATGGTTTTGCATACTCATTCCTTCCAGCATTTCTATCAGAATGTTTCGAATCTTGGAACCGTGCGGAATCATGTTTCTTCAACATTGGTCGTTCTACCTCTGAACTCCTCTCATTATCAAAGCTTCGGTCTTTTCTCTTTGTCTCATTTCGAAGCTTCTCACTCTTAAACTTTATTTCATCATCACCAACAGCTTCATCATTCCATCTTTTTCCGGGTTCCTTTTGATACTCAGATCTCATTACATCACCCTTTCTTTCTCTGATCTCACTAAGATTTCTATCTTTGCTTTCATCAGCCCGACCACTCATGTTTGTGACAAGTTTCTGAGAATGATGAATGCCTTTGTCTTTCCTAACTGAATGATTATCGTCTCCTGAGGGAAGTTTCTTGGAAGCCTTCTTTGGTGCATCTCTCAGGCATTCCTTCTCCGGAACCTTTGGTGCATCTTTCAGGTCATCCATCTTCGCACCAGTGTTTGGCCTATCTCTAGAGTTGTCCTTCTTGGATACCTCCTTTGGTGCATATCTCATGTCCTCCTTTTTTGGATTTTCCCTTGGTATATGCCTTGGATTTTCTTTCTTGGAGCCCTCCCTTGTTGCATCACTACTCTTCTCCTTTCTTGAACCCTCCACAGGCATATCTCTGGGATCCTTTCTGCTTTTGTGTTCTCTTCCTTGTTCCAAGTGAGTAGATTTGCCCTTACCATTTTCTAGCCCTTCCTTGGCTTTCTTAGATTCTGATGCAGCCTTCTTTTCACGCCGCAGCATAATGTCCTTAATGCTTAGAGGTCTTGTGCGGGCAGCTGTCCCTTCACTAGTGATTCTCTCAGAGTCATTTTCACCATGTATTTTCCTACTCATCTTGATCCTTGACCCAGAATTTTTGGTTAAAAACAATGATATCTTATCTAACCTAGCCTACTCAAAGAGTCTAACAGATAACAGCAGTAGACACCATGTGGCTTCCTACAAAGAATAAAAACAGAGGCATGAAAATATGCAACATACTTTTCACCATAGGCAAGCTGATGCGATGTAATTTCATCAGAATCACAAAACCCTAACAGAAGCAGCTAGTCCCAAATAATGTGAAGGAACTGATCCTAGCTCAGTTGGTTGTGGGTGTGAAAGTATGCCCAGACCACCCAAATTCAAGTCCTCATCGAGGCGAATTTGGGTGCTTAACTCTTCTTAATTAAAAAGCCACCTAGTTCCTCATAGGTTGGTTGAGTTTTTTTAATTCCAAAGAATGTGCCATATATTTGGTTTTGATCAAGCATGAGGGACCTGGCTAATCACATGCCTCCAGAAACTGGAAGTCATGGAGAGTGGGATATCTCAGTATTACTTACCTAATCCTTGCTGCACTGGACTGGGAAATGCGAATGGTAAGACAGTTTCATTTTAGTCCAGAAATTGATTATAATAGCACAGCACTAAAGAACCCCATCCAATCCAGGGGTGGACCGAGTACAGGACATGGGTGTACACATGTACACCTGATAATTTTTGCAAAATCATGAAGTTAATATGTATCGCAGTGGCGCGGAGCTGGTGAAAATCTCACATAAGCGCCTAACAACCGGTATTATGCCAGCATACCCATAGTTCATAGAAGCAAGGATAAAATGCATAATTTAGAAGATATCCCAATTCCATGCTTTATTATACAAGAAATTTGATAAAAATAAGGCTAGCAGGACCAGGATAAAAAGTAGCATTCATGTCATCTAGGTTGGAACTGAGACATAACCAGATACAGTATCTATGCAGTAGCTGGAATGCTGAGTAAATTGGATAACAGAATATAGATTGTCATAGATTGCTACGGATTTCTAAGTGTAAGCAGAAATTATCACATATGCCATCTGAAGTTTACAGAAAACAGGAAACTAGGTAAGGACACCAGCTCAGGTGAACCGAAAACTTTTGCAGCTACATAAGAACTTGAGCCTCTTAAGAAACTCTGTTCGCACAAATGAGAACTTGAGCCTCTTAAGAAAAAAGGATCACTCATGCACATATTGATCAAAAGGATCACTCATGCACATATTGTGCACAAATGAGAACTTGAGCCTCCTAAGAAACTATGTTCGCCAGATGCAGTTTGCACCTTGCTTACAAACAATTGATGAATGAACAATGGAGGATGCGAAATTTGGAACAACCTGCTGTAGCTGAGTGTTGTCTGCCTCTGCTGCTCTGCACTCAAACAGAACTGCGCAGCAAGCACGAGGCGCCGAGCAGCCAAGCGTTCGTGCGCACCGCGCCCAGGCCGCAGGCCGCGACCCTACCGCCGCGTGCCTGCGTCGCACTGTGCAGGAGCGGCTGCCAGCTAGCCACACCGTCGCAGGCTCGCAGCACCGCCCTCCTCTCGCCTGCCTTCTGAATTTGGTAGCACCCGTGCGCAGTGAAGATGCTGGCCGCCCCCGCCGCCCAACTCCTTCCTCGATTTGGCAGCACGCTGGTCGCACCACTGGCCCCCCGGCGACTAGGGTTAGCTTCGCACGCCGCGGTGCCGCAAGCGATGAGATGCACGCCGCTCGCAAGGGGAGGACGTCACGCGACGAGGAGATGCGAGAGAGGCAGCCGGTGTGAAGTTCTCTTTTTTCCCAGGCCGGCGACTGGGCCACTTTGGGTTGGGCCGGAAAACAGCGTGGTACTCACGTTTTGGATGAAAGTCCATTTGCTCCGACTTTAACGAAGTCCGATTTACCTCTCTTAAAATTTCTCAAAAAAAAAAACTCTCTTAAACCCAAAAAATAATTTTTAAAAATCTTCTCTCACTTTTGAAACCGTGAAAATTTCCTCCCTAAGAAATTTTAAAGATGTTTTAACTGACATGGTGCCACATCAACTACAAGTAAGGTAAATCAGACTACCAGGATGGTTAATTCGACTTCAATTAAAAAATATAGAAATTTTTTAAAAAATGTACAAATGTTTCTTAAGATATGCCATCAAAAGACCCAAAATATGATTTAATCTTAAAATTTTGTTTTATATATCTGAAAATATGAAACCAATTATATATATTTTTCTAGAAACATGCTTAATATTATGATGTCAAATTATTTGAATCTTATATGGTCTCCTTTTGGTGTTTATTTGTCAATAGGTGCTCTTATTATATATTACTAGCAAATATGCCGTGCGATGCAACGGGAGAAAAAACATCACATAAATTTACGAAAAATGAGAATAAGGAATGTTATGTGTGTATTTATGTTTTATGTTTCTATGCAATTTAAGACCCCTGTTTATTTTATGATGACTACGACCTCCGTTATATAAGTTGATATTTGATAATAATATGACAATATCCTTTTAAGCTTGTAGCAAGTTAAAATACAACCTTCATAATTTTTCTCTCTCAGTGCATAAGCACATAAATATTTAGATGTAGATATATCGTAACTTTAATTTCATACTATCCATATATTGCTACAGTTAAATATCAAGTATCGTGACTTTTTTAAAAAACAAAAATTAGTAGTTCTAATATCTGATTAAAGTTAGCGAGGAGTTAGTTATTGGCATGCAGTGTGTTCACTGCTGGGTATCAAGCCTCTCTCGGATATATTTATTTAGACCAGATTAGACAATAAATTAATATATATTTTAGTTTATTGGTTGATTAGTTGGACCATCAACTGATTTAGAATTTAATAAGAACATGTTTTCTTTCTAATTGAAACATCATCAATTGTAACTCGAGGAGTGAAAATCTTTATTTCTCACGGAAAGGCTGGTTAATGATTGAGAGATCCATGTTGTATTTATTAAGTATTTATTTTTTATGTAAAAGAAAACCCACCTGAGTTGACAAATAAACTAAGAAAAAAATTGGACTAATCGTATAAGGTACTTCAACACAGGAACTTGCAGAAAACGGCTATCGAAAAACATGCGGACTAAAAAACAGAAAAAGGTTGGGAAACAATAAACGGAATCGGCAACTGAGGAATGAAAACGAAACGGAAATTTTAAAAAATTTGAAACGTGCTGACAAAAGAAAAGAAAGAACATATCATGGATACCATGCGTCTGCATATGACGCATATTAGTTGTGACTTGTGAGATTGGCACTTACCTTGCGAAAAGCAAATAATTAACAAATCTAAGTTGCTTCCTTAACATCAACAAATTAATCTTACCGCTGCTGGACTTCGACTCTAATACACGCAAGACATGATCGCAGCGTTGAGCGAGTTCGGTTCGTATACGACACGTGAGGCCTTAGTTTCTAAAACAAACACAGAAGGAATCCGATCGGAACATCTTGTATTTGGATTAGGATTCCTGGTTATATTCTGGCTATATATATAAAACGTGAGAGCTATAGACAGAAATGAAGAGAGACAATTTCCACATTCACGAAGTTAGTTAGGGAACGATGGACGAAAAAAAGCCTGAAATTTTACCTCTTTATTATTAGGTATAGATAATCGGCCTACGTTGACAACATGAAACACGTATAAGTTCAACTGACTTCACATCATTCATCGTGCGATTGTGTCAATTTTATGCTAATTCAAATCCCATCAAATATAACTTATCTTGCATGTCTCTAGACAAGAAAATGAAAATAAAGATGGTGGGTGCTCGTGGTTTCACACAACAAAAAGGGAAGAGAAAGGTTAGTCATGATTGATGGGTGCTCGTCGTGCTGGTGTATATAGAAGACCTAACGACGAGCCACAGTGCTCACCCGCTCATTAGTAGGGAGGAGAGAGGTGAACCGTGAATGCTCGTACGGTACTGTAGAAAGAACAAAGATAAGAGAAACAGGGCTAAATCCTATAGAGGGGTGAAGCTAGGCCGTTTAGATAGACAACATCATGGGGACTACCGTGTGTATGGTATTTTTGTTATCTCTGGTGACCTATATCTCCCTTCACAATTCACACTGTTAAAGGAACATAAAACACATAAAAATTCTTGTGGTGGAATGGAACTATGAGCCTACCTCAAGTAATGGATACAACGTAGTAATGTTGAATGTCCTATAACTAATGTTGTGGAGTGCATATTACTTCGTAGTTAAACATGGGTAGTTTTTTGGCATTGGTACCACGTGAATCTTGGACTAGAGTTTTCTTCCTTGGAGTGATTAAACCATATTGCTAGTTAGAGGATGACGTCCAAACCACAAAAAACCCAGGGATGAAGTGGGCCATGTCGATTTTTAAAGGGAGATATATCACATAAACCTCCCCGTGATAACCCTAAGAATTGGGTGATGAAGCTACATTGTCAAAAAAAAATTATAAGTAAACAAATTTGCTATAACATGTGGCGTTACAACTTAGTACACAACGATTGTGGTGGGTGTCAACATTTTAGCATGCCTCCAGTGGACTACATTAGTTAGTCGGTGCACAGGGTGCATGCGGTTAGTCAGCTAGATTTGAGACATCATATCGAGACATGCAAACCAGCACAACACCCGGTGCACACGGATAGTCGGCTAGATTTGAGTCGGTTATCCTCATTCTCTATCAACTGAACCGTTCCCCTGCTTTTTCGCGGCTTTGCTTATAGAACCGTGTTGTTTTGAGTGCAAGCGGTTTGCTCATTGGTTTCCATCCAAACCACGGGCCACATTTTTAGATAGAGCACTAAAATTTGCTTCCTCTAATTTACTAGCCCCCTGTTCGGCTGAGCTTATCAGCACGGCTTATCAGCCGTGGAACAGTGTTTTTCTCTCACAGCAAATCAGCCACAGCCGGCTTATAAGCCAAAAAACAGCCTGCCGAACAGGGCCTAGAGTTACTATAGTTGTGTTTGATGTACTGCCAACTATTTCAGTTGCTACTACCCATTGCAATCTTTAGCATTCCTTCGACTCAAAAGTGAGTGCAATTAAATACTGCTAAAAAAAGAGATACTGAGTACAATTAATAGGATTGCTTAGCTAGGACGGTTCTATTTGAGAAATGGAGCGAATAAGCTGCACTATTATGCGGTCTTTTATTTATTTATTTTTAAATAAAAGTTTTTTAAAAAATAATCGGCCATGATGTGTGGTCACAAAATATAGGTGACATCATAAGGGTTGTACAAAGTCTAGTATTTCAAATTTTTTGTTGCACATTGCATTTTATGTGTTGAATTTGGAATTTTGAAAACGATATGGATAGGTCTGTCTCGAAATGCAGACTTGTAAAAGCATACACTTGTTATATTTCAAAAAATATTATGTTAAAAATACTAATCGAAGTTGACTTTGGTCCAATACGTATATGTGCAATTATAAGTTGCCAAAATAAAATAAGGTACATTAATATGAGTAGTTTTTTTTGGTGTGAACGACTGCGCTGTACTCCCTCCATGTTGGTAAAAGAAGTCGTTTTGGACAAGGTTTGGGTCAAATTTTGGGAATATAAATCATGAATAACTTTTAAGTTGTTGAGTTTGGAAATATGAAAACAATATGAATAGATTTGTCTTGAAATATACTTTCATAAAAATATACATATATCACTTTTGAATAAATATTTTTATAGAAAAATGAAGTCAAAGTTATGCTTTGGAGACCGTGTCGTTGTCTAAAACGACTTCTTTTACCAATATGGAGGGAGTACTGTATAATTTTTTTTAAAAAATATGAGTAGTTGGCCATTCTATAGAGTTCCTGGTTGACAAATTGAGCAAGGACACTGCACGAGTAATTTTAATGGGAGTTTTCTTTTTTCCCTTTTCTATTTAAATGGATTTTTTTTCTTTTCTACTTTTGGCAAATCATGGTACATAGATTTGCATGTCATCTATTATTGAAAATGCCATTAGATCTAGAAATAGATAGAAAAATACGATATCATTTATGTCCCAAATCGAGGATTTGAACTCATATGGGTCCACTTTTCTTTGTATTATTATAAAAGACAAAAATATTTTAGGAAGACATTGAGTTGGTATATCATAATGTAGTGGACTACCTATACCATGTACTACTTGAACACTAGTGGTATACCAAATATTCCCATTTAATTACTAATATAATACTGCCTCACTGTAATGTTTAATCACTACTTCAATGCGCAAGAGACAAGAGTGCAGATAAACATCGCTAAAAAAGGAGTATAACTAGGCCTCGTTAGGTAGGGCCCCAGGTGGCTTCAGGCTTTGGCTCCTCTGTGCATAAGGAGGAATATGAATTAGGAGTCTGTTAATCCATTATTTTTCTGCTTCACCGGCTCTGGCTTCTCTGCACATTGCAACACAGAGCTGAAGCCGTTTGGACCCGTGTCAAATATGACCTTAATTTGGGTGCTTAGCCAGGGGCGGTTCTATCTCAAATGTCAAAAAAAAAAAAAGAAGACACGAGTAGCATCGTACATCCACGTCTACACATTTGGGAGCTTCATTCACATTCGACTGCTAGCTGGCACGTTTTTTGTTATATCTCGTTTCCTACTCCTACCTAGGCATGCAGACCGTGCCATGCGAGACTTATTACTTGTGGCCTTGTATCGTTTTTTTGGATGGTCACGCTTGCCTTGCATTGGAACCTTGTTCGTGCTATGTACGTGACCATGCGTGGTGCATCCGTGCATGCCCTCGCGGAAAAAAAATTGGTACAGTACGTGTTGCTGGTGCATGAGCCTGCTGATCGATCGGTGCATATGGAGCCAGCCGGACGCGGCGCGCACGGCAGCAAGCCTGGGAGTCCCATGGGACCGCAAGCAGTAGCGTGCACATGAGCCTCGTTTCACCTCTCGCGTGCCCGGCCTGAGGGGTTGCCGCCAGTTACTAGTGGCGTAGTATAAACCTGCACCGGCAGCGGGCCGGCTAGCCAGGCACCACGCCACCAGAGCAGCAGCCCCTTCGTGACCAGCTCTCCAGCTCCGAGCGGAGGGAGAGGCACGATGAACGGAGGAGAAGGAGGGGCGGGAGGGAGCGGCGGTGGAGGAGGCGGGGCAGCAGCCGGCGGTGGCGGAGAGAGCGCGGCTGGGACCGGGGCCAGGACACTACCGCGGCTGCCGACGTGGAGGGAGCGCGAGAACAACCGGCGCCGGGAGCGTCGGCGGCGGGCGATCGCATCCAAAATCTTCACCGGCCTGCGCGCCCACGGCAACTACGCCCTCCGCAGGCACTGCGACAACAACGAGGTGCTCAAGGCGCTCTGCGAGGAGGCCGGCTGGACCGTGGAGCCCGATGGCACCACCTACCGCAAGGTACTGATCCGTCGCTCCGTCCCCTGCCTCTGTTTGCTTGTTCCGAGCACAGTTGTCGCCGGCCGCCTTGCCGTCTCGGGAGTATAGTGGAATCCATGCATGGCGTCGTCGTTTGGTTTGGTTCTGGGCGAAATCTCGATGATTCGAGCGGTTTGTTACTGAATTTCGCCGTGGATTTCTTGCTATCTCGTCCTGCGCTGCTTCGCTTTGCAGAGCGGCGTCGCGTCGCGTCCTACCGGCAGTTGCAAGCCGTCTATCTTTTCCGTTTCGTTTTATTCGTACGTAGCGAGAACCCAAAGCTTGTTTTCCCGAACGCCAGTTCCTCGTTAAATCTATCCAGCTGTTGCAATGCCTTTCTGGCTTTCTCCAGAGATTTGGGGGAAAAAATTCGGTGGAAACAGTATCCATTACCTCGGCGTGCATACATATCATCACTGTTTGCCACGTGTACGAGAAGTTAAAACCAAGAGCGCGCACCTGGAAAAGCTCGGGTCGGCTCCCTCACGCACGGTTGGATCGTTCTGGATGGACACGTGGAAACAATCCAAGGTAGGTATGCACGGCCTCGCGCTGCATACAGTTTTCATGGAATTTTTTTCGCTAGTTTTAGAGGAGCTCTCTTGTCTTGTGTACTCCTACGTGGCTGTGTCACCGTCACATGGCAAAGCAGAGCATCACGTCGGCCACAGTCCACAGGCCGCCACAGCTTCTGATGAAAGCTACCATGTCCCGTTACGGCGGTATACGTAGACCACAGCTGCTGTAGATACCTGTCGTTTTCCTTCGTCGCTTTTTTGGGAGGTTTCATGCCTGTTCCGACGCTGCTGCTTCAGTTGCTAGTTGGAGCGTGAACGTTTGATGCTATGCCATTTTTTCCCCTGAAAAAAAGGGGAAGAAATTGTTTGATGCTATGGCCGTGTTTAGATCCCAATTTGGGGGGCCGAATCTACATAGTGCGTATTAAATGCGCACTGTAGCAATTCGTTTGTATTTGGTAAAAATTGTCTAAACTTTGACTAATTAGACTTAAAATGTTCGTCTCGCAAAGTACAATAAAACTGTGCAATTAGTTTTTAATTTCATCTACATTTAGTACTTCATGCATGTGCAGATATTTTGATTTGATGGGAATCTTCTTTTTGCATAGTGAAATTTAAGGATGAAATTTGGCATCTAAACAAGGCCTATGCCATTTTTTCCCATGAAAAAAGGGGAAGAAATTGGTCCTGACTACTAAAGTTCCTCACTTTGTTTTCCTTTTATTTACAGCTACTTTGTCTTTGGCAAAACGGAAGCAAACCGTGATGCATGTCTTTGCAAGCTTTCTAAAGCTCCTCCTCACTTTGTTTCCTTTTACAACTTGTTTTTGTCTTGTTTGTGGGTTGGCATTTGTTTTTGGTTCTGCTGATTGTCGTCCTTATGAATGGCTCGACAGTAGCTCAGTTCATGTGCAGGAAAGGGGGCCGGTAAAACATAGCTGATTCACAAAAACAAAATGACACTCTAGACGAACGTCCATCTTTCTTTCAGTAAATTCACTTTGAATTTGGTTTACATCAGCACTGAGCTTATAAAGCTCCCATCTCGATTCATGTTGTGTACTGTGCAATCGTGCATTTTGTTTTGTGATTGTTGTTCATCTGTGCCAGAGCCAGGATTTGTGAAGCTGTTTGTTCGTTTGTGTTGCAGGGATGCAAGCCTCCGGGTAGCAGTGACGCGTACATGGCTGGCTTTATCCCCGGGTGTTCTCCAGTGAGCCCCGGCATGTCCTGCCCTGTGAGCCCCGGCATGGTGTCCTGCCCGGTGAGCCCGCGAGCTTACAACGGCCTGAGCTCCCCGTCGTCGCCGACCCACTTCGGCGGCAGGGGCAGCAGCTTCTTCTACGGCGGCGCCAGCAGCAGCCGCGGCACTGGCACTGGCGGAGGCCTCCTCCCGTGGTTCAACAACATTTCCCACTCCGACGACGCCTACGCACGGCTACTCCTTCAGCGCACCGGTCACGCCGCAGAACGGCTCCCCGCCGCGCCGCAAGATGGCGCGCTGGGCGCCGGACAACGCTACCGGCGCCGCCGGCGGCGGCTCCAACGTGCAGTCGCCGTGGGCCACCAGCCCTGGTCCCAGCCGCTACGCCTCCCTGCCAGTAACCATGCCGCATACACCTGTCCGCGGCAAGGCCGTGGCGGCCGACCCGGTGAGCCTGCTGACGGGGTTGCAGATATCCGCCGCGGCGGCCAACAAGTCCCCGGCGTACAGCATGTTCGACTTCGACGCCGGGAGTTACTCATCGAGGCCGGGACAGAGCAGCAGCGCGCCGTGGGCGGCTCGTGGCGCTGGCGACGGTGACACACAGATGGCTCCGCACGGGTTCTCCTTCGGCTGGAGCGGCGGGGCGTTCAACGCGTGGGAGGGGGAGAAGGCGACCGGAGCGTTCAACGCGTGGGAGGGGGAGAAGGCGAGCGGGGCGTTCAGCGCGTGGGAGGGGGAGGAGGTGAGCGAGATCGACGAGGGGGACCTGGAGCTCACCCTGGGGAACTCGAGGGCCGGCGCCGGCGCTGACCGCGCCTGAGCTCACCGACACCGATACAGCTGCTGCAATGCAAGAAGACGATGCGTGCATGAGATGGTGGAACAGGGAGTGACCATAGTTTGACTTCGGGCAGACTGGTGCTTAACCTTAACCTGATCTCCATCATGAGTTATCCTTTTATTTTTCCTAACAAAGTATCTTTTATTTTCAAGAAATGAAAAAAAGAAAACAGACATGGCAAGGGAGAGGGACGTGTTCTTGTAATCATGGATTAATTGTCAGGCTGTTGGACTAAAGCTAATGGGAAAGTACCAGTTATAAGCAATTTGTGTGTGCTTTCTTTAGTTAACCATCGTCTATTCAGTTTCCATGGTTTCTGAGCAGCTCTGCAGCTTGTGCCTACCACTATCAGTTTCTTGAGGTCCATTACGTGTCACTCATAAGACTCATTCCATGGCAGTACGGCGCGGTGGTCGGGATGACAAGCTATCGTACTGTTACAGTATGCAGGATCAGGAAGAGAGGGAAACGGAAGGGAGCAAGAGGGAACAGCGGGGATTGGACGAGGAATGCTGTTCTTAGTTTGGTTGCTTTGACGAGATATATCCTTTCCTCACTACTCATACCTCAAGGTCTACGGCATCAAATTTCGGACAAACGCATATTGCTAGGCCCGGGCCTTTGAGCTTTGACGTGGCTCAGCGGCAAAGCTTGTGGCTTCTAGGCCTCGCTTAGATACTCAAATTCATCCCTAAATTCCACTATACAAAAAGAAGATTCACCGTCACATCAAAATACCGGCATATGTATAGAATACTAAATATAGATAAAATCAAAAACTAATTGCACAGTTTTGTTGTACCTTGTGAGACGAACATTTTGAGCCTAATTAATCAATATTTAGACAATTATTAGCAAATAAAAACAAAAGTGCTAAAGTGCTACAGTGCAACGCTATGCAGAATCGGTATCATCCGATTCGGATAACTAAACACGGCTCATGTGGACTCTTCCGTGCTCAGCTCCACGCTCTTCCCAGCGGCGATGGTAGGCTTCCTGGCGACATTCCTCCCTACTTTAGGCGCTACTTGTCCTCAAGCAGGAGCCAACAGAAAACGTTGCTTGAGTGCGATCATGTCTTAGCATGCCCTTGTTTAGTTCCCAATTCATACACCCAAATTCCACTATGCAAAAAGAAGATTCCCCGTTACATCGAAATGCCGGCACATGCATGGAGTACTAAATATAGATGAAATAAAAAACTAATTATACAGTTTTGTTGTACTTTACGAGACGAACATTTTAAGCCTAATTAATCAATGTTCGGACAATTTTTACCAAATAAAAACAAAAGTTGCTATAGTGCGATGTGACTTTTACTATTCCAAGTTTGGTTCCTAATTTGGGAACTGAACAAGGCCCATGTAGAGGTAGGCCAGCTTGACCAGCTGATCAACGCCTGTTGAACTTGATAGTTATTTCGGGGCTGTACGCGTAGCCAAAACCGGCACTGGAAACTAAAAGGGGTTATCAGGGCCAGGGAGTGAAGGAGACACGTGAATTATTCCCAAGACTGCTTCTTGAGCTGAGAGACATGAAAGATTGGATGGACGGCTGAGGAAGCCAACAGTTTGAAGCTTGTATGCCACGGAGCCAGCCAATCTTGCCCAACTCACGAAAAGGGCCTAAAAACTTCCATAACACACCCACCGAAAAGGAGCACTCTGAATGGAGCTTGTCCGCCTAGCGTTTCATGTGTTGTTGAGCACGAAGTAGGTGCTCGGATCTTCAGATATCGGTTGCGTTTAAAATAATTTTAAAAATGGATTTCCAAAAAATGAAAAAATGATTCTAAAAATCATATCTTGAGATTTATGGCTCTAAAAATTATGAAACAAGTTTTTGTAGGCTTCTTAGAAGTAGATCTATGATTTAAAAATATTGCATGTTGAAATTGTGATACTTTTCTATGGAGCTTTATTTAATTATTGAAATTGCTTGAAAGGACCTAATTGGTCTAGAGGGGGGTGAATAGACTTTTTTGTAAAATCTGAAACTTACAAACTCGAATTTGTGGAAGTTAAATACCTGACCGGAAGTTCCGGTGGTCTGGATCGGAAGTTCCAGTCAGGGGGACCAGAACTTCCGGTGCAGACCTTCAGAACTTCTGGTGCCCTAAATGAGCTACGAAATCAAAGTGAATCGAGTTGGGATTTCAGATCTAAGTGATACCACACCCTCCTAGAGGTTGTTGATGAATATGTTGAGCTCCTCAAGGCTTGGCACCGCACCAAATCGTAGATCGGAACCTCCCACCTAAGAAGTTGGGTAGAGAGGAAGAACAACGAGAACACAAAAACAAAGGGTAGTCGAAGCTACCGCCACAGCAAGACAAGTTAATTTTACCGAGGTTCGGCAATCCCCACTAAAGATTCCTACTTCCTTGTTGTTGAGGTGACCACGAAGGTCCGACCACTAAGGTCTCCTCCCTCAAGCAACCACGAAGGTTAGCTTAAGATTTCCACTAAGAAATAAGGGGGTGATTACAAACATTTCGGGGTACCCTCACAAATAAATCAACACGGGCAACCACGAAGAACACCTAGCCGGCTAAGGTTCTAAGAACCCAAGAGAAACAAACACAAATCAAGCCGGCAAAACGAGGAACCCAAGTGCTCAAATCGAAGATCGAAGCTCCCGCTCTCAAATCTCACGTCCCTAGCTCAGACAATCGAAGATTGAAGCTTGGAGACAAAGAGGAAGAGAGAGTGGGTGAGTCACAACTTGTGGAAGGTTGGGAGAGCTGAAAATGAGTGTGCAAAGTTCGGGCAACGGTTAGAAATGAAGTGAGTGGCTTATATACTCGAGCTCGGACGAGTCATCGGAAGTTCTGGTGGAAACCACCGGAACTTTCGGTCAAACCAGATCAGACCGTTGGGCTTGTCAGTCAACACTTCCGGTCCGTACCGGAACTTCCGGACGGAGTCCAGAACAGTTTTCTCGAACGCGGGCGCACGCGCAAAATAGCACTGACCGCAATTTCCGGTACTTGACCGGAACTTCCGGTGAGTACCGGAACTTCCGGACCGAGACCAGAACAGTTTCCTCGAACGTGGGCGCACGCGAGCGCCAGCTACTAGAACTTCCGGTGGGGCACACCGGAACTTCCGGTGCACGTCTCTCCAGCCTAAAAGGACTTGACAAGAGCACTATTTATTTCTATTTTGCCAACTAAAATTTGTATCCTCTTGATAGTACGACGTTGCCTACGACTCAAATCAAAATAAACGGTGTTAAAGCCCTTGAGTCGAAGCGTCTTTTGTCCATAAAAAATTAGGGTGCTATAATTCACCAAATGTTCTTTTCAATTCCATCAATGGACTAACACCTGTAGATTACACTTGATAAATATGTTAGTCCCTAATTTGATTGTCATTAATTATCCAAAACCCACATCGAAGGCGAATGCACCTACACTGCTGTTTTCTTGAGAAATGCATAATAAATCATATAAAGCTCAGAAAAATATGGTTCTAATTTTGTTAATCTTATTTAGTGATTTACTTTATATGAAAAATATATGTCATGCATGTTCTGTAGAAAAATTATGATGTGTAGTTCAAGTGCTTTTATTTGCTGATTTTTCTTATTTTGTTAGAGAGAAAAATATGTATAAAACATGGGTCTGAGAATTTTTATACAGTGCTTATATACTAAGTAGAACATAGGGAAAAATGCTAAATATGTTTTTTATACTTTTCATAATACAAAGTATTTTCATGCTCATATTTAGGCCCTAGCTTGTCATTTTTTTAGGCTATTTCACTTATCCAAAAGCCATGAAAATTTTATGGTAGTTTACTTAGAATAGTAATATGTCATGGTATTTTTCTAAGATTTTTCTGTGCTACCAAAATAGATGTTGCTATTCAAACCTAATGATAATTAGGGTTTAATTAAATCTTGCCTTACGTATGCTTAGGGAATTAATGAATCTTTGGTGTATCTTTGAAGTATTTTAACTTGATGTTGTGACTTAGTATGTTAGTATAGTGATTATAGTATTGTTGTGGCAGTACTTATGTGTAGTTACATAGAAGTTAGTAGTAGAAGAGAATGCAGTAGATGACATGTACTTATAGTACATGTTCTTGGATGATGTGGACTACCTTATATGAGAATGTTACTTATACTCTACCTATTAAAGCAAATCATGTTCATCTACTTTACATGTAAGCATGTTCATTGTGTGCATTTCATCCGATGCACCTTTTTGCATAAGTACTTACACACCTGCATCATACATGATCGTAAACAGAGAATCCAGTCGTCGTACTCGAGGAGCCGGAAGAGCAGCTCGAGGTGCAGCCACAGGAGGTGCCCGAAGCCGATGAGGAGGACGTTGAGGAGCTTCCGGAGTGCCCGATCACTGTCTGAGTTCCTTCGAGAGAGACAAGCTCTGAAGCATTTCTCCCTTAGTTTGCAAATATTTAATTAATGCTTTACTTTAATTGATGCATTACGTTCAGGAGTTGTCTGCAACCGTTGCTGCATTATACCTTATTTACCTTTGTATATTATATCCTTATTACCCTGGTATCCGCAGTCCAGTCAATGCTTAGCCAGTGGCGGACCCAGGATTTGACGAAGATTGGGGCCACATTTTCATGATGCATAATATCAAGTGCAATATGATGTAAAAGTTTTTAAATTGAAAAGACAGCTTAAACTAACGTGTCTCATAATGTTTTACAGTAGTTCGATCAAACCATAATTTGAAACATAAGAAAAAAAAATCACTGGACCTGAATTGTGAATTTTCTATCAACTGAACTATCTGTAAATTTATACTCTAATTTTTGTTTTCAATCCAATCGAATCATTGAATGTATTATGTATACAACATCTAGACGCCTCAACTAAAACATAATCCTAATTCCTAAAGGTTTCAGATTTGGAATATATAAAAATAGAACTTTAGACCTGAGAAGTGAAGAATACTGGCCAGATGGGGATGGCCGGATGGGTGGGGATCTGCTCGTCTTCTCCCGCCTTCCTGCTCTTCTCGCCCTGCTGCTGTGCTACTACTGCTCTGTAGCCTAGAGCCCTGGCCCCAAGACAACGACGCGGCGCCGCAGGTGCCGAGGTTCCGAGCGCGAGCGCGAGCGCGCGCACGACACTGTGAGCAGGCGATGGCGCAGCCGAGTGGGGCGGCAATCGTTGGGCAGTGGCCGGTGGCCGGCGACGGCGAGACCGCTAGACGGCAAGTGGCGATGGCCGGCGGGGCTGAGCGTGAGCGCTGAGCGGAACGCACCAGAGTCTAGAGGAAATACCGTCTGGCTGGTTGAGGGTGGAGCACAGAGCGGAGGGGCAGTGCTGTGACGGCGGCACGGCGCGACCGCCGGAGCACGACTCGCGTCTCGCAAGTGAGGCGGCGTTGGGTGAACACGTCTGCCGGCCGGTCTGCCTTCTCTGGCTTGAACTGCTTATGGTGTTGGGCTGATGGGCCAAAAACTTAAGAATTGCTCCTGGGCTCTTGGCCATGTCTAGGGCCATGGCCCTAGTTGCCCTAGTGCTGGGTCCGCCCATGTGCTTAGCTGGCTTAGACTGGTAGAAGTTGGGTGATTCTCTGTCACCTGCGAGCTATAGGTGGTTACCTGGATCTGCTTGGACAATTATGTCATCATGGGATAACTAAGTGTTAATTTGAAGTTGAGACCGGACGAAAACTTACAGGGTTTTGGATTGTAGTGGTTCCGTCTGTGTCGATTAAGGACTAACCGTTGTTGGGCCTCGGGTCATGTTGAACGCATGTCTCACATTTAGCTAGCCGAATAACGTATCTTTTGACCACGAAGCTGGGAGATTATTCGGGCTGAGTGGGTTGCCCGTAACGCACTGTACCGGAGAAGGTGTGGTAGGACACGGGGGCGCGATGATAAGATCGAAAGGCAGTCGGTCGGCCCTCGGGTACATGTGGTTCCTAGCAAACTCGAGATTTTTCCTGGATAGTTGACTCGGTGACCAATACCTCACTTTAGCGGGTGAGTGAGATTTGTGTGAGGAATAAATTACCAGCTAGTTAATAATCGATTCGAATCGACATCGTTCACTGGATAGTGAACACTTAACTTGAGTTACTTCATCGTAATAATATTGATGGAACACTTGAACAGTTATAACGGATATGACATTATGGAAGTTGATAATGATCATTGGTTATCATTAATTGCTTAATCATATGCTTGCTCTAGTATAGGTGCAAATGTAGTCAACATGTTAATAATGATTAACTTGACATATTGCTTTTGGAAAACGTTCTTGAAATACTAAAAATGTCTTTTTGCAAAGGAGACAGCTACACTATTATAAAGCCCTTCATAATCCTTGGTGTCACTCTATTTTTGTTATATCGGGTAAGTCTAGTTGAGTACCTTCTCGTACTTAGGGTTTTGTTCCCACTTGTTGCAGATGGACAAATGTATTACAACTACTGTATCAACTGTCTTTTATCCTACGATGAGTGATGCTTAGGACCATAGGCAATGGTTATTCCTTACGTCTCTTCTAATGCTTTTGTTGGAAATGATCATCAGCTGGCACTGTACTTTGAACTCCATGTGAGTGTGTGTGGATTTGAGCAAACTGCTTCTGCTACTTTCTATTTGAACTCGGTTTGTAATAACTATGTTTAAACTCTGATGTATCTGTGATGCGAACTTTTATGTAATATGTGATGATGACTGCTAAACTTATTACGATCTTGGCTGGTCTGCGAGTTGGTTTGAAATTCTTCGTGATTTCACGGACTACCGGGTTATACGGGTTTAAGTTTGCTAAATCGTCTGCTCCGGCGGGTGATTTTCTTACTTAATTTCGTATAATTAGTCGGTTCTGTTACACTTACTTAGTCCAATCCAAGAACACATAATCTGTGATTAGTAATTAGTGAACTTAATTAGACACTAACCTTATCCGGGAGCACTGAAGCAGACACGTGGACTTCAGCGGCATCTCTAGTTAAGGTCAGTGTCTAATTAAGTTCACTAATTACTAATCACAGATTAGATGTTCTTGTATTGGACTAAGTAAGATCTTGTTAACTCTAAGTTTCCTAACAAGACATCGTCGTGAATGATCAGTTTTAGCTTCAAGTTGTTTGGTTACCCCCAAAGAATTGGACTTTTGGTGGGGCATAGTTGTTCCAAACAAAGATATAGAAAACATGCAAATCACCATGCATCTTGATTGCCTTGTAAATCAGCACATCACGATGGACTTCGTTTGATGTGATTGTCAGGGGAGTTAGAGGACAGCATCGAGAGGTTCGACGGTGGCAAACCGGCAACAACCGCCTAAGCGATGTCGTTGCCAGAGGCAGCGTTGTGTTGTCCTAGACGACATCAGATGGTGCAAGGTGCGAAAGCAGTATTGTCATTCTTATGCATGGCTGTTGTGTTGAAAACAACTCAAATTTGATGCTATTTGCCTGATTAATGTAATTTGATGATGGTCCCCTTATGCAAAAGTGTTCTCTCTGACTGTGATCTTCATCTATGTTTGCAGGGACGGGGACCCGCTGAGGACAAATTCATCGTCCGGGATGGGGATGGGGCGAAACCTTTCCCCGTGAGTGTTGACGGGGGGAGACAAAGAATTTTCTCCCCCGCGCAGACAATGATGGGAAGGCATCTCCCGACGGGGAATTCATCGTTGCCATCTCTAATCCTACTACCTCAATGTCTCCTTAATAACAAGTTTCAAGTACTTCATCTCACCTTAATTTAACTAAAAATTAAATTATGAACACAAGATTTTAGTTAATTGGTCCTGTTCATCTGGCTTATAATCCGTCTTATTCGGCTTGTTTTTTCAGCCGTAACAGTATTTTTCTCTCACAAAAAATCAGCCAACAGTGTTTTTCAGCCGGCTTATAATTCCAGCCGAACGGGGCCATTGTAGAGTCAAACTTTTGACATGTAGCTGTATTAATTTTATTATTTGACCATTTTGAATGGATTTGGATTTAAAAAGCAATTAGATTGAATTTAACATGCGTCATTTTACTTAAGATTTGGATTGAACTCTAAATTTCTTATTTTCACCTTGTTAATTAGATTTCTCTACCTGTACATTGTAAAAAACTACGTGGCCAAAAAAACGTAGGACATGTGATATCCACTAGCGGCGAACGAGCAAGGGAACTTTACACGCGCGCGCCACGCCACCCTCCGAAAGGCCCAATGCAAGGCCCCAACCTGCGTCAACCTGCGTGCCTCTGCCTATACGGGCTCGCCTGATTCGCTCTCCCGCGATTCCTCTCCCACAAATCCTCCCACCCAACCCAATCCATCGTCTCAAAGTTCCCGCAGCCTTGCATCGTCTCGGCTCCAAATTCGCCCCCTTCGGTCCACAAATCCCCTTCTCCACCTCCAATTCTGCGGCGAATTCGGTTAGCTTACTCTCCTCCGAGCTTATCGCCTACCGTGTGGTTAGATTCGATTCCCCGTTAATTTTCGCTTGAACGTTCAGCTTTGTGGATATTTCTTCCCCTTTATTTTGGATTGATTGTTGTTCGTTGTTTCTCCCTTTCTGAAATCTGGATTGGGCCCTTTTCATATTCGCGATCAGTCCCGACCTCGAGATCCGGCACAGTTTTTTTTCACCCTGCTGTATTGGCATCGACCCCGAGCTGCCAATTTGCGGAGCTCCAAACGCGGGCCGCAGAAAGCGAATCGAATGAATCAAGCTCGCGCCGCAGGGAGTTGATGCCACCCGGCGATGGATCGCCGCATCCTCAGGTCCCCGTCGTGCAACGGCAGCGGTAAGAACCCGCCCCCTTCCTCTCCGGCGGCGGTCTCACGGTCTGCGTCCTCCGGCGGCATCGGCTCCAAGGAGGACGACGCTGCCGGCGAGCGCAAGGCGCTGCTGCCGCGGCAGCCGCCTGGGGGCATGGCGCGGAAGGGCCGCAAGGGGCCCAAACGCCGTGTGCAGTGGAAAGATAGGCATGGCAGCAAGCTCACCGATGTCAGGGAGTTCCAGCCTAGGTACGTCGAAAACAGGCATCCCCACTCATATTTTATGTGTCCTTTCACAATGCGTTGGTGCAATTGTTAATGATTGATTGATGCTACCTGATAGCAAAATTCTTTTGACACCAAATTATACTATTGAATTAGATGAGTTCTGTGTGATTTTTGCTCGTTGGTGAGGTTGCATTAATTTGCACAAATGGAGTTAACTGGATAGCTATAAGTGTCCCGCGGTAACATTTGTTAAGACTACATGTCTATAGCGGGAAATGGGAAGAATGGCGATCCAATTATTTGTCTGGAGCTGCAGCTTCAACTAGAGTGGTTTTAGTTATTGGACAATATCTTGTCTGGCAGGGTATGACGTTAGAACATCTGTTTTGTTGGGGATGTCGTAACCTTCCATTCTCGGCAAGGCTAACGGAATGATTGGGCTTGGGAGCTTTCAATCATCTAATTCAAGTAAGTTGGTTCAATGCCTGCGGTTACCTTTTTCTGAAGTAGCTTTGAGACCTGAATAAAAACTGAAAAGTTTGTCGTTATCGAGACACCAAACACGCTCTAAACGTGAATTTCTTGCCTAATAAAGTTTAGGCAGAGTTTGTTACTCAGGTCTAAAGGCATGTTCTCTGCTGTTAATTGCTGGGAGAGGGAGGGAGAGTAAATGTTGAACTCTACTGTGTCTCTGATGAGTCTGGTTTGCATATTTTTCCCTGTTTGCTTTTGATATACTATTCTGCTGCAATACAAGCACAAAAGGTGATCACTGGTTTATTATGAAGTTCAGTTTATGTGTTGGTGTTCATCAGTAAACATTTTTTTGCAAAATGTGCTTTAGTGATTAAATGACTCAAGCGTTATGATCTGAATACTGTGCTATTTCTGGCTTTCTAGTCAGAGATGATGAGCAGTCGAATTCAATGGTGTCAATCACTTTATTTAATATAGGCAGTCTAGATGAACTTTGTGGTTTTCTGAACATTTGTTAATCATTCTTGAGGAGCTGCACATGTCAATTAACAATAGATTGTTCAGTTCGTACTTTTTATCAACTAATAAATGAACTTCCTGTACTTAGGGGTTAAGATAATTAGTTCTTCAAAGGAAAAGAGATCTAAGACAGCTAATGATCAATATCTCATTTTCATCATTTTATACTTATGCAGTCAACTGGCGAAGTTGACAAAGTTAAATCTGGTCACATGCATGTACATTACACAACCTCTGCTGCACCTGAACTTTGTTTCTGTTCATTTTTTGGAGTGGAGATGTTTAATGCTTTTTATGCCCATGTCTAGCTCTTTTCATGGGATCTGAAGCTTTAGTTTGCACTAATTAAATGGTGGGCAAAATTCTGTCTTAGTATGTCTAACAGCCAGCTGGAACTAGATACGATCACATGGCCACCCATTCTGATTCCCAGTCTGTTTAGCTGACCCAGTGGAGCAAAGGAATCTGATTACATGGGAAAAATCTTCAGTGGGTTTGCTCACACTATAACCAAAAGTTCATTTTCCACTTGGAAGAATTTCTGTGGAGACCACTCATGGGACTTTATCACTAGTCTCCAATTAGCTTTATTTGTCCGAGACACCAAATTGTTTGGACCAGACCAGTAACTCGTCGAGAGTGCAGTTGAGATGAAACTGCACTTCACGTGATAGTCTATTTTGATGTTCCTATTTAATCCACATAGGAGCCCAAAATTTCAACTACTCTGCAATGGGCCACAGTCTTATATCCAAAGGTGAAATGAGTAGAATTTGGTAAGATATGAAAATAACATGTCAATCTCATGCTACTTTGTTTTATGCCTCATGTTGGTACTGCTGTAGTTCTGTGAGTACACAAGCCTAGACATCACAGATGCACACCTGCTTACCCTCACCTCCACGCACACATCCAAGACCTCCAGACTACACACAGGTCAGGATCAGGCAGTTGCGTCCCTGGTGTGATTGACAGAACCATCCAAGATTCCGCAAGCTACAGGCACATCGCAGTCCCTTTGTGGCTCCATGCATAGGAGACAGGATTTACTTGGGCAAGCCCCAGTACCTAACCATCGAGCTATCAGCTTATTTGTGACTTGAGGATTTGTTTGTTGGCTCGACCAAAGTTTTGATGCTATGAATAATCGCTTTTGGTGCTATGAACATGCATGCTAACCGCAACCAACATAACATTTTTTCTAGTGTTATTATCTATGCAACTGTAGGCTTGTAGCTTTCTAGGGCAATAATTAGGTGAGTATCATTTCTTCAGGTCCTGTTCTGACAAAGCTATTGCAGTTTGTCTTTGTTAACGTGCATGTTCTGTTTTTACTACATCGCATTTGTTGCACTTTTTAATTCTTGGGAGCCAGCTAAGTTAACAGCTTTAACATTAGCGGAGTCTTTTATCGTTTAGTAGGTTTTGAGATCCGTTGAATTCTTTGTTATTATTAATTAGTAATGATGTAATGCAATCAACTATGGTCTGTGTCGGGGCTTGTTGCCCTTCTATATTTTTGAACTGAGCATATTGTAGTTACCTTTTGCAAAAAGTATTAATTTCCCTCTGTTATCTTCCAACCTTGCACTTTTCTCAACAAAACTGAGGCCTTGTTTGGATGTTATCAGATTCACCTCAATCCACATGTGTTGGGGTGGATCGGGGTGGAATTTAGTTTAAGTTCCACTCCAATCCACCCCAACACACGTGGATTGATGCGAATCCGACTACATTCAAACAAGGCCTGAGGATATTATAGTTTCCTAAAACTAATAATTTCCCTCTGTTGTTTAAAAACTTTGTGTTATAATATTATTCAATTTATACTAGAAGCCACATTAGGTATTATGAATATTATTTCAATTGAGAAAAAAGTTCTCCTTAGGGGTCGGGCATGTCATTAAAGCCTTCCAGTTTATTATCTTTGTAACAAATCAGATATATTTGCCAATTGCTACTGCTTTAAAAGCCTCCATGCTATACTTAGATTGCCGTGCTGATCTTGTTTATGTTGGAGTTTCGGGAGAGTCCTACTGAAGCTTACTTCTTTGAACAAATTATTTTAATATCTTCCTCTAACTATGCTTTTATCTTTTCCATAATTTGCAGTGACTCAAGCGACTCAGATGATGAATATTTGGATACATGCATATGCTCAATCATGTAAATACATCTTGCACAGGTGGATTCTATCATGTGTATAAAGATCTGTATCTCAGTATTCCTGTCTCCGGCTTGGCCCTAACAGTACAGTAACAATCATGCATACAGAAGTTCATTCCAACAGACTCCGGCTGTCCTTTGGGCGCAAGGAAGCGCATTTTGCAATGATTGCCGAACTGGTGATAAGCAGCGGGTGGATATTTAGCTGGCCTTAATTGGGAGTTACATCAAAGACCTAGAAATGATAACTGGATACAGTAGGTAGACAGGATTAAAGAAGCCGAGAAAGAATGCCTCTCTCTGGTTTAATTTTGGATACCAACAGCATCCTGAGTTTTTGGCAGAGTAATGATTCATGTGATAATGCAAATGCTAGTGGAATCGAACACTACTAATTCCTATGCATGATTCAGATCGATTTTGTCTATAGTATTTGATGTATTAGCATGGGATGTTCCTTTTTAATCCTTGTTACCAGCATCTTTTGGTCTACTTATTGCTGGATTTAGTATCCAGATTGCTTTTAAACACTGTATTAACAAAATGAGATGCAGAATTTCATTTTTTGCATCTAAATTTAAGCCGCTATGCCTGTACATTATTTATTTTGAGGTGTGGTGGGGCCGCTATTGCACTTGCATGACCGAACAAAGTGGACGCTACTACACGGATGGTCGACCCAGCCCGCTTGAGCGGTTGTTTGGTGGTCCACGCATGACCACGGGCCACATAGAGTCGGCCCATGTTGGCGCAGCCCGCGCTCTTGGTGGCCCTCGGATTCCTTTCTGGTGGCCGGTGGGAGCCCCTCTCGCACGGGTTCCGTCGTCCAACGGTCACTTGCCAGCTAGGTCAACTTGACCGTTACCATTCGTGGCGCTTCTCCTTTTCCCCCCAACGGCTTCATCCCCACCATCACCACTTTGTGTTCTCCTCCTCTCCCCGCTCCCCCAAATGCCGCCTCCTCATCACTAGTCACCACTGTCCCCCGCTCCCCTCCCACTCGCTCTCTGCTGCCTCTCGCCGTCGCCACGATTCGCGATGGGCTGCTTCCTTGGCTGTTTCGGGGGGGCCAAGGAGCGCCGCCGCCGCCGCAAGCGGTCGCCGGCACAGTCCCCCAACGGCCGCGCCCGGGTAACCGACTCGACCCGCTTTGTTCTGTTTCTCCCGTTGCCCGATCGAGTTCTAGGGTTGGATGGATCTGATCGTATGATCGAATCTGTGTGTGATGTGGGATCAGGCCGTGCCGCGGGTTTCGCCGAAGAAAGTTGATCTGGATGCGGAGGCCGTCTCCGCCGCTGCGCCGCTCCTAGCGACGCTCCTCGAATTGAGGTTCGTGGGTGGATCGCTGCAGTTTCGGTCTGCGAGATGAGCCGCCGCTCTCGTCGTTTTCATCTGGCGTGTGTTGTGCTTTGTTCAGGGACTCCACGGACGACATGTGCCTGGCCGTCGTGAAGAAGAAGGTGACGTTCGACCCCAACGTCACCACCTTCGAGGCGGCCCCGATCCCGGAGGACGACGGCGAGGGAGCCCATCCGGCGGATGGTGGGGATAGCAGTGAGAAGGGGTGGATGCTGGCGCCGGAGTGCGCCAAGTCCGAGGCCTTCCCCTTGAACCACAGGTACAGCAACTGCGCTGGCATCGACAGCGACAGCGACTACGAGGACGCCGAGGAGGGCGAGTACGACGACGATGAGGAGGAGGAGGAGGAAGGGGAAGACGGGCTCGATGAGTGCGCGATGGACGACGACGAAGACGAGCACGGCCTCCTCGGCATCGGCCGCAGCGAGGAGGACGCGTGCGAGTCGCTCTTCCTGCTTCCGTTTGGCAAGACGTCCAAGGATTCCGGCGGCCAGGTAGCGGCGCCCGTCGTGCCCCCGGCGGAGTCCCCCTCGGTGCTCGGCTCCGTAGAGAACCTCAGCCTCACCCGGAGGAAGGAACCCAAGCCCCGCGCTGCTGCCGCGCCCAAGTCCTCGGACAAGGAGAACGTCACTGTGGTGCAGGAGAACCGGATGGACCTCCTCGCCGAGCCACCGGCGGCCAAGAGGAAGGAGGAGAGGCCGGCGGTCTCGGACTACAGCTACACCCCCAGCACGCCGAGCAAGCAGGAGGCCTCCGTGGACGCCAGCCTCTCCACGTGGCTCGGTTCCTCGGGGACGCCCGAGAGCAACTCGGTCCGGTCCTACTCGCCGATCAGCCGGGAGGACCGCCCGATCCTTGGGGCCCTCACCGTGGAGGACATCAAGATATCGTCGGCCAACTCAACGCCGAGGAGGTCGAGGTCCCCGAGCCCGAGCCCGGACGACATGCCGATCCTGGGAACGGTGGGAGCTTACTGGAACTGCAGTGCCAAGGAGGCTGATCCGATCACCAGAGGGGGGTTTATGAGGACCAGAACCAGATTTGGCCAGGTGAGCTTTTTCTCAGTAATCTAACTGTTGATGTAATCCATGTTTGCTCTTCCAAGTATAATCTTCTGATGGTAAATCATGTGCAGAATTTAGCTTTATCTCAGTAATCTGACTGTTGATATAATCCATGTTTGCTCTTCCAAGTATAATCTTCTGATGGTAAATCATGTGCAGAATTTTGCAGGATGAAATGGTGGATTGCTGCTGGATACACCTCCCGCTAGGAGGAGAGAGAGAGAGAGAGAGAGAGAGAGAGAGAGAGAGAGAGAGAGTGTGTGTGCTGAGCTGGGTGGGAATGCAAAGATAGTAAGATACAGAGTCTGTGTGTGAGAATGCGAGATTGTGAAACCAGTTACATTTCTGTGATCCATATTCTTTCATATGTTTGTAAACAATCCAGATTCTAGTATGGTGTTTTTTGTGGCACTGTCAATATGGTGTAGTATTTCAATATTATTCTTTTGTCAATATGATCAATTGTATCTACCTGTTCCCCCATTCTTTTCAGTCACAGTAAACTTTAACCTGTAGAGCAGTAGAGGCATCTGTCTGGATTGACAACCCCATTATGAATTGCAGTCACAATAAACTTTAACCTGTAGAGGCATTGCTGTCTGGATTGACAATTGTTTAGGCCTAGGGAGCTACTACCATAATACTGGAAAATCACTTAAAATTTCAACACTCAGACAGATTCTCCTCCCTCGACCTTCATTCCTGCAATTCAAAGTTTCAAACTACAATCTGCAAATGATTAAATTGTTTCCAGATACTTGTAATAAATTAATACACATACACCCCATGTTATATGCAAATGAAGTCTGCAACACACACACTGGCCGCAATACGATAAAAACATCCTGCGAGCCTTAGTTAGCAGTTACCGCCTCTTGGGAAGCTGGAATGTGCGCTTCAGGAAGTGGTTGGCGACCTCGTCGTCGCGATGGCACACCACGCGCAGGATGGTGTTTGCGTCACTGCGGCTCCACCGCCTGGTCGTCGGCGGCATCGGCAGGCGCTGCCTCTCGGAGACCGCCTCGGTGCACTCGTACGCCGCGATGCCAAACTCCTCCACGAGCTGCTCCGCCGTCTGCGCCATGAGCGCGACGACGCCTTCCGCGGCTCGGGCCTCAGCATCGACCACGTCCTCGGACACAAGCCCCTCGCCGCGCGTGCAGAAGGCTCGCTTCAGGCTCCGGAAGTCCTCTTCGATCATCGCGTGGTCCTCCATCGTGAAGCTCCTGTCGCTGCCACCGGCTAGCAGGACGATCAGGAACCCCTGGAACGAGGCCTTCATCACCTCCCGGACGGCCACCGGCTGCGCGCGGTCGACGAGGATGGAGACGAGCAGCGACAGGTTCTGCTTCAGAGCGCGGAGCGCGGGGCGGATGCGCGCGTCAGCGACGCCGCCGACGTAGAGGCCGCCGTAGAAGGAGTGGTGCGAGTCCAAGAAGATGAGGCGGTACGCTGCGACCTCGGCGACATGGACGATGGCCGACTGCGCCGCGGCGCGGGCACGGTCGAAATGGCTGGACGACGGCGCGAGGTGGCGGTTCGCCGCCGGCGGCGAGGTGCTCCCGCAGTGTGAGAAGAAGGAGAGGGATTTGTCGAGCGCCTGGATGTGGCTGAGCAGGTAGTGGAGGGTGTTGAGCCGGATGTAGAGACGCTGCGTGCCGCGGCTGGTGGACTGGCGCGGGTTGTTGCCGCCCGACAAGGACGCGCTCTGGCTGTGGTGGACGCGGCCGCGTGGGCTCGTCCCGGGGTCTCGGCACGGCGTCGCCGCCCTCTTCCAGAGCCTGATGATCTTGGAGTCCTGGTTGCACCTAGTCAGCGGAGGCAGCGACGGGATGTAGCTCTGCTTGGTGCCTGTTTGTTTGTTGAGCCAAACACGAAGGACCGATCCAGATGTCAGCATTACACACAATGGTGGGAAAAAACATGTGAAACGATGGTCTTGATCGTTAGCATACCACAAGACGCGAGGAAGGTGATGTACTCCTGAAAGATGGCACCCAAGCCGTCAGCGACGTTCTGAACCATGTCGTCCGTCGCGCTCACTGGGATCCCGAAGAACTCGTCGACGGTCGCTTTGGCCAGCTTCATCAGCTCCACCGCAGATCGCGCATATGGCTCGCCCTTGGACTTTGGTATCCAACTCTACACGACATGAGTATACCGTGAAGATTTCGTATAAGAATCGAATCGAATCCATTGGACACGCATACGATGATGATGGATAGAGACCTCAGTGTCTTTGGCCCTCAGGAGGCACTCCCTGGCAATCCTGAGCCTCTCCTCGATCCAGGTCCTGAGGAAGCGCGCCACGAGGGACTCCACCTCATAGGGGACGACCTCCCTGACCAACGACCTGCCGCCATCGTCGCTGTCCGCCACGTCCTCGACCATCATCGGCACCAGGGCCTTCTCGAGCCTGCCCGCCGCGTGCAGCACGTGCACGAGCTCGTTGGTCAGGCACGTGGCCTTGGCCACGTACTGCTTCAGCACGACGCCGTAGCAGCTGTGGAGGGTGACCACGGCGGCCGCCCCCGGGAACGGGTGCCACCGCTTCAGCACCGGGCAGAAGTTCTCCAGCTCGAACTGAGCCAGCTGCTCCGTGTCCTGGGCGAGCCGCGCCACGATCTCGCTGGGGTCGTCGTCGCGTTGGATGATCATGCTGTTTCCTTGTCCAAGTTCGTTCTCCAGTGTCTGTGGTTGCATCAGATTTCTCAACATCTAGGCACGGCATTGAAACTGTGGCCACGTATATACGTACGTTGCTAACCTTGGTGAAGACATTTCTCATGGAGCACCTGACGTAGTGATCCACGCGGTTGCCAGCGAAGCTCCCGATGCCGTCGCCTTCGTGCTCGGAGTCTGCCAGAGCGGTGCCCATCCCAGGCACACTCTCTGCGATGATCTTGCTCGTGGAAAGTGCCAGCGACAGGGCACTCACCATCGCCCCAGCGCCGGTGGCAGCCACGCTCTTCCCGTACCATTCATGGTAGTCAAGCAGTCGTTTCTCCGACCAGTCATGTATCGCCCCGAGAACGCTCGAGAGCACCCGGGCGTACACCGGGTCACGGTCCTCCTGCCTGGCGTCGGCTGCCACGTCACCGAGCACCGTGAGAGCGGCGCCGGCGAGGTCCGGCTCGATCTGTCCGGTGGCCACGTACTGCTGGAAGAGGACCCAGGCGAAGCACACGTTGTGGATCATCTTGTCGATTCCCAGCGTCGTCCATGTCCGCCTCATGAGCTCCAGGAGCTCATCCACCTCGTCGAGCACAACGGTCTCCTCCTTGAGGTCGAAGATGGCCTGGAGCAGCGACACGTAGAGGATCACGTTGAGAGGGTACCCGTCGGCCCAGTGGCAGGCCTCGCCCGGGGGCCCGGTGCCGGGAGCGGAGCGCCAGGCGAGGGCGAGCACGGCGTCGCAGAGGGCGCGCATGGTGTCCGAGGCCTTGCCGGTGTCGATGGGGCGCGCGTCGGCGGCCTGCATGATCTCCCGGAACCGGAGCACCGGGGCGTTGAGGCGGTCCAGCGGGAGGGACGGGTGGTGGATGAGGCCCGCCTCCAGGAGCTTGAGTTGCCGGCGCTGCCACTGGTGGTGCTCGCCGCTGTCGGCGAAGTCGGCCAGCTTCAGCTGCCGGAGGAGCTCGAGCGGTAGGATGATCGTGTCCGCCTTCTTCCCCACCTGCAACGTTAACCTGTCATCAATTCTAACCTTTTAAGCGTGCATGCATGCCGATGCGACGCGCATCAATGGAGGCGCCTGAACCATGCAATGCATCAGTGACCATGGACTGCATACGTCACAGTTGTCACTCCTTTCTGCTAGAAATCTATGTCCTGTTGGGGATGTTTTTGGTGTTCTTTATCCTCATTTTTTCCTGTGATGAGGCGGGGGCCTCGTCAGGGCTTCTGGCCGATCCGATGCCGTTACACAAACACTACTTATGGGTGTAAATCCTGTGCTTTTTACAAGCGAGGTGATATTGGAGCTGCAAAGTGATGTCTATGCTTCACAGCGCGATACACAAAACACATCGACCTGCCTTCGCCTTCACAGCACAGGCAGCAGAGTGTCGTCAACCCAATGGCTCCGCCTGAAGCTTGGCTTTCTCGGTCTCCAGGCCGATGACAATGTCGATGGTGTCGGTGGACTGGGCCTTGTACCTGTACCTGGTGCTGAGCGCGAGGAAGACGACGAAGTTGACGCCGCCGAGCACGGTGAGGAAGGCGTAGTAGTAGTCGAGGTTGGAGGCGTTGAGGTTGTTGGTGACCCAGGCGTTGCCGCGCTCCCGCGTGATGCGCGTCACCGTGGACAGCAGGAAGCTGCTGAGAATGTTGCCGATGCCGTACGCCGTGAGGGACATGGCGGTGCCCAGGCTCTTCATGCCCTCCGGCGCCTGGTCGTAGAAGAACTCGAGCTTGCCCACCACCAGGAACGCGTCGGCGAGGCCCATCAGCACGAACTGTGGCAGGAGCACGAAGATGGTGAGCCCCAGCTGGCCCCCCGTCACGTCCAGGCCGTGGCTCCGGGCGTACGCCAGCCTCCGGCTCTCGATCACCGACGCCACCGCCATGGTCACCACCTGCAGCACCATGCCCGTGCCCATCCGCTTCAGGAGCGTGATCCCGCGCGGGTTCCCTGTGTACCGCCGGACGGCCTTCACGAACACCCGGTCGTACACCACGACGGACACGAGCATGGCCAGCGTCACGAAGGCGCCCAGGCTCGCCGGCGGGATCTCGAAGTGCGGGCCCATGTGCCGGTCCATCGTCGTGCCCTGCTTCACGAACAGGGTGTTGGTCTGCGCGATCAGCGTGCACGGCACGAACATCGCCACCAGGAGGGGCATCAGCTTCAGGATCTGCTTCGTCTCCTCCACCTGGGTCACCGTGCACAGGCTCCACGTCGGCGCCGCCAATCCGCTGTCCTTGTCGTTCACGGGCACGGCGGCCTTGTTGAGGAACCTCATGGCGTTGGTGGAGTCCATCCTGAACCTGCGCTTCCTCGTGTACTCCTCGAGGTCCAGCTCGTGCAGCTCCTTGGCGTCGACCGGGACCGGGACGTTCCATTTCCAGAGCGCGGCGGCGATGACCCTGCCCATGCTCGTGAACGCGCTGCCCTGCGGCACCTTGTGGCGGTACAGTCTGGTGCCGGCGAGGAAGATGGAGATGGAGACCATGAGGCCCAGCGTGGGGATGCCGTAGCCGATGGACCAGCTGACGTTGTCCTGCAGGTAGACGAGGACGGTGGAGGAGAAGAGGATGCCCAGGAAGATGGTGAACATCCACCAGTTGAAGAAGGAGAGCTTGTGCATCTTCTCCCGCGGGTCGAAGTCGTCGAACTGGTCCGCCCCGATGGTGGAGATGTTGGGCTTGGTGCCGCCATTGCCGAAGGCTATGATGTAGAGTCCGCCGAAGTAGACCCCGAGCTGCAGCGCCGACGCCTTCGGGCACACGCCGGCGGCGTTGCACGGTGTCGGTTTCAGCGCCGGCAGGGAGACGGACAGCACCAGCAACACCATTCCCTGTGTTACATAGAGTACATTGTAATGGTTCCATTGCACCACTTTTAGCTAAACATTTCAGGCCAAAATATATTTAGAAGAAAATTTGCTTGCTAAAGGCTATGTAGTTTGCTTGTTAAAGTACTACGTGGAATTGTCAGATTCCGGTGAGGACGGCATGAGTCGTGAGTTTGCTGAATAAGGCCAATCTATCTATATGGAAAAGATGATTACAAGATTGGCTACAAATGATTAATCGCTACTAGATGCGCCACAGAAAATATTTTATAAAATATAAAATTCACTGACAAGCACGTTATAAGAAAACTATAAATAAAGTGGAGGTGTCATTGTTCCAAACGACCTATATTTTTGAACCGGATAGGGATATGAAAAAGCTGAGCTTGGACCACACAGTCCTATTCGGCTATTCCTACCAAGATTTTCAGAGAAAGGCAGTCCTTATCATGAATTCATTGGTACCCAATGGTTCAACCCAAAGCCAAAGGTAATCTAGGTTGGATTTAAGTTGATAGCTATCTCTAACCTCTCCCTCTCGAGTAGGCTACAAGACGCACTGTCTTTTTTTGTGTCTTTTTTTTTTTGTGATGGTGCCCCCCGCGTACTGTACTGATCCGTCGGGCGAGATCTTGGTAGACTCCAAATATTCCAAAAGACTGACAATACCGATGCTGGCTGCTGCCACTACTACGGTGGATTCAGAAAGCAAGACGGTGACGCCACGTACGTACGGGAGGAGGGGCCCTGGCCGGCCCGCCCACGGTTGCTCGTGCATTGACTGTGGTGACATGAACATCTGAACGTTTCACACTTGCACGACACGAGTACCGCACGATGGTTGCAGTTGAAGTCGTACTGAGTACTGACACCGGTTAGTCCGGCCAGCGTCAAAGCAAAGCGAAGCCACGGCCGTGTTCAGATTCCAAATTTTTGTATTTGGTAAAAATTATCTAAACTTTAACTAATTAGACTCAAAATGTTCGTCTCGTAAAGTACAACAAAACTGTACACTTAGTTTTTAATTTCATCTACATTTAGTACTTCATGCATGTGCCGACATTTTGATGTGATTGGAATCTTCTTTTTGCATAGTAGAATTTAAGGTTGAAATTTGGCATCTAAACAAGGCCCACGTTAGTCTACCACCTCACACTGTACCTGAAAGCAGGACGACGCAACAACACCCATAGAAATGTCCTGCTTACATTACACTAGTCAGCATGCTTGCTCTGTCTTGAACCCTTTTCATGTACGCACAGTCGCACAGCGCTAATCACTGTGGAATCATCAGAGATAAGTTTACTAGTGATAAAGCAGGCGTTACACGTGAACTGATCATAGATCAGGGCTCCTTTGGTGCGTTAATTGCTGAGCTTACCATGAAACGGATGTGGCTAAAGCTATCACCTGTCAGAGCCTAGCCGCACGCTAGCTCGGTCCATGCATGCGATTTGCAATCATGCAACGTGTCAAAAAGGATGGCAAGGGTTATCCCGGTGCGGGACAGCGTCGACAAGCGGCGCAAGCGGAGGCGATGGCATGGCGACTACATGGCTTGCATTGGATCATGGCGGTTAGCCCTGCATGGCACCGGCTGACTTGGTATGGTACATCGTCGGTAACGATGGCGCAGGCGGTGACGATGGTGTGTCAACATGTTGCACTGTCATTCTTTGTTGACGTTGCATTGTGCCAGCCAGTTTGCTTTGCCTTGGTGGCGAAGTGGGTTTGGCGGTGTTGCCCGGTGCGTGTTGAGGTCAATCCAACCGGCCGTGGTTGAAAGTTGAGTTAGTTGCTTGTTGTTGTTTTTAGGTTTTGTTGCTTTTCAGTGGTCGTTGTTGTTTTCGTAGCTCTGTTGTATTGCCCAATTTAGGTTCTTCTTCTTTCTAATATAATCGGCACTTTTCTGTCTGATTAGTTTCAAAAAAAAAACGAGAGTCCTGTCTGTGACCTGACGTCCCAAGCCTCATCAGGTTTGGACCTGCAGGATGATGGCGGTGCCTGGTTGCCTGAACTGAAACTATGGCATCCAACCAAGTCACAGGAAGAGGATAGCATGGTGTATACGGCGCTACGACGTCATGCGTATTGTTCCTATCCTACTACTAGTACTAGGAGCCCGGCCGGCTGTTGGATGGAGGGGACAAGAGGGACGGAGAGACATCGTCATCGGTCCATCTGCGGATGCTCTATTTGGTTATAATATTGCACCGAACTACTGAAGAATACACCGAGGAGGTGACGATGCTGCTGCTGCTGCTATTATTATTATTATTATTATTATTATTATTATTATTATTATTATTATTATTATTATTATTATTATTATTATTATTATTATTATTATTATTATTATTATTATTATTATTATTATTATTATTATTATTATTATTATTATTATTATTATTATTATTATTATTATTATTATTATTATTATTATTATTATTATTATTATTATTATTATTATTATTATTATTATTATTATTATTATTATTATTATTATTATTATTATTATTATTATTATTATTATTATTATTATTATTATTATTATTATTATTATTATTATTATTATTATTATTATTATTATTATTATTATTATTATTATTATTATTATTATTATTATTATTATTATTATTATTATTATTATTATTATTATTATTATTTCACAGATGGCGTCCCTTCTCTTAGCAACATTTTGTACTACCATAGTTCCATTTTGGGGACTTATATTATATAAAGGGCAAAACGAGAATCAGTACTGCCTGCTTGCAATCATACGACCGCAGACCGCAGCTCTTCCTATGAAGTTTGTCTTAAGCGCCTGTGTGCTATACTGTCTTCTTGTTCTCTCTGTTTAACATTTTTTCTGAAGGAAAAAAAAAACAGTCTCACAGTTCCATTTTAATTTGTTGAGGCCGACGACCCTGTACCTATGAGCAGGCAAGGCACGCGTGTAGTTCCATTTTAATTTGGGTTTCGTCTTATTTGACAAATATTGTAGACCAACTAGACTCAAAAGATTCATCTCGTGATTTCTAACTAAACTGTGTAATTAGTTATTTTTTTACCTACATTTAATACTTCATGCAAACGGCTAAAAATTAATGTAACCGAGGAAGAGTGAAAAAACTTGGAATTTTGAGGGGAACCTTGTTCAGTCGATCAGAACTCTGTGGGCGCTTTGGTACGTGTGCCGGTCAAGCTCGCTGGTTCGGTAACATGGTCTTGTTTACATTGCAAGTATTTTTTCTAGCACTTTCATTTGTACTGTATTTGGTAATTACTGTCTAATCATAGACTAATTAGGCTCAAAAGATTTGCTCGTAAATTACAGATAAACTATGTAATTAGTTATTTCTTTTAACTACATTTAGTACTCTATGTATGCATCTTAAGATTCCATGAAGAGAACGTAAAAGTTTGGAATTTGGAAGGTAACAAGAGGCCTGAGCCTTGCCAGCATGGGATAGAGCGTTTTTGGCTCGTTCTCGCTGGCGAGAGGAATCCTGGAAAGCACGGAAAACGAGGTAGCAACTACTAGCAAGCAAGACAACCAACCGTGGCAAACCAAGCCATGGCAAGGACTGCAGATTAAACACGCGCGCCCTGTGTTAGTTTCTTTCAGTTTCAGTTTGAGCACATGGTATGCCCAATTTGCTCGATCGATGAGCACAAGGTTTTTGTAACACAGCCAAGGTCGACAGGCAACAGCTGATGAGAGAGGATGAGTTTTTGTAAGACTACCCGCACTCATGGACCTCTATATTTATCCTCTATACGTCCTAGTCAGCAAGATTCTCTCCTCTATACTCAATTCTCCCGCACCCATTCATCCTCTATATCATCCTCTATCCACTCTATCAACTATGGGACCCACTTATCACTTTATCTAAATATATTCATGTGTAATCTAGTTTTGAAAGATTTATTGAGATGAATTTAATGGTACAATCGAAATTTAATTTGGATTTTTGGTTTGTGAGTTATAGCATTTTTTCCTTTTGTTTAGCTAGTGGGGTCCGCCACTATAGAGTATAGAGTAAGCACTGTACTACTCTAAATATAGAGTGAGAGAAAGGATAGAGTATCGTTTTAGAGTACCTAGTGCAGCAGTTTTTACTCTATATTCATACTCTAAAGCTTTAGAGTATCGTTTTAGAGTACTCACTGCGGATAGTCTAACACAGCCAAAACGGATGTGGCTAAAGCTATCACCTGTCAGAGTCTAGCGGCACGCTAGCTTGGTCCATGCATGGGATTTGCAATCGTGCAACGAGTCAAAAAAAAAAAAGATGGCAGGGTTATCCCGGTGCCGGGCAGCGTCTACAGGCGGCGCAAGCGGAGGCGATGACATGGCGGCTACATGGCTTGCAGCGGATTATGATGATTAGCCCTGCATAGCACCGGCTGACTCGGTGTGGTACATCGTAAGCGGTGACGATGATGTGTCAACATGTTGCATTGTCATTCTTTGTTGATGTTGCATCGTGGCGGCCAGTTTTGGTGGTGTTGCATGGCGCGTGTTGAGGTCAATCCAACCGGCCATTGTTGATAGTTGAGTTAGGTGTTTGTTGTTGTTTTTAGGTTTCGTTGGTTTTCGGTGGTCCTTGTTGTTTTCGCACGTCTGTTGTATTGCCTAATCTGAGTTCTTCTTCTTTTAAATATAATCGACAGCTCGTTTAAAAAAAAAGAAAAAAAACGAGAGTCCCGTTTGCGACCTGACGTCCCAAGCTTCATCAGGTTTGGACCTGCAGGATGATGGAGGTGCCTGGTTGCCTGAACTGAATCTATGGCATCCAGCCAAGCCACAGGAAGAGGACAGCATGGTGTATACGGCGCTACGACGTATTGTTCCTATCCTACTACTAGTAGTAGGAGGAGCCGGCCGGCCGTTGGATGAGGGGACAAGAATACAAGAGGGACGGAGGGAGAGACATCCTCGTCGATCCATCAGTGGATGCTGAGGTCTGGTTTAGTTCCAGAAAATTTTGTAAAAATTTTTAAGATTTTTCATCACATCGAATCCTTAGACATATACTTTAAGCATTAAATATAGATAAAAAATAAAACTTATTACACAGTTCAACCGTAATTCACAAGACAAATATTTTAAGTCTAATTAGTTTATAATTAGACACTAATTATTAAATAACAACAAAAATGTTACAGTACTATTTTGCTAAATCTTTCACCATCTAAACACAGCCGAGCCACCAGCCTAGATGAGTACGATGGCCTCACCTCACCGACGATGACGATGCTGCTACTATTTATCAATTTCACAGATGGCGTCCCTTAGCAACATTTTGTACTACCATAGTTCCATTTTGGGGACTTATATTATATAATAAAGGGCAAAAGGAGAATCAGTTACTGCCTGCTTGCAATCATACGACCGCAGACCGCAGCTCTTTCTATGAAGTTTGTCTTAACCGCCGGTGTGCTATACTGTCTTCTTGTTCTCTCTGTTTAACATTTTTTCTGAAGAAAAAAAACAGTCTCACAGTTTCATTTTAATTTGTTGAGGCCGACCCTGTACCTATGAGCAGGCAAGGCACGCGTGTAGTTCCATTTTAATTTGTTCAGTCGATCAGAACTCCGTGGGCGCTTTGGTACGTGTGCCGGTCAAGCTCGCTGGTTCGGTAACATGGCCTTGTTTACATAGCAAGTACTCCGTATTTCAATTTTCTACTGTAGCACTTTCGTTCGTATTTGTCAATTAGTATCCGATTAATTAGGCTCAAAAGATTCGTCTCGTAAATTAGAGACAAACTGTGTAATTAATTATTTCTTTTAACTACATTTAGCGCTCTATCCATGCATCTTAAAATTCGATAAGACGAAGAAAGGGTAAAAGTTTGGAATTTTGAAGGTAGCTAGAGGCCTGAGCCTTGCCAGCATGGGATAGAGCGTTTTTGGCTCGTTCTCGCTGGCGAGAGGAATCCTGGAAAGCACGGAAAACGAGGTAGCAACTACTAGCAAGCAAGACAACCAACCGTGGCAAACCAAGCCATGGCAAGGACTGCATAAACACGCGCGCCCTGTGTTAGTTTCTTTCAGTTTCAGTTTGAGCACATGGTATGCCCAATTTGCTCGATCGATGAGCACAAGGTTTTTGTAACACAGCCAAGGTCGACAGGCAACAGCCTAGGAGTACTTACCAGGAAGTAGATGGCGGAGCCGAGGACGAAGGTCCAGTAGCGTCCGAGGTAGGCGTCGGCGACGTGGGCGCCGAGGAGCGGCGTGAGGAAGACGGTGCCGGACCAGTTGGTGACGTTGTTGGAGGCCTCCACGGTGCCCTGGTGGAGCTTGTCCGTCAGGTAGATGATGAGGTTCGACGCGATCCCGTAGTAGGCCATCCGCTCGAACAGCTCGTACACTGCAGGCACCAGGCAGCATCACGGCTCGCAGTCGCAGGGGCAAGAAGCCAACAGCTAGTCACTGCACGGCGGCAGGAAACACGTACCGACGATGAAGGAGCAGGCTGTCCAGCCGCCGCGCTTGGAGCGGAGCACGGGGTTGCCGCGCAGGTCCACCGACCCGTCCTGCGCGTACTGCGGCTTCTCCGTGGCCAAGCTCCCATGGTGGCCAGCGGCACCGGCGGCAGCCTCCTCGTCCCTGGCTCCGGCACCCATCGGTACTTCGGCAGGCAGCTAGTACAGTAGTAGCTAGCTTCGCTGCTGCTGGGTCGCACTCTCTCACCCGCCGTCCCCGGCCTCGATGGTCGCTCCCGGGGCCGGGGGACCTGCTGCATTTATAAGAGCAAGAGCAATAATACAGCCAAGTTACTTGGCTATAAGACAAGCTATAAGAGCCAAGTTATACAATAAGTGTCTCCTATTTGTCTTTAAAAAGTTTCTCTCTCCTATTTCTCCTCACAACACTTGCTATTTGGGCCCACTAATACCTATGCTTCCGTGCCCAGCTTGGTGCTTGCATGAGAGCCAAGCTCTCATCTCTCTCCTCCCTTCTCTCCTCCACATCAGCATTAGCTTGGCTATAAACCCATTATTGTACCTGCTCTAAAGGCTGCAGCATGTCGCTTGCCCAGGCGTCCCCACCACGTTTACTAGTAGGTCTGGGATCTAATCTCAGATGCTTTCCAAATTTCAAATTTTTACACGTACAATATTTACACGCATGCATGGAGTATTAAATATAGATTAAAAAATAAATAATTATACAATTTAGTCGTAAATCACGAGACGAATCTTTTGAATTAAATTAGTCCTTGATTGGACACTAATGGACACAAATGGTTAAATACAAACGAAATGCTACCATACCCAAATTTAAAAAAAAAACATCTAAACACCCCCTAGACAAGTTTCACGGGGCACCGGCGCGGCCTGCAGCTTCTACAGTCGCGGACTCGCGGTGCGGTACCATCAGTGAGGTGATGGGGGAGTGTCGGTCCAAGTTGAGAATGGTGACACGAGGGAAGTTGATGAGAACACGAGGGAAGTTGAGAATGGTCCAAGTTGAGAATGCCTGCCGGTCACTGAGGGTCTGTTCAGTTCAAAAAAAAATTGCAGAATTTTTCAAGATTTTCCGTCACATCGAATCTTTGACATATGCATGAAGCATTAAATGTAGATAAAAAATAAAACTAATTACACAGTTTAGACGAAATGGATGAGACGAATCTTTTAAACCTAATTAGACCATGATTAGACACTAATTGCTAAATAATAACGAAAATTGCTACAGTATCATTTTGCCAAAAAATTTGGAACTGAACCGGCCGTGAGTTGAACACACCCCCACCCAAAAAAAAGAGTACTGTATAAACTCGTGAGAACTACTAGGAATACAACTTTTATCAGACGTTGGATTGGATGTTTATGCATAATAACACCTGGTGTCAGGTGCCCATCACTCATTAGGACCGTTCTTACTGATTTTTCCCCCAACCACGCATGCCGGTACACTGGTACTGGTACTGGTACTGGATGCAATCCTGTGTGTGGCGTTACGTTGACGGGTGACGACGTGCCACAGTTTGGTTCCAGGACACGCTGCCACGTACGATCCATCCATCGGATCTGAGTTTGTTCCGCCTTGGCGGTCCAGATGTTTTAGACGCCCTCACAAGTCACCCCGCCCGTGCGCTCGCCTCCGTTTGTCCGGCGCGGAAACGAAAGGCGCGATCGATCGGCGCTTTGCCTTTCGGTGCTGGCAGGGGAGGGGACCGCCGGTGCACGAGGGAGATCGGCGGCCACGCGCACGCCGGAGGTCTAGCAGCTAGGCGAGAAATTTACACCTAGGCGCACGTGCACGCGCGGCCGGTCGTCGACGCTAGTCGGCGTCGCAAAGATGCTTAAGGGACGAAACGAACAAGCGATCGAGCCAATGCCGGAATCTAGCCTGAAACCTACGGGGTTTATTTTGTACTACTAAAAGTGCCCGTGCGTTGCAACGGGTCACGAATAAATTCCTCGGTGAAACAAAACAAAGATAGAAAATGTCATGAGATATTGTTGTCAAAAAACATATTCTCGAGATATTTATTTATTTAATTGCAGGTAGAACATTATTAACATTAATAGATTTTGTAAAGAAAACATGGATGAGTGTCTGAACTGCAGGTCCATTTGAATTGGTCGCATTAGGATATGTCTTGTAGGCCCGTTTTACTTATTAATCTCTCATTAGGGCTCGTGATTTTATTTTTGTTGATTTTGCTCAAACATTGATGCTTATAATCTAGCTAGGAGCATGATCTCTTTTGTAACAGGCAGACATGTCTGGCTGATCTGCCGGATGACGTTTGTATTTCGTATGACCGACTCAATCGATAAAGAGAGTGGTGTTTCTTAAAAAAAAACAGACTACAGGCTCATACGGACATAGCTAGCGCCAGGCCCCAGCACCACGCCGCCGTCGGCGTCCGGCCCCAGCGCCACGTCGCACAACTACTGGTGTCATCGCCGAGCCACCCATTGTCGATCCGCCGCCTGACTCCAGAGTCCAGATCCGCGTCGCGGATCTCCGCAGCTACGCTGCATCGCAGTTGCTAGCTTCATCCTCTAGATGATCTAGTGTGTTGTGGTTGTCGCCGTATGCCAACGAGTTTGCAGCAGATGTAGAGCCCAAGAACATCCACCTTCGGGGCTTTTGGCAACGTGGCTAAGGGGTGGGCGACCTTTATCAAGTCTTCATGTGTGACGTGTGGGTATGGAAGTAGAAGATTTGCATGTTTGCATGATTTGGTCTTAGCTTCGTATTGCATCTGGGCATGCACGGTATGCATGAGTGTGAGATCGTAGCCTCGGTGCACGCATCCAAGTAGAACTCAATCTCAGCCCGTCAATGGTTCAAAGGAAAGCGCACACGCCACACAGACAGGAGAGTTGCAGAGTTCTATACAGAGTATTCAGGATCTGAGGAATCTATTTATGTTAGGATTCATATTTTATATTAGTCTAAACGCGAGATACTCTAACTCCTATGAGCACGGGTTATATATATAAGTTCGAACAAAAAAACTCTTCATTGTTCGGTAGTCAGAGAAAGACGGACAAAAAAATAGATGGACGAAAAAAAGAATCTGAAATTTTGCCAGATTATTATTTGGTGTATATAGATATAGATATAGATTATTATTAGGTGCTATAGGTATATACTTGGCCATGCAGCCCGAGGCCCGGTGGCCCGGCCCACGGCCCGACGTTTTGGCCCGGCCCGAGCACAGCATGGCACGGTGGCCACCGGGCCGGCCCAGCCCGAGGGACCAGGCCGTGCCTGGGCCGCCACCCAGGCACGTGGCACGGCACGGGCACGGCCCGGTCCAAGAGGCGGCCCGTTAAATTAATAATCATGTGAATATTTTACACAACCCACTACAATCCATACATATATATAATATCTTCATCACTCCAAACCCTAACTTCCTCCCACTCTCACTCTCCCAAACGGCGCTGCTCTTCCCTTCCCCTCCCCATTCGTCGCGCCGCTCTTCCCTTCTCCGCGCGCTGCTCTCGGGCCGCCCGCGGCACGCAGGCACGCCGTGCTCTCGGGCCGGCCCGACGGTCGACGGGCCGTGCCTTGGGCCGGAGGCCAGGCACAAGCACGGCCCGTCAGGCACGGCGGCCCGTGGCGGCACGACACGTCGTCGGGCCGGGCCAGCACGGCACGGCCCGTTGGACATCTATATATAGGTATAGATGAAATGAAACCAAACCTCATCTGCTTGCAACGACACCGGTCCATTCGATAGGCCTTCTTCTTCTTCTTTTTTTCCTCTGCATCTAGGAGAGTGGCAAAAGGGCTGGCCCAATGACACGTTTGGTTGCAGGCTTGCAGCAGCAAGGAAAGCAGAGCTGTCTCGAGCAGGCAACAGAGAGAGGGAGGAAATCTATACAAGTAGTGGAACTTGTGGCCGTCGCCGTCGTGTTCACAAAAGCCGGCGCCTTTTGCTCCCCCGTCTCAGTCCCCGTCCACCTCCGAGCTCCCAAGGCGAAGCCGCGGCGGCAGGGCGAGCGGGAGGACAAGAAGCGGACTCGTCCCCCCCCCCCCCCCCCCCCCCCCCCCACCCGTCACTTCGCGCGTACCCCACTTCAGTTCAGTCCGGTGCCATCGACGGCGCCGGCATTGTAGCAGGTGAGTTGCCGACCAGGAGATCTCTCTTCCTCGTCAATTTCTTCTCCTGGGGGCTCGCTGGGTGTCCGTGGTTCGAGATCCAACCGGATTTTTGGGGGTTTACATCCGTGTCCTGGCCGCTGCATTGACCGCCGCTGGTAACAGTAACCTCTCCGGTGGCGGCTTGGTGCGAGATTCTGGGTATGACACTTTTTTTACCGGGAATTATTCGGCGCTAGAGTGGACCATTGGGCGCAAGAAAGTTTAGACCACCCGGGATAGAAATCTACGAAAAACTAAAAAATATACAGAAATTTTTACAGGTATAGATACGAGGCCGATCGATGCGATGCGAACGGCTCAGTGGTCCGAGGGTGGGGTAGAGAAGAAACGGGAGGCACCCAGAACGGAGTTATCTCTAGAGCATAATATTTTCTCCACAGAGATGTCCTCACACCTAAAAAATCGAGTTTTATTTTCCTTACGGATCCCAAAAATATTTGAGTTACCGACTCATCCAACTTTAACGTTGTTGAGTGAGGCCATGTTTAGATTTCAAAATTTACCCTAAATTCCACTATGCAAAAAGAAGATTCCCCATCACATCAAAATGTCGGCATATATATGGAGTACTAAATGTACATAAAATTAAAAACTAATTGCACAGTTTTGTTGTACTTTACGAGACGAATATTTTAAGCCTAATTAATCAAAATTTAGAAAATTATTAAAAAAAACAAAAAACTACAGTGCTCGGGGGTGGCACTGTGCAGATTTGGCCACCCCGAGTTCGGCATCTAAACGAGGCCTGAGTGGGACGGGTGGGCTCAGCCGTGCTAGTGAGCTCAGTCCTCGTTCACAATGCACACGTGCCAGCTTTTGGGCGAGCTACCTGCGTAGTATCTGCCGGCACTCTTGAACGGACATGAAACCTAATACCCCATTTTTTTTTAACCTACCCCTTGTTTAGATGACATCAAAATTCCAAGGTTTTTCGCTCTCTCTTCATCACATCAATTTTTAACCACTTTGCATGGAGTATTAAATGTAGGTAAAAAAATAACTAATTACACAGTTTAGTTGTAAATCACGAGATGAATCTTTTGAGCCTAGTTGATCCACGATTGGACAATATTTATCAAATAAGACGAAAGTGATAATATTCATCGGGTTGAAATTTTTTATCAATCTAAACAAGGGCCTGGGCCATGTTTGACTTCAAAATGCAAAAAGTTTTCAAGATTCTCCATCACATAGTATATGTCGGCACATATATGGAGCATTGAATGTAGGTAAAAAATAACTAATTATACAGTTTGTCTGTAAATATCAAGACGAATTTTTTGAGCTTAGTTAATTCATGATTGGACAAAGTTTGTCAAATATAAACGAAAAGTACTACTGTACTTTTTCAAAAACATCTTGCAAAGTAAACATGGCCCTGAATTAATGTTTGACAGTCCACATCTAAAACGGTAATGTCATGGAACATACGTCTGGAATCTTAAAAATAAAAACAGACGCTCGGCTCCGCGCTTGCTCCATCACCGCGGCTAGCTCAACAAGCCCATCTACGCTCTCTCCTCTATCTACTTCATCTACACTGCGACAGTCGACATAAATCCCCAACTTCTCGCTTCACTCGTCGCGGCTCACCACGCTGCCCACCCGTCCCAAGCCGCCTCGTGACGGCGCCCCTATCCCGCTTCAAGTCGTGCCATGTCTGCCGCCGCTTCGTGCTCCATCCCATGTCGTGCCCACTCCGCCTCGTTGCACCGTGCCAGCGCCCGCCCCTATGCGCCATGCCCCGTCCTTTGCCGCATTGAGGTGCTACTAACGCCGTCATTCCCTACTAGGAGGTCGTGGCCGCTGTCGATGTCGACGCTGCCGTGACGCTCGACCTCAGCTTACGATATCACGAGATCTAGAGTGGCCAGACCCAGAGTGGGCTTCTCCAGCTGCACCTCGCGGCTCGCGCTCCCTTCCTTCCTCTAATGTTGCAAGCATATGTTTCAAGTATTTCAGGTGTTTCATATGTATGTTGCAAGTGTTTCATGTGGACGTTATAAAAGTAGATCGGGATATTGCATATGTTGCAATGGCTATACACGTATGTTGCAAACGTCTGTTCCAAATGTTTCAACTGTTTCAGACGGATGTTGCACGTGTTTTATCTGGGTGTTGAATATGTTGCACACTTATATGTTGCAAGTGTTTTATCCGGATGTTATATATGTTTTCACATATATGTTGCAAGTGTTTTATCTAGATGTTGCCTGTGTTTGCAATGGCTACACAAATGTTTCCCTCGTGTTTCAGACATATATTACAAGTATTTCAACTGTTTCGGACATATGTTGTAAATGTTTTCTCTAGATGTTACAAAAGTAGATCTGGTGTTGCATTTTTGCAGTGGACCCCATCTACAGCAGCCGCCTACTATAGCTGCTGGGCTCACTTGCATGTGTGTGGGTGTGGAAGGGGCGTGAGCAGCAGGCGCAGATCGAGTGAAAAGTGGTCGTGGCATACAGAGCGGGCACGAGACCCCACGTGAAGCAGCCGTGTGACGCGGGTGTCCGAGCGCTAACCTTTCCTCATCTTAAATGTCCGATTATAATTTTTGGAGTAACTCTAGATTTCCAAATAATTTAACTCGGTTAGTTTAGGTATTAACCTCCAGTATCTGAATTACCCAGAGTACACAGAATTCATGTGTGCGTGATTTGTGATGTATTTGTGTACATGTTATCGGGTTGATCAACATTTATGTAGTCGTAGAAGATATATCTTCTGCTTTTTGGTACATTGGTAATACATGAATTCAAATACCTGAAGTACTTGACCTGACTTGGGTTATTCCCATGCCCGCCTCTACTTGCGGCGATTGAATCTGCCACCTGGGTGGCGGTAGGACAAGGCAATGCGTGTTTTTTTTACACCTCTCATCTGGGTACAGCTATAACATCTATTGATACATATGCACGCCCACTCAACGCACACACACTACTCACAGCACCCCGTGTACAAACAACCTACAACTACACACAGATTTAAAGACCGCGTCCTTCTTGAGATCACGAAATCCATTGATTTTGTAGGCGACGGGCACGTCACAATTCCATTGTGGCTTCACGCGTGAGCGGCAGACGCTTGGAACTGGTCCAAGTAGAGACTGTTACGGACGCATACGCAAAGGATATAGGGGGGAAACAGCCCCAACCGAGACACAGAAATGCCCTCAACAAACAAAAAAATTACAAGAAGGTCCCTAGGAGCCTCTCTGACCGCCGGAGACAGCACCACTCGCCGGATTCCACCGCCAACCAAATCACCGAAGGACAACGAACCCGCTCGCCGCAGACCCAAGTGCCTCCACAGGAGCATCCTCGCGTAGCATCCCCGTCCCCAACAGAACAAGACGGTCCAAAACTCATGCACGCCGACCGACACAATCCGAAGCACAAGCTCCAGATCTAGACCAGCACCACCTCACAGCCCTCCCGCCGGCACCGGAGCGAGTGACGGCGAGGTAGACGAAGACCAGGAGGATCTTATTCCACCATGGCAGCGCCGCCGCCTCCACCAAGCTCACGCCGCCGGGAAACCTAACCCTCATGCAAATCTCACCAAAGACGACACCACCGATGTCATCATCGCCGGAGAGCTGCACAGGTATCCTAACCCTAACCGGCGATATAGAAGATGCCGGCGGGACAAAAGAGCTACTAGACCTAGAGCCTAAAGCTATACAGACGTTGTAGCCAAGGAGCCGGGCACCCCTCTCAACCCCACCGCCAGCAAAGACACCGGAGGAGAGGGGGCCGACGGATCGTTGGAAGGAAGAGCGAGTCGCCCTCGAAATCGCCTTTTGTCACTGTAGAAGGGGAAAGATCAACTGATGACCTGAAGGCAATGCGTGTTGGGTGACGACATGAGCAAAGGAGATACGTAGTAGGGACGAGGAGGACCAATGGTGGGGCAAGTGCAAGAAGCCGTGAGCAGGGGCACAA